>OX465274.1:230640074-231902574 GCA_949987645.1 Tachina grossa | reverse complement strand
GCTCATTTGCTCAAAGAACGTCATAACTAAAAAAAAAATGGATTTTTCGAGTTAATAATGCAGAATTCATCCTAATATCGTTATTCATATTTTGTAAAAATTTTGTACAAATATGTATCTTGTTTACTCAGGTCTTGAGAGAAAAACAGAAATTTTCTTTCTTCATTAAGCTGAAAGCTTTAAACTCTAGCGAACTACTTTTTAGGGTTCCGTACACCAAAGGTGAAAAGGAACCCTATTGTTTTCGCTACGCTGTCCGTCTGGCCGTCTGTCCGTCACACGCTATTTTCTCAGAAACCGTAAGAGCTACGGACCTTAAAATTGGACAGAGGATTAGAACTTTGGCCGCTAGAACAACAAATACATGAGAGTTAAAAATTAAAGGGTGTTCAAAAACGAGCAGCGAAATATGTTAAAATCCAATGTAATATACATACAATCAGTTAATGCAATTTTGACTATATAATTTTGACAACTTGCTATATCTTGGAAACCGTAAAAGGCAAACTCTTGAAATTTTCAAAAACGGTTAAAGTAAAAAATCCAAAAATTATAAAATCGCCAAACAAAAAAAAAATTTCCAAAAACCAAAAAAAAATCATTAAAACGAAAAAAAAACACACTAAAAAAATTTCTAACACTAAAATAAATTGGCAAAACCGATGAAATCGATTAAATGAAAAAATCGCCAAAATTAAGAAAATCGCCAAAATAAAAAAAATCGCCAAACTGAAAAAACGCCAAAAACCGAAAAAATCGCCTAAGCGCGAAAAAGGCACCAAAACAAAAAAAATCGCTTAAATGAAAAAAATATACGCCAAAATGAAAAGGATCGCCGAAATGAAAAAAAAAATCGCCAAACTGGAAAAACACCGAAAACAGAAAAAACCCCAAAACGCAAAAAATGCGGCAAAACTAAAAAATCGCCTATATAAAAAAAAACGCCAAAATGAAAAAAATCGCAAAAAAGAAAAAAATAGCCAAAAATTAAAAAACGCCAAAAACCGAAAAAATCGATAAAAGGGGGGAAAAGGTGCCAAAAATTAAAAAAATCGCCAAAAACCGAAAAAACGCAAAAAAATGCCAAAACTTAAAAACGCTCAAAACCGAAAAAACCTAAAAACGAAAAAAAGCCAAAACTTTTTATTATATAGGCTAAAGTTCGTATTGAATTACATATCTAGTGTCCGCACGGAACCCTTTGTGCGCGGGTCAAAGTCGCACTTCACTGAATTTATTTGAGTGAAGACGTTGTTTGAGTTAATTAGTGATATGTAGTAGATAATGTATTTTCATAGCTGATTTACTTATTTATTTAGATTTATTGTAGATTTTTTGTGTGTATGTATGTGTACATATGTATGTGGAAAAGTCGCCTTTTTCGATTTGAAGCCTCATACAATACACATTTCTGAGAAAGTTTTATTTCAGTAAATTCTAAAACAGATATTGACAATTCTCAACATATTGAAATTATTTGATATTATTTTTCGCATCAATAACCATAAAATTTATTTGCATAATTTATCTCTTTTTGTTATTAATCTCTCTTTTGATCTTTTTTGTCTCAAATTCTTAATACCAAGAATATTTATTAATTCATATTCTTGGTATTAAGAATTATTAGTTATTACTGTTAGTCCTTAAAATGACTTATGCATGAAAAAATATAATAATAATAGTAGAAAGCAATAAAACACTTTTAATACAATCGAAAATTTTCTCATTCCTTAATAATCGAATTCACTCTGTGCCGAAATGTCTATTTTTCGTTTCTTCTGAAAGCTAAATGTAAACCAGAAATTTAACTTATACCAACCTGTTGTGTAATAATTTGGGTTTTCCATAAATTTTTGAAGTAGAAATTTTTATAATGATTCACAATTAAAATTCAAAATATTTTAATTTAAAAACTTAAATCCCCACAATTTTTTTTAGCAACCACACTTGTTACTTATAGATTTGTTGCTTTGCACAATTAATTTTTTAATCACATTCTTTTTTATATTTGAATGTTGCCAAAGTTATTTTAAACAAAGACTTTTTTTTTGTATAAATTTACTTAAAATTTATAATTTTGTTGTGTATTTTTTAGGTCATGTTTACTAAATTTGTAAGTTAAAGAGTTGTATGCATAAAACATCCAAGTATGCTTCTTATTAAAAAAAAAATATGTTAATTTTCATTCATTATTTATCAAACATATTTTAATTATATTCCAGAATCGCTCATTGACATTTTTTTTTTAATTTTTACATTTGAAATTAATTACAATATAGATTTTTTTAAATACCTTCTACTTGATTGGTTGGTGGGATTCAAACGTTTTGTTTTTTAAATTAGTTTAACTTTCATTAACTTTATTTGTTTTTTGTTTAACACTCAAAGATATTGAATTATGTATAGTGACGTTAAGCAAGCTGTTTATTACTTTCTGGCCAAGTTTAATGATAGATACATATATGTGTGTATGTGTTTTGCAAAATTAATTTTTTTACTTAATTTTAATTAATGGCAAATACATTATTTTCAATGATAATTTGTTTATCCATGTTTTTCGTTTTGTTTCGTTTAAGCACTCGATGTTTTTTTTTAAATCTCTTTATAAAATTATGTTTTAATTTTTACGTGTGCCTTAGACCGGCTTCAAACAGCAACTGAAATCGAAACAGCCTTCACAAATTAATTTCTCGTTTTATTTTAATACTTGTGTATAATTAAAGTCCGCGTCCAAATATCAAAATTTAAGCAGCAGACAAAATTAAATAAGAGAAAGAAAGAAGCCGAAGAAATCTTCAGTTTGGCACGGCCACCAGTACATTATTTTACCGATTCGAAAAATATTGCTGCGCATCTTGAACGAAATGTGTGTGTTCCATTCCCACACTGACGAAATGAAAATAAAGAGCAAAATTTTGTATTCAAAGGCGAACAATCGACAACAAGCCGGCCAAGCAGAAAAGATACTAATATAAAATCAACCATTCATTCATTCAACCATTCATTGTTTTATTAAAATCAATCCAAAAGAAAACAACTTTGAATTCGCCGCGTACACTTGAAACAAAATTAAATACACAAAATCACAAAAAGTTCAAAGTTGAAAACAAGTTGACAAGTGGTTGTGGGTTTTTTCAAGCAACAACAGGTTTACTGTACAAAAATTCCATTCTAAAAAAAACGAAGGCATGTAAACAAACTATTTACCAATAATGTTTATGTTTATGTTTTATATTGAAATGTTGCTACACTTATCTACCTAAATACATATGAGTACCTTCCGTGGGCGACGGCGTTAGGAAAATTTTTAAGAATTTTTGCTGCAAACATTTTTCGAGTCAGTAGTCCACAAAGCTTTTTAACTGACTGACCGACCCGACCTCCTTCATCTAAAGTAAGTTTATTTTTTCCAACTGCTTCATTTATTAACAAACATATTTAAAAAAAAATTTGTTTTAAGAGGGCTGCCAGATTTTTCCACGCCCACTAAAATAAAATATTTTATGTACATACATACGTAGGTATGTGTATCTTGAATTATGAGTTTTTGTTTCTTTTGAGTTTAGTTATACATTTTAGGCTCTTAACACCAAACTATTTTACATATAGCAAAGCGGGCGGTGCCACCCCTCTAAGTTTTGTATTGTATTGCTATAAAACTTGACATACCTAGGGAATTTGTTTAAACCATAAATGGGAGGGGACACGTTTCTTGAATCGTTTATTGCAAAACTCTTTAGTACCTTAGGCAAACATAATTTCGCATTGATATGATTGGGCGTGGTCGCTTCCATTAAAATTTAACCCTTCAGAAAATAATTTTTTGTAAGGGTTTTTCTTTTTTTTTTTGAGGTTAGATTTTGAACTTGATCAGCTTGACTTAATTAAAATTTTTTAAGCGAAAATTTAAGTTTTAAACCTATCAAGCCGGATCGAATAATTCGCGCATAACCACAGTCATAAACAAAATATACTTTAATGGTTGAAAACCAGTATTACCATACAAAATACTGGTTTTAAAATCTTAAAGTATACTCTGTTTTGACTATGAGTATGCGGCATTATCTTACGACAACGAAGTGAGCTCAACATCTTTAGAATGCGTCAAACTTGCTTCCGATCCATTGAATAATTATAAAATCTTAACATACATATCGTTCGTCACAAGTAGAAAGGACCTAACTCAAATTATTGCAACGTTACAGGAGAAGGTAAAAACATAATAATAAACAGTAAAACTGCTAGTAAAAGCGTTATTTTTGAAACTATTGCAATAAATTTTTGTAACAAGGTGTATTTGCATAAAATGTATTGGAATCACTGAAAGCTCAATTTCGTGAGCAGCATAGGCTGTGTTAATATTCTAATGGTGATCTGACTGGTAACAATAACAGAAATAAAAGCTGGATAATTCGGATAACTTATTGCATTACCCTAATCCGGATTATCAAATTAGAGTCTGAACACAATGTAACGATAATTTATTGCGGTGCGGGTTTTCATACGATTTTGAAGTAAAAAACCGGAGTGCGGAACGACATAAAATTAAAATCTATTTTATTTTCATTGCGGACTTTCTTATTCTCTCAATTTTTGACACTCTTTCTCTTTCTGATGTTGCCATAGTTTTTGAATAATTGGCGGAGTTCACAACATTATTTTAAACAAAAAATATGATTTTGAAGTTCAAAAATTTTTGTCATAAAATATAAAAGTTTAAAAAATATATCAAATATATCTGCAAATGTGTAAAATGTTAATAATTTTTTGTTTTTAGTTACTTCTGTTTAAAAATATTTAACGCAAGTAGTAAATTTTTTATAAAAATGTATCCATAATAATTTTTTTTTAATAAAAATTTAAACCAACAATGACAAGTGTTGCCGTCGACGTTTTCCGTTGTTCGAGAAATCGCACCACACCGCAAACATTGTGTTTAAACTCTTATCCGGATTAGCGGATAAACATTTAAAAACATTGTCAAGTACATATTGATTGACATATTGAATTTATTAATTATTTCCATAAATAGTCACATTGAAAAAGACCAAAAACAGTTTTTTCAACTCATCTACAGCTTTATCGAAAAGAAATAAAATTTTGTGTGGTCTCGTTACTGAATGCATCTTGCACACACACTGATCTTAAAAAAAAACAAGAAAATAAATTATAAAGACTTAAGACGTTACTTTCTACTTTTTAGAAAAAAATTCAATGTTATACCAAAAAAAAAAAAAAAAAAAAACTTGTTTTTGGAGCAACAATTAATAGCGTTTATCATTAACAACAGTTTTTATACAATCCGGATTATAAAGTTGCAATCCATCCGGTTCGTAGAGTAATTAATGTAATGAAAAATTATGTCCAGATTAGCAAGGTCCGGATTACTTAGCAGTTTTCTTTTTCTAAATTATTACTTTTGTACAAAATTTGTGACACGCACAATATCTTCGCATGCAGCTCCTAATAAAAACAATTATTAAAAATTGTTGCCATCTTTCATTGGTAGTTTTTCAACAATAAAATTAGAAATGTTATTATAGACTGCAAGATTTCTTATTATTTATATTATTTTAAGTAGTTTTATAATAATTGACAGTTCTTAAACTCGCGTTGAATAAATATTTAAAGTCAGATATACGAAATATTTCCCCTTACCAGGGGAAGAAAATAGCGCACAGTTTTTTTAACGTAATTTTTTTTTTTTAATAAAAAATACCAAATTTTCCATACTGTTTGCCTTTTATTCTCCATAAGGGTCACTAAATATTTATGTCACTTATTTTTCGTAATTTCAAAGCATTTGTATGTCTGAAACACAAGAAGCTGCATGCACCAACATAGACAACCGTAACACCGTAACAAAAAACAGTTGTTAACAAAATAAAAGAATTGTTAACACAATATAACAACATATAAACTTCTTTGCGGGAAGCGAATTCGCTCTGCTCTTTATTGTAACATTACGCTCTCACATGCTTGCACTCACTCATTTAACAAGAGACAAACTAATTCAATGTTTACCGTTTGAAAGTTTTTTAAAAAGCTTTTCATTCATAAATTTTGTTTACATTCCTGCCGTATTTACTATTACGAGTAAACAATTGTGTAACGTTCGACAAAAAAAAAAAAAAAACAACAAAAACGAGAGTCGATGCGTACTTACAACAAACCGAACGTATGAGGAGGCATTTTGTATAAATTTGTTCGCTTTTGTTCTCACTTTTGTTGACACTCATTGCACGTGCTTAAGTTTTTCAATGTCAAAAAGTTTTGTACTCGTATGTAGGAATGAATGTGTTAAAAATAAATAAACATTTTTAAACAAAACTTTTTTATAATTGGGGATTTATTTTGTAGCGCATATTTCAATACCAATCAAAAGCAAAATAAAATGTAAAATGTTCAAAACTCTGTTGTTTGTAAATGAAAAATTATTCTTCATATTTATAAAAAATAAAATTTGTATATGTGTGCAAGTACAATAAATATCTTTTATGTCAACGGCAACATACCTGGGTATGTTTTTTGTTTTGAAAACGCTGTAGCTCTAAACTGGATAAACGGATCGACTTGAAATTTCTTGATATCCTAGTCAAAACTGTTTTACGCAATAGTTCCAAGTTTGGTTAGGATTAGATCATCCGTTCGGAAGATAAAGCCCATTTACAAAGTTGCACCCTTAAGTCAACAGAATACATACCTGGGTATGTATAGTAAAACGCATGCAAATATGGTAATATAATATAAAAGTATAGTTTATTTTGAGCTAAGTTTTGTAATTATTTTTTTAGTATTATTATATAATGTCAGTTTTAATTATTTTTGCTTAAAATTATTGAAATTCAAATACATCTATCGCATTGAGGTAAGTCTTTGGAATGCTCTGCGCACACTGGTTTGTTGCATAATGTGCATGCTTTACGAGTAGGGCGTCGTTTCGAGCAGATGTAGCAATTCCCCTTTACTTTTAGCCGGCCCGTACTATCACGTTTCTCCGATGCATGTGCCTCAGCATCCACAACTCCGATGTGCCCACCTTTCATGGCTTCGATGGCGTTGCGCGTTGAAAAATCTCTGGATATTCTGCTGTTATTCGCCCTTCTTTCCATTTCTGGCTTGCACAATTGCTCACTAAGCTGATGGAGAAACATCCTACGGCGGCTTGTAGATGTCTTCAGCAGGGCTGTCAGATATGGCGGTTTCTCGCCAAACGTGGCGATTTTTCAAATTGTTTGGCGTCCAAATTTTTGGTTTGGCGACATGGCGATTTTTCTGGCGATAAATAAATTTGTTGGCGATTTTCCTGGCGATAAATAAACTTGTTGGCGATCATTATGGCTATTTTTTAACAAAGTTTAACACCAAAATTTGTATAATTCAAGAAAATCAGTTTGTTGAAGGAGTAGTTTCAAAAGTAAATCCTACCAAAACTCGTCTGCAAGAAGTTAAAACAATTTGATTTTAATGATTTTTCTTACACTTTGGAACTTGGATGACAAAAATTTACAAAAAATAATTTTGGCAATTTTATTTCCAATTTTGTCGATTTTCTGATAAATTTTGATACGATCATTTTATAAAAATTTATATTAAAAAAGTGTTATATAAAAACAAATTTATTGTCAAATATTTACTAAGAAAAACTACATAAAACTGATTTTTGGCGACTTTTGGCGATTTTTAAAATCAATTTGGCGAAATAGGTTGGAAAAAATCTGACAACCCTGGTCTTCAGATGAGTGTTGTCAATGTATATTACGTATGCAGCAAACGCAGCAACGTCCACAATATTATAAAAGAAAGCCAGAGGCCATCTATTTGTGCGCCGCTTCGTACTAAATTCGGACAAGCACTTGTCCATGTTATCAACGCCACCTTTGGTTTTGTTGTAGTCCAATATAAGCAATGGCTTCTTCTTAGGACCGGTCGTTTCTGTTGTATAATGAGTAGTGGACAACATTACAACTGCCTTGTTTTTCTTGGGAACGTACGAGCACATCGTAACGTGATTACAGAACCCAAACATTGATGATTCAGCCTCACGTCGTTTCGGGTTGGCAAACGCTGCTGGCACGAATGTACGCCTTTTGTTGCAAGTACGCAATATAGATAAATTGTTGTCTAATATCAAAGTTTTTGCCAAGTTGTAGCTAGTGAAAAAGTTGTCACATACAATATTTCTTCCACTTCCAGCAAAAAGGTTGACACATAAATCCTTTACTATGCTTTCGCCAACGTTTCTTTCACGTTCACCAAACGGTGCCATTCCTGTATAGATTTGTCCCTGCATTGAAAAATTATATTCAATTTAGTTATTTAGATTTTCAACAATTTTCAACAATATTCATTGTACCTGCAATGGATAGGAAGAAATGGAGTCGCACACCCACCACACTTTTATTCCATATTTGGCAGGTTTTGATGGTATGTATTGCGTGAAGCCAGTTCCACCACGATAAGCATACAATTGTTCATCTACGGTGACGTTGGCTCCAGCCACGTAATATCTACGAACACAGCTGTTAAGAATCAAAAAAACGTCCGATATTGCTGCTGCTGTTTTGTCAGTTTGTTTTCGTTGCTGGCGTGTGTTTCCATTATCAAAACGTATGAAGCGGCTTATTTCCCAAAATCGTCGTACACTCATTGCGGCACGATATAGTGGATGTGAAGTAGTTTTCCACAAATCTTTCGTATGCACGTAACCAGAATGTGTAACGCCACTTAGCAAAAGTAGGCCCAAATATGCATCAAATTCACTTTTTGTTATGGGAATCCATGATCTCGGTTCTCTTGTTGGATGTTTTGCGTTGTCAATATCATAAAATTGCCTTGCCTTTCGATTTGATTCACGAATAATTATGTCGCATATTTCGTTTGACATTATCAATTGGAACGTCTCTGGCAGTAAAAACTTCGCCAGTTTCAATTGGTGCATCTTCAAGATCTTCATCAGAATCACTGTCGCCCTCTGGGTCATATTCTGGTAAGATGGGTTCTTCAACGTCTGAGTCATCTCCACCAATATCACCTAAAGCCTCCTCACCAACTATTGTATCGTGGTCACTTGTTTCTTCTTGGCTCTCTTCAAGCGCTTGCCGAATATATGCTTGTTGTTCTTCGTACGAAAGTGCGCTTAGTTGTCGCGGAGTAAGCCATTCACCATCAGCCATTTCACTTTTAATATTTTTTTATTTCCACAAAATAAACAGAAACGTCTTTTCACTTCGAATCACAAATGTAAACTAAATTTTCTGACGATACTACAAAGAATGAAATTTCCGCAACAATAAATGTTTCTACCTGCCTATATCATATATTTATTATATACGTATGTCGTCTACCTATACAACCACTTTTTTCAACAAACAATGACTGTGAGGATGAAATTGGTTATCATAAAATTTTTTAGCCTTTTGTCCATTTCTAACAAACTAAAAAAATAATTCGGAAATTCCAACAAACCAGGTAGATACGTAATTAGCATTTTTATGCTAACGACGTACCATTCCCCATACAAAACGTATGTACATACCCAGGTATGCTGCTGTGGACGTGCGTAAAGCATTTCTGCTGTTGACATAAAGGATATATTAAGATGTATAGTTAATTTTTGTTTCTTTGTTTGGTTTTCTTTAGGCTAAAGTTCGTATTTTTGAGGAAGATAATTGTAAATATTCTGACAATTTTGAGCAGAAAAGAACAACGTGCTACCTCAGAAGTCTGCCACACCTACATTATCAGCGTTCTTGTATTTGATGTATGGCTTTTTTTTTTTTTGGTAAAAATGGTACAACAACAAACTAAATGTATAGAAAATTATAAGAAAACTTTGCCAAGAAACCGTAAAAAAATTTTCTGCTAAATTTCCATAAAGTTGAATTAAGAAAGTTTAAAATGTTTTTGACTAGAAAATTGAAAAAATAAAGTTTCCTGAGTTATTTTTGCTGCTAAATGCTGCACTGAGTTTTCTGAAATAGATTTTAGTTTTCTAGATATATCCTTTTATTTAAGATGTGGCGCTATGAAATAAGGCCCAAGGAAATAACGCCCAAATAAGAAAATGAAATGAATCCAAATAAAATTAGGGAATTTTTATTTGGGCCTTAATATATTTTGGGCTCCATTTCATCTTGAGTTTGGTTGAATTTTATTTCATTTTTTGGCGTTTATTTCATTGGGCTTTATTTCATTTATATTGGATATTTTGTCATAAATTTTCTCTTGGGCCTTATTTTTTTTTTGTTTTGTTTTATTGGAGCTTATTTAATTTCTTATTTGGGCGTTACTTCTTTGGTATTTATTTCATAGAGACAAAAACAATTACATTACAAATAAAATAAATCTCAATTCAAAAAACCCAAAGAAACCAAACTCAAGATGAAATAAAGGCAACAAAAAAAAAAAAAAGCGAAATAAAGCCTAGATAAATATTATGCCTTAACTTTATTGGGCCTTATTTAATTTTCTTATTTGGGCGTTATTTCCTTTAGCCTGATTTTATAACGTCCTAAGATACAGGGATTGAATGTGAATAATTAAACAACAGAAGAGCACTTTGTAATATTTATTCATCAACGAACTGGCTGAAAAATAAATGCTTTGTAAGGCTAAGACTAACACACACTAAGATCACACATCAACACCTAATGTCAAAACAACAGCAACCTTTATGCACATTCTGTAACAATGCCACCCTGACAATATTCCACATCCTCAAAGATTGTCCACCGTTGCATCACATCCGTTTAAAGTTCTGCACTTCATCAAACATTATAAATTTATTAAAATGTCCATCCGAAGACAATATAAATAATATATACAAATTTCTTAAGTACTTAAATCTATCGAATAGAATTTAGTCCTATTTAAATTATATTAAGCCGATAGCCATTAGTTGCTAGTGCTTTGTTTTCTTTAGTTTAGTTTATTGTAATTTTAATTATAATAAATTTGAAAATAATAATAATAATAAAGAAAATTTATTATTTGACATATTCTCAGAAGTGTACATAAAATAATTGAAATTTATTTGCTGGTAGTTTAGCATGTCTATATACGTATTTCATTGGCGCTTGAACCAAATCATCACTAGACTTTAACCACAAATTTTAAACAGTCACAAACCTCTTACTTTATGCATAGACTCCCAAAAACCATATGAGAATTCATAAAATAATAATACTTTTGAAAATCTCAAAAGAAAAAATAAGCTTAGTAGGCTTTGAAACTGATACAAAACCCAGCAAATAATTTATATCCAGGTGAACTCATTTTATTTTTCTACATCCTTATACAATTAGAAATCCATTGGATAACAATAAAAGTATTTACAAGGCTAAATGAAAAATAAAACATTAATTGAACTTTAAAGAAAATTTATTAATTGACATATTGTCAGAAAAAAAAAATTTGTGGTTAAAGTCTACTGATGATTTGGTTCAAGCGCCAATGAAATACGTATATAGACATGCTAAACTACCAGCAAATAAATTTCAATTAATAATAATAATAATAATATTTATTCAAATAAAAAAAAAAATCCGAATTTTAAATTGAAATTGTTCGCGGTCCTAGTAAGTGGTTTCAGAGATACACTATATTGCAGCGGATGTAGCCATGTAGTCTGTCCAGGATCTCACCAAAGGTCAAAGTCTCTTATTTATGACTTAATTTATAGTCTAGATTTAAATTTAAATCTACAAGTTGCTCGTACCTACAGGATATATCACACTTCGCCGTTAAGGTGTTAAGGTGATACCAGGGTAAGATAACCCTTGCGTGTTTCCGGAAAATAATTAAATCTATGTGTATGCAAGGATTTGCATAAATAAATACAGTAATTACACTAAGTTACTACATACAAAATTATTAGAAACTAGGAACAGTGCGATTAATTGCTATTTTGGACGTTGAAGATCTTGTATTTGTATTGAACACTGAATAGGGTAAAATTTGAATTACTAGACATGACCTTCCAAAGTCAGGGGCCTAATTCCTGCACTCGTGATCGGAACTACATTCGAATAGAAATTAATTTCGATGGCAAGAAATTTTCTGATGATGTCACTCGTTACCAAGCGAATCGAGTTTTTGTTTCATTGTTCGAAAGAGGCAAATATATTTATATATAAATTCATTTCACAACACTGAATAAATTGTAAGCAAAAGCATATGTTTGTATATATGTATGTGTGCAAAAACATATGTATGTACGTACATACACACGTACTTTGCAGAAAAATGAAACGAATATAAGTAAATGTTATTTTCATTTTAATTTAATTAATAACTTAATAAAAAATTAGTGTAAAGTTAGAGAATAGAGCACTAGCCACATTTTAGATTCTTTTATTGGTTGACCAGAAGTAGTTAATTTGTTATTTAGATCCTCCCAAAGTTGGTTGATTTTTTTTATTTTCTCCACTACTCCTAGGCAAAACATTATTTGCCAAGTCAGTGTGTTTTATTATATTTGTAGTACACTAGAAATTCTTTAATTTGTATTTTCTTATACTTGCATTTGTGCATTCATTCATTTATAAGTAAATATTGAACATGCATTTTGTTTTTCTTCGCTTTTTCTATGTTAAACATGATTTCGAATGCCTTTTTCCTTGAGAGTAAAAACACGAACGGTTGCATTCGAATGTATGCACGTTATCGAATGCTATCATTAGAAATTTCGATATGTGTTATTCGAAACCGAATGCGAAAATCCCAAAAGTTAAAAAACTCGTACATTCGAGTAATAACTCACTCGCAATAGAATGCGGGAATTAGGCCCCAGGCTTATTAACAGCGTTTAAAACGAGACTAACGGTACATAAAATAAATCTGTTAAAAAAAAAAACAATTTGAAATGTGGCATGTGGCACCTGTTAACACATATTTAAGTTTCAATACACACACTTGCCAGCATACATACATACATATGTATATATCTGCAGTCTTGAAATGTTAACACGTCTTGTTTTTTACAATCTTTTATTTAGTTTCACCTGTCTCGTTGTCTGTCTGTTATCCAATCTTGCAAATTAAATTTGATCCACTTCCCGGTTTCCGATTGAGCATATAATCGTGGCATGTATTATCTAAACTAATATAAATGGAGTATGTGCATATGAGCGTTTACAAGCAATGTAAAGACGTAGTGTCTTCAGATGTAGATGGTAAGCAAGCGCACACAACTAGTGTCAATGCATGTGTGCCTTTGTATGTGCGCCGAAAAATAAAAGATCATACACACGACATGTGCATTTCTGTACATGCATGTCGTTTGTATACCCAAGCATCACAAATTCTTTCGTCACGAGGTATTCTCTTCTTTAGTTCTATACCTGAAACAATTGAAACCAATGCCTTGAAAACAGTGTTGCTCATCGTTTGTTTTAGAAAACTTCACTGTAGTAAAGCATTTGAAAAATCCCTCATGTCTCGAAAGTTCTTTTAAATGGTCTTTTGCAGGGGTTTACTACATATACATACGTATATTTACATAAATATGCAAGTAAATTTTCTTTGTGAATCGGTTGACATTTTACTCTACACCCTCTAGTCAACCTAGAACCATATGTCTCTATGTCAATACTCTTTTTCCAGCGACAATTGCACTAGTTAAAATGTCGACAACTTTCCTTTTATGCGCGAGTAGAGATACGTTAGAGACGACAGTTCTAGTGTATTTCTGGTGATATTGTCAATGAACGCGACAATAGTTTGTTTTTCTTTTTTATTATGTTGTGCAATAATATTAAATAAATATATGTAGACGAGGGTCACTAAAATCTACGAGTGAATCTGCGGTTCAAATATCTCCATATAGTCGTAAAAGAACTACCTTCTCAATAGTGCTAAAGTCTACTGATAGATTTTGAATAACAACCCTATGTTATTTGTCAATAGGTATTTGCATTGGCTGGGGTACACCTAGTCAGTAGCACTATTGACAATGTGACGAGAAAATTACTATAAGTTTACTATTGACAACGAGAGAGGATATATCGATATTGTAGACTAGAGTTCGTAAAATTTACTAGTGAATCTTTGGTGCCAATATCTCCATCTGGTCCTGAAAGAACTACTAAGTCAGTAGTGCTATAGTCTAGTGGTGGATTTTCAATGACAAGCTAATGTTAAATGTATATTATAAATGTTAAAAGTATATGTATATATATATATATATATATATATATATATATATATATATATATTTATATATATATACATATATAATATATACATACAATAAAAATAATTGAAAGAAAAGAAGGTGCACAAGTTTTATCTGTAGATTTTTTTTCGTAGTTTTTTGAAAATATTATGCTGTAGTCCTGTCACTTTTAGGGCCGTATTTTATAAAGAGCAACGCTAAGTCTTGATAAATTTTATATGTGCTTTGTTTTTGTAATTTATATTATTTCCATACAAAATTTTTAAGCGTTTTATAAATAATTTCCTTGCTTAAATTTAACTAAAGAATATTTAAATTAAATTTCGTGACACAAATTATATACACACCTACATACATACGTACTTACATACTTACATATTTCCATATAAGCACGTGAAATTTGTTTTTCTCTATTTAAGTCATCGAGTTTTTTTGAGTTCCAAATGACTTGACAACTGTTTTCCTCCCCAAAGCTTTCCACAGTTTGCTATAGAAAAAAAAAACGAAGAAGGTAGTGGTGCAAACTCTGCAAGATAAATTAAAATGTAAATTTACTGTTGATTAAAGTAAACGTGTAAAAATAAGGAAGTAAAGAATAAATAACATTAAGTCTATTATATAGTATATTGAACTCCTGTGTTGAATTTTCCGGATATGAAAATATAACTTTCTTCCAGTTAATGTATGCATATGGTTTCTAAGCGTTACTAGAAATACTACTAAAAACGTTTTTTAAATTGCTTTTTTTATTTTATTTACAGAAGCCCTAAATTTTTTTCATTGTTTTTCAATTAAAATAATTGACAATATGTCAAATAATAAATTTTCTTTAAAGTTTTTCAATTAAATTTATTTTTATCAAAGTGCTATGAAAGCTTAAAATTATGTTGAAATTCACAATTCAAATATATTCGTGTATGTATGCGCAACTTTATAAAATATGTATTTGTTTTCGTCTTAAAAGCAATTTGTGGCAAATTAGATTTTCATGACAAATTCTAAGAATAACGATATTCGATATTGAACGAAATTTCAAAATATTTCAGTTGATTTTACATCGAAATATTTTAAAAATTTCCATCGATATCGAATAAAGTATTTTAAATCAGTTGTTATTATAATTTTTCAAATAATTCTTCTAATTAGTTATGGAAAAAATTTAATGGAAAATATTAACTTAGTTTGGCATATATGTACATACATACACACATATTCTCATAATTAAGGGATATTTTCCAGCTTTATTTTATGGCTTCTTAAAAATCATAAAATATTTCAATAGTCTCAACAATTCTGGTTAACTTCTTAAAAAAGCGATCTTGAGTGTATTTATAAAAAAATGTATAATGGCAAGCAAGTCACACGATTTCGTTTCTTTTAATAACACATATTTACAAATTTCGAAAACTTTTTCGTTCGCTAGCAATGAAAGTTGTTTCTTTAGTTATTTGGAACACTGAACGCGAATCTTCACTTATTTCTTTCATATCATCTGTAGTTTTCGAGATATAGCATTATGTAAAAACTAAAGGCACTTTCACTATATGGAGTAGCATAAGTTCAGAAGGGATTTCTCTGTTCAGTAACGAAAAAAAGAACAACGAGCTTGTAGCTAAGTGTATTCCAAAGGAATTGGAATTTTTCATTGAAATTGGTGTACAACTGTTGAAATTACTCGTATTTACAATTTAAAAAGAGAAAAACATGTATTAATAATAAAAAAAACAAACTTTGAAGCATCAGATATCTTTAAAACTTTTGAATTTGTGCTTGTGTGTGGTACTGTTATATGGAAATTTAAATTTCTATCAGTTTTGTTCTGTTACTAAATTGTGTATAAAATCAAAAGTTTTGCACCAATTTCAATAGAAAAGAGCTCAAATTTGACGGAATTTATTTACCTACATACAATTTCCTAAAAAGTTATTATTTTTTTGCTCAAACTTTTACGATACCACCGAAACTGCTGTGCAGATTAGTGATGCACGAATATTCGTATTCATATTCGTATTAGTATTCGAATTCCCGAACATTTTTCCATTTTTAGATATTATATTATATTATTTTTCCCAAAAATGAAATAAATAAATGCATAAATTCTAAACGAAGTTTAAAAAAATGGCATAAAAGCATTTGTATATTAGTTTGTAATAACTAAAATAAATTACTTCAATTGAAGCAAAATAATTTAAAACAAACAAGACAATTCAAAACAAACAAATTAAACTTCTTGTACAATCACGCAAAGAAAAAATATGGTTGAGGTAACCATAATCAAATAGCAACATACTATGATTGAATTATATGGTTGCAGTCAACTCATATTATTGTTAATAGAAAAAAAAACTGTAGCAATATTATTATCTGAGTTAATTATAATATTATCTGAGTTAATTATAATATTGTCTGAGTTAATTATAATATTATCTGAGTTAATTATAATATTATCTGAGTTAATTATATTATAATCTTAGTATTGTAAATATGACAACACTGTTGTTAGATGTGACTAAAATATAATTGAGACTCATCATACCATGTTTTAATATTATATTAATATTGTTAAATACGACCACAGTATTATTTAATATAATAATACTATTTTATTTTTTAATCATATATTTATTGTAGAGACAGTTGTGCGTCAAAATCTAAATAAAAATAATTTAATATTGTTGAAATAAAATGTATATATAGAAATGTATACTTACACGACATGTTGACATGTCTGTATAAAGAGATACACAAATGTTTATATATTTTAATTGATCTACCCTTTTGTTTATTCTTTATTTATTTATTTATTTAACACTACCGATAGCTTACAAACGAAATACTGAACTGACAGATGTTTCTGAAAAAGATTTTTTTAAAAACTTAACATAGTATGGTTTTGGATAACATTATATTGTTATTTACATCATATTATTTTTAAATAATAATACAAATTATGTTGTAGTCATAAATTTTTAACACAACTATATTGTTAAACTCTAACCATATCACACTTTTTTATGGATGTGATAATGTAATTATTAAATTCAAACATTACTCTGTTTATCGTAACAAAATAAATGTTTAAAATAACAATAACTAGTTTTCGACGACTACACATTTGTTTCAGAGAATATAATATTGTTTTCTCAACCATTATACAACCATATCTTTTCTTTGCGTGATTAACATTAAAAAAGTTGAAGTACTTTTCTTCACCTAAAAAGAGGAATGTTTTACTTTAAAAATAAAAATTAAGTCAAGCCTATTGCAATGAGTTGTGTAAAATAAACACTGATAAAAAATCCTGTTCTTTATCCAACTTAGTTTGAACCATGTTAGATGATGGACGTCATTTGCTTTTCGTTTTTCCGCCAAATAATCTGCTATAGTTTTCCCTATTAATGAATTTACAAAATTTTTAAAACTAAATATTATTTAATGACGACCATTAAAATTTTGGATGGTTTTTATTTACTTAAATGTACGCGAAAAGGAGTATGAAATTATTTTTCATAAATAATTTTTCATTTTTAATTTTCTAAGCGTAATATTCATATTCGTATTTGCGAATATCGTTTGAAATATTCGTTTCGTATTCCTTTTCGCGATTGTCAAGATTTGACATTCGTTACATCACTAGTGCAAATTTAGAAATAATATCTAAACGGCTTAAGGATAATTTTATTGTGGAATGGCCTTCTCAATTTATGATAATATATGTCAAGCAAGTGCTGGTAAAAAATTCTAATTATATAATTAAAATCTGCATGACATATGTACATATGTATATAATCGTAGTGATGGCTAAACTTTTCATGAAACGCGATGTACTGTAAAAATGTGTAATTTAACTCACGGAATACTGTGAAATGTTTGAAACTTTCGTTTTAGGTTTTATCTAACCATCTTCATAATAAATAGACTGATCAACACTTAAAAAATAATATGAAAAATTATAAGCATTTAAGTCTCTAACTACTGAAGTTATGGGTCTTTAATGTCGCTTTGGGGAAGAAGGACAAACAAGTACCGTAGAAAAGGTCATCATGGTTAAAAATGTTCTCAAAAATATTCAATATGAAATTCTGCTATGTCAAGCAATATCGTGTAATTTGAACTCGTTTTCTTGTAGGGTTTTCTTATGTCATAGGTCTACACGAATAAGTCTCAAGCTACAATGGTACACAGTAGCACAATATTATATTCAATACATATACATAAATGTCATCTACAGACCTTTCAAACGAACACAAGATGTCTATGTTACATCACATACACTTTGCTTTATTTAAATTTAAAGCTAGGAAGCACTTAATGGGAGACCCTTTACATGTACATATGTATATGTAAATATATATTTACAGACATACAAACCTGCACAAATTGATATCAGGTGTACACAGCTGAACTCAACTGGATGAACATGAAAGTTAAGCCAATCGTGAAATTTTTCTTTTGCCTTTTGAGTTTTGTGTTTTACATCAATGAAATTTGCAAATGGTCGGTCTACCGTCCGAATATTATACTAGATCTTGTAGTCCATTTTATCTGTAATATGTATAACCAGTAAATTAATTTTAATCTTAAACACTACGAGTATCGCAATTAAATTTAATGACTTAAACTCTTTATTTCTGTCCCTTTTGACCTTTTTCTTTAATGACTTAAGCCTTCAATGAAAAACGAATTAAATAAATGTTACTGGTACCGACTAACTGACATTCATCGGTGTATAACATTAAAATCGTTAATTGTAGTAGGGATGAGATAAAGAAAATATTAAAAAACAACATGAATTTGATATCATGTAATATTAAGATCTGAATTTTTATGAGAAGACCAGTTTAAAGAATGCTTTAGCTTTAACAATTGTTTATAAAAACAGAATTAAGTGTTAAAATAATAACGAAAATTAAAAATTTTAAGAACCCCGACGTACATACATACCAAACGACTGGAACGATTTTTTTAAGTATAAGCCAGAAGATATTTGATCAAGTCACCTTTCAAACAAAAAACCAAATTAAAATCGGCCTATCCGTTTGATGGCGTCAAAGACACATATTCACCAGACTACATATAAAAAGGATGTGATATATTCTAAACGGCTGGACCGATTTTCTTCAAACATAGCTAAGGACACTTTCCATCAAGTCACCTTTTAAACAGAACAAAACAAAACAAAATTAAAATCGGTTCAGCCGTTCGGTCTCTACGTGGACGCGTACATACACACATATGTATACACAGACACACACTAAAAACTTATAACACTCCTTGTTTTGGTCGGGGGTGAAAAACGGTAGATTTGTTTAACAGATATTTAATTATGCTGCTGCAGTCCTTGTTTTACTCCTTATACCCCTTTTAGACACGGAAAGTTTACTTTGCAAAGTTTTAATTCAGCTGGGAGAAAGACAGAAAGGGAAAGTATTTTTACAGTCAGGCGAAAGCTGCAACTTAAAAATAAGAATGTCTCACATAAATTCAATAATTTTCAATAAAATAGAAAGGGACCTAAGGGTAAAAACCGGTTTTGTTCAGGAGAGCCATTTTAAAGATTTAAAAACGTGTATCTTTGGTGTACCATGACATCATAAAACGCGCATATCTCTGGGAGGGAACACTTTTGGGGCATGGGATCGGTCTCATTCGGTGCTCAGATGTTGTCTATATCAAAAAAAAAAAAGTGAGAATTAATTTTTTTACCCTTAGGTCCCTTTCTCTATGCGCTGTCACATATTAATATACTGTAAATTAATATATTTCCATATTGAAATAAGAAATTTCAACACGACTAGACTGTCGTTAATGTTTCTTATTAATTCAATATGGTTTTTATTGATTTTATCAAACCCAAAAAATTGGCGCTTAGAGCCGTGGTCGGCAACATATTTTACGATACTGTGAGTTATACTCTCACCACAAACCGGCTTTGCCATTGAAATTTCGTCTCATTTCCCTAATTTGAAATATTAAATCTCCAAAGGGAAACTATATTTTATTATGGTCAGAAGAAACACTCAAGTTTTGTTTATAAAGACAGGCATCTTTTGTTGTTGCTACGTCAATGTAATGGTGAGTGAAAAGATGGTGTAAGCAATTTTCTTAAAATAATTTAAATATATGCTTGAAAATACTTTTGCATGTCTCGTTTTTCCATGCACGACATCGCAAGTTGACAAACCAAATTTTCTGGTTTGCAATAATACTTTTCTGAAAATAAAAAAATTATTTTCTTATTGTTGGGAAAAAATAAATTTTCTCTGGCAACACTGATTCTTAAGATTATGCGATACACAAAACTTGTTCTCAACAAAGCGTCTGTACACATACGTAATGAAATAGTATATTAAAAGGCGCGGCGTCCTTATTTTGCCGACCACGGGCTTAGAGTCTAATTTTATATTATTTAGGTATACAAATACCTGATTTTTATTAAGCATTTTGGTCATGAAATTAGTTGCATGAAAATTTTGTATTCCTCAATGGGAGCAACTTAAATCAAAAAAGTTGTCAAAAATACATCAGAGATTCATTCTACGCCATTTTTTATGTAACATTCTTTTTTATAGCGCTGCAATTAGCAAATAGAAAAAGTTGCGTGCAACAAAATTCATGAAATTTCATGAAAAAATGCTTAATGTAAATCAGGTAAAAAAGTTTATATTAATTTCCCTCTCACACTCACACAAAATCAAAATTGTAGCATCGAAAAAAGATGCATGTAAAAAGGCACACTATGAATTATTTTCATATCTTGTCAGAGCAGACTTTAAATATATTACACGTGACATACATAAGAATGTGAGTAATTATTTTATATTTTAATTTATTTAAGTTTCATTTCACCGCAGAGTTAGTTGCAAAAATAAATTTTGTGTTTGAATATAATTTAAAAATAGAACACATTTATTATTTTGATTAATAACAACGTCTGATATATATGTATGTATATGGAAGAAATATCTTAGTATATATATAAGATGGTAGTTTATATCAAAGTATATATTTCGAGTTTATGATACCAAATTATTACAGCCTTATTTATAAAACTTAAAAAGTCTTTATAAAAATTTTTAAAGCGAATTTTTATACAAAATTTTTCTTAAAAAGCCTTTATTAAGCCTTTTTATGTTTTATAAATAAGGCTGTTATATTTTAAATGCTTTTTAGTAAGTTCTAAAACACTTTTAAAAAATATGCATGAATATGCATATTTTGCTAAAACAACAACACAAGTGCTAACTTTGTTTAAAATAAGCTTGAAAAATAACTTTCTCTGGCTCTACAGAAGAAATTTAACTTTTGGACATAAGCTGTTATTTATAAAAATCACAGATCACTCCATACGCACTTCAGTGAAGGGTATATACGATTCGCCACAGCCCAATACAACATTCTTACTTGTTTGCACTAAGTATGTACATATTTACATACATATTTATGTGTGTCTACCAAATCAAGATTTTATTTTCTTTCTGTTTGTCTGCTGGCAAGGTGAGTAGAATTAATTCTAATTATTTTTTTTTGTGTACAAATTCAAAAATAAATTATTTAAAAATTTAAAATTTTTTCTTTCAATAAAAAATAAAACACTAACATATTTACTTTAAACAATTTCCCTGTCATTAATCTTCTGAACAAAGGCAATGATTATGGTTAAAAAAAAACAAATACAGTAATACCTTTATAATTCAGACTTACGCAAAATTCGCAATATTCAGTAATTCCTAAAGTTCAAGGCCTCGGAAAGTGAGTAAAAGTGAGTATAGTAAAAAAATGTGTTTTTTTCTAGTTTAATATAAAGTAAAAAAAAAAAATTAAAAAAACAAAACAAAAAAACAATGTCTATATGCCTTTGGTTTCTGCTGAAGAAACTCATCAGTAAGCTTCAACCAATAATTTCAAATACTCTTAATGTTGTCCAATGAGCAGCCAATAAGAATAGTAAGAATAATTAAAAAAAACCGATTCGATAACGCTTTTCTGAACACTTAGGGCCATTATTACAACTTAAAGTTAGTTAAAAGTAGGATTTTATCGGACGTATAAAAACTATATTATTTTCAAAATTTTACTTTAACCTAAAGTGAGCGATAAATTATGGGCAAGTTTATCTTACCTGGTAAGTTAAATCCAATTTGCAATAATGAAAAGCTTTTTAAACGTCCGATAAAATCCTACTTTTAACTAACTTTAAGTTGTAATAATGGCCCTTAAAGTTATGAATTCCACATGTTTTCTGTTCATTACTAAACAGCCTGTTTTTCGAAAAAGAATAATTGTATACGTTCTTTAAAATAACGAATGAAACCATGTTTTCGTTCTTAAAACATTTATTTATTTTTATCTGTATGACAACAAAAGAGCTTTCAGTTTGCCACACTCATAAAATTTTTTATGTAAAATTAATTAAAAATCAGTCTACATATTTTTCATTTGACTTTAACGAAAATGTTACTTAATTTTTAATGTTAGAATCTGAACTGACTTAAAACAGTGAAAAACAATTTTTTCCTTTTATTTTTAATAATTTTATTTTAGTAATTTATTTTAAATAAACGAAAAAATCTAAATGGTTTTCTTATGGATGGTTTAACTTTCTGATTGATTTAACTTTCACAAGAACGAATCTTGACTTCCGTACAAAGCAAAGATGTTCCCCTTGCTTCTCTAATTTTTCTGTGAAAGACCAAATTCAGTACAAACAGATAATTTTTGCTTTATTTTCCATAATTTAATTTCAAACAAATCACAAAAAATTTAAGTATTGAGTCAAAATAAAGTAAAGGTTATAGAAAAAAAAAACATAGTTAGTTCTAACAAACAACTGAAAATACGAAATGCAATGAAAACCTGTTTTAATGGGTAAATTGATTTCCAATTGAATGCTAAAATCAACTAAAAATTAAATCGCTTAGACGCAATTTACACTGTGCCTTTTCCGCTTGCCTGTGCAGGCAGGCTTTTTTAGTTTATTGGTGAGAGGGGGTGAGAAGCTTGCACAAAATGAAAATTCGAGGGGATTTATGACGTTTCTCTGCCTTTTTCATATTCTCTGCATTAAACGTGTATATAAATGCCAAAATAGCATGAATAAAAAAAGGCTTAATGTAAATGTGTGTGACTTTTCGTAGGGGGTTCAAAAGAAAATTGTCAATAAAATGCAGGCTAAAAATAGATATTATTATTATTATTATTATTTTTTTTAATAGGTATTATTTTTTGTATTCTTTCACTGTAATAATTTTGTGAGTGTGATTTTTTCGTTATACCTAAAAAGCTCTTTTTATGTCAAAATGAAAGCTTTAGAATATGTTTTATAAAAATCAAATTTTAAACGTTATCGTTTATAAACGAAACATAAAAACGAAAGAACTTATCTTTTTGATTTGAACGGGCTAAAGTTCGTATCGCTTTTTAAGCCAAATTACATGTGATAATTATTAATGAACAAATAACACCAAAGTCTGTTGTAAATATTCTGACTAACAACACATAGTTGAACGGAACAGCCAGCCGTTTTCGAAGGCCACTAAACCTTCATCATCAGCGTTCTTTTGTGTTTGGTCCACTGTGTGTGGTGTCAGTTGATGTAGATTTCTGCTTTATATACTTAGCATTTTATTGCAAATGGAATATGTGAATTGTTTTGATTCATCGTATTTCAATTTGCTGAAAGCTTTTTTGTATTGTAAGCTCAATTTTACCATCACTATATTTACAACAGTCTTACCATTGTCGTTTTTTTGTTCTTTTTACTAATTATACACATGTTACTTAATTTGCTTATTTTTTGTTCTACTTAAGACAAACTTTTTTGGTTTGTTACTATTAAGTATATTTTTATTTAATTTTTGCCACAGGCCCATGGCTATTAATTTTTAGTTAATTTTAATTATTATTCGAACTCCATTTGTTTCTATATTTTTGATTTGAACGGGCTAAAGTTCGTATCGCTTTTTAAGCCAAATTACATGTGATAATTATTAATGAACAAATAACACCAAAGTGTTATTTGGTAAAATTGAGCTTACTATACAAAAAAGCTTTCAGCAAATTGAAATACGATGAATCAAAACAATTCACATATTCCATTTGCAATAAAATGCTAAGTATATAAAGCAGAAATCTACATCAACTGACACCACACACAGTGGACCAAACACAAAAGAACGCTGATGATGAAGGTTTAGTGGCCTTCGAAAACGGCTGGCTGTTCCGTTCAACTATGTGTTGTTAGTCAGAATATTTACAACAGACTTTGGTGTTATTTGTTCATTAATAATTATCACATGTAATTTGGCTTAAAAAGCGATTCGAACCTTAGCCCGTTCAAATCAAAAATATAGAAACAAATGGAGTTCGAATAATAATTAAAATTAACTAGAAAGAACTTATGTTTTCTAAAAACAGGCTGAAAATCTCAATTAATTTATCAAGTATAAACGAGTATTTTCGGTTTCGTTTTGCAACGTTTTATAATTAAAACAATGTAATTAATTTTTTTTTTAACTGCAATGGCCAAAATCTGAAACTATAGCGGTCCAGTTAAACGAGGTTATACTGTACGTTCCTACATCGAAAATAGTAACAACAATAGAAATATTCCATGTTGTACAGACCGCATTTTAATGTGCAGCTATTAACGATTTAAAAAGTTCACACTAAAGCACAAACAATAATTTTTAGTCATACATAAGTATATTTTCTGGTTGTCATTAATCAAAAAATCTTAAGGAAAGTGTTTACGGTAAAAATAAATATATCAGGGCGTATTAGCAACATTAAATGTCACACTTCCAGTGATAGAAGAAATCGAACAAACCAGAGGAATTAATGAACAATCTGTCAAGAAAAAACAAAACAACAAAACGTTTCAAATAAATGAGAAAAGTTGACTGCCAAAATTCAATCAGGAAAAAAAACACTTAATAATATTAAGAACAAGTTTCAGAAAATTTTAATTATTTAAGCTCGAAATGAAATTTGGTAAAATTTTTCACACTGTTAGAAAATTTTGACATTGAAATCGTTTAAGTCAAATTTCCTTAATTTTAATTTATTAAGCTATAAAAGTACTAGAATATCCTTTTTAGTTCCAGCGAAATCAGGATTGGTTTATAAATTTCCCGCGATCCCGGGAATTCCCGTGAAAAACACTAATTCTCACAGAAGTGAATCTTTATTATCATTAACGTTTTAGTAGCAATTTTAAATTTTCTCTGGGGTGTGGAAACGCCCACTTATGAACATTTTTAGGTCTCGCCCACTTTCTAAAAATGCAAAATTGCGACTGTTTCAAAGTGCAATCGGTCCAGTAGAAGTACATGAAATATAATATTGAGTTTTAATAATTATGTGCCGCCCACTTTTTTAAGCACAAGATTTTCCAAGAGCCTTAACTGGCTGCCAAGTTTTGTGGGAATCGAATAAGTTGAAGAACGTATATTTAATATTAAAATTTAACGTACGTGACCCCGCCCTCATTTTTAATTGCAACGTGGTGATGCTGTCAGAGATCAACAATATGTGTAAAGTTTCGTAAGAATCGGTTAAATAAAAGCAAGTGAAATGTAAAAATAAACTTAAATAGGTGTAGTGCCTTCCATTCTTAAGTCCTAAATATTGTCATTGCCGGAGTTCATGGTGAGTGTTGAAATTCGCAGCAGTGGATGAGTAAGAGTATAGAAAATGAAAGGAAACTTTTTAATGGGCGTATTCCCGCCCTCTTTTTTAGCAATGGCAGTGATATCCTCTCACGCAAAATGAGAATGAAGTAACATATATGTATAAGAAAAAGATATAGATACCTTCTCCTTTCTTGAAGTCGGTTGCTTCCCTGTTTATCGCATGTACAAGCGAACGCATAGCATATCGACTTATGCTAGAATTAGTCGATTCATATCGTGAGTTGACGGATCAGCTGACGAAATCTGTAACACAAATAAAACAACATGTTGCTGTTTATTTAATATGTAAGAAAATAGATTTTTACTTGGTAAACGTCAACTTCTGGTTTACATACATAATTATATGTGACAGCGCATAGAGAAAGGGACCTCAGGGTAAAAAAAAAATCAATTTTAATTTTTTTTTTTTTTTTTTTGATGTGGACAACATCTGAGCATCGAATGAGACCGATCCCATGCCCCAAAAGTGTTCCCTCCCAGAGATATGCGCGTTTTATGGTGTGATGGTACAGCAAAGATACACGTATTTAAATCTTTAAAATTTCTCTCCTGAATAAAACCGGTTTTTACCCTTAGGTCCCTTTCTATTTTGCGCGTCACATATAGTTACATACATACATATATACGTCGCTCATTTACTAAAGCAACGTCATAACTCAAAAATTCGAATTTTTGTGCTAATGATGCAAATTTAATTCTAATATCGTTTTTAATATTGTGTCATTCAAATATCTTTTTTCCTCAACTCTTTGGAGAAAAATAAAATTTTCTTTTTCCATTCAACTTTTGGGTAAATTGCAAACTTTAAACTTCTTTTCTGGCAAACTAGTTTTTTTTTTTTTAGTTGTGATGCTATTTGAGTAATTGAGCGATGACACTTACCGCTGGTACCCTCACGGTTTTACTAACTGACATCAAGACTTAAACGATACGACAACTGCAAAAATAACACAATACGAATCGACTTATTCTGTTATTATTCCTAATCTTACAACTACTTTAATGATTTTGTTAAATCTTGCAAGAGAAAACAAACATTCACTTCTTAGTACATTTCGGATGAGACAGCCAACAAATTGATTCTTTATTATTTTTGGTTTTGCTTTTGCAAACTTTAGCTTTTTTTTGCAACATACTCGTATCAATAAAATTGTTTTTACTTAAAAGGTGATTTGTTTATTTTCTGCTGAAAAAATATTTTTGAAACAATAAGAAATACATTGCGGTGCTGCGTATTAGATAAAGTGCAATGACCACAGATTTTTCTTAAATATATGAGAGTCTTGAATACATTGTACAAGTAAATTCAATAAGTCTTTTTTGGACAAACTTGCATACAAAATTTTTCTTAAAAAGCCATTATTAAGCCTTAATAAGTTTTATAAATAAAGCTGTAAGAAAACAATTTTAAGGTACACACAATATTATGTTCTCTGAAACAAATGTGTGGTCGTTCGAAACTAGTCGTTGTTATTTTAAACATTTATTTCGTTACGATAAACAGAGTAATGTTTGAATTTTTATAATTACATTATCACATCCATAAAAAAGTGTGATATGGTTAAAGTTTAACAATATAGTTTTGTTAAAAATTTATGACTACGACATAATTTGTATTAACATTGATGTAAATAACAATATAATGTTATCCAAAACCATACTATGTTAAGTTAAAAAAAATCTTTTTCAGAAACATCTTTTTGTTCAATATTTCGTTTTTAAGCTATCGGTAGTGTTTAATAAATTAATAAATAAATAAAGAATAAACAAAAGGGTAGACCAATAAAAATATATAAACATTTGTGTATCTTTTTATATAGACATGTCTGTATGTCGTGTGAGTATACATTTCTATATATGTATACATTTTATTTCACCAATATTAATTTATTTTTATTCGAATTTAACGCACAGCTGTTTCTACAATAAATATATGATTAAACAATAAAATAGTATTATTATATTAAATAATACTGTGGTCGTATTGAACAATATTAATATCATATTAGAACATGGTATGGTGAGTCTTAATTATATTTTAGTCACATCTAACAACAGTGTTGTCATATTTACAATACTAAGATTAGGTGTAAAAAAGTTCATTGTTTTTGTAGATAATATTATTATTAACTCAGATAATAATATTATTATTAAAGTTTGCTTTTCTATTAACAATAATATGATCTGACTGCAACCATATAATTCAATCATACTATGTTGCTGTTTGATTATGGTTACCTCAACCATATTTTTTCTATGCGTGTACCTTTAATATGTTAAAAAAAAAAGTATATTTATTTTCCCCTAAATTGCAGTGCAGATATTCAATTTAATTGTCGAAAATAACAATTATATTGCAATTTAATCTAAAAACAACAGTTATTTACCAAATGTTGGATAAAAGAAAACTAAAAGAGAATAAAAAGAGAGAAACTGACAGAAATAAGAAAAATGACAAACTTAATTGCAAATCTGGAGTGTGACCCGAAGCAAGATTATCTTTGTACAGTTTTCCTATTTTTGTCTCCAGTTATTGTTTTTATTTGTGAAAAGAAAAAAACAAATAGCAAAGTAATTTAATCTCAGAAGCAGAACAAAAAATAAAGTAACGCAAAGTTCGACTGCGTTTTGGAATCTGTTGAAATTTCTTATGCATCACACACAAACTTTTTTCAACTGCAATTTCACAAAATTCAGCAAACAAGTTAAGTGTTTCTGGCAGGATAAAAATACAAATTACAAAACAACTTTCTTTTTCTTTGTCAGTTAAGACAATGTTTAATGGAGTGAGTAGAAAAAAAAGAAATATCTATGTATGTGTCAGTATACATATTTAAAGGCGTACGCATGTGTTCAGTTCATTTCAACCACGAGCCAAGAGGATAAGCCGCGACGCGAGTAAAGAAAAGAAACTTAAGACAACAAAAATTTACATTTAATTACTTTTGAAGACTTATTTTATAGCAAGAGAATGACTTTGTTGAACTTTGAAATGTTTTTCTTAAACAAATTTAACGCACTAATGGCATATTAAATAGATTGATTAATTAAGCGGAGAATAGAACAAAAGAAAAGAAAACGTTTCGATATTTTTCTCGATCTATTTTAAATCTTAAAGCAAGGAAAAATTACACGGTGTTACAAATAAACACTTTTTGTCAGAACTTGAAAAGTGACCTAGTGGGAGTTGTAGGCCTTGGTGAGGACATACAAAACTCGTTTTCAAAGATTTTGAAACTCCCTCAAAAATTCGAGTTATTTTGAAAAAATTGTTTTAGGGTGGGTCGTAGTACTTTATTACATCTAACTCACACATTTTTCTACCAATTTAAAAAATTTAAATAGTTTTGGAAAGGCAAAGAATTAGGTTTTTAAAAACTGTATGCATTAATTGTATGTTTCAAGAAATTGGGTAAGTTTTTATCAAACATTTCGATTTTTTTTTTATTTTTTTTACGTAATTTTTCAAATTTAATTATTGTTATTTTAATTTTCTTCTATGAAGACCTTTTATTTTTTGTACATAACCTTAAAGGAAATTTTATACAGAAAAAAATGAGACATTATTTGTTACAATCGAGATATATTTGCAAAAGTTATTAAACTTTTTCTAAACTACAAATATTGTGATTGCAGACTTTTCTTGGTAAGCACTTCAAACAATGAAATATTCTATGAGTGGCTTATAAACTCTTCAGACTTAATTTTCTTAAGTACACTGAAACAGCATGTACACGTACTTTCGTGTTTATACCATTTGCTAGAACTATATTAGCAGTCAAAAGCTGTTTTGAAGGCATCGTTTGCGTGGTTGTCCGCTTCGCGCAGGTATTCCAGTAGAATTGAAGTCACCAAATAAACCGCAAACATAAAAAACAATTAATATGCATATCACACACTGCATAATGATTACAAATCTACAAACTTTCTTATTTTAATTAAAATGAATATTAATAGCAACTTCACATGTCAACCATTTTAATCTAGTTACGCTTTTTTACTTTTTTCTAAAAACAATAAGCTTCACCAAACTTTGGTACTCGTATTATATTCGATTATTTTATGTGTTTATCCAAATATATTCGACAGAAAATTGCATATAAGAACATTCTAAACTTTTTTAATGATTAAAAACAATAGGTCAAAACATTCGTCTGTATTATCTTCCAGTTTAATTTTTTCAAATTAAGACAAATTGACAATAAAGAAGAGTGTATTTATTTCTGCATTACCGAATATAATAATTTTACTTATTAACAGCATTATACATAACGAGAAACTGGCATAAGCGACAAAACCAAACAAGTCTTGCCACACAATTTTAGATTAAAATTCAGACTAGGACTTAATAGTGGGTTAAAACTACATTATACACTGATTTCTAATGTCAAATAGTTTTAAACTCGTTAAGACACATAGTCAATTTTGCCACTTATCAGTTAGCATAAGTGGCAAAATTGACTATGTGTGTATGAAGCTTTTTATTATGTATAAGGCTTTAAGTATATACAAAAAAATAACTATAAGATTACTAAAAAAAAAAACAAAATAATTTGAATAATTAAATTAATGAATTTGTTTCTTTCGTTAATTGTGTTTTTATTCAAATTTTTGGCGCTGTGGGAGAAAATTCTAAAAAAGGGTGTTAATGAAAAGTTGAATAACTTTTACAATTTTTATCCGATTTAAAAAATTAAAACCATATTTTGTTGAGAACTAAATTTGCTTTATACGTTAGTATAAACTTTTATAAGCTTACATATAAAAATAAGCAATGAAAAGCTACTCAAATCAAAAAAGTTGATAAATTTTATCATTTTTTTTTTGGATATTCTTAACAAAAACAATGCTCTAAATTTATAAATATATCAAGATATAAACATCGTAATCTGTTCTCTTTCTAAAAACATTAAAAAGTTTAGATCTAACAAAAAGTGACTTAGCTACAGTTCGATAAGTTGACGAACACCACCGAAAACGGTATTTTCAGAATAACTTCTGAATTTGAGGGTGTTTCTGAAATTTTTTGACACAATTTCTAATGTATTCAACAAGACCTACAACTCACGCTAGGTCGTTTTCCAAGTTTTTTTTTTCACTGTAACACCGTGTTATTTGCATGATTTTTCGCAGTTGAATTTCTTTAAATGTTAACAGGTTAAATAAATTTTTTTTAGACGTATATAAATTTGAATTAAAATAAAGCAGGAAGCTTTAGCTTTATTCTTAATTCTTTGCCATTTTTATTTGAATATAATTCAGAGGAGGCTTAAAGAGGAAGACCGTTTTCCAGTCAAGTTTCGCACGAATAGAGGGCATATTTAAGTGATAATGTAAATAATGTTGTTTTCCAAGGCGTTGATATTATGTGTCTTATCATGATAGTCCAGCTCAAACATGGTAGTCCACTTCACATTTTAATGGAATTTTTTTATTTAAAATTTTTTAATTTGCGCTGATTTTTCTTAATTTTTGGGCCCATTGTTTAATTTTTTTTTTCATCTTAAATTAATTATTAAAAGTGGCCCACAACAATTTATCTCTGATGTATTTTTAGAGGCTCCTCCAGGCCTCCTGTTGAAAATTAAAAAATTTTCATGCAACTAATTTCATGAAAAAAAATGCTTAATATAAGGTTCCGTGTGGCGCTCGTTTCTTTTTGAGGAGTTATTTTCGATTTCTTGTCCATTGTTTAAGTACGGCTTTTTTTAGCTCTGGCATTTTTTTCGTTTTGACAATTTTTGGGTTTTAGCTGTTTTCTTACAATGCATATTTTTAGTTTAAGGATTTTCTTAGTTTTGGCGATTTTTTTTCGGTTTTTTTGTGTTTCTTTAGTTTTTTGGTGACGTTTTGTGATGCTTTTGTATATTAGCTTTTTTTTGGTGATATTTTTCATTTAGGCGTTTTCTTTCATTTGGAGATTTTTCATTTCGGCATTCTTTTTTTAATTTTGGGGTATTTTTGGTTGAAGCGCTTTTGAAAATTTCAAGAATGTGCCTCTACCGGTTTCCAAGATACAAGTTGTCAAAATTAAATGAAAACAGCCTGTGACACACAGATGGACATTGTAATGAAAATCAATAGGGTTCTTTGTATCTTTGGTGTACGGAACCCTAAAAAGGAAAAACTTACCCAAAATAATGAAGAAAGCATACCAAATTTTTGTTGTTAGTTCAAATTTTACTCGTATCATTACGACAGATGTGCAATTGCTTTACGTGAGTACCTGCCATTACGGCCTAATCTCACGTGTGCCAAAGCACTTGGGTTTGGGTTAGACGCCAGACCAACGCCCCCATGCACCCTTTTAGAATGAACCTATGGCCCACTCCATAAGGCACATAGGTTGCAATCTTTGAATATAGTTATCCCTGTTCTATATTCAAGTACCTTGCTGAGGTACTTTGAGCTTTCTAAACTCTGCTGCTATGTCCGTGCCCATAGCAGCTCTGTTGAATGGCAACAGCACCTAGAATAGTGTCTGGCTGACCGCGTCAGACCAACCACTAGCATTGATTTCACACTGGGAAGCCAAGACTATTCTCCCAGCGATTTTGGTAGCAACCACAACCACCACGATAATTCTCCGGCTTCCACGCTATGGTGTTGTGTATACACCTTAGTGAGGTCCCCAACAAAATTCCTCAACCATTGCCGGCACAGCTAACCACTCATCCATAATGAACGCATGCCTGTGTCGCCAAATAACTAGTGCCTACTCCACACATACCAAAATCATCCCTTTAACCCCGTGGGGTAGGACGAACTCGGCATTTTAGCAAAGGAAACTGACGACCGCCACATGCACTCAAAACTTCAGAGCAGCGAGGACCACTTACGCGAGAAGAATGCAATCTCGCCGCCAAGATCCTGTGCCTACTACAATCGATCATGCTTGATAAACGCCCCTTGAACCCAGGAGGTAGGACGCACTACTATTTTAGCACAGAATCTTAACAACCGCAATGCATTTATCTCTAAGCAGCCAAGCTGTCGGGCAACCGGCACCCGTGGTTCCAGAAGTAGCCTCTGGTTAGACCTCGAAGTTCCACCACAAGGGCTTCACCTCTATTGTCTTTTGAACTCAGGGGCAGTTTTAGGTGACGCTGCACCTAACTGACAACAACGGGCGTACAATATTTGTACATCCTTTGCTCTGTTTATATTCAAAGATCGGTCCGTCAGAGGAAAAAGCTACATTACCCTAGCTGGGGCCCCGGGATGGCCACACCCGTAGTCTATAAATAGACTCCCCTGGGGGAGTATCATTACGACATATTACGTTCCGGGAAATACAATGGTGAATAAAGTCTTCGCACCCGGCTGAAGGTCGGCCACGCAGAAAATCTTTTACAAGTGAAGCCGATGTTCGAAATACTAGCTGGCTTTAGTAGAGGAGTAGTCTTAATAAGTCAGTATTTTAATACTATTACGGAGAGAATCCTTAAGACTTCGTCGTGTTTTGGGTGCAAGCATTTTTACGAGAATTTCGAACACCGGCTTTGTTGACGAACAATTTTCTGCATTGCATTGACGCAAGGTCTTTCTGACGAAAGATTTTCTGCGTAGCCGCAACATTTTCTGGACAATTTTTCCTATTTGCATTGAGATCCTTTTAAGTTGAATTTGGGTCGATTTTTTAGTTTCCAATTTGGTGACGGTTTTGATTTTTCAGTTTGGCCTGAACTGAAATTGCAGCAATATATTGTTATTGATTTCATTGAAAATGAAAAATTGAATCACACACTTTTTACATTGCAAACAAAAATTTAATTTTTGGGCTAAATTTCTTAATTTTTGCTCCACTTTTGATTTGAGACCATTATTAATTTTTCCATTTTGAGGTAATACTAATTATTCAGGTTGAGACCATTTTTAGTTTTGGATCAACCACTTTTAATTTTTGGTCATTGGTGCCATTTTTCATTGTGGTGATTTGACGCGGGTAATTTTTAACTCCACAACATATTGAGGGAGTCGAAGGTCGTACATGAGTGAATAAAAACAAATGTTTATATAGAAATTAACAAAAAATTGTGTAAAAGTTTCAGCTGCCAATCCTTCATTAGGCTATGAATTGGGGAATTAAAAATGTGAAATGGACATTGATGATAAAAATTAAAAATTTAATATAAACTAATATAAAAAAATAAATCAGAAATTCAACGTTGACTGCAATTTTTGAAGCAAATTATAACTCCCAAAATGAAATGTTAACACGATTTTAAGGCCCATTGTATCCTCTTTCAACATCTTCTTAATCTTTTTTTTTATATGTATTTATTACTTCCAAGGTTACAATTTTTGCAACGGAAAAAATATAAGCGAGCCACTGTGCAAAGATAAAATAAACAAAAAGTGCGATGATTGTTTCAAACTTTTACTAGAAAGCAGCAGTCAGTCAAACAGAAAACTGTACGAACATGACGACAGCTGGAGCTCTTCGTTGTGTATATCTATTCGTTTATTGTGTTAACTTCAACTACGACTCTTTGACTTCAGCAGCAGAAATATGAGCAACAGGTTGTGATTGGGCAGTCAACAAATAAAAAGGTCGAAGAAATAGTACAATTTTACGACTTTTGCTATTGCGACTGCAGTTTTTTTTATCGCTGCAGCATACAATTCCTTTTGAACGGAGTGAAATAAGATTTGGTTTTAAGTTGAAAAGAGACCTTGAATACTAACAACATATGTATGTATGTGTATACATATATGTATGTATAAGAATGTGTATAAGTACCCAGCGGGAACTAGAAGGAGTAGGGATGGCTTCTAGAAGGCCTCTGTACGCCTTTTTTTGGATGTAGAAGGCCTGCTTGCTCCATTCCATACTCATATCCTTTTTACACGCGTTGTCATTGCGGAGCAGGCCTTCTGTTCTTGCTTCTTTCGCCAGAGATTCTGGAAGGCCTTCAAACTAATAGATTTTGATTTTGCTTTGGTAAAAAAACCAAACAAAACATGTTACTCCTTCTCTTCTCCCTTCTCATAGAAGCGAGTGTGGAATGTGTATCGTATATTTTATGCGAAAGAGTCCTTTAATAAGACCTGCACCAAGAAGGTCTTCTGAGTTTTACCGCTGGGTACGCATAAGTACGGTTAACATTTAAATAAACCAAGCGAAATCTAGAAACAAAAGTGTAGAACGTTATAGTCCGTGAATCGAAATTACGAATTGTTTCAACCATAAAACAAAGACAAAATTGTTTATATTGTATATTTCATTATTTTTGGCTTTAAAATTTAAAGTGTTTATAAAAACCATCGTTAAAAATAACATGCACGTACATACATCTAAATTATTTACGTCCCACGGTGTCATGCGGTTTCTCACATGACATTCCGATAAAAAAAAGAAAATCACAGTATATTTTTTTCTTCAAATTATTATTTTGCAATTCTAAACGGCTGCTTTCTCTACTTTACTCCAACATAACAGCAGTAGAAAAAAATACAAAAAGTATTAAAAAAACGTGCTAATGTGATTTAAATATACTGGCGACAGCAAAATTCAAATTAAATCTCCTCTTGACATTTTGTATCTGTTCTTAGATTCTTTGCATTAGATTCTTTACACTTACACGGGCATCATCCTTGTAAAGCAAATCCCAACACATCCATAACTTACAAATTTGTAAACGAAAGGAAACACGAGGGTTATTTTTTAATAATTTTTTATTTTTTATTTCGGCGTTACTCAGTACTGAATTGGTCAATTACTAAAAGCAAAAAAAAAAAAAAAAATTTTATTGCCTTTTCAAGTTTGCTTATCAGCAGCATCTGCATCATTTTTTGTATTTTAGCTTTCATGTATTTAGTTTCGTAGTAAATGAGGAGACATGTAATTGGATTTACGAAACAGCACGAGCATTTTTTTATGCTCATTTCGTTATACCGCAGGGAAAACGATTTAGATCAAGATTTAATTACAATGATATAGCAAAAAAAAAACAAAAGAAGAGATAAACTAAAAAAAAAACACGTGGAGAAACTAAATGTTAAAAAAACGATTAAGAAATAAATACACTGAAGTATAGCGAAGTATGTTTATTTGAAATTAAGACTTTAATGTTTTAATATTAATAAATTTAAATTTAACAGTCGTTAACACACTAATACTCCCAAAGTATTAATTTACTTATTCAGTAAAATATCCTTTATCAAGAATATATTGAAAATGATTATGATTAGTTGGCTCGATGTGCAACTCGCACACGAAGGGTTCCGTACAGACACTAGACATGTGTGTTATACTATACGAACTTTAGCCTACATAAAATAAAGTTTTGGAATCTGTTTCCATTTTTGGGATTTTACGGTTTTGAGATTTTTTTGGTTTTGGAGTTTTTTTGCGTTTTTGGCGTTTTTTTAGACTATTTTTTAGTTTTGGCGCTTTTTTCGTTTTGGAGACCTTTTGGGTTTTGACGTTAATTGGTTTGGCGATTTTTTTTTATTTTGAGGTTTTTTTTTGGTTTTTGGCGATTTATGTTAATTTTAGCGATTTTTTTAGTTTCGGCGATTTTTTTGTTTTTTTGGCGATTTATTTTAGTATTATTTTTTTGTTTTTTTGTTTGGCGCTTTTTTCGTTTTTGGTGATTTTTTTCGGTGATTTTATAATTTTGAAATTTTTTAGTTTTAGCGTGCTTGAAAATTTCAAGTGTTTGCCACTTACGGTTTCCAAGATACACAACAAGTTATCGAAATTACATAGTAAAATTTAGATTAACTGATAGAATACCATTTAATTTTATTTTTAAAATTTTAGTGTTAGTTGTTGTAGTCTGTATAAAAATACACTTTGTATGAAAATTTCAAATATCTACATATACCTAATACATACATATCACATAGGATTTTAAAATTTTTCGCTGCTTGTTTTGGAACACCCTTCAATTGTAAATGTCATAAATTTTTTGTTGTAGCGGCCAAAATTCGACATATTCTGTCAAAATTTCATGTCCATGACTCTAACGGTTTCTTAGAAAACAGCCTGTGACGGACAGACGGACAGCGTAGCGAAAACAATAGGGCACCTTTTTATCTTTGGAGTATGGAACTCTAAAAACAATTACAACTATTCATTGCTTTCTCAAGAATAGAGTGTGGCCACACAAGTATTGTTGACCGAGTGCAGTCTAGTTAATAATAATTAGAAACTAAATTTCATACAAATTGATGTAGATTTTAATTATCGTTTTATTTATTTTAGAGGTGAATACAACAAATACATGTCCTCTTGAATTTCTTTAAGGCTAAAGCAATTTAAATCTGAAAATTAATTTGACTAACAACTGTCTCAGTGGGTGGTGGAGTGAACAATAGTTGTGGTAGGAAATTCGTATTTTATAGTTTTTCTAAAAAAAAAAATGTTCAAGGCACTGCCAAACAGCATTTCAAAATATCTCAAAATAACACAGAAACAAACGTGGTTTTAAAAGGCACATTAATAAACATCAAATATAGAAAAAAATTACAATGAATACAAACGTGAGTAAGACGGTTGGTTTTCTGTAAAAAGCACAAGCCAACCAATACACGCAAACACACACACACACACTCAAGCGTTTGCTTATCCTGTCAGATTTTTTGTTGCTTTTGTTGTTTGGTTTGTACAACAAATGTTAAATTTTTTTTTAGCTCTTTGCAGCTCTTGACCTTCGTAGTCTCTTAGGTTTAACCTTATTTATTTTGTTTGGTTTCATTTTGATTTCTTCCACTTTTTTTCTTGACGTTTGTAATTCGTATTTTTAGCTTGAACTTGAAAAGAAGAACGAAATGTAACTTTTCCACTTAAATACAAACAAACATAAGTACGTATGTAAACTGTACATACATACATACATACATACGAGTATGTACGCATGTAACAAACCGTTTAATTTAAATGTCTACAAAAAAAACTTACTCGTATCTTTTGTAATTTTGACTTTCTGCAGCCATAAATTGAGTTGTTCTTTTGTATGTCAGGCTTATTTTTCATTAATTCCTTTATTTCATATCGGTGTGTGTAATCTAACACAAACAGAAAAATATATGTACGTACATATGTATGTATGTACATACTTGTGTATGTAAGGAGGTATGTTAATTTAATTGTAAATTTAAATGGTCTTGAAAAGTATTTGGAATATTTTACTTTATGGACTACCAGGGAAAGTTTTTGAAAATTATAAAAAAAGCAAATAGAATTTAAAGTGAAGTTTGTTTTTTACCTTTGGTGTACGGAGATCTATTGTTTTCGCTATGATGTTTGTCTATCCGTCTGTCCATTTCATGCTGTTTTCTTGGGAACTGTAATAGCTACGGAGAATATGTAACGTTTTGGCGTCTACCACTATAAATATATGACAAATAAAAATCAAAGGGTGATTCAAGGCGAGCAACGAAAATTTTTCAAATTCCAATATAATATTCAAACAATTATATATAGACACTGTAAATATAAAAAATCAAAATTAAAGGGTATTCAATCAGTTAATCTTATTTTGAATACGTAAAGGTAAACTTTTGAAATTTTCAAAAACGCTAAAACTACAAAATTCTAATATTAAAAAATCGCCAAAACGAAAAAAATTGCAAAAAACCGAAAAAAGTCGCAAAAATAAAAAAGCGCCAAAAATAAAAAAAACGCTAAAACTAAAATAAATCGCCTAAAAACGAAAATAAATTCGGCAAAACAAAACAAAAACGAACAAAAGCGCCAAAATCTAAGAAACAGATCAAAAACAAAAAAAAAAAAAGTATGTCGCCGAAAGCCGAAAAAAGTTTACCGGGACTTACAATTTAAAAAAAAATGTAAGATATTCGTATATCCAATAAGCACTCAAAAAACTAAAATTCAAGCACTTGAAATTTAACTGGAAACAAAGTTGAGTTCAAGCATTTTTTCAAGTCATATTCAAGTTTAAAAATAATTTGAAATAAAAAATCAAACAACATACAACATGTTCAAACCTTGTCAAATAAGTAATTTATTTTTTAATAAAATTGAAATTTTGGTGAAAAAAAAACAAAAAATAAAAAACAAAAGGTGATTAAAATCGTGAAAACAATAGTGAAGCTAGATATGCAGAAAATAATTTTAAGAAAACCTGCACGTTGCATTTTTCTTTTTATTTTAAAAGCATCGTTAACGATGCTTTTGCTTGAATTCAAGTATAAAAACAGGTTCGATTTGACTTGAATTCCACTGCAATTCCATGCTTGACTTCAAGTGTAAAAACAGGTTCGGTTCAACTTGAATCAGACTGTTATTCAAGGCTTCAATTACACTGTAAAGATACTGTTTTGTTCGACTGTAATTCAATGGTTAATTTTGCTGGATTCGCTATTGAATTCAACTGTGTTTCAACTGAAATTCAACACTGGAAATTGGAAATTGTTACTGGATTTCAAATGTAATTCCAATTGAATTCCAGCCAATATGCTTATTGGGTAGTATTTATTACATACGTATGTATGTGGTGAGAAAGAGGAATCGCTAAAGGTACTTTGTTTCATTGACATGCAGTTCTTGTTGAGTACGTCATTCTTGTCTCATTCCCATTACACCCCTTTTACACACGGAAAGTTTACTTTGCAAAGTTTTAATTCAGCTGTGTGAAAGACAGAGGCATGAATACTCTCGCTTTCTGTCTTTCTCCCAGCTGAATTAAGACTTTACAAAGTAAACTTTCCGTGTGTAAAAGGGGTATTAGAAATATATGAGAAAATGTATTAAGCTGCAAAACAAAAACTTCACAGTGTGGACACAAATGCAGTTTCAAAAGAGAAATCAAAAATGTTTTACAGAAAATGTTTCACTGTATAGACGAGTACTTGGTAAACTTGAACAAATAAATACCGAGCACTCAAAATATTTAGCGGTACCGAAGACGAAACCGATTTGTTTCCAAAATGACTGTAAGCCTTGGCATTTTGTATGTAAAATATTTTTGGATCAAACGCAATTGAAACTCAAGTCTAAATGAAGAACTTAATGAAAAGTACATCAAAAACTGAAAATAGAAAAAAATTCTTACCTTTAATACACACAAAAAAAATATAAGAGGTAATATTAAGTAGGCTTGCATAGGTAATTTTTTTTTATATGAAAAACTTGGATTTTATTAACCATGCAGTTATGTAATTTGTACATTACACTTTACCTAAAATCCAAGTTAATATAACTATTACAATAAGGTATTTTGTTTGAAATTATTTTATTGAATTAATTTCTATTTTATTGTCAAAAGCAAATTATTGAGCAAGATGGCATGTGTACATAAAATTTTCAAAACCTTTAATTTAAAAATTTTTTTTTTTTTAATTATTATAGATAACTAGGTGAGCCGTTCAAACATTATCTTATGTTCAAAAGATTTATTCTCGCTATGTTAGATGATATTTTGTTTTCCATGAAAGATTTGTGGTATTGAAGAATTTGTAGGTAATAAAACAAATTAAGATTTTTGTTTTTTAATAGAAAATGTTCAATATGTTTTAGCTTAAAACGGTCGATTTTACTTTCAAGATTTCGAAGCTGCTGCCATGTCAGTCAAATATCTGCCTTTATATTGTACTGTTGTGTATGACAGGGAAACTGAACATTTTATTTCAAGCGTCAGCAGCAAAGAACAAATCGCCATTACATACATACGCAAAATAAAACCTACCCACTCGGGATATTATTAGGTCTTTTTAAAAACGGAATTGATGTGACCCATGTGAGATATTAGTGAACTTAATGAAAATTCGCTGACATTTGTTTTTGGATATACTTATCTTCAATAGAATTTCTGGGAAATCTAAGAAAATATGTACAGATAATACTCCCGAAATGCCTTTGGTCATTCACTTCTCACCACAAGAAGTAGTTGATAATAATTTATATAAAACTGTAAACAAAATAAATTTTTGGGTTACATAGCAGCACATCGTAAACAATACCAATTGAATCTATTACACAGAAGCCTCCGGTTAACAGCAAATTTTAGAAATAAATCGAATAACACAAAATTGGAGGATGAGCAGATAAATAAATGGTAATGAAAAGCAAGAGCTTAATATGAATTTAAAAAAAATTCTTGTATACAACGATTATGTTTATAAATATATGTACATATATCGATAGATATTTTAATAAATAATAAATTATTAACAAATGCAAAAATTGTGTAATTGTTATTTGATGACATGAATATAGCCAAATCTACCAAAAACCATGACAATTATCGAATTATAAATAGTTAATTTATCTAAAATCCATGATAATTTGCCTCATTATATATGTATGTAGAAATTTTCTTTGCTATTTAGATAATTCAAAGAAAATAAAAATATTAATTTACCTAATCATTTAGGAGTTTTAACCAAAATTTTAGTTGATTTTTCGAACACAAAAAATAACTAAATTTTTTGTCTAATTACCTAAAAAAACTTTGTAAATGTCATTCAACCTTTTCACTTAGTTAAAATTATACCATAATTTTAGGAAATATAACCTACGAATTTTTTTGTGTGTAGTAAATAATAAAATAAATAAATATGCGAAGAGAAAGCTAATATATTATTGCACCGATGAAAATGTGAGAAATATACAAAGAATTCAATTGAAGAAAAGTTGATAATAAACTCACACAAAATACCGAAATAGCGACTGTTGTTTATCTAATGGCCATTAAAATGATTTTAAAAAACGTTTTTCTTTTGTATTCAAAATAACAAAAATAAATAAATATTCAATAAATATAACCGCAATTCAGGCAACTTTATTCACTATTTCATTCATTAAACTATTAACTCACTCCCACCATATATATGCACACAGAAAAATATGATTTTTTATGAACTTTTGTTTTCCATTGGGCCCCAACAATTTATGGTTATAGAAAAAAAAAACTCGTATATACTCACACTCATGCATACTCGTACATGCATAATTTTATTTATTTATTTCAATTTAAAGTTTGGTCTGTGGCCAATCAAATATTTAATACACATCTTGTGGTTTTTGTTAATATTTCAAGAGTTAAAAAAACTTTCGATTGTTGCATGAATGAGCGAAAAAAATATTTCAAATCATTTTCTGTTTATCAATTTGCCATCCCCAAGCTGCTACGTGGCCACTTTTGTGCAGTGGCAGACTCCGCTTGCTCTCTACAAGGAAATGAAACGAAGTCAGATTGCAGAAGTCAACAAAAGCCACTGAAGATTCATAAATAATGACTAAATAAGAGTAGTGCAAAGAATACCCCTCCTTTTCCAGGGAAGGCTACCACATGTATGAGAATTTTTTCTTCCATTGGATTACTCGCAGGCACAAAGTCCGAATATAATTAATATACTTTTCTTAAAACTCAACCTAGAGTCTAGCGGGATATTTTGACGTTCTACAGACTTTTTAATTGATAATAAAATTGTATGGGCCTACCCATTGTTTAGAATTATCAAAATTCCATAATTTTTGATAGCTTTTAACATACGGGCTGTAAAATTTTATCTTAAGCGACAATTTACGTATGCAAAATGAATTTGAATATTATAAAAAAAAACCTTCTCCTGAAAAATTTAATTTTTGTCGTAAAATCGTAAGTAAGTCTCAATATATCGTATGTTTCTAGCTGCATATTGTAATAAAGTTCGTACATTTAAGTGTTTAGAATAAAAATATAACGATCCCACTTTATTTGTATTAGAATAACTTAATTCTTTCAACCATAAGTAGATTAGTAATGGGGACCTGAGTCCTGTTTTGGGAATTCAAAACTGGGGAAAAAACAAAAACGTTGGCAACCCTGTTATAAATGGGGGGATTTTGGGGATTTTCATGCTGAGAGTTTCTTGGCTATGTGTGTGTGTGTGTGTGAATTTGATTCTTTGTTTATGTGTATGTATACTTGTGTGCCCAGCTTTTGTTGTTATTGTAGAGAAACGTTGTGCTTGCAGTGCATGGATGTATGTATATGTGGGTGTTGTATGTGTGTGAGTTTGATTCTTTCTGTGTATGGGAATGTATGTACACTTGTGTGTACAGGTTTTGTTGTTATTGTAGAGAAACGTTGTGCTTACAGTGGATGTATACATACAGTGTATGTATGTGTGGGATGTTTGTGTGTATGTATGTGTGTGTGTATATGTGTGTGTTTTTGTATTTAATTGTATGTTTGTCGGTCTCAGATACTTTTGTCGTAGTGGCAGACAATCATTATACCCTGTAGGAAATGTCGATGGTGAAAATGTACTGAATCGCTTTTGACTTTGTCGCCAGTACTACTATATAATTATATCCCATTCAATAATTTTCACTATAGACATTTAGCATATGCTTGTCATTTAAAATCTACTAGTAACACTAAAACAATTGAATAGGTATGACTACGTGGTTCTTATTGGAACGTAGAGACATACCAACCAGACAGTTAGTTACTGTTATATATCTATAATTTATGTACATACAAAAAAAGTATGTATATTGACAAGTTGTTGCAAAATCTTTCCTTTTTACTGACAGATAGAATAAAACGTATTATACTATAATGGTCACTGTTTAGTGTTGACACAAAGACACTTGATCCCTGTCTGACTGCAGGGTAGTGACAACGAATTCGTGTGTATGTAGAATCATTATTTTTGTTGTTGTGAGTTGTCGTTGCTATGCATATGTATGGTTATTGTGCTCGTATGTATGCATGCATTTTTTTATTTCTGGGGAAATATTCTAGTAGCTGCAGATAGTGGCAACCCTAATATCTACTGAAAATGGAAGTGGAGAGGGAATGTATTTGATAATGTATGTACATATATGTTTTTGGAGTAATGTACGTGATCGTATGGTGGGAGACGAAGGTGATGTTATGAAATCTTCGTTTATTTATTTAAGAAATATTGTTTCGTATTTCATGACAGAGCAGTTTGAATTGCATAATATTATAAAATTTCATTATGTATGTATGTTTGTGTATTACGTGATCACATGTGTGTGTGTGCCAGTATGTAAATGATTTTCTCGCGCTGATATTTATATGTAGGTAGAAATAAATTGTTTTCAATATCGACATTTGGTACTATAAAATACTATCATACATATATCTGAACTTCCCTAATCCTAGTATGTTTTTATACATTAACGAAGGTTTATTCATATTGAAATTTCTTATTTCAATACGGAAAAATATTAATTTACAGTATTCATTTATTAAACTCATTAGTTTTTAGGTATTTCAATATACATTTTCTATTATATTGAAAATTATTGAATTAATGTGAAGCATTCTTATTTTTAAGCTGCACATTTTCCCTGAGTGTATTGATTGCTTATCTATACATTGTGTTTTGACTAAACGAGGCTTCATATATTTGCATTATGTAGATATGTAGGTGTGATTGTTAAGATCTAATAAATACTTGAGCATTTCATGCAAATAATATTGGAGTATGTGGTCCAATCTAGATGAAACAGTCTAGTTACATCATAGTCTCATGTAATGCAGTCATGGATCATATCGTTTTCATACAACCATTCAATGCTGCACGATAAATATTCGTGTTTAAACGAATATGATCGTTCTTCTTAGGCACTCACAAATTGTATGCGAGTAGTCTATAACTATTCCAATATGGGGTAGTTTTTGGGGTTAGTCCGATGTAATGCAACGTTGTACCATGTGGTCCAACCCTAGGACATCGCAATGTTAAATCGACCACCTTTTTTTTCATATATTTGGAGTAGTTTTGGAGTACTCCAACTCCTCTTTGGACTAGTCCTTACATGCATGTATGGACTAGTCGCATTATCTGCAGGGTTGATAAGAAATTTGATATGTATACATACAAATTGATTTTATGTGTGTATGTATGTATGTATGTATGTATGTATGTATATACGTACATACAAATAAGAGTACAACTCAATCTTTGAATTCATTTTTTTTTTGTCATGTGATATCTTTTTGTTGTGTATTATCTGAAATTAAAAACGTTGTTTTATCTGCATTTACTTAAAAGTTTGTGAAGATTTTCTGTTTTAAGTAAAACTGAATTCCTGAAGATACATACTCTATAGTAATAGTAACTATAATAGAAATATTTCTTATACTTAATTTACATTTTTTTAAAGTTGACGCAACGTTAGTTAGTCAACGTTTGACATTTTTGGGGGTATGCAATTTTTTTTCTAACTATAGCCTTTTTTTCTTCACTTTCTACATTTATTTTTGGAAATCTTGCATTGCTTTTTTATAAAATTTATAAACATTTTTAAATGAAACTGATCCGGCACTCCAGTTTAGATACTGATAGTGTTTTTTTCTTTTGTTTTTTGTTACTCAACTTACTGTTTATTTTTTATTGATAAACATTTAAAAGCAAAAGGGAGTTTTATATTGGAATTATTATTTTCATAATTGTTGAAAACAATCGCTACTTCTTTTGCGATGAAATCATTTGAATTACTTTTGAAACCTTACATGTTTATAAAAATTATGTTATTTTCTATATTGCTTAATTTATAAGACTTTTAGAATTTGTACTTTGGTGGTTATATTTTCTATTATACGATTATGAATAAGAATGCAGTAAGCTGATGTCTTTGCTTACTGTTTCAAATTAAAATTTTATTCAACTGAATAAAAGGAGAATTTTTCTTAAACTCTAATGCAGTTAGAAGCGCTGGAGATTCTTTCATATAACAGCTTTTTTTGGAATTTTTGATACATAGTATAATATAGAATTGGATAACATTTATTTTTAATTTTTATGTTAAGAAGTACGGATATGAGACTGAATTTAAATGTACTTTTAAATTAGTTAAATCATAATGAACAAACATATTTTCTTCTTTAATAGCGATCAACAGAAAACGAACTCGTTTTCATATAATTTAGGTATACCCTATCGACGGCTCCTCTAGGATACAAGATGACTTTGTATGACGAAATTTCTGTTGCTTTATACTGATAATATGTTTACATTAATAAGGTACATATAAATACATATGTTTATTTTATGAAGGGTGAGCGCCTATGGCTTTTATTTAATGTTCTATATTATTTTTTTTTTTTTTCATTTTATTAAAGTTCAGCGTATTGTATATATATTTCTGAAATGTTTAAGTGTGTTATGTGTGCCCATCGGGCAGAGTGTACGTATTAGTTGGTCAGTCAGTCTCTCTTTTTATTTATTTTATTTTATTTTTTTTTTCTTCTAATGTGCCACTCCTTTTTTCAGATTTTACTACTTGGAATAGAGAATTTTTGTATAATTTTTTGCTGGGTATATACATTAGGTATGTAGAAATTAGTTTAGATATAAAGAAATGCATGTTTAATAAACAACTATTGTATCAAATCGATCTCAAAGAACTCAGTTACCTCTACCAGCAATTCACCGTTGGTGTTTTCACAAAGTGTTAGAAACAATGAAATATCTATGTTTTGAGAGAATTGTTCCCCTCAAGTATTTCTACATGAGGTTTGAGGGGTCAATCACTGTCGCATTCATATGTAATGGTTATTCACTTAAAAAAGGTCATCATCACCATCAATCATCTCCGTATACAATAAATTCATGAGTTGGGTTGATCCAGATACAATTGCTGTCTCATCACCTTCTAACAGCTTTATATATTTTGCTAGTATGTATGCCTTAGCATGCTTCTATCGATAGTGACGTAAGAGTCCGAGATGTAGAGTGTTACAATTAAAAATCTTTACTATTAGAATTTACCAGTTCGCTCTTTTGAATTTTTACAAAGTAGATACATATGTATGTATTTCATTGACCACAAAATCATAAAATTTCTTTGCTTACAAAATTGTATGACGTGAGGATTTTTTTTTTTTAAATTATACATGCTTCGGCATGCTTTCATTTTTTTTCTATAAATTTATGTAATACTCATACAGATACAGATATAAAGTAAGATCTGTTTACTGTACATTTTAAAATTTATACATGCTTCAGCATGATTCTAGTTGAAGCGTATATTCATTCACTAAGTTTGTTTGATACTTATTCATACACATGTACATTCTTAAAGATTGGATATCAAAGTCCAATTTCCGTAGTTTATCTATATTTTCTAAAGATCTGATAGCTAAAGAAATAAATAGAGTGAAGATCTTCTATAATAATCCCATTTTCATATTGTAAAATTTTGCGTGCTAGCGCTTTCGATGGGAAAATATACATACAACTTTATAAAAAGTGATAATATGATGTGCTGCTGAATATTGCACTGAAGTTTTAGCAATATTTCATTCAGACCAACAAGTTTAGAGAATTCCACTACATTTAGTTAATTATCTTTCTTAAGACCCATCATTCCTAATCAATCCTACAAAAAAACAACACAAACTAGATTTTTCGTTTTAATTTTATTTTTATTAAATTCAACATTCATTCTTCAAATTACTTTATACTATATTAAGTAGCTTTTTCTCATTTGTGGAATATTTAATCGTAAACATTTTAATGGTGAGATGAATTTTTCTATTTTATGCACTAAGTAAATCTTTATATATACCAATCCACTTATATGAACCATTAAAGCTAATTCTTTTCACATCATTCCTTTCAATGATCTATTAAATCATTCTAATATTGATGCTTTCATATTAAGTAATGTTTAATCTTCTATTTATGTATGAGTTTTCCCAAGTATTTTGTATTAAAAAATTCTTTAGAATCATCTGTTTGTAAGTTTTTTGGTACCCGTACCACTTCAAAAATATTTTCCATTGCCTTGGTTTTTAGAGTGCAGCTTTTATTTTCAGCTGTACTTTGAGAATGTGTCAATTACAGTCTTCAAAAATCAACAATTTCTATTTTTTGTAGAATAGTTCTACATTTTACCTAACTTAGCTCCATAAAACATCATATATTCCTGTCATTACATCTCTACAAGCACAAACAGTTGTTGAGATTTAATATGGAGTTCGTTTACTAAATTCCTTTTTAAAGACATTGAGTTGTTTCACAGATTTTTTCGAAAGTGTTGTGATCTACATCTTGCACTTTCAGCTATTTATACTAACATGTAGTTAATTTTCTAATCTATATATTTAACCGTAAACTCTTCAATTTGTTTTTAATTATTTACTTTTTAGAATTGCTTTTTCAATTTTATAACTGTCTTCTTTCTCTAATTTTATTTCACGTTGTAGTTCCTCAATTTGCATTTAAATATATTCTTGAATATTAATGCTTTAAGCTATATTATTAATTTGTCTTGTATTTTATCTTCATTCAGTTTGATGTAACTATCAACAATAGTTTGTATCTAATTCATTTATGCCTTCCAATACTGATAAGTCAGTATAAATGTCTTCAGAATTGGAAGTCTATGAGTACAAATCATCGTCATCATCATTCTCAGTATTAGCATCATTAAATAAGATGGTATTATCAAATATTGTTCCTTCTACTAGTTTCTTTTGGGGTACTTGTCTATATCTTGAGTGAAGGTTTCTCAAGCTTTAAACTTGTATATTTTCAACTTCTGTCTTGATTTTACTTTCTTCTTTCATAAGAATTCTTTTAATATTCTTAGAACTCTTTTTGAATTCTTCTGCTATAGGTTTAAATGTATCTTTTAGTTGTTCACTTGTATCTATTTCACCAGTTTTTATACTACGAAGCTTTTTCTTCATCACATTTCTTATCAACACCAAATGCTTTAAAACTTTCTCATCCATGTTCGCTAACAGCAAATAACAGGTATCAGCAATCAGATCAGCTTTTCAGGACCTGGTCTGGTTTTCAGATCAGCTTTTCAGGACCTGGTCTGGTTTTCAGATCAGCTTATCAGGAGCTGGTCTGGTTATCAGTTCAGCTTATCAGGAGCTGGTATGGTTATCAGATCAGCTTTTCAGGACCTGGTCTGGTTTTCAGATCAGCTTTTCAGGACCTGGTCTGGTTTTCAGATCAGCTTATCAGGAGCTGGTCTGGTTTTCAGATCAGCTTATCAGGAGCTGGTCTGGTTTTCAGATCAGCTTATCAGGACCTGATCTGATTTTCAGATCAGCTTATCAGGAGCTGGTCTGGTTTACAGATCAGCTTATCAGGAGCTGATCTGATTTTCAGATCAGCTTATCAAGTAACAGATCAGGCTATCAGGAGCTGTTCATATTTTCATTTCAAGATATCTGAGTAAGATTTAGTTATCAGTGTACAAGTAGCTAGCCATTTATAACATTTATATACATGAAGTTTAAAGTCAAATGAAATACGAAAAAGTAAACTTTTATATATTAAAATTATTTTCTATAACGATCATCGTTTAATTCACTATCTTTGCTTATAATCAAAAATCCACATTTATCCTTTCAACACGCTTTATATTTTTCTCACCTTACTTAAACACTAAAATTACATTATGATGAACTCTTACTAAATGTTTGGTGATTCTGGTGTAAATTTTACAGAAGTAGAATGAATCAACATTCTTATCTCTTCCCATACAAAAATATGTTTCCCATACGCATCATCGTTAAATATCATATTGGAATTACTTTGGACTGAAATAACAGATTCACTATCGGTAGATTTTTTAATATATTATTATTTTAATTGATGTAATTAATTTATTCAGGTATTCATATTTGGATGGATAAAAAGATTTTGAGTATAAATAAATGTTCTCAAATTTAAGTCCATTAGGACTTTCTAGCAAGCCAATCATAACTTTTTTTTTGCAATTTGACAGGAGAACTATGATTTAGTTTTGAACTATCGTTCGATGAATCATCAAAATTTCGTACCAAAGAATTATTTATGTTGTTTTGACTAAGGGTATGAGTCAATATTTATAAAATTCATTTCATAAATATCAGCTCAAGCTCATAGTCAAAACAAAGTATGCTTTAAGTGTTTAAAACCGGTATTACCATAAAAATGGTGGTTTTAAACACTTAAAATATACTTTGTTTTACTAACTGCATTTTATAACTAAATGCATTTCATAAATATTGACGCATACTCATAATCAAAACAGCATATAAATATCCTTTGTTTTGACTATGAGTATGAGTCATTATCTCTTATTATAGAAAGAATAAAATAGCATAATTATATGATATCAGAAATCATGTTTTCTAATATCATATAACCATACTATTTTATTCTTTCAATAATAATAGATAATATTTGTGAAATGCATTTATTTACAAAATGCGATTAGTAAAACAACATAAATATAGCATGGTATGAAATTTTGATGATTCATCGATATTTCTTACCAAGATATTTTTAGGTTGTTTTTACTATGAGTATGCGCCAATATTTATGGAATGTATTTCATAGATATTATCTCTTATTATAGAAAAATTAAAAATGTAGCTATACGATATCAGAAAATATTTTCTGAAATCGTATAGCTATATTATCTTATTTGTCCTATAATAAGAGATAATATTTATGAAATACATTTCATAAATATTGGCGCCTACTCATAGTAAAAACAAAGAATATTTTAAGAGTTTCAATCAGTATTATCATACAAAATACTGACTTTAAACTCTTACAGCCTTATTTATAAAACTCATTAGGGCTATATAAAGACTTTTTAAAACAAATTTTCATAAAAAATGTTTCTTAAAAGGTCTTTATATAGCCCTAATGAGTTTTGTAAATAAGAATGTTAAAATATACTTTGTTTTACTAACCACATTTTTGTAACTAAACGCATTTCATAAATATTGATGCATACTCATAGTCAAAACAAAGGATATTTTTATGCTGTTTTGATTATGAGTGTAGATCATTATCTCTTATTATAGAAAAAATAAACAAATGCAGCTATACGATTTCAGAAAATATTTTCTGAGATGGTATAGCTGTATTAGTTTATTTTTTTATCATAAGAGATAATATTTATAAAATGTATTTAGCTACATAAATGCGGTTAGTAAAACAACGTAAAACACCTTGGTACGAAATATTGATGAATCATCGAACGATAGTTCAAAAATAAATCATAGTTCCCTTATATCAAATTCTATTCGTGGAACAATAGTTGACCTGTCAAATTGCGAAAAAAAACGCTATGATTGGCTTGCTAGAAAGTCCTAATGAACTTAAATTTTGAGAACATTTATTTATACTCAAAATCTTTATATCACCCCAGATATAAATACCTGAATAAATTAATTACATCAATTAAAATAATAATATATTAAAAAATCTACCGATAGTGAATCTGTTATTTCAGTCCAAAGTAATTCCAATATGATATTTAACGATGATGCGTATGGGAAACATATTTTTGTATGGGAAGAGATAAGAATGTTGATTCATTCTACTTCTGTAAAATTTACACCAGAATCACCAAACATTTAGTAAGAGTTCATCATAATGTAATTTTAGTGTTTAAGTAAGGTGAGAAAAATATAAAGCGTGTTGAAAGGATAAATGTGGATTTTTGATTATAAGCAAAGATAGTGAATTAAACGATGATCGTTATAGAAAATAATTTTAATATATAAAAGTTTACTTTTTCGTATTTCATTTGACTTTAAACTTCATGTATATAAATGTTATAAATGGCTAGCTACTTGTACACTGATAACTAAATCTTACTCAGATATCTTGAAATGAAAATATGAACAGCTCCTGATAGCCTGATCTGTTACTTGATAAGCTGATCTGAAAATCAGATCAGCTCCTGATAAGCTGATCTGTAAACCAGACCAGCTCCTGATAAGCTGATCTGAAAATCAGATCAGGTCCTGATAAGCTGATCTGAAAACCAGACCAGCTCCTGATAAGCTGATCTGAAAACCAGACCAGCTCCTGATAAGCTGATCTGAAAACCAGACCAGGTCCTGAAAAGCTGATCTGAAAACCAGACCAGGTCCTGAAAAGCTGATCTGATAACCATACCAGCTCCTGATAAGCTGAACTGATAACCAGACCAGCTCCTGATAAGCTGATCTGAAAACCAGACCAGGTCCTGAAAAGCTGATCTGAAAACCAGACCAGGTCCTGAAAAGCTGATCTGATTGCTGATACCTGTTATTTGCTGTTAGCGAACATGGATGAGAAAGTTTTAAAGCATTTGGTGTTGATAAGAAATGTGATGAAGAAAAAGCTTCGTAGTATAAAAACTGGTGAAATAGATACAAGTGAACAACTAAAAGATACATTTAAACCTATAGCAGAAGAATTCAAAAAGAGTTCTAAGAATATTAAAAGAATTCTTATGAAAGAAGAAAGTAAAATCAAGACAGAAGTTGAAAATATACAAGTTTAAAGCTTGAGAAACCTTCACTCAAGATATAGACAAGTACCCCAAAAGAAACTAGTAGAAGGAACAATATTTGATAATACCATCATATTTAATGATGCTAATACTGAGAATGATGATGACGATGATTTTACTCATAGACTTCCAATTCTGAAGACATTTATACTGACTTATCAGTATTGGAAGGCATAAATGAATTAGATACAAACTATTGTTGATAGTTACATCAAACTGAATGAAGATAAAATACAAGACAAATTAATAATATAGCTTAAAGCATTAATATTCAAGAATATATTTAAATGCAAATTGAGGAACTACAACGTGAAATAAAATTAGAGAAAGAAGACAGTTATAAAATTGAAAAAGCAATTCTAAAAAGTAAATAATTAAAAACAAATTGAAGAGTTTACGGTTAAATATATAGATTAGAAAATTAACTACATGTTAGTATAAATAGCTGAAAGTGCAAGATGTAGATCACAACACTTTCGAAAAAATCTGTGAAACAACTCAATGTCTTTAAAAAGGAATTTAGTAAACGAACTCCATATTAAATCTCAACAACTGTTTGTGCTTGTAGAGATGTAATGACAGGAATATATGATGTTTTATGGAGCTAAGTTAGGTAAAATGTAGAACTATTCTACAAAAAATAGAAATTGTTGATTTTTGAAGACTGTAATTGACACATTCTCAAAGTACAGCTGAAAATAAAAGCTGCACTCTAAAAACCAAGGCAATGGAAAATATTTTTGAAGTGGTACGGGTACCAAAAAACTTACAAACAGATGATTCTAAAGAATTTTTTAATACAAAATACTTGGGAAAACTCATACATAAATAGAAGATTAAACATTACTTAATATGAAAGCATCAATATTAGAATGATTTAATAGATCATTGAAAGGAATGATGTGAAAAGAATTAGCTTTAATGGTTCATATAAGTGGATTGGTATATATAAAGATTTACTTAGTGCATAAAATAGAAAAATTCATCTCACCATTAAAATGTTTACGATTAAATATTCCACAAATGAGAAAAAGCTACTTAATATAGTATAAAGTAATTTGAAGAATGAATGTTGAATTTAATAAAAATAAAATTAAAACGAAAAATCTAGTTTGTGTTGTTTTTTTGTAGGATTGATTAGGAATGATGGGTCTTAAGAAAGATAATTAACTAAATGTAGTGGAATTCTCTAAACTTGTTGGTCTGAATGAAATATTGCTAAAACTTCAGTGCAATATTCAGCAGCACATCATATTATCACTTTTTATAAAGTTGTATGTATATTTTCCCATCGAAAGCGCTAGCACGCAAAATTTTACAATATGAAAATGGGATTATTATAGAAGATCTTCACTCTATTTATTTCTTTAGCTATCAGATCTTTAGAAAATATAGATAAACTACGGAAATTGGACTTTGATATCCAATCTTTAAGAATGTACATGTGTATGAATAAGTATCAAACAAACTTAGTGAATGAATATACGCTTCAACTAGAATCATGCTGAAGCATGTATAAATTTTAAAATGTACAGTAAACAGATCTTACTTTATATCTGTATCTGTATGAGTATTACATAAATTTATAGAAAAAAAATGAAAGCATGCCGAAGCATGTATAATTTAAAAAAAAAAAAAAATCCTCACGTCATACAATTTTGTAAGCAAAGAAATTTTATGATTTTGTGGTCAATGAAATACATACATATGTATCTACTTTGTAAAAATTCAAAAGAGCGAACTGGTAAATTCTAATAGTAAAGATTTTTAATTGTAACACTCTACATCTCGGACTCTTACGTCACTATCGATAGAAGCATGCTAAGGCATGCATACTAGCAAAATATATAAAGCTGTTAGAAGGTGATGAGACAGCAATTGTATCTGGATCAACCCAACTCATGAATTTATTGTATACGGAGATGATTGATGGTGATGATGACCTTTTTTAAGTGAATAACCATTACATATGAATGCGACAGTGATTGACCCCTCAAACCTCATGTAGAAATACTTGAGGGGAACAATTCTCTCAAAACATAGATATTTCATTGTTTCTAACACTTTGTGAAAACACCAACGGTGAATTGCTGGTAGAGGTAACTGAGTTCTTTGAGATCGATTTGATACAATAGTTGTTTATTAAACATGCATTTCTTTATATCTAAACTAATTTCTACATACCTAATGTATATACCCAGCAAAAAATTATACAAAAATTCTCTATTCCAAGTAGTAAAATCTGAAAAAAGGAGTGGCACATTAGAAGAAAAAAAAAATAAAATAAAATAAATAAAAAGAGAGACTGACTGACCAACTAATACGTACACTCTGCCCGATGGGCACACATAACACACTTAAACATTTCAGAAATATATATACAATACGCTGAACTTTAATAAAATGAAAAAAAAAAAATAATATAGAACATTAAATAAAAGCCATAGGCGCTCACCCTTCATAAAATAAACATATGTATTTATATGTACCTTATTAATGTAAACATATTATCAGTATAAAGCAACAGAAATTTCGTCATACAAAGTCATCTTGTATCCTAGAGGAGCCGTCGATAGGGTATACCTAAATTATATGAAAACGAGTTCGTTTTCTGTTGATCGCTATTAAAGAAGAAAATATGTTTGTTCATTATGATTTAACTAATTTAAAAGTACATTTAAATTCAGTCTCATATCCGTACTTCTTAACATAAAAATTAAAAATAAATGTTATCCAATTCTATATTATACTATGTATCAAAAATTCCAAAAAAAGCTGTTATATGAAAGAATCTCCAGCGCTTCTAACTGCATTAGAGTTTAAGAAAAATTCTCCTTTTATTCAGTTAAATAAAATTTTAATTTGAAACAGTAAGCAAAGACATCAGCTTACTGCATTCTTATTCATAATCGTATAATAGAAAATATAACCACCAAAGTACAAATTCTAAAAGTCTTATAAATTAAGCAATATAGAAAATAACATAATTTTTATAAACATGTAAGGTTTCAAAAGTAATTCAAATGATTTCATCGCAAAAGAAGTAGCGATTGTTTTCAACAATTATGAAAATAATAATTCCAATATAAAACTCCCTTTTGCTTTTAAATGTTTATCAATAAAAAATAAACAGTAAGTTGAGTAACAAAAAACAAAAGAAAAAAACACTATCAGTATCTAAACTGGAGTGCCGGATCAGTTTCATTTAAAAATGTTTATAAATTTTATAAAAAAGCAATGCAAGATTTCCAAAAATAAATGTAGAAAGTGAAGAAAAAAAGGCTATAGTTAGAAAAAAAATTGCATACCCCCAAAAATGTCAAACGTTGACTAACTAACGTTGCGTCAACTTTAAAAAAATGTAAATTAAGTATAAGAAATATTTCTATTATAGTTACTATTACTATAGAGTATGTATCTTCAGGAATTCAGTTTTACTTAAAACAGAAAATCTTCACAAACTTTTAAGTAAATGCAGATAAAACAACGTTTTTAATTTCAGATAATACACAACAAAAAGATATCACATGACAAAAAAAAAATGAATTCAAAGATTGAGTTGTACTCTTATTTGTATGTACGTATATACATACATACATACATACATACATACATACACACATAAAATCAATTTGTATGTATACATATCAAATTTCTTATCAACCCTGCAGATAATGCGACTAGTCCATACATGCATGTAAGGACTAGTCCAAAGAGGAGTTGGAGTACTCCAAAACTACTCCAAATATATGAAAAAAAAGGTGGTCGATTTAACATTGCGATGTCCTAGGGTTGGACCACATGGTACAACGTTGCATTACATCGGACTAACCCCAAAAACTACCCCATATTGGAATAGTTATAGACTACTCGCATACAATTTGTGAGTGCCTAAGAAGAACGATCATATTCGTTTAAACACGAATATTTATCGTGCAGCATTGAATGGTTGTATGAAAACGATATGATCCATGACTGCATTACATGAGACTATGATGTAACTAGACTGTTTCATCTAGATTGGACCACATACTCCAATATTATTTGCATGAAATGCTCAAGTATTTATTAGATCTTAACAATCACACCTACATATCTACATAATGCAAATATATGAAGCCTCGTTTAGTCAAAACACAATGTATAGATAAGCAATCAATACACTCAGGGAAAATGTGCAGCTTAAAAATAAGAATGCTTCACATTAATTCAATAATTTTCAATATAATAGAAAATGTATATTGAAATACCTAAAAACTAATGAGTTTAATAAATGAATACTGTAAATTAATATTTTTCCGTATTGAAATAAGAAATTTCAATATGAATAAACCTTCGTTAATGTATAAAAACATACTAGGATTAGGGAAGTTCAGATATATGTATGATAGTATTTTATAGTACCAAATGTCGATATTGAAAACAATTTATTTCTACCTACATATAAATATCAGCGCGAGAAAATCATTTACATACTGGCACACACACACATGTGATCACGTAATACACAAACATACATACATAATGAAATTTTATAATATTATGCAATTCAAACTGCTCTGTCATGAAATACGAAACAATATTTCTTAAATAAATAAACGAAGATTTCATAACATCACCTTCGTCTCCCACCATACGATCACGTACATTACTCCAAAAACATATATGTACATACATTATCAAATACATTCCCTCTCCACTTCCATTTTCAGTAGATATTAGGGTTGCCACTATCTGCAGCTACTAGAATATTTCCCCAGAAATAAAAAAATGCATGCATACATACGAGCACAATAACCATACATATGCATAGCAACGACAACTCACAACAACAAAAATAATGATTCTACATACACACGAATTCGTTGTCACTACCCTGCAGTCAGACAGGGATCAAGTGTCTTTGTGTCAACACTAAACAGTGACCATTATAGTATAATACGTTTTATTCTATCTGTCAGTAAAAAGGAAAGATTTTGCAACAACTTGTCAATATACATACTTTTTTTGTATGTACATAAATTATAGATATATAACAGTAACTAACTGTCTGGTTGGTATGTCTCTACGTTCCAATAAGAACCACGTAGTCATACCTATTCAATTGTTTTAGTGTTACTAGTAGATTTTAAATGACAAGCATATGCTAAATGTCTATAGTGAAAATTATTGAATGGGATATAATTATATAGTAGTACTGGCGACAAAGTCAAAAGCGATTCAGTACATTTTCACCATCGACATTTCCTACAGGGTATAATGATTGTCTGCCACTACGACAAAAGTATCTGAGACCGACAAACATACAATTAAATACAAAAACACACACATATACACACACACATACATACACACAAACATCCCACACATACATACACTGTATGTATACATCCACTGTAAGCACAACGTTTCTCTACAATAACAACAAAACCTGTACACACAAGTGTACATACATTCCCATACACAGAAAGAATCAAACTCACACACATACAACACCCACATATACATACATCCATGTACTGCAAGCACAACGTTTCTCTACAATAACAACAAAAGCTGGGCACACAAGTATACATACACATAAACAAAGAATCAAATTCACACACACACACACACATAGCCAAGAAACTCTCAGCATGAAAATCCCCAAAATCCCCCCATTTATAACAGGGTTGCCAACGTTTTTGTTTTTTCCCCAGTTTTGAATTCCCAAAACAGGACTCAGGTCCCCATTACTAATCTACTACCATATAAGGCAGAACTGAACAGAAAATGACCGCAATGATCATTTTGGAATCTTGGTTTTTCTTTGCGTGTATGTTATTAAAAGCCGTTTCAGACTATAATACAAGTATTAACACTTTTGTGGAAAATGCAACCCTGACATGTTGAGTTGTTATTGTATTTTGAAATTTTTTAAACAGAAATTAGATTAAGGAATCATTTTCGTCAAAAGTATTAATACTTGTATTGTAGTCTGAAACCGCCTTAAGCAACTCCTTTGAAGAAAGTGTTTTAACTATGGCTTAAGCTCGGAATAAGCCAACAAAATTTGGTGCTCGAACTAAAGCCAGTGTCTTGTATGAGATTTTGTATTGTCAGTTAGGCACTGCACAGTGGCTATTTAGGCAAAATGCGAAATTTTTCTCACCAGCACCTTACGAGCAAGCGAACCCTTTTAGAGCTACAAAAATATTTCCACTCTTGCAACTCTCACAAATATTGACCGGCATAAGAAGAAACAGGAAGAAAAATGTACCGACTTAAAAATTACAAGATTTATTCACTTAAGTTTTGAAGCAGTATTTTTCAAATAAGCTCAGATTATAAAAATCTACATAATAATGCGGCAAAAAAATTAGTGGTGTATTTACCAGGGTAGGAAGAGTGCTCGAATTGACTTCTTTCGCAGACGAATTTAATTCGAACGAATTTTATTTTCAATATTGTAAAGAATTATTCTTTTTAATTCGCAAATTTTATAAACAAAAAAAAAAAAAAAAATCAAAGAATGCAAAATAAAATTCCTCTCGCAAATTTAAAAATAAAATTCGCAAACGAAAAGAAAATAGAATTCGCGATTAAATTAAAAATAAAAATAGTCCAAAGTAAGGACTAAATTTTTTTAAGGAGATTTTATTGTTAACGACTATAGGTAGAAAACTGAAATTGGGTACTGAAAAAGTACTATACTCGTGTCGGCTTATTTTTATAGGCATTTGTATGCTTTTAGAATGTTTATGCCCATTTTTTCAGTTGGTAATCAAACCGTAATTATTTTTAAGTTCTAATTAAATACGAAATTGAGTTTTTGAGTGCTTATTTAAATAATAATTAAATGCCCAACCTTGCTAAATTAAACACTACTTAAGTTTTATGATTGTACCATATGTTTTTATGCGTGTGTGTGTTTACTGAAAACATGCAAATGAGCATCATGCGGTCGTATTAAAAAGAATTTCGTTTAAATTTCATAAATATATAATATATACAGTACAAAGTTTCATATCATGGAATAAAGTAATATAAAAAGTCATTATGATGTTCTTTTGGTCTCATAAAATGAGTTTTTATGCAATTTAATTTTCTACATGTTGATAACCTAACTTTTTTGTTTACATTAAACAGCTGCTGTTTGAAAAGCCTTCAATAATACTGGGAAATTTTGCAGTGCTACCGTATTTTCAACGTAATTTAATAAGAACTTTAAGTAACCACTGAAAAAATGAAATCGTATTTAATTACAACTTAATTTTAAATAAAAATTAGCTAATTACGTACTTAATTTTTAATTTAAAAACTGGGGGTTAGTCCATCCAATGTAGTTTCTGAGATATAGTGATATCGATTTTACTCTTTTTTGCCCCTTTTTACCCCTTTTCGCGTTCGAATTTCCAAAAATTCCTTCTTAGCGGTTCTATACATCGGAACAGGAATCTACGCACAGAATATCAGCTCTGTAGCTATAGTGGCTAAGGCTTGGCGATGATATGTCACATAACTTAAATATTTATACCAATAATTCTTTTGCATTCGTTCTTAAGAATTATAAAAAAAAAATCGGAAAAGAATTCTATTTTGAATTCTTAGTTTTTTTCGTTCCTCTTGCAAACGAATTAAATCAACTGTTGTTTATTTTTTTCGTTTGCGAGAAGAACGAAAAAAACGAAGAATTTTAAACAGAATTCTTTTCCGAATTTTATTTTTAAAATTCCGAATACAAATTTTAAAGCGAACGAAAAAAATAAAATAGCATTCGCGAGCAGAATTTTTTCCTACCCTGGTATTTACAGATTTTTTCGTTTGTATGTGTGGCGTATGAGTATTATTCTACTCACAATAAAATACTCATACGCCATACTTAACGTGGCCGGATGATTTTTTGCAAAAAGCGGGATTTCGAAGAAACTACCGCCAAAGAGCGGAATTTTTAAATAAATATCTTTTAGAGAGCGGAATGTGTAACATGCACATATTTAAATCGTTCCATGTGTAGGTATGAAACACAGTTTTCAACTCAAAAGAAACGCTTTCAAATAAAGAAAGATATGTATATATAAACAGAAATATTTATTTGCATAAGTAAATATCAATGGCATGCTTCTACATTACAAGTAACTCGAAAATTTTGTTCATATGAGTACAAAATATTTGGCTTTGGGGTTTCATAAAACAACTGTCAACTTTTTCTGAGTAAAATACGTAATACTTTTTTATTTTGTTGTTTGTACATACATAACAATTTCAATTGTATCTAATGTCAAATATAGGCAATCAAAAATTAGTACTTGTGTGGAAATTAAAATAGGTTTTTATTTATTAAAGAAGAAATCGAATGTCCACACAATCGTCTAATTGAACCATTATGGAACCTGTAAGCATAAATCCAAACATTCTTACATTATATCCCATATTTGTATGTATTTTCATCACAATTTTAATTTCAATTTTGTTCACATAAATTTGTTCAAGGAAAGTAATAATAGGTTTGTTCTATTACCTGAAACTTTTTACTGAGCTTCGCTGTATTATATTGAATTTCGTTCGTTTGTAATTTGAGACTGAGACAAGCTCTGACTGAATAAATGGTTGCCGAAAATAGCGGTTGCACTTATCTTTTTTATGAATTTTATTTCTAAGTAAATTCTTCAATCATTTTCTTGTATGATGTGTAGCATATTAAAAAAAAAGAATATACATCGGTTTTATGTATATGAAATATATTTTTTATATGTGTAATACATTTTTCCACATTTAAAATATATTGAAAGATACTAACCTCCTAACCACGATAAGGCATATTATTTTGGTTCATATATAAACTCCTGTGCTTTGAACCACATTTCAATGTAAAGTTTTTTTTATTCATTATTATCTTGGATCTAGCTGTATTCAAAGCAAGAAGATTGGAAGTATTTCCATTAAATGCGGCAAATTAGTAACCATCTGATGATATATGTATGTACATATCGTATATGATGGATGAAATATATATATATATATATTCATGAAGCATGAAAGCTTTTTGACTTGTTTCAGCAAAATCTTAATGCTTTTATAACGGGTGTATTTTTTTTAGAGGTATAGAACTTCGAATTGAAATAAAACACAAGAAAATCGTTTTAATGTCCATCAATTTGGCTTTATTGGAAGGATAATTTTATGCCATTAATGTTTAAATATGATTTCGGGCATGTGGCCGCCGCGGCTGGCTCGAATAAAGCCAATTCTACAGGTCCAATTTTCAACCACTTTTTCGAGCATATGGGGCCGTATGTTGGCAATAACGCCGAAAATGTTGGCTTCCAAGTCCCCTAACGTTTCTGGTTTGTTGGCGTAGACGAGCGACTTCACATATCCCCAAAGAAAATAATCCAATGGTGTCAAATCACACGATCTTGGTGGCCAATTGACAGGTCCATTCCGCGAAATTATGCGCTCATCGAATGTTTCCTTCAATAAATCGATTGTGACGTGCGCTGTGTGGCATGTAGCGCCGTCTTGTTGGAACCACAACTCATCCACATTCATGCCATCCAATTCGGGAACAAAATAGTCGGTTATCATGGCTCTATACCGGTCTCCATTAACGGTAACTGACTCTCCAGCATTATTTCGGAAGAAGTATGGCCCAATGACTCCACCACCCCATAGAGCACACCAAACAGTCAGTTTTTGTGGATGTAATGGCGTCTCAAGGGTCTCATGTGGATTCTCTTCACTCCAAATGCGGCAATTTTGCTTGTTGACGTAGCCATTCAACCAAAAATGAGCCTCATCACTGAACAAAATTTTGCGATGAAAATCAGCATCGAGATCAATCTCATTTTCGGCCCATACACCAAAATCACGACGCATTGCATGGTCTCGCGGCTTTAATTCTTGCACAAGCTGGATCTTGTAAGGTCGCAAGCCAAGATCTTTGCGCAAAATCTTCCATAAAGTTGATGGACAAAGCTCCAATTGATGTGCACGGTGGCGAATCGATTCATTCGGGTCCTCTTCAACACTTTGCTCTACAGCGGCAATTGTTTCTTCGGTGCGCACTGTTCGACGTCTCTGCGGATGCGTATTATCACATAGAGTAAACGTAGTGCGAAAACGATCCATGGTTAACCGAATTAATTGCTCTGATGGACGATTATGTCGACCATAAAATGGACGGAGCTTGCGGTAAACTTCGCGAACTGAACCATTATTTTCGAAATAAATTTGCACGATTTGCAAGCGTTGTTCTTTTGTCAACCTGTTCATGATGAAATGGCAAACCAAACTAAATATTAATCACTTGACAGCTGACAAAATGGCCGCCAGTTAAAAAAGTGATGCCAACTTAAAGTTCTATACCTCAATAAAAAACACCCATTAATTGTAAATGAAAAAAAGTATGTCACTATCGATGTTATTAATTAAGAATCTCTGATGCAGCTTTTTTTAAAATATCTAAACATTCTTTAATGCTTTAGCAAAAATACTCAGGATTTATTCAGTTACTCGATTTTGTTTGAAAAATAAACGAACTGATCTAATATTGCATTGTAATTTAAAAGCAGTTGTTTTTTATTTTGCTCGATTTTCTCCTAGGGCTGCCGTTAAACAATGCTTCTAGTATGGAAAAAAATTAACTCAAATACCAAACTGTATACCATGGCAATAATGAAATTAAATATACAAAAAGTGATACCAAATACAACGTAAGCTAGACAAGTGTACTATAAAAACTCATTTTGTTACGTACTCGCCTGTGTACCGCTTGCTGGCCTGAGAGCTTACTTGTTATGTAGAAACAGGCCACAAATGTCGTTCGTTGGTAATTGTGTATCAATTAAGTGGTACCTCCCATATAAATTTTTTTATTATTATTATTTTTGATACATATTTATTATTTATTATTGATATATGTATATTTCAGCAAGAAACGTGCAATTTTGTGTGAGTAACGATTTTTATAATGATGGCGTGGCGCTTCCCACTTAAAAGCAACATCTTGGAATCCAAATCAGTAAAAATTTTGAAATTTTTGCAACGATAAAAGTATTACAAAAAGAAGTCAATAATGGAGCAAAAAGTAAGTCACCCCTTAAGTAAATTAAATACAATTTTTCTTTTTTTGCAAATCTTGCAATCAGATAATTACAAACACAAATTTGAAATTTTGCTGATTCTACCGATGATAGAAACTTATTGGGATTCGACAAGTATAGAAATTTTTTTCGGGCTAGTTAAGCAATAACTACACTCAAAAAAATATTATATTTGGAACGAATTTTTGTAAGTTACATTTTAATAAAAATCGAACAAGAGATTAAAAATTTCAAAACTCTAAAAAGCGGCCTAATTTTTGTTATCAATGGAACTAAGTGAAGCTTCTTTAGCTTCTCAGACAAAAACAATAATTTTAAAAGCACTCTAAAAATGCCGGAGTTATGAGGTAACACACATTAAAAATAATAATAATACAAAAGAATTAAGAGCCCCTTCTTTCTTTTTTTCTGCATTCGTTTAAAAAGGCAAATCATCGAAAAACCACAAGAATTAAAGCAGCACATTTATATTTAAACAAGTACGAGCATTTAATTTAAATATTTGAAATGTTGTAAACATTTGCTTAATCTTTTCATATAAATATTCGTATATTCGTATGTTCACATGTTTATCTTTTTTATTTTATAACGTGGGCGCCAGCCAACGCGCACTTGTTTGCACTGGCCTGCTCCTTAAATATCACCATGAAAAGTTCAAAGATTTTCTTTTCTTTGTTATTTGTTACTTTCAAATGATTGTTTTAAATATTGTATATATTATTATTATTATTATTATTATTATTTTTACCACATGTGAAGATATTTGCTTAAACATTTTCGATGAAGTGAAAAGAAAGTGTTATTTATGCATGTAATTTATATGGATGTAAATGTATATTCTTGTCATAAGTTTAGGACTGGCTGTACGTACAGTGGAATGCGTGCAAATAAATAAAATTATTAAAGTTAATAGATTTTTTTGGCTTATCAATCCTAAGCAAAAAGTTTAAAAAATTTATCAAAATAAATGAAATATGAAGCAACAAATAACTAGACAATTATCAGGTCTATTCGATAATACGCGCTTCACTTCTTCATCGTCGAACGTTCATTTTCGACAGTTCGACGTCGACAGATTCTAAAATACGTGTGAAGAAATCTCGTTTTCAGTAATCGATATTATGTTATCTCTTATAAAAACATCAACAACATTGAAAACACCTGACTTGTATGCAGGAAAAGTTGAAAACAAAAAGGGATTTAAGAAGTAATTTAAAGAAATAATTAATAAAAAACTTAACAGTACAAGTGCTAAGTAACATAAAAAAAACAATAAACAGTAAAAGTAAAATTAGTAACTTCATTTATTTGTTTTAAAAACGTGTTTACATCTTCGAAGAATTTAAGAAAACTTAATTGTCTCGTAGAGCCTGGCCGAACGCCATTAAAGCTTAATTAACAATGGTAGACACCAATCAAACACTTCGTATCTCTTTTTTCTTTATTACGCGCTAAAATTGGCGTCGAACGAATGTGACATTGATCATGGTGACGAAGTATTTTATAATACCTCCAAAGTGAAAGAAAACATATGTTTTCTATCACTCATCTCCAACGTACTATTTTAGAATGGCAAAAAGTGAAAGAGATGCACGTATTTGCGGTGAAAGTGACTTCCCGAATAGACCTGTATAAGTAATGAAATGAAATGTAAATTTTATTGTGAAGATAAACAAAAAAAAAAACCAAATGTATGCACGGAAAAAGTATCAGTTGTGATTCTTTAAGACAATTATTTTTCAATATGTATGCTAGAAGGATCGTATCTATGCTTAATGCTTTTGTTCCAAACAATTATATTATACAACACATACTTTTTTACATATTTTTAAAAATATCGTATAATACTTTAATTTATTTTTTGTGTTTTTTAAAAACAATGGTAATGATTTTTTTTATTTTTCATTATCAAAGATAACAACAAGTTTCACAAGTTTCAACTTTGTTATTTGTTATTGAGCTTCTCTTTTGTTTAAATAAAAGTTTATAATATAATAACTCTAGTTGTTCTAAGAAGCTTTGGGTAAAGGTTCCCTGATGATCTGCATTAGCAACAGTGAAATGCGCATAGGATCCAGTTAAACTCCTCAATAATCAATTTCAATGTATTTTTAATATTTATTTATTTATTTTATTTTTTAATAAGTAAAATATTAATTTGGGATTATTAGTGCGTTTAAAAATTTTAAACTTAAAAATATTTTAAATTTGTTCTTACTGAGTTACGGCATTAAAAAAAAATTTTAAAAAATATCGATATTAGACATAAATTTACATATTCACAGTCTGTCAAAATATATTTTGAATGCAGCGAAAATTTGAGTTTTCTAAAAATCAGATCCATCTACAAGGCATCGACAAAACAATCTCCAAAACTTAGAGTTTTTAATAGCGCACCAATAATTTTTTAATTTTTTCAACTGCCATATGCTCCATATGCAGTATTAAAAAGAATAAATGTGGATAATAGTTTTTCTGGGGGGTCTAATCGTCGTTTTCAATATCGAACAATGTAATAATATAGTTCGATATCGAATGTCAGAATCTTAAACTGAAAAAACGTGATCAAATCAGATCGTTATCGAAAGCGACGATTAGACCTTTGTTTAACTTTCTTTTAGTAAAACTCCTCTCTTCCTTCATCGCCTGTGCTCTCTATTGCTATCGCTTTCCTAAAGAATTCTTTCCTTGTTACTTCTATTTAAAAAAATACAGATAATAATAAATAAAAATTGTATGTTAATGATGACAAATTTAGTGCTTCTTTGACGAGTAAAAAAATAGTAAATCTAATAATTAGAATATGTAATTTCAATAGTTTTTGCTCATCCAGTAGATTTTTTTTTTTTTTTGCTTTTAGGCCTCCAGCAGAGACGCACATGATTATTTGTCAGTATATTTCAGTGACATCACGGTGAAGGTCATATTTATTTTACTTTCACTACTAATTTGAAATTCTACTGAAAACAATATTGTTTTTAAGAAAACACAATTTATTTTTAATATCTTGGTTTTCTTTCTTTACATAATTTGTAAAGTTTACTGACTCTCATGCCAGAAATTTTGGTTGTTTATTTGCATTTACATTTTTAGGGCCATTCAGATAAATTCATAGCAAACATTATAAAAAATTTAAGAGTATTTTTACTTTTGTAATAAAGTTGTTTTCAAGCAATAATTTCTTATGTTCTGGTTGAGTAGATTTTTTAATTTTTCTTAAAAATTAATCGTAAATTATTTTGAGCTGGAACTTTTGGTTTTACATTTTGTAATTTAACTCCTGGAATTTAAAACAAAGAATAAAGAATTCATTTAATTTACAGTTCCACGAAAAAAAGGAAAGACTTGATAACGACTTGGTAAAATGAGGTTTTACTTGCAAAATTAAAAAAAAAATTAAATTAAAGCAAAACTACCCAGACAGAAATTGTGACTCAACGCAAAAAAAAAAAAAAAAATATGTACCACTACAACACTGTAAATACAAAATTAAGACTTTTGCAAAATTTTTGTACCACCACAGTATTACAAAAACACAAAAATATTACTTTACGTTTACAAATAGCGCGTTTTTAGTAATCCTGTACCACTACAACACTGTATATACAAAAAATCGACGTCAGTTTCCCAAATACCCCGTTTACAATAATTTTTTACCGCTACAAAACCGTAAATACAAAAATTTTACTTAAGTCTGGAAATTTCTATTGTGACGTCCTTATAAATTTGTATTTATAGTATTGTGACGACATTGAAAACAAGAGTCGGAGGAAGGTCATTCGGCGTCATAATTTTAATGTTATGAGTGCATTCAAATTTTGGCAACCGAATATTGTAGCTGCAGACCTAATATGAAAATTGTTTTCACTAAGATGTCCATCTGTCTGTCTAACACAGGCTGTTTTCTCGAGAACCGTAAGAGCTACGGACCTCAAAAAATATGTACAACTCTTGAAATTTTCAAAACGCTAGAACTAAAAAATCCCAAAATAAAAAAAATTTCGAAACGAAATATCTACAAAATGAAAAAAGCGCTTAAATGAAATTAATCACTAAAAATAAACTAAATTGCTTAAATGGAAAAAAAAATCACCAAAAGTAAAAAGGCCACAAAGCAAAACTAAAAAAATTGGCAAAAACCGAAAAAAAATTGCCAAAACGAAAAAAAAGCACCAAAACTTACAAAATCGCTTTATGTTAGGAACACAACTGGGACGAACGACGAATTATTCGGTGCGAACTTTCGTCATAGAAAATAAAACACATTTGTTCATATGAAAATGAATACAACACCGCCGTAGAACGAAATTCGTCGTTCGTGACTAACTCTGAGATAGATTTATTTCTATTTTGTACGCCGACGAACGACGAAAAAACAATATTCTCTCCCAATCTGTTAACATACACAATAACCAGTGTGACCAGAATTTAAAATAAAATTAAGCTAAATCACGTATGTCTTTAATATATTTTTAGAGAATACACAATTTGAATTAAAAAAGGCTAAAAAAGCTAAATCCGTTTTTAAAAAAGCTAAAAAAATAAGCTAAGAGCTTAATGAAAATTTGAAAGCCAAATCCAGAAGAAATAAGCTAAATTTAGCCAAAATTAGCTAATATGGTCACACTGACAATAACCAACTCTATCAATTATAAGAGCAGAGTTCGCTGAGCAAATCCGTTGTTATTGTGCTTCACACAACGAATTTACGCAGCGAAGTCTTATCGGCGAATTCGTCGACGTGGACGAAATTCGTCGTTCGTCCCAATTGTGTTCCTAGCATTAATTAAAATAAATCGCCAAAATTCTAATTCTAAAACCAAGAAACGGCAAAAACCCAAAAATCTCAACGATGGAAAAAAATTACCACAACGTCCCTTTTCACAATGCATGATTAAGAGTAAACCTGACCTTTAACTGACAGTTCTTCATACAAAACATGCCATTAAAGTCCCTCTTAGCTTATTATTATACACTGTGAAAAGGGCCGTCGTAAATCGAAAAAAGTTAACCGAGACTTGAAATTTAAAAAAAAATGTCTACATAAGGTACGATATTCGATTATATAGGCGAAAGTTCATATGGTATTACATATGTAGTGTCTGTACGGAACCCTTCATGTGCGAGTTAAAGTCGCACTTTACTGAATTTATTTATATATATTTTTTGATATTTTTCTATTATTGGATTCTTAGTTAATGCAAAACATATATTTTCCAGCAAAAAAAAAAAAAACTTGAAATTAAAATGGTTATGTTAATACTACAATTTCTGGGGTGGGTTGAAAAATAATTAATTTTTAAATTAAATCTTCTTTTTTCCCTAAATTTAGTTTTTAATTTTTTGTGTTTATGTTTAAAAGTGTCTTTACATGGTAATAAAATGTATTACGACATGTCAATAAATGCTGTAGATTTTACAAAATCTTATCATGTAAACGCAAAATGTATCGAATAGGAGAGGATACGGGTAGAAAATTTGACAAGCAGTCGGTAAATGTTTATGTTCTAAACCATTTTAGAAACTCATCGCACTAGAGGTGTATTTCAAAGTAAACATTGGCAACACTAATGGTGTCTATTGAAGGTGTTGACACTTTTACAAAAACAACCAAAATTAACTAGGGAAATTTTCATCATTTTCATCAACCATCAGCTACTTAACTGGTACGGCAAAACCAAACAAAGAAAAAATAAACTTGAAAAAATATATTATAATTTGTAGTAAAATTACATTAGCCCAATTCACAATCTTGTGCAAATGGTCTTGCAGCGTTGCATGTGCAAAATGGTATAGTATATTGATACTCACCACTTAACAGTTCTTAGTGGTGAGTATCAATACACTTTATCACTTAGCACATGCAACGATGCAAGACCATTTGCACAAGATTGTGAATTGGGCTATTGAAATTATAAAACTTTTTTTCAATATTTAGTATTATTAGCACAAATTTTTTTTTGTACTTTTTCAATTTTTGTTATTAACTCAACAGTTTAATATATTTATTTGCTTGCATTTTACTTATAGTATCAGTGTTTATATGAAAAATACCTACAACAGACTCTTGTTCTTTTTTTTAAGCACGGAGAGAATTTCATAATATTTTGATTCTACAAAGTCGTAATACTCTGCATTACCATGTACAGACAGCTTAAGACTCTTCAATTAAATAAATTTAAAGAAATAGGAATTGATTAACAAAATCACTTTAAAAAATTCTTTGCGCTTACATTCGAGCAAAATCCAGTACTTACGAGATTGCGGGCGAAATCAATTATATTTCAGATATAAAAAAAAGAAATTTCCTAAATTTTTTAAAATCCAGTGGAATTTTGTGATTCAACTATAGGTTTTTCAAAATTGTTCTAAAAAAAAAATAAAATGAATTTGAAATCCATTTTAGGAAAATTTTCTATGAAAAATTATAAATAAAATACATTTCAAATTCATTTTAAATTTTATGAATATGGGGGTATAAGCATTTAAAAAGGTGTGTGAATTGGCTGCACTGCAGCTGTTTGGTTGTAGTTTAGGAAAATGTTCAGTTGATGGTTTTTGTTTTGGATAAGAAATCTGGATGAATGAATGTCGAATAAAGTTGGTGTAAACGGAATACATATTGATAGAGATTTTAATTGAAATTTAGTAGGTGTTGTGTAGGTGCCTTATAAGGCCTTAATGTATTAAACTTAAACTTAAGTTATCAAATTGTCACTTTAATGAGAAATGTATGCAATATTATAATATGGAATTTAAATTTTTTCTAATTATTCTCGTACTTAAAGTGATTCAAATTTAAAAAGAGTGTTTTAAATTCATACTTCACGTACGAGGGTGTATTTGTTATTTTTTATTATTATTTTTTTTTTTTTTATTAAAACGAAATGAAAACATGTGTTTCAAAACTGTTCCTTTTACCTAAAGAGTTGATATGCCTTTCAACCATCCTCTTTACAAGTAAGTAAAATCACATTATATTTCTCTCCAGCACATTTTTTCGCAAAAAAAAAAAATTGTTATTGTAATTTCCGGATTTCTCCTGAAGATTTGAGCTTTGAAAACAGTTTCTTACCAACATATTTCAGGCATAAATTAATCTAATAAAAAGTTCAAGCCATTTGCTTGCGTATACTTAGTGACTGACAAATTGACTGGAAGAGCAAATAGGATGTTCTGACCACATGATAAAATCATACGTATCTTTGGATTTTATGCATAATTTTTTTTTTATGTGACATAAAGTAAAGTACCGAAATATCCTTTGTCTTTGTCATCACAATACAAATGAGCTCTAGTTTTATGTTGACATAATGGCAAGACCACATGTCCTTGATTGTTGTATTGGGACAATAAACAAATGGATTTACAAAAACAAAACACAACACATACACAAAATGGTTCACAGCAACAGGAAGTGGTTTTCCGGTCTATATACATATTTTCGTTTTCTTTGCTATTTTATTTTTGTTCTAGATTTATTTTGTATACTTTAAGTTTCCTTAAAAATCAATATTTAATCTCATTTAAGGCAAATTTTGTTAATTTAATTTATACAAGATATCGAGAGAAAATTAAAAAAAAGTGAATGATGGCAAATTAATGTTTTCAATTTGATTACAGCTGCTAAGTTGAAAATTATTGGGCTTATTTCATTAAAATTTATTCAAACAAATAAGAGCCTTTAATTGGGGGAAAAAAACCAAGTTGTTAACAGGAATAGTAGTTATATTTGAGCAGCAATTAACGTAAAGGACTTATAATCACGCTCCAACTTTGCTAATTAATCAAGTTTGCATGCACAAACTACGTTTTATAAGAATGTTAAAAAAAAGTTGTCTGTGGGTGAGTTTGCATGAGTGGAGCTTTTGCGTGCTGGTTTCTTATAAATAATAAATAAATATGTAAATAATATTAGAAAAATGAGTCGCTGATTTTACCTTAATTTGCGTCTTTTTCGCCTATTTTAGAATTCTTAAGATTAAAATATTCATGCTTTAAATTTACTTCATTCTAGTTGTTTTCTTTTTAAATACATCCCACCCAATAAGCAATTTTACTTAAAATCAAGTGTAAAACAATTGTTATAGAAGTCACATATTAAATTGTAAAGGGTTGAATTATGCTTGACTTAAATTTTATTTCTCCATACTATTCTCCAGTGAAAAGGGAACTAGAATTCGATTTGAACAATTCGGTTGTAGTACAGTTAAATTTATGCCTTGAGTTCTAATTTAATTAAGCCTTATATTGCAATCAAATTCAACTACATTTCGAGCTTCAAGTTAATAATTTTAAAATAGAGAGTTCCTGTTGGTTTCACGATTTTACTAAACCTTTTATTTTTAAAAATTCACTTATTTAAATATTTACTTCAATAATTTTCAGCATAACTCCAGTTTTATTAATAAATACCGGCAAACGTGGTTTTACCCTTAATAATTGAATTTTTCTAACTCCACACAGTGGCCACACTTGTTGGGTAAAAACAAAATAAAAACCTACAGGGTTTTGACCCGAACCTGTGTTGAAAATTTCAGCAAACACACATAACGATTTTATATATTTAGATATAAGTTACGTATTTGAGAAGGTTCGAACATGTACACATGTATGTTGTTTGTTTTTTATTATTTCAAACATTTTCAAACTTAAAAATAACATGAAAACAGCTTGAATTAAACTTTATTTCAACTTAAATTTCAAGTGATTGAATTTTCATTTTTGTTTGCTTATTGGACTCTCTTCAAATATCAAAACCTTTGATGTAATTTAAATTTAAATAATTTTTATCTAGTTCAAGTAAAAATCATGCAAATAAACCCCTCTCTCTCATGTCACTATATGGAAAAAAATTATACATGCTTTTGCTTGACTTATGCCAATCACGTCCTCCCAGGCATTTAATAATTTTTGTTGGTGAGAAAAAAAAAATTGCTTCATTAAATTCATTTTCATTATTTTTAACCAACAAGTGTATCTTTCCTTGTTGTCTGAGATAATTACTGGCCTATTAGTATTTGTGAACGCATGTGATTAAGTGACAACATTATGGTCACACAACTAAACTTTTATTGAAATTTATTGTTTTGTGGTTGCAAAGAAAATAAGAACTAAATTAATATATTCAAATGAAACATGTGGAATTTTGCTGGTGTTAGCTAAAATACAAAAAGGCGTAACTAACAAAAAAATCAAAATCGAGTGTTTGATTGACAAAAATGTACACTTCTCCGATCGCAAATGGCGCATTTATTAATAAAAAAAGAGGACTTTAGTACGCGTTTGTTTCGTTTTTTTTTTTAGTTTTTTGCTTCTCCTGCAAAATAATTTTTTTGTTAGTTACATCTTTTTGCATTTTAGCTAGCGATATGTAGGTTTGTTTAAGTTCTTAGAATTATTAATTTAAATGAAATATATTTTAAAAGTTTGGAAAAATTCATTGTTTGATGCCAGATACGTGCTTAAAGCTTTTCCAAGTACTTTGAAAAGCCTTTCACTTTTTTCATATAAAATATTTATGATTTATAAAAGCTTTACGAAACACATTTCCATGCAAAACTAAAACAAAATCTTTAAAAAAGAAAATTTATTTCATGATTATGACAGTTAATATTTTAGCATTAGAGTATTAAATTAAAATTGTTTAGGCAAAGATTGGATAAAGTTGCCATACCTAATATTAATTTTAATTTCAGTTGTGTTGCCAGTTGACAATACATTTATTTATTTATTTATTTTATTTTTTTTAAAGAGAAGTAACACTCAGGCAATTAATGCCTACTACTATTACTAGGTGTTACCTTCTTTCGGAAAGGGATAGCGGTAGAAGGCAGGTGGTGAAGGAAGAGACAGAAGAAAGCTTCATTCTTTTACAACTCTGCTTTGTAGCACGCTTTTTTTAATAATGCAGTGTTGCAGCGCCTTCTGGTGTCAAATGAGGCGTATTAAATTTTGAAGCTGTGTTTAGTAGCCATTTTATTGTTTATTTTACTTCCCCGATGACTATGCTACACAATATCGACGAAGGAGGGCGCTCTGATGTTATATTAGGATTAGCATCTGCTGAAGTCGGTATAGTTCAGTGACCAGTGACTATGCCTTCATCACTTGAACTTTCCTACAACAACTGATACAAAGGGGCACTAATGCACATCAGAAAAATGCGTGCTGTTGTTATTTAATGACTGTCAGATACAGGGATTGAACCCAGAATCTTCGGTTTTGTAGTCAACGTGCTAACTACTTCAGCCAACGCCACCCTCAATTTTAAATTTATATATTTAGTCATTATAAAACAAATCATAAATACAGGCACGAGGTCCGTCATAGGCCTTCAGTATATACATAAGCAGGTAAAATGTACCTAATGTGGCACAAAATCTGGCCATATGGTGATTGTCGAATTGTTAGGCTTCTGGTTTAATTTTAAACACTATTTGGCTTTTTTTCTCTCGAATGGTATGTGGAGTATTTTATGTGTTACGTTCGAAATTGTCGTGCTGAGAACGACGATTAATCTCATGCTTACAACTGGCTGGAAAGCACTATTTTCACTGAATTTCCAAATGAATTTTTTTTTTCTATTCGAACTTTACCAGCTCGTAACAATATAGCAACTTAATTAAATTCGTTTATCTTATCCAGGGACACCAGAAATATGCTCTAAAAAAATAAAATAAATTGGTTTATTTAAGAAATTTATTATTCGACATATTGTCAGAAGTTTATTTTAATTTGAAATTTATTTGCTGGTGGTTCAGCGTTGTCTATATGCATTTCATTGTTGCTGTAACAAATCATCAGTAGACTTCAACCACAAATTTTGAATAGTCACAAACCTCTTATCTTATGCACAGACTTTCAAGAACTACTTGAGAATTCACAAATTATAATATTTTTGAAAATCACAAAAGAAAAATAAGCGTAGTAGGCTTAGAAACTAATACAAAAAACCCAGCAAATAATTTATATTCGATTTGAATTTATTTTATTTTTCTACACCTTTTTTTTTGTATTAGTTTCTAAGCCTACTACGCTTATTTTTCTTTTGTGATTTTCAAAAATATTATTATTTGTGAATTCTCAAATAGTTCTTGAAAGTCTGTGCAGAAGATAAGAGGTTTGTGACTATTCAAAATGTGTGGTTGAAGTCTACTGATGATTTGTTACAGCAACAATGAAATATATAGACAACGCTGAACCACCAGCAAATAAATTTCAAATTAAAATAAATTGGTTTATTTGTAAATGAAAACATATTTTTAATAACAAAATTCAACCAGAGTTGCATATAAAATAAGAAAGAAATAAAATAAGCAAAAAAGGAAGAAAATAAAAAAATCATCGCAGAATAATTGCCCTATTAAAAAATAATAATTTGGGCTTGAAGTGTACCTTAAAACTAAATTTTCATACAAATTTTGTTGACTAAAGTAATAAATACAAACTGATTTTCTTTTTTGCGATACTCCCGTACAAATTTAACTTCAACATCAAAAGAGTTAACGATATCAGAATTAAAACTTTGGAACTGTATCTTGGATAAATAAGACAAGCTTTTTATTTAGAATTTTTTATTGCAATATACAGCAAAATATTGAGCTAGACTTTTCAAATAAAAATCGTTACATACCACATCTAAATAAACTTTTTTACATTGAAAATGTTCCTTCAAAGTCCTCTTGGGGCAGAGTTCGTCACAAAACCAAATTAAAATAAAAAAATCTATAAAGTATCAAAATATGCCCCAAAAGCCCAAGATATGGCCTTAAAACTAAATATATGCATGCAAGTCTGATATATGCAAAAACATGCTTTAAAGGGTAAAATATGCAAATAAATGCATTAAAAAATCGAGTCCAAAATTGCAGTGAGCTTTGACTAAATCGCAATTGCATTCAAGTGAAAGTTTTTTTGTATTCGTAACTCTAGGACTAGAAGGAAAAACACTCGCATAATGTTAGCGAACGGCAAGTAGCTGAAATTTTATTCACAGGGCTACTCAGCAAACAAAAAATTCTGATTTGGAAGCACTAACAACTAAGGAACGCCAAGCAAGCATTCCTTACTTGGTAGAACAAGCAGTGAGAAATGCTTCTGAAAAGCACTAACGTAATGCGTGTTCTCCAACAAAGTAGAAAATTATCTCAGAAAATTTGGAAAACCAGTAACTTTTGCACTGTCTCCCTTATAAATACTTTTCGGGAAAGCAGTAATTTTTGCTGGGTTTTCTCAGATTCTTGCAAACTTTTTCATATTCCCACACCAAGAAACAATCCTAGTGATTAATAATTTTTTTGCAGAGTGTTAAATTATACAAAATCAACACAGTACATTACTTTTATTTTTATTAGTTGCTGGTATTTGGATTAATGTCTTGTTAGTTCTTTTTTTTATAGCAAGTTTGTCAAAATTATATTTTTACAAATAAATTTGTTTGCTGCTACAAATAAAAAATAATAGTACAATCATATGCGAACATTATTTAAACTGCTGGTATAAATTCACAACGATTGTCATAAAACATATAATTTATTTATTTTTTTTGATTAAGGAACTTCACATCATATTTCTATTAAATTTTACAACCGTTTTAGTACTTTCTTTCTGATGTGGTAAGCCGAGCAATATGTTTGTTCTATCGCTCTCCATAGGCTCCACTTTAATGTCCTTGATTTTATGTTATTTGTTAGAGGATACAATTCCAACAAAAATTATCTCATGTGTGTAGAAAAAATTACTTTAATTCATTTGGTTGCTACTACGCTTTAATTATTTTTTATTAAAAATAATAAAAAAAAAAAATCGTTAGTGTCATAAACATCGCTGTTAAGAAATTTTAGAATTATTTGATCAAAACTCTCCAGCAGCCATCAAACAATGAAAAGAACTGTTTATGCCACAAAGCATCTTAAACAAGTCTTTGCTATCAAGATACATTTGCTCTCAAGGCATAAAAATTTAGTTAATATTTTGAAATAAAAATGTTCTTATGCCATTAACAAATACATATCAAATCATGGATTCATTTTATGATTATTAAAACTTTTTGAGTGAACTGCGTAATGGATATTAAAACAGAATAAGACACTCCTGCAAGCGCTTTTAAAACATATTTTATTTTCAAAAATTTAAAAAACTTCATTAAATTTACTTTCATAATAAAATTTAAGTCCCAAAGGCAGGTTAGAAAAATAAGTTTGAATTTTTATTGAAAAAAAAAAAAAAAAAAAAAAAAACAATAGAAAAATATAATTTTGTTACTTTTGATATTTAAATTGAATGGTTGCATGTTATTAAGATCCAACCCCAATATGCGCTAGACTCCTTTTAGACATGCAAAGTTTACTTTTTAAAGTCTCAATTCACTTTCTCCCAGCTGATCTAAGATTCAGTTAAGAAATTTTTTCGTATTTAAAAGGTTTCTAGGCTAGCTTAAGCCAACTTAAGCAAGAGTGCTTATATATTTAAATCTTGTGAGGCTTGCTACATAACTGTGGCAAGAAGGAAAAACTGCTTAAGTCGAGATAAGCTGATTTTTGGTTAATGGTGCCTCCGTAATCTGCATATTCGAAAGTACCCCTGGTCAAAATCTCAATTAATTTGTGTGATTTTTCAGGAAGTTATATATAGCATTATGACTTGCGACTTATCTTTCTTAGACTTCCAATCACATTTGAAATAATAACTTAATTGAGGTAATATTTTGATATATTTCCACTTAAATGTATTACTTTTAGTGTGTAGAATGATGTTTGCTTAAAAAAATTAAGTTAAACTGAGAATTTCCCAATTTAACTGTAAAAGAAAAAAAATTTCTGAAAATCGACTTGAACGCTTAAAAGTGCTCTCCTGCAAAATAGTAAAATATGACTTAAGCACGTTTTCCTTATTGCCACAGATATATGTATGTATGTATGTCTAACGTATCTATGTATTTACTTAATGAACTTTTCGTTAAGTTTCGTCAAATGTCATTTGCTTAAGCAAAGTGCATGATGATGCATAATGATAAGCATTGCAATTAGCCTTCAATAAAGTCCTGTATGTAGTAAGAATGTTTTCTGAGGATTTCCGCTAAGAAAATTACATCATTTTCATTACCATCATTCATACATTTCACAATGTTTCACTCGATAACGTTAAAGTTTCATGGATTTTGTTTTTATACTCTTATTAATCGCCTCTTGTAAGGAAGAAATTTCTCTTAATTATTACTCGTATTACGCCGTTCTAAATATTTCTATGGCGCCTACAAAATGTTGTTAATTATTGAAATAAATGTAATGTTTTGATTCTTAAGCTTTTGATTCTCAAGCTTTCCAGCATAGGTATGTATGTTAGCCTATACATGTTATATTAAGACCTGCTGGCCATTAATTTTAATGTTGAAAGAATAAAATCAAAAATAATGTGTGGTTTTAATTTCGCAATTATGGACAACTTTACCATTAACATTGTGGATGTTCTAAGCAATCAAGTCTCAGATGGTAGTAATTTTTTAATGAGAACTAAAATAGCCTCAAAAAGAAATAAAAATGTGGTGTTTATTTTAGGCAAAGTTATTTCTGCTGAAATCATTTTATCTTGAATATGAGTTTAGCTTAATGGCATACTTAGAGCAAAGTGAAATGTTTTACAAAAATTACATTTTATACTTTATATAAAATTAAGTTCGAAAATTATGTCGCTTAAACCTTTTTGGCAGTTATGGCATGACATTTCAGTATATTGTAATTACAGTTGCAAGAGATATATAAAGAAAATTTTTAAATGCTGCCTACTTACACTTATTTTGGCGATTGGTATCAACTTTTGTTTTTGCATTATGGACAGTCCCAAATTAGCCCATATGACGTATAAATGGCGGCAGTTGTTTGACAATAAATTTTTTTGGCAACACTTAAAAAACTTTTTAAGTTTCAAGATGTTATGCTGCTTAAGCTTTATATAATTTATATAACGAGCTAGATTTTACAATATTGGATGACAGAGTTTAAACGAGTCCGTATGGGCTGCCACAAAAGTTTGCTTAAGTAGAACAGAAGTAAGCAAATTAACTAACATGTGTATAATTAGTAAAGAACAAACGACAATGGTAAGACTGTTGTAAATTTAGAGATGGTAAGATAAGCTTTCATTACAAAGCATCTTTCAGCAAATTGAAATACGATGAATCAAAACAATTCACATATTCCATTTGCAAAAAAGTTTAGTATATGAAACAGAAATCTACATCAACTGACACCACACACAGTGGACCAAGCACAGAAGAACGCTGATGATGAAGGTTTAGTGGCCTTCGAAAACGGTTAGCTGTTCCATTCAACTATGTGTTGTCAGAATATTTACAACTGACTTTGGTTGTTGTTATTTGTTCATAAATAATTATTACATGTAATTTGGCTTAAAAAGCGATACGAACTTTAGCCTTTTCAAATCATAAATATAAAAAAATATTTATTAATTATTTTCAAAAGTTAAAAACAATTGAGTGTGAGTATTACACTACTCGTAACTCATTGCAGAGTTTACAAAAAAATGAAATGAAGACAAAGGCTGCACTTGGCGAAAAAAGAAAGATGAAACTCTAAACCAACGAAAAAACCCGCGAAAATTCAGACGTTTTCATAATATTTGAAACTCATATGAAAAACATAAAAATATTTTAATATTTTTGTCTCTTGTTTTTTACTTTCCTTATAAATTGCACTTTAATAATATGTTTTACGCGATTAGCACATGAATGGGCACATGTATGAACTTGTCATTTATATAAAAGTGTACTACTGATGGTTTGAAACATATATTGGAATTTGAAAGTTTGCTGAATATTTAAAAATAAATTGCAAAAAACTGCAAGAAAAAATCAGATTTTTAAAATAAATTGCTGCGAAACTGCTCCACAAATCAATAACCTGCAATAATAAGATAAATTTGGATATTGGATAGTGCTGTTATTCACTCACGTGTATGCACCAGAGATTAGCAAAATTATCGTTTTAAGTAGTCTTTGAGTACTAAACGAAAAAAAATTAATGCGCACAGCTAAAAATAAAAGACTATAATCAAAATTTATAATATATAATCATACGCATAAGTATAAAAATACTCTGAGTACTAATCGGCTACACATGAGCATATACAGGCCTATTTTATTTAAGCATGCTGTTAAACAGCCAAAACACATTTTTTATTCCATTTTATGTACACAAATGCATGCATACGGTGACGAATGATAAATATATATCCTGAGTATAATGCTTATATGTATTTTTTTGGCGACTAATTATCCATTCTCTGGGTAAAATCAAATAATTGTCCATTCTCTGAGTAAAATTATACTACAAGTATGACAGAGAGTCAGAATGCTTGATACACATACGCAACTGCCTTTTTGTTTTGTAGTTGTAGTGTTTTTGGTTTTGCGCATAAACGAAGCAGAGATGCTCCTTCAAGCCTATTACTTTGTTATAAGTGATGAAAATTTTGCAGCAACCTTGATTATTTCGCATGAAAAATTTAACATGTACTAAATGTAGCCCGAATCGCAGTTTTTTTTTATAAATTTCTAGCTTTTATTGCTGAAAAGTATGCAACATGGTTAAAATTCCGTGCGAAAAAAGTACTGCTCGTGTTGTTTAGCAGCTAAAACTAAAACGATGCCAGAGTCATTTTGCATGGAAACAAACATTCTGCCAGATAGATTTTACGTTATTTCCGCAATAAGAATAGAGTACAACTTTTGCCAGTTTATTTATATTTCATATCAAATACATTTGCATGTAGTTTGACAGCATTTTACACGAAATTTTGAACAGAGTACCAGGCTTTATGTTGGATACGGCTATAGAGAGAAATTATGTGAGCTTACGAATTTTTTAACTTCAATTATAATTATATGCAATTACTAAAACTAAAGCTGACCATACACTACAACAGCATGCATGAGCAATCAAGCGATTGAGCAATCATGCTCGAACCACGTAACATACCAGCAAGCTGGTACGATATTCAATTCTTAACAAAAATTCAGGAAGGGTGGTTATGAATAAATGACACAGTTTTTGCTGCAATTATTATTCATATGTTGTTAATATTAGTAGCTATACAGATATAACTAAAATTATCAAATTCAATTTTCTATTGAAAAAAAAATAAATTTTTTGAATGCATATTTACTCCTTGAAATTTTGCTTAACTGATTTAAATTCACCACACACAATACCAGCAAGCTGGTACCATCAACAAAATATCGAACTCTGTTTGACATGGCTACAGTAAAACGTACGATCACACAAAATGTCCATGCATGATTAAACCGCCGGCACAAACAGTTGCTTGCGCATGCATGCTGCTGCAGTAAGCATAAGTTTTTGAGTACTTTAACATTCCCATATATTTTTAGCATATGAGTATTATAAGACATAAATAATATAATAATAATCATACGCCCCCGATTGAATATCCAATTAAATTGGAGAAAACATGAATGTCTGGCGTATTTGCTGGCATGCATTGTTTTGTTTTAGTGTTTTCATTTAATTTTTTTCTATCTTACATACATATATAGATAATAAAAAAGCCAAGCTCAAAATTGCCCATTTCGCAATAGCAAACAAATTTTAAAGGCATCATATTATTTAAAATCTCCATTTAAATTCTATTTAGATTTTTTGCAGAAATTTAGGACAGACATCCACATGTTAGTCAGTCTCAGTGAATCAGTAATAAATTTTAACACGCGTGTGTGTGTGTGTGTTTAGATGTAATAAAATGTCTGTTGGAAGAAATTGTTATATGCTTAACTTTAACCGCAAATAAACTTTGTTCACGTTGTATCTTTATTTTTTTATGTTTATTATTTCGTTAATATTTCAACAAACATTCAACAAAAACAAATAAAATTAAAAGAAGCAAAAGACTGATTATAAGGATTTGCATAAACACATAATCAAGGAATGGAATTCCATTTCAGGCGTGTGTTTTTTATTATTTTATTTTTTCTAAATAATTGCAATGAAACCAAAGGGGGAAAGCAAAAATAAACAAGTAAAATGCAATAAGATTTATTCATGGAAATAATTTTTATCAAAACGGCAGTTGTGCAAGCATGATGATTTAATTGCAATTAATAATTGCAATGAGTAATGGAAAAACTAAAAGGGAATAATATTTTCGAAAGCGTCCTTATAGCATATTCCAAAAAGTGATGAAGTACAATTTTAAGTTTCCGAAAAAATCCAATGTTCTTCCGAACATAAAAAAGGACTTTTCTTAAAAGTTGCCACTGTAAAAAGCACTAGGCTTGAGTCAAACTCATTTAATTGGTCGTCTTTGACACAAACCTATTGATCAGACCCATTTATATTACATGTCAGTAGTACCTACATACTTAGAAGTTATTGAGCACATAAAATGCAGTAAAAACAAAAGGCCATCTGGCAGTTTTGAGCTCATGCAAAAAAAAAAAAAAAACACATGCCTTGGACAGGATTTGAACATAGAACTATCTTCTACTGCACCCCGCAGGGAATAATTTGTTATTTGTTACCACTTTCCAGTCGTTATATAACCGCTGTAAAGTAATGAGGATGGTATCTAGTTTATGTGGAAAGGTAAGCTGTGTTTAATATTAGACATTACTAATTTTTTTGCTGGGTAATTATTTTTAAAATAAATTTAATATTATATGCACATTTGTTTCTTTTTTTTATAGAAACATATATTTTGCGGTCTCTTAAAGGGCCACAAGACGTAAGTATAACTCTTGAAAATGATTAAATTGTAGTATGATTAGGTTAGGTTAGCAGGCTGCTGGTAGGAAATTGAAAAAACCGAATCCAGCTCACTTGGGTCCAATATGATGATCCCTTTGTGCTACCTGTAAGATTAAAAGAAGAGGGAGAGAGGGAGAGAAATAAGAGGAGAGTGAGAAGGGTAGAATTAGAAAGATGAGGAGTGGGTCATGAAATTTGGCAAGGGGGGTCAGCGATTATACCAACCACTATTCTTAATATAGAGGCTCAGATTTTTGTACCCGATTTCCGATAACTCGGATAAGATTCTGAAAGATGTTCTGCCAAGAAGGTGCAGACGGAGAGTCTCCAGAGCGGGACGAAGACACAGGAAATACAGGATACTTTCTTCTTCTTCCTCATCATTGCAACTGTAGCAGTAGTCGTTATACGGGAGACCCATACGTTTAGCATGGGTTCCGAAGGTGCAGTGACCGGTCAATGTGGCCACGATGTTCCTCAGGTGCTTCCTGTTGAATTTAATGAGATTTTCCCTTCTACGGAAGTCTAGGCGAGGCCAGAGGGTTCTCGCTATTGCACAGGTGGACTCATTACGCCATCTGTTCTGAGCTAATTCCAAGAAGGCTACATCGAAACGTCTCCAGCAGGATGAGAGTGGTAGTGTACAAAGATTGGCGATATCGACTTCTCTTAATGTGATTCCCCTCTTTGCTAGTTCATCCGCACCTATGTTTCCTGAAATAGTGCCGAGTCCATGCACCCAGTTTATTGAGATATTGGAGTGCTGCGCAAGACCATCCAAGGCCTTATGACATTCCCGAACAAGAAAGGATGTGGTTTACGCCCCTATGGGAGACTCAATAGCGGATTTGCTGTCAGTCATAATATGGATATCTCTATTTGAAATCCGATAGAACCTTAGCCATTGTGTAGCTCTTTGTATAGCAGATAATTCCGCCTATAGTATACTACATTCGTTCGAGAGTCTGAAGGATATTTTAATTCCGTATCGGGAATGAAGACGCCTCAACCAACCCTTTCCCCCTTTTTTGAGCCGTCCGTGAAGACCTGTATGGCTCCATTCGGTGGGGAATACCCTTCTGCCAAAGAAACTTGGAAGTTCCTATTGAAGTAGGGTTTCGGAATGCAGTAATCAATGAGATCTGGTATGTTCTTCACTATACCTAAAATACTTGCATGCCCCCAAAGTCGGTGGTTCCATGCGCCTATTGTGTTTAGTCTGACGGCGGTACGTAGAGCTAGCTTTCTAGCTGTTAAGTCCACCGGAAGCCAACCCAACATAGCGAATAGCGCTTTTGTTGGCGTTGATTTTAGAGCACCTGTTATCATAAGTGCCATTTTACGGAGAATTCCCTCTACACGGGACTGATTACTTTCTGAGTCGAGTGCTTTCCACCAGATCGAAATCCCATAAAATAATATAGGTTTTGTAACCATCTCTAGTATCCAACCGACTCCCTTAGGATTTATTCCCCATGTAGGGCCGATTGCATTCCTACAGACATACATTGCCGTTGTGGCTTTCGCTAATCTTGCCTGAAGATTATTGAGGACAACACCCAGATATTTGGCTTTATCCGACAGGGTTAGAGTAATGCCATTTAGCCTAGGGTGGTTGAAGTTGGGAATTTTGTATGTCCTGGAGAAGAGTACTAGTTCCGTTTTATCCGTGTTGACACTAAGGCCACTCCGTGAGCACCAAGCACTAACCTCGTTTAGTGCATTTTCTAATCTTTCTGATATAGTATCCAAGTGGAACCCTGATATTGCAATCGCTACATCATCCGCATATGCAACCGTTTTGATATTCATGGATTCCAATTTTTTGAGCAGATTGTTAACTGTCACATTCCACAGCAAGGGTGACAGCACACCACCCTGAGGTGTACCTCTGTGGGCCTGCCTTGTGATGGTAGCTGCTCCCATGGTGGAAGTGATTATTCTGCGCATTAGCAAATTTTCAATGAGCTGATAAATCCCCCGGTTGACCCCCAGTTCTCTGAGAGACTGAATGATTGCCGACGGATCAATATTATTAGAGGCACCTTCAATATCCATGAACTATCCGAGCATAGTTTTTATGCTCAAGTGACTTCTCTATGCATCCTACAAGCGAGTGTAAGGCGGTCTCAACCGATTTGCCCATGGTATATGCATGTTGAGAGGCCGAAAGTTGAGAGTTATCAATGAGTGTTCTAATATGCACATCCATTATTCTCTCAAGGGTTTTCAGAAGAAAGGAAGTTAAACTAATAGGTCTGAAATACTTCGCCTTTGTATGTGACGCTTTCCCTCTTTTGGGTATAAATATCACATTACATTTAGTCCATGCATTTGGAATATATGACCATGTAGTACAGGCCTTATATATTACAATTAACTATGGGATTACTAGATCGGCATTATGTTGCAGATCCGCAGGAATGATACCATCCAGACCCGGAGATTTGAATGGATGGAAGCTTTTAAGAGCCCATTTCACTTTTACCACAGTAATATCTATGGGTATTTGTGCCTGGGCATGGGAGGGGTATGTTCATCAAATATAACCAGAGTGTTGACAGCCGGGAAAATGGGTGTCCATTAGGACCTCTAGAGATCCTATACTGTTCGTTGTCCAGTTACTATCGTTATCCTGGATGTAACTGGATATCATCGGTTTTTTCGCTAGGATTTTACGCAGTCTACAGGTCTCGGAGTGGGATTCTACTTTATTGCAGAAATCTCAACAATTTTTGCGTTTAGCATTTCTGACTTCGTTTTTGAATTTATTCAATGAGGCTTTATACAGTGACAAATTACCTGTCCTTTTTTGCCGCATTGAATAATTGTCTGCAGTTCTTACGAGTTTCTGCAATACTGTCAGACCACCAAGGTAGTCTTCTATTTTTGCGTTGTACAGATGCCTTACAGGATAAACCAGTAGATTCCTTAAACGCATTTGTTAGCGTATCTACGGCTAAGTCGATATAGGCGGCCTCCTCTATATTAGCAGGTTGCGCGATCAAGTTGGTGAGGATTTGGTTCTGTAGCTCCCAATTAGTTTTGCGTCTGTTAACGTATAATTTTGATCTCCTATCCGAAATGCTAATCATCAATGTTATATAGCGATGGTCAGAGAATGAGCAGTCCGAGGAGACCCTTCATTCCCGAATTAAATGAGCGTGCCTCGAATTGACTAGAGTTATGTCTAATACCTCTTGCCTATTGGAGACTACGAAAGTTGGTACCGAACTTTGATTCAGCACTACCAGATTGTTATGAATAATAAAATCAAAAATGTACTTACCTCTGTCATTTGTATCAAAGGTGCCCCAGATCTGATGATGCGCGTTTGCGTCAGCGGTTATTATAATAGGGATACTGCACGTTTTTGCTTCCTTCACTGTCTTATGGACCAATATGCTTGGTGGGGGGTCCACATGGTCCACATGGTAGTATGAAATCCAAAATATATTTATTTTTTCCAATTAAAACAAAAGCTGAGATAACAAACTGCCTAATGCCAAGTCAATGCTCTTTTATCTAATTGTGTTTGAAGTTACACAATATTTAAATGTTATGCTTCTGCCAACAAACGCAGAATTGTTTTAATTTCTGCGACACAATTTGTTCAATTACCAGAAAGATTTTAATGTTTTATTCTGTTTTTCTTGTGCTTTTGTAGTGTTTAATGCTTTTTTTTTTTTGTCCATAGACTTGACTAGACACATAAAATGCTTTGTTTTAAAGTGTTTGTTAACTGTAATAAGCTTCAAATCCCCCACCTCAAATGTAAAGGGCACAGATTCTACAAAAAGCAATCACACAATGTATTCCCTAAAGCATCGATAAGTATTTTCTTTTTTAAGTGCATAAGCCTGGAGAAATTTTCAAAAAAAATTAAAATAGACAGGTGAAGCAGCATAAGGTTTAAGTGTCTTCTATTAAAAGTAAATGGAAAGCAAATAACAAAAACAGACTTTCACACTGATTACAGATAAACACAGCTGCAGTTTAAATAACGCTTACAAAGATTTTTTTTTGTACGGGCTCGAAGTTTCTCTACACGGGTAGTGGTCAGCAATAACAATCAATTCCAATGCATTTTTAAAAAACTTTTAATATTTTACTAAACAAGATACATATAAATTAATATTGGGAAAAAGTGAATAAAAAAAAATATAATTAACTTTTATATGAAACAAAAAGTTCCCAACCAACTTCTTATTATTTTTATTATTATAATATCTAGTTAACTCTATGCACTTTTACCTCACAATTATTAACAATATTTATAAATATTTAACAAACTCAAGCCCTAAAACTATGCAATAGTTTTTTGCAAAAAATTTTTGACACATTTCGTAACTTTTACGGCCACGATGTCACCAGAAATCGTTCGATCGACAACTTGTTTTGCAAACAACAATAACATTAGAAAATTTGTTGTTGTTTTCAACATAAGTATACGATCGAACGATTTCCGGTGACATCGTTTGACAGCCCATTAACTAAACATTTAGTTTTCATCCTGTTCCAGAAATTTTCGAGATACATATAATCGTATTATCTTTTTTAATCCCATTACGGAGTTCTTCGGGAATTTCCGGTTTGTAAGCTTACATTTATTTCTACAAGAAAAAATCATCGTTTAGCCTTTTGCATAGAATTATGTTTATTAATTACAATAGGTCTGTTCATTTACTTTCCCAGCAGAAACTAGCGACGAGAGAGTAAGGCAGAAAGAAATTTACAAAATAACTCTCCCCAATATGAAAAAGTAAATGAACGCTTTACTTTTAAGAACTTGCAAGAACATTTTATTCATATCAGAACCATGGATGGAATTCTTGATACAATTGTAATTTATCTGATGTATTTAATTGGATAATAATTTGTATTTAAATTTTTTTTTTAGAAATTGAGATTTAATATGAAATTCTTTACAAACTTTAATGTATTTTTACAATTTTTATGCATTTCTCATAATTTTTTAATTTTATTCATTAACAAATACAAAAATGCCTCTTTCCATCTCGGATCATATATGAGAAACAAGAAAAATTATTTGCGATTAAATTTAAATTTATGTGGTTTAATGGAAGAAAAACAATAAATTAAGAAAACATGATTTCTTTTTTTCATACAAAAAAAAAATATAATGGTTTTCATGAGAACTCTTAAAATTGCCATTTGAGCAATTGGGCAAACTTGCGAGACTTGTTTCATGAAGCCCCTTTTGAACTATTGTACAAGCAGTTTATGTAAATTTGAAACAAACGTCAAAAATTTCATTTAATAAAAATAAAATAAGAAAATTTCAAGAAATTTTTAATTTCTTAAAATAAGAAAGTGTGTGTTTGTGTCTAAAAATGCCTAAAGAAATCCAAAAAAGCAAGAAGTTGTTGCTTACAAAATGCACAATTGCACAGCTTAAGTTTACGAGTAAAAATTATTGGACAAGCTTAACCGGTTTGTGTAAATAAATTTCTATACAATTTTTGACATTTTATTTAAGAGGGTGTAAAAATGCACAATTGCACAGTTTGCGAGACTTTTGGACATTCTCATGAAAACCCTTAATGTTTTTTAACAAATAAATACACATTTTTCAGCTTTCCTTTTTCAGATATTTTTGATAATTTTAGCAAATAAAAATTTTACTACATAGTAATAATTTGTAGGAATTTGTTTGTCTCTCAATTTTTTATCTCTTTTGACGCTCTCCTCTTACAAACTTTTTAAGTTAACAATTTTTAGTAAATGAACAAACCTAATTTGATGAAAATTAGAAATGTCGAAAATTCCGTGACCAAACAATTGTTTGAACATTAATTTTTGTTTCAGTTGAGTAAAAAAAAAGTCTACACTTATATTTATAACATATCTTTATTTTTTTAAATTATGTGGGCAAAGACCCGATGCCTTTGACACCAAAAATCCCACTGTGAATCGCACAGCAGATATTGATTTAATAATTTTTTTCTACATCTCAAAAAAAAACACATTTCCTGGGACATGCCTTTTTATTTCAAGCACAGAATTTCAAGCAAAACTAAGTACAGGTTTCTGCTAGCCTAAGTGAATGAAAAAGTTTCAACCCTCGACACAATACGGCCGCTACTAAGAACTGGTGCTTTACTCGCAGTAATCCGAGCTAAAACATCTTATTATTCTTAATTGTTCAACAAATTAAAGCAGACGTCATATGGTTTAGCATATTTACGAAAAACTTTAATTTCAATTTCCATTCCTTGCTTTCTTCGAAATTTACTTTTGCTTTTGTTGCAGCCACACGTGCAGTCTTACAAGTAATTACTGCTCTAGGATGGCTTAAGTTTCTTAAAATTATTTAAATGCCGAAAATTACACTTATACACTCAAAAAAAAACTAACTAAAACTTTGGACAATTTTCTAAATTTGAGTAAAAAAAAGTTGTCGTATGGCGCCAAAGCTGTTTTTTACTCGAAACCAGTAAAATACAGGGTGGGCCAAAAGAAATCAAGGGGTGTAAAAGTTTAATAACTTTTTTGTTTATTAACTTTTTTTTATTTTTTCTTTCAGATTATATAATATACAAAATGGAAATTTTTTTACACTAAGTATGAAAAATGATGTATCTTAAATGACCACCGTTTTCAGCTTCGCACTGATGGGCTCTTTTTAGAGCATTTTCCATAACATCTTTCAAAACTTGTGGCTGTAGCGTTCGAATTTCTGCAACAATGTTTTCCTTGAGTTCAAGGATTGTCTCTGGCTTGTTCACATACACTCGCTCCTTCAAAAAACCCCAAAGAAAATAGTCGGGTGCTGTCAAATCTGGCGATCGCGCTGGCCCAATAATTTCCGAATTTCGAGAAATTATTCGCTCTCCAAAAATTTGACTTAAAAGTGCCATTGTGTCTCGGGCAGTATGGGCAGTGGCTCCGTCCTGCTGAAACCACATACCAGGTCTGTTTTCAAGAGCAGGACGTAAAAATTTTCTATCAAAAACCGATACCGCTGTCCATTTACGGTTACAGCACTTCCATCTTCATTCTCGAAGAAGTAGGGCCCAATGACATTTTCAGATGTGATCCCACACAATACTGTACACCTGATGGGGTGCAATTGGCGTTGATGAATGGCTCTTGGATTTTGAGAACCCCAGAACCTACAGTTCTGCTTATTAACAAAGCCATTCAAATGAAAATGAGCTTCATCACTCATAATCAAATTTTCATCTCTCGTTTAAATAATAAAATTCTATTATTCTGGTTCTGTGTTCAGTTGTGAACCTCTCCATTATAAATTCTCCAAGTATTGTCTATATAATCTGAAAGAAAAAAAAATTAATAAACAAAAAAGTTATTAAACTTTTACACTCCTTGGTTTCTTTTGGCCCACCCTGTATTTACTAAATTTTTAGTTCATTAATGAACTAGTTTATAGTAATTATATTTTTATATTTAAATAAAATTTTTCTAAAATTAAGTCAAATTTCTCCATAAAATTCGGAGATTTGCAAAAAAGGTTTTTCATCTTTTATTTCAAATTTAGTAAATTTTTCAAAGTTTTTTTTGTCTTTAATTTTGGTACTTTTTTGTTTTTAATTAAATTCTATACCACATGGTATGTTTTTTATTATATCTTCATATTATATTCTTAATTAATTCACCATACATACGTATTAATTCCTTGAGAGGGGGCAAGTATTGAACCAACAACCTTCTGACTGATAGGCAAGCACTCTAACCAATTGCCTAACAGGCAGCCTGAATAAGCATTTAAATTTTTGTGTTTTAAAATTTTATTTTATTTTCAAAAAAATTTATTTCAAGTTCAAATATTCGTCGGATATATGAAAAATGTACTTGAATTTTTTGCTTAATGCAAATAAAAAATATATTCTATAATTTAAAGAAAAAATACTTAAAACTGGTAAATATATTTCTAAAATTTGGAATAACTTTTTATATCTTTCAAGTTAGTCAAATTTGATGAACTAATTAGGAGTAAGTCATGTCCTAAAATTTATTTTTTGATTTATAACGAGATTGACTAGTTTTTAGGATACAATTTCCCTAAACTTTTAAACCATTTTCCAATTTTTGCTAAATATTTCCTTTAAACCAGTAAACTTGACCTTGAATGTGAGAATTTTTGTGTGTATTTTTATGAACTACTTTTGAGAATATGAACTTTTTATTTTTTACTCATATTAAGTAATTTTTACTAGATTTTTGTAAAAATTTACTTAAACTTAGAAAAAATTACCTAAACTTAGACATTTTTTTTACTTTAATTTAGAAAAATTTTGTCCTTAATAATAGTATATGTCTTTTTTTTTTGAGTGTAGTGCACACTTGGCATTCATTGACCGTTTGCTTGTTGTCTGTTACGCTAAGCAAAACAATAACTGCCGTCTGCAATTACAGACTCCAACAGAGGCTAATGCCTTTTTAAGATTTTTTTGGTGGTTGTAGATACAACGAGATAAAATCTAGTGAAAATTGAGATTTGATTGTATTTTTAGTTCCACAGCAAACAGTTCATGCTCATTTTTTATGAGTTTATTTTGTTCTACACTTGTTTACTTATGAATACCAAATCACTTCTAATTTTCTCTTGTATATTTTTTTTCTCTGCAATACTGCACTTGTAATCTAAATAAGACAAAAAACATATTTGTATTACACATATATGTATATGCATGTGTATGTAAATTTCATAATTTCTTTAACACTCGTACACCGAAAGAATTTTGCTTCATAAATCCAACCAAACAATTACATTAGATTTTTTTTCACAAATCTAATGATATTTTCACAAATTTAATGAAAATTTTACGAATATTGTAAAAGAATTTCATTAAAATTCCTTTGTTGGTATTCCAATTTCGTAACAATATTTCATTGGATTTATGACAGCAATATTTTCTATTTATTAAGATACCCTTTATATTTAAGAAACATTTACAGTTGTTGCTTGAAAAAAAACACATATATGATAAAGCAATTAAGTTATAGATTAAATTCTTTAAAACCAAAAAAAATATATATATATATATATATAATAAACAGCAATTTAGAATTTCATTATAGCTATGAAATGTATTCGTTGTCCCAATGAAAATTTCATTGTAGTCATGAAAGTCCTCTGATAAATTAAATGTATTTCAACAGTTGTCAAGCAAAAGCTTGCCTCAAAAGTAGTTCTGTATGATTGTTTTTGTACTCTTTGTACCCTGCAGAAAGTGCGAATAGTGAAATTGTGGTGATTTACTAGTGACGTTATCATCAGTACTACTGACCAGGTGTACCCCAGCCAATGTAATCATCTATTGACATTTAACATTAGCTTGTCATTGAAAATCCACCGTCAGACTATAGCACTACTGACTTAGTAGTTCTTTCGGGACCACATGGAGATATTGGCACCAAATATTCACTAGTAAATTTTAGGGGCTCTAGTCTGCAATATCGATATATCCTCTCTCGTTGTCAATAGTAAACTTATAGTGATTTTTTAGTGACATTGTCAATAATGCTACTGACTAATTGTACCCCAGCCAATGCAAATGCCTGTTGACAAATAACATAGGGTTGTCATTCAAAATCTATCAGCAGATTTTAGCACTATTGAGAAGGTAGTTCTTTTACGACCATATGGAGATATTTGAACCAAAGATTCACTCGTAGATTTTAGTGACCCTCGTCTACATATATTTATTTAATATTATTGCACAACATAATAAAAAAGAAAAACAAACTATGGACGCGTTCATTGACAATATCACCAGAAATACACTGAACTGTCGTCTCTAACCTTTCTCTACTCGCGCATAAAAGGAAAGTTGTGGACATTTTAACTAGTGCAATTGTCGCTGGAGAAAGAGTATTGACATAGAGACATATGGTTCTAGGTTGACTAGAGGGTATGCTTATTTACATATACAATTAAACATATTGTTCTTTTTATACATACATATATTTCATTATTTTAATGAAATTATTTCGTTGTTTTAATGAAACTATTTCGTGGTTTATTTCGTCGTTTTAATGAAATGATTTCGCTGTTTTAATGAAATTATTTCTCTGTTTCGATGAAGCCATTTCATTGCATTGATGACACTGTTTAATACATTTGACGAAGTTTTCATTAAAATAGCTTTAACAAAACTGGTTTCATTACTCTAACGAAGCGAGACGTTGGCTGAATTTTACTGAATTTTTTCATTGGATTAATGCCGAATTTCATAGAATTTATGACAAAAATTCTTTCAGTGTACATGCGATTCTTTTAAATCTTGATTTTTTTTAAGTCACAACCAGACGGTTATTGGTAAAGAATATATTTATTTACACATGCATATGTACTAGATTTTTTTCTTTTCTCGGATTTTTTCATTTCCCGGAAAAGTGGGAATGACTTTTCGGTTTCCCGGGAATTCCCGTGAATTTCCGCCCAATGCAAAATAACACAAAATATTTTTAATTTAATCTATTTCAACAAGAAACAAATTATAATTCACGGAATTGATTAAATAATAACATTTTATAAACATATTTTATCGGGTGGTTATTGCTTTGCTCACAATATATTTAAAATACATTATTACTGCGGCAAACCAATAACCAACCACCTGACGATAAGTCAAAAAGAATTATACCATTTTAGTTCTTTATATAATAGTGATGAATAAATACTAATATTATATGCAAATGGAAAGCCAAATGCATTGATATAACGCGCAAAAAAAACAAAATATATTATTTAAAAACTATTATAAAATATTTCTTTGGAAATAGGACTTTAGTACAGAATAAGCATTAATAGAATCGTTCGTCTTACTAAAGAGAATCTCTAATTATTTTGTAAGTTTTCTTTTATTTCCTTTCGCATTTCTGTTTTTTCTTTTATGAATAGTTGTGGAATTAAATTTTTAACGTCGAGTTCCGCCTTTGGCAAATAAAGGCCTCTAAGTCTCAGAGCATATGTGTGCCAGATGTAAACTCAGCCTTAGTTGTTGTATAATTTTAGCTATTGTGCTACATACACACAAAATTCGCCATAATAAAATAAAAAAAAATCCTAGGAATTTCCGCACAAATTTCCCGGGATTTCTTTCCCGAAAAATTTGCGGGATCTCGGAAAATCCCGTATGAAAAACACTAATACATGTGTACATACGAACTTTGCAGATATGTATGTATGTATATATACAACTTTTGCTTATTACAAAAACTTTTATGCAAATTAGAAAAGTAATTTTTCTACTTTAGTTGTGTGTGTTTCATGCTGCAGGCAATCACAGTCCACCAAAAGAATCACCCAGCGGTGAAGAAGTTTCAGTTTAGTGCGGTTTAACAACGAGCCCTCGTTATTTTGCCTGGTTATAAGATATATTGAGAGCTGCTACTTATTATCATTGTCTTTTTCTTTGATATTTACCACTTATCAATATCGTTACGCCGCGATCTTAAATTCTTATTCGGATAGAATACTTAGCAGGGAGATAATATGCCTGCCTGTGTTGTTAGGCGACAAAGATACTTTATCTCTTATTGTTACTATACTTACAAAAGATTACAACTTACAAAAAATAAAATCTCTCTAAGCACACAAACAAACAATTGAACTGTGTTAGTGGATGGACATTATAATTCATTTTCTTTCATTTCTTTTTTCTGTGTGTAGTAGTTTAGCTTTCCTTGGCTTGAAAAGGAACGAGCATACATACTTATTATTTTGTATATTATCTACACTAATACTCTATTAAGACATTTTTGAAGTGTGCTGCTAAGATTATATATTTAAGACCAAACATCAGCATGTTAAATCCAACTTAAGTCAATTCAAATAAAGTTTTTGACGCCTCAACACTTCGCAGAATATTTCAACAAGATGAATACCTTAATAAGTTTTTATCGATATTTTACTAATTAGTTTTATTTGTTTTTGCTCTTTTCCAATTAAAACTAACAACATGGGTAAAAAAAATTTACTACAAACTACAGACAACCCAAAACTTATAATACTTTACCAAATAATCCGCAAAATTATTAATTTATTATGTTGTAAAATAATAAAATAAAACTTCCAGCCAAGTGATGTTCCCTGAGAAAACGGAAAATTTAGTTTTAATAGGTAAAGGATTAAAGAAATAATTTAAAAATTTATAAAATTATATTTGAAATGTGGTAAAATTTGTGTGTGAAAGTTTGTATGGAAAATTTGTGTTATCTTAAGTTACGGTCAGATTTGGTAAACATTTGCCTAAAAAATTGCAACCACTCAATAATAATGTAGAACATTTAATTAAATTAAACAGTTTCAAAAATAACTAATAGACAACAATGTCATTGAATCCAAAATTATTGGAAACTATTTAACTTAATAAGCTCGTGTTTAAATGAAAACGTATTTCGTTAACATTTAATGAAAAAATATTTGTACCTTTACACTTAAAGGTTCAATCAGACGTGCCATAATCATAACCATAGAAAATAGTTGTTCAAACCAAACTTATGGGCAGCACTGTATTTGATTATAGGTGACTCGCCATAACGCCATAACCATTACCATAAAAACCAATTGAATTTTGGTTTGGCTATGGCAATGAAATTATGACTGTGGCACGTCTAATTTAAGCTTAAAACCCAACTTATTTCTTTAGAATGCGGCAGTAAAAATTTTTCAGCCTTATTTATAAAAATTTTTAAGGCCTTTTAAAGGATTTCTAAAACAAATTTTCATATCAAATTTTTCTTATTAAAGCTTTCATAATTTTTATAAATAAGGCTGCATAAATTTAACGTAATGACGCACAAACCTTTTAATTTAAAACTGAATATAATTCAAATATTATAATATTCGACTTTAAAAAATTTGTCATTTTGACACGTGTTAAATATAAATAAAATTAAATATTTAAATAATTATAATATTCACCCTAATCCCTAGTTTTGAATACGTTTTTCAGCAAATTTTTATGTAGAAATAGGTATATATATATTTCTTTTGTAATTATACATTCATTGACAAGAATTTTATATACATATATGTAAAGGGTGTCCCAACAAGAACGCAAGATTTAAATTTTAAATAAAACCCAGATATTTAAAAAAAATCGTGAAACTTTATTATATCGTAAAGTAGACAAAATGAGGTTATGTGTGGAACAACATATCGGGCAGATGGCCGCCAAGGCTTTGCTGGCACACACGCGATCTTTTCATCAAATTTTCAACGACCATTTTGCATAAATGCTGCGGTATTACGTTAATGTAGCGTCCAATTTCCTCTTTTAAGGCTTGAGTCGTTGTTGACTTATTCGCGTAAGCCATCGACTTCAAAAAACCCCAAAGAAAAAAGTCTAATGGTGTTAAATCGCACGATCTAGGCGGCATATTCTGGCCTCCAATACCCGAAATAAAACGACCGGGAAATGACTGATGCAGCAATTGAATTGTTTCTCTGGCTGTATGACATGTGGCGCCGTCTTGTTGAAACCACATGGCCTCCACATTCATTTCTTCAATTCTAGGCACGAAAAAACTGGTTATCATTTCACGATACCGAACACCATTGACTGTTTGCGCTTGACCTGCCTCATTTTCATAAAAAAACGTCCAATGATTCCTCCAGCCCAAAATCCACACCACACAGTGACACGTTGAGGATGCATTTGCTTCTCGTGAATCACTCGAGGATTTTCCTCACCTCAAATGTGACAATTCTGCCTATTGACGAATCCATCAAATTGATCGCAATTTGCGAACTGTAGCCGCAAAACTTTCACCATTTTGGTAAAACAATTTCACAATGAGAATGCGTTGTTCAGTCGTGTAGCGCTCCATTTTTACTAACCTCGTACCTTCTACTAGCAAATAATAACAGTTGTTCTAATGTCAAACAATGACACTTCGAATGGCGCCAAATTTAAATCTTGCGTTCTTGTTGGGACACCCTTTATATGTGACCTTCTCCGAGAAAAGGGACCTAGTGTGTGAAAATGAAGTTTTGAGAAAATTGCATTTAAAGTTCAATAACGCATTATCACTTTGAACTTCTCCCACTTTAGTTGGGAGATGCGATTTGGTATGGTTAGTTATGATTGGCTGCCGACTTTGGTGACGTCATGCTTATGTAGTGACGTATTTTTTTTTTTTTTTTGTTTTTTGTTTTGTTTTTAGTGTGACAATACCTTTGCTATTGTTGCTGCTGTATACACATTGTAAAAATAATTATAAGAAAGGTGAAGAATAAAGTGACGCTTCAGTCTTGTGGCAACTGTATAAAGAGTGTTATCAATATCTCAAAAGTTGTTTCGCAATTTTGGTTCTTTTGTTAATTTGAAGTAATTTTTATAAAAATGAATATTTCTGATAGTTTTGATGATGATTTAAAAAGACTACAGTCGGTTTATAGCGATGATGAGATCGATATGATGTTATCTGAAAGTGTGGGTGCTAATACTTTGAATTTCCCAAGTTCGTTTTATACGTTTTTATGGGGTGAATAAATTTTCATGAGAAATCTAACTCATTTCATCTTATTCTACACCATTTTAGGTACCAGAATCCACTCTTAAGTCCAAATCCGTTTTTTGACGCACTAGGTAGGTCCCTTTTCTCGGAGAAAGTCACATATATTAATTATTCTAGAAAATTTTAAATTTTATATATGCCAGGCTTTTATAATGGACTTAACAAAACTTTTGTTATTCTTATTTCGTAAATATTTGCAACGTATTATATTGAAAATTTTTATCTGCAAGTTTTGTTAACTTTAGAAATACTTGTTAGATTTCAAATGATTGTGTCGTTACAGACAACAAAAATTTCGTACTAATAATTTTGACTGAAGTACATGAAATCGTGTCTGTTTTTTTATATGAATCATTTGTGTAGAACTATGTATAGTATACGAGACATACAAAGTTGCAAATTTAAATAAACGTATTTCTCACTCTTTTTTTTGCATTGTATTATATACCAGTCATTTACAGATTAAAATTTTACCGAATACCTAGAAGTTACATAAAAATATTTATGTAGAAATGCCAGTGCAGAAGCCGAATATGCAAAAATTTTGCTTTAATATCAATTAAAATACATACATATATATGTACGTTCAATTTATGTATTTAGTTGTGAATTTTGGGGGTTCCCCTTATAAGTGTGTTGTATAGAAATGTAGTGAAATATTAGGACTTATTTTGTAAAATGCAACGATAAGCGTTAATAAATTTTTTATTGTAAAAAATATATAAATTAGAAAAACAAAACACATACAAAATTTGTCAACGTTTAGTTAGTGTTGCGTTTTACAAAAAAAGGCCCATTGTGTTTTTCTGTTGTCTTGTTGCTTTACTGTTCTCGTACAAGTCACGCGTATAAAATGAGACGAAGAAAAAAAATGCGCCAAAGAGCTTTCTGCTATGTTTAATTCTTTAGAAGATGCGTGGAGTGTAAAATATGTACCAAAATTCACTTTTTACTCCTTTTAATCCTTAAACGTACATATGTATGTCGAAAAAACACCAAGCAGTTGTCCACTTATTTTCCAGCAGCATTCGTATGATTTTGGAATTTTGGAATTTTATTATCCTTTTTTGACCCCTTCGAATTTGAATTTTCAAGAATTCCTTCTTATTGGATCTGTACATCGGAAGGGAAACTTATAACAATTTTAGCTCTCTAGCTATAGTCATTTGGGTTGGGCTATGATATGTTAGTCAACCAGTGACATTTCTCTTTTAAAAAAAGGGTGGGCGAATTTGAGGTTAGGAAGTAAATTGAGCCGTCATCCCTTGACATTTATTTAGTAAAAAGTTGGTAAAATTTACACATTGAACTCTATACTCTTGACGAAAGAATTTTAATTGTAACATTTGTGAATTTTAATTAGAAAGATTGGGTTTACCTGAACAAACCACAAACAACTGATGCTCTGAAAGATGACATTCGGCGCTGCATTGGCGAGATAAGCGAATCTTTGTTGCAAAATGTGATTCAAAATTTTGTGAAAAGAGTGCACATCTACCGAAGTGCTAGAAGTAGACATTAGCCCGACATCATATTCCATTATTACCCTGCAGAAAATTTGTTGACAATTGATCCAAACGTACTCGTCCCATGAATTGAGAAAATGTGAATGTTAAAGTATGGCCACACTTGTCAAACATTTACCTAAAAAAGCGTAACCACTAAATACTAATGCAAAATCTTTCAATTCAGAGAAAAGTTTGCCAAGTTAAAGAGTATCCAATAGTGTTGGATTCTATGACATTATCTATTAGTTGTGTTCGAAACTGTTTAATTTGATAAAAACGCGTCTGGATCAAAACTGTTTTCATTAGTGTTTGTTGGTTACGTTTTTTTTGTTGGGCAAATGTTTGACAAGTGTGACCGTAGCTTTAGCAAAAGTACTGAGTAGTGTATGGTGCGCCAATTTATTTGGGACTCGGTCTAGTATTGTAGTAAACGGCAATGAACATGTTCGATGTGGTTGGATCCAGAACCTATCAAATTGTATAAATATAATGTTAATTGCTTCCTCCTATGTGACTCTGGAACCAGTACCGCAAATATATTTAGATATTAACCTAAGCTTAACTGGTATTTATACTTTTGAAATATGAGTGGCACTGTGGTCGAGTGGGTAGTGTGCACGCCTGTCATGCACGGTATTGTTGGTTCGAATCTCAAAAAATTTTCAGATTAAAAATAAAATGTCATTGCATTTGTTAATTATAAGTGTTCATTGTTACAGTTAAATGTCGAAAAAGGTATTTATTATAAATAATTTATATTATTCTACACCGAATAGGTCCCTATGTGACGACAGTTCAGTGACAAGTCACAAAGTGTATACAAAGTATCAATTAACCCCATCCTAGCACAGAAAAAAATGATTTTGATATTTGAATACGAAAATCGTTGATTCAATAAAAAAATCTTTCGAATTTTCTGTGATGACGATTTTTGCATTATTGATAAATAAAATTCTATGCACGTTTATTGAATATATTTTTTTTACAGCCAATAAAGAAATTTAATGAATCAAAGAAAAAAGTTGTTAACTGAAATTTTATTTTCAGTGATAATTTTTATTGTGTTGTGTTGTGTGGTGTGTGTGGATGAATGTCACATTTTTCAACCCCTTTTTGTTTGCTTTGCTTGATTGCTATTAAAACTAAATGTGTTTGGGATGAGTCGAACCGGCAATCTCTTGACTAATAAACTAACGTACTTACCACTCAGCTAAAGAGCAAATTTATTTTGAATACGCAAATAATGAATACACGCAAAACATGATTTCTTTTGTTTCTTCTATTCTAAAAATAACTTTGTTGAGTAAAAAAAAAACAAGTCACGACGTTTTTCGGCTTCTTGTCCGAATGCACACGAATACAACACCAACAATCAAAATAAACAACAACATCAGCACATGACCAGGTTTAGTCAATCAACAAGCAAGGAAAACACCAACACAAATAAATGACATTAAATGATATTTTAAAATAAGCGGAATTGATAAATACAATATTCAAGTTAATGACAAATATTATTGAAACTAAAATTTTATTCAATAACATGGTTTTATTGAAAATAATTCTTGTCTATTTTTTTCTGTGAGGGCATCTCCATGTGAAAGTGTCTGGTCCGATTAATAGGAAGTGTTATACTCGGACTGGTCCCTGTCACTTGGGGACCTGTCACGTGACTAGACTTGTGTCAGTTCGGTTTCCTGCAGTGTAATCCCCATATTTCTACTTTACATTGGTATCAATAAAACTGAATTTGTCGACAAAAAAAAAATTAAGCTAATTCATTTACTAACCCTAAATTTGCCCACCCTTTATATTGATAAAAAAATATGTTTTAAATGCACTGTATCATCTTTTATACTGCTCCTGGGCTGTTTTAATCTATTTAAAGATTTTCAAATTATATTTTAATGGCAAACGAGGGATTTTTGAAATACTAAGCAACAAGAACAACAACATTAACGATGGGCAAATTATATTTATTTATCTTTTTATGGCAGATTTTCATTTTACCCCCATCCATTTATGGAAAATTTTTGTTTTACAAAAATAGCAAAAGTAAAAAAGATATCTGAGAAGCATCAACTTAAGTATAAAATATTCATATTTTTTATAAATATTTATTTATGAATATAGACGAATAATATTTTTTTTTTTGACATTTATCTCCACACATGCAGAAAAATAAATAATCACATGTTTGATTTAAATTTACCTGCATGAAGGTGGTAATGGTAATTGATTGATTATGACTGTCTGCTTGAGATTTCATGCTTAAATTTCTTTATTGAGCTTTTAAAAGGCATTTTAATTTACAGTTAAGCTCAGTTATCACAAATATATCGTTAGCAAGGCCAAACAAATTTCGAATGTATGACATGGCTTTCCAAGCCATATTATTTAAATATTTAAGAGAAATTGGACCCCAGGAGGGTATTGCCATGATCCCATTACATTAATGCCAAATTAAATCAAAATTTACATTCATACGAGTACTTTGCCTCATAAGCTTAATCTGGGGCAGGTTTGGTCTATTGCTGAATGGCCTTTCACACACCAGACTAATTTTTATGCCGCACAATTTTTGTTTTTTATAGAACACACGAGACTAATTCATCTGGCATAAAAATTAATATGTGCATACAGTTTTGCGTGTATTAGTGTTTTTTGTATTCTTTTTTCATTAAAAAAAAATTGCCAACAGTATGGAGGAAAGAGTGGAGCCTTGCGATACCTTTGAACTCGTTTGATGAGATTCCATCTATAAGCAAGACCATTTTAATAAGCAACAGTAACATAATGTGACCCAATTTTAATAAGGATATTCTCGAAATGAAGAACACTATATTATAATTATATAAAATATTCGGTGTAAAGTAAGTTTTTAATATAGAGAAAGACGTATTTGTGAGTTTCATTCAACACGTTTTTTTTGCAATATCCTGTAAAATGTGACTTGGTGTAGTTTACATCCCATCTATAGACATAATTCGTATGGCAATTTGAAATTCACAGAGAATTTAGCACTGAGATTTGTTGGATCCAAGAGCTGTACAACGTGGCAGCAAAGTATTGTAATAAATAAAATATTTTATTGCTAATTATGTCTGTAGAGAGTTAAGATCTAAAGTTCAATAAATAAAAATAAAATATAAATAAAATATAAAAATAAAAATAAATAACATAAATATTAAAATAAGATAACATAAACGAACGCATAAATATTATTAAAGCTTAAATTAGACGTGGTGTCATAACTATAACCATACAAAACAGCTGTTCGAACCAAATAAATGGACAACACTGTATTTGATTGTAAAATGACTCGCCATAACGCCATAGCCATAACCATATAAACCAATTGAATTTTGGTTTGGATATGGTACGTCTAATTTAAGCCTTACTCCTACAAATCAACCAATAGTGTTAATTTTTTGTTTAAAATAGTAAAGATATTAAAAAGGTTATGAAAAAAAGTCCAAAGAAAAACCAGTTGGCCTTGGTATGTTTTCTAATGCAATTCTAACCGTATAACATACTCTCTTATCAAAAGTTAAAAAAGAGTCGCCTACAAGCTGAAAGACTCAATTACATATTGTTTGCAAAATATTTTTTAATCAAAAAAAAGTATTTCATTGATTCTTTAAAACGTAAAATAATTTCCGCCCAACAATTTATACTGGAAATAAAAAATATTGTTTTTTTTAATATAAATTGTTGGACGGAAATTGATTTACTTCTCAAAAGCATCAGACAACAACAAGATTTATCAACGTGCCAGCTAGCCCAGGCGAAAACATGACCCAAATTTTATTTAAAAAATAAAAGCATAAAATTATATATGTATTCACTAAAGCCCGTTTAATTGATGTTAAAATTCTGTAACTCTAAAAAGCAATTGTATTTTTTTAAGTCGTACAATTATGTAAGTCAGAGAATATTTAAAAAAACATCAAACGACACATTCGATATACTTGTTTGTTTCGCATTTTGAAAAATCTAGAAAAAAAACGGAATACAATGAGTTAATTATAGGCTTGTTATGGTTTCTTGTACGATTTTAATGGCACGTCAAAGCAATCATATGAGTGAAAAGCCAAAAAAAAAGACATTGACATATTGAATAAACAGACAAGTGTCGTTAATGTTTTGTTTGTTTAAACAAAGTAACAATTTCATCAAAATACATTATGTATATCGAAAAAGCATCTTATTTACAAGACTCCTGCGACACTTAAGTAGCGCAGAAGTAAATATGTACGTGTGGTTGTTTTAAGAAAGCCTATCAAATACGCAAGATAACTAAATTGATTGATTAATTGACGCCTAAGTGAACACAAAAAATTGTAACTAAGCATCTTTGATTGAAACGGCTCTATGATATAACGCTCAAGGAAATACATAACTACCAAAACGAAATTAAATAGCCCCAGAAAAAATTCATGCATTTTTGAAGTTATATCGTTTTTAAATTTCTGTTACAGAAAGTTGCTGATTTTACCCCAATTTTTGTAAATCCAGTTCTAAGCATTATCTAGGAAATAGATAATGCTTAATCATTATTATTATTCATATGTATTATTCCATCAAAAAACTATGAGTGCACACAGTTAAAAATAATTACTACACTTATATGCAAATATACTCATCATGTTAAAACTGAATAAGCTATAAAGAACCAAAGACTAAGCTCATACACACCCTTTACACTAGGCAGCGCAAAGGACTATAAATGAAAATTTTACACCGCAACATTTACAATCATACACATAACTATTAAAATACTCTGAGTACTTATTCGGCATCAGTTGCGCCAGAAAAAAGAATTGGTGAAATGCTAAAATAGCAAAAATGTACAACACATTGTGTACCAGGGATGGAAAGTACGATTTGATAAATGTCGACTGTGTTAAACACGTTTCTAACTAAATATTTATTAGAAATGTAGCTATAACCTTACTTATTAACGATTTTTGTTAACGGATTTTACCGAAAAAAAATTTAGGAATAATCACCCCTATTACGTATGTCGAGTCGTATATTGGCCTACGGAAATTTTGTACTAGATTAAAGGAAACATGTACAAGTTTTCTTTAACCTGGAACAAAAGTGTGGCAGACGAATTTTCGACTCGAAGTTCGCAATACGGGTGAATATCAGTTCTATTTTTTAATTATATTTATTTAAAATTTTACCTCCTAGCTATCAAAACACAACATACAGGGGCGTGTGTTGAATAAATACTTAAAGTATAATGTCTATATTTATTTTATCCGAGTAAATATCCATACTGTAGTATAGGCGTGTTACTTTATATTTATAGTTATAGAATATTTAAGTTGTTCATATATGTATATGAAGTAGAGATTATCTTGTGTGTCGGTTGAAGGCAAATATGTATGTGAGCGTACGAATAGTTTGTGCTTCTCTGAGTACTTAACCTGCAGAAAGTGCGAATAGTTAAATTGTGGTGATTTACTAGTGACATTGTCAGTAGTACTACTGACCAAGTATACCCCAGCCAATGGTATCATTATTGACATTTAACATTAGCTTGTCATTGAAAATCCACCACTAGACTGTAGCACTACTGACTAAGTAGTTCTTTTGGGACCACATTGAGACATTGGCACCAAAGATTCATTAGTAAATTTTAGGGGCTCTAGTATACAATATCGATATTTCCTCGCTAGTTGTCAATAGTAAAATTATAGTGATTTGCTAGTGACATAGTCAATAGTGCTACTGATTAGGTGTACCCCAGCCAATGTAAGCGCCTATTGACATATAACATAGGGTTTTCATTGAACATTTACCAGTACACTTTAGCACTATTGACGAGGTAGTTCTTTTACGACCATATGGAGATATTTGAACCAAGGATTCACTCGTAGATTTTAGTGACCCTCGTCTACATATATTTATTTAATATTATTCCATAACATAATAAAAAAGAAAAACAAACTATTGACGCGTTCATTGACAAAATCACCACGTTCTCTCTAACGTATCTCTACTCGCGCATAAAAGGAAAGTTGTCGACGTTTTAACTAGTGCAATTGTCGCGGGAGAAAGGGTATTGACATAGAGACATATGATTCTAGGCTGACTAGAGGGTATTTTCATTCTCTGATTCGTATAGATGTATGTATGCCTAAGTGTGCGTATGTGTATGTAGGTAAGAACGGGTCAACGGATCAGAAGCAAATTTGTCGCATTAGAAAGATTTTTTGCTCACTTAGATATCGCGAGATAAAAAGTAACCCACATATGCAAAAAAAAATAAAGTGTGCTTAAGTGTATGTTAAAACAAAATTTCCTTACAAAACCCGGTTTTAACGTCCTTTTGAAGCACACTTTATTTTTTTTGCATATGGGGGTTAATTTGGTTCTGTAGATTTCGAAAATTTTCACAAAACAGTTTTTCTAAAGAAATTTTAAAGTTTAAGGGCTAATAAATCAGTCAATGATTATATGCATTTTATTTTTAAATCTTATTTAAACACAAAATTTTGTTTTTCCCCCCAAAATTAAATCAAATTTAAATATTCAACATTGTGCATTTAAGTGTTGTTTTTTTTTTAAAGGCATGTACATGAACATCATGTGGTCGTATTAAGAAGAATTACGTTTAATTTTCGCAAATATACAACAAATATAACACATATTTTCATATCATGAAAAAGTTTTCATAATATTTAGAAATCTTGTAGTGCTACCGTACTTTCAACGTAATTTGATAATAACTTTATTTAGCCACTGAAAAAATGAAAGTGTATTTAAATACATTTTAGTTTTATATGAAAATCAACTTAAAATATGTTTAAATATTCACTGATTTATTAGCTATAAGTCTAAGTCTACTAAGTCGATCAATTTAATAATCTTATCTTATCTAATCTTTTTACCTCAAAAGGCACATCAATTGCTGCCAATTTGAAAGATGTCATTGATGAAAAATTTAACAATTTCTTATTTTTATTTTAATAACTTCTTCTTAAAATTTTACACTATTATTTTACATTCACTGACTCTTACCTCCAGTTTTTAACTTAAAAATTAAGCACGTAATTAGCTAATTTTTATTTAAAATTAAGTTGTAATTAAATACGATTTCATTTTTTCAGTGGTTATTTAAAGTTCTTATTAAATTACGTTGAAAGTACGGTAGCACTGCGAAATTTCCCAGTATTATTGAAGGCTTTTCAAACAGCAGCTGTTTAACGTAAGCAAAAAAGTTAGGTTATCAACATGTAGAAAATTAAATTGCATAAAAACTCATTTTATGAGACCAAAAGAACATCATAATGACTTTTTATATTACTTTATTCCATGATATGAAACTTTGTACTGTATATGTTATATATTTATGAAATTTAAACGAAATTCTTTTTAATACGACCGCATGATGCTCATATGCATGTTTTCAGTAAACACACACACGCATAAAAACATATGGTAGAATCATAAAGCTTAAGTAGTGTTTAATTTCGCAAGGTTGGGTATTTAATTATTATTTAAATAAGCACTCAAAAACACAATTTCGTATTTAATTAGAACTTAAAAATAATTACGGTTTGATTACCAACTGTAAAAATGGGCATTATAGATTTAGAAGGTGTATTATCGGATACCGAACATTTTATCAAAATGTATATTTGTAAAAATGGGCATTATAGATTTAGAAGGTGTATTATCGGATACCGAACATTTTATCAAAATGTATATTTTATGGTTAAGTTACGGTAATGACCCCCAAGGTCAACCGAGATTTAAATTTTTTTTCTTCGAATAGTTTCATTCCTTTATTGAAATTATTTCATTTCGTTAAAGCTATGATAATACAGAAATATTTATGTTGTTATAATTTGAAAATAAATTCAGTAAAGTGCGACTCTGACTCGCGCACGAAGGGTTCCGTACGAACACTAGATATGTAATTTAATACAAACTTCATCCTATAAAATATATAGTTTTGGCATTTTTTTCGTTTTTGGGGTCTTTTCGGTTTTTTTGTTTTGGCGGTTTTTGCGTTTTATCGGTTTTGGCGATTTTTTTTTAGTTTTGGCTCCTTTTTTAGTTTTGACACTTTATTTTCTTGTATTGGCGATTTTTTTCGGTTTTTGGCGTTTTTTCATTTTGGCGATTTTTTTTATTTTTGGCGATTTTTTTTCATTTTTGCGATTTTTTTTTATTTAAAATTTTTTTTTTAGTTTTGGCGACATTTTCGCGTTTTGGCGATTTTTGGCGTTTTTTTTTTCATTTTGGCGTTTTTTTTTCATTTTGGCGATTTTTTCGAATTTGGCGATTTATTTTAGTGTTAGAATTTTTTTTAATTTTGGCGATTTTTTTCGTTTTGGCAATTTTTTTTAATTTTTTGGCGATTTTTTTTTTTTTGGTTTGGCTATTTTATAATTTTCGGTTTTTTTAGTTTTGCCGTTTTTGAGAATTTCAAGTGTTTGCCTCTTACGGTTTCTAAGATATAGCAAATTGTCAAAATTACATAGTCAAAATTGCATTAACTGATGGACCACCCTTTAATTCAAATTTTTTTAAATTTTAGTGTTAATTGCTGTAGTCTGTATAAAAATACAATAATTTTACAAATTTCAAGTTTCAATGTATGTATATTACATGGGATTTTAATATTTTTCGTTACTCGTTTTGGAACACCCTCTAATTTTTAATTCTCATGTATTTGTTGTTGTAGCGGCCAAGCTTCTGCATACTGTGTCCAAATTTCAGGTCCGTAGCTCTTACCGTTCCTGAGAAAATACCGTGTGACGGACAGACGGACAGCGTAGCGAAAACAATAGGGTTCCTTTTCACCTTTGGTGTACGGAACCCTAAAAAAGAAAAGCACTTGCATTTGAATGTTTCACCATTTTCGTTTCTTGGGTCACAAACATGAGCTACACCTACTAAAAATTGTCTGCATAACTTTTTTCTAATATCGATTAACAGCGATCCCAACTTGGTGCTTTTGACACTATTTTTAGTGCTTTTTGAAGACTCAAAACGCCAAATTTCGAGCGTTAGTGCCAAAATAAGAAAAAGCACTAATTAGTGCTTTTAAGAAATTTTTGTATTTCTTCAAATTATTTTAATAATTACTCGGCGTATTTATTTTTTCAGTGTAAAGCATATATTTTTCGTCTGATATATTTCATTAAATGGAGAATAGCTAAGAAAATTTTATACATTATTAAACTTCACATTAATTCACGTTATGGATTTTCAGTCGTTTTTCACGAAAGTGCTTTTTACGCTATTTAGATATCAAAATTACGCTTTTAAGTGCTTTTTTTAAATGTTGATCTGCCTTTAGAGCCAAAAAAGTTGGCATCACTCTCGATTAAGCCCATAATATTTTTCCGAATTATTTCATAGTTTTGCATGTTACCTCCCATGGAAATTTTTTCGTCTTACCGCAAGAGTTATTTAATATCATTAGAAATCAAACAAACACAAATATTGGAACTTAAATTATTTCTAACTTAATTTTTTCTATTCAATTTTGATGAGACTCATTTAAGTTTTTAGGTCTCGCTGAAAAGTTTTTAAATTGAAACAGTCAAACTCTATTTACACTGCAAAACTTTCTCATTCCGTTATTTTTTTAACCTTTTTGTCCCATTAGGCAAAATTAAACGTTGCAGCAAATAAATTTCATAATTTAAGGTGTGGTTTCCACAATCAGGCAACTTGTCTAAAATATTTATATGGAAATTTCTATAAAATTTTTCTAAACAAGATGACTGCTTGCAATGTGGAAAATACGCTTAAATATATTTATGTTGTGAATCATGTCTACGCTTCGAATTTGAAACCACACATCTGTATTCTTGTACTGCTGTTAGAGATTTATTTTCAAAGAATTTTTTTCACCAGAACTCAGTGAAAATTCTATCTGAGTTGGGATGGGAAAAAATTTTGATTTTAAGACTGATCAAACTGTCTGAATAAAAGACTCGGCAAATAAATAAATAAGTAGGATGATGCAGCTTATGGCGTCATACTTATTTGTTCATACAATTAACGTGTTTATTATGAATATTTATTTCATGGCGCTAAAAATAAAACCAAAACATTCTTCATTTATGCGTAAAAGGGTTTTTGTTATTTTCTTTTTATTATTAACATAAAATGTTTTTTATTCTTGTCGTTCTTAAATAACGTCTGTGTTTGCAAGCAAAACAAATGACTTGCTTTCATTTTGTTTTCCTTATTACATTAATTTGATAACGTATAATCTTACCGAAATAACAATTTAATGTAAAATTGAGGACTTTTATATACGAACGTGGCAAAATTAAAATACAATAAATGAAAATATGCGAATCTAATGATAGCACTTGATAAAATACCACGTTAATACTCAAATATTCTTTTATATATAACAAGTACTGGAAATTCATTTGAATTCTGAATAATTAGGCATGAAGATTAATGTTTAATCATGATAATGGCTAATAAATCAGTGAATATTTAAATATATGTAGTTTAAGTTAATTTTTATACAAATTTAAAATGTATTTAAAAATACACTTTAATTATTTCGCTAATTAAAGTTATTATCAAATCGCGTTGAAAATACGGTAGCACTACAAGATTTCCAAATATTATGGAAAGCTTTCCAAAAAACAGCTGTTCAACATATATAAGAAATTTAATTTATCACTACCCAGAAAAGTAAAATAGCAAAAAAAAAATACATTTTATGATACAAAAAGAGCATCAGAATGCATTTTTGTATTTAAATATTTTATGATATGAAACTATGTGTTTCATTTGTTGTATATTTCCGAAAATTAAACGAAATTTTCCAAAAAAACACACACATGCACAAAACATTTGGTATGTTTGTAAAACTTAAACAACACTTAAATGCGCAATGTTGGCTATTTAAGTTTTATTTAATTTTGGGGTGAAAAACGAGATTTTATGTTTAAATATGATTTAAAAATAAAATACTTACGCCCAAGTTCACAGTCATTAGTTAGCTAATAGTCATAGTTTAACCAATAATATTTGATTTACAGTTCTTTGTTTACCATTAGTTAAACCGCCAAATCGAATTGGTTTACAAATAGTTAGACAACAGCTGATTCGTTATAAACATTATTAGTATTGTTATTTAGTGAAAAAATTTGCACACATTTCGCACATCCATACGTTGTCGAACACTTTCTTTGTATTTAGCTGTCACACATTCTTTTTTGTTATTTTCTATTATACTTTAGTTTTTTTTTTCGAACCAATTTCAGCACTAATTTAATATCTTGCACGATAAAGTTAGACGAGCGAGCACTTTTTATCCATTTTTAAAAAATAATATAAGAAATGTAAACAAAGCCCACATGATATAGCAGAGCTGCCAATAGTGAAACTTAATAGTTTGACAAGGTTACCATTCTTTGCTCACATTAAGAACTTTAGTTACACAATAAACTGTGAATATGAAGTTTTAGTTAAACAATAGTTATAATTTTAGTTTACTAATAATTAACTTTTGACTGTAAATTTGGCCCTGTATTAAGCTAGATTTAAATTTAAAACAAATTTTTGAAATAGCTTTAAATGTCATGTTTATACAAACTTATTAGTATTTAGTAAATAATTGTTGTTTTTATTTTTTTTTTTTGGAATTGTTACAATTACGTTTAACATTTTTTTTAACGCACTAATAATCCCAAATTAGTATTTAACTTACTCAGAAAAATATTTCTTCATTAAGAATACACTAAAATTTATTATTAAGGGATTTGCTGGATCCTATGCGCATTTCACTGTCGCTAGTCCAGATCATCAGGGAACCTTTACACTGCAATGCATGTACAGTTATCAGTAGAATCCTCTATACAGAAGAATTTTTTCAATAAATTAAAATTTTATATTTTCAACAAAAATTTGACAGAATTTTTTAAAAGTTGAATGCTTTTTAACTAATGAAAATGCCAGATCTGGCAGTGAAAATGCTAAAGTGGCAACAATAGTGTAGACACTATCAAAGTACTTATCAATCAATTGTGAGAAAATAAGTTTGTGTGTTTTACACCGACGATGATTGATTAAGATTAAAAAAGAAATGATTTTTGACGTGCTTGATGTCAAATTTTGATGTAGTTGTTGCTCAAACACAAACATATATTACATGAGACTTCAAGGTGTTCACTTGTTAAAAATTACTTAAGAAAAAATATTTTATTATTCATCCACAAAATTTTTTTCGTTTAATAATTTTTATTAATATAATTTTATTTATACATGAAATACTGAAGTATATTTATTTGACATAATGTCTTTATTCAATTTCAAAAATTGGCTTGTTTTTATGGTTAAGCAATTGTCTATACGCATTTCGTTCCCGCTTGTGGAACTCGTTATTTAAATAACTTTTTCGACCTTTTTATAAATTATGATATATAAATGATCAAGCTTAAGATCTTTCTTTTTTTATAAAAATTACATTAAAATCTTTTCCAATAATTCGCTACTTCTTTGTGTAGCTTCGTCAGTGAATTTTTATAACAATAATTAAATATAATTTTTATTTTTTTTTAAATTTATTTATTGTTATAAAAAATTCCCTGACGAAGCTACACAAAGAAGTAGCGAATTATTGGAAAAGATTTTAATATAATTTTTGTAAAAAAACAAAGACCTTAAGCTTGATTATTTATGTATATATCATAATTTTTATTAATTCTAAATTTATTTGCTGATGGTTCAGCTTTGTCTATATGCATTTCATTGTTGCTGTAACAAATCATCAGTAGACATCAACCATACATTTTGAATAGTCACAAACCTCTTATCTTATGCAAAGACTTTCAAGAACTATTTGAGAATTCCCAAATAATAATATAATAAATTATTTGCTGGGTTTTTTGTATTAGTTTCTAAGTCTACTATGCTTATTTTTCTTTTGTAATTTTCAAAAATATTATATTCCAAACGTTTCTTAATTGATTTTTTTTTTGTTTTCTTTACAATAGACACTGTATTAGCACAATATCAACATAGTTTTTGCTTTTTAGGGCCATTATTACAACTTAAAGCTAGTTAAAAGTAGGAGTTTATCGGACGTATAAAATTTTGTTCATTATTATAAAGTTTAATTTAACTTACCGGGAAGGATAAACTTGACTTTAACTTAGCGCGTACTTTAGGTCAAAGTTAACTAGTACTAATGAACAACTTTTTATAGGTCCCATAAAATCCTACTTTTAACTAACCTTAAGTTGTCAAAATGGCCCTTAGTGAAATTACAATGCATATAGGGTCTCATATATATTGATAATAATAAACATTGTGTTATATGATCACTGAGCTGTAATTTCTACATAAAGAAGAGTCAAATTTTCTAGAAAATACAAGAGAGTTTAAATAATTTAAATTTTCAAAACTTAACTGATTGAATGAGAGATTTATTCAAAAGCATACACTTTCTAAAAGAAAAAAATCAATAATATCCAGACGTGAAAAAAATATATAAAAAAATGTGTGTCTGCATAAATTTAAAGAGAACAGAGCAATTAAATCACGTTTTTTTCGTATAAATTGTTTCATATACGTTCACTGCTTCTAAACAAGTTCATGTTTTAAAGCAAATTATGATGCACTTTATTGCTGGGAAGGTAATATTAACTTAAAGAATGCTTTAACTTTAACAATTTTTCATGAATGAACAAATTCTGTTAATGTTTTCAAATTGTTCCCAATTAACACATTTTTCTTATTTTCTTAGCTTTTTTTATTTATTTTTTTTTTTTTTTTGTTTAGGATCAATGTCAACTTGTGATAAATGTATTTGCATACATTTATACACTCCCATCTAAACACACACATTGGCATATAATTACATACACGCACACGAACACATACAGGCAGAGACATATCTACCCAGCGGTAAAACTCAGAAGACTTTCTTAGTGAAGGCCTTATTAAAGGACTCTTTCGCATAAAATATACGATACACATTCCACACTCGCTTCTATGAGAAGGGAGAAGAGAAGGAGTAACATGTTTTGTTTTGTTTTTTTACCAAAGCAAAAACAAAATCTTTTAGTTTGAAGGCTTTCCAGAATCTCTGGCGAAAGAAGCAAGAACAGAAGGCCTGCTCCGCAATGACAACGCGTGTAAAAAAGATATGGGTATGGAATGGAGCGATCAGGCCTTCTACATCCAAAAGAAGGCATACAGAGGCCTTTTAGAAGGCATCCCTACTCCTTCTAGTTCCCGCTGGGTATCTACATTTAACACGTGTAGTTAAACTCAAGTGGATGCTAAAGCAGTGATGAATTGAAAAAAAAAATTAAAACAGACCCACAGTGAAGACATTATTATTTACTTGCCTTTGCTAATCCAAAACAAAAAAATTATTTTAAACTGAAATAGCAAGAAATTAAGTTTAATGACTCAAAGTTTCTTAATTAATTTATTTGAATATGTGTTTTACACACATATTTATATATAAACACAAACCAACTTGAGAAAACAATTTAGGACAACATTAGGGTTGCAAATTAATCACTTTAACAATTTGTATAATGTAAATGTTAAAGAAACTAATAATTTGTTGATTTAATATCAACAGAGTGAAATATATTTTCGGTATCGAAACAACATATCATTAAAGTCCTATCCCATGATGCCGACAACATTCGACTTGTCCCACACTTTACGTACATTTAAAATAAAAACAAATTATTTTGAAACAAAAAAATAATTTTTAATCAGAAATAATTTTTAGTCAGGCTTGAGTTCAGTAATTAAAATTCTTTTTATTGAATGAAATATTTTATTAATTAATGTGAGTTTCTAAAGAAGAGAAGAAAAATTAAATTAGACTTTTAAGCTGGGGGAAATACCGATATTTTTCTGTGCAGCAACGCACTTCATCAGCACCCTAGTCTATCTACTTCTAAAGAAACTCACATTAATTAATAAAATATTTCATTCAATACAAAGAATTGAAATTACTGAACTCAAGCCTGACTAAAAATTATTTCTGATTAAAAATTCACTATAGTTCAATTAAAAATCTAAAAATGTCTCAAAAAAATAATTTTAAAATTTTTTTTTAAATTTGTTTTTATTTTGAATGTAAGTGTGCGACAAGAGCAACATTGTCGACATCGTGGGACAGGCTCTAAACATTCCTTTTTGTTTCAGTTCATATGAGCCAATGAAATCGAAAATTTATTTAACATGGCGAAATGCTTTTGAGTAAAACTCTATTTAATTGCATGTGAAACAAATTCAATTCGTTCATAAAAAATGTTATCTCTTTGGCTTTTTCAAAAATTTATGAAACAGAAACATTTTAGAAAAACATGAAAAATGATATGAAAAGTAACGGCCTTATGTATAAGAAAAAATTGGCATGAAGTTAGCATGAGTGACGAAATTGAATTAATAGTGTTTTCACACTGACATGGTTTTAATAAAAGTTGGTTTTAACGTTAAAACCAACTGTTAAAACTTGGTTTAACCATACAAATTGTTTTTGTTAAAACCAAATTAAAGCCATTTTTGAATTGGTTTTAAGTTGGTTTTATGAAATGCAACCTTGTTTTCACTATGATAAATTCAGTGCTGCCAAGTTGAAATGGCCGACAGCAGCTGATAATGTTTATGCCAGTGAATAACAATAGATGGCGCTTGAAAGATTTTCAACTTAAAAATTGATGCAGCAGCAACAATAATCAAACAATTATGGAAAAAAGATTTTTTTTTTGGAAGGAAAACAAAGAAAATATTTTCATTGAACTCTGGAAAGTGAAAATAGACAATATGACTGCCATTCATCTGCTTATAAAAAGGTTTTATCTTGTGATGTATTTGTGCATTTTTATATAATATCTTTATAAGAAGTTCCATAATTTAAAAAAATTTTATTTACAAAATATAAAATTTCCATTTTAGAGTGCATTGTGAAATATCTCAGTTTTTCATATTAACAAAAACTGTTGTTGTACAGTTTGTCCAACAAGTGTTACTAAAAAGCAGAAAAAATGCAACAACAAATACACGCATTTCTGCAGGAGATTTATTTTATTTCGCGCAAAGTTATTAGACAGCCTGTGAGTTAAAACCTAAATTTAACAAACTTGCAGTGTGAATGCAAAATGAGCTGCTGTTTATGGTTTTAACGTTAAAACCAGGTTTCAACTTTCAGTGTCAAAACACTATAAGTATTCCTCCATACAATTTGATATGAAAAATTGGTGCATTATGTGAAATTTGGATCCAATACCCTTGTGATACTTGTCCGTTGAAGAGAAGATAGTGAGAGAGTGTGATAGGGAAGCGATAGTGATAGGGAAGAAGGTGGTGAAGCAAGAGATAGAGGAAGGCTTCATTCTTACTTTTTACAACTCTGCTTTTTTACACGTTTCTAATAATGCAGTGTTGCAGCGCCTCTGGTGTCAATGAGGAGAACGAAGGAGAGCGGTCTGATGTTACATTAGAATAAGATCTGATGAGGTCAGTATAGTTTAGTGACCAGCCTGCATCACTAGAATTTTTCCCACAACAACTGATACAAAGGCCACTAATGCACATTGAAAAAATGTGTGTTGTTCTTGTTTTTAATGACTGTCGGTGTTTAACGGTTGGTCAACTTTGACGGACGGATGCAAAGAATTCAGAGGAGATAACAATTTCAGTTGAATAGTAATCGTATAACAAAGAAAACAGTAAAATAAGAAAATCCGACATTTTCGGTCGAAATAGTAGGACGAGCCGTTAAGAAAACTCACTTTACAAAGATAAAAGGCTTTTAAAAAATTTATTTGCATCTAGATATGCTAACCAAATAACAAATACATTTTGTAAATTCATATTAATTTTGACAAGCGTTAAATTACAAATTATACATTGAAATATATTAAGAGGTTCTTTTTCTGGGAGATGCGGAATTTTATTATTTTCCGCCTGCCCCGCGATGTCACCAGCAAACGTTCGATCGACAACTTGTATTGCAAACAACAATAACACTAGAAAATTTGTTATTGTTTGCAATACAAATGGTCGATCGAAGGTTCGCTGGTGACATCGTGGGACAAGCCGTTTGTTTTTGTTTCAAATGTAAGTGTGCGACAAGTCGAACGTTGTCGACATCGTGGGACAGGCCTTTAAACTAAAACTAAACAAACATAAATGGTGTTAAATGCTTTGAATTTGGCTTTTTTGAAAGACAATTGTTTGCTGTTTTCGTTTAAATATGAGTACAATTTTCAGCATATGGCCGTCTGTGCTGGCTAACCCAAGTCCTATCGGGAAACCAATTTGCGATAATTTTTTTTTTCAGATTAGTAATTTAGAAAATATATAAATATATAGTTCTTTCTATTATTTCTACATTATGCATTATATAGTAAGTAAGTATTTATATAAAAATTGAAGCACTTATTCCACAATGGTTTCTCATACATATATACATAATTCTATCGCCTGTCTATGCTTTGTTTATTTTGAACAACAATTTTCAATATTTGCTTTAATTTACATACAGCGACCACCATTTGTCTACAGCATCATTAAATTTCGATAATTACGTTTATAAATTTTGGAAGCCAGTTTGTTTTCTTTTAACAAATTTTTAACGTTTTTAGTCCCGCCGCCAAAGAACGTGTGTTTTTCATAAATTATGCATAAACATGAGTAAATACTTGGGGACATAAATTTTTAAGTAAGTGTGTGTGTGTGGGGAGGGCGTGCGTTGGAACGTGTTCAAATTTATTGTTTGTTTTTAGGGTGTATGACGGTAATTTACGTTCACGTTCCCCTTGCATTTTCTAACATGAGACCAATTATTGTCTTTTCCATCCACAATGGAAGGCACTTGAAGGCTTTAAAGAAAAAATCTAGAAAAAGGCGAATAACCTTTGCATTTAATGTTTAAAAATACTTCAGTTTTCGGTTGCAGTAATTTTTCAGTTTTTAATATTTAATTATGCTTTGATGAATTAAGAAGTGATTTGGCTCAGTTTCATCTGGTTCAGCTACGACAAATACGTTAGCGGAAATATAGAACCTGTCAAAAGCCTAAATTAGACAAAACAGCTGTTTTAATCAAACTTATGGGCAACACTGTATTTGATTATATGTGACTCGCCATAACGCCATAAACATTACCATAGAAACAAATTGAATTTTGGTTTGGTTATGGCTATGCCATTGTGGTTATGGAACGTCTAATTTAAGCTTAAAATAGAATACATGTGTGTATATGGAAATAATTATTATTGCGACAACACAGCTACATGACTGCAGAACTACAGTGCTATTATCTAATATCATAGAATATGTGAAATGAATGATACTCATAGCTTAAAATTATGAGATATCTAAAAATTCATAAAAAGAAAATAAAAATATTAGTTTTTATATTTTTGATTGTTTTATTAGTACACTAGTACACTCAATGTCCGGTGCTTACAATATCGCAGCCGCTTACTAAATAGTTTAGTAGCTGGCTACAGGGCGAGAATTGCTGGCTAGGGGTTGAACTCGCGCTTTCCAAGACCATCATTTGCTTTTTAGTCGAAATATAGTAAGTATTTTCTTTTCTTGCATCTCAGCTGATCCCTATAGCAGAAAGCAGACATTTGAGACCATCCAGTTGATTTAAAATTCAATTGCTTTTTTGCATATCAAGCATTTTTGAAACAGACCTCGTACCGTTACTTATATGTCTTAAAAATTATTTTTTTTAAATTCTTCATGTGAGTTTGCTAAAATAAATAACGTTAATTTTTTTTGAAAGGCTCTATGAAAACACAAAATAAATTCTTTGTAACAGCAACATGAGCATTAATAAATAAATTTTTCACAAAATTTATGATATTCCAACATTGAGAAGGTGTAATGCATAATAAAAATTATGGATTGTTTTTTTTTACTTTTAAAGAGGGAGAAAATGATATTGAAATAAGCCGAAGAATAATCGTTTAGCCTACGATGCCAAATGAATATTTTTATACATATTTTAGAATCCATTCTCACAAAAGCATGAATATAAAAAAGTAGACAAGTTCCTATAACAAAAACTATCACTATCACGTCCTATAAATTTTTCTTGTCGCCGCCAGCAAGTGAAACTGCTGACTTGACAACATTTTTTTTACATTTTAGCAAGTGACAAAAGAATGCGAATGGGACTTGTACGTTTCATTGACAGAAAATAAATTGAAATTAATGAATATATGTAGTAGTAAAGTTCATTTCTGTTTTGGGCACACAAACAATGCTAAAGAGGGAATATGCCCGAAATTTTCGCATGGCTTACAAATAAGATTTACCACAACAGAAATTGTGAATATCTTAACGTGAGACTGCGACCATTTTCCAATGAATGGGCTGCAGTTAATGATGCATGTTTTTGGCACCTGCAGCCAAAAAAACATCTACTGCAAAACCTTATTATTTGCAATCACTTACCAAATAGCATGAAAATTTACGTCTTTATGGCACAATACTGATGTTAGAAACATAAAATAAAAGACTTCCATAAATGTAAATGCAAGATAATATATATTGCAATGTGGTCTGATAGTAAAACATTATCACTTCCATTTATAGTAGTGCAAATAATCAACTAAAATTGCCATAAAGTATTCAACAAAGGGATTTACAAATAACGTCTTTACAGTTAAAACAAACAAAAAAAAATTATAGCTAATCTGTAGAAATTGCTGTACGTGACCCCCTTAAACGCTGAATTTTTTTTTTATTTTATTGGCCAAAAACACAAGATATAACAAAGTAATTTAATCTCAGAAACATAAAATAATACTTGAGAAATTTATTGACAAGCGAAAAGAAAAATTGTAGTAAAGACACAAATATGTCTTCCTCACCACTTAAAGTCTTAGATAAAAATCCATCTTAAGAGCAATTTTACAAAAGGCTGAATGGATAGAAACTCAAACCACAATACCATTTCATTACTTTTTAATACCAGTCTTATGACACCAAAATGAGTTTGAGTTTAAACAATTAAAATAGTTTCAAGGACATAAATCAAAACCGAAAGTTTATATAGTTTGGAGTGATTTTCATACAAGCTTGGTTGGCATTGCAAGATGTTCTCATTAGTCATGTCTATTCATTATAACATTAAATAAAAATTATGTTTTTTTTTTCATTTAGCACCAAAGAAGCAGTATATTCAATTACTATCTCTGTAAAGCTGAATGTAGATGGCGCAATTTACTCGTAGTCACGTGCAAGGTTGCTAATAAGATGGTGCCTTGCTACAATTATAGGCGCTCAATACAATTAACAAATAGCGACCGTAGGGACATCTCCATGCTCGTTGCAGTCATGACGGGATACTGTATGGACGGCAGAATTGCTAGTAGGATAGGTCTGTCCTATAATTACAACAATCTTCCACTTACTTTATGAATGTCCAGCTTTGCATCGCTCGAGACACAAATTTTTAGGAAGTCATGTGCTAGAAGATCATTCAGATTTATCTGAGATTGGGTTGAGTGACCTTATCAGATATCTAAACGCGACGAGCTGGATCTGTTAACGATAAGATGAAAACTCAGATATGGTTCTACATAGGCTGACACCGATGAGTACAGTGCTACTTTCAAAAAGGAATCACCTAGATTCTACTTGAATGCCTGCGTGTAGTTTGCAGCCAAACCAACCAAGCGTAAAATACATAAATTATAAAAAAAGGGTATCTCAACAAGAACGCAACATTTAAATTTTAAATAAAACACAGATATTTAGAAAAAAAAATCGTGAAACTTTATTATATCGTAAAGTAGACAGAATGAGGTTATGTGTGGAACAACATATCGGGCAGATGGCCGCCGCGGCTTTGCTGGCACACATGCGATCTTTTAATCAAATTTTCAACGACCGTTTTGCATAAATGCTGCGGCATTTCATTAATGCAGCGTCCAATTCCCTCTTTTAAGGCTTGAGTCGTCGTCGGCTTATTCGCGTAAACCATTGACTTTAAAAAACCCCAAAGAAAAAGTCTAATGGTGTTCAATCGCACGATCTAGGCGGCCAATTCTGGTCTCCAAAACTCGAAATAACACGACCGGGAAATGACTGATGCAGCAATTGAATTGTTTCTCTGGCTGTATGACATGTGGCGCCGTCTTGTTGAAACCACATGCCCTCCACATTCATTTCTTCAATTCTAGGCACGAAAAAACTGGTTATCATTTCACGATACCGAACACCATTGACTGTTTGCGCTTGACCTGCCCCATTTTTATAAAAAAGGTCCAATGATTCCTCCAGCCCAAAATCCACACCACACAGTGACACGTTGAGGATGCATTTGCTTCTCGTGAATCACTCGTGGATTTTCCTCACCCCAAATGCGACAATTCTGCCTATTGACGCAGCCATCAAGATGGAAATGGGCCTCGTCACTGAAGATGATTTTATCGGCAAAATCAGCGTTTTCATTTTGTTTCTCCAATACCCAATTAACGAACTAGCTTCGCTGTCCATGGTCAGCTGGCTTCAGTTCCTGAGCCAATTGAACTTTGTATGCATGAAGATGCAAGTCTTTCGTCAAAATTCGCTGCATAGTGGATATGGAGACACCAATTTGCTGAGCTCGGTGTCGAATTGAGGTGGATGAAGTTTGAGCGACATCATCACGTACAGCTGCGACATTTTCGGTCGATTGCCCTGGTCGAAGGCGCGTTGTTGTCTTTACATCACTAACAGAACCAGTTTCGGCAAATTTATCCATTAATGTCTTTACACTTGACTCTTTTGGAGCATTATTGTGACCACAGATTGATCGTAAATTTGCGAACTGTAGCCGCAAAACTTTTACCATTTTGGTAAACCAGTTTCACAATGAGAATGCGTTGTTCATTCGTGTAGCGCTCCATTTTTACTAACGTCGTACCTTCTACTAGCAAACAATAACAATTGTTCACATATCAAACAATGACACTTAGAATGGCGCTAAATTTAAATCTTGCGTTCTTATTTATATCTAATTTACTCAAACAAAGTTATAACTCAAAATAAAAAACTAATTTTATACACAACTTAATGGAAAATGGAAAATTTTATTTTGCTTTCAAGAGTTGAGTAAACTAGCTATTTTTGTGAAATGTTTACACAATAAACAGAGCTCTCGGGAAATTTCTCGCAGGATTTACCGGCATAAAAAATCTAGTTCTATTGGATAAAGTTTTTGTGATGAGCATAAAACAATAACCAACACGAAAGTGTTCAATAATATTTTGATGATGCAGATTTTATGACTCTTGTGTACGAATAAAAAATTTAAATTATATCAATCTGAATAAATAGTATAATGAAATAATAAAATCATCTACTCTATTGGCTTCTTGGTAATTAAGCCAAGTGAATGATTTTGACATTTGATTTCGTATTGTTGTTATTTTTCGAGATGCCTGGACAGTATTTCAGATGAAAACACTTACGTTTTCTTTCGACTTGCTGTTCGCATAAATGTTCGTTTGTTAATGAATACGAAAACAGCTGATCGATATTGTTATGTGAAAAGTAATGAAAACGGTTATGTACTACGTTTATACGTAGGGCTTATTTGCAAATAAAACTGTAATGTAAATTGTTGCCATATTATTGTTTTTATTGCGACTTACTAATTCGAAAAACTATTCACGATTAACGCACTGTTTGGAAATAAAATGCTTGAGGTTGCCACGCTTACAAATGTTTGATAACAAAAAACAACAAATGGATTAATATTGCACAAAAAACATTAATAGAAGCAAATAATGACAACTAAAACAAATAATTATTTGATATTTTGTACATTTAGACAATTTTTTTTTGTCGAAAAAATGTAACTTTTCTATAGAAGTGCTACCAAGTTTGTTTACTTTTGCTATGCCGTATAAACAGTGAGTTTATTTATTTGCGAATATTTTTATTTGCAGATAGTGCGTGTATAAACGTAGTAATAATGTAATGTAACGTAATCTCATTTTCATATAACAATATCGATCAGCTGTTTCCTACCGTTGCAGTTACATTCCATCACAGTCAGCTAACTGAGCCTTTACAGTCAGATTCATGTGTCTGATACGTGAGTCAACCGACAGTATTCGATAGACATAGAGATGCTTGTTGGGTAATACAAATTGAAAATTGATGTCACAAATTCAAATTTCTTCGTTTTTTTTTATTTTGCCCATGTTTTTTATTTTATATTTTTATAAACCAATTCGAGAAATATTTATATTATATTTCGCAAATTACAGAAGCCTTCACTTCTAGCAGCACTGTATCGAATAAATTATTTAGAAGTAGCAGCCGATTAAAATCGAAAATATTCTGTTGCGATACACGACTCAGCAAAAATATTCGTCTAACTGAAAGCAAGTTAGTAAGGGAGAGAGAGCACAACTCTCACTTACCAACCTGCTTCGGTATCATATGATTTTAGTCCGTGCTGTCTCGTTTAGTAGCTCTCCAGGTATGAGCTTCTGAATGCATATAGGATGTATAGAAGGAAGCCTATACTTCTTGCCTTTTTCATATGTATGTAATTTTTAAATCATGGAAATATAACCATATGCGGGCACCCCTACGTGGTAAAAGACAAAAAAAAAGACCCGTGTCTCCTAGTTTTGCCCCAACTTATGCACTTTTTTTTATGAGCCCCCAAAGATTTGGGGGCTCGGTGTCATTTTTATATTTTCTGAGGCTCATATCTTGCAAACCATTCGGAAATTTGATTCACTCCCTGAGGCAAAGTTGTAGCTCTTGTCATACAAACAAACAAAAATCATGAACATGATATTAAATATTTAGAAGCTGGGAGGATGTTTAAATTTTTTTACATTTTCTGGATTATTTATTTTTTTTTATTTTCATGGCCGCAATAAATATTTAAATAGTAACGACATGTATGGTATAAAAACTTGTAATATAATAAATAGATATATTTATACCTTTTACTGCTGATATTCAAAAAAAAAAAAAATTCACAAATTCATAAGTAAGATTTTTAATTTTTCGAAACAAGGCAAAATTTATAATAACCCCAAATATTTGTGTGATGTTCATTCATGCTGGTAAAATAAGCACAAGCATATCCAAGACACACGGCCTTTGCCATAAAATCGTTGTCCAAAAACCTCATTAAGGTCGGAAATATACAAGACTTAACGAAAACCACAGTCGTAATAATGTTTCGCTCAGTTCGCTTACCAATCACTCAATAATCTTATTTACTTTAGTAACAAAAAAAAGGACTTTGAATTTAAATGAAATTGGACTCTAGATAATATCAAACAATATGAATGAATGTAAACAAACAAACAATCCAACTAAACGATGTTGTCTTAAAAACCGACAACTAATAAATGCTGCTGGTATTTTTTGTTTGTGTTTTCTTTTGCCTGTGAAATGAAGCGGTAAATTGTTGTTGACAACAAATATTGATGGCAGCAAACAACAGAAGTTATTCTCCGTAATATAATTTAAGTAGCCCATTTATTTTGGGCTTAAGAAAAAGCTTAAAATTTTACGTTATTAAAGGCAATTGCTACTGGTACTACGCAATTTTCTAAAAAAAAGGTTCAGTTGAATTCTCACTGGATGTATTCGTGTTGTAGAGCCAAATTAAATTTCCACTTGTTATTTATATGAATTTTTTCACAGTCATCACCAGTGTTACCATATGTGAAGATTTATCTTATTTTGGAAGTTTTTAGAAATGTTAAAATACAAGATTTTCTTAGCAATATGATACTCGGTACTTCAAGTATATTACCGTGGTCTTTTTTGCAGTAAATATTTTGTGTTATTTAGCTTTATGTTTAATAGTTGACTGGAAATAAAATAAATTTTAGCTGAATTTGACGTCAAAAAAAATAAGGTATATTAATATACTTTTAGTCGAAACAAAAAAAAAAAAAAGTTTTTTCTGGTCGACTTGAAGATTTTTGAAAAATAAATCATCACCATAAATCAGGGAAGGAATATATTTATTTATTTATATTTATATTTATATATACTATTTATTTTTACCTTAATTGTAGTAAAAAAAAATTTTCACTTCAAATTACATATTTTTATTTGTTTTTATTGAAATAATCGAGTTTGTTTTGACTACCGAATCATTTTCATAAATTTGCTTTTATGTTAGTATCAGTGATTGGCAATGAATCATGTTTTCGCTATTCACACTGACTAATAAAATTGTAAACATAAGTGAGTATACATCATTTAACATCAACTACTCTGATTTACGCACACTCACAATAATATTGATTTATAAGTATAGTTTGCAATAAATATAAATGCGACATCGACATCATACTCATACCACACTCACACTCATAAATCACCTCAGTTTGATTTATAATTTTAGAAAAATACTTATACTACTTACATTGATTCAGTTCATTCAACTCATCCATATAGTACAACTACAACTACAACTATAACAGTATAAAGTGTATAAAAAACACATTTGTAACCTTATAATGAGCAACCACATAACCTCATAATAAGTATTTTAATATTCGTATACGAAGTTGGCTTTGCCATACAGTATTTATTTTGTATCGTCTATAAACATTGACTTCAGAAGAGTCGAAATCAACAACGTCATAAATCTTGCTAAGTATGAGTGCATTGAGAACTTCAAACTTTCGAGTGAATATGATTCATAGACAACATTGCAATAAGTATGAGTGCGCATAAGTACAAGAAATTATAAATCATGATTCAACTCTACTCACTTTTTCACTACTCATTGCGCTTCTCTGGTTGGGATGTTAAAGCATATGGTTTTACCTGGTTATTTGAAATTTAAAATTTACAAGTTAGTAGCATTTGCTCTAGCATCCGAATTTAGAAAAAAAAATGATTTGAAAAATAATGAGTTCTTATTTTTTGATTTTCGCACTGCGTTTTGCTTTTCAAGTGAGAAAAATATGAGTTTTATGGTTCAAAAGTGAACATTGGCATATGCCGTCGTTTGAAAAGAAATGCGGAGTGCAACTGGGGAGATTCCTGAAATGTATTTAATTAGTGACTGGTGTACTATTGTACTTTGCGATTTTGAATAGTACCAAAAAAGGTACAATTGTACCAACTTTGCCATCCCTGCCATACATCCTTTCGCACCCAATTATGTGAGAGTGCTTTTTCTTTCTCTAGCTAGTGTCTACACACTACTGAGTTGGTCAAAATACTTGAAAAAAACGAGTTGGAACACTTATAAAGATTCTTAATTGCAACTGAATTGAGACCTTTTTTCTAATATTATAGTTTTGAATAAAAAAATTATTTTTAACTTCTATACGGTTATTTCAGTTAGATTTTTGAAAAATCGAATTTTCATCAGATCTCCCCCTTTTCAGGTCATGGGAATATATTCTGACTATTTTAAGGATGATGTATGTCCACATCATGGCTTACGCTTAAGCATGGCTTAACTCATCAGCACCAAAGTAACAGCATTCTAAAGACCTTATTAGATTTCATGTTATAATGAAACGATTCAAATTGGTAAATTTTGAGAATTTTCGAGAACAAATAACCCGGTTATGGATGACAAAAGATTTAATTAGTTGTGTTATCACGTATGGCAATTGACAACTAGCAGCTGTTAGTTTAAGTTACCACATCATAATAATATTGGCAAACCATAATTTTTAGCATGTGCATAGTTTTAATAGCGAAAAGGTGCTAAAAACCAAAATATTACAATAAATTAGGAATGAAGGTTAAAATCTTTCCTCTCTTCATCGAATAATAATTCCACTGAATGACGAATCTTTATTTTAAATGACATTTTAAGCACTTTTACTTGATAATTTTTGTATCAGTTATATTTCTGAAGGGATTCACAATGGACCCAACTGAGTGTCCGAGTGGAGGTGCGTCATAAAACCACCCTTCCTAACCTATATTTTTTATATTTCGATTCTTTGTTTATTTACATTATTTTCAGTTGACAATCTGTAATAGTCGTAATTTCGATAAATTTTTAGGCAAATAAAAAAAGTTGCCACACATAATACTAATATTAACTTACGTTGCCATTTGACCAGGCAACAGAAATTTGGTTGCCATACATATTCAAACCAAATAATGTTTTCAAAAAAAAAAAGTTTTTTTTTTCAAATAAATTTTCAACTAAATACTAAGCTGATCGAATCCGATTAAGCTAAAAAAAATTTGATTAAAATTTATTGATTTGTTCAGTGTTGCCAGTATAACAAAAAATAGTTGTAATAATATCCCGAAATTCATGAAAAGAATAAATTGATATAATAATTTTTTTTTCTATACTCGGTCCTGTTCTGTAAATCACGCCATGTCAAATCACTGAGACTTGAAAAATATATTAAAATTAATAGTTAAGTTTTGAAATCAATATGATTTGCAAAACAGGCTTTGAGCTTGAAAGGAGCGGAAAGTTTCAAGTGTAACCTACAAGGTCCACCATATCCCACTACAATTTTGTTTAATTACTTTTAATGGGTTTTAAGCCAGACATGAAGAACAAGAGCAACTAATCATTTATAACACGAATGTTTGAAGTATTTCTAAAGACTGCCTGCCATTAACTGAACGGATTAATTTTTTTTTACAAACAGTCAAAACTTTATTTTTAAGTACTAATAAAAACTTATATCTTACATGACTATCGCGAGAAACACACTCATATTGCAAAAATATTTTTTTATGAGCAATCGACACGTAAACATTTTACCATCACCAGGGTTCGGAATTTCATGCAAATTAGTGCTTTTTTTGGTAAAAGATAAAAAGTATTCAAATAAATATTCGAATCAGTAAATTTTAAGTAATTTTGCATCGATTGGTAGTTGCATATTTTAGCAGCAAATGCATTTTTTACAGTTTTCACTAGAGGTGTGCACGTGAGCATTTTGTGACTCACGACACGCACGCTCACTCGGAAAAATATTTTACTCACGTACTTTCACGCACGAATGATATTGAAAATTTTCACGATCACGCACGCTCACGAACAAAATATTGTTAATCACGCACGAGTGGTTTACAACTTATCACGATCACGCACGCTCACGAAAAAGTATGTAATACAATTTGTATCTTTTTTTGACTTGAAAAATAGGTTTTTACACATACATATAAATTTATCACCATTGTCATCTACCTTCCGCCAAGTAAATAAAGTTTTCGAAGCGTGTGTAAAATCGTAAATATTTGATTGATCCATTTCATTAACCAAAAATTTTTTCTTTACTCCGACTGTTCTTATGAATTGGTAACAATCACGGGGATGATGAATTTTTATCGAAGATTTCTTTTTCTTTTTTTCTATAGCAGCATGGTGTGTATGACCAGGGACCATGAATTTGTGATCTATAATGCTTACGCTGTTTTCCAAATTCATAAAAATCACAAACATAGTAGCAACGAAAGAATTTTTGTTTTGGCCGGGACAGCAATCACTGTAAAAAATAACATGATTAACATTGGCCTTTAATTGCAATAAGTGGGTAAAAACGCATGAAGCTATTTCGTTTCCACCTCTCTTGGCTATTGCTTCATGTCACATGTAGCATGTTGGTTGACTTGTAGCACAATCATGTATGGTTAAATTAAAGGTCCACAAAGGTCTTTTATAGAATGAGAGCGAAGTCCGCAACAGAGGTGTAGGAAGACACTGCTGAAGGTCAAAACAAAATGCTTGGAGTTTAGTATCGTTTAAAGCTTTTTCTTTATCTTTTTTTTTAGAATCATAAGCTCGCTGTGCTGTGTTAAGATGTTCCATTTGCTCTAATTTTAGAGATTCAATTTCTCCAGATTTAGCAGCCAGTAATTTGCTTTGCAGTAAATCGCATTTGTGGCAAGTGTCAAGTTTAGGTTTTTTAAGTTTTGAATTAAGTGTGTTAAATAATTGAGCAAACTTTGACAGCGATACGGAATGGTTGTATTTCTCTCCATAAAGACGATGCATTTCAGCTACACTCAAATCACTCGGCAGATAACGTTTAGAGGTATCACGACGAGTATAATGTGACTCGTGTGACGGAAAGCTTTTAATAAAATCTAAAATTTGATTTTCTTTTGCCGTAGAAAATTTTCTGGCACATGTACGCTTTCCACGCAAATCCTCATTTGCACCATATCCGTATAGTTTTGCTTTCGCAACCGTTTTTATAAATTTGTTCTGTCTCAGATAATGTGAATCTAAATCATTTTTGGCAAACTGAAATTATATTCCCATTAACCTCTAAAAAATAATAGTATGAATTCGTTCTATTTCGAGGATTTCTGTCATGTTTAAGTCTTTTTATAGTGCTCGTTTCTTGAATTTCAATTAATCCTGTAGCATATGCCTTACGTAAGTTATAACAACCTTGCTTCCAATAGTGCTTATGTATGAGTTGTTGTTCTTCGAACGTTATTCTATCAGCGCATCGTTTTCTGCAAGATTCCAGAGGGCGAACAACACGAGCAGGAACAACTTTTCCAGTTTTTGATATATAACTTTCTCCGAGATTTCTTAACTCTTTACGGGACGATTGAGAGGTTTCTTTTGACACCACTTCATTTGAAACAATTCTAGAATTCACCTATAATATAAAACAAACATATATATGTATGTATGTTTGTATTACAACCACATATTACATTAGATTTTTTACAATACTTACAACTTCGTTTTCTGAACCTGAGCTGGGAGCGGTGCAATTACTTATATTAAAATTAGGATCAACAACTGAATCATCACTGGAAAAATCAACATTACTGACATTGTTAATATCAAACAAATTTTCGCTTTCCATGTTTCTGAACGAATACTGTAAACACCTCAACAGTCTGTCATCAACTGAACTGAACAGCTTATCTTGAAGAAAAAATTAAAAGAACACACACAAAAACAGGCTTATGTTCACATAAAATACCGTTACCGTCCAACTGAAATTTAGTAAAGCATTGTAAGTAAACTTAAGATATTTTAAAAAACTACTTTTTTGTATTTTTAATGAGATCAAATTTATAATAAGCACTTAAGTTCATCTACGTGGTGAAAATGTGAAAAGTAATTTTACACATAAACGCTTAAGTAGACATATGGATTTAAATATATTAAAATTGATAAGAAATGCCAAGTACTTTTTTAGTTTAAGAAAACATAAGCTTTTATGAAAAACTCTTTAACAACTTATAAGACATCTTAAAAATCTTAAGTTGATTTAAGATGTTGTGTCTTTTGAAATATAATATAAAAACTATTAGGGTTATAAAATTAATCTTGAAAACTTACTCGAAAATCGGAATATTTGAAAACGGATTGAATGACACATAGATATCAAGTAGAACTTTCGTAATATGGCGCAAACTCGATTTTGACTTAACTCGACTTAAGATGTTATAATATATTGCCACAGATATGTATGCACGTGTATGTGTAAAATTTACACTGCACAGTGATGACTTTTACAAAGTAAATGGCAATAAATCTGGAACTTCTAAACTACTGATTGGATTTATATGAAACTCCTAACACCCGTAGAGGATGACTTAAGCTTTATAACACATGTCATGACAGCCTTCTGGCTTGAGCTGGACATGAGTTGCAGTGGTCCAAAGTTGACTACCTGAGACTCAAAGAAATTTCTGTGGCTTGTAACTTTTTTAAAAATTATCCGATTTTTACCGGATAAAGCATTTTGACATAAACTTGAAATTCTTAAGAAATAATTTCCCAAGATGTGTTTCTCATAAGATATTTTATATTTAAGTCTAAAAATTTTTTGCCTTGACCTTTTTTAGTGTTTTCCCTATTACTTTTTAGTTAACTGTTAGATTTTAAGTTAAAAGACAGCATTAAATTTTTGACAAAATTTTAAATAAAAATAGGAAAAAAATTTATTAACACATTCATTTTTGAAATCGGGAAAAGGCTAAAAAAATCCAAATTTTAAAATTTTCCTTCATTATTTTCAGTTTTGTAAAAAACTTTGTTTAATACATTTTTAATTTTTTAATTACATAGCGCTAAAGACAATACATTACAAATGTGCTTAGAGCCAATTATTTTGTATTTCGGACATGGACCCTACATTCAACAATATCCTAAAATAGTAAATTTTAAATATATTTTTTGTGTTTAAGCGGTTATATTTAAAAAGTTGTGACGGTAGATTTTGAAAGTTTTAACTATAAGATTTTATTATGTAGATAGTTTTACACATTTTTAATGCGTAGTTTTTTTGAAAAAAAGTCAAAATTTAGGGAAAATATAACTGTACTCGTATACCATAAAAAATTTATTAAAATAATTTTACTTTTCTACATTGGTATGTTTGAATTTCATATGAGCCAGTTTACATTACAACGCCTGAAAAAATTATAACAATAGCCCAATACACAATCTTGTGCAAATGGTCTTGCATCGTAGCATCACGCACTCACGCGTGATTAATTATAAATTTGATCACGATCATGCGTGAGTCACGCGTGATTCACGCGTGACACGATAAAATCACGACATTTGCACATCTCTAGTTTTCAAAATATTTTAATGCATATTTCAAAACTTTCACAAAACAAAAAAATAATTCAATTAATTTAATTATTATTTTTCGAACTTCATTTGTTTCTATATTTATGATTTGAATAGGCTAAAGTTCGTATCGCTTTTTAAGCCAAATTAATAATTCAAGTTATACTTTTTTATGTTCAAGTTATATATTTTTAAGTGAAACTATTACACTACAAGTTCATTGCCTTGAAGAAAATATTAGAAAAGTCTACAATATCAAAATGCAAAAGAAATATTTAAAGTTATATAATACCATGAATTAAATTTCCGATAAGCTTCAATCAGTTTTAAATAATTTAAAAAACAAACTTTCACATACAGAAATATTATCATTGCAATACGCTCCCGTAACTTCTATAGATGTTGCACGCAGTTTTTCGTTGTACAATAGCTTTCTATACCCTAACAGAAATACCCGCTGTTTCCAAAACACGCATAATCGACTTTAGAAGAAAATTTATATGAAAAGCATTAATTTTTAGGGTTCCGTACACCAAAGGTGAAAAGGAACCCTATTGTTTTCGCTACGCTGTTCTTCTGTCCGTCACACGGTATTTTCTCAGGAACCGTAAGAGCTACGGACCTGAAATTTGGACAGAGTATGTAGAACCTTGGTCGCTACAACAACAAATACATGAGAATTAAAAATTAAAGGGTGTTCCAAAATGAGCAACGGAAAATGTTAAAATCCCATGTAATATACATACAATTGTATGAACATATTGGAACTTGAAATTTGTAAAATTAGTGTATTTTTATACAGACTACAACAATTAACACTACAATTTAAAAAAATTTATATTAAAGGGTGGTCCATCAGTTAATGCAATTTTGACTATGTAATTTTGACAATTTGCTATATCTTGGAAACCGTAAGAGGCAAACAAACACTTGAAATTTTCAAAAACGGTTAAACTAAAAAAACCGAAAATTATATAATCGCCTAACCAAAAAAAAAATCGCCAAAAATTAAAAAGAAATCGCCAAAACGAAAACAATCGGCAAAATTAAAAAAAATTCTAACACTAAAATAAATCGCCAAATTCGAAAAAATCGCCAAAATGAAAAAAAACGCCAAAATGAAAAAAATGCCAAAAATCGAAAAAAATCTCCAAAACGCGAAAATGTCGCCAAAACTAAAAAAAAAAATTAAATAAAAAAAATCGCAAAAATGAAAAAAATCGCCAAAAATAAAAAAAATCGCCAAAATGAAAAAACGCCGAAAACCGAAAAAAAATCGCCAAAACAAGAAAATAAAGTGTCAAAACTAAAAAAAAAGCCAAATTTTAAAAAAATCGCCAAAACCGAAAAAACGCAAAAAACGCCAAAACAAAAAAAACCGAAAAGACCCCAAAAACGAAAAAAAATGCCAAAACTATATATTTTATAGGATGAAGTTTGTATTAAATTACATATCTAGTGTTCGTACGGAACCCTTCGTGCGCGAGTCAGAGTCGCACTTTACTGAATTTATTTTAAGTTATTTACAGAAAAAAATATATACATATATATATGTGACCTTCTCCGAGAAAAGGGACCTAATGTGTGAAAATGAAGTTTTGAGAAAAACGCATTTAAAGTTTCATAACGCATTATCATTATAGATTTGCCCAAGTTCGTTTTGTGCGTTTTTGGGGTAAATAAATTTTTATCAGAAATCTAACTGATTTCATCTTATTCTACAGCCTTTTAGGTACCAGAATCCACTCTTAAGTCCAAACTCGTTCTTTGATACACTAGGTCCTTTTCTCGAAGAGTGTCACATATGTATAAAGACAAGTCACGAGTAAGCAATTCATGACAAGTAAAGCAAAAACAAATGTATTTAGAAAGATCAAAAGTGTTGCCGTTTTTTTTGTATCGTAAATTTTTTTATAATAAATAGCCGGCTCAACTTTTCTATCATTGCTTCTTGATAAACGTTTTTAATTTATTATCAATGATAAATAATATTTTTTAATAGAAATAATATTGACAACTAACGAGTACACTAAACACAATACAGGAATAAAAAGGTTCGATGGCATTGATTTCATACTGTATTATTACACCAACTTAAAGTGGATGCAAAGGAAATTATTAGTGAAATACACCTGACGATTGGAAAAATATATACACACTTTTGTACAATCAATATTATGAGCGGTCTGGTAGACACAATTCATTTTAAGAATGCATAATTGAATTGAATTTTATTGCCAGTCTTGCAGGTCTGTAATTTTAAATACCGCTAGCTGCAATTGTCGTCTTGTAGCCAACAACTTAATTATTTTGCAGACGACAGCAGCCTCACAAGCACCGCATATTCAAGTAAAGGCTGCTTTTTTTTGAAAGTCACAACTTTGAGTTGGCATCAGTGCTTTATTTGAGCACCCATTTAACAGCTAATAGTTGCTTTTTTTTAGTTTGCTTTGAAATTTCATTATGAATCAACTTACACCAGAGCAATGCGTGTAAATTTTTGAAATTTTTAATAAAAATTTTTAATTAAAACAAAATCAAACCCATCGTGCACGCCTTCCATTTTATGGCGTACATAATCGATGAAGCCCATTTCTGGTTGAATGGTTACGTAAATAAGCAGAATGGTCGTATTTGGAGTGAAGAGAATCCACAAGCTTTATGATGATGGTCAGAATGATGATGGTCAGACTGCGAAAAGTTGTTGAAAATTGGTGTTTCAGATTGCGCCTTCTACACGCCAGCCGTACCGGCCATATGGAAGGAGTCATAATTAAACATTAATATCATAAAATTTTCTTTCCAATAAAGGCCGTTTCAGTGATATTACAAATATATTTCCTTGCATTATTATTATTATTTAAATTTATGTCACTCTATAAAAAACAGCCTTTTTAAATATATGTTAGTGATGCCACCTTTAAATATTTCACATTTATAGAAATAAATTATTCTTTGAAAATTTACTTACTCGTATATCACGTAAGAGAACAAAAATGAATCAATTTATTTCTTGATATAAATTTCGGGATATTTTTTTTTGTTAAATAATATGAAATAATTATCAACCAATCCAAATTATGTATTATCTTGATAACACTGTATTTCCTCATTGCCGCCAACTAAAATAGAAATTAGTTTAACTGGAGTACAGCGACAAAATCAATTTATAGATAAACCTGCCACCATGTTGTTTTGCTGCCGACAACACAATCATTATCATATAAACATGTGTATTCCATTTTTAACAAATTGAAGTCGGTAGCTTGCTGTCGTAAATGTGTTTAATCATTAAACTTTAATGCTTTTTGCTATAAATAAAAATAACAAATTTTAAAAACATTTTCATATTATTTTATTTTTGGTGCTAGATTCGCTAGGTAAATGCATATTTTTGCTTTTGAAATAATTTTTAGTTTCATGAAATTCTGAACCCTGATAATTAGCATCACAAGTCATCTACCAATGATTTATAACGTCTTCTTTTAAATACAATTACTACCAACAAGGAGAAGTTGCACGAAATAAGGTAATAAAACAAACGATAAAATGTAAAACAGCAACAACACCACAAGGTCAAATAGGTCAGAAGTATGAAATTGCAACAAACCACAATTGTTTATGTTTATAAAAAAAAAAAAAATTCAAATATAAATACCAATTTGTAAATTTTTATTACATTTTCTATGAAATATAAAACGGGGTCATGAAATAGAAAAAGTTTATAAAATTTCTAGCAACGGCTGACATTGAACTTTTCATTAATATAAACGGATTAAATGGCAATCTACTTGTAAAATAAATAAAAGAAGGAAGGCAAATGTTTTCAAATGTTAAACAATAATCAAGAATTTGTTGATCTGCTATTTTAAGAAATTATTTTAGTTCCAGAAAAGCGAAAATTGCGAATGATTATTAAAGATACTTACGGACATACATATTAATAAGATATTGGGTGGATTATAAAACTTTGGACTTTTAAATTTTATATTATTAACGTTTATTTGAAGAAAATTGTGATTTTATTTTTTGTTTATTTAAATAAAATTTATATTAGAAAACAAAATAAGCAGCAACACATGCTGAATAATGGGAATAATTACTAGTGTGTTGCGATGTTCTTTTGTCTAGTACAAAATCGTCGTTCTTGAAGTCGTAATACGACACTCGTAATAAGGCCCAATATTATTTGCTCCTTTCGAAAAGGTCTCTTAGCCTACTGTGATAGTAGTTTTGTAATTCTCAATAATTTGTTGAGAGTTTGTCTGTAAACATTGAGGTTTTGTAGCTCTAGACATGCATCTAGATATGATAAACCAACAACAAATAAATTTTTTAAATTCGAAAAAAAAAGTTTTTTATTCACCTCATTAGTGAGAAAATTTTAGGTTAGGAAGCAAATTTCTGCCAATGATAAAATGTCGATAATTTAAGCTGTTATTCCTTTTTATTCATTTAGTGAAAACTTGCGCCAGAGAATTTTATTTGTATCGCGTAATCAGGCTTTTGCTGAGATAGCTATGCATAACAGAGAACAGATTGAATGCCTTATTTTGTTGTTTTGAATGCAATCACAAAAAAACCTGTATATTGTTGTCAATCCACAATATTTGAAAAAAAAACAGCGCATGTCACAATCAAAAGAGATGAGTGCGTCGAATTTTATTGCGTGCATTGCTTGTTTTATATACATAAATGTTCACTGGTCTTGTCAAAAGCAATGAATACTCAGTGAATGGTGCGAATACTTTTTACTGTCATTGAACACTATTTTGTGCTTGTATAAAACTCTTACATTAGTATACATAAAACACGATATAGATTTGATGTGCATTTTATGTGAAATTTTATATGAAACGGTTATTTGAAATATATTTCAGATCTATTTTGCTTTTTCCAAATTTAAATTTTTATATTTTCTTTTTTTCTAACACTGTAAATATCGGCATTTATTTTTTCTAACATTTCTTCTCTCGCACTGCATTTTTTTTTTATATTTATGACCATTAAAATCACGTAAAATAAACTTGTTATTTAAACGTGAAATACAAAAGTTCAGCGAATACTGAGTGAATGGTATGAAAGAAATCCATTCCTTCATGCTGCATCATTTAATATCACTGCTTGTGTTATAATGACATTGCAATAACAGAGTGCGTATGAGCAATCAACAAATCGCAACGAATTGTATCATAGCTATAACATTTGTTTATCGTTGTCGAATAAATGCATGGCAAAAGCAACGAATTTATGAATTGTTAGCAAATGCTAATGGTTTCATTCTGTACTCTGATGCATAATTTAACTGCTAAGGAGGATAAGGGTATTGTTGCTGACAACAAAACAAATCAATACGCTCGTACATAAATGTGTTGAGAATGCGCATCGACGTTCGCAACAATAACATATCACCAGAGGCACTTTGCGCAACATTTTGCATAAAGATCTTCATTTTCGTACTTATAAAGTTAAACTCATCCAAGAGTTAAAACCAAACAGTTATTACGTAAGATAGTTCAAGGTCGCGTAATTTCTCGATTTGTTGATGTCAGTTGGCCGTCTCGTTCTTGTGATTTGACGCCACTGCACTGTTTTCTTTTTTTCTGGGGCCATTTGAAAGACCGCCTTTAAGGTATTAAGCCATAAAGAACTGAAACTGACGCTCTGAAAGATGAAATTCGGTAGATACTGCATTAACGAGATGCTAGGGGTCGACATTTACCACAAATAATTCCCATAATTTTACTTTACACTGGAATAAATAAAAGTGTGTTTTTAAGCTAATTTACTTCCTAACTTTAAATTGAGAGTTTTTTAATGCATAACTTGAATATAGAATTGTTGGGTTTTCAATTATCTCAGCAAAGTGTGACTTTGACTCGCATATGGGTTCCGTACGGCGCTTGTTTCTTTTTTAACATTTCTTTCGGTTTTCGGCGACTATTTTTCGGTGTTTGACGATTTTTTTTAGTACTGACTCCTTTTTTTAGTTTTCACGTTTTTCGTATAAGCGATTTTTTTTTAATTTTTTGGTGATTTTTTTTTTGGTTAGGTTAAGCGCTTTTTTAGGTTTGCCGATTTTTTTCAATCTCTGGCTTTTTTTTGCAGCTTTTTTATTTTTGGAGTTTTTTTTTGCATTTTAGCGATTTGTTTTATTTTTGGTGATACATATTTTTGTTTGAGCGTTTTTTTTTCATTTTAGCGATTTTTCGCTTCGGTATTTTTTGAAATTGGAAGTTTTTTAGCTTTTGTAATTTGAACCCCATTTATTATTCGATGATTTTTTTGCATTTTATCGATTTATTTTATTTTTGGTGGTAAAACGTTGTTTTTTCGTTTTGGTGATTTTTTGTTTTGGCATTTTTTGTAATTTTGCTATTTATTACTTTCTACGAATTTTTCGGTTTTTGGCGATTTTTTAGCATTGACACTTTTTAAGTTTTGATGTTTTTTTTCGTTTTGGCGATTTTTTCAACGTTTGGCAATTTTTTTGTTATTTTTTTTAATTTTTTTTTAATTTTTTTAGTTTTAGCGCTTTTTCCAGGGGGCAAATTACGGCATCCGAGTACGACTCGTAATTTAAAAATATTTCAATATAGTTTATATGGAAATATTTTTAAGTTACGAGTCGTATCGAATGCCGTGATTTGCCCCCAGGTTTTTTTCAATCTGTTGCGATTTTTATTTTCTTTTATTTTTGGCGGCCGTTTTACTTTTGGTGATTTTTCCACTTTAGTGATTTATTTTATTTTAGGTAAAACATATTTTAATTTAAGCCGATTTATTTTTTCGGCATTTTTATAATTTTTTGATTTTTAGCTCATTATATATTTTTAAATTTCTGACGCTTTTTATTTTTTTTGCGACTTTTTACTTTTATGCTTAGCGTTTTTTTTTTCGGAGAATTATTTTTATTTTAAACTTTTTATCGTTTCAGTCTTTTTTATTCTTGGGCATTTTTTTAGTTTTAGCGTTTTTGAAAATACCAAGAGTTTGTCTCTAACTGTTTCCAAGAGACAGCAAGTTGTCAAAATTAATTACATTAACTGATAGAATACCCTTTAAAATTTTATTTTTTTAAGTTTCAGTATTAATTGGTTTAGTCTGCAAAAAATCCACTGATTTTTAAGATTTCAAGTGTCTGTGTACAATTGTTTCTTTGTATTCGTTGCTCGCTTTAGAACACCCTTTAAATTCTGAATGTCATATATTTCTTTAGAAAACCCTTTGAATTCTAAATGTCATATATTTGTTGTTGTAGCGGCCAAAGTTTTGCATATTCTGCGAAAATTTCTGGTTTTAAGCTGCTCCCGAGAAAACAGCCTGTGACAGATAGATAGACAGACGGACGGACATCGTAACGAAAACAATAGGGTTCCTTTTCAACTTTGGTGTACGGAACCCTAAAAATGGAATAGGAATCTTTGTTGTGATATTATAAGAATTCAACAGTTTTGTTTTAAATTGTACACTTGAAAACTTCTGTTGGCGATCGCATATTATCTAGTGATAGTGCACTTCAATCCAGCCAATTTCTATTGCGTCTGTTAAAAAGCTCCTTTAAAGATGCTTTGAGTCGTCATATGTTTTTCTAACAAGCCAACTCCACACATTTCGCATTGTGCTAAAATCCAGAGAATATATAGGCCAGCTTAGAAATTGTATAACTTGCTTAAAAATTCATTGATTTACAGCTCTGGTAGTGTGAATTATAGAGCACTGTACGTTATGATTCGAAATAAACTTTTAAATTATAAAAATGCGCCTTTTTAATATGTTTTTGTATGAGACTCAATATCAAGTCGATATTGCCATAGAGGGCAGAAACAAACTTCGCCTTCTCTGCTGCATCTTTGTTAGAAAAATATGTATGTCTTCCTTTATCATGTAAGTTCGAATTATTTTCTTAGAAAAAAAATTCCTTGAAAATTGGTAAAATGAAGAATTGTTTATTGAAATTTTTTTATAAAAAAAACTACCTTAAAACCTAAACAATTTCTTAGAATAAAGTTAAGCAACAAATTTTTAAATTAATGTTAATTTGTTAATTTTCATTAATACCGCAATTCCAAGAATTTTTCTACAGAATTTTCATTGCATTAAAATTATTTAATTTATATTAAATCAATCAAGATCAATCATTTTGATAACGCTGATGTTACTTGGAATTCTATAACAGACATTTTTAATATTAATTTAACTTTAAGGATTAACTGCCTAATTTTTAAAAATTATTAATTAATTAATATTTATTATATAATAAAATTTTATAACTAATATTGGAGAAAGAAGATTACCAGCTGCTGTGGCTCTCGACTCTGAATTTTTGATTGAGCTTCGACAATAAATTTATATGTACATATATTAATCTTTTAATTAATTAATTTTTATCACAAATGCTTTTCAAGAGATCTGTAGGTATTTGGGATCCAACGATATTTTCCCTGAGTAAGTAAGATCATAACTTGGGATTACTAGTGCGTTAAGAAATGTGAAACTTAAAAAGTTTGTCCCTTCTCCTGCAAAAAAAAAGTGCAGTTAGGGCTTTTGGGATTTAAGGTGACGATATGTGGTTTTGCATCTTTCTCTTAACGATGATATGTATTCATCGACTATAGTACATAAGTATATCTCAACTGATTTTTCTTCTGTTTTTCACTAATCAATGGTGATGCAAACATCAATCACGTTTGACTAATCACACTTAATGAATTTATCCGTCAGAGTTAACTAGTTAATATTGATGAGCATAAAGTAAAAGATGAAGGTGAAATACGTTTAATCTACCAATAGCACATAATGCATTAAACACATAGACCACAGCAGGCTACCGACTACAATTTGTCAAAAATAGAATCCACACGTTTACATGAAAACGATTATTTTGATACCATCGCAGGTGCACGTGTGGCCGTGTGCCTTTGTCGTTACAATGAGTAAATATAACGCTACCAATATTATACAAAATGTGAAATGAATAACAACTTAGAATTATTGGATATTATTTAACAGAAGGAACATCTCAAAATTCATATAAAGAAATAAATTTAGTAGTTTATATGTTTTGACTTGATATAAGTATATTTTAAATAATTAATCTTATTTTTGACACCTTACCGGACATTACCCACCTCAGAGGTATTGTCTGAAAAAGCTTGAGGTACTACGTGAACGATACTGAGTTCTTATAAAGGTGAGGTTCGTTTCTTCATTTATATGAGAGCACACAACAGGCATATACAAGCTTATGTGTATGTCGCGGGACATGAGCGTAATGGCTTCTCTTATCAACCTAACCTAATCTTATTTTTATGAACAACTAATATTTGAAAGTGGCAACACTGAATTGTGTCTTTATACTTGAATATCAGCTGCTTTTGACGACACTGATATTTTCAAAATAATTAAGTAGTTAACAACGCGGTGACAATTGTAGCCAATGGCACTTGCAGCCATATAGTCGGTAGTCTGCTGTCGTGTATGTATTTAAAGCAAAAACTTTAGTAATTTATTGCTTGCGATATGAAACTTTAAACCTTTTTCAATCAAATTAGAGACAAAACTTTTTTTATCTAGATTTGCTATTAACGTTGAACGTACGTACGTTGTGAACCAACAACAATCAATATTGAAAATAATTTCTACCAATCTTTGGTTTACTGAAAGTCATCAAAGGTTAAGGGCAACCATCCAGAACGTAGCAAACATTGTCCAGCCGCATTTTCCAATAATTTGTTTTGGGCCATTGAGTGTTGGATAGAAGATACTTATTTTAATAATTTTTCGACCTCAAACTTATTTTTAATAAAAATAAAAAAAATGCCACTGGCGATCTGGGACTGTAAAACAATCGCTGAGGTCAGCAAACAAACACAAATGCACGCACAAAACACATGCAAGCGCTTTAACCCTTTCACTAAGAAACACACGAACTCTTGAAATTTTGCATATAATTTTAGAAGGGAAAATGAAATAGAAAAATATATCTTTTATTTGTAATAAAATATGCAAAGACCAATTTACAATTGTGTATTGAATATTGGAAAAAAAAACATTGAAATTCTATTAAATGGAAATAAATATATGTAAATCGATTGATTATTTTTTTCTTTGAAATACATAAAAATGCATATGGAATGTGGCGCAATCATTTACTTAATCCTGCTTAAGTTCTCACACAAAAGAAAAACATCATTTAATGTATTTAAGAAGAGTAAATAAGGATTTAATATACATTTAGCAAATATTCAACTGACTTAATTTAAGCTTTTCATATATTCGCATATTTACATGAGATTGTCGCCGGAATACGTTCGAACGTGAAAGAAATTTATATTTTGCATAATTGAAAGTTTTTATTATTTTTTCTGCAGTATTGAAAAATGTTGTCTTTACGAGAATAAAAAAATGTGCTCAAAATGTTGCAATATCCCTTTTCTATGGAACATTGGAATTATAAGGACACCAGCAGATAAGCATATTCATTTAGTTTAAATGTAAGGCGTGTTTTTTTAGAGGCATAGAACTTTGAATTGAAATAAAACACAAGAAAATCGTTTTAATGTCCATCAATTTGGCTTTATTAGAAGGATAATTTTATGCCATTAATGTTTAAATATAATTTCGGGCATGTGGCCGCCGCGGCTGGCTCGAATAAAGCCAATTCTACAGGTCCAATTTTCAACCACTTTTTCGAGCATATGGGGCCGTATGTTGGCAATAACGCCACGAATGTTGGCTTTCAAGTCCCCTAACGTTTCTGGTTTGTTGGCGTAGACAATTGTTTCTTCGGTGCGCACTGTTCGACGTCTCTGCGGATGCGTATTATCACATAGAGTAAACGTAGTGCGAAAACGATCCATGGTTAACCGAATTAATTGCTCTGATGGACGATTATGTCGACCATAAAATGGACGGAGCTTGCGGTAAACTTCGCGAACTGAACCATTATTTTCGAAATAAATTTGCACGATTTGCAAGCGTTGTTCTTTTGTCAACCTGTTCATGATGAAATGGCAAACCAAACTAAATATTAATCACTTGACAGCTGACAAAATGGCCGCCAGTTAAAAAAGTGATGCCAACTTAAAGTTCTATACCTCAATAAAAAACACCCTTTACAGGGACATGAAAGTTTTGTAATCACTGTTCGCTAAGATTGAATTAAGAAACAGAATAAAGTCTGCAACTTTAGGAAAATCGCTGACAAATTAATAAAGCCCATAATAACGTCGACGGCAGTAACTTCAAGTGCTCTCTAATTTTTGTTTTATTTTCTTTTGTGCTTATTTTTCTTTTCTGTAGTTTTGGTAACAAAATGTATGAAATTTATTTTAAAGTATGGAAGCATTGTTGAGAGAATGTATGTAGTTGTATTAATATAATTGAGTTTCATCCAATCCCGGTCTATCCCACTTGACCTGAGATTCGATAAAAACGAATGCTCACTAAAGCGAAGAAATTTTGAAACAAAATTGTTCGATATTTGTCAGCAAATTTAAAAAAATTCGAATGTTCGCTAAAGCTTCCAACTTCGATTCGAACGTCTCGCGATAGTTTTTCGAATGTGTGACGGTAGCTGCATGGAAGTGTGCCAGCCTGTTAGACTAAAGATACCAAGTTCAAGGCATGACAGCACTGTAAGTGAAAAAAGATAATAATACATACTTACATATGTACATATGTGCAATAATTGAATGAAAAAAATTGCCACGATAGCCTAGTGGATGTGTGTAAGTCTGTTAGAATGGAGGTACCATGTTCAAAGCCTGCAGCGTAAGTTACGGAATTAAAAAATTAAGTAAAATAAGTAAGTTAATAAATAATAAGTCAATAAAAATTACTTTTTACTTTTTCTGCTGGTTTTCTTCGATATCGAAATTAATTCGATAATATCGCACTTTTGATATTGCTAGCGAAACTTCGAAATCGAATGTTTTTTGGGTCAAAACTGAGCGACAGGTGAACATTTTTCGATTCATTTTTGAGTGTCACTCTCGATAGTTTTACACGACAAATGTTCGAGATATACTCGAAATCGATATCAATAACGAAAGCCGTGGTCAACTGGGATTTGTGGTGGATTAATCACATACATACACACACATACGTATTAAGTTTAGAGTTCATTCACAAATTAAAATTGTCTTTGATTTTCTCTTGAGTTGTCTTTTCCCAGCATTGGCTGGTAGCGTTGGTAAAGTTCAAGTCATGAAGGCAAAGTCACTGGAATGTAACATGAGAAGCAACTCCTTTGTCGCTATTGTATAGCAGAATTATCGAAGAAGTGAAATAACCAATAAAATGGCTTTGAAATTTTAATACGCCTCATTTAACACCAGAGGCGCTGCTACACTGCATTATTAAAAACATGCAAAAAGCAAGCAAGCAAGCAAGCAAAGAATAGAGGTTTCCTCTTTCTCTTCCTTCACCACTTGTCTTCTCTATATATCACTATCCCTTTCTTAAAAGAAGGTAGCACGTAGTAATATTAGTAAGCATTCATTGCCTGACCTCTCTAATAAAAAAATTTTTTTTATTATATTTATTTTATAGTTAAATTTGTTTACCGATGTCAGCGGTTTCCTTCTTAAAGTCTCTGGCGTTTTAGGTTTTGTTTCTTAAAACGAATTTTGAGTACTTTATTTACATTTTCAATTATTTTACTAATTTAAGGTTTCACTAAAAAATACAAGTTTTTTAGTTTTATTCTTCAAATTAATTTTTAATATTTGCTATATTTGTTGTTTTTTTAACATAATGGATTTTAATTTGTGTTTTGAAGCCACTAATGTTTTTCTATACTTTATACTGCTATACTCAAGCTTTACACTGACAGTATTTAGAAGCATCGAAAATGAATTGAATTGAAATGAATGACCTTGAAAGCCTGAATAGATACAATATCTATAAAACCACACAAATTCATATTAAAAATAAGGTCGAGTAATTAAATACAAATACATATATATTGAAAAGCTTTTTACTTTAGTTTTAGTATGAAGTAAATGATAATTCTATCATACTTTCAAATTGATCCCTTAAGGTAAAGTTAAATGTGTCATAATCAGAATAATACAAAACAGCTGTTCAAAGCAGCAACACTGTACAACAGCTACATCCAATTCATATGCATAATATGCAAGCTTTTATAAATGAGCTTTTTGGTTTCACACCGACAACAGCACAACAGAAAAACTGATATCGGTGACACCAATGGTTGCTGCTTACTTTACAAAGAAACCAGATTAAATTGTAAAATTTTTCAAAGATTTTTAACTCAAATTCAAGTGTCAGAGTGTGTGTGTTCGAACGTAACTGATGTATAACCATAGAAACCAATTAAATTTTTGTTTTTTGAAAAAACAGCTGGTTGTGGGTTAGACATTTTAGTTGTAGTTTTGAAATGAATGAAGAAATGAAAGCAGCTGATTGTGGTTATGACAGCACTAATACCAGATGCAAATATATATATTATATATATATATATATATATATATATATATATATATATATATATATATATATATATATATATATATATATATATATATATATGGCTAAAGCTATGGCGTTATGGTATGACAAATCTGATTGAAAATTAAAAAAGTTTAAAATATGAAAAATTTCATTCTTCTAGAGTCCAAAAATTATTTGGGCATAATTTAGTATATTTATTATTTATTTAAATATTGGCATTTATTTATTCTTCTGCAAGAGTTCCAAAAATATGCATTGATTTTTATAGTCTTTAGTCCCACTGTGCAATTTTATAGTACAATATGTGCGGCAACGATATTGAGTGTGACGTGCGAACGAAAAAATATTTTATATGCAAATAGGAATTTCATATGGATAGTATGATTTTTCCTACAGCTCTTGAGCTGAAAGGTTTCACTTTGGCCCAACTTTGTTGTTTTTTTTAATGAAAAAAATGTATTAAAGTTATCGTTTTGGCTTAAGAGGAAGAACAAATGTCTTTTTTGCAACAAATATTGTTTAAAGCTGCCGCTGTGAACCAATTGCGTAAACGGTTTTGCAGTTTTTTTTTTTGTTGTTGTTTTGTTATGCAAACATAAGGTTCCGTACACGCAAAGAAAAGATATGGTTGTAGAATGGTTGAGAAAACAATATTATGTTCTCTGAAACAAATATGTGGTCGTTGAAAACTAGTTATTGTTATTTTAAACATTTATTTCGTTACGATAAACAGAGTAATATTTGAATTTAATAATTACATTATCACATCCATAAAAAAGTGTGATATGGTTAGAGTTTAACAATTCAGTTTTGTTAAAAATTTATGACTACAACATAATTTGTATTATTATTTAAAAATAATATGATGTAAATAACAATATAATGTTATCCAAAATCATACTATTTTAAGTTTAAAAAAAAAATATTTTTCAGAAACATCTGTCAGTTCAGTATTTCGTTTGTAAGCTATCGGTAGTGCACGGGTGGTGTTAAATAAATTAATAGATAAATAAAGTATAAACAAAAGGGTTGGCCAATAAAAATATATAAACATTTGTGTATCTCTTTATACAGACATGTCTGTATGTCGCGTAAGTATACATTTTTATATATACATTTTATGTCAATAATATTAATTTATTTTTATTTCGAATTTAATGCACAGCTGTTTCTACAATAAAAATATGATTAAAAAACAAAATAGTATTATTACATTAAATAATACTGTGATCGCATTTAACAATATTAATATAACATTAGATCATGGTATGGTGAGTCTCAATTATATTTTAGTCACATCTTACAATAGTGTTGTCATATTAACAATAATAAGATAAGGTAAAACAAAGTCAATTGTTCTTGTAGATAATATTATTATTAACTCAGATAATAGTATAATTAAAGTTTGCTTTTCTATTAACAATAATATGATTTGACTGCAAACATATAATTCAATCATAGTATGTTGCTGTTTGATTATGGTTGCCTCAACCATATTTTTTCTTTGCGTGTAGTTTATACTAAAAGTGAACAACTACTTCCCCTATAAAAATTCTACAGAAATCATTCAAGCGACTGAGTACTTTTCCTTCATTTACTTATTTGGATTACAACAGCAGCAGTCTTAAAATTTATGATTTTCCATAAATATTTGTATTAAGCATTCAAAGTCATTTGTTTGTTTGACGGTTTTTCATTTCAAATGGCTCTTGTTTCATTATAATGAGATGCGGTTTTAACAAATTGTTGTGGGCTGAAAATACCACCAGCACGTGTCATTTCGGCAAAGTTTTTTTTATTTTAATATTCTTTTTTCTGGGTAATTGAGTGTGTGTGTGTGTGTGTGTTAGTTAGTGTACCCTGCAGGAGAATAGGCGATAATTGTCTAAAAGCTACTAGTATAATTACTAGAATAGCAAGAACTAGTGCAAAATGGGTTAAAGTTGTTGTGTAAAATTACTAGTGCTGATGAGTACTAGTATATGAAGTAGTTCCAAGGCACTACATTGCAAAATAAATTTTAACTGTCTAACATATCTTGCACTGTATAAAAATTGGTATCATATAATTATTAAAATTTTAGCTTAATCTAAAAATAATTATAATTAAATAATTATAATTACCCTTTTGTATTTCTGAATTTTGATAAATAATTGCAAATTTTAACAAGCGTTGTAACAAAGGAATAAAACCACCAATTTTATAGAATTTTTCTTTACAAAAGAACTGGTAATAAACTAGTCCTAAACTAGTACCAATGGTACTAGTAGTTTTCTAAACACACTCAATGCTAATTTGAGCATTAAGATAGTATAGGAAGGGTTACAGTTGGGAACTAGTGGTGGTGATTTCTGTACTACTAAAATACTAGTTGGACACCAGTTCGTTCCCCTGCAGGGTATTTATAACTACATACACATCAATGAATAAGTTATATTTTTTTTACTGTAACAAATGATGAATTATTTTGTATTATCACTAATTTTTGCTGCAGGAATATTTTGTAAAAATATTTTGTAAAAAAATAAAAAAAATAAAAATATTTAAATTGTTTTCAATTATAAACTTTCAGTGCCAAATCAATCATTTTAAAAAAAAAAAACTTAAAGTAATTAGTAGGGAAAGGATTTTCATGTAAATACATGTTTTCTGGCGTTGGTCGTAGATCAACGTAAATAAAATATCTTTGCAAATCAACAAATTTGTAACACAATGGCATCGATTTGTTAGTGCATATTTTTGCATATTTTATAATAAATACATATTTTTGCATATTCCATTGTAAATCTATATTTTTAATACATTTTTTTTAGTTTTTTCATGCTATAAATCTAATTTTAGTTTTTTTTATTAGTTGTAAATTATTTAAAAGCCGCAGTTTTTACGATTGTGTAAGAACAAAAAAGAAAAAAAATTTACGATCGCATTTTTGGTGATATTATTCGATATTGAAAAACACCGTATGACTCCTTCAACTTATTTGAAAAGTTCAGTACCTTGGCTTAAGTCAAGAATACCAACACCATTGAAAATTAAAAAATAGCATGAGATAATAGCCCTTTAAAACCAAAAAATGTTTGTGTAATTTTTTTCAGCGCTCTGAACAAGTTATTTTTTGCATATAGGTGCAATTTTTTTGACTTTAAAATTTCTTTAATTTTATTAATAGATACAGTTTTTTCTTGTTGGAAAAATTTAATTTTTTTACAACAAACTCAGGAAAAAAAATCCACCTAAAGTTGAATTTTTAAAATCATTCTATTCGTAGAGACATCAGGTGTATTTTTTATTTGACAATTCCGTAGACACACATTAACAAGCAGGCCCCCATTCCCCAAAAATAGTTCAATCGCAAAATTAATTAATGTACGCCTGCTGATACTTTCCTCCCATTTTCACCTGTTGAAAACTATGAGTTTTATAAAATCTAGGGCGTGTATTAAAGGATTTTTGGTCTGCGGTCTGCGTGTGGATTTTATTAAATGGCACCAAATCACATACAATGAAATGATTTTGTAACATTAACCAAAACTTTTTGTCACTTCTATTTCTGCCGGAATGCTAAATGCCAAATATATTTCTAACAATCAGAAGAGAGGAGGATTTTTATTTAACACTTGGCTGTAAAATCGTTATTTTCCAAGAAAACTGACACTTTAAGCAAATTTTATATGAAAAAGTTAAGTTCTAGGAAAATATTGACCAACATATCGCGCCATAACCGCCTAAATAGCTTAAGCGACATTATTTTCGAACTTCAATTTTTGACCAAAATTGATTATTTGCGATCGTAAATAGTCGATTTTCGTAAAACAAACGAATTACGAAAAATGTGTCGCTTAAGCTATTTTAGCGCATATGGCTCGATATTTTAAGCGTGTGTACAGTCCTATTGGCATGTTTAAATGTTTTATAATAGTGTTTTCACACTGAATTTCGGTTTTAACTTTTGAATACTGAGGGGGAAATACTGAAGTGTACATATGATGGTAAATTTGATCCATATTAATTACGCAAATACATATTTGTACTAAAAATAATTTTATTTATATATATTTTTTTTAAATATAAGAGACCATATTTTTTATTCAGAAACAAATAAACTATTGATAAAAAAAAGTTTTTATTAAATGCACCAAAACAGGCACTTTATAAAAATAGCAGTTCCTGAATTGAAAGAAAAGCCTGAATTTAAAATTAGTCAAAAACTTAACTGCAATTATTTCATAGCCAAAGGTGTAAAGAAATACCTAATTCAGATTAATGAAATTTCATTTTGTTGCATGAAATTTTTTCTTTTTGCTAACAGCAGCGCTAAATAAGAGAATTTGTTATAAAAAATGGTCGTAGAATAAATCTCTGATGGATTTTTAGCAACTTATTTGATATGAGTTGCTCCTCCAGTCCTCCTATTGACAAATAAAAAATTTTCATATAACTAATTTCATGAAAAGAAGGCTTAATGTAAATTAGGTATTAAGTTAAGTAAAAGAGATCAAGGTCAACATTTTACTGGATTTCTCAATTCATTACAATCCGTATTTAGACAGTGTACGCGTCTCAGCTTGCTACAGTATATTCAAATTGGATGCGTAGGCTTACATTTTAGTCTTTGTATTAATATTTTTGGAGAATACTCGCTTATTTTCGGTCGACAACTGTCGATTTAGCTGACTAGCAACTTTATTATTGCTAAACCACTGAGTTTCTTTCTATAATTCAACATGATATACAATTACATGTTGCTTATAACGCAACCTATAGAAATATATTTTGAAAAGATTTCTTTAAAATATTCCCTAGAAGAGGCAAAATATTTTCTGTGAAAAAAATTACGTCAATAAACATATTTCGGATCATACCAAAACAACATCTGCTAAACTGCTACTGAGTATGAAGGACGACGATATAGGAAGATACTAAAAAGCCCAAATGACTAGAACGGAATTGACCTTTAGTTAAGGGTCAACGTTAAAGCAAAATGTTAAAACCTGGTTTTACTATACAAAATTATTGTTTTAAAACTAACTTAAAAACTTTTTTGAATTGGATTTAAATAGGTTTTATGAAATGCAACCTTGTTATTGCTGTACTTAATACAGTGCTACCAAACTAAAATGACTGAAGCAGCTGATAATTTTAATGACAGTGAATAAGCACAAATACGGATTTAAACATTTTAAAGTTAATCTAAATGCATGCAGCCACAACAACAATGAAAAAATCTCTTAAGAAAAGAAACTTTTGGACGGAATCGCCATGTAGAAAAATAGTTTGTTCATATGTGTTGGTGGCAGGATTGACTCTTAATGGTGGGCGCGAATTTTAAGTAGCCCACCTACCCGGGTGTAGCCGGCGCTAATTAGCCCCAATGACTCTAGTGTAGTAGAAAAGCAGCTGAATGTCGACACCAGTTTATTAATTGAATTTAGTTACAAATTTAATCAGCTTATATACTAATTATGAGAAGAACCTAGATTATAAAAATGAGTGATTTACTAAAATTCACTCAATGTCTTATTTCTATATTTACAATTGTTTTTAGGGAAAACAGAATGTTATAGTATATCTTTCGAATAATTAATTATTTTCCCATAGTGAAAAGTGACGTGCAGGCAAACACACACACACACACACACACACACACACACACGCACACACACACACACACACACACACACACACACACACACACACACACACACACAATAGCATGCGGCGTATTTCTGTTTTAAATTCTTTAAGTGTCAAAGCAACGGTCAGCGGCACACAGCAAAACTATCAAGTGCCATCTGAGTTTTTGGGTGACATCTGGCACCTCTTTCAGTTATTGCATGTTTGTAACATAGCGTCTATATCTGATATTACCTCTGATATAATATGAGAGAGAACGTCGGCAGAATTAGAAGAAAAAAAAATATATTAATATTGATATTAATATCTATGTAGGGGAAAACGTACTCTTGTAAGTATCGTAATATTTCACAAATATCAGGCAGCCGTGCAGTAAAAATCTTCGTTTATTGTAATAGTAATGTGTGTTTCATAAAAATTTTAGTATTTCCTTAATACATCGTCCATAATTAAATTATTTCCGTATTTTTTTAATCAAAAAATGTTAATTTTCACTTTAATACGCAAAATTCTCTTCACGTATCTATGTATGTATGCATTTTTTGACACTTGATATCATAATATTGTTTTCTAAATATATATTATGAAAACAATATTATAATATCTGATATAACATTAATATAATACTAATATTGCAGTCCACACCTAATATAATTCGCTCTGCTATGAAATTTGACGTTTGCTGATAGAAATATATTTGATATTATATCAGGTATAGACGCTATGCAAATTAGTGCATTTACGCTGTGACTTATTGGTTTAAAAGAATTAAATCGTAGTACACTAAAATATAAATTTCGGAGCTGAAAAAGACTGTCAGTCATATCGTCCACCTGTCGACAAAAAAAAAATTGTTTAATTTGTAAGGTATATGAGTATTTAATTCTCTTCTAAGCACTGAAGAAATCCGAGTTGCAAAAAACCTAAAGTTCTCTCCAAACCTCTTCACAAAACTCAAGCATAGCGACATAAGCAGTAGCTGACCCAACTCCAAACATTTTTGCAGCAGTACGATATTCTTCAGATTGTATCAACAATTTCAAAATTTTCTGTGGCTGCTTTAAACACAAGAGAATTTTTTCTTTCGAAATTTGCTTACATTTTTTATATATAACCAAGCACTTTTTCATTTTATGTAATTAGTTCATTATATTAAAATATTATTTTAGAAAATATAAAATGATTTCGCTTTCAGCGCCCATTTCTCAAATTTCTTAGTTTTTCATACAAAAAAAAAAAAAATAGCTGCCAAATGAATGTTATAAAAATTATAAAAGTACAGCAACAAATAAATTTATTACTTTAGCAGATTTATCTTATATTGAACAAATTTATTAGACAGCCTGCACAGAGAAAACAGTGCCTAATAAATACCTCATAAAATAGAACAAAATTAATAAGAAATCTCTATGGTTTTTTTTCAATAAAGAAATCTTATTAATTTCATAGAGAAAACCTTTTTGAAAAAATCAAGAAGAAATCTTGTAGTTTTTATGAGGTTATCTTATCGATTTTTTTTAATAAGGTTTTCTTCTTGATTTTATGAGGCGACCTCATAAAATACAAAAAAAAATGTGTCTTTCTTTATTCTTTGTGCTTTGCTTATGTATTTTCATTTAAATTCTATACCATATACTTATGTATGTATGTAGTATATGTAGATGTTATTTATTTATACTTTACATACTATACATACTTACATATTATATTGTATTCTTAATTAATTAACTCACCATACATACATATTATTACTTGAAGGAGACAAGTATTGAACCAGCAAACTTCTGACTGATAAACAAACACTCTAACCGATATGCTAACAAGCAGTCTGAATAACCATTGAAATAATTTTGCAAACATGCTTATACAAAAACGAAAAAGATCATGAAAATGAAATTGTCTGTGTCTATTTATAGATATGAAATAACAAGACACCTCATAAAATCAAGAAGATTTCCTTATTAAAAAAATCAATAAGATGCTTTACACATAATCATATAGGAACCTAATAAAATCAAGAAGAAAACCTTTATATTTTATGTTAGTGGAAAAATATTCAATTGTTCTTTCGACTTGTTCACTTCGCAGTGGTTCACTTTCAACTAAAAGTTTAATTTTAATACATATGTATGTACATATGTATGTATGTAAAGTAAAGAAGTAAAGTTATGAGCGTCACTTAGCCACGTCTTTAAAAAATCTTCGACGACGGGTACAAGACAATGGTAAGTCGTACAAGACATATTGAAGACAGCGCCATACAAATCGTCGACGAATTTTTCATACAAATGGAGGCGAGGTTACACAAGACGAGATGAGCGACAATGTCGCTCAGATTGTCGGCAACACGGCTTTATTGAAGACAAAACGGGGGACATTGTCGTTCAGATTGTCCTCAAAAAAGTTTAATTGATGACAAAACATGTGACATTGTCGACGATTTCCTTTAAATTGTGACATGTTGTACATTAATCGTAGAAGACTACTTAAAAATTTGTTTGAAAACCCCAAATATGTGTATGTTTTTTGTATTTTTAAACAAATTTTTAAACAAATCTGCGACGATTTGGCTAACTGGGTATGAATATTGAAGTCTCTGCAGCAGAGATATTACGGAACAAAAACGAAAAAGATCATTAAAAAATTGTCTCTATGTTTATTTATATACATGCATACATACATAAATGAAATAACAAGAAACATAATAAAATCAAGATTTCCTTATTAAAAAAATCAATAAGATGCTTTACACATAATCATATAGGAACCTAATAAAATCAAGAAGAAAACCTTATTGAAAAAATCAATAAGGCAACCTAATAAAATCAAAAGGAAATCCATATAGTTTACAATTTATAAGAAAACCTAATAGAATCAAGAAGTTTTTCTCTATGGATTGTTTTTTTTTTTTTTTGGTGCCAAAAATAACGGAAATTGAGTAAAAAAAGTTGGAAATAATAAGATTTCTTCTTGATTTTATGTGGTTTTCTTCTCGATAAAATTAATAAGATTTACCACATAAAAACAATAAGGAATCTCTATGAAAAAATCTTCGCTTCTTTCTGCTGGGATATCCCTTAGCCTAAAAACGTTTCATAGAGAAAATCTTATTGATTCTATGAGGCAGTTTTTTCTCTGTGTGTATGTTAAAACACACAAACTCTTAGTGTCCACGCAAAATCAGCTGTTTGGTAGTTTTAATGTTTATAAACCAAGGTTTGAATTTGTAAGTGAAAACACTACAAATCATCTGCAATGCAAGCATCTGCTTTAATTTAATTTTTAACCAAATTCAAAAAGGAATCTATTCACACTTCGATTAACTAGAGTATTGAGTGACGTATACTTAATATGTTTAATTAAATTGCAGTTCCACATTAATCATACTCTACAAAATATGCTGTGACGGACGAACAGTTGTCTCACACTATATGCCTATTTGCATATAAGCATTCAATATCCGTTCTGTATTATACAGAACAGTATACTGTATTTGAGCGTCCTGTTCTGTATAAATTATTCGTTAGGAAATAACGTTTAAATGTTCTGTATTTTATTTACTGTTCAGTATTTGTTCTGTATTTTCATAACTCAAACTGAATTTAAAAAATTACCGCAGTTTCTGCAACAACACTGTTTTAATTAACACTGGATAAGGCCTTAATATATCAACTATGCCAATACCGCAGTTTAATAAAAATTCAGAAACAACGTGAGTTTTGTTTCCTTAATTTTTTCTCCTTGAGAGTGTAGATATGAAATTTGTCTCTGTTAGTGACATCTTATGTTTTAAATCTTATTTTTGATGATCACGCTTCAGGAGCCTGGCTTTTCTTCGTTCATTGTCAAGTTACTTTATTTCATGATTATATATCGCAGATTGAGTCCCAAAAATAGGTATGACTAAGGTCTCTCTCATTATTAATGAACTTAAGTTTAAAAACGCACAACGTAGAGAGGAAATATTTTTGCCTATTGCTGTTAAAAAAAAATCGTAATTGAGCTAAGCCACAAAAATGTTATTTATATGGATTAGTTTAAAGCTAATGCAGGCCGATTTTATGCAGATTATATTGAATACTTAAATCAATGGGAAGTTGAAACTCCTGCGTGGAAAGATGTTAAATCCAGTTTAGTTTTCATTATGGATAAAAGAAATGAGTTAAACATAATTGACACCGAATAATTTGATGAATTAACTCTTGTTAAAAGATATTTAGAAAAATTAAAGGAATATAATGAGAATCAAAAATCTGTAGAAGAGCGCTGAACATTTTAAATAAAGATACATAAGTTTTAAAAATACGTTGAAAGTTGTCGAGTTCAGGTTTCAATGCCCCAACAGAAAGAGTATTTTCTGTTTTAAATAATATATGGACCAGTGAGAAAAACTAAATGAAGATAGATACCATCAAAGCGTTTTTGATCACTAAATTAAACTATGATTTAATTTGAATTTAAGGAACAGTTAAAAGGAAATCAATGCTTGGTAAACAAATTTATTTCACAGAAAAATACCAAAATTAAAACTACAAGTATGTATGTAGCTATTAATTTTTTATACTGGGGTTCTACTGTGTAATTCGAAACGAAAGAAAATACTTACGAATTTGTATGCCTATAACGTGTAAATTCGAAAGCATTTTCTTTCATTTCGAATTACAGAGTTGACCGCCTGATATACATACATACCTATGCAGATCAGCTTGTTAATTTTGCCTTTGTCGAAAAAATAAAAATTTAATAAATCCATAAAATTCAATATGTTTAATATGTCTGTAAGGTTGTTTGTCCTTTAGTTGCTGTTTGTTAAATATTTCCTTGTTCTGTATTTGGATTTTAAAATTATGCTCACCGTAGTTATAATGCACATAGAAAATTAAATAATTTAGTTACACAAAAATACAATAAGAAAACTATAAGAATATTTGTATTTTACAACAATAATACTTATACACGAAGAGTATAAAAGGAAGAAATTTAACAAACAAAAAAATTATGAAAAATTTTTTGGTTGCTATAATTGTTATTTGTAACCAAAAACAAAAAAATATAAATCTCACTTAAATTGGTTACAGTAACCAAAATAAAATATCTCTTACGATAATAGTTAAAAATAACCGAAATCAAATAAAACACATTTTTCAGTAACTTTTTCATTTCAAATAAAAAAAATAACAATTATTTTCCGTCCCTGTGTAAAATAGTATATAAGCAGTCATAATGTTAAATAAAATCAGACCTTAATTTAAAAACGCAATCCGGCAACAACTTGCCTAGTTTATAAATTAACTTCTTACTGTTTTCTGGCAGTTCTTTTGAACGCCTACTTATAAGCTGGACCCCCTGTACACTTGGATAAAAATAATAATTGGGCTATAGGACCTCACAAGCACACCATTAAAAATCCTTTTAAACATTACATAAGATAGACCATTATGAAAGATCTTTATAAAAGTCCATTTTTAATCATTACAATGGTGATCCAAAAGCAATTCAAGGCCTTAGAGATGAAATTCGTGAGGTTATCGAGGACATGTGCAAATTGATGATGAAAAAAAGAATATGATCCTGCATTGACATCTGATTGACTGTTATTGTTTTCCATTATTAATGTCATACCCTCCTCTTTACAACTGAATAAATATGCCATGATTTCGCTTTAAATACTTGTTACTTTTACATATCAAACTTAAACCTCTTATTGGAAAAATATGTAATATATACATTAAAAAAAGTATAACAGAAAATGATAACGAAACAGATTTTAGCAAAGTTTTTCATGTAAAATCAAACAATTTCCCTTACTATTTAAACTGAAATATATTATATAAAAAATATGTTTAACATTCATGCAACTGCTTTTGATATACTTTGTGTTATTAAGTTTTTATTATAAAAGACAAGAACATGAAAAAAAAGTAAGTGAAGAGGAAAGAAAAGATTTTTTTTTTTCTTTCAAATTTATTTTACTTTTTACGAGTTATTGAACAAATTTTAAATTCGTTTCTCAGAAGAAGTAAATGAATTTTTGGCTTTGAAATACAAAAAGATTTATGAGCTAACCTGCTGAAATTGAAGTCTGTCCAAGGCTGCCAAGTGTTTTGTTGAAGATAACAAGCAACCAGAGAATTACATTACACAGACAAATGAATGGTAAAGGCCGGTTGAAACGTTTGAGCAGTTGTTCATTAAATGGTTGACTTGTTCGAAAGAATTTGTTTATTACAATAGATTGAGTACCTGCTCTTAGAATTTGAGGGAACTGGCCGTTTTATTGCAATAAAATGTTAGTTTAAATTTAAGGAACAAATTTCTTTGCAAATGTGCTCTGGTCCCTGGTGCTTGTATTAACAAAATCATTTTCTAACCACTTAATTCATAACAATATCATACATTTAACTTAAAGAATTCTACATAACAACGATATATCACTTTTAAATTGTTTTTTATTTCCATTCAGTTTCATTTATCATTAGCTTCAAAGGGCATACGAGCAGATTCTCTGAGAGGTAAAGTGATGGCCATAGAGGATGTTTTTATGTCCAAAATATGGAAAAGTATAGACGTATCTTCAATTCCGAGTTACCAGTATTAAACTTCAAACAGTTAAAACTGTACTGGCTGGTTAAACTTAAAAAGTCACAAAAGAACAACTTTTTTCAATTGAATATTTCTTCTTCACGTTTTGTTTTGATAAATCTTCTTAAAAGGAGGCATAATCCCTTGAATTTTGTGCTCTAAAATTTTTCTGAGGCTACAAAAATCATAAAAGAATCCATATTAGCGATCGCAAATAACTGTAAGTTGTTGCTTTGGCATATCGCATATTTTGATGTCACGTGCGACATTGAAAAACAACATTTGTTATAAAGGGTGTTTTTTATTGAGGTATAGAACTTTAAGTTGGCATCACTTTTTTAACTGGCGGCCATTTTGTCAGCTGTCAAGTGATTAATATTTAGTTTGGTTTGCCATTTCATCATGAACAGGTTGACAAAAGAACAACGCTTGCAAATCGTGCAAATTTATTTCGAAAATAATGGTTCAGTTCGCGAAGTTTACCGCAAGCTCCGTCCATTTTATGGTCGACATAATCGTCCATCAGAGCAATTAATTCGGTTAACCATGGATCGTTTTCGCACTACGTTTACTCTATGTGATAATACGCATCCGCAGAGACGTCGAACAGTGCGCACCGAAGAAACAATTGCCGCTGTAGAGCAAAGTGTTGAAGAGGACCCGAATGAATCGATTCGCCACCGTGCACAGCAATTGGAGCCGACTAACCGACTATTTTGTTCCCGAATTGGATGGCATGAATGTGGATGAGTTGTGGTTCCAACAAGACGGCGCTACATGCCACACAGCGCACGTCACAATCGATTTATTGAAGGAAACATTCGATGAGCGCATAATTTCGCGGAATGGACCTGTCAATTGGCCACCAAGATCGTGTGATTTGACACCATTGGATTATTTTCTTTGGGGATATGTGAAGTCGCTCGTCTACGCCAACAAACCAGAAACGTTAGGGGACTTGGAAGCCAACATTCGTGGCGTTATTGCCAACATACGGCCCCATATGCTCGAAAAAGTGGTTGAAAATTAGACCTGTAGAATTGGCTTTATTCGAGCCAGCCGCGGCGGCCACATGCCCGAAATTATATTTAAACATTAATGGCATAAAATTATCCTCCCAATAAAGCCAAATTGATGGACATTAAAACGATTTTCTTGTGTTTTATTTCAATTCGAAGTTCTATACCCCTAAAAAAAAACACCCTATATGTGCGTCAAAACAAGTTACATGCAGTAAGCTCATCAGATATTCATTATAAGCAGAGATATTTAATTTTTTGTTAAACAAACACAACCCGCGAAGTGATTAGCTTGTCGGCGGAAAACACCCAGGGTCTATCGCGGAAATCGAACCCATTACCTCTGGACTGAGAGGCAAGCATCGCTAGCACTCAGCAAAAAGGGCACCCAGCAAAAAAGAAAATAAAAAATCGGAGCTAATTCCAAAGGTTTACCACTTTCATTGGATACCAATCACTACAGGTACTAAATTTAATATTTTAAGGCTATTGTTCATATAAAAAGTTCTACTAGACAACCCTTAACTATGCTGCAATTAATAAGTTGTGTGTGTGTTAATTTTTTGCTGGGAATTAAATTAAATTAAAATAAAATAAAATAAAATCTTGCAGAAAAACATAAAGATTTGCGATTGTCGTATCTAAATAAAATTGCTCACGTGCAACATCGTGAGTGTAATATATCATAAAACTTAAAATACTTTTAAATAATTCAAATTTAAATGAGCAAAAAATAAATATAAGGAGAGTTGCAAATGTCGGAAGAAAAATTGAAGAAAGAAAAAATATTTATCCTCATCGTGGTTGGTATATTTCGCTTTCAACTACGACGTTTTTGTATTGAAGTAGAAATCTTCCAAATACGCCAGCCCATTATTACAAAAAACTATATTAAAAAACAATTAAAGAGTGCGGAATGCTGGGGAGAAATTGGCAGGCGTTGGTTGGATGTAAAAATTAAATTATTACAGGCGGAAGACGTAAGAGACTAAGCCGGTGAAAGATTGCAGTAAAATTGCAGTGAAATGTCAAACAAATGCAAAACCTACCCTGCACATGCAAGTAAATATTTTCAAAAGCTATAAAAAAGTGCAGTATGTGCTGCCAAGAGACATGAAGAAAAAAAATGATTTAAACGCAATTTCTTTAAGCTTGTTTAATCATAATTTCGTAAAAAGAGAAACAGTAACAATATTACTCGTATTAGAAAAAATGTTACGTGCAACATGTCATGTGCGACTTTGTCGAAAGCTTAATTTTTTTTTAAGTATATAAAACAATTATGGTTAAAATGAAAATCATATTAAAGAGACATTAATTAATTAAATAAATAAAATATTGCTTCAGGTTCATCTTTGGCGACAAAAACCACTTCTTCTTTTGTCACATGCGAATAACTTTTTTTTTCTGCAAAAATTGCTTAGAATTAAACCTAAACTTGTTAAACTGAAAATCCGTTTAATTTTTACTTTAAATGTGCACGACGGTCACGTTCGACATCATAAAAATATCTACATGCTTTCTCTGAATTTCATAAACTGCCGGCTCTCCTAAAACGTAAAGTAATATCGGCGTCACAATTTGTATTTTGCATTTAAGGTTTCGCTAAAATAAGCGTTTTGATTCGGTGGCCACAAAAACAACTTCTGTTTTTGTCATATGCGAATAACTTTTTTTTTCAAAAATTGCCTAAAATTAAACTTAAACTTGTCAAATGGAAAATCCATTTTTTTTTACTTAAAATGTGCGCCACGGTCACGTTCGACATCACGGAGATGTCTAAATGAATTCTCGTAATTTTGTTAACTGCCTGTTGTCTTAAAATGTAGAGTAATTTCGGTATCATAATTTGTATTTCAATCAAAAGGATACTACTGCTTTTGGATGCACAAGGTATGTCCGTTCTCGCTTGTTTTCCTGAGACGCTGAAACGACTTCAAATTAATAGATTTTACTTTTGCTTTGGTAAAAAAAAAAAACAGAACAAAAAATGTTACTCCTTTCAAATAAAAGGGAGTGTCTAATCTCTCTTTTATGTGAAAGACTCTTTAAGGTATTCTAAAGCAGTTAGATAAGAATATTAATTGAATCAAAGAAATTCATAAGCAGGCCTTTAATAAGGCATGACGTAAAAAGGTCTTCTGAGTTTTCCCGCTGGGTATGTCTGTGGGTATGTGTGTGTGTGTGTGTGTGTGAGAGAGAGAGAGAGAGAGAGAGAGAGTGTGTGTGGTTGTTTAAGCATCTCGTAACTTAAGAACATATTACCGGATCGGAAGCATATTTGCCACATTCGAAAGATGTTAAGGTGAGGTAAGGTAAATAAGATTTAAAAAAATTCTCGAAAATAAAATTTTTAAAAAACTGTTTCTTTTAAACAAGTTTTAAACTTAAATAAAATCGATAAGTCTCTTTAATTTAGAAAATATTACAAATACTGAATTTAAGCTACAAGTTAACTTACAATATTGCCATCCTTCCCAAGGTAAGTGTCGTCGTGCCTTCGAAATATTATTTAAGGTTGCTGCGAAATATTTAATTCTTCTAAAAAGAAAAAAAAAGAAAGAAAAAAGTACAAGGCATTACAAGATTGAAACAGTTTGTTATGGAATTAAAAATACATTAAGATCTATATTTCCATTAGATTTAGTCTCCCTTCCATTTACATGCGCACAATAAACGAACTCACAAAGAAGCCAATGCCATTATCAGTATCACAGAGTCAGTGTCATTGTCATTGTCATTGAACAGCAAATTTTTCGTTTCTTATCACCACAGACAACAAATGGTGCATGAAGGAAAAATTATTCAGTGAGAGAAATTTTTGGCATACAAAATATGAAATTATTAGCATTTTAACTCAATTATCTTAGATGTATGTACGAGTATGTAGACAAGGGAACTACTAATAAGTATGAGCAAGTGTAGTCGTACACTTTACTCACAAAATGCTACAAAAGATGTATGAGTATGAGTATTCACAAAGATTTGGCTTAGGTTAGTAGAAAAATGAGATAAGAAAAACATATGTTCAAATTGTCATCCTGAATTCAGAAATATGTTTTAACCAAAAATGCTGAAATGCAAAAATACTATGTGTCATTTATGGCCACTTGTTAACTTTTTTTTTAATAAATATTATGCACAGTGCTTTGATCCCATGTTATGATGGAACAAAAATTCAAAGAATTGTAGCAAATAGTTTGAAAACTCAATATGTTGATACAAATTTATAGAATTAATATAATAGAATTTTATTAAAACTATCAATTTAAGATGTTTGAGAAAAATTTTAGTTTTTATCAGATAAATTAGTTGATTTATTCACAAAGAAAATTTAGCGAAATTCTTGTGGTATCTTAAGTGCACTGGGCACGATCAAATAAATTTATCAATTAGTGTATATGTGTGAGTGTTGTATGTTTGTCACTTAAAAAGGAGACGTATAAATAAATAAGTGAATCAACATTTTTTAATTGGACTTTGAAGCGTGTTCGTGTCAAAACATGTCGTCATCGGATTTATTTTTTTATTTTTTATTTTTGTGTGTAATTACAGGCAATTCTAGTCATGATTTATTTATTCAGGCCGTATTACGAATATTTCATATTCATGACAAAATAATGGCAGAAAATAGAAATTTTAAAAATGCCTGGTTCTGCTTTAGATTTATAGATTCACCAGCAAGGAATTCCTGTAAATTCAAACGAGAAGGAGGAAAAAAGGATAAAATCGGTATCTCGGGTTAAAAGAGGAAAATGCCTCTGGAGCGATTTTTTATTAATTCTGGGGAAAATCTCGAATATGTTTTAGTACTTTATGAGGGATAAAATTGTACCCATCTTTTGGTACTTTTTTGTTATTTTCTAATAAATCCACAATATTTGTTTTTTCTTAAAGCGGAAGCACTAACGGTTTTTTTGCACTACTTTTGCGAGAACAAAAACAAACTGAACAGAACAGAAAAGACAATATTTTAATAAATTTCTACACTAGGAGGATATTCATAAAATTTTAAACGAATTTGAAATGTATTTTATTTTAAATTTTCCATACAAAATTTTCCTGAAATGAATTTTAAATTAATTTTATTTTTTATGAATATCGGGGTAGATACTTATAGGGAAACGAACCTCGAAATTCACAACTAATAACATAAATTGAACTTAGATATCGTCACATTAAATACAAACGGACGTAACTACACAAAAATTCGAAATGAAGTTTTTGATTGATTGGCTCATTTTATCAAACTGCATGTTCTCGCAAATGTTTAGACCTCTGCAATCAAAAATGACGACTAATTTTTATGCATCTAGTTTCTATTGCAAGGAACGTAACTAACATAAAAGCTTAAATATACATATCTATAAAAGAGAAATAAATGTTTATAGTCATATAAAAATCCGTACTACAAGTAAATTTCGAAGAAAAGTTGCAAGAATTAATTCACTCTTTTTTTTTTTTTTTTTTTTTTTGAACAAAAAACCAAAAATTCTTACTGTTGTTTGATTGTTTCGTATAGTAATCAAAGAACTCACAAAAGCACGTTGACTAGATCAAGTCTTAAGTTAATTAAACATTGCGTATTCATTAATAGTTTTTCTTGTATTAGAATAATTTATAAAATGAAATCAGCCTAGTTATTATTTTATTTTAGAATATTACCTAAAACTGTATTTGTCAGAAGGAGTTTTAAGAAGTTTTCAAAACAATTATACTGATTCATTGCTCCAGTGAATCATATGAATGAATATGAAAATGAATTGCAATCAGTGGCATGCATTTATTAACAACAATCTCATTGATATGAATCATGCAATTACATCTATAACTTTTTAATATTAACTGCTAGCTTAATATTCATTTTAGAAAATGCAAAATTATGCCGTTTGATTCGTAATCATGCACATCTCTGGTGTGTATCAGAGTGTATGCATGGCTTAACCCATCGGAATTAAAATTACGGCATTCTAAAGACATTTACCTCATTTAGATTTCGTGTTTTAGTGAACCGATTTGGTCCGAATAGATTTGGAAAAAAAATTATTTTTTCTTTTCAAATAACTCTTAAACTACAGGGTGGGCCAAAAGAAACCAAGGGGTGTAAAAGTTTAATAACTTTTTTGTTTATTAACTTTTTTTTATTTTTTCTTTCAGATTATATAATATACAAAATGGAAATTTTTTTACACTAAGTATGAAAAATTATGTCTGTTAAATGACCACCGTTTTCAGCTTCGCACTGGCTCTTTTTAGAGCATTTTCCATAACATCTTTCAAAACTTGTGGCTGTAGCGTTCGAATTTCTGGAACAATGTTTGCCTTGAGTTCAAGGATTGTCTCTGGCTTTTTCACATACACTCGCTCCTTCAAAAAACCCCAAAGAAAATAGTCGGGTGCTGTCAAATCTGGCGATCGCGCTGGCCAAATAATTTCCGAATTTCGAGAAATTATTCGCTCTCCAAAAATTTGACTTAAAAGTGCCATTGTGTCTCGGGCAGTATAGGCAGTGGCTCCGTCCTGCTGAAACCGCATACCAGGTCTGTTTTCAAGAGCAGGACGTAAAAAATTTTCTATCATAAGCCGATACCGCTCTCCATTTACGGTTACAGCACTTCCATCTTCATTCTCGAAGAAGTAGGGCCCAATGACATTTTCAGATGTGATCCCACACCATACTGTACACCTGATGGGGTGCAATTGGCGTTGATGAATGGCTCTTGGATTTTGAGAACCCCAGAATCTACAGTTCTGCTTATTAACAAAGCCATTCAAATGAAAATGAGCTTCATCACTCATAATCAAATTTTCAATAAAGTTGATTTCATTTCTGGCCAACTCTTGAAATTTAACTGCAAAATTTAGACGTTGCCGATGATCTGCGGGTTTTAATTCTTGGACCAATTGCACCTTATATGGGTATAACTGTAAATCTTTCTTTAAAATGCGCCGTAGTGACGTACGAGACATTTCTAGCTGAGCAGAACGCCTTCTGCCAGATGTTTCTGGTGCTTCGTTAACACTTTGCTGTACTCGTTCAATATTTTCCGCAGTGCGACTTAAACGTGGTCTACCGGTTCGAGGCAAATCTCTTACGCTGCCATGTTGGTGATGACGATTAACTAAGCAACGAATCATCGCTTCAGAGGGCGAAATTCTGACGTTAAAATGTCGACGATATGCTCTTTGTGTTAAAATAATTGATCTCTGGTTTAAATAATAAAATTCTATTGTTCTGGTTCTCTGTTCAGTTGTGAACCTCTCCATTATAAATTCTCCAAGTGTTGTCTATATAATCTGAAAGAAAAAATAAAAAAAATTAATAAACAAAAAAAGTTATTAAACTTTTACACCCCTTGGTTTCTTTTGGCCCACCCTGTACTAAGCCGATATAATCCAAAATCTAATCAGCACAGAAAATATTATGATAAGTTTTTGTTTTAACCAACAGGTTCTTGAAACTGCTTTTAAAATTTTATTTGTTCTTTCTTTGATTTGATGAATTTATAGCAAATTATTTTAATAAGAAAAAAATTTGTTTTTTATTCTATTAAACTCTCACGAGTTTCACAAATTCTCCGTAAAAATATTATTTTGGTTTTTGAATTTAGTAATTAAATACAAAACAAAGTTTTTTCTGTGAGCTCTTAAACTCAAAAAATAATATCGACTGCTACTGAAAGTGACCGATTCGCTCGGGAGATATTGTTAAGGAAAAATTTCGAAAAAGCGCTTTAGCCTAATAACTCCAAAGCTTTTTGTAAAATTGGTTTTTAGATCGCTTTAATGGTTGTTGAAAATTTTTAGAAAAAAGCTGCTAATTTTACAGCGCTTTGACTGAAATGAATGGAAAATTTCAAGGACGGCCTGCAAGCTCAGTCGTATCCCATATTAACGGGTATGTTCTGCATTCCACGTGAAATTAAAAGCTTTTAATTTAATTTAATTTCTGGCTTTTTTTTAAAGCCAGAAGCTTTTCCCTTGTTTCTTTTCCCCTTTTAAAATAATGATTAGCATACTTTCAGGTTAAATAAAATAACTGGAAACGAAATAGAAATCACTTCCAAATTCGAAATTCTCTCTCACTTTTAAATTCTCTCGTCATATATTTCGAATATAAGGATCTTAGTTTCGAAAAATATTAATTCCCTAGGAATTATTTCCCGGAAAATATTTAAAACTGAACTGATAATATATGATACAGCAAACAATTTTTTTCAACTACTTAAATTAAATTTTCAATAATTTGTCGAAACAATTTATTGAAGTTTTAGGATAATTCACGGTATACCCTTTACTTTTAGAACACAAAATTATGAAATGAAAAAACATTTCCAATAATAATAAATTATTTATTCAGAGTTTCTTTGCCGTAAGCTTTCAATAGAATTTATTAAACTTAAAAAAATTAATGCCAGCAACTGAATGCTTGAAATTTTATTGTCATAAGCCCCTTTGGCTGAAAATATATATAAACACAATTTCAAGCATTTAACTTTAGTTGCGCCTCAAGCATCATGAACTCTTTAAAATTTTCAACTCATACTTTTCTTCAATTTTCTAATTCTCCTTATAAATATAACCAACCATTAGAAGAAGAAAAGAAAATATTTTATTTTCTCTAGCAGTTGAACACGTTGTATTTAAGAAAGATTACAAAATCAGCGTGTGTTGAGCATAAAGAAAACGACAATAATACAAATTTAAATCTTTCAATTAGTTGTTATTATTCAAACCCAATTGCTAACAACAATAACCCAGCAAACACAAGTCGGCGTGTTTGATATACACAACGACGATTAGAACATTCGATATTAAAAATCACACACAAAAAGTATCAAACCCATGAATGATGATTGGGGAGGGGTTACTCTAACCTGCTAGTATAATTAAATATTGTTTGAGGAGTTTGTTAATTAAAAAACTATCACACGTGCACTCAACTTAATAATTTCTTGAGCATATAATGTTTGAAAAAGTACATTCAAGAATAAAAATTTTTCTCAATCTCATGGAAAAAATATTTAAATATCTCTTGAAAATTTATATTAAGGGTTTTCATGAGAACTCTTAAAATTGCCATTTGTGCGATTGGGCAAACTTGCGAGACTTGTTTCATGAAGCCCCTTTTGAACTTTTGCGCAAACAGTGTATGTAAATTCAGAAATTTCCTTTAATAAAAATAAAATAATAAATAAAATAAGTGTGTGTGTCTAAAAATGCCTAAAGAAATCCAAAAGAGCAAGAAATTGTTGATAACAAAATGCAGAATTGCACAGGTTAAATTTACGAGTCAAAATTATTGGGCAAATTTAAAAGGTTTGTGTAAATAAATTTCTATAAAATTTTTGACATTTTACTTACGAGAGTGTAAAAATGCACAATTGCACAGTTTGCGAGACTTTTGAACATTCTCATGAAAACCCTTATTATGTTTTTCAAATGCAGTGCTTTGTGTTTGCTGCACAAAACAGAAAATACATACAAACAATATTTTAGTGACAAACAGGACAATGACTTGTCCTTAAGTCCTTTTTCTTAAATTTATTTTTATTTTTATTTTTATTTTGAGTGCACTGGAGAAAATGATTTGTTTACGAATTAAATTTAAAGCAAAGAATATTTATTTATTAACTTCCCAGCAAAAAAAAAAAAAATAACATGGAAATCATTAGCTACAGCAGTGAGGAACTCATATCTAAGTACATAGTTCTATTTTTGGTAAAAGATTAATGAATTTAACACATGATTGTCATAAGATGGAAAGTGATTAAAATAACTGAATGATATGTGCTTAAAAGATTGTCTGGAACAAATTTAAATAAAAACAACAGCTTTAGAATATTAAATTCAGTACCTGTGGTAAACTTTTGGAACTAATTCCAACTTTTTTTGCTGGGATGTAGTGAAATTATACAACCACGCACACGCAGATAATTTGCAAACAAAATTAAATCTTGTGTTATAAAGTTTATAAAAAAAAAACTTTTTTATTAAATATATTTTAAAAGCAATTGAAATAAGTGGTAGTACATACACTCAAACCCAGTGGCGAATAAAGGCAAAGGCCAATTGGGCCCGGCACTATTTAAAGGTAAAATAATGGAAGACTTGCTTTAAGCGAATACAAAATTTCTATTAATATGAAATGATACTGCTTTCAATTGGAATAATTTTATGTGAATTAAAAAATAAGTATATGTAACCGGTGGTTAAATTTTAAGGGCCGATGTTGAATTTGAACCACACCTAAGCATGTGGTTTAAGTGTTTTTTTTTTTGCATTTCATTTGACATTTCTCAATTTCAGGCTAACTCAATTTGAACCATAGAAAGATAAACAATCGAGCAACGCGTTAAAGATATTCAGGCTTATTATGCAATTGGGTATTAAAATCAAAATGCATATCGTGCACTTCGTGATTTGATGAGGCACATTTTCACCTCAGTGGATTCGTCAATAAGCAGAATCGCCGCATTTGGGCGAATCATAATCCAAGAGTGAAAAACAAACCACCCACAATGAGTGACTGTTTGGTGCGGTTTATGGTCTGGCGGCATCATTGGGCCGTATTTTTTCCAAAATTAGGCTGGTCAGGCAGTTACTGTGAATCGTGTTCGCTATCGTGACATGATAACGAACTTTTATGGCCCGAATTGGAAGATATTGATGTGGACGGTATGTTGTTTCAACAGGACAGTGCCACTTGCCATACAGCTAACGAAACAATGACACTTTTTCGCGACAAATTCAATGGCCGATCATGTGATTCAACAACGTTGGACTTATTTTTTTTTTGGGTTTTTTGGGTCATCGAAAATTTGGACCATCGGATAGAGGAGTGTCGCCGAGGTCGCGGCGGCCATTTGGCCGATATTTTGTTTCATACATAATTGAACCATACATTATTATCATAATAAAAAGAAATGACAATAATTTGTGTTTTATTGAAAATCCACATTGGCCCGTGAAATTTAACCACCATTTATATGTACATATGAGTGATATCGTGAACTAATTTAAGGCGGCGGTGTTCACGTTTGTAATTTTTTCGGCTTTTCGAATACTAAAAATTAAAAATTTGTTGAACTCATCCAGGTTTATTGGGAGCTTTTTTATTCAATAGGGCAGCTCAAGTTCTTTAGATATTTGAAATTTGTTGCCTTTCCAATCACTACAAGTTTAAGCTTATAACTTAAGTTTATAGCTAAAGCATTTGCGCAGCACAAATAAGTGATTCACTAAAATTTTTCTGTATTATAACACATTTTTCAGTTTCAATTACATCACTTTTCTTGACGATATTAAAATACTAAGTGAAATTTTTGTAAATAGGTGATTCCCGATAGCATAACGCGTTTTTTAACTTTTACACTTTTTTTACTTTTTGTGCTTGCATTAAAAATTTACAAATGTCATGATTTATTACGAATGAGTCACGCATTAGTCACGTATGAGTCACGCATGAGACACACGTGAGTCACGCATTAGTCACGTATGAGTCACGCATGAGTCACGCGTGATCGTTTTTAATAATGATTTTAAAAATTAACCATTGTGATTTTAAATAACTTTCCAGTCTTGTTAAAAATCTATTTTTGGATAATTCGTATCCGAACTCATTAAATGATAGACAATTCATCAGGAGCGTCCCTGCATAAAAAAAACATGAATATGATGATATATGAATCACCCACTAGTATCGTGAGATGCACTATGTTGATTAGCCCATTAATAATAAATTTTTATTGGGGCAGCCGTCTCCCCTCCCTCCTATAACCACCTAAAATTATGGTGAAACATGAAGAGAGTGTGCCTCATCACTATTGTAGTTATAAAGATATAACAAAAACACAATTTCTTTTTAGAGGGGGAAACCGTCCCCCTCTCCTATACCGCCAAGATTTTGTTTGAATATTTAGTTTGCTTCAAAAGCTACCCATATAAAATTAAGTGACCCTCGCTATTGTAGATGTGCAAATATGAATTGATCCGCGAAAAAAAAGGTCCTTTGATCCCGCTGTACACCGCTTTTGAAGGATTCAAGTATATCGGAGATTTTCTAGGGCGGGATCTTGTCTGAATCCGCTACTGCTCATACAGGGTGGCGCAAAAGTGATACTCCTATCAGAAAATGCTATAAATTTTGCGATTGGCGCCTAATGTCAGTTCTGTTTTGACATTTGTGTAGTAAACACATGCGAAATACACGTTAATAAACAATGGACGGTGCAACGGCACACACCGCACGTGCCACAACCGATATGCTGAAGGATGCATTTCCTGGGCGCCTAATCTCCCGTTTTGGCGATTTGCACTGGCCAGCAAGATCGCCTGATTTGACCGCTGCAGACTTCTTTTTGTGGGGCTTTTTGAAGTCGCGGGTTTATGTCAACAAGCCTCAGACTCTTGCAGCTCTTAAAGACAATGTGAGGACCTATCGCCGGAAGTTTTGGCCAAAGTGATGGAAAATGCCATAAAAAGGGCTCAAATGACAATCAACTGTGGCGGTGGCCATTTACATGACATCATATTCTCGACTTGATGTAAAAAATTAAAAGACCAAATAAAAATAATCCACAAGAAGAATCAAAGTTTTTCATTTTTTTTTTTAATTACAGCCAAATAAGATCGGAAGGTTATTTTTGCGCCACCTTGTACCTGGATTTCAAAATTTGTTCAAATCTCATACCATTACATTTTCTTCCACAGATCTTTTTTTTTTGTAATATGTGCATATTTTCCGCTTTTCATTTCTAAGAATGTTAAATTTTGCTTAAGGATACTTTTTGTAATATAAATTTTGCTTACAAAATTCAAGCGAAAGCCAAGAAAACACGCTATTAGCAATACAATTTTTATTTGCTTGAAAGTTTGAAAAATTATTTCAATTATGTCCTCTGAACGTTCACATTTAAAATATACAAGAAAAATAAAAGATATACTCGCTCGATGCTACAAGCAACAAACCCACTTAAAAAATAAATATTTTTTTATTTCAATGGAATGAAATCTGAGAGAACATTTCCCAAACGTTTCCAGTAAAGAGTAAATTTTTTTTTATTTTTTTTTTTTAAACGTTTTATGCAAAAACTATTGGCATTTGACTGCCAATGCCGCTTGCTACAGGACTTTACAAGGATTTTACAATAAGACGTTTCATTGTGAATAGCCTGCAATTTTAACAGTTGTCATTACTCAAGCTGTTACGAATTAAATTGCAATGCGTTGCTTGCAACTGCATTTTGAATGTATCTTACAGACAACGAAAATCTCTCACCTTAGGCACTGTCCACACAATTGTCACATCTGGCTACGTATTCGGAATAAAAAATTTTCAACCCAAGGTAGATTGTCAGTTCATACGATTGTATAAAGTTCTCCCATAAATCTTGCAATTTATTGCGAGACAATTGTATGACAATAATGCCATTGTCAGATGCATAAACTTCGCGCATCTGACAATAAAAAATTTCTGAAAATTATCTGACAAGAGCAAGAAACTAAAGATATTCACACAATTACCAGATGTCTGACATCAGCTGCTAGTCTTACAATTGACTGGCAATGCTTTTTCCGGAGATGTTGTCAAACAAAAATTATAAGTTCGCACGATTGTTAGAAATTTTCAACACATTCTACGGACAATATTGTTAGATCGAACAACCGTCTGAGCCTAGCTTTCCATTAGCTTTATTATCGTGACCTTAAAATCTGTAAATGAAATTTAATAAAACTAAAATGTAGACAATTGGCAACAATATGCATGTAAGGGTTAAAATATATTTATGTCTTAAAATGGAGAAAATTTCACGGTCACATGTCGCAAAACTAAAACAGAAACAAACTCGTGCACGTGGCTCAAGAACATTTGAGAATATTGCTGTTTTAGCACAGGTTTGTCTATTGCTCGTCGATCTTTGAAATTGGCCAACACAAGCAAATGTAGAGTTACAAGAAATTTAAATTAAAAAAAAGCGAAGAAAAATATTTTTAATCATTTAAATTGGCTTTAGGGCCGCCGTTGTCAGATGTTTTCCGACCTACTTAAAAAATTGGCAAAATACGACAAATTAAATTTTATGTAGTTTTTCTTAACAAATTGTATATTTTATAATAATTTTTTTTATGAAACACTTTTTTAACCCCCGACTAAAAAAAGGGGTGTTATAAGTTTGTAGTGTGTGTCTGTGTATCTGTGTATCTGTGTGTCTGTCCGTGTCCACGTACAGGCCAAACGGCTGGACCGATTTTCATTTAGTTTTTTCTGTTTAAAAGATGACTTGATCGAGAGGGTTCTAAACTATGTTTGAAGAAAATCGGTCCAGCCGTTTAGAAGGTATAACATCTTTTCTTAAAAAAGTCGGGGGGTTTTTAAAATTTTTAATTTTTGTTATTATTATACATTTTTATAAAAAAAAAATTATATAACAATTTGGCAGAAAGTCGCTAAAAAATTATTTCTTTTAAATTTTTCTCATCCAAATTCAAAACGGATTAATTTTTTTTAATTTCTTGCCGACAAGTTTTGATAGGATTTATTTTTGAAACTACTCCTTCGACAAAGTAATTTTCCAAATTATAACAATTTTGAAGTTAAATTTTTTTGAAAACAATAGCCATGCGAATCGCCAGCAAATTTGTTTATCGCCAGAAAAATTACTAGGTCACCAAATGGAAAATTTAGTTACAAAATCGCCACGTTTGGCAAAAAATCGTCACATGTGACAACTTTGTTTAGGGGATGGATAATTTGATGCAATTAATAATTATATATGATTTGGATCATGTGGCCATCAAGGCAATCTGGAACTCAAATTTTCACACATTCTTTGCCGTATTTCGCCAAAAACTCGGAAATGTTGATTTTCAGTTGTGCCCACAAAAATGATTTGAAACCGGGTATAATCAAATAAAAAATCAAATAAAACTTTATTCTCTAAATTGTTCGTCGCACTTTAATAATCTTGAAAATATTTTTAAAATATAGTAAAATAGTAAAAAACGCTGTGCGATGGTAGTAAATTGTTTTGCAAACATCGTGCCATAACCTCCAAAAAAGCTTAAGCGACATAATTTTCAAACTTGTTTTTTTAACCAAAATCGATTATTTGCTAATTATAAATAATAGATTTTCGTCTAAAAACGAGGTTAAGCGTTTTTGGCGGTTATAGCTCGATATATGTATGTATAAATAAGTTAAGTTTTTTTTCAGCAACATGGTTGTCATTTAAGTCAAGCATACCGTTTTTTTTATTTCAATACAGTCATTTCCTTAAAACATAAATTTTCATAATTTTCTCAAAATGCAATGACATTTAATCTTGTAAAAAGTTTCATGGAAATATCTTGTACATTGACTTGTTCAAAAGATATTTTGTTTTTTAATAAATACCTGATTTACATTAAGCATTTTTTCATGAAATTTCATGTATTTTGTTGCACGCAACTTTTTCTATTTGCTAAAAGCAGCGCTATAAAAGTGAATGTTATGTAGAAAATGACGTATAATGAATCTCTGATGCATTTTTGGCAACTTTTTTGATATGAGCTGCTTCTCCAGGCCTCCTATTTAAAAATAAAAAATTTTCATACAACTAAATTCATGAAAAAAATGCTTAATGTAAATTAGGTAAAAGTCGAACTTCCCTATAACGTATGCTAAGAACACAACTAGGACGAACGACGAATTTTTCGGTGCGAACTTTCATCATAAAAAAAAACAAAACACATTCTACATATGAAAATAAATACAACACCAACGTAGAACAAAATTCGTCGTGCGTGACGAACTCTGAGATAGATTTATTTCTGTTTTTTACGCCAACGAACGACGAAAAAAATAATTTATTCTCTCTCTCTCTCTCTCTCTCTCTCTTTGCACACACAATAACCAACTTTATCAATTATAAAAGATAAATTCGCTGAGTCAATTCGTCGTTATTGTGCTTCACATGACGAATTTACGAGTGTTCCTAGCACTAGTAGCTGCAGACTGACGAAATTTTATCGTATGTATGAAGTTACTTCTGATGCTACGAAAACTTACGTATGTATTTAAAAATATATAATAGAGAAATTCGCTATAGAAAGATAAAAATATGATGCAACCCTTAACAAAATACAATGTTCTTAAAAATATTTTTTTATGGAGAAAAATTCATTTTAGTGAAGTTCGTTATAGGGAAGTTGGACTGTACTCCAAGTTGGTTTTGCACAAAATCAGTTTAAGGCTTAAAATTAACATGCAATTATAATTTAAAGCTTTAAACTGATTTTCTGCAAAACCAACTTTCTCGAGTTAAATCAGCGATATGTGCACAATACTCGTAATAATGTGCGGCATGCAAGAAAAAGGAAAATAAATTTTTAGGTTCTTAGAGCATTATTTACAATTTTTTAGGATTGTGCAAAGAAAACCAGAAAACATGAGCACATTTGCATAAAAATTTGGATTCTATGAAAATGTTAAAATGTGCATGAATAAAATCTCTTGAAACCATTGTTTTTAGTGTTTAAGGTTTGCATTGTGGCATACTTACATATTAGAGCTCTGCATAAGACCATTTAAAAGAACTTTCAGGACATGAGGGAATGCTTTACTGTAGCAAAGTCTTCAAATACAATCAGTGAACAATACTTCGTGACGAAAGAATTTGTGATGTTTTCTTTTTCCTACGCATGGGTGCGTCATGAAAAACGTCATGCTTGTACATACAGATATTTTAGCAGAGACACCTTCAGGTAGTACTGCCACGAGCCACTTATACAAATCGCGAACCTTTTAGCAAATACAAAAACCATATTGGATATTCCCAAAAACTAAGCTAAAAATCCTCAAAACCCTAGGAGTTCCCCGGCACTTCCCCGGAAATTTGCGGCAACACTTAAAATCTAAAAATTCCGCAGTGGCACCACCATCATGCTGTGTAGTTGTCCCTTATTGTAAGGCAACATTTATTGTGGGTTTAGTATTATAATACATGTTATTATAATACATGTCAAGAAGTATTTACATTTCAAGAATGTTTACGCAGGGCTCTAATACATATCGCACTTGTTTCTCTAAAGGGGATCATCTAAAAATTTAAAAAATTCTCAGAAAAAATAATGTTTTTTTTTTATAAATTCTTAAGTAGCAGAAAGAAATACAACTGTATTTTTTTAACGAAGAAGTGGAAAAAATTTAAATTTTTACAGTGTACATACATATATGAGAACAGTATATCGTTTTCTTGTAAAAAGTGAAAATTGCACAATTTTAAATTAACCTCCCTTTAGAGAAATAAGTGCGATATACGCCGTTCAGATTTCATTCTATTCTTTTTTTAAAGCAACGCCTTTCTATTGGCGAATTTCACATGCAGACATTGTAAGGAAAAACTTTAAATGATATTTATGCAAAGTTCGCATTTATTAATTTATTTATTTTATGGCAGCAAAACGTTTGCACACTCAAACCCAAAACATCTGCTTGAGAGCGTTTGCAGCAACTGTGCTTCCGCTCAAACATACACACATACGTATATATATGCCACAAGAACTCTCGGGGTTGTGACCCAACAAAGAAAGCATGCACGCAGACGGTAAAAATAAACGCTTGAACATTTTTAATATAAATTTCTTTCTTAATTATGGCTGTTAAAATAAAGAAATTTATTTTTTTTTCAGTTAAGTGAACGAGCAACACAGCCACTAAAATATAAGTAAGATAGTTTGCTATATATTAGTAATTAAAATTACATTCCATAATTTTAGAAAACTTTAAAGTTTAAATAATTCTGTTGTAACAAATCTCTAGAATTTGTATAATAAGACTAGTTATTAAGATTTTAATTTAAAGAAAAGTAACAACATCATATTGCAAAAGTTAAAATGTTTCTTATTAAGAGAAGGAAATTTAGAAAAGTGTAAGACAAATTATTTCTTAACAACAGCATGTTGGGCCATTATTATTACTACTAATAAGCAACTAATGCACATTGTTTCTAGTCTTCAATGTGTTTCAAACTACAATGGCATAGCTACGTAAAGATATGTAAAGTTCACTGTGAGTGAGAGTTTTATATATGTATATCCTGGGCTGGTCTGAGACTCCCAGAGGCGAAATTGAGGCAGAACCAGGCATGTAAATGACACTTTAATCACAGATTATACCCAAATACACAAATAAAATAATCAATGTTAACAAATCACATTAGCCACTAACACAAAGTTAAATAATTACAATATAAACAACTAACAAGAAACAATAAATATAAAGAACGAAATACTCGTTGTACTTCTCGACCAACTAAACTTCAAGTACACAACTTTTGTTAGTTATATACAAATGAAATATAATGAAAAATACAAATTGACATTATGTTGTTGGCCTAAAGTTAATTTACTTTTCCTGACACAACAATGAATAGTTTGCGGAAGAAAAGTAGAAGATGTTGCATTTAAGTTTAGACATTTTAGTCTCAGACTGAAAATTTATTTATTCCTATTATATTAACTGTCTAAGCTACCAATAAATACAAAGAAAACTCTTTTGTTTACGTTACAAGTATAACTTTGCAGCAAAAAATTTCTTCTGTTTAGTCCTTCATAGAGATTACACAGTTTTATATAAAGCAATTAATCCCTTTACTTTTAATTGATAACTTACATTTACAGTTTGAATTGAAAATTTGTATAACTAAACATAATTTCTTTAATCTGTAATATGCCTCAAGTTTAAATTTTGATAAAATATAAAATTTCAAAAGTTTATTTTCATATTAATCTAACTAAGTTTTCATTGAATCCCATTGAAGGAAAGTTGTCCATTTTGCTCTCCCTCAACATATTTCAACGATATGCAATGTCGCTTGAAATCAGCTGTTTGCTAATTTTTGAATTTATTTTTTCTACTCTTCTTTGTGCTTATCGCCAGCGTTGTCAACTTTGAAATTTCAAAACACACCTAAGTGGAGAAAAAAACGCGCCATTTACAAAAAAACGCTTTTTTTAAAGTAAATTATTTTTTTTGTGTAAAAAATTTAACACTAAAACAGGATTTTACAGTTCAGGGTTCAAAAAGATAAAACCTAAAAAAGTTAGCAAATTTTTTAATATTCATTTGTACTACATACATAGATAATATTTTTTCTTAATTTCATAAATTCTGTACAAAACTTTTTAAAGAGATCAACGATTAATATAAAGGATTTAAAACTAATAAAAGTTAATTATAAATCATTTTATTAAAATATTTTTTTTTATCAGAAGTTTATATAAAAATATAACAATAAAAACAAACAGCCTTTTACCATATATGTACATAATTAAAAAAACTTAACCAAAAAAAAAAAAACTAAACAAATTATTACATATATTATGAAAGTGGTCTAAGTTATACGCATTTTTGATTCGATATAGTAAAAGAAATTTATATTAATCGAGACTAGTACAACTCTAAATTAAACTATTGCATAATAAAAAATATTTTTGGATTTGTTCCAATGTAATCTACCAAATATCTCGACCAAAGAAATATATGACTTATACAACTTTTATAATTAATAATACATATCTTTGCATTCATTTGTACAAGATGATACATTTTTGTACATTAATTTCATAAATTCGGTTTAAAACTTTTTAAAAAGAGGCCCAAAATTAATTATTCCAAATTAATAAAGCTAATATTTTCATCATTATTGTTATCATCGGGCCATAAAATAGATTTCATTTTAAATTATATGTTTTATAAACATCACTACTACTAATATGGTAATTAACACTATCAGGAAGTTGGTAAGTTTCACAATAATAATTTTCGTTTTAACCCATTGTTGTGTTAAATTTGCGTTGGTGCCACCAAAAATTAAAAAATGCACCGAAATTTTAAAAAAAGCGCACCACGCACCAACTAGGGAATTTTTCACACAAAAAATTTCAAAAAGCACCCAAAATGGTGCGAAACGCACCAAGTTGACAACGCTGCTTATCGCTTATTTTGAAATTTTATTTGCAGAGATGCCACAAGGAAATAACGTCACAATCGAAATCGAAAAAACCCAATTGAATAAAACCCAAAAAAATAAAATAAAGCCCAATGTAAAATTCCTTAATTTATTGGGCCTTATTTCAATTTCTCCCACATGGTATAAAATAAATTAGTAAAATAAATTACAGCATGACCTTATCGTTACTTCAAACGAATCAAGAAATATTACAAACGGAAAAAATATCAATATAAAATAACAATGCAAAGAGTTTGATTCGAATTCATTCAAATCACATTAAATTTACAAGAAATAATATGTTGTTTCAGTGTATTGGTGTTTATTTGCTTTGTTCATAGCTGCAATATATTTTTGTGCGTAGTTGTGTGAGTTGTTTTTGTATTGTTGTTGTTGTTTTTTTATGTTTGTAAACAGCCGACAAACTGCTGCTGGCTGGCAGGCAGTGTACTAGTCTTGCAGTCAGACGATCGCACTTTCGAATCCAGGAGTCCTAAAACTTTTCAAGTCAAAGTATTTTGTATTTTTTTAACTAAGACTTTTCAAACAAATAGTAAGTTAAATGATAAATGAAATAATATTGAATTAAAATCTTATTCATGATGGTACATATTTAGTGTGTATCTGAAGAATATTTGAAGTTGTTGTGACTTCCACGCGATGAATTCTGAGTTCAATCTTCGCAGGGGAAGCCAATTTATATACAAACAAACATATTTCTGATGTCGTTGTCAACCACGCGTAATTTAAATAACTAATAAAATACATTAAATTCATGTTGTTCCAACTTGAAATAACTTTGATTCAACATTATTCTTCATTTTGATTTTAACATCACGTAAATGTTAAACTGACGTTAAATAAAGTTAGTGCTTTCCAAATAATTTTCTTTGGAAATTACATTAAATCATATTAGATTAACATAAAACACACATGAAGTAAAATCATAGCTGAAAAAAAATATGATTTTAAGTTGAAATTTTTCTGTGTATATCACTCGATTTTCGGTTCGGAAAAAGTTAGAGTAGCATTATTGAAAAAAAAATATTCAAATGTTTGAATGAAACCTTTTTTGATTAACAACCATGCCTAACGAAATGTTTATTTCAGGACAGGGTAAACTCACGGCGCCTTACGGCTGAGCTTAAGCATTCGCCACCACCCTTATGTGACTTGCAAGGAACCCATAGGTTGCATCTTACTATCTAATATCGTATTCTTAAGAAACAGGATTATGACAGACTCCTCTGGTGGTCCCTCAATACAGGGACTATTCGCCACCATCAAAAATATATACATCTCTGGCCATAACCGCCAAAAAAGCTTAAGCTGCCTATTTTTTAACTTCGATTACCTGCGATCGTTAATAATCGACTTACGTCAAAAAAAAAATTAAACTCATATAGTTATTATGTCTCTTATGATTTTTTTTAGGTAATGGCACGATCTATCGAATAGCAGCAGTACGTATAATGTAATATAATATAATGTAATATATATAATGTAAGCATAGTAGGCTTAGAAACTTTAACAAAACCGAATAAATATTTGCTTAATTCACAACAATCTTTATCGTGTATTTCTGTAGCAAATACACTTTTGGTTTTTTAATTGCGAACTCCCTCTGTGTTGTGTATTAATGTATTTCGTATTTTTAATGAAAAAAGAAGAACAAGCTACATACAAATTCTCTCAGAGAGCCGCTCTTTGAATACAACATTTTAAAAACATATGAAATAAAAGTGTAATAGTGTATTTCATTTTTATATGAAAATTTCATACAACAAATGTTACACTCTTGTATTTAATATGATAATACAATCGATACAGAGATACAAGAGGTTTTGTGAATTAAGCAAATATATTTTCGATATGAATCTATTTTACAGTACTAAATTACACATGTTCATACTATTACGAAACTTGCCGTTTTCCATAAAAAATATTTTGATAAATAATAAGAACACATAAGCTTACAAACATACAAGATGATGCTGAAGTAAACATTCGAAGAATATTGTGTCATACTTTCTGCTTTTAAAAAAATATACAACCCTACAAACATACAAACAACTGCATACGAAAGATACAAATACAAAGAACTACAATGTTTTTTGATTATTAGGAAATTTATGAATGTATAATATACATTGTATATACAATCTTACAAACACATATAAGTCAATGTGGGTAGAACCCACACACAAACAGCAATAACGGTTATTTCGTCCGCTGGTGTGACGTAGACATAGAATATGTATGTGTTGTAAACAAAGTATATTTGTGTATGGAAGGTGCTCTCTCTCTCTCTTTCACACACACACACACACTTTTTACAGCAAATACTCATTTATATTCTATTATGACGTACAATGTTTTTTTTTTTGTACATCTGAGTGAGCAACTTTGCTTTTTTTATTCATTAGCAACAACTTCAATTGCTTATATTAACAATAATGTCGTATTATCAACGCACAGAGATGCAAAGCAACCGAAGAACAGACTAAAGACGAGATCGAATACTCGTATTGCGAGGCTATTGAATGTGCTATGAATTTCTGAATGTTAATAACATTATTCTGGAATCTACATGTATGTTGATTATAGAAAGGGCGGGCATCTGCTAAAGCCGCGTTCAGACTATTATATTTTGTATTTATACTTGTCAAAAATTCAAATAATACGTGCAAGTGTGATAGTCTGAACGCAAAATGTCATCAAAGTGGCAAATAATACGATAAAAATTTTTACATCCCATAAGACTTTTTCGTTTTTAGAAAATTTTCTAAACGATAACACATTTCATTAGATCAGGGTTGCATTTTCACACAAACCAAATTTCCAAGTCGGCTGTTTCGCCGTCGATAGCGTGTCGTCATTGATGTAATGTTTTGTCATATTTATATCGGCTCAAAATTTTGAATTAGTGAATCGTATGGAAGTATATTTTTCTTTGACGTAATTTTTAACGTTTTTGTAATATCTTTTCTTAAATTTTTTTTGTTATTTACATAGAATATTTTTAGCTGCTGTATTTTTTCAAGTGCCGGCAAGTCCCCGCCTACACGAAACCGCTTTGCCGCCGCTAGTCACTGAATAGCACAGACATTTTCATTGAACAGCTGTTTTGTTTTCTGCTTGTATTACACATTTTATTTGAAGTGTGATGGTCTGAACACAATATGTGGTTTTACGTTAGATTTTTTGGCAGTCGCAACGAATGTATTTAGATTTCTGTATCGTAAAATGTGATGAAAGTATTAATACTTGTATAATAGTCTGAACGGGGCTTAAATGATGATCATTAGATCATTATTGTGTAAACAGTCAATTTAGTTCAGCGGATTCAATAATGTGTAAAGAACAGCGAAGTTAACACCGCGGCACCCAGCAATGAATTACTATAACGTATTTAAAAACTCTGAATACTAGTATTTAGTAAATAAAGTGTATATATTGGGAAAAAAATTGTTCAGTTGGGTTTTTCTATATATATTTGCAAAACAAAGAGGCAAAAAGGCAATAATACAATCCTACATACATAAAACCGATACAACAGTATGAACACTAAATACCTTAATATTGCCATTTAACGAAATATTTTTTAACATAAAAATGGTACTTGATACAAAAAAAAAGAGAATATGTTTAGTATACTTATATAGTTTTTTTAGCTTCAAAACAAATTTTAAGTACACAAGTTTAACAAGAACTTCATATGAAACTCCTTGAAAGCAAACCATTGTCCTTAAAATGGTCCTAAAGAAATTATGCAATTTTATACGTTCATATTTAAATTTAATACGCAGTTTACAAAATAAATGAGTTCATTTTAGCGCAATTAAATGAAATGTCTGCAGCCGTCTGCGGTTTTTTACGTTTTAATTATACGGCTGGCATCTTTGTTTTAAGCCAATTAGAAAACAGTAATAAAATACGTCTAGTTTTTTATATAGAAAAATAAAGTTTCTTTCCATGGGTATTATTTACCAAGTTGACCAAGGTTTTCGTTATTGATATCGATTTGGAATATATCTCGAACATTTATCGTGTAAAACTATCGAGAGTGACACTCAAAAATTAATCGAAAAAAGTTCAACTGTCGCTCAGTTGTGTCCCAAAAAACATTCGATTTCGAAGTTTCGCTAGCAATATCAAAAGTGAGAGAATGTTTATATATTTATTTTAACTTACTTATTTTATTTACTTGTTTAATACCTCAACTTACGCTTCAGGATTTGAACAGACTAACACACCTCCACTAGGCTATCGTGACAAATTTTTTTTCTATTCAATTATTGCACATATATATGTATGTATGTGTTCTTATTTAATTTTTTAACTTAAAGTGCTATCATGCATCGAACTTGGTACCTCTAGGCTAAAAGTCTAGCATACATCCACTCGGCTACCGTTACACATTCGAAAAACTACCGAGAGAAGTTCGAATCTCGAAGTCTTAGCGAACATTTGAATTTTCTTAGATTTGCGAACAAACATCGAAGAATTTTGTTTTGGAATTTCTTCGATTAGTGAGCATTCATTTTTATCGAATCGCAGGTCAACTGGGTATTGGCTGTTCATACGTTTGTGTATGTGTGGGTGTGTGTGTGAGTATGTGCCCGTGTGATTTATGTAAATGGCTACAGAACATCCAACTTATTTCTCTATTAACCGCAACGAATGGCTTGTGAATATCTTCCAACATTATACAGCAAAGACGGTTAAAGCCAATAGAATTGCAAAGCTCCTCATGCAAGGCATAGGACGCTTTTAAAAGACAACCTTAGTCTGGTGAACATAAATTGTTTAACAGGAAAAAATATTAAAACGAGAAAACAAAAAAATGAAACATGTATTGTAATTAACAACAAGTCTGAGTGCTAAAAGGGGGGAGGAGGTAAACTAACATTGAACTGCAATTCGTAAAACTGTGTATTAAGGATGTTCTAGCAAAATCAGAAATTGGTTTAATATTTTACATAACAAGTAAAATTCAAAAAATTAAAAAAACCCGACTGCCATGAACTTTATTTAAATCTTTAAAATGGTCATTCAAAATGAAAAATCATAAGATAAACCTAAAGATAATTTTGAAGTATCAGTCGAATGAAACTCATTTTGATATAGTTCGACGACTTTTTATTCATTTTTTTTTTCGTATTCACAAAATGGCGTCTGCTGACCGCCATATTAAATTTTGACTGCTGACATATAAATATTTATGGCACTCCCGGGATTAGGATAAGTCTATTGACGTAAAAATCAATAAGACCAGGTTGAAAAATGAAATTATTTTTTATCGAAAAACCTATGTTTCATTTCAAAAGTCACTGACTTATTGACCCGCCGTATGTATTTATTTCGCCTAAGGGAAGATATTTTGTTTTGTCTGTAATAATGCACTCACATAAATGTTCGAAAAATATAACAATTTAAGCTGGTTCATCGTGATAGTGCAAGAGTAAAACAAATTTCTGCACGACGATTCTCACGAACAAAATTGGCAACGCTGAAGAATTGTTCATATTTTTCATAAGGTTTTCCTTTTTAATTTTATGTTTTTCAATTACATTACGACTAGCGAATTGCCAAAGGTCAGGCTTTCTAATTTTTAACAGCAATATTTGAGATGTATGTATATAGAATTATATCAGAAACCGTCAGAGAGAATTTGTTTTTTTAAGGCTCTAACCGTTAGAGCCAGCTTATCTTCTCTCACTCCAATCTCTCTTACTCTCATTTGCAATGGTTCTTTTATTACAAATTTTAATAAACAAAATAAATATTTAAGTATATTGTTCTAAGAAACTTTTTTTATTAAGTTTTATATCAAAATACCATCATCATTTGAGTTCAGTGCTCAAAATTAGGCAAATGTGAAATTAGTCTATTATAATACATATAACAAGAATAACACTAATCTGTACTTTTTAAACTTTTGCCATTAAAAATAATGGCCAGCACGACTTGATGATGGGAAAGTTAAAAGGCATCATTTAAAAGCATGAAAATGAGGAAAAATTAGCGATATTGTGGCATCGACATGAATGCCAAAAAATACAAATTTTATTTATGTACGAGTATTTATTCGTTTAAACGGTCACGTTAACCATGAATATGGTGTTTTGTAGTTACTCGGGTGCCTTAGAAGGCAAATGGTAACCAAATATTTAAGTAAGCTAAACATCATCCAAGTTTTCTCCATTTAGCAAACTCATAAAGAACAAAAACACATAAACATTTCTATATTTAATATTGTTGAAAAATTCATGACAATATGAATAAAATTCTTCTTTTATCTACAAACAAGAATAAATGCGTGAAATACCAAAATTTATAACAATTTTCTTTTTTTTTTCATTTAGAGAAAACAAATAAATCAGCTTCCAGCCGTTTTTGGTATGGGTAGAGAGGCAATTTGCATTAATTTATTATTAAACTTTAAAAGAAATAAAAAGGGGGTATACGTACAATTTCGACGAATGCAAGAATTTGAGGATGTATGATACTCATAACATACAATATAACTCGTTTGTAGTATGAAAACATTTAGACTACCAGAAATTTATACTTTTAAAGCATATAATAGGATTCAGGACGAAGGGTACTTACTCTCTTTCATACTATCGCTAATACATAAATAATATAAAGATGTATGTATGTGTCTGACTTTAGAGTCTAATTAATCAATTTAGTTTTCAAACAAAAGTTTGATTAACTCAACTAATTTTTTTTTTTTTTTTTTGTAAATATGAGAAAAATCCAAAAATTTAATTGCGTCAATTAAACTTTCTAATTAATTTAACTTTCTAAGCAAAAGTTTAATTAAAATAATTAAATGTTTAATTCAACTTTAACTAAATTAAATTTTTAAACAAAAGTTTAACTAACTCAATTAAATTTGTAATAGCGTGTTTATAATTTTGTTTAATTAAAAATGTTAATTGGAGAGAAAAAATTCTATCTAGACGAGTAACGTTAAAAAATTATGTTCAAGTACAAGTAGTTAATATGTAATGGCTCACATAAGAGTTAAACAATTCAGCATCAACATATTTACCCAAATATCTTGAAAACTGTTGATGAGGTAATTCACCGGCTATCACTGTAATTGCAAAAAAAAAACTTAAATTTACATATTTTGTTGCTGTTGTTGTTATTTTGTGTAACAAGCATACATAATTACATACAATGTAATTTGCGGTCATTCAACAAACAATATTTGCAATTTATCCTGTCGCACAAGTTTTTAAATGCGTTGGCATAATTAGAGGCATTTGTGTTGCATGACAAGCAATACGTGTTGTGTGATAAACATGAATTAATTAATAAAGATAATTTTTTTTAACAATATTCAAACAACATAAATTAATTGCTTTGTGTTTTTTTTTCACTTCTATTTAAAATCGTTTTAAATAAAAATCAGATGTTGCAGGAGAGATAACGAAGGCCTTTCTTTCTTTATTATTTTATTTTTGTATTTTTCCAGACTCAAAAAAAAAACTAACTAAAAATTTGGAAAATTTTCTAAATTTGAGTAAAAAAAAGTTGTCGTATGGGGCCAAAGCTGTTTTTTACTCGAAACCAGTAAAATATTTACTAAATTTTTAGTTCACTAATGAACTAGTTTATAGTAATTATATTTTTATATTTAAATGAAATTTTTCTAAAATTAAGTCAAATTTCTCCATAAAATTCGGAGAATTGCAAAAAAGGGTTTTCATCTTTTATTTCAAATTTAGTAAATTTTTCAAAGTTTTTTTTTGTCTTTAATTTTGGTACTTTTTTGTTTTTAATTAAATTCTATACCACATGGTAAGTTTTTTCTTATATCTTCATATTATATTCTTAATTAATTCACCATACATACGTATTAATTCCTTGAGAGGGGGCAAGTATTGAACCAACAACCTTCTGACTGATAGGCAAGCACTCTAACCAATTGCCTAACAGGCAGCCTGAATAAGCATTGAAATTTTTGTGTTTTAAAATTTTATTTTATTTTCAAAAAAATTTATTTCAAGTTCAAATATTCGTCGGATATATGAAAAATGTACTTGAATTTTTTGCTTAATGCAAATAAAAAATATATTCTATAATTTAAAACTGGTAAATATATTTCTAAAACTTAGAATAACTTTTTATATCTTTCAAGTTAGTCAAATTTGATGAACTAATTAGGAGTAAGTCATGTCCTAAAATTTATTTTTTGATTTATAACGAGATTGACTAGTTTTTAGGATACAATTTCCCTAAACTTTTAAACCATTTTCCAATTTTTGGTAAATATTTCCTTTAAACCAGCAAACTTGACCTTGAATGTGAGAATTTTTGTGTGTATTTTTATGAACTACTTTTGAGAATATGAACTTTTTATTTTTTACTCATATTAAGTAATTTTTACTAGATTTTTGAAAAAATTTACTTAAACTTAGAAAAAATTACTTAAACTTAGAATTTTTTTTTACTTTAATTTTGAAAAAATTTTTTCCTTAATAATAGTATATGTCTTCTTTTTGAGTGCAGCTCTAAAGGGCTGTAGTAGTCCCATTGTGCTCATACACCATCACGGTTATGACAAATTTAATCCCAGGAATGCAATCCTTGTCTCTTCAAATTCATTTAAGTGACAAAAAACCAATAATAAATTCCAAATCCCGTTTAATTCTTAGCTGGTTCAATGCCTCTGAATTTAAATCATTTTTCTTTTTCAATAATTTTTTTTTTTTTTTTTTTTTGATTCAATTCTCTAACAAAAATAAAATATTATTTATTGTGTGATGCTGACCACTTCCATTTTTATATATTTCTGTATGCTCTACGCTGTGATATGAAGATTATTTCGATTGTTATTTTTTTTTTTATATTTATTATTTTTCATTCCTTTCAATTATTTGATGAATGTTTTTTCATTGTTTTTTGAAAACAAAGTGTATTGTTTGGTAACATTTTTATGCCAGGATTTTGTTATTGCTGTTATTGCTATTTCTATTCTTTATTACAAACTGGAGAAAGTATCGTGAGTGGTTTTTCACTCACATGTGAATACGCGAGCGAAGTGAAAAACTATATTCACGCCCCTTCAGTTGCGGTCTGAACGGAAGCAACCCTTTAATAAATCGTAATTTTTGTACAGAAAAAAAAAATTACATCTGCACGAAATCTATTAGATTTTAATTGAAATCTCTATCAAAATCTATACCGTTTACATCCGTTTTTTTTTATTTATCAAGATTTCATATTAACATCACAAACCATTTACTGAAATTTGTTCATAAACAACAGCCAAGCAACTGCAATTTAGCTAATTCACACAACTATTTAATTGAAGCGGTTTAATTTTCAGGACAATTTTGAAGAACAAAACAACATATGTAGGTACATAACTACTGCCCTAATTATGTTCGACGATTGTATCTTCTTGCCTTAAGAACATGGCAATCATTTTTTTTTTATTTTTTATTATCAATGACAGCAACCATTTTTGAAGAAAATAATTTAGAGAATTCAAACAGTTCTTTTGTATTTTTTCTTTTTTGTATTTTCTTTTTACTGAATTAGGGCATAAGTCGTACTAGATTTGTAGTAGATTTCCTCAAAATCTAGTGACGAAGTAGATTTCTTTTTAAATGGGAAATCTACTTGAAATCTAGTAAATACTAAATTTTGCTCAGATGTAAGCGCATTATTAGACATTTCGATTATCGTCTAAGGTGCTGTCCATATATTACGTAACGCTGTTTTCCCCGATTTTTTGAACCCCCCTCTCCCCCCTAGTAACAGATCGTAACAAAACTGTGAACCCCCCCCCCCCTCTCCCCACGGGAATAACGTAACAATGAGATAAAAAATAAATTAAATAGTTAAAAGTTTTTATTAAAAAAAATTTAATTTAATTTATTGCTTTATTAAATTCATTTGTTAGACTAGCACAGTGCGTAGACAAAAATTAAATAAGCTTACATATGAACGTACTCTATATATTGGCAAAACTATTTGTTAAATTTCTTCCCAAGTGTCCTCAAACTCCAAAAATTATGGTTTTATAGAGAGCTTATTCCTAAACTGTATGTATGCATTAGTGATGTGTACTGGAATTCCAAAACATTCGGCCGTTTCTAGATATTCGTATTCGTTTAAAAAAATATATAAAGAAATTCATAAATCCAAAACGAAATTTAAATGAATGGTACACAAATATTAGTTTGTAATAACTAAAAAGGAAATTCTTTTTTATTTTTTTAGATGCGTTGTTTGCCAAATAATCTGCTATAGTTTTCTGTATTGATGACTGAGCAGTATTTGAAACACCAAGAAGAGAATTGGCATTGGCCTTGCGGCCGCTTTCACTAGTTTCTATAAGTGAAGTCGCCGTGTATTTCAGAGCTTAAAGATGACTCCGTTTGGCCATCTTCAAATCAATATAAAATGTGCGTGAAACAAAAAAATATATCTTGGATCAATAAAGGTTGCCGTGGTGAACTATATTTCATTTTCTAAAAGAGAACATTTTTAACCCGCTTTAAACATACAGATTGTTGGGATATCAAATGATTCAAAATGATGTCAATTACGAAAGATGTGCAATTTTTCCTTTCTTGATTTGTGTTGTGTCCCTTCTACAACATTACATTTTCAATACATATTTGCCCATTAAAAAAAATATACCTTAAAAATACCTGAAATTTAGGGGGCACAAAATCTAGTTCCTAAACGCATTTCAATGTTGTTTTCAAAATATTTTTTTTAAGTTCTGTTGCATAAAAAACTAAAATAATATCCTTATGAAAATACGTCTATGTATGCAAGTTTCCATTAACACATCTATCAAAACTTAAACATTGTAGGCTCAAGTTGACCAACAAAAATGTTAAAACTAAATAATTTCATATTGGCATGTGCATATATGGAAGAATATATTTTTTGAAAGGACGCTTTTTTATCCATGAGAATGGCAAAAAACCTTTTCCCAAACTTCTGCAAATACCATTTCCTTCTATGTATTTGGTGGATTTAATGTTAATATATGTTGCAGTTTAATATGGAAAGAAGTTTTTATGTACATACATATATTAAGAATATTTAAGAATGTAAATGGATAAAGAAAGATGAGGAATTCAGAACCAGTTCAATTCAGTTTGACTACAATTTATTTAATTTATTATAAAAACTTTGTATAATTTTCAAATGTTATTTTAACTTTTGAATAGTTTTCATAAACTTTAATGTACACAGAGAAAACAGTACCTAATAAATACCTCATAAAATAGAACAAAATTAATAAGAAATCTCTATGGTTTTTTTCAAAAAGGAAATCTTATTAATTTCATAGAGAAAACCTTTTTAAAAAAATCAAGAAGAAATCTTGTAGTTTTTATGAGGTTATCTTATTGATTTTTTCAATAAGGGTTTCTTCTTGATTTTATTAGGCTATCTTATTGATTTTTTCAAAAATAAAACACAATAATTATTGATTTTATTGGAAAATTTTATTTAATTTCATTTACATATGTATTTACTTAGAAATACACACAATATAGTAATAATAAGTAAGTTTTGTTAGCAGTATCTTTTTGAATTTTTTAATTACATATTTGCTTATAAATATTGGGTAGTGTGAATAAAAAAAGCATTTGCTTTTTACTTAGAAGAAGACTTTACAACAAATTTTAAAGTAAAAAGCAAATGCCTTTTTTGTATTCACATTACCCATTTATACGTACTTAGGGCCATTATTACAACTTGTCGTTAGTTAAAGGCATGATTTTATCAGATATATAAATGGCTTTGCATTATAAAAACTTCATTTAATATTTTTTTGTCCATTAAGTATTATTATTATTAATAATGACATCAATAAAAAAATTAAAATTGTAGCAATGCAAAGCTATTTATCGGGCAGACAAAATCAGACAAGTAGTAATAACGGCCCTTAATATATTATAATTTTCATATATTTAAAAATTTCATATAATTAAAATTAATTAAAAATTAATCAACACACTGGTCACCCAACCTGTATTGAAAATCTCCACACCAAGGCTCTTGTATTTCCAGAGATTATTCCTTAACAAAAAACATACTACGATTATATATGTACATAAATATAATAATAATGTAGATATAGGTACGCACTATTTATAATTAGTTTAATTTTAATTTAGTTTATATTTTATGTTAGTGGAAAAATATTCAATTGTTCTTTCGACTTGTTCACTTCGCTGTGGTTCACTTTCAACTAAAAGTTTAATTTTAATACATATGTATGTACATATGTATGTATGTAAAGTAAAGAAGTAAAGCAGTAACCCGCAAGCCATAGCACAATTGTGCGGATGAAAATCACATACATGCTTATGCTCTTTCATTTAGTCGTCACTGATAGAGCTGCAAAACTATCGATAGTCGCTCCACTCGATAGTTTCGATAGTTTTATGTAAAACTATCGATAATTTCGATAGTATCGAATAGTTTTATAAAAGTTGCCACATAAACTACATTTGACTCGAAAAAAAATCCAGAGTCCTCAACATTTTCATTAGTATATACAAATATATCAAGCCTTTTTTTAGATTTTATCGTAAGCGGCACATTATCGCATATATACTTTTTTATTGAACTTATAATTATGGGCCTAAACATGGTTTAGAATTATCAAAATGCGAAAATTGTTGATAACTTTTAAGACACTAACTGTAAAGTTTTATCGTAAGCGACAATTTTAACCTTCTTCTAAAAATTAAATTTTTATCGCATACGATTACATCGAAGATTAGGCTGGATATGTAGGTATGTAGGTACAATTAAAAAAAAATTTGTAGGGAAACACGCTAGGGTATGTCAAAATAAATCCGAGACGATTGGCGGCCGTCGCGATATTAGTACCACCAAAATTTATCTTTGTGTCGACGATGTTGAATTTATTAAGATACTTGTGACTACTATTTGTCGAATAACACTTGGATTTATAAATAAATTCATATACGTACATATGTATGTATGTATTTAAGTAATTATGTATACAGAAGCAGGGATGCGATGTCATATTTACAAATTGTACTAACTTTAAAAAAAAAAATTTTTGATTTTTTCAGTACGATTGTACCTAATTCTTTATTTATATTTTTTTAATACTTGTACTTTTTAATTAACTATAAATCAATTAACAAAACGCCAGAAGGTGCACAAAGAATATTAGTTGCTGGGATCTGAATATAAAAGTAACATTTACGATATACTACATTTATAACCCTTTTTTTATTCGATTGTTCACAGTCGATGCAAATAGTCGGCTTCTCCCCTTGGTACGAAAATAAAATTTCCACATTTGCAGATGAATTTGGAATAAATAACATTCCTCCAGCAATTCTTTAAGTACCGGAAAACATCGTTTGATTTATTATAGATTAACCCCCTTGTGCAAAAAATAAGTGAACGTTAAAACCGGTTTTTCTGTGGAAATTTTTTTTAATGTACACTTCAAGCACGCATTATTTTTTGCATAAGGGGGTTAATATATTTTAATGCTATTTTTGGCATGTAATATAATATAAAGAGATTCCAGTAGTGCTAAATGGGTCATTGCGGTGCTGCGGTAATTTTGGCATTCAAATAGCCCTAAAATTATACAATTGTACCAACTTTTCCATCGCTGTACAAAAGCTTAAATCAACTACGGATAATTTGCTTCAAAGCTGCCAGCTACTGTTTACTGACTTCGATTATTTTTACTCTTTTAATTACTTGTTTTTTTGCCGATAGTATCGATAGTGGAAAAAACTATCGATATTTCATTTACAACAAAACTATCGATACTATCGATAGTACTATCGATAGCTTTGCAGCTCTAGTCACTGAGCCAGCGACGAATTAAGTTGTGCACGCATGTATTAATTTTTTCCTGGTTTTTTGTTTAGTTTTTTTGAGCACACGGAACGAAATTAAAGTTCAAATTTAATAAATTTCTACAGACAAAAAATTAATAATATAATTATGGAAGCTGGGAAATATTTCGTGATTAAAAATGCTTTAGGCAATATGCGATGCATTTTATGTTATGGAATATTTGAAAATAATAGGGAAAATAGTATCAACAGAGCTATGAATAAATTTAATTTTGAATTTATACACTAAATTGTTGAATGGTTATTAAATTTTTAGTTTTTATTTAAGTTTTTATTTTATTTAAAAAAAAAATCAAACAACTAATAACCACATTATGTATTTTATATTACAAAACTTTTCTTCAAGTGCAAGTTTATTTTACTCTCATTTTTCTCACCAATACAACATATTTTATTTTGCGGGACACTGAAGTAAAGTTATGAGCGGCAACACATATACAAAAATACATAAATACCCAGTTAGGCACGTCTTTAAAAAATCTTCGACGACGGCTACAAGACAATGGTAAGTCGTACAAGACATATTGAAGACAGCGCCATACAAATCGTCGACGAATTTTTTATACAAATGGAGGCGAGGTTACACAAGACGAGATGAGCGACAATGTCGCTCAGATTGTCGGCAACACGGCTTTATTGAAGACAAAACGGGGGACATTGTCGTTCAGATTGTCCTCAAAAAAGTTTAATTGATGACAAAACATGTGACATTGTCGACGATTTCCTTTAAATTGTGACATGTCGTACATTAATCGTAGAAGACTACTTAAAAATTTGTTTGAAAACCCCAAATATGTGTATGTTTTTTGTATTTTTAAACAAATTTTTAAACAAATCTGCGACGATTTGGCTAACTGGGTATGAATATTGAAGTCTCTGCAGCAGAGATATTACGGAACAAAAACGAAAAAGATCATTAAAAAATTGTCTCTATGTTTATTTATATACATGCAAACATACATAAATGTACGTACATACATAAATGAAATAACAAGAAACCTAACAAAATCAAGAAGATTTCCTTATTAAAAAAATTAATAAGATGCTTTACACATAATCATATAGGAACCTAATAAATTCAAGAAGAAAACCTTATTGAAAAAATCAATAAGATAGCCTAATAAAATCAAGAAGAAAACCTTTTTAAAAAAAATCAATAAGGCAACCTAATAAAATCAATAAGAAATCCCTATAGTTTACAATTTATAAGAAAACCTAATAGAATCAAGAAGTTTTTCTCTATGGAATGTTTTTTTGGTGCCAAAAATAACGGAAATTGAGTAAAAAAAGTTGTGAATAAAAAGATTTCTTCTTGATTTTATGTGGTTTTCTTCTTGATAAAATTAATAAGATTTACCACATAAAAATAATAAGGAATCTCTATGAAAAAATCTTCGCTTCTTTCTGCTGGGATAGCCATTAGCCTAAAAACGTTTCATAGAGAAAATCTTATTGATTCTATGAGGCAGTTTTTTCTCTGTGTACGCGGACAGAATTATGAAGTTCTTTTCCATACACATTTTTTAAATTTAATTTTGCAGAATAATATAGACCCCCAATTAAATGTCCATAAATTTCACATACAATAGATATTCGTATTCGCGAATATCGTTTTAAATATTCGTATCCGCGGATAGCGTTTTAAATATTCGAATTCGAATTCGCGAATATCAAAAGTTGGCATGGGGCAGATGTATGTAGTATACATACTCGTACATAATATATGCAGGCAACACGTACATATGATCAATTAAATAAATAAATGAGAAAAACATACGTATTTTGGTACAAAATTAGTAATTTTTGCTGTTACGTAACATTTTCAAAGAACCCCTCCACCGCCCCCCCCCCCCCCACTATAACAAATCGTAACAAAACTCGAACCCCCTCTCCATCCTAGAGCGTTACGTAATATATGGATAGGCCCTAAGCTTACAAAAGATTTCCTAACCAAAATTTAGATGACTTAAACACAAATTTGCTCATAGTCATCTGTGACCTGAGGCATGGCGTGATTCATGACAATCTTTAATTTTAATTTAATTGTTCATCTCTGTTTGGGTCATGTCTTTGCAAATGTTCATATGAATCTTATCATTGACACCAGCAAATAAAGGAATCAGTTAGTGAGTTAGAATATTTTTTTCCTTTTTTTTTTTTTTTTTGTTGGCTAGAGGTCATAAAAACTTTGTATGTTTTTATTATAAGCGCCAGCAAAAAAAAAAAAAAAATGATAAAGTAATAATAAATTAACAAATTTACACTAACAAAAGTATTTAGTTTAAGGCAGGCCAAATGTGCATAAAGTCATGAATGTAAAAAATAATATTTTTATATCAAAAGCAAATAAAAGTTGAACATCTAAAACACTTTCATTGCTCTTAGAAAAGCATTAAACTAAACTTTATGCCACAATAACGTTTAAAACAAACGCCATTTACAAGATCTTAAATTTCATAAGTAATAAAATTTAAACATTTCAAATCTTTTTACAGAAACTTGTTATTTATTTAATTTTTATTAGAGAAAAGACATTTGGGGGAAAAACTTTTAGAATGCGTTTGAATGATATGAATATTTACGTTTACTTATTTGCTTTATTCATAAAATAAACAATTTTGGACGTTATTCGATAAAATCACGAGGAGATGGTAGCAACAATGGAAATAAATTTCACTACGACCGTTTCCATAACACTGACTAGTAATGACGCAAGTCCTTTTTAAGGCATCACGTACAGTGGAGCCTTTCGATTTTTTTTTTCGTTTCAAAAATCTTAGCTAAATTGATTTTTTTAAGAAAATTAAATCAATCTCATGAAGTTTTAGATTTTAGTTTATAAAAAATATATTATGGGTCCTCATGAAAACGTTCAAAAGTCTCGTAAACTGTGCAATTTCGCTCCCTCCTTCACATTTTTTTATTTGTATAGAAATATATAAATACTTATGTATGTACATGCATTGTATCTTTGTTTTGTTTTCGATACGCTAGGGGGTAAAAATCTTTTGACTTCGATTTCTTTGCTGAGATTTCTTTGATTTTATTTCACATCATTGTCAAATCGGTGTGAGCTATGTATGAGTGTATTAGTGTTTGAAAAAAGCAATACCAAGCAGAGAAACAAGCCGACCGGCTGGAAGCCGACGATGCGCCGCCGCCGGTTATTTTTCTATATATTTCCGTACACCAAAGGTGAAAATGAACCGTAAGAGCTACGGACTTGAAATTTGGACACAATATGTAGACATTTGGCCACTACAACAACAAATACATGAGAGTTAAAAATTAAACGGTGTTCCAAAACGAGCAACGAAAAATGTTAAAATCCCATGTAATATACATACAATTGTATGTACATATATACACTTGAAATTTTAAAAGTTAGTGTATTTTTATACAGAGTACAACAATTAACACTAAATTTAAAAAATTTAAATCAATGGGTGTTCCCTCAGTTAATGCAATTTTGACTTTGTAATTTTGCAACTTGCTGTATCTTGGAAACCGTAAGAGTGTAAAACTCTTGAAATTTTCAAAAACGGTAAAACTAAAAAATCAAAAAAATATAAAATCGCCAAATATAAAAAATTTCCAAAACGAAAAAAGCACCAAATTAAAAAAAATCTCTAGGACTAAAATAAATCGCAAAAAACCGCAAAAATAGCAAAAATTAAAAAAATCCTTAAACAAAAAATCGCCAATATGAAAAAATCGCCAAAATGAAAAAATCGCCGAAATAAAAAAACCCCAAAAACAGAAAAAAACGCCAAAATGAAAAAAACCCCAAAAAAAACAGAACAAAATCGCCAAAATGAAAAAATCGCCAAAATGAAAAAAAAAATTGCGAAAATTAAAAAAACCCAAAAAGAGAAAAAAAAAACGCCAAAACGTGAAAAAAGCGATAAAACTGAAAAAAAATCGTTTAAACTGAAAAAACTTAAAAAATTAAGAAAGCTAAATCAAAAAAAAAATTATCAAGACCGAATGTGCGCGAGTCAAAGTCGCACTTTACTGAATTTATTTTAATTGCAATGCGTACACAACAACAAGAACAGCAACAACTAAACGATGAACAACAGGAATTAAAAATTAAAAAGTAAAGGCATTTACCATAGATGAGCACTGCAGTACCACTAAAGTTTCAGTAAAAACAAACAAAATTCTTTTCTACAATTTTTATAAATTGCCTAAATGATTTGTTATATGATGAGGTGCATTGAATTTTCAGTAATCAGTAATGCCCGTATTCATAATGAAATTCTACCAAGTGGCTAAATGTTTTTCATACAAAAGTTTCAAAATTTGAATGAAAAAACTTTGCCACTTGCTACAATTTTATTATGATTACGGCCCTACGATTTTACTGGTAATGCAAATTAAATTTCATTAGCAGTAAAAATTTACTGAATTTTTTTAGTAATCAGTAAATTTACTGCTTACTGCAATTTTTAATGCAGTACATATATATATACTGCAGTGTGCCCATTTACTAACCAAATAAGTTTAATAAAACAAACAAAAACCAACAAATTCATATGTATTTACAATATTGAAAATTTTGATACTTTTAATTAATTAATTTAAAAAAAGATACTAAAAGCATAAGTACTTCCAACTTAAAAAAAAATTTCATTACTAGATGTTTACACATCTCCTCTGTGATCGGACTCACATTGCTTTTTTTTAATTGAAAAATCATTACAAATGCTCCAAATTTTCACTGCGTACGGATTACTAGTTTATAATCTTATTGTTTTGAAATATATATCTTTTTTACAAGGATTTCAAATTAATTTATGCAGGATGCTGACTCTTACATAAATAAAAATAATTTAGTCTAGTTTATTATTTGGTTGGCAGTGCCAAATTAAATTAATTACATTACAACTGCGGCACATACAACTTTTTGTTTGATATTTATTTATGTGCAAGAAAAAAAAAACGTTTCGTAATAATAAAATTTAACAACAGCAATCAGTAAGTATTCCAGTTGACCAAGAGTTTCCTTAATGATATCGATTTCGAATATAAAACTCTCGAGAATGACACTAAAAAATTAATTGAGAGAAGTACACTTGTCGCTCAGTTTTTGTTTTTCGAAAATCTTTCGATTTTGTAACAATATCAAAAGTGAGAGAAAGTCGAACTAAACTAAAAAAAAGTAATTTTATTTTTTTAATTTATTTATTTTAACTAACTTATCTTATTTATTATTTTTTAATTACCTAACTTAATCTGCAGGATTTGAACATGATGACTCCATTCTTACACATCCACTAGCCTACCGTCACATATTCGTGAAACTATTGGGATTTATCGGAAGATTTATCGAACATTCGAATTTTTTTAGATTTTCGAACAAATATCGAACAATTTTGTTTCGAAATTTTTTTGTTTTAGTAAGCATATGGAATCTCAGGTCAAGTGGGATGCGGTATATATCGTCACCTAAAATCCAAAAGGCCATAAAAAACTAAACAATTTAAAATAGACTTTTTGATTGACTATAATTTTATTAACCAAAATACATCGATTGTATTCATTACTCAATTTGGCACCTAACCAGTGATGCCAATTTAGCCATTTTCTGGCTAAATTTAGCTATTTTTCATCCCATTTAGCCGGAAGAAAAGTGAGTTTAGCTATTAGCTATTTTTTTAGCCATTTTTATTTTAACCTAGCTATTTTTTTAGCTATTTTTCCAAACATGAAATTTGTTTGTGATTTTTCACAAAAAATTTAAACTCGCAACAATGGAAAATTAATAACTACAACAAAAAAACACAAGAGAGTAATATGTTATTGTTTTCGCATTGACATCTATAAATCCCGGTTAAAACTTGCCATTTTTGTTGCAGCAGTCTAAAAGCGCTTATATGAAAGAGATTGCTCAGTTGATAATAATGAGATTTGCTACTGCATTCTTATAATCGTTGCAAGGTGTTTATAAGTTGTCGGGTCTACAGTGAAACCTCTCATAACGGACACCTTTTATAACCGGACACCTCTAATAACCGGAAAATTTTTGTAGATCCAATACGTTCATTAGTTTTTCCATACAAAATGCACTCACATAACCGGACACTCTCACAAGCGGAAAGAAGCGGTAAAACACGGCAACAAGAGTTGCATTCAAATAGTAGGTCTTTCTTTATTCAACTCTGATTCATATTTATATTAGTGGTGATTTCCTGGTTAACGCAAATGTAAATTGCTGTTTATTTGAAGACGTTGTTTGCTTAGCTCGTGTCCCAAAAAGGCGGAGAAAAAATTGTTTTTATCAATTACAGAAAAATTTTAAATTTTAAACGAGTTTGAAAAAGGAATATGTTCGAGGCACGAACTTGTGAAGATGTAAAGTTTCTTGTGTATTTTAACAATTCATATTGCTACATTAGCAATTATACAAATTGCCCTTTCAAACATTTTTTAGAGACGATTTTGTTGTATTCCAACAAATAAAATCATTGAAAGTCATTTTGAAACCCAACAGCTGAAATTATACAATCTAATTTGAAGCAGTCTACTCTTAAAATAATTTTTCAACTACAATAAAATCCAAAAAATGTGTAATTCTCTCATAAGCGGACACCTCTAATAAACAGACAAAAACATTGCGACGGTGAGTGTCCGGTTATGAGAGGTTTCACTGTAATTGTTGGTTTATGATATCAATCAAACAAGGGTAATTTTTGTTTTACACGAGTGAAAATAAAAAATAAATTAAAGTTTAAATGAAAGTTTAAAAAATAGAAAATTAATAAAAAGTATAAATAAAAATTTCGCAAGAAATGGATTAGTAAGTAACCCAAAAATTTAAAGACTGAATAGCAGAATGTACAAATGAATAGAAGGCGTAATGCAAGTACTGTAAGTTTGCACTATATGCGCAGTTTTTTGATTACCTGAAGAAAAATTATTTTATAATTATATAAATTTAAGTGATAAAATTTATTGTTTTTATTTAATTTAAAAAGTTCCCGATTTGCTTTAAAAAATAATATATGAAATACCTTCTGGTTTTTTGCTAAAGTTCATGATCTTTGCCATTTTTTTGTCTACATTTACCCATTTTTGATGAAGGAATTCAGGCATCGCTGCACCTAACAAACAAATCAATAGTCTTAAATTTATAAGATTTTTTTGCTTCTCCTGTAAAAAAGTAAAAAGTGGTGTACTACGGCCTTTTGGATTAAAGTTGACGATATACATAAATTTATGGGTACGTATAGTATATTGTTTGCACAACTAAATGCTCATAATTATTTGAATAAGGATTTTTTTTCTTTAAAAGGTTGAATTTCTTCATGTTGTAATTTTGTAAGTTCTCAAGAAGAAAAGAGAATAAATAATAAATGTAAATGTATTTTTGTCATGGCATAAAAAGCAAGGCGAACAAATTAACATATTAAAAAAAAATTGTTTCTTTTTGAAAAAACAAATTCAAATTGTTGTTACCCCTTGTTAAACATTATACATTTTACTTTTGTTTACAACAATTTTTGAAACCGAAAGAATAGAAGCGTCGGTATCATAAAAAATTTATTTCCATAAAAAATTTAACTGAAACGACCAAGAACATTTTTAGGTATGAACTCAATTGGAAAATTGGGTTGCAAGCAGTGTTGCCAGCATCAAATATTTTCTTAATAAGAATTTATTTCGATTCATTTAAAAGCTGGAAGTTCTTAATTACATTTTAAGTATTTCTGTATTTCTCTTCTTCAAGCGCGAAAGGCTGAACAGTATTCTTTATATAGCAATTCCATCTTTTTCGCTAAAGTACCGAAAGGCCAGTGTCCCGTGTTAACTGCCCCTATGTTCCCTATGTGCGTTTGCCGGAAACTAAGTAGAAGTAAGCTACATTCCTTTAATTATACAAGGTCACATTTTTTTTAAGAGCAGTACACACGCCTACATTTCACTTTTCATGTCACCTAAATACTCTCATTCCCAAAAGCTGAATTGAAAGCATGTGTTATCATAAATGACATAATCTTTTATGTTTAATTAAAATCTACACACTCTTACAAGAGATAACTACAGCACAATGGAAATTTTACGACACACGTGCCCTGAAGTACCAATCCAAATGTACTTCTTACATACATATATATATAGAAGTTATAAATATGGGTATTCATTCATTAAAAGCTAAATGGTGGACAAAACATGTCACACCAATGCAGCAAAACAAATAATAAAGACAGTCAAGATAACAAAACATTTTTAATATTTAGTTGAAACAGCAAACTTTTCACTATTAAACATTTGCACGAATAATACAATAAAGTCTTTTGTACGAGTAGTTGCGTTTCATTTACTGATTATTATCTGGCGTTTTATTAAACAAGGTTGGTAGCTTGGTTTATTTTTGATATCAAACAATCACTGCGGTACATTAAACTACATTAATTTATTTGTAAAACAAATAGTTAATTAGTTGTTTTATAACTTTAAAAAATTTAGTATTCGTTTTAACGTAGAGACCGCGACTAAGAGAATAACAATTAACAATTACAGCACAGAGTGCTATATTCAGTCATGCCGAATCTTATATACCCTTCAGGGATGTACGCATCAGTGAACAGAATGAATCCAGTCATCTTTTTTGTCTTTTCATTGCTTTTGCATTGCTTTTGAACGACAGCAATAAAAATTTGCATTGCTGTTGTTCACAGCTGAATTTTATACGAGTGCAGGCCCAAGTCACGATCCCAAATTCTGCAAATTGTGGCCGACGACAAATTTATTATCTCGTACTCTCCTCTACACTCGTGAGAAGGCGGCAGATTTTGCTTTTCGCAAGCGCACTATGGGAAATTTTACCCATTTTGTGGACATAATTAAATACAGACCAACTGAAATGACTTTTTGGGATCGAATTTCGGGAGCTTTCATCTTGACGTTCTTAAAGTTATTATCATTTAATATTATAAAGAAAAAAAATTTTATCACTCACATTCACGCGTGACAAATTTTGATTAATATTAATAAGATACATTACATTAAATTTTTTTTAATTTTCAAGAACTTTAAGTTTTTATTATGACAATCTTTATTTTCTACACTCAATCGCACTTTATTAAGCGACAATAAATCAAAATTGTTGAAAAGTTTTAAAAAGATTAATTTTTATTCTTTTTATATTATAGCATAAAAAATATTTTTTTACTCACGCTCACGTCCTCTCACACTCACGTACTCTTACGCGCGACAAGCTTTGACTAATAATACACTCAGCTTCGACATTATTTAAGCTTTGCAAAAACTATACATTTTTATTGTAAAAACGTTTAATTTCTACATTCAATCGTTATTTGAAATCACACGCAAAACACTTGATAAAGTGACCAAAAATTAAAACTGTCGAAAAATTATTTCTTTGTTATTTTTTTTTACACTAAATCAAAAAAAATTCACTCAAGCTCACGCACTCTCACACGTGACCACTTTCGACTAATATTATTAGTACAATCACCTATAAATACCTAAAAATTTTAATATGAAATACTTTACTGCACTCCATCATTAATTGAAATCACACACAAAACACTTGGTACAGTGACAGTAAATTAAAATTTTCGAAAATTTTTAAAAAGATTTGGTTTAACTCATTTTATATAAAAGATAAAATAAAATTTCAAACACGCATTCTCACGCGTGACAACCTTTGACTAACATTAATCATACAAATCCTTCATTTTTTCCAACAACAATCAATAAAGTGACAGTAAATCAAAATTGTCGATAAATTTTAAAAACAGCTGTATTTCTTCGGTATTGTTTTCATATTAAAGCATGCAAAATATTTTTTCACTCACACGCTCACGTCTCCTCACTCGTGACAATTTTCGTCTAATATTAAAAATACATTCACCTTCGACATTTCATTAAAAAAAAATTTTTTATGTCTTATTATGAAAACATCTACTAAACTCAATTGCTATTTAAAATCACACAACATCCCATAAAGCGACAGTAAATCAAAATTTTCGAAAAATTAAAAAAAATTTCTTTGATATTTTTTTATATTAAAGCATAAAAACTATTTTTTCACTCACGCTCACGTGCTGCTCATGCGTGACAACCTTAATTCACATTAATAATACACTCACCTTCGACATTATTCACAAGAACAATAAATTCTTATTATGAAATCCTTTATTTACTACACTTAATCGTTATTTTAACACTCGATAAAGTGACAGTAAATAATGGTTTCCATTTTATATTAAAACAAAGAAAAGTATTCTTTGTCACACATTCTAACGCGTGACAATTTTTAAACACTTAATTTTAAACACTTTAGTTTCATTCAATCGTGCATTAAATAAAAACTTTTATTTAAGCTAGATTGAAGAAACTATTTACTTTCAATTTCGAATTTTCAAAATTCAGTTTTTTAGTCTCTCGGTAGGACGTTATATGGAGCTTTAAATAGAAAAGAACACCTATTTTTAACGCTTTATTTGACGATGAGGATTTTGGATTGATATAATGAATAATAAGTGGAAGCCCATTCGGCAGATGTAACTTAAACAAATATGGCGCTATCAACTGCCGAATTTCGAAAGTCCCTACGGAAATACTCTTTACAATTGGAGGATTCAGACGCTGGTCATAAAGGTCATAGTGTCATAATGTTTTAAAAATTAAATAAATTATTTAATAAAATAATTTAAGCATTATGACACTATGACACTAAAGACTACCGTTTGAATCCCCCAAATATCTTAAGGATATTATGACAGACTCCCTGTCGTAATAAAACTTGAATAAATAAATAATCTAACCAACAATATTTGTAATTATTTATAAATTTTTTTTTTATATTTTGATTAATATGAATACATTCAACTAGCTTTGAAGGAAGTTGGAATTACTTAAGTAATTTGTTACCTCTAATCCCGAAGGGCTTATCGCACAAAAAACAAAGTGTGCATTACATTTTTTTTCTCTTAAGGAACTACGTAGTAACTTTACAAACAATAGCAAGAAGAATTAAGCTTGGCATGAGAAAAACATGTTTGTTTTTTTCAGCATAACTTGGAGCTCTATTTGAAAAATGTCAAGCCTTCTTGCAGTTTATTCCTTTATTTGATTTTATTTTATTATTGTGGTTATTATTCCCCTCTCTGTTAAGCCTTAGAATCTATACTCTGTGTTATAAAAAATTAAAGTTTTAAGTAATTTTTTTTCTGGTATACAAAATATTTTATTCCCAGCGATTTTACTTGCTGCACATCATTTAAAAAAAGAAATAACTAATTGTCAGCAAGGAAATTGACTTAAACGTGTACAAAACTTGCAATGGAAGACATGAATAGAATTCTTGTTAGTGGTAACATAAAAAAGAATTAAAAAAAAAATGCCGTGTTTATTAAATAAAAACATTTAAACGATTTCAAATTTACGTGCGTTCATACATCCGATCTACACCCCTGAGATGACATGAGAAATGCTGTGCTGGCACATATGTTCTGTTCGTTCTAGTGTTTTGTTAAAATTTACAAATTCATACACATGTACAGTGATGGTCACGAATTTAGAAATAATTTATAATTTGGCTGTCCGTCACATGCTATTTTCTCGAGAAGCGTAAGAGCTACGGATCTGAAATTTTCACAGAATTTTGACCGCTACAACAATAAATATATGACAGTTAAAAATTGCGACAACGAAAAATTTTTAAATCCCAATGTAATTCACAGAGAATGACACTTGAAATTTTCCAAAACGCTCAGTTAATGCAATTTTGACTATGTAATTTTGACAACTTGCTATATCTTGGAAACCGTAAGAGGCAAACACTTGAAATTTTCAAAAACGGTAAAACTAAAAAAACCGAAAATTATAAAATCGCCAAACCAAAAAAAAAAAATCGCCAAAAATTTCTAACACTAAAATAAATCGCCAAATTCGAAAAAATCGCCAAAATGAAAAAAATCGCCAAAAATAAAAAAAAGCCAAAAATCGAAAAAACGCCAAAACGAGAAAATAAATTGTCAAAACTAAAAAAAGAGCCAAAACTTAAGCCGAAAAAACACAAAAAACTCCAAAACAAAAATCCCAAAAAACCACCAAAACGAAAAAATCAACAAAAACTGAATAAAATCACCATAATGAAAATAAATTCAGTAAAGTGCTACTCTGACTCGCGCACGAAGGGTTCCGTACGAACACTAGATATGTAATTTAATACAAACTTCATCCTATATAATATATAGTTTTAGCATTTTTTTCGTTTTTGGGGTTTTTTTGTTTTTGGCGTTTTTTGTGTTTTTTCGATTTTGGCGATTTTTTTAAGTTTTGGCTATTTTTTTAGTTTTGGCAATTTATTTTCTCGTTTTGGCGTTTTTTCTGTTTTGGCGTATTTTCATTTTGGCGATTTTTTATTTTTTGCGTTTTTTTTAATTTTTGGAGTTTTTTTAGTTTTGGCGACAGTTTCGCGTTTTGGCGATTTTTTTTTTAGTTTTTTAGCGTTTTTTTTAATTTTTGGCGATTTTTTTTTTTCATTTTGGCGCTTTTTTCGAATTTGGCGATTTATTTTAGTGTTAGAAATTTTTTTTTAATTTTTGCAATTTTTTTTTACTTTTTGGCGATTTTTTTTTGGTTTGGCGATTTTATAATTTTCGGTTTTTTTTAGTTTTACCGTTTTTGAAAATTTCAAGTGTTTGCCTCTTATGGTTTCCAAAAAAGTAGCAAGTTGCCAAAATTACATAGTCAAAATTGGATTCACTGATGGACCACCCTTTAATTTAAGCTTTTTTAAATTTTAGTTATAATTGTTGTAGTCTATATAAAAATACACTAATTTTACAAATTTGAAGTTTCAATATACATATGTTCATACAATTGTATGTATATTACATGGGATTTTAAAATTTTTCGTTGCTCGTTTTGGAACACCCTTTAATTTTTAATTCGCATGTCCTTGTCGTTGTAGCGGCCAAGGTTCTACATACTCTGTCCAAATTTCAGGTCCGTAGGTTTTACTGTTTCTGAGAAAATACCGTGTGACGGACAGACAGACAGCGTAGCGAAAACAATATGGTTCCTTTTTTCACCTTTGGTGTACGGAACCCTAAAAATCACCAAAACAAAAATAAATCGCGAAAAACAAACAATAAAGCGAAAAAATCGCCAAACGAAAAAATCGCCAAAAAAAAACTGAATAAAATCGCCAAAACAAAAAAAAATCACTAAAACTAAAATAGATCGCCAAAAAACCAAAAAGTCGCCCAAAACGACGAAAATTCCAAAACAAAAATAAATCCCAACAAAAAAAGAAAACACCAAACTAAGGAAAATCGCCAAAACCGAAAAAAGTTATCGAATACTTAAATTTAAAAAAATGTATACATCAGGTAAGATTTTCAATTAAATAGGGTAATTTTTAAGAACTTTCAGATTTGATTTTAAAAAAACACACAAAGCTTAGAGAAATTTTTGAAATCTATATTTAAATCGGTATAGCGATCTTATCCCCTTATGCAAAATCGTTTGTTAAAGTTAAAGCATGTGTTAAAACCTATTTTGTCATACAAACTTCGTTTGTTAAACCAACTTTAAGTTTAAAAATTGTTTTTGCATGAGGGGGCTAGTATATAATAAAATGTCTAAAGACGATTTCATGTAAATTTTGACAGCGGATATGTCTGAAATGGTTCATGCGCTGGGTCCAGTTTTGGCATAATTAATAATAAATAAATTCTTCAATATTGTCTTCCAGTGCGCAAACCGTTACGGGATTGTCCCTATATACATGAGTATTAACATAACCCCACAAAAAAAAATCTAAAGACGTTAAATCCCACGATCTAGGCGGCCAATTGAGCGAACCCAAACGTGAAATAAACTGCTCACTGAACTCATCTCTCAATTGGTCCATTGTTTCGCATGATGTGTGGCATGTGGCACCGTCTGGCTGAAACGATATGTCAGCCAAGTTCAGCTCTTCCATTTTGGGCAAAAAAAAAAAAAAAAAAAATGTAACAGATGCCCAATTGCTGCAAGTGGCGTAGAATCGATAATTCACGGTCCGCACTCTACGTGTGCGTGTTGGTGGTTTAGTGTCCAATAATGTAATTTTTGTGCAAAATTTAGTCACAGGATTGCGAACAGCCTCCTTATAAGGTCTGTCAACTAACCACAAAATGGAAGAAGTGCACGGATGCACTTCCTTCACCAAGCCTGCAAGCGTTATTCATTTGTAAGTCCATTCATTTTTAAATTAAAGACCAAACTGAACATGTTTAACAGTAACATGATATACGAGAATAGCTGAGTTGTCATAATAGTGTTGCCCAAAAAGGAGGTCACTAAAAAATTGCCCTTTATATAATCTCAAGTTCATACATATCGCACACTAATTCATAAACAGTCAAAACAAAAATGATCAAAGTGGTTTGGTTTTTTTTTATACACCAGTTAATTTTACAAATCTCTAACGACCCCAAAAATGTCTTTTGTCTTCTTGAAGTATATAAAATAACGTTGTGCTTGTTTTTATGTTACATACTTGCGTCATTTGTAAAGTATCAACAGTTGTTTGCCACTACTCAGCATTAGAGGGCTGCATAAACAGTCTTGAAATGTAAATACGTCTTGTTTTTTAAATTTATTGTCGTAACATGTATTATACATACTAATAATAATAATATTTTTGCATTATTAGATCTTAAATTTTTTATTGTTATTATTACCAATAATAATAATACTTAATGGATAAAAAAATGATAAATGGTGATTTTCTAATGCAAAGCCGTTTAGCTAAAGGCAAGTTGTTAAAATGGCCCTACACCTATAAATAATTAATGATATCGTTTAATAAGCCAAGCACGATGGAAATATTGATGTACGTGTATATGGGTGTTTACAAGTGATGTCGCGAAAACTTCTTGTTCGTAACAAACAACCAAAAGAAGTAGTGTTGATGCGTGTATGCTTCTTATTTTGCATACTATATGTTAGAGTGTGTGTAAGATGTAGATGGTAAGCTATTATGTTTGTGTTTACGGGTGGTTTTTTAAAGCAAGCGCACACAACTAATGTCAATGCATGTGTGCAATCACACACACTGTGTGTGCGTATGTACATGCACGACGTTTGTATACGCACCCATGCATAGGAAGAAGCAAGCATCACAAATTCTTCCGTCACGAAGTATTTTCTTTTTTCCTCCTATACCTGCAATAACTGAAACAAATTTCTTGCCAAAAAATGCTATTTAGCGTTTGTTTTAGAAGATATCGCTGTAGTAAAGCATTTTAAAATACCCTCATGTCTTAAAAGTTCTTGTAAGTGGTCTTGTGCAGGGGTCTACTCAGCATCTAAAATTTTTTGAGTTTTGACTGTTTATGATTTAGTTTGCGATATATAATAGTCCACACTATGGTATTTTGTGATGTCTCAAGCAAAAATAAATGTGGGAACTAGTGGCAACGTATGTCATTTCTAATATTTTTCTTTGCGTGGCAATACCACACAAACGCATCTTATGTAAATATCTGTGAGAATAAGTATTGGCACTATTAACGGATAGGACTCTTTTCTGTCACAATGACACAACAAAATTGTATGTTGTCGAAAAACTTGATGAAAATGGCGCCACAAAATGACGACACATGAAATGCCAGATGTAAGCTCAAGCCCTTCTCAAAGTCGCACTTTACTGAATTTATTTGAGTTATGACGTTGTTGAAGTAAATGTGTGATATGTGCAAGAAACCGGTTACAACTAGGGACGCTTGGTTCAATTTTTTTTTTACATAATTGGTTACTAATTGAAGACTTATCCTACTGTGATATCAAAATTCCTCTCAGCCGATTCCAAAACTGAAACAACTTGTTAAATTTGGGATCACCACTGTACATGTGCATGAACGCATTAATGAATAGCTTTATTTTACAAGGAGAGGGTGTTTTAGTTTTCTTTTATAGTGTTGTCAAAAGCGGCTACTTTTGAATGCTCAGTAGTACTTGATACTTTTTCAATTGGGTACTCGATACTACTCAATACTTTATATACATATGTACATATGTATGTATATGGGAAGTTAAAAATTATTATTTAATTGATAATGCAATATGGAAAAACAAAGATTAAATACAAGTATATTTAATTTATAACACATGAAAATAAATAAGTTTGAAGATTAGTTTTTGTCCATAAATTTTTTTTAACTTACTCTTAAAACTTCTAGTGCATTAATCTCTTAAATTATCTTCTAAATATTTTTTAATAAACATTTTTTTCTCACAATTCATGTTATTACATAGTCATTGTTGAAATGTAGAAATAAAATTTTACCGATGTTGAAAGAATTTAAAATATTTTTCATGTTTGTGAGGACCTGACTAGCTGGTTATATTGTAACACGTGCCTCCTTCCTTCCACTATTCTAAAGGGTCACTTTTTCTGTCCAATAGTATCTGTTAATGACTGAAGTAGTTTAATAATGCATTTTGTAGTACTTTTTTAGTGGCTGTTTTCGTATCAAAATTTAGGAATTATTATTAGAATTGGTATTTTTTACACTAACTCCATGAGGTTCAACTCATATTTATTTGTATCAAGCTCACAGAGTTGTATAATTCTGATGTATTTTAAAGGAAGACTTTCGCTTGAATACTACAAAATACAACCCTGAAAGTATTGAGTAGTTACTTTTGTGTATTGAGTACCGGGAAAAACTCCCGGTATTGAGTACTCAGTACTCAAATACTCAATACTTTTACAACACTATTCTTTTAATTTTTCTTTAAATTGAAATTAAAGTAGAGCTGTGTTTTCATTTTAGCAATTAAAAAAAATACATAAAAAAACCTCATTTACCACATAAAGGAAAGTGTGGACTAGCAATTAAAGTTTATTTTGTGGTTCAACTAATTGTCTAATTTTTTTTATAAAAATTTAAGGAAAATTTGCAAAATCTTTCTTTCAATACAGAACTCATTTTCAAAATCATGTGGTGTTTGCATATTGTGGGCAAACGATTTTTTTTTTCTATTTATTTATTTATTTAAAAATTGTGTTAAAAGTTTAAGGTCTTACAATTTTAACAATGTTTATTTTTATTATTTTTATTCCATTTCTATAAACCAAAAGAGTAGATATATTGCAAATGAATGTAGTTTTGTGGTTTAAAAATTTAATTACAACTTTTATTAAAAGCAATACAATTTAATAGTAGACATCATACCATTCATATGACAAACTGTGATTTCAATAACAATTTTGCATCTTTCAGTGGTTTTATATTGATTATTTGCAAAACTTTATATGCAGATAAATAGAAAAATTGTCAGAAGGTCCTAATGCTATTTTCATAGCAACTAGTTATTGTTATTTTAAACATTTATTTCGTTACGATAAACAGAGTTATGCTTGAATTTAATAATTACATTATCACATCCATAAAAAAGTGTGATATGGTTAGAGTTTAACAATACAGTTTTGTTAAAAATTTATGACTACAACATAATTTGTATTATTATTTAAAAATAATATGATGTAAATACTATTTTAAGTTTTTAAAAAAAATCTTTTTCAGAAACATCTGTCAGTTCAGTATTTCGTTTGTAAGCTATCGGTAGTGCACAGGTGGTTTTAAATAAATTAATAGATAAATAAAGTATAAACAAAAGGGTTGGCCAATAAAAATATATAAACATTTGTGTATCTCTTTATACAGACATGTCTGTATGTCGTGTAAGTATACATTTCTATATATACATTTTATGTCAATAATATTAATTTATTTTTATTTCGAATTTAATGCACAGCTGTTTCTACAATAAAAATATGATTAAAAAACAAAATAGTATTATTACATTAAATAATACTGTGGTCGCATTTAACAATATTAATATAACATTAGATCATGGTATGGTGAGTCTCAATTATATTTTAGTCACATCTTACAATAGTGTTGTCATATTAACAATAATAAGATTAGGTATAACAAAGTCAATTGTTCTTGTAGATAATATTATTATTAACTCAGATAATAATATAATTAAAGTTTGCTTTTCTATTAACAATAATATGATTTGACTGCGACCATATAATTCAATCATAGTATGTTGCTGTTTGATTATGATTTATTGATATACCCTTTTAATTTATACTTGTTGTCTTCAAATACTTGTATGTATATTAAACAATTGTATCTATAATTCTTTTTATTAATTGTCATTCATGTTCCTATTTTTGCATTCATTAAACCAACTTAAATAACATAAAGTCGTCTCAGTATTTTAATAGGTTATGGGCCCAGGCTGGTGGTGAATCTAATCTAATCTTGTGTCTTAGCGTATCTTATGGAAATCCATTCAAGTGAAAAATTAGACAAAACGATTAAATAAATAAAATCAGAAATCGTCAGTATGGCCGGAGTTGTGCGTATAGAACCGCTAAACGCGGAGAACTATGACACATGGAAGATGCAAATGCGTGCTATCTTAGTGAAAAATGATTTGTGGTCATATGTTGACGACAGCATCAAATGCCCCACAGTTGCAAAAGAAGCTGAATTGTGGAAAAACCACGACCAGAAGGCGGCTGCTGATATTATGCTTGCGATGAGTTCTTCGGAACTAGGTTTGATATCAGGGTGCGAAACTGCAAGGCAGATGTGGCTGAGGTTGGAAGCAACTTATCAATCGAAAGGTCCGGCTCGTAAAGCAACTTTACTCAAACGTGTAGCATTATCGCGTATGCGAGAAAATGATAAAGTACGAGATCACTTAAATGAATTTTTCGATGCGGTGTCAAAATTAAGAGAAATTGGCGTTTGCATCGGTGATGAGCTGTTGGCCATTTTATTGCTTTATAGTCTTCCAGATTCATTTGAGACTTTTAGATGTGCGTTAGAAACACGTGATGAGCTACCAAAGCCCGAGATGCTTCGCGTGCAGATTTTAGAGGAATTCGAATCAAGAAAATCTAAAGAAGGTAAAAATGATTTAAGTGCATTGTATATAAAACGAGAGCAACAAAAACAGAAACAAATGAAGCCGAAACAAAACATCACATGTTTTAAATGTGGTAAGCTCGGACATTTTGCAAGAAATTGCAAAACAAAAAAAGTTGAGCAAGATACAAAGAAGTCAAATATTTGTTTTACATCAACCGAATCGGTGTTTTTGTGCCCGAGTGATAATACAAAGTGGTGCTTGGACAGTGGATGCACTTCGCACATGAGTGCCGACATTAATAATTTTGAACAGTTTTCAGAAATGAATCAAGCGCTTAACTTGGCAAACAATAGCAAGACTACAATAAGCGGTAGTGGAAATATGAATATTTCTGTCAGTAATCGTGATTCAAATTCCAATTTGCAATTGAAAGACGTTCTTTATGTGTCTGACTTAAGAACAAATTTATTGTCAGTTTCAAAAATGACCGACAGTGGTTATGACGTAATATTTTCTAAAAATAATGCAATAGTCACTGATAAAAGTAAAAAAGTGTACCTTTGTGCAGAACGAATTGGCAATTTATATTACGTGAAAAATTATGGAAACACAGCAAACATAACTGAAGCCCAAAATGAACTCGATTTATGGCACTACAAAATGGGACATGTAAATGAAAGAGATCTTAAAAATATGGCAAAAAATGATGATATCTATGGACTAAATTTTAAACAAGAATTGAAATTATCTACCTGTGAAGTTTGTATAAGTCAAAACCAAACACGCGCGATTTTTCCAAAAAGTAGAAATAATAGGTCCAACCAATTACTGGAAATCATCCATAGTGATTTGTGTGGACCAATGAGATGCAAATCAAATTCTGGTGGTCAGTACTTTGTAACGTTTATAGATGATAAATCTAGGTGGTGCCGAAGTATATTTTTTGAAACAAAAATCTGATGTATTTTCTGCTTTCCAAAAATATAAAGCTTCGGCAGAGACTTTCACTGGTCAAAAAATTAAAACGTTACAATCAGATAATGGGCGTGAATATTGTAACCAGGAGTTTGACTCATATTTGGAAAAACATGGTATAAAAAGACGTTTGACAACACCTCATACTCCGCAGCAAAATGGAACGGCAGAACGGAAAAATAGAACCCTTGTCGAAATCTCACGATGTATGATGAAGCATTCCGAATCACCTGCATCGTTTTGGGCAGAAGCCATTAATACTGCATGTTATATTCGAAACAGATGTGTTACAAAAACTAATAATGAGATTCCTTATAAACTTTGGACAAATAAAAAACCTACAGCGATGCATATGAAAGTTTTTGGTTGCAAAGGCTACGTGCTAAATAAAAATCCCAACAAAGGCAAATTCGATTAGCGTTCAGAACAGTGTGTTTTCGTGGGATATTCTTCTGAATCAAAAGCTTATCGTATGTGGTCTCCAAAGAAAAGAGATGTTGTAATTAGCCGAGATGTAAAGTTTATCGACGAAAACGGTTTTAATGACAAATATGAAGACTTTTATGATATAAAAAACAACAATCTTGAAATTGAATTAAAGAAATCTGATGAAATATTTAGATCAATTGGAAACAGATATGGACGACTGTCCAACAAATATCGATACTAGAAATGAAAAACGTGGTAGAGGACGTCCAAAACTGCTAAGATTAGGTACACGTGGACGACCTAAGAAGTTGTATCATGCAATAAAAGAGGATGAAACTAATTCCAACAATGAGGATTGTGAGTCAGCTCAGTCAGAAGATGATTTTGAAGAGTACGAATCAGCTTTCTTGACGGCGATGCCTGGTCCTGTAAGTTTTGACCAAGCTATGGAGGCGCCTGATGCAAGCGGCTGGACGATGGCAATAGAAAACGAATATTTGGCTTTAATACGTAACAATATATGGGAAATTGTAGATCATCCTGACCAACGAAAAGTTATTGATAGCCGTTTAGTATTTCGTACAAAACATGATGGAAAGAGAAAGGTTCGTCTCGTAGCAAAAGGTTATGCTCAACGTCTAGGTGAAGATTTTCACGAAACTTATTCTCTCGTAGCCCGTTCATCATCAATCAGACTTTTAACAGCGTTGTCAGCAGAATTGCATCTGGAAATACACCAAATGGATGTGATTACAGCTTACTTGAATGGTGATCTCCAGGAAAACGTATACATCAAAATACCTGATAACTTAGAATGCATATTGAAGAAAATAAAATCGGGTAAGCCTATGGGATCCAATAGTATTAAAAACCATGATAAAAATGTTGAAAAAACAGCTAAGAAATGGTTACATACCCTATATACTACAAAAAGTCCTGTATGTCTTTTGAAGAAAGCTTTGTACGGACTACGTCAATCTGGTCTTATGTGGTATTACAAATTAACAACAGAATTGTTAAAATTGGGTTTGAAGCCAACTAAAAAGGATCCTTGCCTATTTTCGAAAAGAGAAGGCGATAAAATTTTACTTATTTTGATTTACGTAGATGATTTGTTAATAGCTTCAAATCCACCTGAATGGATAAATCATTTTAAAACGTCGTTATCTAAATGCTTTGAGATGAAGGATATTGGCCCGGTAAAGCGTTGTTTGGGCATTGATTTTCACCAAAACCTTGGTTCAAACCAGATTTTCTTATCACAGCGTAACTATGCCGAAAATGTTTTGGATCGTTTTGGTATGTCAGAATGCAAACCTGTAATGACTCCTTTGGAACGAAACTGCAAATTGGCTCGTCCTTTAATCAAAGATGAAAAAATAATGTCAAAATATCCTTATCAAAGATTAATAGGAGCGCTAATGTACCTTGCTGTTACAACATGTCCCGACATTGCATATGCGGTAAATTACATGAGCCAGTTTAATTCTAATTACAGTGAAGAGCACTGGCAGTCAGTTAAACGAATTTTGCGGTACGTACGAGGGACACTCGATTATGGATTACAACATAGAATTGTATGGAGTAGTTGATGCAGATTGGGGATCAAACCTTACGGATCGCCGATCGTATTCTGGCTATGCATTCATATTGGGAGGTGCTGCAATAAGTTGGGAAGCCCGTAAGCAGCGAACAGTATCCTTATCTAGTACCCAATCGGAATATATAGCCATATCCGATGCAATGAAAGAAGCTCTCTACATTAGAAGTATTCTTGGTGATATTGGTATAAACTACGAAAATATAACTTTGTTCAATGATAGTCAAAGTGCAAAAAAATTAATAAACAATTTTGGATATAATTCGAGAACGAAACATATTGACATTCGCCATCATTTTGTTCGCGATTGTGTTCGTAATAACGAAATAACACTCGAATATATGTCAACAGAAAAGATGCCAGCTAATATGCTAACAAAGCCAGTTGGTAAAACAAAACAACATTCTTGTTCAACTAACTTGGGTTTAACAATTCAACATCAACAGCACTTGTAGTATCTCTACTTCGAGAGGAGGTGTTAGAGCAACGAAGCAGCTTATCTACAATGTCGTATTGATATAGTAAAATAAACTTATTTATCTATAATAAATCAATTAAAAGAAAGTGTGGACCTGATCGGAAATGTAGTTTACAAGACGTCAAAGTTAGGTAAAAACTTAGTTCTAAAATAGCAGGTTACATTGCAAAATCGTATCGTCAATTGGGTAAAAAAATATAATTGACAAAAATACAGTTAATAAATATTTAGAATCTATGGGCGTTCAGGAAAAAAAGAAGAAAAAAACACATCACCATTCACGACCGAAGCTCCAAAGAAGACCGTAAAGTGCAGGTTACGAGAACTCTCCAAAAAATAATTTTTCTTGCAGTATTTTGACCAGATTTGGAATCCTCACATTACGCGAAGAAAAAGCAGAAATGAATCCCTTAAATGTTCCACAAGTGATGCCTATTGAAACTTTTTGTGCCGATTTGAACAGAAATGTGTGCAAAAACGAATACAGAGCCAAAAATGTTGATTCCTTAATGATAAAAATAAAAAAGGAGTTAAAAACTATAAAACATGTGGCATTCAGATGTCAATGAGAGAACTACCACAAAAAATTAGGAAAGCAAACTCTGCCGGAACGATTTTTTTTTAAATAAATTTTCTTCAGAATTAATAATAAAAAAATAAATAAATCGCAAATTGAAATAAGTTTTATTACACTTGTTTTTTGTTAATTTTAAATTTGTTCGGATTTCATTCACCATACGTTACTTTTATTGTGTTAAGGTGTAGGAAAATAAAATATGTATATCCACATCGATTATAAATCGTTTCTTTCGTTTTGTATAAATTACTTAGCCTACTTGCTTATTGTATTGGAATTTCCAAAAAGCTTATGTAAATTCTCAAATGATTTTTGAAAGTATAGTTGAAGTCTAGCGATGATTTGTTAAAGTGCCAACTATATGTAAACATAAAGACATGTTTATTCCAAATTAATATATTTTGTATAAAAAGTTTAATTTAAATTTTTTATGAGTTAAATTTACAAATTGGGTACAAATTTTTTGCTTACGAAAGGGAAATGTTTTTAATCGTAATCGATTATGATTAAAAGGTGCGATTAAGCGCGATTACGATTACGATTTTAATCGCTGTGCAAACCCTAGTCCAGTATCTCGGTTTAAATAAAGAGCAGGAATTTTATTTTTCTTATTAAACGTGAACACAGAATCTGTTGTGAATTTTTTTCACTCCATATGCGGTAGTTTTGTTAAAATTTTTATATGAGCTTTATAGCTTATTTTTAGAAAAAAAAGCAACGTCTTTGATTCAAGTTGAAATCAGAGGGCAGCAATGAGTAGTGAAAAAGTGAGTTGAGTTGAACCATGACTTATAATTTCTTGTACTAATGTGCACTCATACATATTGCAAAGTTATCTATGAATCATATTCACTCTAAAGTTTGAAGTGCGCACCGAACTCATACTTAGCAACATTTATGACGTTATTGATTTCGACTCTCCTTCTTAACTCAATGCCTATGGACGATGCAAAATAAGTATGATGCACAATGCGAACTTCGCATACGAACATTAAAGTTCTCATTATAGGGTTATGTGTTTCTCTGTTGCTTTTTTTTTGTTTTCTTTTTGCAGGAATTGAAAAACAACTCTATTTACTACTATAAACAATTTTTTTTCTTGCAAAGTAAGTGGCGGCAACCCAGAAACTCCAGCACTAAAGTAAGTTGGTATCAGGAATTTTTGAAGTTTTTAGGGTTCCGTACACCAAAGGTGAAAAGAAAGCGAAAAAAATCGCCAAAACAAGCAAATAAAGTGTCAAAACTAAAAAAAAAGCCAAAACTTAAGAAAATCGCCAAAACCGAAAAAACGCAAAAACCGCCGAAAAAACTCAAAAACCGAAAAGACCCCAAAAACGAAAAAAAATGCCAAAACTATATATTATATAGGATGAAGTTTGTATTAAATTACATATCAGAGTCGCACTTTACTGAATTTATTGCTTTATTTAGAAAGTATTTTATTACTTCGAAACTTAATGATATATATTGTTTTTATTTTTCGGAAAAGCATCATAAATTCTACTCACATCATTAGAAACATCCCTAAAATTTTCCACTTCGTTAACAAAAATAAGAACGTAGTGAAGTTTTCATTCGTTCAAGCAAACAACTGTGACATTTTATGCTTGTACTCTTCGAAATACATTAATTTTTTTTTTGTCATTTAAAAAAAAAAAAAAATAAAACATGAGCAAGAAATCATTTTTAAAGTTAACAATCAATCACAAAAAAATTTGTATACATTTCCTTTACAGACCTAATAAATAAAAGATTTTTACTCACAGAAATTTTAAATAAATTAAATGATTACGTATCCGTTTTAGAAAGTTTCAATACAAATTGCTTGAAATTTTTCTACTAGAAAGTCGTTTGCAAAACATATATTTCAAAATATCTTTCTGCTTTTAAGCTTAAAAAATCAATAAACCTAAAGGTTCCTCTTTCAGGAAAATTCAATGTTTATGCATATAATAATATAATAGTAATCTATCAAAATGGACAAATATCTGAAAAAGTTCTTTTGAAGCAAACGTTTAGATTATAATATCAATATTGTTTCCTAATAACCATAATCAAACAGCAACATATTATGATTGAATTATATGGTTGCAGTCAAATCATATTATTGTTAATAGGAAAAAAACTTTAACAATATTATTATATGAGTTAATTATAATATTATCTGAGTTAATTATATTATAATCTTAGTATTGTAAATATGACAATACTATTGTTAGATGTGACTAAAATATAATTGAGACTCACCATACCATGTTCTAATATTACATTAATATTGTTATATACGACCACAGTATTATTTAATATAATAATACTATTTTATTTTTTAATCATATATTTATTGTAGACGCACAGCTGGTCAAAATCTGAATAAAAATAATTTAATATTGTTCAAATAAAATGTATATGTAGAAATGTATACTTACACGACATACTGACATGTCTGTATAAAGAGATACACAAATGTTTATATATTTTTATTGGTCTACCCTTTTGTTTATACTTTGTTAATTTATTAATTTATTAAACACTACCGATAGCTTAAAAAGGAAATACTGAACAAACGGATGTTTCTGAAAAAGATTTTTTTAAAAACTTAACATAGTATGGCTTTGGATAACATTTAATTGTTATTTAATCATATTATTTTTAAATAATAATACAAATTATGTTGTAGTCATAAATTTTTAACAAGACTATATTGTTAAACTCTAACCATATCACACTTTTTTATGGATGTGATAATGTAATTATTAAATTCAAACATTACTCTGTTTATCGTAACGAAATAAATGTTTAAAATAACAATAACTAGTTTTCGACGACCACACATTTGTTTCAGAGAACATAATATTGTTTTCTCAACCATTCTACAACCATATCTTTTCTTTGCGTGTGGGCGAAAATTCAATTTATTTGTATCCTTTTCAAAGAAGTTGTATCAAAGTTACTTTTGGCCGATTTTACTTCAAATTAAATTAATCAGGCTGATTATGTTAAGTTTATGCAATGGAAATATGAGCGTTTTTTTAATAGATTAAAGGAACTAGTATAAGTGTCGTTTATGACAAAAGTATCTTACCTTTTTTTTATGTTTCACTATTTAGCCATTAGCTCGAACCTCAAACATAATTTCAAAGGTTATGGCTTTGTTATTCTCTGCCAAAAATTAAAGAAGGCAGTTAACATAATAAGAAAAAAAAGCTAAAGGCAGTGAACTGAAATAAATTAACCCAATATTAAATTGTGTCTAAGATAAAAAAAATAAAACAAATTGAATTTGTTTGCCAACAGCACATTTATGTTTCCGCAAGCTATTTTTTACAGCCTTTGAACAAAAGTTCAAGTGGAAAATTATCTTTTTTTTTTAATATTACAAAAAGTAAAGTATTTGTAAAAAAAACCTTCAAAATTATATCCACTTCAATGATCAAAATTTCTTTTTCTTAAAACTTTTATTTTTAGCAAAGTCCAAGGTCAACATTTGCAACATATTCATATCAAACTTTTATTGCTCAACTTTTAAGATTAAAGTAGCCAACAAAAAGAAATTGTCTTAAGTCTAAATAAATTTAATGAAAGTTGAATAAATTTAATCTTCTAAAGAAGACAACATAAAAGTTGTAAATGGAATAACTTAAGCGTATGTACACTGAAGTGAAGTGAATGTTTTTAGCCTACACCAAACTTAAAAAAAAACTTAAAACAATTAATAAATGAAATTAAATATGTTTGTTGTAAATTAAGAGATGGTGAAATTGAGCTTTCATTACAAAAAAGCTTTTAATAAATTGTTATACAATGAATCAAAAACAATTCACATATTCCATTTGCACTAAAAAGCTGAGTATATAAAACAGAAATCTAATTACATCAACAGACATCACACACAATGGACCAAACGAACAAACGATTAATGATGGTGAAGGTGCAGTGAGTGACCTTCCAAAACAGCTAGTTGTTCCGTTCTACTAAGTGTTTTTCATAATATTTACAATTACATTTAGTGTTATTTGTTCATTTATAATCATCATTTGCAATCATAATTTGGCTTACGAATTATACGAATTTTAGCCTAATCAAATCATAAACATAAAAACAAATACAGTTCGAACAATAATAACTAAACTTATTATATAATTTTACTTATGTTTTTTTAAGCAAAAATAGCAATAGTTTTTTACACTGACAATTGCAGCAAATATCTGACTTTAATTAATATGGAAAACCTCAAACAAAACGCAACAATTACAGAACACGTAGAAACAAGTTTAGCGTTGTGCAACTCACATGTGATTCATGTATAAAGAAATCGTAAGTAAGACTAAGAAAACATTTTAATAGACTTTAAATAGAAATATTTTTAAATTTTACTCGATATTGAAAGCTATAATTCGATCCCTGAAGGCAAATCTATACTGGCACTCATAGACTTTAATGCGTTAATTTGTTCCCGGCTTCAAATTACGAAAAAATTTTACTTTCTGATATAATTTTTTACAATTCATATCGAGCCGTAATCGCTTGAAAGGTGTAACCCCAGCAAAAACTAAATTATAAAGTAAAACTCAAAAAATCCTTAAGTTTCAGGAGAGGCAGCAAAATGTGGCTGCTAAATACATAAATTTAAATATTTGCGACAGTTGGAGATATGTCTTATGAACTAGTTTTCGAAAAAAAATTTTTCGATAAATCGTTAGTTGAGCGTAGTTTCGATTAAACAAAATTCGATAATAAATATTTTAATTTGTATAACTTTTAATAACAAAAAAGTTCAGTAAAGCATGACTTTGACTCATACTCATACTTATACTCATACTCATACTCATACTCATACTCATACTCATACTCATACTCATACTCATACTCATACTCATACTCATACTCTTTTTGTTCATATAAGAACATCTAAACTTTAGATTCTAAAGTATCGAAAAATCTCGATTTCAAAAAATAATAAGTTAGGGCCTTTCTATATTAGGGTAACGATATGTAATACTATCTATACAAACTTTAGCCTTTTCATATAAACGAATATCTTACCAGATGTAGACATTAAAAAAAAGTTAAGTATACCTAGAATTTTTTTTCGGTTTTGGCGATTTTTTTAGTTTTGGAGTTTTTTTAATTTAGTTTTTTTTAGTTTTGATGGTTCTTACGTTCTTGGCAATTTTTTCGGTTTTGTGGCGATTTTTTTAGTTTTGGCAATTTTTTAGCTTCAGCTATTTTTTAATTTTTGGCGATTTTTTCTTTCTAGTAATTTTTTTAACTTTGTCACTTTTAAAGTTTTTGTGACTTTTTTGGGTTTTTGGCGTTATTTTTACTTTTAGGGATTTTTAAGTTTTGGCGATTTTTTCTTTCGAGTAATTTTTTAGCTTTCACACTTTTTTCATATTTGGGACTGTTTTTTATTTTTATAGTTTTGGCGTTATTTTAGTTTTGGCGTTTTTTTAGTATTGGCGATTTTTTCAGTTTTGTGGCAATTTAATTTAGTTTAAGCGATTTTTTTAGTATTGGCGATTATTTCTGGGATTTTAATTATTTTTTTACCGTTTTTTTAGTGTGGATTTTTTTTAATTTCAGCGATCTTTCAGTTTCAGATATTTTTATGCTTGGGCGATTTTTTATTTTGGCGATTTTTTTATTCTTGGATTTTTTTAGTTTTAGCGTTTTTGAAAATTTTAAGAGTTTGCCTCTTACGGTTTCAAAATTGGTTTTTGCTTTTTTTGTAGTCTGGAGTATTTTATTTAATTTCAGCTATTTTTTTCGTTTCAGCGATTTTTCAGCTTCTGAAATTTTTTATGTTTAGGTGATTTTCTCATTTTGGCGTTTTTTTTATTTTTGAATTTTTTCGTTTTAGCGTTTTCAAGCGTTTGCATCTTATGGTTTTCAAGATACAGCAAGCTGTTAAAATTACATAGAAAAAATTACATTAACTGTCAGAATACCCTCTTTAATTTTGATTTGTTTTTTTAATGTCAGTGTTAATTGGAGCAATCTGCATGAAAATACACTAACTTTGCAAATTTCTAGTGTGTATATATAATTGTCTGTATATTACATTAGTATTAGAAATTTTTCATTGCTCGCTTTAGAAAACCCTTTAATTTTTAACTATAATATATTTATTGTTGTAGCGGCCAAAGTTTTACATATTCTGTGAAAATTTCAGATCCATGGCTGTTACGGTTCTCAAGAAAACAGTCTGCGACGGATAGACGGACATCGTAGCGAAAACAATAAAGTTCCTTTTCACCTTCCACAGAAAAAAATATCATCGAATTGTAACCAACAAAACAAATTGTTAATATTTAATTTAAAAATTAACAATGATCATTGTTGAAATAACAAATTTTAATTTTTGTAGTCAATTAAATTACTTAACAAAATTATTTGTTAAATTATATCATAACGGAATGCGCACATGTAGAAGAAACAAGAAATCATATTTTGTGTGTATTCATTATTAGCGTATCTAATAAAGTGTTGCTCTCTAGCTGAGAGGTAAGTAAGTTGGTTTATTAGTTTTGAGGTTGCCGGTTCAACTCCGCCCAAAGACAAGCAAAAAATCGTTTCGAGGATTGTGATTGTGTATAAGAAACATTGTTAATATAACAATTATGATACTCAAAATTTGTACAAAAACTCAACAATTCGCATTGTTAATATAACAATAACTTTAATTGAAATAACTTTGAAATCTAACAAAGATTAATGTTGAAAAAATAAATAAATTTCAACAAAATATTTGTTGATAAATTTAATTGAAAATATTTTTCAGATTTTCCTTTAACTTACAATTTCGTTAATTGTATTTACAAAAATCGTTGTAGGTTCAAAATCAATTAATTATTTAATTGATATAATAAAAAAATTAATTGTATTTACAAATCATTTTTTTCTGTGTTGGTGTACGGAACCGTAAAACGTTGTTTTTTCCTTATTGAGAATTTTTTAAATTTATTTGGGGGTAAGAAGAAAAATACCTGGTTTTGCTCAACATTTCGTTCAAAATTAACGCGTTGTAATGAGTTTCAAATCCCAATTATTCATTACGGGTATTTTACCGGCATCTCTAATCTCACATTGCCATTCACGCTAAAAAAGAAATTCAATGGAATAACTATGTTTTCTTATCTATTGCCTGAATGAATGATGAACAGAAACGTGGGGACAAAAAAAAATGTGTAGTTTGTGTAAAAAGATTTTTAACACATGACGAGCTGAAGAAGTCTTAGCTTTATAAATGATTTGTCATCATTTTATTCTACAACATTAATTTGCATAATTTGCAGAAATATTCTGCATGGAAATAACACTTTTGTACGAGTATTTCGTCCTAAATGTATAGGATGTTTTTTATTGAGGTATAGAACTTTAAGTTGGCATCACTTTTTTAACTGGCGGCCATTTTGTCAGCTGTCAAGTGATTAATATTTAGTTTGGTTTGCCATTTCATCATGAACAGGTTGACAAAAGAACAACGCTTGCAAATCGTGCAAATTTATTTCGAAAATAATGGTTCAGTTCGCGAAGTTTACCGCAAGCTCCGTCCATTTTATGGTCGACATAATCGTCCATCAGAGCAATTAATTCGGTTAACCATGCATCGTTTTCGCACTACGTTTACTCTATGTGATAATACGCATCCGCAGAGACGTCGAACAGTGCGCACCGAAGAAACAATTGCCGCTGTAGAGCAAAGTGTTGAAGAGGACCCGAATGAATCGATTCGCCACCGTGCACAGCAATTGGAGCCGACTAACCGACTATTTTGTTACCGAATTGGATGGCATGAATGTGGATGAGTTGTGGTTCCAACAAGACGGCGCTACATGCCACACAGCGCACGTCACAATCGATTTATTGAAGGAAACATTCGATGAGCGCATAATTTCGCGGAATGGACCTGTCAATTGGCCACCAAGATCGTGTGATTTGACACCATTGGATTATTTTCTTTGGGGATATGTGAAGTCGCTCGTCTACGCCAACAAACCAGAAACGTTAGGGGACTTGGAAGCCAACATTCGTGGCGTTATTGCCAACATACGGCCCCATATGCTCGAAAAAGTGGTTGAAAATTGGCCACATGCCCGAAATCATATTTAAACATTAATGGCATAAAATTATCCTTCCAATAAAGCCAAATTGATGGACATTAAAACGATTTTCTTGTGTTTTATTTCAATTCGAAGTTCTATACCTCTAAAAAAAAAACACCCGATACAATCAAAATATGTGTTTGTATTTTGATATTTCCAAGAACGTACTTAGACCAAGTGGCGCAGAGATACACATTGTAAACATAAATAACTACCGCTCTAAGAGCATTGGGAAGCATAATAAAAGATACAGTCTCAATCACTTCATTACACATTCCAAATGTATGCGGCATGATGTTAAAACAAAAACTTGCTAGAGAGATTAAATTTTAATTTGTTTTCCTCAAACTTAATTGATTATAAAATTTTCTAAGAAAAAGTTTTCAAATTTTAACACAAAATAGTAATTATTGTAATTATTCTTTTTAACTCTCATATTAAACAGTTCACAAGATAACAGTTTGTGAGGCCTAAAATGTTAAACATTTTGCGTAGATTTTCTTTCATTAAAATTAAAATATATTTTATGTTCATTTTCATTTTTGCGGTTTGGCTTGCCTTTTTTACTTTTGCTAGACACGATTTATGCCAGGCATATTGCTTCGTCAAATTTACGTATAGTGTGTGAGTAAAATTTTTAAGATTAATTCCCATCAGAGAATGACAAAAGTATCGTTTTAAGTACTCTTTGAGTATTGGCGGTCAAACAACTATGAATGCACGCATCGAAAAATATAAAAACGACATGCTCAATAAAAACACAAGCATTAATTTTAAATCGCATACGTAAATATATATAGCATTGCACAGATGCATCTGTTTGCACCAGTTTTGCGTGTTTTTTGGTTCTTGTATGAAAAAATATGTTATTTAACGTTTCTTTTACTAGTTGTAAATGTTGATTTTTAAAGCAGTTAATGTATGGTTGTGCAATGACTAAACGAGAAAAACACGTTTGTATGTATTTGTTTTTCTATAAGTACCACATGGTGTGTTGAAAAATAAAATCCATGGTTGATGAATGAATGAATGAAAGTAAAATTTCACATACACATGTAAGTAAATGATACATGTACATGAAACACATGCATATGTAATTACTCTCAGAGCAAAATTGTCTCTCTCTCTCTCTCTGTATACTTGGCTGCGCCACAAAATAACAACGAACGTCCGCACATACATCTGTCCGTCATGTATTTGTTTCAATAGTAGTTTTTTCATATGTTTGTATTACAATATGTATTTTTGGGCAAAAACAGATCAAACAGTTGCTCAGCAGCAATACAATAAGCAATTGTTATTTGTTTTCAATTGTATTTTAATTTGGAAAAGCACGCACACACAATAACTCTTATGGTACATACCATGGTATATTTGTTTTGGCTATACAAGCGAGTATACAAATGCAACCCTATAATAAGTGCCTTCGAGAACTCAAAAATTTGTACAAATTTTTACTATTTTTTACTGGATTGCCTTCAAGGCATATCAAACAGGTACACGTATCAGGCATATTGCTCATCCGCTGATTTTTTGTTTACAAGTTTATAACGAAGAATTCGTTTGACAATTACTTTTGTGCCTTGTTTGATGCATACAAATTTTTGACAATTACTTTGTAAAGCTATGTGAGAAGCACAGAGTTGCCACAGAGTTTTTCTTAATGCATGTACCTGTATTAAATGTGCCTTGATTGTGTTCGAGTACACAAAATCCAGTAAATGAGAGGGCGAACTGAGAGCAAAAAATGACAGTAAATTTACTGAGTAAATGCAAATTTTTACTGGACAAATTTTTGCCAGTAAAATGAAATCATATGTTTTTAAATATAAACAAACAAAAGTAAAGGGAAACAAAATTTTTAGTTTTTGATGAAATTTTAAAAACAAAAAACAAATGTATTAAGTTATGAACAATATTGCATTTATTTAAGTTTGATGCCAGAAAAATATAAGGGTATGTTTTATGTATTCCACGGGAAATTAAAACGTGTGGAATTTTCATAGAATTGTTGAAAATATGTATTTATAACAACAATTTCCCAACGATGTAATTTCACGTGAAATGCAGAACATAACCGATTGTTTTTAAACGTGAATAAAGTTAATAGATAAATTATTTGCTGGGTTTTGTATCAGTTTCAAAGCCTACTAAGCTTATTTTTTCTTTTGTGATTTTCAAAAGTATTATTATTATTTTATGAATTCTCATATAGTTTTTGAAAGTCTATGCATAAAGTAAGAGGTTTGTGACTGTTTAAAATTTGTGGTTAAAATCTACTGATGATTTGGTTCAAGCGCCAATGAAATACGTACATATATAGACATGCTAAACTACCAGCAAATAAATTTCAATTATTTTATGTACACTTCTGACAATATGTCAAATAATGGATTTTCTTTAAAGTTAATAGATTTTTATAGTTAAATTTTTGCTTATACATATAGTCGGACGGTTACTGTTTCCCCGCATGGAACATTGAAAAAATTTAGATATTGATCGTTTAAATATGATTAATGTGTACATTTCTTAAATTTGTTTTCAGTTTTTCGATATCTTGAATATATTAGGATATATAAAGTTATATTCCCATTGAATATTTCTCTTAATAAATGCACTCATTGTAACTACTTGAAAGGAAGTGAACAATATTATTGTGATGATTGGTATAAGCGGCAACAAATATTTTTGTCTTTTTCTGTACATCCTAATTATTCACGTCGAGCGTAAAAAGTTTAGAAACTCTAACGGCCTGACGCGCGATGTCGGCAAGTAAGCTATAGAAAGTTTCAAAGTTCAAATAAAAACATATGTATCTATTACTTTTATTATTTAAGAAAATATACTATGGTGTATTTTTATAAAACAAATGAAAAAAACATTCTTCATCGGTTTTCTCAAAACCATTTAATTTTTCCATGCGGCTAGCCAGTAACTACCCAGCAAAAAAATATGATTTGGAAACACTAACAACTGAGGGAGGCAATGTAATGTTTACTTGATCACAAAAGCTTCGAAAACTACTTCTGAAAAGCACTAACATAAGGCAGGCTCTCTAACAAAATAGAGGAAAAAGTAAAAAAAAAAATTTGCCAGCTAGTTACTTTTGCATCTGAGTACATAAAAACTATAGTCCAATTCAACAATCTTGTGCAAATGGTCTTGCATCGTTGCATGTGCAAAATGGTATAGTATATTGATACTCACCACTTAACAATTCTCAGAAATTAATGTTAAAGTTAGCTATTTTATCTCAGATGGAGACCGCGAGTAAGGGAGATAATGTTAGAGAATCACTTGGTGTTGCGCATGAATAAGGAGATTTTTTTTGTGCGAGATGAGCCATCTAGAAGCAATTTATTCAGCTTCCAAAAAGCCATAATTTTTTGCCTTACCAAAGTGCTTCACAGAAGCAATAATATATATGTATGTATAGTTTTGTATATTGTCTGCAGATAATGCGACTATTCCATACATGTATGTAAATACTCCAAAGAGGAGTAGTAATATGCCAAAACTACTCCAAATATGTGAAAAAAGGAGGTTTATGACCTAGGGTTGGACAAAATGGTCCAAATTTGCATTACACCCCAAAACTACTCCATATTGCATTGAATGCTTGTGTGAAAACGACATGATCCATGACTGCATTACATGGACCATAATGTAACTAGTCTGTTTCATCTCGATTGGACCACGTAGTACAATATTATATTCAGGTTTTTTTTTTTGCATATACATATGTACATACTTATGTATAATTTTTTTAGCGCCAAATTGTCTATTAGCTGTTGTGTATATTTTACTGGATTTTACAATTTTTCCGTTCGCGTACTTTTAGCTGCAAACTTTTTTATTGAGAGTAATTTCTTTAAATTACTCAGTATTTACTCAGTTACTGGATTTTACTGGAAAAGTACTCAAACGCACCTAATACGTATAACTATAAGCATTCAACAGCTTTTATACACATTTTTTAAATTGCACACCACAAACGACAACAACTAATATAATAATACTCTGAGTATTAATCAGCAAGACATGCGTATATACAGGACTATTTGATTTGCACACTATAGAGTTGCATGAAAAATTTCATCCATGAAAATACTGAAATGTTTGTTTACTAAAGCCCAACTTCGAATAAATATGTTAATACTCAACAAACTGTTGCTTTTATCATACTGTGAGTGCAAACGTTTCGTTTCATACTGTTCACACAAAGAGATTGTTCATTGAAACGGCTTTTGTTCATGCTGCTTTCTCTCATCTCATCTTTTGTTATTAATGCGCAATAGCAATGTTGCCAATATAGTGAAATCATGGAATTTTTTGTATGGGTCGCACATGTGTAATAGGTTTCACTTTTAAATTAAAGTTTTAACTTTTACACATACTTACATAACTAAGTACATATGTATATACCATACATATTAGTAATACATATTTTAATTTGTCATTTGCATTTTTAAATAATATAAATCTTTAAACTATTTTATATTATATATTTATATTATATATTCTTGTAATGAACTGCACACAACCCTGAAATTAAATGCTATGAAAAGAAACACACACTTTTAGATGAAAAATTAAAAAAAAAGGAATTGGTTTATGAGAAATTAATATATTTTTAAGCAAATTTGATTATTAGTTGTATAGGTGTCTAACGGTTTTGGTCACGTGCTTGTTTCTTTTTTAATTTCATATGATATAAAAAAAATTGAAATTGAAAAAAATTAAACAAAACACAACAAAAGTACTCGTTTCCAAGCGAAAATAACTATTTATATTCTTCCAAGCAAAAATATAACTAACAATTATTTTTGAAATTAATATTTGTAATAAAACTCAAAATATTTGATTATCATCACCCCTTTTAAAAATACGAAATTTTAAACAACAATAATATTGCATTGAAAAGAGAGATAATTATGTGTAATTTTTTAACTTCCTTTTCGGCGATTATGCTTATATTTTCCCTTTTCCTACAACTGGCAACACTGATCTTTAAAAGCATATTGTTTTTGCATGAACTTAATCGAGATTTATGGCCCAACTATAATATGAATAAGCTGGCTTAAGCTAATGTCAGAATTGAACGATAAGTCTGTCAAATGCTTAAATAATTCAGATGTGACTTTTAGGTGGCCACAATGTACTTACATGCACTTAAGTATTCTTTAGCCACAACTGCACATCTAGGTATTGTCAATAATCTTGTAGTAATTTTGTTTCTTCTCATAACTCCTAAATGAATGCAATTCAATCAAACTAACTTGAAATAATGTCCTAATCTATTAGAAATTCACATATAAATATATCCATCACCTTATCACTTGTTTTATTTGTTTTGCCTACTAAAAAGTACAACAGTGAATATACATAAGTAAATACATGTGGATGTGTGTATATGTGTATTGTAAAACAATGAAAATAAAAGTTTTGCTTTATTTTCCGAGTTTAAAATAAGAAACAATAAAAAAATATTTAAAATCAATGAATATTTTCTGCTCCTGCTTGTTTGAGCTTAAGAAATGCAGAAACAGTTGTTTCCTTACGGAATGTGCGTTCAGTTTGGCACTTTACTTAAGCAAATGACATTTGACGAAACTTGACGAAAAGTTTGCTAAGTACATTATAGTTTGCCACATGCGTTTTATATGTAACCGCACAGTTGCTTAAGCTAGCTTATTCATATTATAGTTGGGCCTTTACTCAACACATGTTCTGTTTCACATTTGTAAATGTTAGTATGCTCTTGTATAAGTAAACAAACCAACATCATTTTACTGCGTTCTTAACTATTGAGTATTCATTGCTCTTGTTTCATAGTTATCCATCTGTATGAAATAGAAATGAAACGAATAAAAATTTATAGCGAAAGTTTCATAAACATCATTATTTAGTTTCATGCAGATGTCTATTGCACACCCATTTAAAGCATGTTTTCATACAGCCACATATTTTCAACTATTTTATATACACAAATGTATGTGTACGGTAGCGAATGATGAATAAATATCCCAAATATCATGCATATATTTTTTTTGTCCGATTAAATTACCAGAGTATAAGCATACTCAGAATAGAAGTATAAGAGAGAGTCTAAGCGCTTGATACGGATGTGCCTTTTAATTTTCGGTTGCAGCTTATTTTAGTTTTTTTCTATAAATATCTGATCCTACGAATTGTTTGCGCTACAATTCTGATTGTACGCAGTTACTAAAATTAAGACTATTTACTTATATATTTTTTTACACCCATTGTCATTCTATTGTTCCCATGTGCGGTGTTTCGAGGATGCATGATTTAAATCCCTTTTACTCTTTACAATGTTGCAACACTGCGTGTACTTAAATTTTTATTGCAACACAAACAAACTGTTGCTCATACGTACAGCTGTATTACCAGCAAAAGAAGTATAAGAAACAAAATTGAATTTATAATTACAAATAGTTTTCTATTTTATTGTTATTGTTGGTTGCATACGACGCTTCACTTGTACGTTCACTTTCATTTCCTTTTAGTTCTGCAACTTGTTGCTTTAACTGTGTACTCAGTTCAGCAGCAAGCTTCGTTCGACAAATAAGGCAAATAATACTTAAAAATTTAATGAGCTAATTTTCATTTTTATTATCGTAATTTTTGCTTTTTCAATTATTTTTATTGTCACATATCAAGCAAAATGTTTAAGTTGTGTATTGCATTTGTTGCTTTTATACAGTGTCGTTTCATTTTTATGCTAGGGGGGCACAATTCTATTGAGGTCTTGAGGTCATATCGATAGCGTTATCGATATTGAGTGAAATACTTCGCCCCCAGGTATGTCATTGAAGTTTATTTGTTACCAAAACTAATATTAAAGCATATTAAAGTTTTTGCTCTTTTTTTGTGTAAACATCTATACGCTAGGGGGTAAAAATCTTTTTCACAATAGCGGAGTTCGATGTTTGATGCAAATTGTCTTGCGTAAATGCAAATGCAAAATATCGTAGCTTTTCTTTGGATTGTGTGTGTATTTTGTTGTTGGATTTGAAAGAAAAGCTACGATATTTTGCATTTGCACTTACACAATTTGCAACCAAACGTCGAACTCCGCTAAACAATCACAAATTTTGAGTAAGATCACACCGCGTTATGAAATCGATGTGAGCTATGTATGAGTGTATTAGTGTAATCATATAAACAAGAAGTACAAAGAAACTTAACAGCTGCATAGATATACAGTCATCCGAATTTTAAAGCATACCTTCAGGAGTTAATTTTAACAAAAATTGCTTGTGAAGTGTAATAGTGTTGCCAGTGGGCATAATTTTGTTAAAAAGTTGAAAAATATAAAATAAATAGAATATATATAAACTTTTAAATAAAAGAACGTTTTAAATGCCAAATATTTGTTTAAAAGATATATAGCAGTCTTTATAACATGGAGTCCACACCAGAGAAACAAGTCGAGGCAAAATTATCGGCGGCGGTGGCGCAGTAGTTTTGTGACCGGCGGCGGCGCGCCGAGAGAATTTTCGGCGCGAAAATAACCGGCTTCGAGCCGGTTGACTTGTTTCTCTGGTCTACACATAACATAATATGTAAGATGAGAGCGTCAAATTCAATCGCAGAGAGAATTATGTTACGTGTACACTTCAAATTAGTGTTATCTCAATCTTATAAGATTTTTCATGAGAGCGTTGTTGTAAGAAATCCTATAACAACAATCTTATACGATGAACTGTCAAAAAACACACGTATATGAAAATAAATTAGTGGGCATGTGTCAGTGTTTATTAAAATAAATGAAAAACTATGCGTTGAACAAAATTTCTGGGATTTTATATGTTTAAATTTGTTTAATTGATTTATAAATTAAAGTTTGTCTGAAAAAGTGAAAATAAAATAGCTAATTATAAAAAAATAAAACATGTTAACTCGATAAAAATTTACATAAAATGAAATGTTATAAGAAAATTTAAATTACGTTGTCCTCTTGTATAAGATGAAGAGAAATATCGGCATTTTATTTTTGTTATTCTGCCGATGTTTTCTCACATATTATGTCAGAGTTAATCGCAGTTGCAGACGCTATGTAAAGAATTTATAATATTATATTATAACATATCTTCATTACGTACTGTTGCCTTACACTGAAGCTGGTGCATGACAATTGGGTAACATCTCCAATCTCCATCTCATGCTAATTATTATGAGTGGAGATTTTAATACAAATTTTGCAAACCCACAGTCGCAAGCTTTATCAAATTTTTTATTTGACGTTTTCCACTTGCATATGAGCAATTCTCCACAAACCCCCACAACTAATAATTCCACTACTATAGATGCAGTTTTCCATAAATTTTTAAATACATTAGAGTCAAACATTTATATATCTTGTTTTAGTTACCATCATCCATTATTATTTATCTGTACTTAATAGGCTTTTCACACTTATCAACATCTAACATCTACCATCAGTTTGCGATGATGTTGAAAATTTCCCATAAGAAATGTACAGGGCTAAAAAACAACATCTTTCAACATCTTTGTAAAATGTTCCTAACTCATTTTGTTCCACTCAACATCTTTTAATTATTTTAGTGCCATCACTGATAAATGACAAAAAATTGTAGTGGCATCACTGGAATATTTGACATTTAATGACATAAAAAAATATTTACAAAGTTATTAAAAATGAGCGAAACATCTAAGTATTTTTATTTTTAAATATTTGTACATAATTATTTCTTGTATATGCAAACATTTTGTTGTATGTACATTTTTACATATGTATCTATTTTTTTGCAGTAAAAAAGAAAAGCAGTCTCCGAATTTGTTGGACGGAAGAAATAGAAGCTATGTTGCTGGATAAGATTGTACAAAACTATGTCTTCATCATCTTCTTCCTCCAGTAAGCTTTTTATAAATTCTACACACTGCATTAATAATAGAGATTGCTTTTGGAAATTAACAACTAGTCCTATTATTAATTTCTCTTCATTATACATTTTTTTTTAATTTTTATTATTTTTTACACAAAACGTGGCCTTATTTATTTTGACAGCTATATATGATGGTTGATGTTAGATGTTGTAATGTGAACGTATGTTTCACATTTTCAACATCTTCCACACATTCCACGAAAATGTGGGCAAGTGTGGAAAGCCTATAAGGCATTTACCATAGATGGGCACTTTGCAGTACTACTAAAATTTCAGTAAAAATAATAAAAAAAATTTTAACCAGCAAATTTTTAATGATTACTAAAATTGTTTTCTACAAATTTTATAAAGTGCCTAAATGATTTATTATATGATGAGGTGCATTGAATTTTCAGTAATCAGTTAGTTATGCCCGCATTCATAATGAAATTCTACCAAGTGGCTAAATTTTTTTCATAGAAAAATTTCAAAATTTTAATGAAAAAAACTTTGCCACTTCCTACAATTTTGTTAAGAATACGGCCGGCCCTACGATTTTACTGGTAATGCAAACTAAATTTCATTATCAGTAAAAATTTACTGAATTTTTTCAGTAATCAGTAAATTTACTGCTTACTACAATTTTGAATGCAGTACATATACATATACTGCAGTGTGCCCATTTACTAACCAAATAAGTTAAATAAAACAAGCAAAAACTAGCAAATTCCTATGTATTTACAATATTGAAAATTTTGATACTTTTAATTGATTAATTAAAAAAAAAAAATAATAAAAGCATAAGTACTTCCAACTTGAAAAAAAATTTTCATTAGTAGATGTTTACACATCTCCCCTGTGATCGGACTCACATTGCTTTTTTTAAATTAAAAGCATAACAATTTTCTGTTTTCAATTCATGCAATAAAGATATTGAAACATAAAAAATAAACATTTATTTCTGTAATTTTGATTATTAAAAATATTTGTACATACTATGTACACTACAGGAACAATGAAAGTCATTTGTTGCATCATCTGATGGCCATTTCTGATGGGTATATACATCAGAAGTTTCTATAATTTTTTTAAGGGCAATATGAAAAAACTGATGTAAACATTCGTGTACGTGTGGTTTTATTTCTCTCTCATACTTGTGAACTTCATGAACTAGTATAACATATATCTGAACCGCTCACTCCAAAGCATTTTACTAATCAGTATTGATGTAAAAATCGTCAGAGCTGGCAGTCAGTACTGATGTAAACATCGTAAGAGCTGAAGAAACGAATACATATGTAGGCACATTTTAAATTAAACTTTATAAAATTTATTTTGTAAATTATTATTCTTATCTTACTTTTTCACAAATATCATACTTTTCTTATCAGCTTTTACATTTTAATTTTACAAACCAAACAAACTATAAATTATTTTCAGTAAAATTCAATATTTTAGAATTTTTGACACATGTAAGTACATTAGATGTTTCACTCTAGCATATATGTTAGAGTAGAGCAACTAAAATTGTTGCCAATGTGTTAGTAAAAAATGTTTTTTGTGTTAGTTTCCGTCATTCATTTCTTGTAGGGTAGATGTACTAATTTTGAGATTTTTTGTGTCCCTCGTAAATCACGTGTTGGTGTGTGAGTTTGAAATCTTAGCGCGTGATTGCATTTTACACATGAATTCTCACGCACTAACGAAATTCTTTTGGATCGAATGTTAAAAAAAAAAGTTATCTTATTATTATTTAGTAAAACTAAAAAAGAAAAAAGAAGAAAAATAGAACCTGATATATGAAATTAATTGTATTGGAGATGGTCAAAATAATTGCAATAAAAATTATATTGGTACGACTAAAACCAAATTAAAAACAAGAATTTCCTCACAAAAATCAGATTTAAAACCAAATAATAAACCACTAGAGCAAAAATTGCCCTCGCTGCCCACTGTGCAGTAAGTGGTCACAAACCTGACTTTGATGGCGTGAGAATGTTACAAGAAGAAAACAACTAAAAAAAAAAAGATTTATATTGGAAATGTTACACATAATCAATGTACCAACAAATAAACGACTCAACTACAAGACTGACACAGACAAGTGCGCGCAATTATATCGGCATATAATAAATAAACATAAACCTAAAGCTATGCACAGACGGTTGTCAGATCTTACAATATTGCCAGTAAAATGTGCTAAAAATTTCTTACAAACGTGTGAACTGTCAATTTTTGCCAGACGCCGTTGCTAGAAAAAGCATTGTCAGTCCATTGCAAGACTAGCAACTGGCAACAAATTGTCAGACATCTTACAATCGTGTGAACACATTGTAAAATTATTGCCAGATATTTGTCAGACATTTTAATATTGTCAGATGTGCGAAGTTCATGCATCTGACAATGGCGTCATTGTAAGATAATTCTTTCTATGGGCAACGCTGCACACGCTTGATTTTAAATAAAAAATTAATAATAAAATATATGCAGACAAAATCATTGCAATTGCTTCTTTATGGTCCATAATAATTTATACTTTCACTTTTTACATTAAACACAAACACAAACGATAAATATTTAACAATTTCCAACAAGTGGTATAAGTCTGGCAACGCATAACAACAGATCTAACAATTTGTGTGAACTGACAATTTTTCTACTGACGATTTTGTCAGATGAATTTATTGTCATACAACCGTCTTTCAATAAATTGTAAGATTTTCTGACAAACGTGTGAACTGACAAGAAATATTGTGGTGGCAATTTTCGATTGCCAGTACATTGTCAGCACATTGCCAGATCTGACAATATTGTAAGATCTGACAATCGTCTGTACATAGCTTAATAACGATAATTAGTTATTAAATAACCTGCATAGAGTGCGGACGGTGTAAAAAGAAAATTTATATACTTTTAAATAATTATTTATGTACGTATGTTAATACTTGTTGTTTTTTTTTTTTTTTTTTTTTTGGAAAAAGTATTTTGCAACATATATGTATGTATAATTTGGTTTTTGTAGATTCCTTGAAAATGGTTAACCGAAATATCGGAGAAAAAAGAAAATAAATAAAAATAAAATAGTTTTATGTAATTGAACTTGCTTGTTTATATTTGTGAAAAGGACCTTTAGCCGAAATAAAAATCTCATCAGTTATCTTTAACACAAAACAGAAGTACTTGACTGAGTGAGTATGTTTTCAGTCACTGACACACTCACGACATTGAAGACATTGTTTTGAGTTTAAAATATAAAAAATGCTTTTTATCCGACATCATTTTTCTATTTTCCTTTTTTTATAAGGAACCTTTCAGCTATCGTTACATTTAACTAAATAATACGAGGGGTGTGTGAGATACGAGTACCATCGAAATTTTTTATTCATTTGAAAGACCTCTGGGAAATTTCAAATTTTCCATAGCTCTGGCGTCTAAATGAGGCTGAATTGGACCAACGACATGCGTTATGTTGCCTTTCAAGGCTACTATGGTTTATTTCTCCGATCCGCATAGTACAGAGTCCTAACAAGAAAAATTCTATCGGGGTCAAATTGTTAGTGTCCATATTATCTGGCAAAAATAAATTTAGAACCATTCTCGTATAGCGCCTGGTGTTGACTGAACAGAACACCGATTTGGAAAAATAGACTAAATAAATAAAATAAGGCCTTATTGTAAGACCATTTGCAGCCAAACACTTCTTTTAAAACATTAAGGATGTGTATAAATAGAGAATGAAATCTGGAAATTGCATTCATTTTCCCACATCACCAAAATCATGGTTAGACGAATAGAAAATACTTCATAAACGAAAGATGACATAAAATTCCAAATGAAAATTTGGCCTCACACATCATTTACTTTCACGTTCGTGTTAAGAATATGCAAATAGCCGACTATTTCCGAAGTCTGATCGTGACAATTTATTATGTGTACATGTATCGAACTCTTTCAGTGCCTCGTTTTAGACACAAACCCATGTAATTTAAATGAGTTCGATAATGGGTTCGTGTCTAGAACGAACTCTCGATGCAAGTCTAAAATTTTTTTCACGATAGCGACAACGTTCAACTTGTCGCACACTCTTTTTTAATGTAAGTGTGCGACAAGTAGAACGTTGTCGACATCGAGCGACAGGCGCTAAACGTGTCTGAACAGAGTGAGCGAACCAATTTTTTTTTCATAAGAAAACATGAATAAGTTGAAGAATCGAAATAATAAAAAAAGAAATAATAATGCTTTTAATATCGAGCCATAACCGCTAAAATGGCTTAGGCGACACATTATTTCGACCTCGTTTTTTTGACGAAAATCGACTATTTACGATCGGAAATCATCGATTTTGGTCAAAAATTAAGGTTCGAAAATAATGTAGCTTAAGCTTTTTTGGCGGTTATGGCACGATATTTGTTAAAGTAAAGGAAGAAATTGTTCACACATTTGAATAATAAACTATGAATTTTACTTAATTTTTCATATAACGCTGCAGCCACACGTTCAACAAATCGCTTTCAATTTCATCACACATAATATGTGTCAAAATTCCTTAAAATTGATAGCTGTGACTCAAATTGATAGTCAATTTCATTTTTTAAATGCCACCGATGAAAAAACAACGCAAATTTGTAGCTTCAATCAATGTGTACTGTGAGCAGCTGCTCAACTTCAAAATTAAATTGCCATAAAAATGGATAAGTGAATTTGAGGGCAATCTAGTTTTCAATTCAAAAAGTTTGATTGTGTTAGTAAAAAAAAATTGTGAGTGTGTTGCAAATTTAATGGCATTTAGAGACAAAAATTTAACGTGTGGCCAAAAGTAAAGGCAGAATTAGTTTGTACGTGCTGTTCTGTTCTGAATCAGCTGTTTTGTTCCTGTTGAGTTGAAAATCTGTATGTGTGGTTAGTTTTTACTTTTTCGTTCTGTTCTGTTGCGGACAAATCTGTAGAAAATAGAATTCAGCGTTAAGTGACAGCCAAAAGTGTGTATGTATTAGTGTGTTGTGATATTTTGTGTACAAAATATGTTGCCAGCTGATTTTTTCACATACAAAGTCCCAATTTACACTATGCAAGTCTTATTGCTAAGCTGATTAGTTTGTTAGGCTAGAGAGACGGGGGGAAAGAAACGTTGCTGTTCCCCTCGTCTCTCTCTCCCTGAAACGAATCAGCCTAGCAATAAGACTTGCATAGTGTGATTTGGGACAAAGTAATTGCAAAATATTTTATACAGAAAGGAACGGCACAGAACAGCAACAGAAAGTAAAGACTAATGAAGCCTTAAGACTTATGTATGTTCCAACACAAAATCTAAATTTTATTAAAAAAAAAAAATCAAATAAATGATGCATCCGCATACATGCGCAACTTGGATTAAAATTTTATCCTTAAATAATTGTGTTGCAGCAATAAAGTTTTAATTTTATTATTAGACTTACACATTTTTAATAGACAATAGTAGAGTTAAACATTTTGTGTAATTAAAACCAATTAAGCTTTCTCTCATTTTGCAATTTCTTTTGCGTCTTTACTGTCAATTATACACAAATAACTGCTTACAAAAGCTTAAATAAAACTATTTGCTAAAGGTTACAATTCTAGAAAATGTGCACGAAATTATACGAGTATGTGATGGAATTTATATTATTTTATTTGCGTAAATTGCGTAGATACAAAAACACGATCCTTTCTGAAGAGTTTTTAATACATATGCCGCTTAAATTTTAATTCTTTGCTTTTATTACTTTAGAAAGGACACATGTCTGTTATTGTTTTATATAATCAAACAACCCTAATTAAGAATTCCCTTCTATAACGGATAATTAATTCTGAGTTATTTTAAGTAGTGACTATTTTGAATTTTCCAAACATATGCTGAGAACAAACAAACATACATTTTCTTTAATAATTACAAAAGCTGAGACGTTCTCATAGTTTCAGTTTAATTGTAATATTTGCATGTTTGCCTTTAAGGATTTTCATTTAACAGCAAGTTCTACGATTCAACAGTTAACTTGAATTTATATTTTATTATTGCAACCAAGCATCGGAACTCTATGGAAATTAACTATTATCTGTCCGAATCATTGATGCAAAATTTAAAAACATATCACTTATTTACTCAAAGAACGCTTTAAACGGAATTGTGATAATGAATCTCCTGTTGAAGCCTAGTTTACAGTTTATGCTGTCACTAGGCATTCTTAGCAGCCCTATGAAGGACTCAACGGACGGAGTTCCAGGCACCCATCCTGTAAGCTGTCATTCGCGCAAAAGATTTTGTGCAGATTTGTATAGATGTTAACCCAAGTAAGGCCTCAATGGATGATGTTGGACATGTCGTGAATGCGCCTGTTGTAAGAAGACAAGCGAATCTCTGAATCTTGCAGAGTGTGCTTGTTTATTTTATTATATTTTGCAGCTACATAAGATCGGATATGAATAAAAACAAGTAAGAGTGCTATATTCGGCTGTACCGAATTGTATGTATACATATCGCTCATTTACTTCAATAGTGGCACAACTCAAAAAAACCAGTTTTGCAGAAAACGCGTTTTAAGTTTTCAATTTGCATACAACTCAATGGAGAAATGAAAAAAAATTATTCTCTCAGGAGGTGATGGTACAAGCTATTTATATGAAATTTTTACACAAGATAAAAAACAAAATGCCGCATCTTTCTGCATTATTAACTCAAAAAACTCATTGTTTGAGTTATGCCACTATTGAAGTAAATGAGCGATATGTAGAATACAGACACATACATATACCTAATTTACATTAAGCATTTTTTTCATGAAATTAGTTGCATAAAAATTTTTTATTTGCCAATAGGAGGCCTGGAGAAGCAACTTATATAAAAAATGTTGCCAAAAATGCATCAAAGATTCATTCTACGTCCCTTTTTATATAACATTCTCTTTATAGCGCTGCAATTAGCAAATAGAAAAAGTTTCTTGCAACAAATTTTTTTTTTTTTTTTTTTTTTTTTTTTTTTTTTTTTTGAAAAAATGTATTCTTTTTGCTCTAGTGCAATTTTTGGTAAGTGACCTCTCAGTATTTTTCGATTAAAGAATTTTATTAAAATATTTTATTTTCAATATTACCTATAGTTGAATATTTTGTTCTACACTATGTATTTAATAAAAATCTTCTTATATTATTTATTCCAGTCAATATCGACGTTAGCGTTGTAAAAAGCGGCTACTTTTGAATACTCAGTACTACTTGATACTTTTTCAATTGGGTACTCGATACTACTCAATACTTTATATATGTACATATGTATATGGGAAGTTAAAAATTATTATTTATACTATATTATTGATAATGGAATATGGAAAACAAAGATTAAATACAAGTATATTTAAATTAATTTATAAGAAATGAAAATAAATAAGTTCGAAGATTAGTTTTTGTACATAAATTTTTTTTAACGTACTCTTAACACTTCTGGTGAATTACAGCCGTATTCATAAAAATTTTAAACAGCGTTTCAAATGTTGTGAAAGCAAAATTCGCTGAAATTGTATTCATAATAGAATTTTAGCTTAAAAAACGGTTTTTAAGCCTTGCGTAAATCAGCAAATTTTAAAATTGACTGTCCCCATATTTAAACCAATTATAAGATGACGTTGTTGTAATTTTGCTTCGTTTTTGTTTACATTTTTAACTTTACCTGTATGTACATATGTGTGTATGTATGTATGTACTTATGTATTTATGTATGTATGCATATGCCAGTGTTATTTAGAAGAAAACAATGTAATTTTTTTATAGAAACTATTGCCCAAATATCAAATATACTCCAAAAGAATATTTAAAAGAAAAGGAGCGATCCAGTTTCCATTCCCAGTCATTGTTTTCTCATTTTATGTGTTAACAAAAATAATATAATTGTAGAAAATTAACTAGTGATGTATAAACACTCAAAACAAACAAAATAAAGCTCGTTATTCTAGTGCTTCTTTATCTGCAATAAAATAAATCATATAAAAAGCACTTTTAACAAAGATTTGTTATGAACTTTTTTTATTTTTTTATTAAATACAAGTTGGAACACATCTTTTGTTTTATAGAAACAATATTTCTCTTTAAAGCGACAAATAAACAAATATAGACACGAGTACTTTATGAGTTAACAATCGTTGTTTTGCAGAACTAATATGCAAGTGACAAATAAAGAATACAGCGTTGCCACGATATTTTAAAAAAATCTAGTTAATTGATTTTTAGTTAAAAAACCTGGTTTTACCATACAAATTGTTTTTGTTAAAACCAAATTAAAACCATTTTTGAATTGGTTTTAAGTTGTTTTTAAGAAATGCAACCTTGTTTTCACTGTGATAAATTCAGTGCCGCCAAGTTGAAATGACCGACATTAGCTGTTAATGTTTATGCCAGTGAATAACAATAGATGGCGCTTGAAAGATTTTCAACTTAAAAATGGATGCAGCAGCAACAATAATCAAAAAATTATGGGAAAAAGAGTTTTTTTTGGAAGGAAAACAAATAAAATATTTGCGTTGAACTCTGGAAAGTGAAAATAGACAATATGACTGACATTCATCTGCCTATAAAAAAGGTTTATCTTATAATGTATTTTTGCATTTTTATATATAATAACTTTATTTCCAAGCACTTCTTCATTCTGTATAAGAAGTTCCATAATTTAAACAAATTTTATTTACAAAATATAAAATAATTTTCATTTTAGTGCGCATTGTGAAATATCTCAGTTTTTCATACAAACAAAAACAGTTGAACAGTATGTCCAAGAAGTGTTATTAAAAAGCAGAAAAAATGCAACAACAAATACACGCATTTCTGCAGAAGAAGATTTATTTTATTTTGAGCAAAGTTATTAGACAGCCTGTGAGTTAAAACCTGAATTTAACAAACTTGCAGTGTGAATGCAAAATCAGCTCTTTATGGTTTTAACGTTAAAACCAGGTTTTAACTTTCAGTGTGAAAACACTATTAACGGCTTTAAATGTGTGAGTGCCAGTTAAATATTTATTTAAATGCTCAAAAACAGTGATGTCAACTTTTGAGACTCAAAACGCGTAAAAATTTTTGAAAAAAGGGCTAGAAAGGGCTAAATTTGAAAAAATATTCAAAAATAAAAAAAATGGTAAATTTTTTTTTGAAAAAGCGCGAAAAGGGGCTAGTATTAAAATGTTTCTGTTGAAAATAGAAACATCAAATCAATTTTTGTAAAGTAATTTATTAGAATATAAATAACTATCATGAGATCAACACATACATACCCAGCAAAAAATTTCAAAAAAGGTAATCGAGTTTGGAATTAAGCATTTTTATTGGAAGCACTTCCCTACTGGATTACCAACTCAATGATTTTAACAAGGCGTGAGACTAAAATAATCGATTCTTGAGAAGTACTAAAATTTTTTTTATTTTTCAACATTTCACGTAATCTATTTCGTCTAAAAAAATCATTCTCTTCATTTAGCAACTTGCACGTCATTTTATTTTAAATTTTAGGTAATGTGATTTGTAAGCGGGTAATGAAAATTGGCAATCAGAAAAGTAAGTCATTATATGGCAAGTAGTTCTAATGGTAATGTGTAATTTTTTGCTGGGTAGCTTGAGAGCTTCAATATTGTACATATTTCATATACATTTCATATTATGTACATTTCAATAAGGTATCCCAGCAAAAAAATAATCGAGATTTCGAAGCAATTGCTTCTAAATTGCTTATTATTAAAAGTCTCTTTTGCATTTTTATACCTTCTTTTTCTGTTTTTTTTTCTATTTTGGCTTCTTATATCCCTTCCATAAAAACATTTTGGAAGGTGTAGTTTAATATAACAGAAAAATAAGCGCTTTGGAAGCACGGAAAAGCATACAGTGCATCCCCTCTGCCTTACGAGGATGCAATAACGTAAGTGAATGACGAAATTTAACACAAACACTACGAAGTCAGTCGGCTGTTTATATTCAAACTCAAAGTTTGTTATAGATCATCCTCTCTCGCTTACTTGTATACAAAATTGAGTAGTGTACAATAATAAATATGTGCTTCGGTAGTTCAGTGGGTAGTGTTCTAGCCTAACATACGGAAATCCTGGGATCGACTAAAATCACATTTTAGATCGACGTGGCAGAGCTTCTACACGAGGAATCCCATATGAAAATCATGCAAAATTTCATGCATCGGGTAAGCGCATGCATAGAAAAAAAAACACTTATATAGGTGCTTCCAGCGAAGCACCATTTTTTGCTGGGATGTACATACGCAGATTAAATAGTTAGCATATACATACATACATAATAGAAATATATGTATATACATATGTATGTTTACATAAGTAGACACATTTAAAATTGGCAGTTATTAAATAAAATTTCGATTTCTCGTTCTTCCAAAAACATACATTATTTGTTTTAGGCTGTTCTGAATAACTTTCAAGGCATAAAAAATTTATCATTCTTCTTTTTCAAATTGGTTAAGCAATATCGACTTTTTACTCATTTTATTTTGCTAGATTAAAGGAAGAAAAAGTTCGCAAAAGTTTAAATGTAGCCATATCGAGCAAAAACTAAAAAGGGGCTAAAAGGGCTGAGAGATTATTGTAAAAAGTGCTAGGTTTGCGCCTTTTTTAGTTTGGGGCTAAAAATTTTTTTTCGCGTTTTGACTGACTGAAAACGGGCTAAATCTAGCCCTAAAAGGGCTAAGTTGGCATCACTGCTCAAAAACTCTCAATAGAAAAGTTTTGTTTGTACAAATATAAAATATATGGAAGCATGTTTTTGTTATATAAATATTTACACCTCCACAAATGCTGATGAATTTTCCTGGCAGTCTGCCCAAAAATTGCAGAGTTTTAATTATACATATTTTAACGTATAAATTTATACACGCATCCGTACCTGAAAGGTTGGGGATACCGCGCCTTTTCATATGTGTTCTACTGTGTGCAGGTGGGAGTGATTGTGCGTGTGTGTGTGTTTGGGCTTAATGTGTACCCTGCAGTCAGACTGGGGCCAAGTGTCTCTATAGGTAGAATTAGTAAAATCGTATCATGATGTTGCGTGTCAGCTGACAAAAACCGTAAAATATACAATGTATGTTACTAGCTATAAAATATGTGGTGGTAGCACTGCTGACGTAGAAATCTACAGAAAACAGATTTTTCTGTAGCGAATGTCAAAAACGCCGTATTTAATGCCAGACAAAAAAAAATGTGCTGTGTAAACTGTTACATTTTTTATAAGTTGTGCATAAAGTTGAACGATACGGCAAGCTGTAAAGTAGAATGATACGATTTTACTAATTCTACCTTATGTCAGTAACCTGCGAGCCATAGCACAATTGTGCAGATGAAAATCACATACATGTTTATGCTCTTTCATTTAGTCGTCACTGAGCAAGCGACGAATTAAGTTATGCACGCATGTATTAATTTTTTCCTGGTTTTTGGTTTAGTTTTTTTTGAGCACACGGAACGAAATTAAAGTTAAAATTTAATAAATTTCTACAAACAAAAAATTGATAATATAATTATGGAAGCTAAGAAATATTTCGTGATGAAAAATGCTTTTCGCATTTTATGTTATGAAACATTGAAAAATAATAGGGAAAGTAGTCTAAAAAGGCATTTTAATAGTATCCACAGAGCTGTGAATAAATTTAATTTTGAATTTATACACTAAATTGTTGAATGGTTATTAAATTTTTAGTTTTTACTTAAGTTTTTATTAAATTGCTTATTTAGAAAAAAATTATAAACAACTAATAACCACATCATGTATTTTATATTACAAAACTTTTCTGCAAGTGCAAGTTTATTTTACTCTCATTTTTCTCACCAATACAGACACATTTTATTTTGCGGGACACTGCTCTATGTTAACACTAAAATTCTAGTAGTAGTTACATTATCTACAATTTCTCTTCTATTCGTCAGTATGAAAGAGAGAGAGAAAACAGATGTGGTGTATTTCTGGTGGATTTTGCAACAACTTGTCAATATACATAAATTTGTATGTACGTAAGGTATAGAAATGTACCAGTAAATGTCTGGTTGGTATGTCTCCATGTTCCCATAAGAACTATGAATTCACTACCTAGTCAATTGTTATAGTGTTACTAGTAGATTTTCAATGACAATCACATGCTAAATGTCTATAGCACAAAGTATTGTATGGGGAATAATTGTAGAGTAGTACTGGTGACAAAGTCAAAAGCGACTCAGTACATTTTCACTATTCGCACTTTCTGCAGGGTAGTTATATTTTCGCATATAAATGAAAGTTTTAAGTAATTCTGGATTGTTTTTTTTTTTTCAATTAAATTTAAACAAAAGAATGTTATGCATATTTTTATATGCATACACACACATACATACATATTTTATATTCAGACTATTGATCAATCTCTTATATCTGGCATCAATCAAAACTTTTCGGTAAATCAAATGAACAGGAAAAGGAATAACATGACAAAAGTGGTATGTATGTGATTAACTAATGATAAAATTGATTTATGTTTTTTCAACTTAAACTTTGGTTAAGGTTTATTAATTGAAAATTGAGTCACAAAAATTGCATTTTCTTTTCTGGAAAAAAATGTTACACTTGTTACACTTTTCAATGAAAGTTCGCGATAAAATGATTTTCTGATGCACATCTATATTTTATTGGAAATTATTGTATCATCCCTTGCGTGCTTAACTTTTTTCTTTAAACGAACGCTAAATTGTATTTTTTTTTAAATAAAACGTTAAAAAATGTTACACTTTTTCCATAAATCACAATAAATGTAACATTTTTATTTAATGCATGCTTAAACCAAATTAAAAGGTCTAAAAAATTAGTGTTTAAAAATTGTCAAGCGTCAGAATGCGTGAGCGTGAATGAAAAAATATTTTTTTTTTTCGACAATTTTGATTTACTCTCACTTTATTAAGTGTTTTGTGTGTGATTTCGCATAACGATTGATCGTAGTAAATGTTTTAATAATAAATATTTAAGACTTTTGAACATAATGTCGAATGTGCATGTATAATTGATATCAGTCTAAAGCTGTCACGTGTGAGAGAACGTGAGCGTAAGTGAAAAATAATTTTTTTTTAATTTAATATAAGAATAACAAAGAAAACTACTCTTTTTAAAAATTTATTTTTAATAATTTTGATTTATTGTCACTTTATCAATTGTTTTATGTGTGATTTCAAATAACGTTTGAGTGTAATAAATGTTTTCATAATAAAAAATTTATAATTTTTCAACATAATGTCAAAGATGAGTATATTATTGATATTAGTAAAAATTTGTCACGCGTGAGAGTACGTGAGCGTAATTGAAAAAGTATTTTTTGTTTTAATATAAAAAGAAAAATAAAGAAATAAACACTTTTTACAATTTTGCGATAATTTTGATTTACTGTCACTTTATCAAGTGTTTTGTGCGTGATTTCAAATAACGATTGAGTGTAGTGAAGGTTTTCATAATAAAAGTTTAAAGTTTTTGAAAATTAAAAATAATGTCAAAGGTAAATTTATTATTAATATAAGTCAAAACGTGTCACGTGTGAGTGTGAGCGATAGAAAAAACTTTCTTCGTGAGATTAAGTGATAAAAACCTTAAGGGCGGCCTCCGAAGTACCACAAAAAATATTTAATCGCCTCTGCCATTTGGTTGTAATTATTTATGCCCACAAAATGGATAAAATTTTCTATAGTGCGCTGGCTGGTGTCTATTCTATCTTACCCAGGTAATAACAAGACCTAATGGAAGCCAACTGGAATGGTTTTCCGACAACCTGTAAGACGTAAACTAGTGTATTTTTTATAATTTGCTAAGAACTGAATCTATAGGATGTCACAGACAGATGATTTGGATTGGTATCATCAGCTTATGAATTTGTATTAAAATATTAATGTATTTAATTTTAATTTCAATTTTAGTTAGTTGAAAAAGAGCACTATTTGCATATTTAAGAATGAAATGTTTTGTATACTTAATGATGTTTTGTCTCTATTGTTCTATACATCTTCCTGGTTGTCTACTTCAATACTAAAAACTTGTCTTCCCGCCTATTTTGAATTTGAAATTTTTTATGAAAAAGTAAATAACTAAGTGATGGCAAAAGAAGAATTAAGTTTTTTATAATCTTTAAGTCAGGGTAATTTTATACTCCCCTTTCCAAAAAAAAAAAAAAAATTCCTAATTTACAAAAAAAAAAAACACAAGAATATTTATTAGCGGGTGGGAGTGTTCCCATTCCCGATAACCCAGTTGTGTGTTTAGAATGCCTATATTTTTATGTGTATAAAAACACATTCAAGCCCTGTTGTTTATGTATCCAAACAAAGTAGTAAAATTAAATGTACAAACATTAGGAATCTTGTACATGCCTCCTCACCTTCTTGCAGAATGAATTGAGGAAAAATATGTAGGAATTTATGCAAATATACTGACACTTACTTGGCTACATACTTACTTATATTTATATTTTCATATTTATATATATGCTTACTTTCTCTTACAGAAGTGTAAAATGAAATGATGTCATGACTTTTATATGAGCTGGTAAAAATATATTTACGATGGATATATTTCGCTAAGGCGAAGTAAATAGTTAAAAAAATGTTATTAAAATTTATGATTATGATTATATGTACATATGTATGTACATACATGATATGTTACAATTTCCTTGTACATATAAACTATATAGATTTAGTACTGCATTCATTTTTAATTTTAAATTTCTTATTCAAGCAATTTCGTAATATGTTGGACTAGCAGTAGCCAATAGCTCTTTTGAACTAATATGAACTCTTGCACATCCACACAACTCAGGGTAAAATCGTCAACTTTAATTTTTTCTAATAGTTATTTATTTAAATTGTTCTAAATTAATATTAAAAGCGATAATTATATCATACCTTATCTGTCCGGTGCACCAAACATATAATGCCTAACATTAACACTAACATCATGTTAGAGGCCATTTACATTTACAGTTTTTCCCCTGCTGCATGAATCATGCGACAGTGTTGTGATGACGAGAGGTGTATAGCACAGTGCTGGGTAGACATTGTAACACGTATTAAAAAGCAATGCAAATAAATTGGTACTTTTTCTTTAACGTTTTCCTCTCTTTTGTGTTAAAAAAAAAAAATCAATAACTATATTGATTTTTTTAACAGGATTATTCACATAACAATTTTAATAAACTTTAAAAAAAATTAAAATTAACAAATAGTTTTGTTTTTACTCATTCTGTGTTTCACAAGTTGATAAAAAATTTGTTCTACTCGAACAAAAACAAGACTCTGAATGGATACACGCTGCACACACGGCAAAAGTACAGATTTAGGTGGACAAAAATTGGTAATACCGATGTTCTTCAATGCTTATGATAATATGTGTCAACGCTCTGAAGTGTTTGGGTGACTAAGTGGCAGTAATATTTAAGCAATAACATTACACACTTTTTTACGACGGTACCCAAAACTTGATGTATTCATATCGGTAACGTACACGCAAAGAAAAAATATGGTTGAGGTAACCATAATCATAAACAGCAGCATACTATGATTGAATTATACGGTTGCAGTCAAATCATATTATTTTTAATAGAAAAAAAACTTTAACAATATTATTACCTGAGTTAATTATATTATAATCTTAGTATTGTGAATATGACAACACTATTGTTAGATGTGACTAAACTATAATTGAGACTCGCCATACCATGATCTAATATTATATTAATATTGTTAAATACGACCACAGTATTATTTAATATAATAATACTATTTTATCTTTTAATTATATATTTATTGTAGAAACAGCTGTGCGTTAAATTCGAAATAAAAATAAATTAATATTGTTGAAATAAATTGTATATATAGAAATGTATTTTTACACGACATACAGCTATGTCTGTATAAAAAGATTCACAAATGTTTATATATTTTAATTGATCTACCCTTTTGTTTATACTTTATTTATTTATTCATTTATTTAACACTACCGGTAGCTTACAAACGAAATACTGAACTGATAGTTGTTTCTGAAAAAGATTTTTTTTTTCTAAACTTAACATAGTATGGTTTTTTAAAACATTATATTGTTATTTACATCATATTATTTTTAAATAATAATACAAATTATGTTGTAGTCATAAATTTTTAACAAAACTATATTGTTAAACTCTAACCATATCACACTTTTAAATGTATGTGATAATGTAATTATTAAATTCAAACATTACTCTGTTTATCGTAACGAAATAAATGTTAAAAATAACAATAACTAGTTTTCGACGACCACACATTTGTTTCAGAGAACATAATATTGTTTTCTCAACCATTCTACAATCATAGCTTTTCTTTGCGTGTACGCACCTCAGTTAGGCATACATCTTCGTTCTGTACTAATTTCAGTTTGCATTAATATATATTTTTAATTTTTTTTTATATCAATGATGGACTTCTTGGAAGTCCAGTTCAGGTTTAGAGCTGAAGTTATTTAAAGAAACTATATTAAGTTTTATACTATGTTTAGACGACGAGTTGAATTATATGCTTCGCTCTCTGAATCTTGTTTTTGAATCTTGCCGTTTATACGACGCCTTCGTGATTCGTGTGCAGCGCGCCAATTTAGTGCTTTTCGCTCTAGATTTAGTGCTTTTTAATTCATAACAGTCCGAAATTTTTCAACTAGGTGTTTTTTTTTAAATACCTGAAATTGGTGCTATTTCACCTTTGACTTTAGTGCTTTTAGTGCGTTTAACAAATCCACTAAATATAAATTTGTGATAGTATGGTGGCCTTACACAAAACAACAAATAAACATTTTCCACTTTTCTGTCTGATTGTCATAAGTAAAGAACGGAATGTGCTACAGTAAACTTATTGGTACGCTTTTGTAGAAAATTTAACACTCTATAAAAAAATTTTAAATTTAACTAAATCTGAAATAAAAATATATTAATTTTCCATTCCATTCGCTTATTACAGCTATGGCTAAAATAAATTGAAAAACTTATAAAATTGTTTTATATTTCTCTATTATAACGAAAAACACTTCTTTGCACTTTTTAAAAGGCCTGTTTGTATTTTGTATGGAACTTGGTAAAATTTTCTGGAATGACATAATATTTCTGTTGTTTTCTTGAAAAATCGTATAAATTTAGGGTAAAGTTTATTTGAACTGTAAATAGCTTTTGATCCGGCTAACTTATCAAAAAATTTTATGTAACTTTTATAGAGCGTTTAATTTTCTACAAAAGCGTACCAAGAAGTTTACTGTAGGACATTCCGTTATTTACTTATGACAATCAGAATGAATAAAATCAATTTATATCATGTGAATCGTATGGAAAATTGAAAAGTGCGATGCGCACCATCTCACCATTAATATTATGAGCTGATATTTTAACAGGCATATTTTTTTAGCTAAACTAAAGTTTTAAACCTGGTTCTGAGAAAAACAAAGGATTTTTTTTTTTGAGAACACCCTAATGTACATCCATACATAGTAAATAGTTTTTGTTAATTCATTGACACATATGTACCTACATATTTATACGCATGTACATATACATAAATACATACAAATTCTTTCGATTTGTATGCTAATTACACGCAGAATTCATGTTATTTCGATTCTAGTTACAATTACTGGAGTTGCAGTAACAAATTGATGGACTCGATATTGACCAAAAATCCTACATTTCCACATAAATTTTAATCAAGTGTTTTGATATTTCGTCTATACGGAATGATTTAATTTAGGCAGTTACATATATAAAAGAGTACAAATAAAATTTTAATTGAAATCTTTATTATGTAAATAAAATTACTTTGTTTCTGAAGTTTAGTTTTATGGATTATATAAGCTTACGAGTTCTACTTTATTTTTCCAAAATTATTATATCAAATATCCCATTACAATTGTTTAAGTTTGCTTAAATTATTTTCCTACTCATATTCTACTTATAACTGAACAAAATCGATATATGGCTTTATTGCATTTAGTACTTTTTTTTTGAAGGCACAGTGCTTTTTGCTCTGAAAAAGTTGGCATCACTGTTCGTGTGGCATCTTTTTATTTATATTCACACATTCATACATATCATACGTACGCATATACATACCCAGTGGGAAAAGGTAACGAATAATAAATTATAAGGTAATGCACATCATGTATAATTTTTCATTTCTGAATTGATTACTGTTAACACAGAACATGTCCCAGGAAAGTAATGAATTATTTTAATAGTGTTTGATCAAATTACCCTATCGTTTCTAAGGGATGCATTGTTTTGCTTTGGAAAATAATACTTCATGTAATTAATGCCTACTTTTCCAGCTGGGTACATACGTATCATATGCACGTATATACATACATACACATAAGCATACATACTTACATACATTCTACTCATTCAAAATTTTGTTTTTGAAGGCATCCCTATATTTTCTTCTTATTTTTCCTTTTTTTATTATTCATAACTTAATTAAATTTATTTATATTAAACTCACATCTATGTTTTTTTGGTTTGTTTTTATTTGTTCAAACCCATACATACACATATACATACATATTTTGTTTTGATAGCTGGTTCAGCTAACCTGCCGATAAACTGCGATAAAAGTTACTCATGTTTTACACTCGGCAGTTTTTCTTGAAGCAAGTCTGAGTTTATGGGAGAGAGAGGAAAGAAGAAAGAAGAGGGGTACTGACTTGCTTGTACAGAAAAGTTACTTCAATTCTCTTTTGTTATTTCATTCGCAGCATTAAAACAAAGGAAAATTGAACAAGAAACCGTCTCAAGAAAAACTGCCAAGTCTAAAACATGAGTTAGAGAAGATACCAATTTTACGTGCTTCGCAAGTAGATTCATATTGAATCTACTTGATTCGCTCTCATAATTTTGTATGGCGAAGCAAGTTGATTCGGTCATGATTGGGGTGTGAAGCATGAATAGAGAGCGAAGCACGTATCGTGTAAACATACTACATATTATTGAAAACGGTGATTACATAGACTACAGCAAAAAAGTACCTCATAGTACCCACATTTAAATTTTATAATTACAAATATTTTATTTAGCAATCACTTTTAATCACTTTAGAAGTTATTGTAGTTTTTGTCTAGGTGTTCAAAAAAAATCACTTTAAAGCAATAGTTGCAAAATTGCGATGGTGACGTAAGTTTGAATAATATAACTACTTGGAGTTGAGTTCATCAATGATTTAAATAATGATTTGTATGTTCATTTATTGCTGTGTAATAATGAAATTAATAATCTAAAATAAACTAAATTTTTGTTAGCATTTTTTATTTTTATGATTTATTCAATATTTCGGATCAACCCACTATTTTCTTTCTATATTCGTTATTTATGCTTAAGTTGTCATAAAGTATCATATTATGTTAAATCCCTACTTAAAAAATCATCTTCATAAGTTAAATATTTTTGCCCACCTAAATCGTTACTTTTGCCGTATGTGCGCTGGCTGATGAAAACTCAAATATGTTTTTTATATTTATAAAATTTATTGATTTATATTTAATTTGATAGTTTATGTTCGATTGTTATCGATTGAGTAGACTGATTTCAATCATTTAAATTTGATGGTTTCGATTTATTAATTTTCTCTTTACAATAAGCCCAAAAAAAAATATATTTCAGCTATATCTAGAGACCATGGATGAAATAATTTTATTTGGACATTTTCGCACACCAAATTTAATGTTATTCGTTTTTGATTCAGTTCAGAAAAGAAAAAATTCTTTTAATTTTTTTAAATAACTGTGAGATACTCTCTCGAAAATTATTCTCTCTCCACGTAATTAAGAATAGGGTTGCCAGATATGACGATTTCTCACCGAACGTGACAATTGTACAACTTGTTTGGCGTCTTAATTTTTGATTTCGCGAAGTGGTGATTTTTTTTGCGATAAATAAATTTGTTGCCGATTTTTTAAGCTATTTTTAAACAAAATTGAACTCAAAAATTTTGTTTTTCCGGAAAAATACTCGTAATTTGATGATTTTTTATATTAATTGTAGTAATAGTAATAAATGCGTTTTGAATTCCGATCAGAATGATTTACAAAAAAAAAAAATTTAAAGACTTTATTTCTATTTTTGGGAATTTTGTACGTTTTTTTTCAGTAAAATTTATATAAAAAAAAGTATTATATAAAACTCAATTTATTATCAAATATATGTTAAGAAAAACTACATACATTTTTTTGGCGATTTTTAAAATCAGTTTGGCGATATAGGTCAGAAGAAATCTAAGAACCCTGGTTCAGAAAAGAAAGAAATTTTGTAACATTTTTAAATAACTGTGCAGTTGTCTCCCTTTTTCTCTCTTTTTCTCCCTCTCTTTTACTCCCTCTCTCTCTCTCTCTTTCTCTCTCTCTCTCTCTCTGTTCCTCTTGAAGAGTGTGTGGATCAGTGATGGGAAAGTTGGTACGATCGTACTTTTTTTGATACTATTTGACATGAAAAAGTACCGTAGTACTTCCTCAACACATTTGATACTCTCACGGTATACATATATTTTGCCAAGAATTAAAATTCTTTTTTGACAAATTGCACGAAACTTTATTACATAGTTAAGATATTTTAGAAAAGTGTAATCCTTCCCTATTAAATATAAACGAAAACCTATTTGGCTCAATGATATTTTTTGTAGCACAGAAGTTGACCTATACATATGTAATCACGAACCATGTTAAATCAACTATTTTATATCAGTTTAAAGGCAATTGTAAAAATGTTGTAGTAAATGCTGTCAAGACCTGAGGGCAAAAGTGGATTTTTACAATGAAATTTTAAATTGGTTTAGTAAGTTTCCCCCTGAAAATGTTTTATCTGGTAAGACCAACAGCTTTATTACCAACCAATATAAAGCATTGGCTGATATGGACGAACTGAAGCCATTAACAACAGAAAATATATGCAGCTTCTGGTCTACAGTGGGTAAAACTAAAAACGCGTCAGATGAATACATGTTTCCTGATAAATTGAGAGTAGCTTACGGAATTTGGTACATACCTCATTCCTCTGTAAACGTGGAAACGATTTTCTCTTGCCAAAATCTCATGAAAACAAACAAAGGAACATGCTTTATGTTTCAGCAGTATCAAGTCTTATCCAAGCCAAAGATTTATTAAAGTCTAAAAACTTGTAACTTCAAAATTTTTACCTATGTACACACATACATATTTATATTTGCGGGTTGATTCGTTATAACCTAAAAGAGTTCGTGATTGGCCAACATACCATCAGGAAACATACGATTCCGGAATGCGTGCTGAACATCGTTGATCAACAATCAATCGGAATGTAAATTTGCAAGATCACATACGAGACTAAATATACCATAGACTCGTACTAATGAGTACGACATGTTAAAATTTTGGCCATAGTGTGTGATAGATTTAGCATTTCCGATAGAGATGCTTCTTGTTTGGTTACTGTCTTATTTATGGACATTGGCTTTACAGAGTAAAATAGGGAACTAATCATTGTGGATAAACATAAGCTAGCTCATCAAAACATTAAAAGCAGGGAGTACTTCTGTGGAAGAAATAATAATGATTCGAAAATGGATTGGAAGAGTTTTAATTAAAACAATTTTTTTGAAGAGGAAATAAATTTTCATGTCGAGAGATGCGGTATAGGGTTTGATTTTAGACCCATGGTTTCATCGAAAAATTTTCTCAAAATTTCGAGCAGATTACGTTTTTGCTATGAAACTTTTGAAAAAAATTTACCCCCTCTTGATGTATACGCTTTGTGTTCTTTTTTTACTTCTTTGTAAATAAATTTTATATAATTTTTTGTTAATAAAACTTAAATCGCTCACAAAGCGATACGAACTTTAGCCTGTTCAAATCATAAAATCTAGAAGCAAATGGAGTTCGAAGAAAAATAATTAAATTAACTAGAAAATTAAATAAAATAAGTATACTTGATAGTAACAAACCAAAAAAGTTTGTCTTAAATAGAACAAAAAATAAGCAAATTAACTAACATGTGCATAATTAGTAAAGAACAAACGACAATGGTAAAACTGTTGTAAATTTAGAGATGGTAAAATTGAGCTTTCATTACAAAAAATCTTTCAGCAAATTGAAATACGATGAATCAAAACAATTCACATATTCCATTTGCAAAAAAGTTGCGTATATAACGCAGAAATCTACATCAACTGAAACCACACACAGTGGACCAAACACAAAAGAACGCTGATGATGAAGGTTTAGTGGCCTTCGAAAACGGCTGGCTGTTCCGTTCAACTATGTGTTGTCAGAATATTTACAATTAACTTTGATGTTATTTGTTCATTAATAATTATCACATGTAATTTGGCTTTCAAAGCGATGTAAACTTTAGTTCAAATCATAAAATAAAATAAAAAATAATTTTTGGTACTCTCGGGACCAAAAACAATACTCGAAAAAAATTTTTTGATACCGAAATGCAAATCTCATTTTCCATCACTGGTGTGGATTAAACCCACTACAATTTTGCTTACTAGCATTGCAGTTTCCACAGAAATTGTCCTTATCTAACATAAAAACATGATTGAGCATGATTTCGTCCTCTTCCACCAATCGTATAGTATAAGCCTATGACAACGATCCAAGCGGATAGGAAACTCAATTTTCAATTTCCTTGTGAGTTCAATCTAGTAGGAAAATAAATTAAAAAAATTGTGCTGAATTTTCTGCAGGAACTGTCGCAGATAAGTTTCACAATTCTGGTGGCCTGTTTCAACAGCGATTGTTTCTTGCGTTGTAACTGTGCTATTTCTGCTGTAAAGCTTTCGATATAATAAGTTGATTGTTAATATATCAATTAAGTTTCATTTATTTTGCTAATTAAGTGTAACAACCCTGAAAATTCATCTCAATAAATTTTCACAACTTAATGGCGTTTTGTGAATGTTCCAGTAAGCACAAGCAAATAGTAAACTTGACCATAATTTTTGGTCATTCTTATTTGTGGTTACGGTGGAGAAAATGAAAATTCATATAACAATTTTCTTGCTGCCAAACGAAATTTTATTAAACAGCACTCAGTCATCAAGTAACTACATTTATATTATATTAAACAATAAATATTAATGATGTGTGATAATAATTTTTTGTATTATACAATGTAAACAAAGTTGTATGGGTGTATGCGTGTGTGGAAGTGTGTGTGTGTGTTTGTACATGTTATACATATATCACTGAACTTTTATTATTTTAATATTTTATGCGCCTGCTGATTTTCTGACATATGAAAACACTGTGCAACATTAAAAAAATATGTTTATTCGAATCCTATATTTGTCTAGTGGGGTGAAATAAGGTTAATAACATGAAGAGACTAGGGGCCAATTTCACCAACTCTATTTAAATTTCAATTCATATTTAAATATCGATTTTGATTAATTTTTGTATGGAAAAATTATTTTTAAATATGAATTGATATTTAAATAGAGTTGGTGTAATTGGCCCTAAGTATGCATGAGATGAATAGCTTAAAGAATATGTTTTATTATATTATTATTTATTTATTTATGTATATGAAGGGTTTACACAATAGTAAATGTCATTTAACGATTTTTTTAATAAAACCGTATTATTTTGAAAAACGTTTGATTTTGTTATACAGTGTTATTGTTAAATGTTGCTAATAGTACAAGTGTAAAGAACTGTTCAATTGCAATTTGGATAAGACGACTTATTTTTAAAATCAAATGGAATTTTGTTTGTACATTACAGCATTTTGAAATAATATTTATTTTATTTTTAAGTAAATGTGAAGTAAATCTTTAACTTAGAATTTCTAACACATTTTTTTTTTTTGTACGAGGGTTACTATTTATGTTTCGGGAACTGGCTACACTAATGTCAATAGCCACACGTTTTGATTTACAAGTGCTACTCGTATCTGTTTTGTTTATAGTGAGCTCATAAAATCAATTTGACAAAAAGTTTAAATTTCAAGAGAAGATTTTAGTTTTATTATTTTTCACAACTTTCGACGTGGAGTATCTCAACAAGTATGTGTCGACGAACGCAGTTCTTTGTTTGGCTATAAACCACCATCAAAAACCATAGTATACCAACGGTATAGTGAATTCAATCGTGGTCGTAGTTCCGACACCGACAAATTCTTTGAAGGTCGTCCAAAATCGATTGTTGTGCCACAAAACATCGATGCAGTGCGTGAATTGATAATGCAAGATCGTCATGTGGCATATTGTGAGATAGAGGTATCCTTTCACATAAGTTCCATTTCAATACATTCAATTTTCCATGAAAACTTAGTTGTAAAAAAAATTTGTTCTCGTTAATGTGGCCATAATTTATCAATCGGTCAAAAAAAGGCTAGTTTCAAGTAGTGTAAGGAAATGATTAAAAAGTTCGACCGTGGTGCTTCAAAACACGTATATAAAATTGTAACGGGTGACAAATCATGAATATATTGTTATGAGCTGGAAAGAAAACGGCGGTCGACCGTGTGGGTATTCCAAGACGAGCTCAATCTAAAAAAAGTTGTAAGTGTTGCCTGTTTCTTCAACCGAATGGGTCATGTGGCCACTTTTCCGCTTTAGCACCGTAGAACTTGTTTGCTGCAAGTCTTCAAAGAAATTCGTAAAACTAACCCCCAAAGACGAATCATTCTTCTTCATGACAATGTGAACTCTCACACATCTCGTCAAACAAGTGACGACTTACGAGCGCCGAAGATATAGTTGAAGCGCTCAAAACCATATTTTGGAGGTGTCTCAACTGAAATGGGAAAACTGTTATGACAAATGGTTTAAACGAATGCAAAACGGGAACATTTCAAAAAACAATGCAGCCATTTTCACTTAAAAATTTTTGTTTTTATTTGCTATTTCCAAAATATAAATAGTAGCTCTCGTATTGGCATTACGTTTACTTTAAGTTGAACCAGCTTGCAATCATTTGCAGACTTTTATTTGCTTAATGCTCAAGCTCACAGCTACATATACATATGTACATATAGTACAATCAATTAAGTGGAAAAAAGGAAAACGTGCTTAACTCGAGATAAGCTGATTTTGTGTTAATGCCATCTCCATAATCTGCATATTCGAAAGTACGCCTGGTGAAAATCTCAATTAATTTGTGCGATTTTTTAGGAAGTTATAGCACCATGACTTCAGACTTATCTTTTTTAAACTTCTAAGCTAATATGGAATAAAAGCTTTATTTAGGCTATACTTTGGTATATTTCAACTTGAATCTATTACTTATAGTGTGTAGAACAATGTTTGCTTGAATAAATAAAGGTTAACAGACAATTTCCTGATTTAACTGTAACAGAAATAAATTTCTGAAAATCGACTTGAACGCTAACAAACAAAAAATCGCTGATTTATGAGTCGAATAAAATATACAACGCTTTTTGGCATACAAAAGAAAATTTAAAGCTTTTAAAGCTTTTGATTTCCAGCGCTGAAACTATTTTTTTTTTTCTTTTTGACAAGCAAGAAGAAATTTAACGCTCATACAAGCCGTGCAGTGCATTTTTTCGGGCTTGTATATCGAGAGCCTATATTCAAAACACGTCAATTCAAAAAAGCTAACTTATCAGTAGAGCGAAAAACCTAGTTAATTCGCTCATTATTGTAAAAATAAATGATGTGCCTTCCATAATATGGTTTAAATATGCTTATTGATTTATAGGACTGGAAAAAATATTTTATTTTGCACTGGTATGCGTATTTTTATGAGATATTTTAGTCGATCAAAAAACAAATGTTTTTTTAGAGTTAGCATATTTTGTCGGAAAAAATATATGACTTTTATGAATATATTTATTTTTTAACCAATTTGTGAAATCTCATACTTAGAATTGAAAAACTACAAGAAAAAACTTAAAATGCCATAAAAAAATAACTTAAGCCTGACTGAAAGTCTCTTCCATCTCGAGGGGTGACCCGCTTTAGCACTCTCTAACTCACTCTTTAGTGTAACAGGGTCACTCCAAATTATCAATTTCGAAAGCTTATGTCATTGACTATAATCGGTCCATACATAATGTTTTTATTCTATTAACAGCTTAAGAGTTATACATACATTACTAATCTTTTTTTATCGGAACCCCTCTGTACTAATGTATTAAAAGTATCCATATCTCAAAAACTACCCATAGGATATGAAAATCCTTACCAGAATCGTGATCAGCATACCAAATGCAAAAAGATATGAGGTGGATTTATAATAAATTATTAATTATTTAAAAAATTTGACATTTAAATGGGAGTTAGCATTTATTTTCACCAAAAAAAAAATTATACTTTAAGATAGCAGAATAAGAAAAATTGATATAAAACGGGGAAAAATCATTTTTTTTTATTGGAAATTTATAGTACAGATGAATATGGCATAGGGGAGCTATTTGCTATCGGAAACCCATTTTGACCAAATTTGAGTTGACATGTTCTGAATATAGGCTCTCGATATCCGCTTAAGTTTGGTAGCCACAATTTTAATACACAAGCAACAAAGTGGCCTTGCACTTTAATGCACAGTTCCTCCATATTTTACAAGAACAGTGTTTTTATAAAAATTTAGGAAACCCATGATAATTATTTATAGAAGCACGTGTGTGCAATAATCTTTTTTATTAATAATTAAATATTCATTACATTATTTTCCAAGAGATGCGTTTAACCTCTAATGACCAATAACATCACAACTTCACTTCAGTGTGCAAAGGCAATAAGAAGAACGTAAATGTAATTAACAAAGCACACTACGAGAGGCATCATGTTGCGGTAGGTTATAGAAAAACTATTCGAACATATGCACACATAAATTCATACATTAAATAATAATTTGTGAACCAATATTGAGGCACAATTTTCTGTACGAATATTGTCACAAATTGTCGATAAATAATTTTTTCCTAATGCAGCAAAAGCTTCATGTAATAATTTATTAATGAATCAGCATGAAACAGCAGGTAACCGTATTACATATTGAGTAACAGAACTGAATCTTTCTTGACTAAATAAATGTATACACATATCGTCATCTTAATATAGAAAGGCCCTAACTCGTTTTTTTTTTATTAATTGATTTTTTGTATATTTCGATAGAAGGACATCTAATGTATCGAAAAATGCAAAAATCTCGATTAAAAAAAAATAATAACTTAGGGCCTTTCTGTATTAAGGTAACGATATGTACCTATCTATATATACTTACATATACATATATGTAAAGAGTATTTCATTATACGCTTTCTATCTTTATATTAAAATAAACCAAATTGTATGTAAAATATCATCAAACCTTTTCATTCAGTTTAAAGGTCTACCGATGCCATTATGTCCAAAAAGTCCAATTTTCCATGAGTCTGGCGCATCAATCTGATTGAAAGATTGAGGGCTTACTCCTAGTCTGTGGCTTATTTGCACAGACCTGTGACTTTAGAATAAAAAGTCTAAAGTGTTAGTACATACAGTGGGGAGCAGTGGTGAGTACATGTTTGTATCTTCTGCATTTGAAGGCGCATAAAAATAGTAATAATGAAGCGATTTAATTTTAGTTTTTTTAATTATATTTATTATTTAGTTGCTAACATAAGTGCTTTTAAAACAAAACAAAAAACTACACATTCAAAGAAAAAACCAAATAAAATTCAAATAACTCACATGTACTCACTTTTGCACCTTCAGGCAACATTTAAAATATAATGTATTTTTAGTACTTGATCCATAGCCCTTTATTTTGGAATGCCCTATTTATGCATTTGGGCATACTTTTGATAAATTTTTGGATAATTTCGCCTGGAATTTTCTGCCACTCCAGCTGCACACATTGCCACAGCTCGATTCATATTTCCGACCATATTTTCACAATTGACCACAAATTCTCAATTGGATTTAGGTCGGTACTTTGTGGAGGCCACTGCATCAATTGAAAATTTTTCCCAGTCAGCCATTCCTTAACGATTTTCGAGGTTTTTTCGGGTCTCCATTCTGTTGCAACATAACATCTTTCTCAGGGTATGCGATCACGTCTAGAAAATCGGGAGGATGGGTCTGCAATATATTCAAATAGTCTTCTTATCTCATGATGCTATAAATTTTTTGCAATGCCACCATGTAAAACAATCACACACCATGATGTACAACCGCACAGCATGATATTGGCGTACCTGCTGTCGGCGCCACTAATACTCTTTACCATCCGACTGATATCAGTTAAATTTGAACATATCTGACCATGTTACGCGCTTCCAGTCATCAACAGTCCAATTTTTGTGTTGCCTGGTAGCACACTATTCAACGACACCATATTAAAGAAACGGTCAACTAGGGCGGAGGCAACATCATGGCGCGGGATTGTTTCACATGGTGGTATATTGGTCCATTGCGAAAACTTTATTACATCATAAGAAAATAAGACTATTTGAATATATTCCAGACGCATATTCTCGATTCTCTAGACGTGATCATACATCCCGAGAAAGAAGTCGTATTTCAAGAGGATGGAGAACCGAAACAAATCTCAAAAATCTTTAAGGAATGGCTGACAATGAAAAGTATATATTGGTACAATCGTCTCCGCAAAGTACCGACCTCAATCCAATTTAGAATTTGTGGTCAATTGTGAAAATATGTTCGGCACAATATCGAACGGCCCCATCTATCTAAATCGAGCTGTGGCAATGTGTGCAGCTGGAGTGGCAGAAAATTCCAGGCGAAATTATCCAAAAATTTATCAAAAGTATGCCCAAATGCATAAATAGAGCATTCCAAAATAAAGGGCTATGGATCAAGTACTAAAAATACATCATATTTTAAATGTTGCCTGAAGGTGCAAAAGTGAATGTGTAGTTTTTTGTTTTGTTTTAAAAGCATTTATGTTAGCAACTAAATAATAAATATTTATAATTCAAAAAACTAAAATTAAATCGCTTCATTATTACTATTTTTATGCGCCTTCAAATGCAGAAGATACAAACATGTACTCACCACTGCTCCCCACTGTATACATTTTCTGAACTTGTGGTCCAACTACAAATATATGTGTATCTTAAAGGAAGATCTAAAATACTTGTCTCGCAAGACTCTAATCTTTAAGAGCTGCTGTTGTTTTTTATAATTATTTTCATTACATACTTTTTACAACTACAATTCGAGCTGAAAAAAGTCAGCTAATGTAGTAATGAAAAAGTTAGAAAATTAAAAAAACATGTTGATTATTGAGTTCTTGTCTCAACTTTGTTATTTGTTGAGCTTCTCATTTGTTTAAATGAAAGTTTATAACATAATAACTCTAGTTGTTTTAAAAATTTTTGTGGGTAAAGGTTCCCTGATGATCTGCATTAGTAACAGTGAAATGCGCACAGGATCCAGCTAAACCTCTCAATAATCAATTTCAATGAATTTTAATTAAAAAAAGGTATTTTACTGAACAAATAAACTAATAATTTGGAATTACTAAAGTGCGTTAATAAATGTTAAAAAAAACTAAATTTAATTGTATTTTTTTACATGCATGTGACTAAAATTTTTATAAAAAATTTTAAAATGCACTGAATTATTTACCTATTAAATGATAAATAACATTTTAATATGCATTTTTTTTATAAAAACAAAAATAGCCTCCAATATGTTCGGATTATCAAATTTATTCAAGATATAGGGCCAAACCCACGATGTCGACAACGTTCGACTTGTCGCACACTTACATTCAAAACAAAAACAAATTTTAATATTTTGTTGTTGTTTCAAATGTAAGTGTGCGACAAGTCGAACGTTGTCGATATCGTGGGTCAGGCCTATAACCTCATGGAATTGAGTACACAGAAAGAATTATTCCCAAAAAATGTTCAAACAAACGTGTGTTTTGAAATATAATTTAGTTTCAGTAAATATTTTTTACTGTTCCAGTAAATTATTTGTTCCAGTTTTACTTTATGTATATAATGAAAATTATCTATATAAAGTAAAATTTGTGAAAACTTTTTTTAGATTTATTTTTTTTATATTTAAATTTGTTATTTATTTTTATTTATTTTTATATACTGTAAAAAAATTTGTCTGATTTTTTTTTCATTTTTTCAGTTAAATTTATTTTTATATACTGTAAAAAAATTTGTCTGATTTTCTTAAATTATTTTATAGATATAAAAAATTGAAGTATATTTATTTGACATAATGTCTTTATTTAATTTCAAAAAATTGGCTTGTTTTTATGGTTAAGCAATTGTCTATATGCATTTCGTTCCCGCTTGTGGAACTCGTCAGTAGACTTCAACCCAAAAAAGTTTTGAATTCAGTTAACAAACTCCGTATGTTTATAGTAAGACTCTTAATACTATATTGAGAATCACAAAATACAAACATAATAAGTTTGAAAACCGCAAACAAAAATCTTTACAAAACAAGCATCTTTCTTCAAATGTGCATCATCAAAACTTTTTTGGCTTGAAGTCTACTGACGAGTTCCGTTCCACAAGCGGGAACGAAATGCATATAGACAATTGCTTAACCATAAAAACAAACCAATTTTTTGATATAAAAAATTTTTATTTTTTTTTAAATATTTTTGTTTGCAGTTTTCAAACTTATTGTGTTTGTATATAGTGATTCTCTATATAGTATTAAGAGTATTACTATAAACATACGGAGTTTGTTAGCTAAATTAAAAAATTTTTTTGGGCTGAAGTCTACTAACGAGTTCCAAAAGCGGGAACGAAATGCTTAACCATAAAAACAAGCCAATTTTTGAAAGTAAAAAAAAAATAGTTGAACCTTTCATTTGATTCAGTTATTTTTTTTTCAAATAAAACTTTTACTAATTTTTTAAAAATTTTTTAAAATTTTTTTTTTTTAGAATTGTTATTGATTCACTTAATTTATTTTCTGATAATACGAAAAATTTTAGTGAATGTGTTTGTAAATTATAAAAAAAAATTTGCTTAATAATACAAAAAAAATCTGCAAAAATGTTTTTCTGTTCCTATTAATAAATTTGATTGAAAATATTTTGAGTTTCAGTTAACTTTTTTCTCTAATGCCATAATAAGTTAACTAAAAATAAATTTTTTATTTTCAGTTAAATTTTTACAAAATTGTTATCAGAATCTACAAATTTCTTTGTAGGTCCGCATTCACACAAAAAATTTACTGATTCAATGAATTTGGTTACTGAAAACGAAATTTAGTTTTTTCTGTGTACGTATGAGTTATATGGATGTACAATAAAATATTACGTATACGCGCCCGTTTTCAAAGCGGTAATGCATCCCTGCAAATAATATTGGAGTACGTGGTCCAATCTAGATGAAACAGACTAGTTACATCATGGTCACATGTAATCCAGTCATGGATTATGTCGTTTTCATACAAGCATTAAATGCTGTACGATAAGTGTTCGTGTTTAAACGAACATAATCGGTCTTCTTAGGCACTCACAACTTGTATGCGAGTAGTCTATAACTATTCCATATGGAGTAGTTTTGGGGTTAGTCCGATGTAATGCAAAGTTGGATCATGTGGTCCATCGCAATGTTAAATCGACCACCTTTTTTTCATATATTTGGAGTAGTTTTGTGGTACTCCTACTCCTCTTTGGACTAGTCTTTACATGCATGTATGGACTAGTTGCATTATTTGCAGGGATTAAATAGGGTCGTTATCGCGTAATTTATAAAAAGATAACAGAGGACTCGTATGTATTAGTGGTGAGCGATAACGTGACTTTTTAATAATGTTGCTCCTTGTGAAAAACTAATAAGAAGAGCAGCAGTGAAATTTAACAGTTACTGTGATCACGGTTTAACACATTTCAGTTCTTTTGATTTAAAAGTATTTGTTAGTATTGGTATTTTGATAAATACCAAAAAGAAGAGCGACAAGAACAAACAATCAACAATCAAGCCTATCCAAATATTGAGAATTAGTGAATAAGGAAGAGGCAGAAAGACAAACAATGAAGGTATAAAAAAATTAATGTGGTAGCTTTACTTACCATAAAGTAAGCACACAAGAGCATTCAAAGTTTGTATGAAAGAACTATGTTTCCAAAACCTGTTACTTGATAAATTCCCTCACAGTTGTGATAAGTGGGTTTTCAATCGCTGTGAAAAAGTACCACGTTTCGAAATATCGCTCATCTCTAGTATGTATGTAAGTGTGCTCCTTTGCAGCGTTATATAAACCGCACGCGTGGACCGATTTTGTTGATTCGTACATCAATCGATTTGTCTTAATCCCTGGAGTGTCACTAAAGATATGAGCAGTCGCAGAACAAAACGTGCTTTTTTAAATTTTTCTTTTAATGTTTTTTATGTATTTGCTTTGATTTGGTTAATTTCTATTGGAAAAAAATCTTATTTGCATTATGTTTATTCACTTCTCATAGAAAAATTTCGTCGTTAACAAATTGATGAAGAACAAAACGTGATTTCTTCTTTTATTTTAACAAAACGTCATTTTTTTATAACAATTTTTTTTAACTAGAGGTGGAAAAATATCGTGATTTACTCAAACCACGCGTGATTGTCGGTCGCTTGAGCGAGCGTGCATGATAGTGAGACAAACAAAAACAACTCACGTGCACATCTCTAATTACAACAGTACTTTTCGAGGAATATCTCATTTCATATAAATAATAATAATAAATAATTTGATTATTACCTACCTGGTATTTGAAAGGTATTAAATATAACATAGAGCCTAAAAAATATAGCTTTAAGATGAAAGATAAATACTGGAACACGAATGAAGCATAAATTTAAAAAACTCTCTACAGCGGTAAATATATCGAGTTGTTATTAAAGATTTTGTTCTAAATGTGTAAATATGTTTTGAATATACGATATTTCTATATCGAAAATACACATACCGAAAAGTTCTTTTTGCATATTATTTAAAACAAAACGTACTTTTTTTTACTTAATTTTAACAAAACGTGCTATTTGTATATTAAATAACCTTTAATTTCATACATCGTTAACATTTATTGTTACGACTTATTGTGTGTGGTCTGATGCATTTTATAATAAGGAAGAAACTTGTTATATATTCTGGGTTCATGTTCTAAAATAATCGGGTGAAAACAATAATCTTTGATTTTCCAACATTTTGAAATAATCAAAAAGGCCGTTTTGTTCCGCGGCTCCCCAAATTTAACTTGTCAGAATTCAATATGACGGCCAACAGACGCCATTTTGCAAATATGGAAAAAATATAAGGTTGGCGAACTATATCAAAATGGATATCAACAGACAGACATTTTAAAATCATCTCTAGGTTTCTCTTATGATTTTTTATTTCGAATGACCATTTAGAATATTTAACGGTTGATTGTTGGAGTTTTAGCCTTCCGTACACCAAAGGTGAAAAGGAACACTATTGTTTTCGCTACGCTGTCCGCCTGTCCGTCTGTCCGTCGCACGCTATTTTCTCAGAAACCGTAAGAGCTACGGACCTGAACTTTGGACAGAGTATGTAGAACTTTGGCCGCTACAACAACAAATTCATGAGAGTAAAAAGTTAAAGAGTGTTCCAAACCGAGCAACGAAAAATTTTAAAATCCCATGTAATATGTATACATATACAATTATATTTAGACACTTGAAATTTGTCAAATTAGTGTATTTTTATATAGACTTCAACAATTAGCACTAAAATTTTAAAAAAATTAAATTAAAGGGTGGTCCATTAGTTAATGCAATTTTGACTATGTAATTTTGACAACTTGCTATATCTCGGAAACTGTAAGAGACAAACTTTTGAAATTTTCAAAAAATGTAAAACTAAAAAAATCGAAAATTATAAAATCGTCAAACCAAAAAACAAATCGCCAAAAACCAAAAAAAACGCTAAAACGAAAAAAACACCAAATTAAAAAAAAATTAACACTAAAATAAATCGGCAAAACCGAAAATATCAACAAAATGAAAAAATCGCCACAGTGAAAAAAACCCCAAAAACTGAAAAAAATCGCCAAAACGCAAAAAGCGTCATAACCAAAAAATTCGCCAAAATGAAAAAAATTGCCAAAAAACCGAAAAAATCGACATAACGGAGAAAAAAGTGCGAAAATTAAAAAAAAAGCGTTAAAAACCGAAAAACACCAAAACTAAAAAACGCTCAAAACCGAAAAAAATCCAAAAACGAAAAAACCCAAACTATTTATTATATAGGCTAAAGTTCGTATTGATTACATATCTAGTGTCCGTACGGAACCCTTCGTGCGCGGGTGGAAGTCGCACTTCACTGAATTTTTTGATTTTTTTGTACAAATACTTGTTGCATGTTTTTTTATTTAACTGACTCTAAATTATTTTTAACCGACTTCAGTTAAATTTTTCTTCTTAAGTTTTATTTTATTATTTATTTATTAATATACGCAACAGAAGCGTCAATGTAAAAAACCTTTAATTAAAATTTTCTTTCTACACATTTCAGCTGGATTCTCACTTCAAAGTTTCTTTGTAAAATAGGAATAAATATATTAAATAATCCCTGAAAAGCCTACTAACACATTGCGCTAATGGCAACTATTTGCAAATTTTTAATAGCTTGTATCTTGTGCGCCTACAGCCTCATTAACAGGTAAGATAAAACGTGTATGGGCAGGACAAAATAAAACTTTTGTATTAGCATTTACGGTGTCATTTTTCTTCTCTGGGCTTATAGACAAAACGAAAGTGTGTGGGAGGTTGTACGTTCTACATTGCTTTGCACTATTTTTATATTTTATAGCTATGCTATTTATGGTGCAATACAATACATTAAGATAATCCTACTTCAGTAGAAAAAATATAGTGGGAAATAAATGGCAACGTTTTAAATTATTTGCGGCGAAATTGACATCATATAATATAATGTTATTGCCTTGTTTATAGATTAATATAACAATTCATATTTAAATTAATTTTTGTATTGAAAAATGATTTTTAAATATGAATTGATATTTAAATGAGTTGGTGAAGTTGGCTGTAAGTTTGTTTTATATAGCTAAGCAGCATAGCTCTATCCGGCTGTCCTAAGACACCTCTCTTCTTTTTTTTAAAAGCAACATCAGTATATTCCAGTGTTATTATTTTTAATATTGAATACACATATACATACGTATGTATGTACATATTTTTTATTGTATGTAAACAAAATCAATCATGTTTGGAAATGGCTTTCTATTTAAATTATCATTATTTTTTTTTATTTTTCAATGCCGTCTGACATTTGAAAAAATATACGTAAATTAATAAATCAGGAAAACACAAAGTACCTATACACACATGCATACATACACACGCATATACACATATATGTATGTTTGTACATACTAGACACCGGCACAAGACCACTTACAAGAACTTTTAAGACATGAGGGATTTCTCGAATGCTTTACTACAACGAAATCTGCGAAAACAGGAGTAAAGAAGAAAATGCTTTGTGACGGAAGAATTTATGAAGCTTGTTTCTTCATACGCATGGGCGCGTGTACAAACGATCGCACACACCTTGTGCGTATGATGTTTTATTTTTCTGCGCACATACAAACGCACACATGCATTTACATTATTTGTGTAAGTTTGCTTTAAAAAAGACCCTCCCTTAAACACATAATAACTTACCATCTACATCTAACACACACACACACACACACACACACACACACACACACTCAAACGTATAATATGCAAAATAACAAGCATACACCCATCAACACAACTTCTTTTGAGTGTTTGTTACGAGGAAGAAGTCTTCGCGACATCGCTTGTAAAGACGCATATTCACGCTTATTAAATGACTTCATACGTTATTAGTTTACGAATAGTATACTTCAATAAGTTTAAAAAACCAGACGTTTTTTTTTACATTTCACGACTGTTTACGCAGCCCTCTAGTACGTACTAGTCTTGGGTTTTATTTCGCAATTCAAATCAATAACATCCCATATCTGACAATAACATCCCATATATATATATGACAATTTTATGCCCCATTAAAGTTTTTAAATTCAATTTAAAAAGTGACTTTATGAAAACCGTAATGAAACCTTATCGGTGCATAAAGTATTTTAAGAAAATTTTCTATGGAGGCGTACGTACATACAATACAAAACAACTCAATTTAGAAATATTTGTTTGTCTAAAGGAGCATCCATCACTCAAAAACTATTATATCAAACATATTTAATGTGGGAATTGCATAAAAAATTACTTTTTACGCAGGAGTTGGAATTGAAATAATCATTTGGAGGTTTGTAAGAGTGCTTTGCCGACCGTTTATCTAAAGACGTTTATTTTTGCAAATAAAGTAATATTTTTCATTGTTGAAAACTAATTTTTTTTTAACATACGTACTTGTTGATCAAATAAAATTCCTTATGAAATTGATCTCACGTAGAAATTTTCTTTTTAAGACAAATAAATAAAACAAATAAATAACAACATGTTCTATTTGTGTCTACTTGTGCTTATTATAAATAAAATATTATTTTTATTGTGTTTATTGTAGGAGTTCGATTTGATTTTAATGCTACAGTTTATTTAAATGAAATATTGTTTAACAAAACAAATAGGGAGTGTCTTAAAATGTATGTAGTATATAATATTTAAATTAATTTTCACTTTTTATTAAATTTGGTTTAAATTTTTATTGTTCTTATTTAAAAAAAATACTTATAGTCGAACAATTTCACTTTAGGAAAACCTCACCTATCAAAAGTTAATAAATCACACAACAAGTTATAACAAAGCAAATAAACACCAACACATTTAAAACAAAATATTATTTCTAATAAATTTAATATGATTTCGAATCAAAATTTTTGCATGTTGATTTTACGTTGGCATAATATGTGGAGAGTTTTTCTATAAGATATGAATTTTTGATTGCAGTCTACTGATGAGTTTCTTAAGCAAAAACAAAATGTCTATAAAAGTGCTTTATTTTTAACAAAAGCCATTAAATAAGACATTTTTATAATAAAACATTTTTTAATAACTCAAATCGTTGGCGTAGTTAATTCATTAATTTTACTACTAATTATGTATTTATGTATGTATTAATCTATACAAAAATCACATAATCACTGCATTTAATGTTTTATCTTAACATTTAACATTTTGTATAGCTTATTTATTTAATTACTTTTTTCTAAAATTTTTTATTAAATAAAATATGACTTCAGGCAATGAGATTTATTTAACTATTTACAATTTATGCAAAATAAACATTTTGTTCTATTGTTTAATGGTGGAAAAGTATTTGCATAAGTAAATATTTTTACAATAACTCAACTGCATCAAACAGCAACTGCTTTGTCTATCTTTCTGTCTGTCTATCTTGCAAATACATAAATACATAAATTTTCTATACAATTTTTATTTATGAATATTGGACATGCAACAGCATTATTTGTTGCTAAAACAAAACTTCATGAGCTAGACATTAAAATTCAATTACAGTAAATCAATTAAAACAATACAAGCTTCTCTTGGTATTGGGAAAGTAAATATGATGTTTAAAAATAAAAATATGCAGCATTATACGTATATAAGTATAGGCCGAACTTTGTGTACACTTCTTTTGAGAGTTTATTGAAGATTATGTTCGAAACAATGGTTCTGGTATTCATCAGGTGTCGCAGTGCCGGTCTTTGGGCCAGATCTTCCCCCTATTCTATTCTATTGTTGGGGTATTCATGTAGAAATTATTTTACTCCGGGCCGGATAGCATTCCAGCACTGGTCTTGAAACAGTGCTCCTCAACGCTAGCACGTCCATTAGCTAACCTCTTCAGCACGTTGTACCACTCACGTTGGTGAGTTCCCAGTGTGTTGGAAAATTGCTAATGTTACGCCAATCCCTAAAAAAGGAGAAGCTACTAACCCTGAAAATTATCGCCCAATCGCAATATGCTCTGCACTTTCCAAAGTGAAGGAAAGTATGGTAAATTTCCATCTTGTAAGGTATTTGGAGTCCAACAGCTTATTCAACGACCGGCAGTATGGATTTCGTAGAGGCCGCTCTACGGGAGACCTACTAGCCCTCCTCTTGGAGAAATGGTGTAATTCAGTCCACCATTTTGGCGAAAGTAAGGTGGTGGCTGTAGATATCTCCAAGGCGTTTGATAGAGTGTGGCATGGTGCACTTTTGTCAAAATGTATTGCCATTGGTGTCGGTGATAATTTCTCTCGTTTCTTATCGAGTTTCCTCAGGGATCGCACTATAAGAGTTGTTATAGATGGGATCTCATCAAATGAGTTCAAGTTAAATTCAGGGGTACCGCAAGGTTCCGTTCTTTCACCAACTCTATTTCTTATTTTTATAAACGACCTTCTATGTAAAACTTTCAACCCTATCTACTCTTTCGCAGACGACAGCAGCATTTGCCATTCTTTCTCATTCAGCAATAGACCTAGTCTGCCGCAGGTTGAGGCCATGCGTCAAACAATGAATGAGACTTTAAACTATGATTTAGGAAAAATTTCTGAATGGGCTCATGCGAACAGGGTCGACTTTAACGCCCGTAAGACCCAATGTTGCATGGTTACACATAGACGCATGACCGAAAATGCTGTTGCCTCTGTAAGTATTAAGGAATCAGATGCTCTTGATGTTCTTGGCATGAAAATACAGTGTGATGTTCGTTGGACTGAACACATTTTTCAAATTGCAAAAGAAGCATTCAAGTGCCTCGGCTTTTTGAAAAGGTGCAAACGATATTTCACCCCATCTGATCTCCTTACTATTTATACCACTTACCACGGCTGCTCGACCGCATACAGGAGAGGGCGAAGAAGCTCATCGGTGACAGTAGGGTATCCAACTCTATTGATTCATTTTAGCATCGACGCAATGTGGGGTGCATTTCATTGTTCTATCGTTATTACAACGGAATGTGTTCCAATGAAGTTAGGGAACTTGTTCCTGAAACCCGCACATTTATACGTACAACACGTGCCTCATTCAGAGCACATCCCTTTGTGGTCGATTGGCCAATGCATCGCACTACGCATTACAGCGAAAATTCCTTTTTTAGCCGCACTGTTCGTATGTGGAATCAACTACCTGCGGAGGTCTTTCCTGTCACTACCAGCGTGAGAAGGTTTAAATCGAATGTTCACAGACACTACTCCCTCTAGCCTCCCTATAACGAATTTTCCTAGTTCTAGCACAATGCATTGCATGAGTAGGGGTTATCCCCTGAGTGCTGGTCCTATTAAAAAAATAAAAGAAAATAAAAAAAAATACACATCTGATTCGGGGTTTCTTATTCTCCTTTTTGAAGTTTTGGGAATTTTGACTTGCAAGCGATTTTTCCAAACTTACCTAAAATTTTTAAATTTGGAAATAAAATGTTTGCAATTTTCTCACAAATCTTTATTTGATGCACTAATTTTTTTTTTATTTTTTTATTTTTTGGAAACCGTACTACTTTGTTTTAAGGCTTAAATTATTCCAATTGGATGAAATCTGTTCGAGTTATAATTTTTTTATAAAATTTTTGGTGTGTAAACATCTATACGCTAGGGTGTAAAATTCTTTTTCACAATACAATCACAAATTTTGCTGAGATTCACACCGCGTTGTCAAATCGGTGTGAGATACATATGTATGAGTGTATTAGTGTTTTAAAAGAAGCAATACAAACTTATTTAAAATATTGTAAATACATAGGACTTTGCTGGCTTTTATTTGTTTTATTTAACTTGATAATTGCTTTATTAGGGTTCCGTACACCAAAGGTGAAAATGAACCGTAAGAGCTACGGACTTGAAATTTGGACACAATGTGTAGACATTTGGCCACTACAACAACAAAAACATGAGAGTTAAAAACTAAAAGGTGTCCCAAAACGAGCAACGAAAAATGTTAAAATCCCACGTAATATACATACAATTGTATGTACATATATACACTTGAAATTTTAAAAGTTAGTGTATTTTTATACAGACTACAACAATTGACACTAAATTTAAAAAATTTAAATCAATGGGTGTTCCATCAGTTAATTCAATTTTCACTTTGTAATTTTGACAACTTGCTGTATCTTGGAAACCGTAAGAGTGTAAAACTCTTGAAATTTTCAAAAACGGTAAAGCTAAAAAATGCAAAAAAAAAATAAAATCGCCAAATCTAAAAAATCGTCAAAAACAAAAAAAAAAACGCCAAAACGAAAACAAGCACCAAATTAAAAAAAAAGTTCAAGGACTAAAATTAATCGCAAAAAACCGGAAAAATCCCCAAAATTAAAAAAATCGTCAAAATTCAAAAATTGGCAAAATGAAAAAATCGCCTAAATAAAAAACCCCAAAAAACCGAAAAAATCGCCAAAATGAAAAAATCTTTAAACAAAAAAATCGCCAAAATGAAAATATCGCCAAAATGAAAAAACCCAAAAAACAGAAAAAAATCGCCAAAATGAAAAAACTTGCGATAATTAAAAACCCAAAAAGAGAAAATAAAACACCAAAACGGGAAAAAAGCGATAAAACTGAAAAAATCGTTTAAACTGAAAAAAATTTTAAAAATGAAGAAAGCTAAATCAAAAAAATGCTCAAAACCGAATGTGCGCGAGTCAAAGTCGCACTTTACTAAATATATTTTAATTGCAATGCGTACACAACAACAAGAACAGCAACAACTAAACGATGAACAACAGGAATTAAAAATTAAAAAGTAAAAGTAAAGGCATTTACCATAGATGAGCACTGCCACTGTACCACTAAAGTTTCAGTAAAAACAATAAAAAGTGTTTAACAAGTAAATTTTTACTGATTACTAAAATTTTGTTTCTACAATTTTTATAAATTGCCTAAATGATTTGTTATATGATGAGGTGCATTGAATTTTCAGTAATCAGTAATGCCCGTATTCATAATGAAATTCTACCAAGTGGCTAAATGTTTTTCGTACAAAAGTTTCAAAATTTGAATGAAAAAACTTTGCCACTTGCTACAATTTTATTATGATTACGGCCCTACGATTTTACTGGTAATGCAAATTAAATTTCATTAGCAGTAAAAATGTACTGAATTTTTTTAGTAATCAGTAAATTTACTGCTTACTGTAATTTTTAATGCAGTACATATACACATACTGCAGTGTGCCCATTTACTAACCAAATAAGTTTAACAAAACAAACAAAAATCAACAAATTCCTATGTATTTACAATATTGAAAGTTTTGATACTTTTAATTAATTAATTTAAAAAAATATACTAAAAGCATAAGTACTTCCAACTTAAACAAAATTTTTCATTACTAGATGTTTACACATCTCCCCTGTGATCGGACTCACATTGCATTTTTTTTTTTTTTAAGCTACATGACATAAAATCAATAAGGTTCACTTTTTATTACATCTAAAGCAAGCTTCAGTATAAACCAACATGCTTGTTATATATTTTTTATTTTATTTTAATAAAGGCAAGTGCAATAAAGCATTAAAATTTATTATTTCACTCAATGTTGAGAAACAAAAGCAAAACATAAAAAGTTGACTGAAATTTCATTTTTTTTTCTCGTTCGGACTTAAATGTTTGAATGCATTGACTTTGTAGAGAAATTCATAAAAAATCCCCTTAAAAAAATACTAACGGGCAGAAAAGGCAAAAATTACTTAAGTGAGCAATAAAAATTTTATATTGCAAAATAAACAAAAATTTATGGCCACGATGAGGATACTAAAAATTACTGTTGCACTGCACAGTGTATTTGTCTGAAAATTAAATTAAACAGAAAAAAATTAATAATTACATTGTCACATCCATAAAAAAGTGTGATATGGGTAGAGTTTAACAATACAGTTTTGTTAAAAATTAATACTACAACATAATTTTTATTATTATCTAAAAATAATATGATGTATGTAACAATATAATGTTATCCAAAACCATACCATTTTAAGTTTAAAAAAAAATCTTTTTCAGAAACATCTGTCAGTTCAGCGTTTCGTTTGTAAGCTATGGGTAGTGCACGGGTGGTGTTAAACAAATTAATAGATAAATAAAGTATAAAAAAAGGGTTGGCCAATAAAACATATATAAACATTTGTGTATCTCTTTATACAGACATGTCTGTATGTCGCGTAAGTATACATTTCTATATATACATTTTATGTCAATAATATTAATTTATTTTTATTTCGAATTTGACGCACAGCTGTTTCTACAATAAAAATATGATTAAAAAACAAAATAGTGTTATTGCATTAAATAATACTGTGGTCGTATTTAAGAATATTAATATAATATTAGATCATGGTATGGTGAGACTCAATTATATTTTAGTCACATCTTACAATGGTGTTGTCATATTAACAATAATAAGATTAAGTACAACAAAGTCAATTTTTCTTGTAGATAATATTATTATTATCTCAGATAATAATATAATTAAAGTTTGCTTTTCTATTAGCAATAATATGATTTGACTGCGACCATATAATTCAATCATAGTATGTTGCTGTTTGATTATGGTTGCCTCAACCATATTTTTTCTTTACGTGTACAAATCAATTTTTGTAAAGTAATTTATTAGAATATAAATAACTATCATGGGATCAACACATACATAGCTTGAGAGCTTCAATATTGTACAAATTTCATTTACATTTCAATAAGGTATGTACATACGTAGATTAAATAGTTAGCATATACATACATATATGAAAGAATGTGTTTTTTTTTAGAGGTATAGAACTTCGAATTGAAATAAAACACAAGAAAATCGTTTTAATGTCCATCAATTTGGCTTTATTGGAAGGATAATTTTATGCCATTAATGTTTAAATATGATTTCGGGCATGTGGCCGCCGCGGCTGGCTCGAATAAAGCCAATTCTACAGGTCCAATTTTCAACCACTTTTTCGAGCATATGGGGCCGTATGTTGGCAATAACGCCACGAATGTTGGCTTCCAAGTCCCCTAACGTTTCTGATTTGTTGGCGTAGACGAGCGACTTCACATATCCCCAAAGAAAATAATCCAATGGTGTCAAATCACACGATCTTGGTGGCCAATTGACAGGTCCATTCCGCGAAATTATGCGCTCATCGAATGTTTCCTTCAATAAATCGATTGTGACGTGCGCTGTGTGGCATGTAGCGCCGTCTTGTTGGAACCACAACTCATCCACATTCATGCCATCCAATTCGGGAACAAAATAGTCGGTTATCATGGCTCTATACCGGTCTCCATTAACGGTAACTGACTCTCCAGCATTATTTCGGAAGAAGTATGGCCCAATGACTCCACCAGCCCATAGAGCACACCAAACAGTCAGTTTTTGTGGATGTAATGGCGTCTCAAGGGTCTCATGTGGATTCTCTTCACTCCAAATGCGGCAATTTTGCTTGTTGACGTAGCCATTCAACCAAAAATGAACCTCATCACTGAACAAAATTTTGCGATGAAAATCAGCATCGAGATCAATCTCATTTTCGGCCCATACACCAAAATCACGACGCATTGCATGGTCTCGCGGCTTTAATTCTTGCATAAGCTGGATCTTGTAAGGTCGCAAGCCAAGATCTTTGCGCAAAATCTTCCATAAAGTTGATGGACAAAGCTCCAATTGCTGTGCACGGTGGCGAATCGATTCATTCGGGTCCTCTTCAACACTTTGCTCTACAGCGGCAATTGTTTCTTCGGTGCGCACTGTTCGACGTCTCTGCGGATGCGTATTATCACATAGAGTAAACGTAGTGCGAAAACGATCCATGGTTAACCGAATTAATTGCTCTGATGGACGATTATGTCGACCATAAAATGGACGGAGCTTGCGGTAAACTTCGCGAACTGAACCATTATTTTCGAAATAAATTTGCACGATTTGCAAGCGTTGTTCTTTTGTCAACCTGTTCATGATGAAATGGCAAACCAAACTAAATATTAATCACTTGACAGCTGACAAAATGGCCGCCAGTTAAAAAAGTGATGCCAACTTAAAGTTCTATACCTCAATAAAAAACACCCATTATATGTACATATGTATGTATGTTTACATAAATAGATACATTTAAAATTGGCCGTTATTAAATAAAATTTCGATTTCTCGCTCTTCCAAAAACATACATTATCTGTTTTAGGCTGTACTGAATAACTTCCAAGGTATAAAAAATTTGGAAGAAATAAAAGATTACTCTATATTATTCTTCTTTTTTAAATTGGTTAAGCAATATCGACTTTTTTTTTACTCATTTTATTTTGCTAGATTAAAGGAAGAAAAAGTTCGCAAAAGTTTAAATGTAGCCATATCGAGCAAAAACTAAAAAGGGGCTGGCTAAAAGGGCTGAAAGATTATTGTAAAAAGTGCTAGGTTTGCGCCTTTTTAGTTTGGGGCTAAACATTTTTTTTTCGCGTTTTGACTGACTGAAAAGTATCTACATCTAGCCCTAAAAGGGCTAAGTTGGCATCACTGCTCAGCAAATATGTTACCTTTTTCAGTATCGCTTCTTGCCCAACCTCCGGTAGATGTGCGTAGAGGTGGCTTATACTCAGCGGCTGTTTTAAGCTTTCTAGCAGCGCGCCACAATGAGTAATTAGATGCTGGTGTGACATCAAGACCTTTCAGATAATTTTTAAGAGATGCAGTTTTTCCAAGCAACTCTTGGAGTCGATTAGTGCACTCTTTAAATCTGATTTTATTTAGGGGTGATCTGTGCTGTTGCGATTCCCTTCTAGCTCTTCTTTTTTCACGTACGAGACGTTCAATGTCTGAAGAATAAATTCTATTAAAACCAGTCTGCGGATGGGAGGTAGTGGCATGTTCAGCAGCCTGTTTAATATTTTTGTTAAGATTGGCAATGCTAGATTCAATATCATTGGGTGTTCTTAGCGTAATATTTTCCGTGCAATGACTACTGAGATATTTTTTGAACCCCAGCCAATTAACACGATTGATCATCTTTACATATAGGTCAGGTAAGTTACTTCTTAATGGCTACAAATTGTAATGATCGTTGGCGAATGATCGGACGAGAGATCAAGAGAAGCTTGAACCTGAATTAAGTCCCTAGAGATATTTTTTATGACGCCAAAATCTATAACATCCGGAATTTTTTGTATGTCAGTAGGCCAATAAGAGGGCTCCCCACTCGAAATGACATCCAAGCCCATTTTTGAAATTGTGTTGAACAATGCTCGACCTCTGGGTGTAATAAGACGCGAACCCCAAAACGTATATTTTGCATTGTAGTCGCCAGCTGCTACAAAACGAGGTCCAAGAGATTTGTAGAAATTTTCGTATTGATCTTCAGTGATTGAAAATCTGGGAGGGGAGTAAATTGATGATATCACGAAGTTTGTACCAAAACTTTCAATGCCAATATTTGTTGCTTGTAGGTGTTGTTCACAAATGTTGTCAAGAATATAGTGCTTAAGTCTTGACTTTATTAGAATCGCTGATCCACCGCATGCTCTTCCTCTAGGGTCCTTTGAATCATATAAGGTGTAGCCATAAATTTTAAAAATGCTTCTCGAAGTCAAATGAGTCTCAGAGACTAGCATTACATCAATGTTTTTTTCCGTGAGGAAGTGCTCAAGTTCATTTTTATGTTGGCGAATGCCGTTTGCTTTCCAGAAACATATTTTTAACGTATTCATGGCTTATTAATTAATGCTTGAAGCAGTGTATTCTGCATTCGAAACATTTCCTGCATCATGCTAGTCATATTTGTTGTAAAATTGTTTATAGTTTGCACCAAATTATCAATAGTAGCTTCAAGGCGATTGAACTTAAAGCTTGAATTTGTATTTGTTGAATTATTTGCCGGTGAAACATTTTGTGTGGGAATAGAACTAGCCCTAGCAGCATCTGCATACGATACACGCGAAGCAACTGGTTGGCTCATTTGCGCAGAAGTGGCGGAGGAAGCGTTTGCTATTTGAACTGGAACTAATTTAGGTTTTTGCACCATAGCCTGCTTGACGAAAGAGTACACAGGACAATCTCTATAGTTAGCGGTGTGGTTACCTCCACAATTACTGAATTTTTTCTCTGCTTGATCTTTTGGTTTAGTACAACTAACAGTACCGTGCAATTCACCGCAGATAACACAAACTGTAGGTAATTTGCAGTAAGTTTTTGTGTGACCATATTCTTGGCTATTATGGCACTGTACGGGACCTGATCGCTTATGTGGCTCTTCAACTGGGATTTTTCGTTATAAGAGGTATTTTAGGTTATAAATTGGATGTGTCTCGTTTTTTTTTAACTTTATATCATTCAGCTCCAGTTCAACACGAAATAGAGGCTGGGGGATTTTCTCCCATTATATATTAGTAACATTTTTTACCTTAAATCCTTGTATGATGAGTGCATATTTTACTTCTACGGGATTAACATAAGAATCAATGCCCTTCAACACGATTTGCATACCTTTACCACTCTTAAGCTGGTACGTATAAAAACTTGTTTTATTTTTTTCGAATTCTGTTAATATTTTGCGGAAATCTTCTCTTCGTATATTTGAATTTTAGTTTCGTCAATGTTACCACGTTTTATTGGAATAACGTGAAATGCGTTCTCACCAATTTCCGAGACTAATTTTTTAATAAGATACAGCGGGTTGGTCATTATTAGCCTGCAATACTGAAAAACGATTACTACGATTAATTGATGCAGCGTCGTTATCCTTGGATATCTTGGGAAGCGATGAGATTTGAGAAGAATTTGGGCTTCGCCCACGCTTTACAACTGTAATATATCTGTCCATTCCGACTTGAACTTTAGATTTTTGACTATTGTTATCTAAAGTGATAACTTGATTAAGTGATGAATACGAGCCAGAAGCGGATGATATCGCTGACTTAATTGAAGAAGTACCAGGCAAATCAAATGTTAACAAATCACTAGTTGGCATTGGGCAAAGCGAAGTTGAACGCTGACGAAAAATTGGATTTGCCGTTAGAAAAATACTATCATCAGATATTTTATTTTCATTGATTTCATTAAGAGTTTCAGAACTCACAGTAAAATAAGCATTTCTGCCGTTAGAACTCACTTCGAAATTTTTTTCCTTTGAGGTACCCATACAGAGTATTATTCCTCAAGGGTACTTTGTTTGTGTTTTTTTTTTTTTTGCGGTTTTTTTTTTTTGTTTTTGTTATTTCTACTATGTAAAAATATTAGCAAAGCAATAAAGCTTATTTGTTACAGTCAGTATGTACCTATTAGGAATAATATGTACTACGAATATTTTTTTTGTATAATGTTTTGCTTGTTTATTAAGTATTTAAGAAAAATTCCGCTAATCGACTATTCACTATGAAAGTACAACAAGAACTGATGTTTAATACATTTACTGTATTAAATTAAATTCATGTTGTTCCAACTTGATATAACGTTGATTTAACATGTTTTTTATTTTCTTTACCATTACTACATGTTGATTATTGAGTTCTTGTTTTAACTTTGTTATTTGTTTTAATGTTTAATAACTTTCGATGTTCTAAGAAACTTTGGGTAAAAGTTCCCTGATGACCTGCATTAGCAACAATGAAATGCGCATAGGATCCAGCTAAACCCCTAATTAATCAATTCCAATGTATTTTTAATTAAAAAAAATTTTACTTAATGAGTAAAATCTTAATTTGGGATTATTAGTGCGTTTAAAAAATGTTAAACTTAAATTTTAACAATTCCCATAAAAATATCACTAATTAGTGATATAAAGTTATTTCAAAAGGAAAAATTTTCTTTGGAAATTACTATAAATCATGTTAAATTAACATGAAACACATATGAAGCAAAATCATTGCCGAAGAAGATTAGATTAACCTTGGATCAATAAGTCGGTAAGTTTTTGAATGAAACAAAAAAAGAATTTATTTTTCAACATAATCGCCTTTTAATTCAATACACTTAGTCCAACGTTTCTCCAGTTTTTAAATCCCTTCCAAAATACAGTATTTTTCGAGGTCCTTAAAATAGGCCTCTGTTTGTGGAATGATTCGTTGTTGGAGTCAAATCTCTTTCCGACGAACCATTTATTCAAGTTTTGTATTAAGAAATAGTAACTCGGAACTAAATCTGAAGAATAGAGCGGATGAGGGAACAATCCATAGACCAATTCATGGATTTTTGCCATGGAAACTGCAAATGCGTGCCATTTTACATGCAATTCTTTTTGATGCTGTAGCGATTACCAAATACTTCAGTCTAAAGAAACATATTTAAATTAGCAACCAAGCCACTGCGCAAAAAGATGTAAAATTTGAACAAAGGAAAAATTTAAAAAACAGGAAAGAAATAGAAAGAGGAAGATTACAGATCTACGATTTTTCCAGAAAAAATAGTGTGCTCGCCAAAAAAAAAATAGTCAAACTAGCTTCTGACTGTGCAAACGTTTAAAGTACAGCCAACAATAAAATTCTAGTATTTTTAAATAAAAAAAATAGTTTTTTATTTTTTGGTAAAATTGGGTAGGTTTAAGTAAATAAAAAAATATTTTACTTAATAAGTAAAATATTAATTTGGGATTATTAGTGCGTTTAAAAAATTTTAAACTTAAATTGTAACAATTCCCATAAAAAACACTAATTATTAATTTGACTGCACCCGGTCAAAAAAATACTTGTGTGGCAACACTCTATTCTTAAATAGCTGTTGTTGTTATTTACATTTATTTTCTTTTACATACTCTTACGACTACAATTTGAAGCTGCAAAAAAGTCAGCCAATGTAGCAATATTAAAGTAAGAAAATAAAAAACATGTTGATTATTGAGTTCTTGTTTCAACTTTGTTATTTGTTATTGAGCTTCTCATTTGTTTAAATGAAAGTTTATAATATAATAACTTTAGTTGTTCTAAGAAGCTTTGGGTAAAGGTTCCCTGATGATCTGCATTAGCAACAGTGAAATGCGCATAGGATCCAGCTAAACCCCTCAATAATCAATTTCAATGTATTTTTAATAAAAAAATATTTTACTTAATAAGTAAAATATTAATTTGGGATTTTTAGTGCGTTTAAAAAATGATTTCTACTTATTGTAGAAACAGCTGTGCGTTAAATTCGAAATAAAAATAAATTAATATTGTTGAAATAAATTGTATATATAGAAATGTATACTTACACTTATTCAATTGCTTCCACAAAAAATTCACTGTTCAGTGCAATGAACCACAACACAAAAAGGAATCATTAAGTTATTATCAAGTAATTCTACGATATTTTTATTTTTACTTTTTTAAATAATGAAATATTCACTCTATTTTGTTTGTAAAAAAGTTAATTGGCTGATTACAACAAGTCTTTCGATAGTACTTATTTATTCGAGGGTAAATGATAACGTGTTACATTCATTCATTCATTCACTCATTACCACAATGTTTTTTTTTTTTTAATGTTGCTGCTGGAAAATATCTTTTAAGATGTGAAATAAATTATTTTTCTTTTTGTGGATTTCTTTCGATTTGCTTGATTCACTTTCATTCATTTCAGTTTTGTGCTTTAATGTTTTATTAACTTTTCTTCGTAATAGCTGACAGTAAAGTGGGCAGGAAGTTGTTTTAACTTTTCCCCCATTTATTGCTTTTGTCCCTGTTTTTGTTGTTGTTGTTGTTTGCAAACATTCAACAATATTGAACATTTATTATTTTTTTATTATTAATTTTCAGTTGTTAATTTTTTGTGTAAACATTTATATTTTTTCTCTCTCTTTTTATTGTGGTTAATTAATTAATTTTCTTGCGAAAAACGCCTTATTGTATAATAATTCTTTTTAATACTTTTTACAAAATTAAAGAGTTTATTAGACCCTTGGAAAATGGGAAGAAAAGGAAATTTTTTAATTGTTTAATTAGCGCATATTTTATGGTTTATACAAAAAGAATATTACAAAGCATCCTTTAGGAAAGTTTTTTTTTTTTTTTTTATGTAATAAGAAAAAAGTTTCAGAACATCAGGATGGAGGATATTGCAATAATGACTGGTAAATATTGATGGTCACGTTATCTTGGGCGATGTTAGTGGAAAAGATTTGCTGTAGTTGTTGTTGTTTCTCTTTTACAATTTGAACATTTTTAAATAAAAAAAATCCATATCCAAATAAGTTATCCTATGCATGAACTGCCCAAACACTATATAGGGAGGCTACAAGGAAACAAAAATTTGTATATGCAACATATCTAACCTCCGTAATTCAGTAGAGAGCAGGAGCAACAGTTCATGGAGAAGTAGGGGAGAGCTGTAGATGAAACTTGACTCAGGAAGATCCAAACTGCTACTGGATATGAATAGGAAGGGGGTGCGAATTGTAATAGACGCGTTGACTGGTAACTGTTCGGTCAGAGCAATAACCTGCATTTGAGAAACTGGCACTCCGGATTTCTTTAGGATGTGCGGGGATAAAGAGCAACGTTATAACCTTAGATGGCTGAGCAGACGTTTCCATGAGAGCATTAGTGATATCGGGGAGTGTAAACTGCAGGACATCATGGGCTTCATCATGGGAATTCAGTGGCGTAATGACGGATAATACGGGCACGTCTGGGTACAAAGCGGGGATTAACATTACTTTTAACGAGCAATAGAAGGGAATCCCAATGGACCCAACATGGTCTCATAAAATACTCAATTATGTACTATGTGTATGATATGTACAAGGGCAGTTCAATAAGTTTGAATTTTCTACATCTTAACTAAAATGACAACACTGCTCTCACCCGCAGGCAACTGACAGTTGACTCCCATCAACAGACAACTTTCAGTTGACTCCTGTTAAGAGGCAACTGTGAGTTGACTCCTGTCAAAACAAGCTTGTAATCACATACATATGTACATGTATGCAAATAATTTTTTTTAATGAATATTAAAATGAAAAATGTCAAATATCGCCTTAATATAATTTGTCTTTTGGGCGCACCGACAGACTAGTGGAAAACGTGCTACTGTATTAGTCTAAACGTCAAGGCTTCTGATTTCCTTCTCAACGATTGAATAACTGATTTTGTTACTAAATAATTAAAAATTTCTTGCTATCTTTTTTGACGTGGTTGGTTTGTCGGCAAGATACATTTTATTTGAACGAAAATGTTTTTTTTTTTCTTCGAATATAGTATTGCTGGGCCCACTTCCTTTTAGACTGACTACAACGAAACAGATGTGGATGACAGGTGTTTTTTAAAGAATGTAGGTGTATGACAAGCAACGCATGTTATAGTGAATAGTCCGCCTTAACTATTTGAGAGCGTGAATATTGCATAAATTGAACACCACTTCTTGTCAAGTCACGAATTCGATCAGTCAGAATCAACATTATTTCATAAGACGAAGAAGAATGCGTGCTTCCCTCAGAACTCATATATAACTATAAATAATAAAAAAAACTCATTCGTGCATATCTCTCGAACAACTGAGGCCTAATTCCCGCATTCGATTGCGAGCGAGTTTTTACTCGAATGTGCGAGTTTTTTAACTTTTGGGATTTTCGCATTCGGTTTTGAATAACACATATCGAAATTTCAAATGACAGCATTCGATAACGTGCATACATTCGAATGCAACCGTTCGTGTTTTTACTCGCAAGCAAAAAGGCATTCGAAATCATGTTTAACATAGAAAAAGCGAAGAAAAAGAAAATGTATGTTCAATATTTTACTTATTTATTTATAAATGAAAGAATGCACAAATGTACGTATAAAAAATACAAATTAAAAAATTTCCAGTTGACTTTAAATATAACAGAACACACTGACTTTGCAAATAATGTTTTGCCTACCTACCTACCTGCTTCTGGTCAACCAATAAAAGAATCGAAAATGTGGCTAGTGCCCTATTCTCTAACTTTACACTAATTTATTATTAATAAGTCATTAATTAAATTAAAATGAAAATATCATTTTTTTTGGGTTTCGTAGTTTATGGCTAGCTACCAGGAGCAAAGTGCCAGGTTCTTCAACAAATAGAAGTTTTCTCAAAGCCTCATTCGACCCATGTCTTCACATGGGAAGTAGAGAATCCTAGAGTCCACTCCTAGAGTTTAAATGGTCTCCACCAGTCAAAATTCTCTTCAAATTCGAGTTATATATGGTTCTCCACCAGGTTCTACAACAAATTGCCAATTATGCCCAACACAAACACTATCCACCATCCGAGTATTATATTTGGTCTCCACCAGGTTCTTCAACAAAATGCTATCGTCAGATTAGTATTACGTGTTCCAAATCAGTTTATTTATCCAGTTCATAGAGTATTCAATGTGGTCTCCACCAGTTTATTGTTCCAAAATTTTAAAAAGTCAGTATCTAGTATTTATATGTTTCATCGAAATCCTTCACGTGTCATACAATCCATAAAAAAGTGTAGTTATGCTAGTTACAATATAAGCGGTTGAACAGATCATCAAAATGTCACAAATCACGAACAGTTATACATATGAGTATGTACTTAACAAACAAAACGATTGCATATGCCAATGACGAATTCCAGACAGAACCGCAACTAATTACGGTTAATCGTGGAAAAAAAACATTACACAAAAAAACAACAACAAGATGCCTGGCCGCATTTAAAAAATAACTACGACGACGCGAAAAGGTGTTCTCCCACCCAGAGTTAAATTACGACTGTGAAAATATCATTTGTGTATACTCGTTTCTTTTTTCTGCATATAAGTGTGTATGTACGTACATATATATGTTTTTGCACACATACATACATACAAACATATGCTTTTGCTTACAATTTATTCAGTGTTGTGAAATGAATTTATATATAAATATATTTGCCCTTTTCCAACACTGAAACAAAAACTCGATTCGCTTGGTAGCGAGTGACATCATCGGAAATTTCTTGCCATCGAAATTAATTTCTATTCGAATGCAATTCCGATCACGAGTGCAGGAATTAGGCCACTGTTTTATCTTGCTATAGAATCCAAGGCAAATTGACACCAGCTGATCTCGATTCAGCACATGGTGATCAGCTGTTAATTTCTCTTGTGTCAAATCAAAGCAAAATGGTCAGAAATTTTGTGACAGCAGGAAATTGTACACTAACAAATATACAAGGCGAATATTCAAAGTTACAAATCGACATCAGCTGTTATCAACTCACTTTCATAGAATCGACCCGGTCATAACGAAAACCCCATTACTTTGCACTGCATACCTTCTCTTTATATTGTATCGCTTTGATGGTATTGTAAAATTTTATTAAATTAACAACAATTGTACAAAAATTTTGCTATCAAAAAGAAAACCAAATTTTATTAGAACTCATAACAGAAATCGCCTGAATTAGTCAAGGGATAATTAAAAAAAGGGTTTGTTATAAGTAATTTTCATTGCTTCTTAAAACTGCTAAAGGCATAATGTAATGAATAATTTTCATTAGGAAAAAAGGACGCACAATTTTCAGTAGAAAGTAAGTGAATTTTGATACGACGAGATATAAATCATATTTAAATACAAACTTCAACTTTTGTTGTTTAAATAGATGATTATATTTTTTGTAAGCAATAAAATTTGCCTAAAGTGAGGCTTAATTTAAGCAGACAAATATTATTATTATTGTTTCGGAGCACAACACTTATTAGAAAATATATTGGCGATAATTTGCACATATATGTCCAGTAAAAAATTCATCATGATTTCAACACAGGCTTTTTTTAAATAACTTTCATCGAATCTCTATTTGTGCTAAAAGCTTTGAAAAGAAATGAGTTCATTAATGGTAGTTTCTAAGGAACTCCTCTTTTAGTCAAACGTGAAAAAATTATTAGAAGCCAAAGTTGACTACAAAACCGAAGGACCTGGGTTCGAGCCCTGTATCCAATAGTCATTCAAATATCAACAGCACGCATTTTTCTGATGTGCATTAGTGTCCTTTTCTATCCGTTGTTGTAGGAAAATTTAAGTGATGAAGGCATAGATAATGGTCACTGAACTACACCGACTTCAGCGGATACTAATCCTAGTGTAACATCAGAGTGCCCTCCTTTGTTGTGTATAAGAATCATCAGCAAAGTATAAAAAAAAAAAACTACGAAGCTTTGAAAAATTTTACACCACAGGTGCTGCAACATTGCATTATTAAAAACTTTAAAAAAACAGAGTTGTAAAGGAATGTAGCTTTACTCTGCCTCTTCCTTCACCACTTGTCCTCTCTATCACTATCCCTTTCCTAAAGAAGGTAACACCTAGTAATAGTCGCAGGAATTCATTGCCTGTGTGTCACTTCTCTTAACTTGAAAAAAAAAGTAACTAAGAAATTGAATAACTTCAGAAAACACAAATTTTTGGCATACATGTATGCAATCTGTACATGACAGTTAAAAAAAAACTAAAGAAAAATCTGCACTAAAAATAGTGAGATATTTCATCATGTTCAACACAACTTTTTCAATATTAAAAATTTTCTCGTACAAATGGGGATGGAATTTATAAAGACTAGATTCATACACGGCAATTTTTTTTAAGCAACTTTTTCCTATGGAAGAGAGACGAGAAGATAATGAAGAGAGGAGCCACCTTATTCTCATCTCTCGTCAATGAACTAAAAAGTTGCTCAACAAAAATTGCTTAGTGTGAACCCAGTCTAAAGGCTCAATCAGACGTGACATAACCATAGCCATAGAGAGCAGCCGTTCGAACCAAACTAATGGGCAGCACTGTTGTATTCGATTATACGTGACTCGCCATAACGCCATAACTCTCACCATAGAAACCAATTGAATTTTGGTTTGGTTATGGTTATGGCGTTATGGCTATGTCACGTCTAATTTAAGCTTAAGCCCTTCTAATTTTTAATTCCTTAAAAATAATAACGCATTTTCCTTTCCATAAAAATGTGCCAAACTTTAAAAAGTTTAATAGTTATAGTGTAAATGAATAAGTGCACACACATACATACATGTATGTATATGAATTTGTGAGTTTTTTGTGATTGTGTATAACGTAATGATTTTTTTTTTTTTTTTTTTTTTTTTTTTTTTTGTCAAGTCAGGCATGATACAAAATTCTTGGATTTATTTGAATAAAAGAACAGCGTTATCTCATTTCCTCTATTAACTAATACCTAATTTACATTAAGCATTTTTTTCATGAAATTAGTTGCATGAAAATTTTTTATTTGTCAATAAGAGGCCTGGAGGAGCAACTTATATCAAAAAAGTTATGAAAAATGCATGAGAGATTCATTATACGCCCTTTTTTATATAACATTATCTTTTATAGCGTGCAATTAGCAAATAGAAAAAGTAGCGTGCAACAAAACTCATGAAATTTCACGAAAAAATGCTTAATGTAAATCAGGTATAAGTTTCCTATAAGAAGGTTTCCTTTTCCGTTTAATTTTTTTTTTATTTATTTATTTAATTGAAAAAGTTTTTTATGCTTCGTACATAAGTGTGTACTTATTTTACATACATACACGTCTTGAAAGATAGTATGTAGTTTAGACCGGCTTCAAGCAACGACTAAAACCGTGTTGGCCTTCATTGCAAACTATTTATGAAAATTTCCAAGCAAATGGCAATGTGTTCGTATACCAGAGTTTTGGCAACAAATAGCGAAACAAACTGAGAAATGAAACACTCAATTTGGATTCTCTTAAAACAAAGCTAAGCAAGATTTAACATATTCGAGAGAAAACTTCAAAGTTGCCAAAAATGAATTCGCCTCAACTCATGATAAATCGATAAATGAATTGAATCCCACCAAATTGACTTTGAAAGAAGAGCAAGTGAATATTTTCGCACGCAGTTTCGTTGATTTACCTTTGGTAAATACATTTGTAAGTATATCCATTCATTTTCTGTTTTTCCGTTTTTTGTTTTTATTTTCTATTTAGGTTAGTACGAAATTATATGGCCGAAATTATATACCTGAGTGATATCCTTCACTTTATTGATATACACCTATGTATATGATTTTTTATATTTTTCCTCAGAGATTAAGTTTCCTCAAAGCATGCTGGTAACGTCGTTGCATGCAAAAACGGATTTCTAAAGTTTTGTGAAAAAACATACGAGAACTTGCTCTCTATTAAGTTCTCAATTTTACTCATAATTTGTGTGTAAAATTAATAAATTCCCATGTGCGGGTGTACAAACATATTTTCATTCATAATTTTTGTGGCAATAAGAAAAGGAAATGCAAAACTTTGGCCTATTTGCCAACAAATGACAGCCAAAAATTAAAGGGTGTTCTAAAGCGAGCAACGAGAAATGTTGAAATCCTAATGTAATATACAGACAATTATATATACATATATATGTATATATATATATATATATATATATATATATATATATATATAAATTGCATTAAGTAATGGAACACCCTTTAATTTAAGCTTTTTAAATTTAGTGCTAATTGTTGTAGTCTGTATAAAAATACACTAACTTTACAAATATCAAGTGTATATATTTACATACAATTGTATGTATATTACATGGGATTTTAACATTTTTCGTTGCTCGTTTTGGAACACCCTTTAGTTTTTAACTCTCATGTATTTGTTGTTGTAGTGGACAAATGTCTACATATTGTGTCCAAATTTCAAGTCCGTAGCTCTTGCGGTTCATTTTCACCTTTGGTGTACGGAAATATACAGAAAAATAACCGGCGGCGGCGCACCGTCGGCTTCGAGCTGGTCGACTTGTTTCTCTGCTTGGTATTGCTTCTTTCAAACACTAATACACTCATACATAGCTCACACCGATTTGACAATGCAAAGCAAAAGCAAAAAGCAAAGAAATCTCAGCAAAGAATCAAAGCCAAAAAATTTTTACCCCATAGCGTATACATAGATGTTTACACAAAAATATTTTGCTTGAGCCTTGAAGTTCATAGTAGCTACCAAGCACTTTAAGGCTAACATTGCTTTGTTAAGAAATTGTATTCAAAAGACAACTTTAATTATTTTGTGATTTAATAATAAATTCTGGTAACACCACCATGTTCAACAACCATTTCACAGCTTATGATGTACAACATCGAATACAATTTCATTCGAGTATTCAACTAATTTTTTATTTTATTAAATACATTTTTATTATCTTGAAGTTAAGCAACCTAATTTATAAAATATAAGTTTCTGACATGGAACCAAAACAGATAAACATTTTTATGACGTAAAAGTAAAAAAAAAATATGATGAACATAGAAAAATTATCTCAATTTATTTTATTCGAACGAAATGAGTATTTGAATATCCAGCTTTTTTCGATTCGCTTTGTTTGAATGTACATCACTAAAACATTTTTGTATAATTGTATTTATTTTAATATTTTTTTATGGATTTTGCTATGTATTTTGAATCAGTTGGATAGATAATTTAGTGATGTTTTCCATCACATGCACCCAGAAAAAAGATTGGTTGGAAAACGGTTATTCCAATAAAATATCATTTGCATGAACTATATTTCAGTTCACGCTATCAATTTTCTGTTAATCCAAAAACCAATCCATGTTCATTGCCATAAGGGCATAATTGTAACAAAGATATGATTGTGACAATACTTAAATTGATTGCATCAACCGAGCGTATGCTTTTGTCATGACTAATTAACTGATTGGTTAACCCAACCGAATAAAACATTACAAATTGGATTTTACTACCAACTTTTGGTATTATTAGCAACTAAGAAATTGTCGTTCTATATTAAAATTAAGATAAAAACTTTCAATCAGTTGCTGCAACTAACCAGAGGTTGAGTTTACTATCATAGTTTATAGCAGCAAATTAAAAAATTAACTTTTGTGACTTTCAAAGATATTATGATTTGTGAGTTCTCAAATGGTTTTTGAAAGTCTGTGCATAAGATAACAGGTTTGTGGCTTTTCAAAATGTCCCAATAAGCAATTTTGCTTGAAATCAAGTGTAAAACAAGTGTTATTCAAGCCACACAATCAATTGTCAAGGGTTGAATTATGCTTGATTCACACTTTAATTCAATAGCATTATCCAGTGAAATGCGAACTTGAATTCAATTCGAACATTTCAATTGTATTACAGTTCAATTCAAGCCTTGAATTATACTGTAATTCAACCTTGTATTACAATTGAATTCAAGTGTATTTCAAGCTGCAAAGACAAGGCTTTTAAAATGGAAAGAAAAATGCAATTCCTTTGTTTTCTAATAATTATTTTTGGCACATCTGCCTTCGCTATTGTTTTCGCGTTTTACTCACCTTTGTTTTCTAAATTCACTTTTATTTATTTGTTTTTGTTATTTTCAGCACATTTTCAGTTTTAATAATAAATAAATTACATATTTGACAAGGTTTGAGCATATATGTATGTTGTTTGATTTTTTATTTAAAAATATTTCCAAACTTGAAAATTTCTTGAAAAAATGCTTGAATACAACTTTGTTTCCAGTTCAATTTCAAGTGTTTGAATTTTAATTTTTTGAGTGCTTATTGGGTGTGGTTGAAGAAATGTATATAGACTTGCTTCACCATTAGGAAGTAAATTTCAATTAAAATAAACTTATGACAATATTTCAAATAATAAATTTCTTAAATTGTGTATTTTTATTTGCGTTTATTGTTTATTTTTATTTCATCAAGGAAGGCAAATTGGCCTTCTTTTACAGATACCAATTATGATATTGTTTTAATTATATTGACCAAATTTTTGGTAGCAAGAACAACATTTATTTCAAATTCCATACTGTGTCCCTATTTACACTATGCAAGTCTTATTGCTAAGCTGATTAGTTTATTAGGAGAGAGAGACGGGCGGAAAAGAAACGTTGCTGTTCCCCTCGTCTCTCTCTCCCTGAAACTAATCAGCTTAGCAATAAGACTTGCACAGTGTGATTTGGGACTGTCAACCAATTTTTTCTGTTGCTGCAACTATTGGGTTGAGGGTTATAATTAAAATATAGTGGTACCACAAGAAAATTTCAGTCGCTATAGCAGAATTCTATGATAGTTGCTGCAACCGCCTAAATTCAATTGGCAACAAATTCGGTTGTCACAACGAATCTGTTTTCTCTGTGTGACAGAAATAATAAATTTAAGATAAGAGCTAGCACTTGTAGCTTTCTTTAGCTACTTTAGAATTTTGATATAATAATTTTTTTTGAATACCACTTTACTTAACATTGCTTTTCAAAGATTTGTTAAGTTTTTTTTAATACGACCCTGTATTCTTTTTTTTTTTTTTTTTTTGAGTGCACGTTGTTACTTCCTATGTGAAGTCATAGGTCGTGTACAGTCAGTCACAAAACCGCCAATATTTGTGCAACACCATGCTATGCAAATTTACTTGGTATAATATGTATAAATAAATAAATAAATAAATAATATGTAAGAAATTACTTTTTGTTTAAATTGAAATAAATAGCAATATAAGTAATTTTTCATAAGCAATTTAACACGTGAGTATAGTATTATGGCTGAAAAAAGTATATTCAAGAGAACTCTGTAGATGTGTAGATATTTATGTATGTGTGTACATATGCATTGGGTGTCAAAAAACTGTATTTGTTGAATTAGAAAGCGTGTGTGAGCGTTTAAATGAAGGCCATATATTTCTTCAAAGTACTTGAAAATACCATTTAAACACTTTTTATTGTCATTAATCTCCTGTATGAAAACAAATAGCAATAGCGACAACGAGTACGATGAATATAAATAATGTGACGATAAAAAAAAAACAAATACTCTGCTTTAAACATGCCACAGAATGATACCCAACGATTAGCGCTTAAGCCCTGCAACTTCAGTTGTACAAGGAATATTTAATGAAAGCCCTGAAAGAAAATTGAAACATTGAGCGTAAGAAAAGAATGTCTAGGCTTTTTAAGAATATTTATTCTTACACTTCAAGTGACATTAGCAAATGCGAAGACAAAATATTATGCCATTTAAATTAACTGATGAACAATGACAAAACAACGCCACAACTGCCACAAAAAAATGTCGAGTAAGGAAAAACAGATGAAGTGTAAACGATTCATGAGTATTAAAGTGTTTACAACTCAAGAAAAGTAACTGTAATAAGGACGCATTAGTGCTTAGCGTGTATTAGGCTGTTCAGTACAAAAGAAACACCATAAATTCAAACGCAATCTTCTGACGTCATATTGCTTAGCGCCAAAAAAAAATTAGATTTCAATAACTTTCGAAATCGCATATTATAATTTTAAATTTCATATTCCTTTTTTGTTTATTAAAATTTTTAAATTTAATTATCAAATTTATAAAATTTTCAATTTTTATTGTTTCTAAATTCACAGCTTATAGTTTTAACTAATACCTAATTTGTGTTAAGCATTTTTTTTTTCATGAAATTACTTGCATGCAACTTTTTCTATTTGTCAATAGGCGAACTATAAAAAAATTCACATCAGAGTAGTTTTCAAAAATACTTCAGAGATTCATGCTAGGTAAATTTTTATAGTGCTGCTGTTAGCAAATATAAAAAGTTTCGTGCACAAATTCTTTGAAATTTTATGAAAAAATTAGTAATTTAAATTAGGTTTTAATTAAAAGTTTAAGCTGTCAATTTAAGAATAATAAAAATTAACAACCTTACTTATAAATTCTTAATAATTTTTACAAATAAGGCTGTAAATATTTTATAATTTTGATTATTAAATTTTATATCTTTTTGTGTTTTCGTTTAATTTTTAAAGAGAAGTAACAATCAGGCAATGAATGCCTACTACTATTACTAAGTGTTAACTTCTTTACGAAAGGGATAGTGCTAGAGAAGAGAATACAGGTGGTGAAGGAAGAGATAGAGGAAAGCTTAATGTTTTTACAACTCTGCTTTTGCAGAGTTGCAGCGCCTCTGGTGCCAATGAGGCGTATTAAGTTTATAATGATATTAGTATCCGCTGAAGTTGGTATAGTTCAAGTGACCAGTGACTATGCCTTCATCACTTGAACTTCCCTACTTCAGAGAACGGGCTCGAACCCAGTACTTTCGGTTTTGTAGTCAACGTGCTAACTGATTCAGCCAATGCCATTAGTTATAATCAGGGAAACCGCAAATATGCAGTTGCATGTTTTTCTTGTGTGACATTTTAATGCGAATGTGAGTTATATATTTATCCGTTTCAGAACTTTTTATGAATTTTGGCATTTATTTGTTAGTGCATTTTTTTTTGCATATTTTACCCTTCAAAGCATGTTTTTGCATATGTCAGTCTTTCCTGCATGTTTTTAGCATTTTTTTAGAGCATATTTGACGATTTTAGGGCATATTTTGATTCCTTCTAATATGCTTACAAGCCATATGTTGGTAAAAACTTAAATTTTTATTTTTTTTCCATTTAAATCTAATCTTCAATGTTCTATGCATGTATTGTAGTGTATACATTTGTACAGTAGTATTATCAACCAATATTTTTGTACTATTGTTTAGATTTTCAAAAAAAAAGAAGTGATTTCTGAGTAGCGAAATATGTTTGAACAATATTTTTTGTGGCTCCTGTATAAATTTCAGGCGAATGAATTTGTTTAATAAATAAAAATAAATAATTAAAAGAAATACTAAAATACGGCGTCCTGATCAGCTCAAGCTTTATTGTTTATTAAAAATATATTTTTGTTTCCAAGACAATAAATTTACAATATTTTTAAGAGCATATTTTGAAGTTTTTAGTGCATATTTTCTTTTTTTTTTAGTGCATTTCCAATCCGTATAAACACTTTTTTAGAGCATAATTCTGGTTTTCCTGACTATAATTTATTTTGTTAAGAAATAATGTTTAATGAAAGTGCTCAGAATAAATTGTTGACCAATTAAAATTTCGGGTGTAATTGTTCATAGATGAAAATTCAATTAAATTTTTAAGTGATATTACAAAATTGTTCATATTACTTTTTTTTCTGTGTGTGTTTCGTCTTTGCGCATCCCTGTTCACACATGACAGTTTTAATTGTATCGAGAGTGGTAAATATGATGGCTCTCATCTTCATTATATTCTTCTCTCTCCCCCATAAGCTGAAAAATTGCTCAACTAAGATTAAAGTGTGTGAACGCAGTACAACGAATGCGCGAAATTGTCTTTCAAAATTGTTGGATTAGCTTAAATATATGTACATACCTTGGTAAGATATGATTGTAGAATGGTTGAGAAAACAATATTATGTTCTCTGAAACAAATGTGTGGTCGTCGACAAACAAAGTAATGTTTGAATTTAATAATTACATTATCACATACATAAAAAAGTGTGATATGGTTAGAGTTTAACAATATAGTTTTGTTAAAAATTTATGACTACAACATAATTTGCATTATTATTTAAAAATAATATGATGTAAGTAACAATATAATGTTTTCCAAAACCATACTATGTTAAGTTAAAAAAAAAATTTTTTCAGAAACATCTGTCAGTTCAGTATTTCGTTTGTAAGCTATCGGTAGTGCACGTTTGGTGTTAAATAAATAAACACATAAAAAAAGAATAAACAAAAGGGTAGATCAATTAAAATATATAAGCATTTGTGTATCTCTTTATACAGACATGTCTGTATGTCGTGTAAGTATACATTTCTATATATACATTTTATTTCAACAATGTTAATTTATTTTTTTTTTCGAATTTAACGCACAGCTGTTTCTACAATAAATATATGATTAAAAAATAAAATAGTATTATTATATTAAATAATACTGTGGTCGTATTTAACAATATTAATATAATATTAGAACATGGTATGGTGAGTCTCAATTATATTTTAGTCACATCTAACAATAGTGTTGTCATATTAACAATACTAAGATTATAATATAATTAACTCAGATAATAATATTGTTTAAGTTTTTTTTCCTATTAACAATAATATGATTTGACTGCAACCATATAACTCAATCTTAGTATGTTGCTGTTTGATTATGGTTACCTCAACCATATTTTTTCTTTGCGTGCGCAAAGTCTACTTTTGCATCACTAATTATTTTATTTCCAATCAAAAACTCATGCAACATTTTTTTTTAATGAAACTTCTTTCGCATAGCAGGTGTTTGAACAATTGATTTTAAATATAATACAAAAACTTATTCGGCAAACACTCATCTAACGAGACACTCTTTGTAAACGATTTTTATGCAATATTTAACAATTTTATCTTTAGCAACAACACATCAATGAATTTTGCTCTCACTTGTTTTTCTTTTTATATGGAAACATTTGTAAAATTCCTGTCAAACAAATTCAATAATGCCTGCATCGTGAAATTTTTTAAATTTCTACAGGGTATCCAAAAATTAACGCTGCCATTTTGTGGTAAGTGCAAGCCAAAAGAAAAACAAGATGCCGGCATTCGGTGTTTGATGCAAATGATCTTGCGTAAGTGTAAAGGCAAAATATCGTTAATTTTCTTTAAAATCCAAAGAAGGAGAAAATCTTAGAATTACTTAAATTCAAGTCAGTCGAGCGCCACATGAAGAATATTTAAAAAAATTTGAGAGATGACTTTATGAAAATTTTGTGTTGGCTTGCTGCAGCTCGAAAAGCAGAAGAAGCAGAGATCAGATTTGAACTATGGGTAAAATGTTTTAAAGAAAATTAGATTGCTTTCTTTAGGCTCAAATTCACAGTCCTCAGTTAACTAATGAAGGTGGTTTCACCAATGAAATTTATAAGAAAAGTGAATTTGGACCTTAGAGTTACATATTTGAAATTAATTTTTGAATTGTTTGGTTGTTGTTTATATATATATATATATATATATATATATATATATATATATATATATATATCTTAGTATATTTACATGCAGTTTTAAATTCAGTTCAGTTCAGTTTTTGAATAAATGAAATATATAATTGAGAAAGATGCCTTACTTTTCTGTTTTCCTTCAATTTAGCACGAACTTTGGGAAGCCCTTTATGAATAAACGGCAATGTACTTGAATTTTTCCATTCTTGCGAAAAAAAAATTTATATACATACATACATACATAAAATATATAATATACCAGATGTGGTGACAAAAGTTTTTACGGAGTGTCAAAGCTTCATCATTAAAAATAATGAGAAAAGCAAAAGAAATTTTGAAATGCCATTTATTCTGCCGCCAGTCAAAAACTTTAGAAATAAATCCCGTAAATGACACTGGAATTTAAAGCTGGCGATTTGGTTTTAATATTTCCTTAAATTTTAAAATAAAAATATTAGCCAATGAATTTTAAATTCATTCAACATCTGTTTCTAATCATCATAATTTTTCCAGTAAGAAGTATAAGCAGTTTGCTTAAAATTTTGTGACAAGAACTTTTGACATTTTGCTAAAGTAATAAAAAAAATTAAAAATTTTAAAAACCCCGGCTTTTTTCAGAAAAGATGTTATATCTTCTAAACGGCTGGACCGATTTTCTTCAAACATACATAGCTAAGAACCCTCTCGTCAAGTCATCTTTCAAACAAAAAAAACTAAATTAAAATCGGTTCAGCCGTTTGGCCTGTACGTGGTCACGGACGGACAGACACACAGATACACAGACACAGACACAGACACACACTACAAACTTATAACTTATGAAAGGCAAAAACTGAAACATAAAGTAAACAAATTATTGTAAAACACAAGCTATTAAGCAAATTAAAGATTTTATTAAATTCTTTTTAAATTTGTTTTTTTATTTTTGTCCCAACTTCAAATTTTCTTAACATAAAATTGTGTATGTTTTCCCTCTATTACAAAATTTGAAAACTTAATTACAAAAGTGTTGTTTTTTATCGGTCTCACGTTTGTGGTTGGTTTCTTAAAGAGTTTGCAAAAATTTAAGAATTTCTGGATTCGAATTAGCGACTGCACTGAATTTTTCGGGATAATTTGCACGAATTTCTTTAAGCAAACCGATATCGTAGGTGTCTTGATCGACAAATTCCTTTTTAGACAATACATAAATAGCAATGGCGAGTATTTGTTTGAGGATGCAATTGACTTTGAAGAATTTAAGGATTAAAGCGTTTTTATCAAAATCTTCATGTACTTACTCGAATGATTTTCCCTTGGAATAAAAATCAATTCATCCAATACGAAAACAGCATTTTGACGAGCAGAATGTATCGAAATACTTTCCGGTGCAGTTTTTCAAAGCACCAAAACATTCGGCCAAAGTTCTATATACAAAGGCCCTTTGTGAATCCATTTCCTCATCCTTCTTAGATTTTTGCTGCAAATATATTTAAAAACGCAAATGCCAATTATTGTAAACTATACATTTACATAAATTACGTAAGTTACGTACCAACTTAGATGCGACAATTGGGTATACACATCCAAAATACATGGAGAATTTTGCGGTGTCCATAGCATGACCCAATAATGGCAGGCTCATCAAAATTGCAAGCAACCTTTCCCACCAGAACGTCGTTAATGTATGTAAAATGCAATTTTCACTGGCCAGAGCATTGTATTTCAAAATATAGGAGAAACTTCCAAGCGCAGCAAGCACAAGGGAAACCTTTTCATCGTCACGCACAATTTGATCCAATTTAGGAATTAGTATGGTAATGGCCTTTCCAACACCTTGTACATATGTGCTTGTATGTCATCCTGCTTGTACAAGGCAATGAATGTTTTGTGGCAATGAAAACTTTCCAAATATCTTCTTGGGGATGATCAATTATTTTGTAGACAGTGTTGTAAGACTCCCCAAGATATGGAATAACAGAAACTCCGGCACATTGAGCGAATTTCTTAAGGGCCAATACAGACTCCTCATTCATATCCAGATGAATTTTTCTACACTATAACCAGCAATATTGCCATTGAAAGATGCCGGCAACACTTAATGAACACTCACAACCTTTTATTTTATTTATTTTTTGCTTAAAACACACAAAAATTTTAAATTTACATTTGATAAAGCTTTTTTAATCATTTTTGCTTATTAACATTCTTATATTTTTTATAACCTTTACCAAAAAAATGGTAAAAGGGTATATATAGGTTTGTCATTCCGTTTGTAATTTCTAGAATATTAATAAGGGAACCATAAAGTATATATATTCTGGATCCTTATGCATAGGGAAGACGAATAAGCGATGTCCGTCTGTCCGTCTGTCTGTACGTGAAATCGGTTTTCCGAAGCTCCCAGAAAAGCTAGAGACTTCGTTCTTAGACTGGTGTGTCAGAAATGGTCGAAGTAAGATTGGTGTTGAAAATCAGCAAAATCGAGCTGATGGTTTCAGAGCTGGGAAGCTTAAACTTTATTTTGCCATACAAAATAACTACCGAAAACTAGTTATTATTTTTTTTTATTAAATAAACTTATTTTATACTTCAGAATGAATAAAATTAATATTTCTTAATAATAACAAAATTTAAAAATTTTAAAAACCCCCCGACTTTCTTCAGAAAAGATGTTATATCTTCTAAACGGCTGGACCGATTTTTTTCAAACATAGCTAAGAACCCTCTCGATCAAGTCATCTTTCAAACAAAAAAAACTAAATGAAAATCACAGACAGACACACAGATACACAGACACACACTACAAACTTATAACACCCCTTTTTTTAGTCGGGGGTTAAAAATAGCTCATGGCACTGTACAACAAAGACAACTACACAGAAAAAATTTTAGCCAAAATTCTTCCAATTAAACCAATTAATGCTGTTTCAAACAATTTTATAACTGTCCCAATTAAATTTTGTTGACTGAAAACAAAGAAAGACGAATATTAAACTTTTGTACGCATTATTATATATTATATAACCAATTTTTTGATTGTTTGAATTAACTTTGTTCAATGAAAAAAAAATATTTTAGTTTGTGTTTATGCTTGTTCATGTTTTCAAGGATGTGTGTCAGCCTGTTATTCTAGAAGTACCAAGTTCGAAGCATGACAGCACTGTAAGTTAAAAAATAATATAAGAACACATACCTACATATGTGCAATAATTGAATGAAAAATAATTTGCTACGATAGCCTAGTGGATATTTGTGTTAGCCTGTTAGATTGGTGTTACCATGTTCAAATCCTGCAGCGTTAAGTTACGGAGTTAAACAACACAAATCAATAAATAAAAAATTTAAATAAGTAAGTTAAAATAAATAAATAAAAAAAATTACTTTTTACTTTTTAAAATTTTATACAATTCAATTGCTTTTATTAATTCATTCAACGAACAATTTAATTATTTAAAATCTCTAAATTCAATTATTAATTTAATTGTGCCAATTAATCATTTGTTTGAAATCTCAACAGCAAGAAAACCTCATTTTTACAAATTCAAATTAATTCTAACTTAAATATTAATTAAAGTTGATTTTGAATTTTTTCTGTGTAGGTACTTAGAATAGAGGAGACGTACATACATACATAAACATGTATCAGCATTTTTATTTTATTATTTCATTACACTCTTAAAGCTGTTGCAGTTTTCCCTTTGCATTTTAGCTATAGGACGTATTCGTTACTTTATGGGGTAATTTTTGCCCCTCTCGAAGTATGCAGCCAAATAATAAGCAACCTTAAAATACAAGTAGTGTCCGAAAGTATCTAATTTGCCTGTTGTTTAATTTTTTTGGTTACAAATAATTATTGTGTCGCCTTTTTTAATCGAGAATTGTGTAATAAATAAACGTCAAATGCACAGTGACACATAAAATGACATTTGTTATTAAGATGAATTTATCAGGCCGTGAGCTCTAATAATTATATCACAACGCTGCCATACTATTAATAAATTGAGTCTATACGTGATGAATTTCCATCATGATATCAATTTGACATTCATCATGACATAAATTCGTCAGCTGTGGACACTATGTAAAGGAGTACATAACAGATTTAAATGTTAAATAACATTTTGTTATGTACAGACAGTTTATAGAAGAAGACTTGCCCATAATGCGCCCGAAAGGCCAAGTCACATATAATAATTCAGCTGACATTAACGTCGGAGGATTTTGACATAATGAATACGAGTACTTTGTTCACGGAAACATTTTACCAGTTTAATAGGTTTGTTCTCCATTTCATTAATAAGACTTGTTTTTTTTATTTAATTCTATTTTATTTTTGCTCCCACAAAACATAAAAACCTAAATCAAAACATACCAAAAAAAAAAACAATTAACAGCTGTCAAATTAGTCAAGGTATGCTAAAAGTTAAAAGTTGCCCAACTTTTGTATAAGAAACCCTGTATTTTAACTGAGCTGTCAGTTGAAAAAGGTGAAGTTTAACATATGACGGATGCTATGTGACTCGGACTTAACATTTTAATTACACACAGTAGGACCTGTCAATTCATTTTGGTGTATATAGCACGGTTTGTCGTTTCATAAACGTCCAAGTAGTTGGCGGTTAAAAATACTAGGAGTTTAAAAGAAGCGCAGCAACTACTAAAAAAAATCTAATAAAAACATGCATAGATATAATACACTCACAGAAAACTCACACTTCTTGTATCACAATTTATTTTCTTAAAAGAAGTTAATTTTTTATGTCTGATTTCTGTTGTTTGCTCTGCATTACCCCTCCCACTGTTTTAAACTCACAATTTTGTTGTGATCAGCGCTTATAATTCTTGCTAATTTTCTTCTAAAATATGCTAGACCGAATTAGATTAAACACAAGGCTAACATTTTATGGTAGTAATCAAGCCCACTTTTTAAGGTGATAGTTTAAAGTCTTGCATACGTGCAACGTGTATGCATGGTTTCACTAAAATGGCTTTAGTTAAAAGCTGTATATTAACAGCCTTATTTGTAAAACTTTATAAAAGGGTTTTAGGACAAATTTTCATAAAAAATTTTTCTTAAAAAGTCTTAATAAGTTTTATAAATAAGGCTGTAAGTTTTCAGATTCAAACAATAGTAGCGTGGCCCCGCCCATTCTGGTAAAATTTTTTGGTTTTTCACATTTCTCTAGTTGGTTTTTCACCTAGATCTACTTGTGTATCAAATTTCAGCTTATAAGCGCAACATTTAATTTTTAATTTTTATGGGCGCAGCCCCACCCCTCTGACTAAAATGTCTGGGTTTTCAGGTTTTTCTTGTTGTTTTCTCGCCTATATCTACTCGTGTATAAAATTTCAGCTCCTTAGCGGAATTTTTAATTTTTATGGGCGTAACCTTGCCCACTTTTCCAAACTCAAGATTTTTTTCTGCCAGTGGTTATTAGTCATGTCAAATTTCTTTGCAAACGGATAATAATACCTAGATAAATAGTTTATCTAAATATGCTGAGCCGTAATACACGAAAATGAGCTGTAAATTATATGGGCGTGCCAACGCCCACTTTTTTAATGAAAAATTTATAGCCTTGCATCATCGCAGTATATGTGCCAAAATTCAATAAAATAGCTTCCGTTAAGCGCCTTAGATTTGCTTGTTTAATTCTGACCTTTATGGGCGTAGTCCCGCCCTCTTAGCTAAAATTTCCAAGTTTTTAGATTTTTTTAGTTTATGGCTCACCTAGACTTAATTCTGTATCGAATTTCAGCTCACTAGCACAAATTTTAATTTTTGTGGGCGTAGCCCCGCCCCCCTGAATAAAATTTTCGGGTTTTCAGATTTTTCTGGTTCATTGCTCACCTAGGTCTACTTGTGTACCAAATATCAGATCTCTAGCTATAGCGGAAGTGCTTCATAATATTGATGAGTGAGTCAGTGAGTCAGTAAGTATGTCTTAAAATATGCACTTTTCGCACCTCCTTTTCTCCGAAACCTTTCATTGTAAAATTTTCAAACTCGCATATGAGATGACATGGATTTATTCTAATTATGGTTTAAATATTATAATTTTACCATTGCGGGGAATAAAGTTATGAGGGGGGTCAAAACAGCTCGAATGGCTTAGTGTAAATATACACACTGCGTGCATTGAATTGCCATCTTTAATTGATCCATAAATTTTTTTTAAAAGAAGTGTAAGTAAGTGAACTATTATCAGAAATCGTACAAAATGCGACATTCAAATAATCGTATTACATCTTTTCTACATTATATCATCGATATATTTTGCTTCCTACAACTCTTCTTTTTCATTTCGTTTTTCCTAATTTTTTAGAACAAAGTTTTAATAGATTTTCGTGCTCTCATATGTTTCAATAATAATAAATGCCGGCAAATGTATTTTTAGATTATGCATAAAAATTTTAATGACATTTTCGTAACACGAAACCAATAAGAAACGATAAAATAAAAACTGTCAAAGTAGCAGGTGTTTTTTTTTTGTTTTTGTACACAAGGAAACTTTTAAATTGGCAACGCTGATATGCGTGGCAGCTGATTTGATACATGTTTGGGTTATTTTATGTACATCCTGATCAGATAGATGATTAATTAGTACGCCCTGTATTATTTTTAATTTCTTTTTTTCAGACAGCTAAAACGTTTACTACCATCGGAAAGAGCATTTTATTAAGATTAATGCTGGAGTATTTAAAAGGTATTTTTCAAAAAAAAAAAAAACGCATTTAAATTTATTCATTGAAAAATATTTTTTTTCTTTGCATGACATTTTTAGCCCCTAAAAAGAACACCCGCTATAAGGTAGGAACATTAGCTGAAACCTTTACGCCACAAGTGACATAAAACAAGTGCACAGAGGTTTAAGTTTTTTATTGCTAAACTTTTGCTGTTAAATGTTGAGAACGTTAAGAGTTTATTGATTTCAGAAATGAAATTGCTTTTAAAGAATTCACATGTGCAAGTTATGATTATCATACACGCATATCGTCCAAAAGGCCATAACTGACAAAAAAAAATTAAAAAAAATATTTGTCATTGATAATGATATAAATAATAAAAATACATTTTTTCCTTATACGGATACTTTAAAATATAACAATTTCATTACCAAAAAGCAGTAACCACATTTTTATAAGAACAAAAAATTAGAACAAAAATAACACTCGTATTACTTTTAAAATATATAGGGTGTTTTTTTTAGAGGTATAGAACTTTGAATTGAAATAAAACACAAGAAAATCGTTTTAATGTCCATCAATTTGGCTTTGTTGGAAGGATAATTGTATGCCATTAATGCTTAAATATGATTTTGGGCATGTGGCCGCCGCGGCTGGCTCGAATAAAACCAATTCTACAGGTCCAATTTTCAACCACTTTTTCGAGCATATGGGGCCGTATGTTGGCAATAACGCCACGAATGTTGGCTTCCAAGTCCCCTAACGTTTCTGGTTTGTTGGCGTAGACGAGCGACTTCACATATCCCCAAAGAAAATAATCCAATGGTGTCAAATCACACGATCTTGGTGGCCAATTGACAGGTCCATTCCGCGAAATTATGCGCTCATCGAATGTTTCCTTCAATAAATCGATTGTGACGTGCGCTGTATGGCATGTAGCGCCGTCTTGTTGGAACCACAACTCATCCACATTTATGCCATCCAATTCGGGAACAAAATAGTCGGTTAGTCGGCTCCAATTGCTGTGCACGGTGGCGAATCGATTCATTCGGGTCCTCTTCAACACTTTGCTCTACAGCGGCAATTGTTTCTTCGGTGCGCACTGTTCGACGTCTCTGCGGATGCGTATTATCACATAGAGTAAACGTAGTGCGAAAACGATCCATGGTTAACCGAATTAATTGCTCTGATGGACGATTATGTCGACCATAAAATGGACGGAGCTTGCGGTAAACTTCGCGAACTGAACCATTATTTTCGAAATAAATTTGCACGATTTGCAAGCGTTGTTCTTTTGTCAACCTGTTCATGATGAAATGGCAAACCAAACTAAATATTAATCACTTGACAGCTGACAAAATGGCCGCCAGTTAAAAAAGTGATGCCAACTTAAAGTTCTATACCTCAATAAAAAACACCCTTTATTTAGAGAATTCAAACAGTAGTCTTAAGAGCCTATTTCACCAACATATTGTTACGAAAATAGCCGTCGACAGGTTTAAGCAGCATTACACAAAAATATTCCAACAGGGTTAATGAAAGTGCTACGCGAAAATATTCCTACAGGGTCAAAGCAAAGAATAGTCTAGAATAGTAGCCAACAACTAAATAAGCATGCCTAGCTTGATTAAACGTAAATAAGCAAAAGCAACAACAACAAAAAGCGTCTGCTTATTGCGGTGATTTACACGGGCATAATTGTGGTGGCATAACATGCCAGTTTGTAGGTGAGAGAGGCAAAGAGAGTGGTTTTGCGGTTGGCACAACTTTTCAACCAGCTTCAACCCCGCATTAGCAGCATAAAACCAATACACATACAACTTAAAAAACAGCAAATGTTAAATGAATACTAAAAGCACTAACACACACACAGCTGTGTATACGAATACATTTTGTGCTAGATGTATTAGTCTCGTGTAATTTGGAAAGAACAAAAATTGTGCGGCTTAAAAATTGTTCTCGTCTAAACTACCTCATTAAGAAGATTCACATATTTACACACATACATACATACATACATGCTAATTCAAACGAAAAGCAAAAGATAAACAACCACCGTGTATTGCTTAGTTAATGATGTACATGAACTTAATTAGGCAGCATATAAGATGATAATGATCGTCTAGACATTGCTTGAAACTTCTAGTGGAATTTGTGTGAAATATAAAAAGAGGTGACGCATCCAAAGAGTTAGTTAGTTGCAGTTGTGAGTTAGTTGCAGTTGTAAGTCAGTCGCGAACAGTTATAGTTAGTGCTAATCAGAAAGTAGTGAAGTTAAGAACTCGTTAGTCAGTTGTGAATAAATATCTGTGTGTAATTTATTAGTTTAAGTTGTATTAGTGTATTTAAGCTCTTGAGTAATTTAGTATAAGTGTATTTTTAAATAAAACTTGTATCATTCTTAACCCTAATTACTACACTCAGCTCTTGTATCCATTTGCAAATCTTCGGATCTACGGTAAAACGTTTTTATAGAGAGAAAAACGTAACAATATATTAATATCAATTTATAATTTAAAGTCACTTTTTCATACAAAAATTAATGAATATCGACATTTAAATATGAATTGATATTTAAATAGAGTTAGTGAAATTAGGTTATAGTAGCATAACGTTTTAAAACTTTTGTTTGAAGTAAAAAGCCAAAACAATTATGTTAAAATAAGTTACAACATGACTTCCGGTTGAATTCCGTAATTTGTTTTTTGAACTCGTTTTTCACATGATTTTTTGTTTGCGTTTTTTTCTTTAATAAAATACATTTTTCACTATATTTTTTTTATAAAATGCTGTAATGGATTTCATATAGTTTATATTCAAAGCAAGAGGAATACAAAGTAAGTAACATAGTTTGACTTAAAATGTATCTTAAAGTTATTTAAATGATTTTTAGCAAGAATTTTAATCCCGCCTAATACATTCATATAAATTTTTAGGCCAACATTTTATTTATTTAGTTGTTTTATTCAATCACTCGATTAGCTGATTTTGAATTTATTTTCAATTAAAATTTTTTATTCATTGAACTAAACACTTTAATTGGAATAATACATGTAAGTAAATATATTATATTATTTTTTACAAGATTTTATTTAGTTTCACCTGTCCCGTTGTCTGTCTGTAGTCTTGCAAATTATATTTTATCCACTTCCCGGTTTCCGATTTACCTAAAATTTTGTATGCATGTATAAAGCGGATGACAGTGCAATATTTTTATGAAATAGAGCTGATGGGATAATTTTTTTGGATATTTAACTTCTTAGTTAATTTTATTAACAAATAATAAAAGCTTGTTTGAAAAATTTTTTTTCTCTGTAGTCTTATTTAATTAACAATAAAATTAGTTGTTCTATTTCAAAAATTTTATAATTCTGTGGCGACAAGGAAAAAGTGCTTGAGTCATATTTCACTGTTTGGCAGGAGAGCACTTTTAAGCGTTCAATTTATTTCTTTTACAGTTAAATTGGGAAATTCTCTGTTAACCCTTATTTTTTAAGCAAACATCATTCTACACACTATAAGTAATACATTCAAGTTGAAATACACCAAATTAGAAGCTAAATTAAGCTATTATTCCAAATGAGATTAGAAGTCTAAAAAAGATAAGTCGCAAGTCATAGTGCAATAACTTCCTGAAAAACCACACAAATTCATTGAGATTTTGTTCCGGGTACTTTCGAATATGCAGATTACGGATCTACCATTAACTCACAATCAGCTTATCTGGACTTAAGCACTTTTTCCTTTTTGCCGCAGAATTATTTTTAAATATGATTAATTTTTTGTTGCAAAAATTAAATAATTAATTAATTGAAATTTATAGTACGTTTCCACTATGAGAAAAACAAGTTGTTTTTCTCAAAACACTTGGAAGTGTTTCCATTATGCTTCTTTGTGTTTTGGTTAAACGAGTTTTGGAAAACAATTTGATTTTATTATCAAGGCCGCAAACCTTATTATTTAGATAAGTAAATTTTTCACTCATTTACATACAAACATCATATAAATACAACTGATGTGGTTTATGCAATTGCTTAAAAAATTTAATATTCTGTATTAGTGACATCTTTTGTCAAAATATTGCTGCTTGTTTTTGAAGTTTCAGCCAGCAACGAACGCAGTGTTGCACTAACAAATTTCTTCATGTTTTGGAGGAAAACAACTTATTTGAAGTGTTTTACTGATGTGAAAAATGTATGGGAAAACATGTAGCAAAACATTGGTTTTTGAGCAAAACAAGTTTTCTGCTCCAGAACACGTATATGGAAACGTACTATTAGACTACTAAGATTTTTGTCAATACAATTATTTATATCATAAAACGGGAGCAAAAATTGTTCAATTAAATATTTTGTTATATTAACAATGCATTTTGTTGACAACTTTTTTTTTTGTCAATAAAATTTACTGCCTCCCCACGATGTCGAAAGAAAACTTAAGATAACGAAAGTAAGTCACTCATTTTCTTCTATAAAAGTGTTCCACTATCTATCGACTTATCGTTCGATTGGCTATACGTTTCTAACGTAAGCCGTATACCCGTTGTCAAATATCCATGTTGCCACATCAACAATCTTACACATTCATCGTCAAATGGGAATAAAAAATCGTTCAAATGTGTGAATTGTGCTTTAAAAAATTGAACTCTGTTTTAATTTAACCTGCAACAAAAGGCACCCAAAAATAAATTAAAATAAAGAAACTTCACAAAACAATTTTTGTAAACGATAAAAAGTGTACATACATAATTACTCAAGGGTTTTTATTTATGATAAATAAAAACAAACAAAAACCACAAGCTATGCAATATTTTGTGAAGAATCACCTAAAAGGAAAAATGACCAATAGCCCATTTATTTAGGTCACTATTCATTGTCATTTGGGTGATTGTCATTATCTTTAGGTCTTTCAAAAATACCAACAGCACAAAATACACAGAAGTGTCACGAGACGGAAGATAATTGTGTTTTTATACTTGACTCGCTCTGCCAGGAATTTTGTCGTTGATTCTGCTTTGATTTTTTTTCTAGCGCAACAAAATTTTAGCTTGTTTTGTGATTCTGCTTTATGCTTTTATTCATGTGTGTTAATTGTTAATGTGTACTTGTGTACCAAATATCAGATCTCTAGCTATAGAGGAACAAATGGCTTAGTGTAAATATACACAATGCGTGCATTGGCCAGAACTTGCCTTGGCGCACTACCGTGCGTAAAGTAAAAGAGTGAAAATTTTATTAATTTCATAAATTTATGATTAATGTTGGATATATTTTCAGTTTAATTTCAGAAAACCATTTCTTGGCTCAATATTGAATGTAAGTATAATTTTCAGTTGGAATATTACAGGAAATATATGTATTTATTAATTCTTTTACTTTCAGAAATTTGGCAAACTTTTCTGGGAAAACTGAAAAATGTAAGTATACATGCATAATTTAATACAAACTGATGGTAATTTTTTAAATGTTTGCATAATTTTTCAGGAGTTTAAGATTCATTAAAGGATGTCCATCTGGTGAGAAGCTGCAAATCTTTCCGAAGGATCCGGAGAGGTAGGCTATATCATTATTTGACTGCACCATTGTTGAGCACGGCGTGTAGACACCTGCCTACTGTCCACGTCAACCTTGTTGCCCAGCACAACAAAGGGAAAATGTTCGGGATCCCGGGGACTGGCCTGTATAAGGAATTCATCGCGCCAAGAGTCGAAATTTTTTAATGAATTAGGCGATGTGACGACATAGATTAAGACACAACAATCGGCCCCAAGATAGAAAGCAACGCTCAACGATTGGAAGCGCTCTTGACCCGCAGTATCCCAGATTTTCTGTGTAACAACACGATCATATACCACCACTTCATTCGTACAAAAATCAGCACACATACGTTTGCACAGAAACGTTTGTTTACATATTTATTCATCAAAAACATTTTCCCAACACTTGCTATCGCACAACAAAATTATCAACAATAGTGATTTCTTACGTGTAGCCATATTTGGGAACAAATCAAGTTTAGGTGCACCTGGCAGAAATTTAAAAAAAAAAGTATCCTTCCCTCACAGAGAAAACAGTGCCTAATAATTACCTCATAAAATAGAACAAAATTAATAAGAAATCTCTATGGTTTTTTTCAATAAGGAAATCTTATTAATTTCATAGAGAAAACCTTTTGGAAAAAATCAAGAAGAAATCTTGTAGTTTTTATGAGGTTATCTTATTGATTTTTTTTAATAAGGTTTTCTTCTTGATTTTATGAGGCGACCTCATAAAATAAAAAAAATTATGTCTTTCTTTATTCTTTGTGCTTTGCTTACATATTTTCATTTAAATTCTATACCAGTAAGTGCCGACATTGAAATGTGTGCTAAGGAGTTCCTCCATACATTTCGACATTAAAAATCGGCGCATAATGTAGTTTTAGCTCACTATTAATGGTAGAATTAGTCGGATCGTATCCTGTTACTTTTGAAGTGGTCGTATCTCTCAATTCTGGATGTTAGTTAATAAAAACGTGAGGTTGCGAGCGAATGTGTTCTCTGTTATTGTATTTCTCTTCGCTTTATAAATGTGTGTGAATGTATGTAAGAGAGAAGTTGACGTAGAAATCTATTTTCTGTAGATTTCTACCTCACATACAATTACGATACATATTAAATAAACAGCAACATGTTTTATTAATGTTAAAGATTTTGTTAGCTGATCCGTCAACTCACGATACGATTCTACTAATTCTAGCATAAGTCCCACCGTGATTTATCTAACTTCTTGACCGTTTTTTCTTATGCATAAGACCGATAGTTTCTAACCAATCTTCACTATAACTAGCGGAAGTGGTAGTATGCAGAAGATACCCTGCAGAAAGTGCGAATAGTGAAAATGTACTGAGTCGCTTTTGACTTTGTCACCAGTACTACTCTACAATTATTCCCCATACAATACTTTATGCTTGTCATTGAAAATCTACTAGTAACACTAAAACAATTGACTAGGTAGTGAATTCATAGTTCTTATGGGAACATGGAGACATACCAACCAGACATTTACTAGTACATTTCTATACATTACGTACATACAAATTTATGTATATTGACAAGTTGTTGCAAAATCAATCAGAAATACACCACATCTGTTATCTCTCTTTCTTTTATACTGACGAATAGAAGAGAAATTGTAGACAATGTAACTACTACTAGAATTTTAGTGTTGACATAGAGACACTTGGCCCCAGTCTGACTGCAGGGTATCTACTCATCGAAGCTGTTGTCGAACACACATACATACATACCCAGAGAGGAGTATCACAAAGACCAGCCAAAGGACGCAAAACCGCTTACTTACAAGCTCAGACGTGAGGAGATTGCCAACGGCGGGTTGAGCAAAATATTTTACTTATGTTAATAAAAATAATTTGGTTAATTTAATTATTATTTTTCGAACTTCATTTGTTTCTATATTTATGATTTGAACAGGCTAAAGTTCGTATCGCTTTTTATGCCAAATTACATGTGATAATTATTAATGAAACAAATTGAATTGTATTGTGATTCATCGTATTTCAATTTGCTGAAAGATGTTTTGTAATGAAAGCTCAATGGTAAGACTGTTGTAAATTTAGAGATGGTAAGGTGGGCTTTCATTACAAAACATCTTTCAGCAAATTGAAATACGATGAATCACAATACAATTCACATATTCCATTTGCAAGAAAGTTTCGTATATAAAGCAGAAATCTAGATCAACTGACACCACACACAGTGGACCAAACACAGAAGAACGCTGATGATGAAGGTTTAGTGGCCTTCGAAAACGGCTAGCTGTTCCGTTCAACAATGTGTTGTCAGAATATTTACAACTAACTAACTTTGGTGTTATGTATTTGTTTCATTAATAACACTATGGAACATTTTTGGGATTATTGTCTGGGGGGTGAGAAATTCCAAGTCAGGGTGATGGTACTAGGTCAGTGTACTAAAAGCCTCAAAGGGTTTGGCGTTCGTATGTGTCAGTTTTTTTTATGACCTTTTAAATTTTTTCCTTATCTTGATGTTTTTTCGCTTAGTTGTAACATTTTGGCAAAAACGTAGTTTAACATAACTCGAGAACCACTTGTCCGATTTTGATGAAACAAACTCAAAAAAATTTAGAATTACAATTTCTTTAATCCGTTCATATAACGTTTTTCTTTATAATCAACAGTTTTGCCGGTAAAAATAAATTTGTGGAGGCAAAAAAATATTTTTTTGCCTAAAAATTAAATTTTTTTTTTTAATTCATAAAAAATCCTAAACGGAAAAAAGGATCAAGTGTTATTAATTTCGTGTAAAGTCACATAACCTATAAACAAAATGCGACATAGATCATAGAAATCGATTAACGCGTTCTGCTTTTATTTACAATTAAGTGAAGGTATCCCATTTTGACAAGAATATTGATATTTGTTTTTATTTAAAAAAGTGTCATTTATCGCCTTTTTTATAAATTTCCCCCAATAACTCCAGACTTCTGGCCATAAACTACTAAAAAAATTAAGTAAACATTTTTATAATTTTTTATTTTTATTTTATTTATTTATTTTTATTTATTTTAATAAATATTGCCTAGACTTTTTCGATGGTGGTTGTTCGGGACTAGTGGCATCGCATTCATCGCTATCATCAGTTTCTGAACCACACATAATGTCAATGTGTGACTCCACTGTTGGCCCTTCTGCATCTCCTGAAAATTCTTTATCATCAAGATCATCGTCTTGCCACACAAGCTTACTCCACCAGCAAATTTCCGCAATTATTCCACTCGGCGACTTTTTGCCTCTATATCTGTAAGTTTTTGTTTTATTAAAATGAGTTTGAAAAAATAAAAAATCAGTATTACCTCATTTCAAATGGCATAGCAACTTGATGATAGCGTTCACCTTGTTCATCAGATTCGGTAGCCAATTGTTTGCTGAAGTAGTCCAGATGATGATGTAAATAATGGATTTTCAAGGACATGTGGACACCAATTTCTGAGAATGCTCTTAACATCCTTGCGACAGAAACATCGTAGTTGTTAGAACGATCCTTTCCCAACAAGCCTTCTATTACTTCTTTGATTGCCTGCCATGCATTCAATTCAGCGTCAATCAAAATATTGTTGAATGCGTCACTTTCAATCAGCTTTCGTATATCTGGACCATTTAGTACGCCTGATTGGAAAAAATTAATTTGTTAAGATGGAAAATCATGGGAAATGAATGTGATATTATAACTTACCTTCTTTAATTTTACTTTCGCTGAGTCTCGGGTAAATTAGTTTCAAACACAAGAAAACTTCGTCTCTTTTTGGCGACAGTTTTGATAAAATTCTTAACAATTCCAAGTTTAATATGCAGTGGAGGCAGCAATATCTTCTCCTTCGGCACTAGAGGCTCACGAATAATATTGGCCGTTTGTAACCTGCTGTGCTCTCTGAGTTTCCATCCGTGGCATGCATATTGGTTACCGGAAAATCGTGTGTCCCAATCGCACAAAAAGCACATATATTTTATATAGCCGCTTTGAAGACCGCAAAGCATTGCTACAACTTTTAAATCGCAGCATATGCGCCACATATGTTTTCTCCAAATAATGTTGTGCATATCTGGAGCAAATTTTTGAAATTCATACATTTACCTAATTGTGAATAAATGAGAAACGCGTGCATCGATTTTCATGATCTATCCCTTTTTTTGCTCATGAGTTATGTGACTTTACGCGAAAGTAATTAGTTTTGGCACTTTTTTCCATTTTGGATTTTTTATGAATTTAAAAAAAAAATATTTAAATTTTTAGGCAAAAAATACTTCTTTCCCTTCATACATTCATTTTTAACTTCGAAAGTGTTGCACATATAGGAAAATGGTATAGAAACAGATTAGAGAAATTGTAATTCTAAATTTTTTTGAGTTTGTTTCATCAAAACAAGTGGTTCTCGAGTTATGTTAAACTACGTTTTTGCCAAAATGTTACAACTAAGCGAAAAAACATCAAGATAAGGAAAAAATTTAAAAGGTCACAAAAAAAACTGACACATACGAACGCCAAACCCTTTGAGGGTTTTACTATACTGACCTAGTACCATCACCCTGACTTGGAATTTCTGACCCCCCAGATTGGCTGTTGTACTGTGTAATTATCACATGTAATTTGGCTTAAAAAGCGATACGAACTTTAGCCTGTTCAAATCATAAATATAAAAATAATTTGTTTTATTTTGTCTCAGTCGACAATAAAAATACAAGTGCCTGCTTTTGGTATTTGAGTTCGTACAAATAACTGAAAAAAGTTTTATTGGGGCTCATATTTGTATTGAAATGTTTACGTTATCGTTCGCTTTTATTTTCTTTTGACTTGTCGTGCGAAAAGCATTTAGAGGAACGCAAAACAGCTGTTTGTCTTTTAAAGTGCTTGCGAACGAAAATGAGTGGTATCCTGGAACAGCCATCAAATATTTCTATTAGTAACAAGAAAAAGTTCAATTAAATATATTGTCATATCAACAAATTTTATTGCTGACTACAATATTCTTTTTAATTAAACTTATTGTTGTGTCCAAATTTTTTAGATCAACTAGAGATATTATGTTAAAGTTTCTTTTAAATAATTGCTACTGTTGAATGTTAAGATTGCAGGAGTCCCATTAAAACAAATTAGCTTATCTCCACTTAAGCACTGCTTGCCACAGATTTATTAGCCCTAAGTAGTGTTATTAATTATTCGTCTTTTATATTTGTTCGAATGAAATTTCATGATTTTTTTCTTATTCGAACAGACGAATAGTTTTGAACTTTTGTTCGAATATTCGAACGAACAAAGAATAAAAAAATTTATTCGAATAATTTGAAAAACATTTGCAAAAAACGACAGGCATTTATATTAGTTTAATTTTTTTTATTAACAAACGAAAAATAATAATAACGACTCAGACATATTAATAAATCCAAATATTAATAGCAAAAATTAAAAACTTTAAAAAGCTGTAACATTAGCTAAGAACTCTATGTTCCACTAATATTACTGAAGTAACAGAATCGCAAAAAAAAAGAATAAATTAATATATAAAAAATTTATGATAACTTCCAATCGACTAGACCGATTTTCTCCAAGTATAGACGAGAAGATATACAATCACGTCACCTTTCAAACAAAAACAAAAAACGAATCGGTCAAGCCGTTTGGGAGCTGCGGCGTCAAGGAGACAGAATATATGTCTCTAAAACCGATGTAATATCCTTTAAATGGCTGGACCGATTTCCTTCAAACAAATCTAAGAACAATCTCGATCAAGTCACCTTTCAAACAGAAAACAGAAACTAAATCAAAATTGGTCCAGCAGTTTGGTCTGTACGTGTATATACAGGGTGGGCCAAAAGAAACCAAGGGGTGTAAAAGTTTAATAACTTTTTTGTTTATTAACTTTTTTTTATTTTTTCTTCCAGATTATATAATATACAAAATGGAAATTTTTTTACTTTAAGTATGAAAAATGATGTCTCTTAAATGACCACCGTTTTCAGCTTCGCACTGATGGGCTCTTTTTAGAGCATTTTCCATAACATCTTTCAAAACTTGTGGCTGTAGCGTTCGAATTTCTGCAACAATGTTTGCCTTGAGTTCAAGGATTGTATCTGGCTTGTTCACATACACTCGCTCCTTCAAAAACCCCAAAGAAAATAGTCGGGTGCTGTCAAATCTGGCGATCGCGCTGGCCAAATAATTTCCGAATTTCGAGAAATTATTCGCTATCCAAAAATTTGACTTAAAAGTGCCATTGTGTCTCGGGCAGTATGGGCAGTGGCTCTGTCCTGCTGAAACCACATACCAGGTCTGTTTTCAGGAGCAGGACGTAAAAAATTTTCTATCATAAACCGATACCGCTCTCCATTTACGGTTACAGCACTTCCATCTTCATTCTCGAAGAAGTAGGGCCCAATGACATTTTCAGATGTGATCCCACACCATACTGTACACCTGATGGGGTGCAATTGGCGTTGATGAATGGCTCTTGGATTTTGAGAACCCCAGAACCTGCAGTTCTGCTTATTAACAAAGCCATTCAAATGAAAATGAGCTTCATCACTCATAATCAAATTTTCAATAAAGTTGATTTCATTTCTGGCCAACTCTTGAAATTTAACTGCAAAATTTAGACGTTGCCGATGATCTGCGGGTTTTAATTCTTGGACCAATTGCACCTTATATGGGTATAACTGTAAACCTTTTTTTAAAATGCGCCGTAGTGACGTACGAGACATTTCTAGCTGAGCAGAACGCCTTCTGCCAGATGTTTCTGGTGCTTCGTTAACACTTTGCTGTACTCGTTCAATATTTTCCGCAGTGCGACTTAAACGTGGTCTACCGGTTCGAGGCAAATCTCTTACGCTGCCATGTTGGTGATGACGATTAACTAAGCAACGAATCACCGCTTCAGAGGGCGAAATTCTGACGTTAAAATGTCGACGATATGCTCTTTGCGTTAAAATAATTGATCTCTGGTTTAAATAATAAAATTATATTGTTCTGGTTCTCTGTTCAGTTGTCAACCTCTCCATTATAAATTCTCCAAGTGTTGTCTATATAATCTGAAAGAAAAAATAAAAAAAATTAATAAACAAAAAAAGTTATTAAACTTTTACACCCCTTGGTTTCTTTTGGCCCACCCTGTACAAACAGATGTACAGGCACACACTACAAACTTGTAACTCCCGCTTTTTTTAACGGGAATTGAAAACCGAAACGAAATTAGTTAAAAAGTATAGGTATTTATACACATTTGCAAAAAAATTTTAATATATCATTGATTTCTTTTGAAAGATCATTTAAAAACCCAGATAATCCCACTTTTTACTCGCAGCTTGCAAACGATTCTCTTTTTTTACTTTTAATAAAAGAACAAGAAGAAAAGTTTCTTTCGCAAATTGTTAATGTTGTTGATATAGTTAAAATGACATTAAAAAGAAATCCCTTCTTTGATGTTTCCAAATAATTTAAATCAATTTCTTACTTTATTCATACAGTTTTTTAGATCAGTAAATAAAACATTATCAGTTTCTTCAGAAATGTCATCTAATACTTCGTCGTACTTAAAATTGTTATGATTAACAAAATAATCATGATCTTTGTTTCGCGGCATATTTTAAAAAGTTAGTATTGGACAGGAAACTGAGGAATAATATTAAGGCATTAAATTATTTTTTACGTCGTTTAATAATTCGATTCTTAAGGCTTTTGATTAGAGAAAATCTGATATTTTTCTCTAAACTTTTTATCAGAAATTGTAAGCCACCTTCTAATTCTATTAAAAAGCATTATCTCTTCCCAGCAAGAAAAAATATGCGTTTAGCGCATTTATAATTTGGAGTAATTTGTTTAACATCCTTTTGTTAAACATTAAAAAAATATGATATGTAAAATACTTTTTATACAAAGTAGTTAAGAAAATTGTTCGAATATTCGAATATTCGACAAAAATGGTTTGAATAATTTTTTATTCTAAATTGAACATTTTTGTTCGTTCGAACAAAAATGATAAAAAGTTATTCGAATATTCGAACAATTTTTGTTCGAATGACAACACTAACCCTAAGGCATTAAAAAAAATTGTTTATTTACCTACTAAATTTAAATTTTAAATTCAGTTTGAATTTAAAAACTTCCAATTGTTCACTGTTAACTTTAGGCCTTCTAGGCATATTACAATTTCTTGTAATGAATTTGTTCTATTTTGCTAAATAAACCAGTTTAGATTTAATATTGTCTTCAATTTGCTCTATCGTTTTTATAAGACGTTATTTTTTTAGCTTATTTCTGTTTTTATTTTTCGTTTTCTAATAAATTTCAGTCACTTTTTGATAACGTTCTCTAGAAAATTTATGGAAATTCTGGTCATAAATCTGTGTTTTTTTTTTTCATAGAATAGACATGAGGTATGAATTGCTTGTTAGCAGCATCGTATTAATACGGAGTAGCAAGCAAATAGTCATTGGCCTGACGTTGAAATGAAGAGAATAGATACTCGTAGAAATATTTTTTTATGCCAAAGCCATAAACTAGCATCACTTCAATATGAATGTAGAGCTTTTAAAAGTAATAAAATATGGAAAAAATGAGAATATAAATATGTAAACAATATTCCTGCAAAACACGATTAAAGGGGGGGGGGAAGGGGGGAGACGTGTAAGCATAAAGATTTTCCAGCATTTGCAAACGAGATTTATTTGCTGTCGTTTTTTTTTTGCAAATATAAGCAAAATACCACAGTGAGGCTTTCATGGCTTCTACAAATTTTTATTATAATAGGACAGGCTGTGGCAATTTACATATACATACATGTTTCACGAAAAATATATGTTCTTTTATTATTAGTTATGTCATTTATATTAGATAAGTAACGGTCACTTGATTTACTAAATGATCGTTAGTAAATTGTTATTTCAGTCACGTGATCATCCATTAACATGATTAAAATAATAGAATGGAAACTCAAATAGTTATACTACGAGTACATTACTGAATGAGAAAAATATTATATTGGGAAAAGCGATGACATACAAAATTTTAAATTTCATTTCAATAATTCCCGCAAAATCACCAGGTATTAACTAGACAGCACCCATAAAAAACACATGATTGGCAACACTCTGTTTTTTCGAGAGCAATGTATAGTTGATTTTATGTTTTTTCAATTAAAATCCTCGTAGATACTTTTGCCAGAAGATGAGACATAAATATTCTACAGAAGAAGAACAACAAAATGCTGGTTTTTAAATTTACAATTTTTAGCAGTTTACTGAAAACTTTGAAGGCTTTTTTTACCAAAGAATGTGCTAAGTCTAGCAGTAAAAATGTTAAAATAGCAACAATATTACTAGATTCATAGCAGAGAATGACAATGAGTACTCAAAAAAAAAATACACATAAGTAAAAAGTCTTAATTTTAGTATCTGTGTATAACATGGGTGACCAAGATAAATTTAAGGTTGTGTAAGTGAGTGAAAAAGATAAACACACAGGCAGAAACAATTAATAAAAGTAATTTTTATATGATTTTTTTATAAAAGAATTTTTTTCTAGAAAACCGTTTCAACAAAAAGTAATAAATAAACATTATTATTCACTTAAATTCTGAGTTTGAAACTACTAAAAACCAATTTGTAAGAGAAAATAATTTTTAATTTTCACGTAAGCAAAAGAATTTTTTAACATAAACAGCATACACAATAAATTTCTCGCAGTGCGTTTGAGAAAAATGAGTAACAAGATAAGCAAAAATTTATCTCAGATAAGACTAAATGAAAGAGAATAAGAATACGTGTGAATTCGATTTGCAAAAATTTGCTACCTGATGTTCACCCATGGTGTATAATCATAATTGTAGCGCAAACAATTCGTACTCTCACATATTTTCTCTCAAACAACAACTAACATTAAAGCCGATTCCAACATAAAAGAGCATCTCCACATCATTTATGCCGAAAACTAAAACTCGCTACAACAAAAAATTAAAAGACACATTCCTATCCAGCTCATTGACTATTCTTTTATAGGCTATGGATATTTAATTGGACTAAAAAAAATAGGCGCATGGATACTTGGGATATTTATTCATCACTCTCCACCGTATACATACATTTGTGTATATAAAGTGGAATAGAAAATGTGTGGGTGCGTGTGTGTGTGAGTGTGGCTGTTTGAAAACATGATTTAGCGTGTATGTAAATAAAATAGCCCTGTATATACTCATGTGTAGCCGATTAATATTCAGAGTATTTGTATACTCTGCGTATAGTTGTAGATCATATAGTCTATAAATTTAATTTGTAGTCATTTGTGCTGCGTAATTTTAAAAATGTGCTTAAACATACTTGTGGATTTTTAGTTAATTTTAATTATTATTCGAACTCCATTTGTTTCTATATTTGTGATTTGAACGGGCTAAATTTCGTATCGCTTTTTAAGCCAAATTACATGTGATAATTATTAATGAACAAATAACACCAAAGTCTGTTGTAAATATTCTGACTAACAACACATAGTTGAACGGAACAGCCAGCCGTTTTCGAAGGCCACTAAACCTTCACCATCAGCGTTCTTTTGTGTTTGGTCCACTGTGTGTGGTGTCAGTTGATGTAGATTTCTGCTTTATATACTTAGCATTTTATTGCAAATGGAATATGTGATGTGGAATATGTGATATGGATTGTAGATGCTTATACGAATTCGGATTAAAATTAATGCGTGTGCTTGCATATGAGCGCGGTTTTTATTTTTAGCTGTACGCATTCATAGTTGTTTGACGCCCAATACTCAAAGAGTATTTAAAACGATACTTTTGCAATTTTCTTTAAAGAAAAAACTTTTAATAAATACATAACGAGAGCCTATATTCAAAATACGTCAACTCAAAAAAGCTAACTTTTCAGTAGAGCGAAAAAAAAAGATAATTCGCTCATTATAGTAAAAATAAATGATGTGCCTTCCATAATATGGTTTAAATATGCTTACTGATTTATAGGACTGGAAAAAGTATTTTATTTTGCACTGGTTTGCATATTTTTATGAGATAGCATATTTTAGTCGATCCAAAAACAAATATTTTCTTAGAGTTAGTATATTTTGTCAGAAAAAAATTAATTTTTTTTTAAATATATTTATTTATTAATCAATTTGTGAAATATTTTACTCAATACTAGATATAAGAATGGAAAAGCTACAAGAGAAAACTTAAAATACCATAAAAAAATATCTTAAACCTGCCTGAAAGCCTCTTCAATCTCGAGGTGGTCAGCTTTAGCACTCTCTAACTCCCTTTCTAGTCTAACAGGGTCACTCCAAATGATCAATTTCGAAAGCTTATGTCTGTCATTGACTATAATCGCTCCATACATAATAGCCCAATTCACAATCTCGTGCAAATGGTATTGCATCGTTGCATGTGCAAAATGGTATAGTATATTGAAACTCACCACTTAACAATTCTTAGTGGTGAGTATCAATATACTATACTAGTTTGCACATTCCACGATGCAAGACCATTTGCACAAGATTGTGAATTGGGCTAATGTTTCTGCTCGATTAACAGTTTAAAAGTTATACATACATTAGCAATTTTTTTTATTGGAACCCCTTTGTAGTAATGTATTAAAGGTGACCATATCTCAAAAACTAGCCCTAGGATATCAAAATCCTTACAAGGTTCGTGTTCAGCATGCCAAATGCAATCAGATATGAGGTAAAATTATTATAAATTCCAAATTTTTTATTATATATTATTATATATATATATTGGAAATTTACATGGGAGTTAGCATTTATTTTGACCAAAAAAAATTATACTTTGAGATAGCAGAATAAGAAAAATTGATATAAAACGGGGAAAAATCATTTTTTTTTATTCGAAATTTATACTACAGATGAATATTGCATAGGGGAGCTATTTGCCATCAGAAACTTTAAGTTGAAATGTCTTACGTCCGTTTTCACAATGAATAATTAAGACTTAACGTGAATTTTAACTGACAGTTTTTCATACAAAACTTTCCGTTAAAGTCTCTGTTAGCTTTTAATTGTTTACTGTGAAAAGCGTCGTTAGAGATGGATGAAAATAAAAAAAGATGTGATAGTGAGCAGACATTTTCATATAAGAAAATTGTTTCTTATAAACAATAACTGTTTATAAGGAAAAATCACTTTATGAGAAAAATTGTATTAGAAAAGTTTCTTTTAAGCTTTATGTACATCCACACATATAATAAAAATTCAGTAAAGTGCGACTTTGACTCGCGTACGAAATCATTCGTATGGACACTAGATTTTTAATACTATACGAACTTTAGCCTACATACATACATTGAAATTTTTTTCGTTTTTGGGATTTTTTTCGGTTTTGGCGATTTTTTAAGTATGTCGCTTTTTTCTCGTTTTGGCGACTTTTTCGGTTTTTTGCGTTTTTTTATTTTGGAGATTTTTTTATTTTGGCGACTTTTTCGGTTTTTGGCGATTGATTTTAGTTTAAGAAATTTTTTTTTGCGATTTTTTTCGGTTTTTTCGGATTGGCGATTTTATAATTTTGGGATTTTTTAGTTTTACTGTTTTTGAATATTTCAAGAGTTATTTTTTGTTTGTTTTATTTTTGATTTGATAACAAGTGATAATAGTGTGGAGTAATTTGTAAAAAAAAAAACGTTTGCCGGGCTCAGCTAGTATTTAAATAAAATTAAAAAATATAATTCTTCTATTTTTTTAACCCCCGACTAAAAAAGGGGTGTTATAAGTTTGTAGTGTGTGTCAGTGTGTCTGTGTATCTGTGTGTCTGTCCGCGTCCATGTACAGGCCAAACGGCTGGATCGATTTTCATTTAGTTTTCAAAAGGAGTTAGTTAATAACATAAAAATATGTTGCAATAGCTACTCTTAAAGTTTGAACAACTTTTCTGTAAGAGTCTTACCGTGAACTTTTCGCCAAACTGAAGTTATTTTTTCGACTCTACCTTAACTGCCTGATTTTATAAAACGTAAAATAATTTCCCTGCGATAATTTATATTGAAAAAAGCAATAGAGTACAAAAATATGTTTTATAGCACCATCAGGTAGTAAAAATGGAAGGCGGAAGTATCTTTTTCAAATCACTCAAAGAAATAAAACACAAAAACATACTTTTAGGAGCGATAAATAAATATTTGCTCTTTTAAATTTAACAAGTGTTAAAAAGATGTAAGAATATTTTATGATTTTTTTTTACTTTCGTACAGCACAAACTCTACAATTTGATCTGTAGGATTTTGTTTTAAAAGGATAAACATTCAAATAAAATCATAAAGTTTATTCAAAAACAAACGGCATAAGTCGACTTAATAAAAAATCGAGTTAAATAAGCTACAAAATTTTAAAAACGAAAATTTATATTAACGTTAAATAAAAACAAAACACTATTGAGCTTGGTTTTTAATAAAATACAGTAAAATTTTTAACAAATTATACTAAAATTTTTCCCCAAACTATGCTTTTCGACTTACGTGACTATCGCTTGTGGACGAATATACTTATGTATGCACTTCATTAGTGCTTTGCCAAATCATCATTACACTTCAACCATATACTCCGAATAGTCACAAACAAATTCACACACTTTCAAAAATTTATTTGAGAATTCACAAATAATAATATTTTTGAAAATCACAAAAGAAAAATAAGAGTAGTAGACCTAGAAATATAAATTGTTTGCTGAGTTTTGTTAAAGTTTCTAATGTATTAACTTTAGTTCAATTTTTTAAAATATTTGCAAACATGATTCATAACACCAGTTTTCTGGTATATAAACACCAACCCACCCACAAGTAATTTGCAACGAAAAATATAAGAGGGATGGATCATTTTTAGAGATTATCAGTCACATTTGCATCAGTTGATATTTTTTTTATTTTTCATATATCCAGTGAATTTATAAATAAGACATGATAAGCAGCTTAGCCAGAGATTTAAGAGACTAATATGTCTAATAGTTAATACAATATATTTTAAATAAAATGTATTAGAATAAAATGACATGAGAGTCAGCGATGCCAACTATTTATAATCCAAACGCTTAAACTTAAAACGAGCTAGAACGCGCTAAGTTACAGCATTGTCAAATATTTATAGCAAAAACGCGCTATTTTATACGCGCTAAATTAAATTTCAGTAAAAGTCGATGTATGTATTAGTACTCGTATCACAATTAATTTTTCAGATTTCGCAATATTGCTTCCTCGACATTATGTTTTATTAAACTAAAATCATTTAATACAGAATCAGAATCGCCTTCCAAATAATCGAAATCCTTCGTTTTTACTTTTAATTTATTTGTAAAACTTTGTAACAACATATAAACTGTGGAATAGTTTTGCGATTCAAATGCTTTTTGTACTTCAGCTATAGCAGATGCTTTGTAATTTATGTTAATTTCTTGGGTCATTGTATGTAGTACATATTTTTAGTTGTAAAATTTCAAAATATTTGCCATTACAGTATTAAAATGCGTTTTTAATTCTAACCAAGGTCAAGCGAATTTTGTTTGCGACAGCTGAATCATTAAGTCATGTTTTAGACTTGGCAGTTTTTCTTGAAGCAGTTATCTTCAATTCTCTTTTAAAACTGCTCGTTTGCTTACACTCAGACTGTTTCATGTTCAATTTTCCTATTGTTTTAATGCTGCGAATGAAATAACAAAAGAGAATTGAAGTAACTTTTCTGTACAAGCAAGTCAGTACCCCTCTGCTTTCTTCTTTCCTACCTCTCCCATAAACTCAGACTTGCTTCAAGAAAAACTGCCGAGTCTAAAACATGAGTAACTAATTCAAAAAAATTTTCTCAGAGTTTTTTATATTAGAAAATTTTTAAATTTATACAAAAAAAGTTAAAGAAATATTGAACTGAAATGATATTATTGACTTTATTCAAAACGCGCTAATTTAGCGCTTTTTTTATTAAACATGCTAAGACGGAAAAAAGCGCGCTTGGCATAGTTAAAACGCGCTAAATCTAGCGCGAAACGCGCTAAATTGGCATCGCTGATGAGAGTCGTTAAGCAGCTCTGGGCTCAGGGTTACCACTGGGAATTTTTGAAAAGTCGCACAAAAGGTCGTTTTATAAAAATAAAGTCGCACAAAAAAAAAGGTTATTGAATTAAAACAAAAAGCTTATTGCATATTTCATAACATACACAGTTGCATTATTGTATATGCTTCAATACATATTTTCTAGTATGTATACTGAAGAAATCTACTTAAGTAGGAGTATGACTTAAAAAAACAAGCTAAAATAAGTTAAAGATAAGATATTTTTTACAAAATTTTAACATTTCGAACCAAAACCCCGTGAGCTTTTTACTTCAATTATATTCGTTGGATATTGTCGACATATATCCTATTTTTGGGTGAATGTATTTATACTTCAACATACATAAATATTACTTTTTTGGAATCCACTCTTCTATATCTTTGTCTATTAAATTTAAAGCTTAAAGCATTGAGTTGTATGTTTTTACTATCAATTTATTTTTAAACAAAGCTAATTTAAAATACAATAATAAAATGTTCACATGTTAGTACCCACTTGTATGTTTTACGACTTTCTCTTTCATTGGCTCGACATCTAAAAATAATTTTGTAAAATAAGCACTGCAAAACCATAAGTTTTATTTTAAAAAACTTTTTTGCTAACACTATTCTTTGAAACTTTTATTGAAAATTTGGGAAAGTTGCAAGAAAGTAATATAATATAAAAAAATAAAAGTGCTTCCAAATCAACAATAATCTGTGAATTGCTTTTAAGTTTTGACGGCGTTATTTTATTTTTTTTTTATTTTTTTATAAAAAATTTAATTTACTTTAATTTAAATGTTTTTTTGTGAGAATATTTACAAATAGGGCAAAAAGTCCCAAGAAAATCCAAAAAGTCGCAAAAGTCGGTCATAAAAAGTCTCACAAAAAGTCGCAGATCGCTAAAAAAAAAAAGGGTCAAATTACGACTTTAGTCGGACGAACGGTAAGCCTGTCTGGGCTGAAGAACGCCTCTCTCGCGTCATCGTAATTATTTTTTAAGTGCGGTCAGGCTTATGTCTCTTATTAGGCCTTCGATAATTCTTCGTCTCGCTCGCACTGGCTGACTGATATGCCACTGCCACGGATAAGTCTCGGTAGAGACTTGCAATTTTTGTTTCAGTAACTTTTTGTTTTTAGTGCAAAAAAGCGAGAGAGGAATACCAAAACTATATATTTCTATTTCAGCACTCTCACACCTATTCAAGAATTTCTGCAAAAAAAAATAATCTAGCGGTTATTTTGTGAAATTTCGTTGGCAACCACGTTTATACTCACTATTTGAAAACAAAGTTCCTGTATAGTTAGTAAAAAAAACGTCTTGGGTATATGGTCTAGTCCAGCTAGGTCCAAACACACATACTCTGATATTTGCACATGTGGTAAACAGCTTTGAGAGCTTTTAAATTTGTACTTGTTTCTTTGCAAATTAAAAAAGCAAGCGTTGTTGTCAACGAGATCTAATTGGCTGTTATGCTCTCGTCAGTGTCAATTGTGCTTTCGTTGGTGTGAAAGCACAAAAGCTCTGTTGTAAAACTTTGCTGGTCTAGTGAGTAGACTCTAGTCAATCCGCCTTTTTTTGTGCAGCCATAATTTGGAAATTTTATTTGCAGAATGTGTATAAATAAAATAAGTAAATAGATTAAAATAAAACATAATAACATAAAATAAAATAATATAAAATAAAATAAAATAAAATAAAGAAAATTTATTATTTGACATTTTGTCAGAAGTGTACATAAAACAATTGAAATTTATTTGCTGGTAGTTAGTTTAGCACGTCTATATACGTATTTCAGTAGTTTTTGAAAGTCTATGCATAAAGTAAGAGGTTTGTGACTGTTTAAAATTTGTGGTTAAAGTCTACTGTTGATTTGGTTCAAGCGCCAATGAAATACGTATATAGACATGCTAAACTACCAGCAAATAAATTTCAATTAAAATAAAATAAAATAAAATAAAATAAAATAAAATAAAATAAAATAAAATAAAATAAAATAAAATAAAATAAAATAAAATAAAATAAAAGAAAATGACACGTAGTGAAATCGAATAAAATGAAATAAAATCAAATGTAATCAAGTGGAATGAAACGAAATTAAATGAAATGTATTGAGATGAAATTAACTGTAATAAAATGACATGAAATAATATTTAATAAAATTTCATGGAATTAAATAACATGACATGATATCAAATGACATTAAGAGAAATAATACGAATGTAAACAAAATGTATTGAGATGAAGTTAAATGAAACTAAATTGTTTCGTGCCATTTTATTTAATATTATTTAAAGGAAATAAATCGAATAAAGTTTAATAAAATTATATGGAATCAAATAAAATGAAGTGAAATGAAACAAATTTCAAAAAATTAATGGAATGATATGTAATCAAATTAAAGGGAATGAAAGAAAATTATATGAAATGAAATGACGTGAAATGAAATAACGTGAGATGAAATGAAGTGAAATGAAACGAAATTAAATAAAATGTATCGAGATGAAATGATATGAAATAAAATATTTATTTATATAAAAATCATGGAATGAAATAACATGAAATGAAATCAAATGACATTAAATAAAATAATTAAATGAAATAATATAAAATGAAATCAAATAAAATGAAGTGAAATGAAACAAAATTAAATGAAATGTATTGCGATGAAATTAAATGAAATAAATTGACATGGAATGTAATGGAATTTAGGGCCACGGAACTGGTAGCCAGGGATGTAGCTGAAGGTGAGAACACAACCTTCTACGTCGGCAGCCAGGCAGCGCTAAAAGCTTTGAAGGGACACAATGCCACACAATGTTGTTAGTTACTGTAGAAGAGCCCTCAACTTGCTTATGTATAAATATAGTGTCAGACTATGTTAGGTTCCTGGCCACAGTAGTGTTGAAGGAAATGAAAATGACGATGAGCTGGCAAGAAAAGGGTCGGGAAATATAGGGAACTCAGTAAGTGGGTAGAAAGCAGAATCAACAGTTCATGGCGAAGTAGGGAGGATTGTAGTCTCGAGGGCTATGTGGCCAAAACGAAGACGATGCGAATCGTGATAGGCGCGTTGACTGGTAACTGCGTGAATGGAGAGGAACCAGAAACTATTGAACATATCATAGGCTTAGATGGCTGATCAGACGTTTCCATGAGAGCATTACTGATATCAGGAAGTGTAACCTAGAGGATATCAGGCGTTTCATCATGGAAATTCAGTGGCTCAATGTCAGATAAAAGCGTCACTTTTGGCTACGATTGGTGGTGGGGAGTGGGGGGGGGGGGGTAAATATTGCTTTTTAATGGGCAATAGAAGGGAATCACAATGGATCAAATTGGGTCTCCGAGTGGAGGTGCAGTATAGCACCACCCTTCCTAACCTAACCAAACCTAAAATGGAATGATATGGAACAAAACGAAATGAAATAAAATTATTTAGAATTAAATAACTTGAAACGAAATCAAATGAAAATAAGTGAAATCAAACGAAATAAAATAAAATGAGAACAAATGACATGATGTGAAATGAAACGAAACTAAATGAAACTAGGAAATGTAATTAAGTGAATATATAAGTATGTATATTATACATATATTATTATATGTATAGATATTTTCAGCAATATCTTATTAATATTGTCCCTTGACTATAATCAAAAGGATTAATAAGCAATTCCAAAAAGTTTTTCCATTACAGTTTTGAGAAAACTAGCTTTAACTATTTATACTAAAGGTATTCACAACAGTTTTTTTCTTGTTGGAAAAATGTAAATTTTTTACAACAAACACAGGAAAAAAATTTCACCTAAAGTTGAGTTTTTAAATTCAACTTTTGGTGAATTTTTTTCCCTGTGTTTGTTGTAAAATATTACATTTTTCCATTTTTCCAACAAGAGAAAAACTGATGTGAATACATTTACTATATTAAAAAAGTTCATACTCGTACAAAAAAAGGGTTCATTTCAAGCACGTCTAATATATCAAATTAACAGCAAACTATGCTTTTGTGCTCCCAGCGGCGGATGTACCTTTATTATGTCTAGTGAGAGATTAATACAAACGTGTCATCCACCATCCCTGGGTACTTGAAGCCACTTGGTTAAATACTTTAAGCCATTTGGAGTAGACAGGAAACAGATATCGAATACATACGGAAACACACACATACTCTTATATACAGTTGTCTATCCTGTCAGTCTTGCTGGTTTTTTTTTTTATTTTGCTGCTTGTAATCGTCTAACAAATGTTATTTTTTTGCTTTCAATTTCTGTTTGTTGCTATTGACCTTCGTGTTCAGGGTTTTGTTTGGTCTGTCTTCGTGTTTTTGACTTTTGTTCTTTTGTTAAGAGTATATTCTTAGTTTGTGGCCGTAATAAAAAATAGAATGTGACTTCTTTCACTTAGCCAAACGTTCAAGTTATACATACTCGTATATTTCCAAGCTACTAATCTTTTGTCAGGGCCATAAATTATGTGCTTTGCAATTTGGGTGTTTCCCATTCGCTTTTTGTTGAAATTTTCGTATTTACAATTCAGGTTGTAGGAAAACATTTTTTTTCCTATTTTATTTGTTTTTATTTTATGTGGAAAAATGTGAAGGACGTTTTTATATCCAGAAACAATACGTTAATTTTTAAACTTAAAGCAAAAAAAGGAAAGTGTCAGTAACAACGCCCTTGACTTTGATTCAAAATGTGTTTATTTAAATGTTTAGAATTACAATTACATAAATATGTACATATTTATACATAAAAACTAACAAAGGTATAAAAAAGTTAAGCCAACTACTACGTAATTAAAGCAAAACAAAATGGTAATGGTTAAAAACGAGAACAACTGAATCTTAAGGCAATGAACCTAAAAAATTAATTAAATTTGTTAACATGCCAATAAGGCATGTTGAGACGGGTTGGATAGCAGGCAGCCACGTTAACACCAAAAGGTGAAAAATATTTTATAATTTTATTTTTCAATATTTTTTTTGAACAAAGTTTAATATAATAATATTATTCATGTAATATTTAAAAAACATACAGCGATGAAGGGATGAAAAAGTGAACAAAAAATACACGAAACATTGGGACAACATGTAATAAATTGCATTTTTATTTACATTAAATACGCTAGGCCTGGTAGCTTAAAGGAAAATTATAACTAACAGCAAATAATTATATTCATTGTCTTATTTAAATTTACGAAACCAAAAATATCAACAAATAAAGTTTCTTACTCATTCTGAAAAAAATTCGACTCAAAAATTTCTCACATTCTTTATAGAAAAAAGTTACTGGAAAATATTTCTGTACTTTTTAGAAATTCAAAACAAAAAAATGGGTGTTATAATTTTTCCTTTCCATTCCATTATTAATTAAATTATTTTAAAAGAAATAATTTTTTTCAATCGCCACTAAGGGGAAAATCGTTAAAACGTCCAAAGTTGATCACACAGAAGGATTTCTAAATCAGAAAAACTTGCCAATACACAGAAAGCCATTAACATCAAAAACTTAGCCAACACAAAAAAATGCCAAAACGAAAAAATCGTCAAAGCAGAAAAAAACGCCAAAAAGGAAAATGACCGAAATGAAAAATATCGCCAAAACGAAAAAAGTCTTCATAAAGGACAAACATATGTAATAGGGTGATCGACTCGGCTATTAAACCGGTTTTAAAACCCGGTTTCCGCACAATACGGTTGTCGGTCTTTTTCAAAATACTGATTATTTGAATGTCGATTAGTCCAGCTGAGTCGAATACTTTTCGATTTGCACATTTTGCAATAAAATTAGTTTTTACTATGTTAAAACTTTGACCAACGTGATCTGTTTGTTGATTTTCCTAAGTACTTTTTTCAGTGTAAAAGTTCTAAGCGTTTTTTGGGTATGGAAACACTTACTGAAACATGAATTTAAGCGAAATTATTTTATGAGGTGGTAGCAGAAGCGAATTAAATTCGCCTTATGGTGTGCAATGGATGCAGTGTTGCCAGAAAATGATGATGAGAGAATGCTAATTAGATTGGTCAAAAAATTGTGCTAAAATGTTCTACAGAACAAAAGTATAATGCTAGATTTAAATGAAGAAAATTATTTAAATAGCTCTGAATTTCATGTTTAAACAAACTTATTAGTATTTACAGGTATTTTTATAGCACATACAAACATAAAATAGTTAATAATTGGTAATTTTTGGATATGTTAAATTACGTTTAAAATTTTTTTAACGCACTAATAATCTCAAAATATTATTTTACTTATTCAGTAAAATATTTTTTAATTTACAATACATTGAAATTGGTTATTGAGGGGTTCTCTGTATGCTATGCGCATTTAACTTTTGCTAGTGAAGATCATCAGGGAACCTTTACCCTGCTATGCATATATATTTATGAGAAAAATCCTATAAGCAGAAGAATATTTTTAAAAAATTAAATTTTTTTATTGTCAAAAAATTCTGCCAGAAAGCATTTAGCAGAATTTTTCAAAAGTTGGCTGCTTTTTAACTAATGAAAATGCCAGCTCTGGCAGTGAAAATGCTAATATGGCAACAATGAATGGATGTCAAAATCCATATGCAAAAATTGTTTTTAGTGGTTTTTTTAATTTTTGTGTTTTATCTTTCATTTTTGTATTGTTTTATAGTATTTACATGAACTGTCAACTCCTTTTTTTTAATAAACAATTTAAAATCAAAACTTTTGAATAATAATTTTCTTACTTAAAATCCTGAATTGTAAAAACCGAAACGGGGGTTTTCATAATTTCAAATATTCGAACTATTCGAAAACTGGTTTCTGGTAAAAGTCGAATAATCGATCACCCTAATACGTAACCAAAAAGGGAAAATCACCAAAATTTAAATAAATCCTCCAAACCAAAAATAAAATAAAAGGGAAAATCGTCGAAATGAAAAATTAGCGAAAGCAAAAACGGCGTCAAACAGAAATAATTTTCAAAATAGAAAAGTTTCTGAAGAGGAAAATATGATCAACGAGGAAAAAATCACCAAAATTTTAATACATCCACAAAGCAAGAAAAAAATCGCTAAAATGGAATATATCGATCGTATAATTGGAAAAATCGTTAAAGCAGACAAGTTTCCTAAAAACAAACAGTTTTCGAAAGGTAGACGCCCAAATGTAAGAAAAAAATAATCAACAAGGAAAATATCAGCAAAACTAAAACGTTAAAATGGTAAAATCGCCAAAAAGGAAAAATTACCAAAAGGAAAAAATAGACAAAATGGATAAAAAAAATTTTAAAACAGAAAAGGTTTCTAAAACGGAATAATATTAGTAAAAAGGAAAAAATTATAAAATTTGAAATAAATACACAAAACAAAAATAAATCGCTAAAGCGGGAAAAGCCGCTAAAGCTTGAAAAACCGACTTTAAAAGCCGCAATGGTAAAAGCCACTAAAACGGAAAAAGTCGCTAAAATGGAGAAGTTTGCCATGAAAGAGAGAGCCACCAAAAGAAAAAGTTACCACAGCTGAAAATATCATCAAATAATAAAATAAAACGTAAAAAAATTAATAACACGGAAAGACATCACCCAAGAGGAAAAAATTGTCAAGAAGTTCAGCAAGTGTCCAGTACTCGTATTTTAAGCACTGAATATCATCGAAGTATTAAGATCTCATTATGATAAAATATAGGAATGTTTCCGAATATGGATTGTGCACTTAAACGTGAGTGACATTAAAGGGAATATACAGAACCAGTAACGTTTTCTTTTCTATAAAAAGTGTAAAAATGTTTAATTTTTTCCTAAAAAAATACAATTTAACGTTTGTTTTAAGCAAAAGTTTATGCTCTTAAGAGATGATATATAAAATAAACGCTCTATTAAAAAAAAAAAAAAAAAAAAAAAAAAACAAGTAAGAGTGCTATATTCGGCTGTGCGGAATCTTATATACCCTTCCCCAAAGTGTTTTTATGTCGTATAGAGATACATACATAAGCATATACATAAAGTATAAACAAAAAGAAAAAAATAATTTGACCTAGTTACTTTCATCTACAAAAAAAATAAATAAATTTACAAATCCTAGAATCATTATATTAGATATTTCTGATTTCTTATATCAATCTAGTAGTTCTTAAAAAAATATAGAAAGTGTGTTAAGTAAAAAAAGAAAAAAGGAAATTTAAAAAAAAGCTCAAAGTTTCCAGCTCTGGAGCTGTGGTTTTTATTTTTATAATTTTCTACACCAAACTTTTCTTTCCAAACGTAAAATATGTATAATCTATAAAGGAAAAGATAAAAATTAATTAGACTTAGTTACTTTTATATTTATATCACAAAAAGTGTAAGTTTCCCAACCCTGAGATCATTCTTTTTGATTTTCTGATTTCTTACAACAATCTTTTTCTTTTAAGAATTTAAGATATGTTTAATTTATAGAAAAAAGGAAAAATTTGTTTTAGTAAGTTACTTTTGTACAAAAAAAGTTAAAGTTTTCCAACCCTGGAATCGTCTTTTTAATTTTTTTAATGTTTTTTTTTTTATTTTAAGTACCAATTTTATTCGTACTCAAGCATAAAATAAGTTTATTTAATAAAAAAAATAAAAATTAATTTTCGATAGTTAATTTTTTATATCACAAAGAGTGTATGTTTCCCAACCCTGAAATCCCCCTTTTTGATTTTTCTGTATTCTTAAAAACAATGTTTTTTTAAGAATGTAAGATATGTTTAATTTATAGTAAAAAAAGGAAAAATTTGTTTTAGTAAGTTACTTTTGTATAAAAAATAAGGTTTTCCAACCCTGGTTTTAATTTTTTTTAATTTGAAATACCAAATTCATTCGTACTGAAGTATAAAATAAGTTAATTTTATAAAAAAAAAATAAAAATTAGTTTTCGGTAGTTAATTTTATATATCACAAAAAGTAAGTAAGTTTGCCAGCCCTGAAACCGTTCTTTTTGATTTTTCAGATTTCGTACACCAATATGTTCCTTTTAAGAGTATAAGCTATGTTTAATATATAGAGAAAAAGAAAAAATTTGTTTTAGTAAGTTTCTTTTGTATAAGAAAAAAGTTAAAGTTTTCCAACCCTGGAAATGTCTTTTTCATGTATAAAACTTTTTTTAATTTTTAATATCAATTTAATGTGTACTGCAGTGTAAAATAAGTTAATTTAATTAAAAAATAAAAAAAAATAGTAAGACCTAGTTACTTTTATATATTACAAAAAGTGTGAGTTTCCCAACCCTGGAATCATCCTTTTTGATTTTTCTGATTTGTTACGCCAATCTCTTCCTTTTAAGAATCTAAGTTATGTTTAATTTATAGAGAAAAAGAAAAAATTTGTTTTAGTAAGCTACTTTTGTATAAGAAAAAAAATTTAAGTTTTCCAACCCTGGAAACGTCTTTTTAATTTTTTTTACTTTCTTTTTTAACTTAAAATACCAATTTAATTTGTACTGAAGTATAAAATAAGTTAATTTAATAAAAACATATAAAAATTAGTTTACCGTAGTTAATTTTTTAGATCACAAAAATTTTAAGTTTCCCAACCCTGGAATTATCCTTTTTGATTTTTCTGATTTTTTTAACCCAATCTCTTTCTCCTTAGAATATAAGATATATTTAATTTATATAAAAAAGGAAAAATTTCTTTTAGTAAATTAATTTTGTATAATTTCGTATAAAAAATTTAAAGTTTTCCAACCCTGGAAACGTCTATTTAATTTTTTAAATTTTTTTTTTATTTTTTTTATTTTTTTTATTAAGAAATATTAATTTTATTCATACTGAAGTATAAACTAAGTTTATTTAATAAAAAAATAATAATAACTAGTTTTCGGTAGTTATTTTGTATGGCAAAATGAAGTTTAAGCTTCCCAGCTCTGAAACCGCCTGCTCGATTTTGCTGATTTTCAATACCAATCTTATTTATTTCTGACACACCAGTTCAAGAACGAAGTCTCTAGCTTTTCTGGGAGCTTCGGAAAACCAATTTCACGTACAGACAGACGGACATCGCTTATTTGTCTTCCCTATGCATAAGGATCCAGAATATATATACTTTATGGCTCGCTTATTAATATTTTAGAAATTACAAATGGAATGACAAACCTATATATACCCTTTTACCATTTTTTGGTAAAGGGTATAAAAACATTTTATTGTGAATTTTCATTGAAAAGTGCAATAAATGTAAAAATTTTTTCTAGAATAGAAAAAATGCCATAATTAAATACTATTTTACTGCAATAATTCAACTTGTCGAATATAAATTTTTGATGCAACTTTTTTTTACCTATTGGAAAGGCAATTGTTTGTTTTTCGTACTTTTTGGTACATTTTCTAGTAATGTTGTAATTCTATCAAATTAACAAAAGAAATTTTTTTTGGAGCTTACGAGTAAGTTTTTGGAACAGCTACTTTGAGAAACTTATTTTCAATTGAAAAATGCCTGGTTTTTGGAAAATGAACTTTTTTAAGTACTTTTTGAAAAAGAGTACTTTTTTGAGAAAATATATATATTTTTATACAAAAATTTATATATTTAAAAAGAGAACTTTTTGAAATACAAACTTTTTGAAAATGAGTATTTTTAGAAAGAGTCCTTTTTGAAAATGAGCACTTTTAAAAAAAAACAGTACTCTGAAAAAAATTACTTTTTGAAAAAAAGTACTTTTTGGGAAAGGAACCTTTGATAAAACAAATAAATATTTATAAAAAGTGCACTTTTTTGAATAAAAACTTTTTGAAAAAGAGTGTTTTTTGAAAGAGAGTAGTTTTTGAAAAAGAGAGTACTTTTCAAAAAAGGATTACTTTTTGAAAAAGAGTACTTTTTGAAAAAAAAATACCTTTCGAAAAAAGTACTTTTTGAATAAGAGAACTTTTTGAAAGATAGTACTTTTTGAAAAAGATTACTTTTTGGAAAGAAATATTTTTTAAAAGAAAATATATTTTTAAAAAGATTACTTTTTGAAATAAAAACTTAAAAAAAAGTACTTTGAAAGAAAGTACTTTTGAAAAGAAGTATTTTTTTGAAAATAAAAGTATTTTTTGGAAATGAGTACTTTTTGAATCAAAATTTTTTGAAAAAGAGTACTTTATAAAAGAGAGTACTTTTGGAAAAAGAGTACTTTTTGAAAAACAGTATCCAGAAAAAAATACTTTTTGAAAAACAAAGTACTCTTTGAAAAAGAGCACTTTTTGAAAAAGAAGCATTTTTGAAAAAAAAAATAGTTTGTTGAGTACTTTTTGAGAAAGAGTAACTTTCATTAAAAAAAATACATTTTGCAAATCCAGCCGGCCCAATCCAACTGGTCGCAAAAAAATTGAATAATCCTCCTTTGTTTTGTATATTTTATTGTATGTAAAATATAAAAAAGGAAAAATAAAAGGATTTCTAAAGTAAGTAGACAAAATATGTAAAGAACAAAATAAATCTAACGTACCACTAAGATTGGAAAACTAAGAGTATATACATACAAGCATACACTTACTTATTGAATTATTTTAAATGAAAATAATATTTAATTTGCTTGATTACTTTCTCAATAGAATATCTAATGCTGCGTAAAAAATAAAAACATTTTTCATGCATTTTAGGAGCTGAAATAAAATAATTTAAGAATCAATAAATTTAACAACAGTTCAACTGACTAAGGGCAGGCAATCTTTTTTATACGAGTACATTGAAATACAAGGTCAGTCGCAAAATATGTAAATATGGTCTGCATTTTCGGTATTAGATGCAAATAATTTATGCCATGAGCTTGGGTACAATAAACTACTTTACTTAATTAAGCCTTAAGCATTGAGCAGCATTCAAATGAGATTTTATTATTAAACAATGTGTAAATATGAAAAACTTTAATAAACAAATGCTTAAATGCAGTCAGGGTGACCGACAACAACATTTTTCAAAAAGTGGCACCAAATAGGGGATTTATCAAAAAAAGGGGCAAACTTAAAAAAAACGAGAAAACTGCACTAAACGTTTTATTTTAATGTATTTTCATATAACTCACCCTAAAAAAAGGGTGACAAAAAGTGGCAAGGCAGTCGAAAAAGTGGCAATTTGCCACTTTAGTCGGTCAAACGGTCACGCTGATGACAGTAGCCAACCTTCGAGCAAGTAAGAGAACATTCGTTATATACTACAAAGGCCACGAAAATTCAAAGGGATGTAAGGTAGAGACTTAGAGCTGTATTCATAAGCGATTGCTAAGTCCTAGCTTACACTATGCAAGTCTTATTGCTAAGCTGATTAGTTTGTTAGGAGATAGTGACGAGGGGAACAGAAACGTTTCTTTTCCCCTTGTCTCTCTCTCTCTCTCTCTCTCTTAACAAACGAATAAGCTTAAACTCTGTTTTCTAAAGTACGTTGAAAAAAATAAATATTTATTTATTAATTTATTATACCCTTTACCAAAAAATAGTAAAAGGGTATATATAGGTTTGCCATTCCGTTTGTAATTTCTAGAATATTAATAAGCGAGTCAAAAAGTATATATATTCTGGATCCTTATGCATAGGGAAGACAAATAAGCGATGTCCGTCTGTCCGTCTGTCTGTACGTGAAATTGGTTTTCCGAAGCTCCCAGAAAAGCTAGAGACTTCGTTCTTGAACTGGTGTGTCAGAAATAAATAAGATTGGTATTGAAAGTCAGCAAAATCGAGCAGACGGTTTCAGAGCTGGGAAACTTAAACTTTATTTTGCCATACAAAATAACTACCGAAAAGTAGTTATTATTATTTTTTTTATTAAATAAACTCATTTTATACTTCAGTATGAATAAAATTAGTATTTCTAATTAAAAAAAATTAAAAAGAAATTAAAAAAATTAAAAAGACGTTTCCAGGGTTGGAAAACTTTTAACTTTTTTTCTTATACAAAAGTAACTCACTAAAACAAATTTTTCCTTTTTTCTATAAATTTCTTAAAAGAAAGAGATTTATTTCAGAAATCAGAAAAACAAAAAGGATGATTCCAGGGTTGGAAAACCTAAAATTTTTGTGAAGTTTAAAATTAACTACCGCAAACTAATTTTTTATTTATTTTTATTAAATGAACTTATTTTATACTTCACCACGAATAAAATTGGGTTTTGAAAAAAAAAAATTAAAAAATTTAAAAAGACGTTTCCAAGGTTGGAAAACTTTAACTTTTTTTTTTATACAAAAGCAACTTACTAAAACAAAATTTTCTTTTTTCTCTATAAATTAAAGATATCTTATATTCTTAAAAGAAAGAGATTAGTATAAGAAATCATAAAAATCAAAAAGTATGATTTCAGGGTTGGAAAACCCACACTTTTTGTGATATAAAAAATTAGCTACCGAAAACTAATTTTTTTTTTTTATAAAATAAACTTATTTTATACTTCAGTACGAATGAATTTGGTATTTCAAACTAAAACAAAAATTAAAACGACGTTTCCAGGGTTGGAAAACCTTATGTTTTATACAAAAGTAACGTACTAAAACAAACTTTCCTTTTTTCTATAAATTAAACACATCTTACATTAAATTGTTTATCTAATTTTTCAACCTTTTTTATATGTTCAATGAAACTATTTTTAAGCTTTAGGTCAGTAAATTTTATATATTTTTAGTTTTATATCGATATTTCGTTAACCTTTGGTTAACTTCTTCAGGATTATATTTATTTTATTTTTTGGTAATTAGTTTTTGTATTTTTTCCTTTTAATCAGAAAAAATATTTGTTGATAAAATAAATATAATCCTGAAGAAGTTAACCAAAGGTTAACGAAATATCGATATAAAACTAAAAATATATAAAATTTACTGACCTAAAGCTTAAAAAATAGTTTCATTGAACACATCTTACATTCTTAAAAAAAGATTGGTATAAGAAATTAGAAAAATCAAAAAGGAGGATTCCAGGGTTAGGAAACTTACACTCTTTGTGATATAAACAATTAACTACCGAAAACTAATCTTTATTTTTTTATTAAATAAAATTATTTTATGATTGACTACGAATAAAATTAGTATTTTAAATAAAAAAAAAGAATTAAAAAATCAAAAAAACGATTCCAGGGTTGGAAAACTTTAATTTTTTTTTGGACAAAAGTAACTTACTAAAACAAATTTTTCCCTTTCTTTATAAATTAAACATATCTTATACTATTAAAAGGAAAATATTGGTGCAAGAAATCAGAAAAATCAAAAAGGATGATTTCAGGGTTGCAAAAGTTACACTTTTTGTGATATATAAAAGTAACTAAGTCTAATTAATTTTTATCTTTGCCTTTATAAATTATATATATTTTACGTTTTGGAAATAAAAGTTTGTTGTAGAAAACTATAAAAATAAAAACCACAGCTCCAGAGCTGGAAACTTTGAACTTTTTTCTGGATATTAAAGTAAATAAATAAAACATATTTTTGAATTTTCTTTTTCACTTAACACACTTTCTATATTTTTTTAAGAACTACTAGATTGGTATAAGGAATCAGAAAAATCTAAAATGATGATTTTAGGGTTTGAAAATTAATTTTTTTGTACATAAAAGTAACTAGGTTAAATAATTTTTTTCTTTTTGTTTATACCTTATGTATGTATCTCTATACTACATAAAAGCACTTTGGTAAAGGGTATATCGTCAGCACATTATTGGTTTGACCTACCGACCATTTTTAAAAAAAATGAGTTAGGTATGGAGTATATATATTTCGAATATACACTTTCTGAACCCAAAAAGTGTTTCGCGAAATTAATTATGGTTTCTGAGATATTTATCATTCATTTTGCTCCATTTCAACTATTTTTAGGTTTAATAAGTATTGTTTGGCTGTAAACGCCACTGTTTGGCTATTGCGTCAAATTATTCATACAAAAACGTACAAAATAAATTTAACTCTTGTTTTGCTTCATTTCCGTAATGTTATAAAAATAATTGAGACGACCGACGAACTTCGCATAGTTCGATGAACTTGCCTTCAAGAATTCGATCTACTCCAAATCTCTGCCTTGCTATGGATATATTTGTAGTGTATGGATACCAAGTTATGCAAATATTAACTGCGGCAAAAATTACTTGCATAGTATGGAAAAAAATGGATTGTGTACTTGAAATAAAAATTAATGCAAAAATCAATATCAAGTCTTGAAATAAATAAAAGTCTCTTAAACTCTAAAAAGGCAGAAATTTGGAATAAATCACACCTATTGCGAAAATCTTAAAAATTCGCAATGTTGAAAACAAGCTCAAAACTAAAATTGAGTTATTAACATTACTAAAATTCAAAATAAGCTTGCAAATTTTTTTCAAATTCTAAGTCCTTAAATAAAAACAAATAAGGAAACCCAAAAACTTTCGAAAAATTACATCTTTCGCAAGAAAAAAAAAACAGAAATTCGCGAAAAATTGCAAAATTTTAAACCAGCCACAATTTTTAATACAAATCGCTAAAACTATAAGGAATGCTAAAAATTCCATAAAAACGTGAAAATTGCGAAAATTCGCGAAAACTTGGTCACAGCAGCATATGCAAAAGCAAGGTCTAATATTGTTCAAAATTAACTGTTAAGAAGAATACTTGCAAAAACTCGCTTTCATCGCGAACATTGCAAAAATTCACGAGAAATTGTAAATCGGAAACAAGCCGTAAAATTAATTAGAAATTGTCAAAACTGTTAAAAAAAATTAAGTTGAAAAGAACGCGAAAAAATTTCAGATACGCGAAAAATTCCTAAATGCATTCTAAAAATTACTTACACTGCAATGAATAAAAAAACCTCTGAAAATTATATCAATTGCAAAAAAATTGCTAACATTGCGGAAATTACAATGTCTGGTAAGGGTTTTTGTTTAATTTTGGGGTTATCGTTAAACCGATCGATTTATTTCTATGGACTGCAAGCATAAATTTTCTTCTCAACAACAAGTTTCTCAGCAGTAAAGTTGTATACATATGCAGCACAAAAAGCTACTTTTTAAAAATAGATTATGAAAAGTGGCGTATGTGGCACAAAACATTATTTTTCTCTTTCAATAAAGTACTATTAACTTTTAACTCTATTCATGGAAGTTCACAAAAATTTACATATTTCTTCTAAGCATTTGTCGGAAACAATGGTGAAAATATAAAAAAATTCTATCGGGTATACCTTGAGAAAACTTCATGTAAACCTTCTTTGTCGTTTTTCTCCATTCCTACTTTTTGGCATATGCTCCAAACCAATAATGGGATGACGATATAAGATTCGGCACAGCCGACTATAGCACTCTTACTTGTTTATTTATTGATACATGTATTCACATAAAAAACATTTATTTATTTAAAAATTATTATTTTATTTAAAACAATGAAGTTATGATAATGAAAATTATTATTCGAATGAATTTTAAAAGTTAACAAAATAATAAAAGAATATTTGATATAATTTAATTTTTTAAAAATATAATAAATTACAAACTAAGTTTCTTAAAGATACAGTACCTACAACTACTCCCCTTCCACAAAATTAACTCCCGATATATTAAATGATACTTTTTTAGTCTTGTGTTGATTACAATTGTCATATTTATTTGTTTCATCAATAGTACTTTCTATTGAAGCTTGTTTCAGACGATCGATAGGAATAGTTATAATTTGATTTTTTTAAAATATAATAAATTACAAACTAAGTTTCTTAAAGATACAGTACCTACAATACATATTATACAAAGTAAATTTGCAGAATATGGTTGCACATATGTATATGGGCGGAGTAACAAGACCATACGGCCAAGTTGTTATTAACAGTATTTTAAAAAAAGTTTTAGGAAGTAAGTAGCTGGTAGTACTAGTAGCAGTAGTAGTTTTTTTTTGGAAATAGCAACGTGCTTGTTAAAGAAATTCCACAAAAGAACCGCAAATATATACGGTTTTCCGTGGCAGATCAGTCAACCAGTGCGAGCGAGACGAAAAGCAGTTGAAGACTAAACAACACACCCAAGCCTGACCGCACTTAAGAAATAATTACGATGACGCGAGAGCTGTTCTTCAGCCCAGACCTGCTTAATATATATTTGAACTGTTGTCAATTTACTTGTCTGGTTGATTGTCCTTGGTACTTCCTTGCTACTGCACTGCGACCATTGCTAACCGTATGGCTTCCTGCTGGCTTAGTTTAAGGAGCTGTCATTTAAAATGTAGCGTCCTTTTTAGGGTTTCGTACACCAAATGTGTAAAGGAACCCTACACTCAAAAAAAAGACATATACAATTATTAACGAAAAAAAGTTTCTAAATTTAAGTAAAACAATTTTCTAAGTTTGAGTAATTTTTTCTAAGTTTAAGTAAATTTTTATAAAAATTTAGTAAAAATTACTTAATATGAGTAAAATATAAAAAGTTCATTTTTCTAAAAATAGTTCATAAAAATACACACAAAAATTCTCCCATTCAAGGACAAGTTTATGGGCTTAAAGGAAATATTTACCAAGAATTGGAAAATGGTTTAAAAATTTAGGGAAATTGTATTCTATCTCGTTATAAATCAAAAAATAAATTTCAGAAAATGACTTACTCCCGATTAGTTCATCAAATTTAAATTACTTGAAAGATATATAAAGGTATTCTAAATTGTAGAAAAATATTTACCAGTTCTTAGTATTTTTTCTTTAAATTATAGAATATATCTTTTGTTTGCCAGTACCAGACTTAAAAACATAAAAAAACTTTGAAAAATTTACTAAATTTGAGATCAAAGATGAAAAATTTTTTTGCAAAGCTCCGAATTTTATGGGATAATTTTACTTAATTTTAGAAAAATTTTACTTAAATATGTAAATATAATTACTATAAACTAGTTTTTTTTTTACAGGAGAATGTAAAAACATAATAGAAACTGTAATATTCAATACGTAACTTTTTTTTTGTAAAACTGCTTGTAAAATCGTTATTTTTTACACTATTGTAATACATTTTTGTGACGATGGTTATTTGTGTGAAATGTATTGGAATCACTGAAAAATTCAATTTCGCAATTTCTACTTAAGACCATCGACATAGACACTTGGAATAATTTGCAAAGTTAGTGTATTTTCTACGCAGTCTACAACAATTAACACTAAAATTAAAGAAAATCATAATTAAAGGGTGTTCTATCAGTTATTGTAATTTTGACAACCTGCTGTATCTTGGAAATTGTAAGACGCAAATTCTTGAATTTTTCAAATAATTGTAGCGTAATTAATAAAATCCCAAAACTATAAAATCGTCAAACCGAAAAAAATCGCCAAAACAAAAAAAAATTACCAGATTAAAAAAAAATTGAAGCACTAAAATAAATTGTCGGAAAAATCGCCAAAATAAAGAAAAACTCTCCAAAAGGGAAAATAAATCGAAAAAATTAAAAAATCGCCAAAATGAAAAAAAACGCCAAAAACCGAAAAAATCGCCAAACCCGAAAAACACCAAAACTAAAAAACGCCGTATTAAAAAAAAAGCTCAAAACTGAAAAAATCACAAATAAAATGAAAAAATGCCAAAACTGTATATTATATAGGCTAAATTTCGTATAGTATTAAATATCTGGTGTCCGTAGGGAACTCTTCGTGTGCGAGTCAAAGTCGCACTTTACTGAATTTATTTCCTCTTATTGCAAGGATAATTAACTAAATACGACAAACTGTTGTCAAAATTCAAAATTTTATGGCCTTTTTAAGGCCAAACGTAAAAAAGGAGCTTTAACATCATTAGCCATTCGTTGCATTTCTTAAAATTAGAATGTTGTCGCACTTAAACAACTTATCACATCTTCACTGCTACCTAAGACTTCCATAAAATACGCTAAATGAATGAAATGATGGAAATGATTTATCTTTTAAGTACATGGTCCGAGAATAGCATGTCCATTTCCAATGACTTCCTGTCCAATATTCTTATATTTGTTCTACAAGTTTACTTCGTTAAATATACCAAAATCCTTATAGACATTCAATGAAATATTCCAATTTGTGAACAAACTTACTGTTAATATTCATATAATGAAAGTTTTTCAAGTGATTTTTTTTCTTCTTTTAATTCTATTATAGTAATCTTCGCAAAAGTACTGAAAAATGCCTCATTATAGCAAATAAATATAATATATATAACTTTTTATTGTTATTTGAAAATTTATTAATATTAAATCTTTATATGTGACGCGCAAAATAGAAAGGGACCTAAGGGTAAAAACCGGTATTGTTCAGGAGAGCCATTTTAAAGATTTAAATACGTGTATCTTTGGTGTACCATCACATCATAAAACGCGCATATCTCTGGGAGGGAACACTTTTGGGGCATGGGATCGGTCTCATTCGATGCTCAGATGTTGTCCACATCAAAAAAAAAAGTGAAAATTGATTTTTTTTACCCTTAGGTCCCTTTCTCTATGCGCTGTCACATATATAAAATAGTTTTACAGGTTTAAGTTTCTATTTAGTTCAAACTTTGCTATTTCTTTTGCAAGCATCATTTACAATGTCATCAAAAAGTGATAAAGAGAAAGTTTGAAATAAACTTTAGTGCACAAATGTTTCTTCCTTTTCATATATACACTTGGAAAAACAAAAAAGATTTTCAGTTTTGTTGATATTGAAAATGCAAATTTCTTTGGAAGTGTAGTCAATTATTTTGCGAAATTAAACTGAAAAAAATTTTTTTTTGGGGGGGGGGAGTGTAGGGGAATATTTATTATTGACTCCAAAAACATTTCACTTCATAGCATTATTTTGCTGAGTGTATTCGAATAGAACTCTTAAAACAATTGCACCAGAATCAAATACTAAGAGAAAAGTACTTGAATTAAATATTACTTTTTCTTTTCAAAAATTTTACAAAAGAAACAGTTGAAGCATAAAACCAGTCCGTAACTTAACCGTTGCTTTCGTAGATATAAAATACTAGAGAGGACAATAAATATTGCATAATAAAAAAAGAAAAATAAAACTTTTTCTTGGGTGTCGAATAGAAATTTGTAGTTTTTATATTCTACTCTCGACCACCAACAAACAACCTCAAAGACTTAATTGCAAAAAGCTTAGCAGTCACCCAGCAAACATAAGCTTAAACATTTGATGCCTAATACACAAACATCTGGCATTTCTTGTGTGTCATTTGCCCAAAAAAGCGTAACCAACTAATTACTAATGAAAAATTATTTCATTCAGACATGTATTTATTGATTTAAACAGTTTGCAATCATGCTGGATTCTATAAAATTGTCTATTAGTTATGTATGAAACTATTTATCTTAATAAATACATGTCTGAATGTAAAATCTCTTCATTAGTAATTAGTGGTTACGCTTTTTTTACGCTTGTGTGGCACATGGCACACATATGGAAACCCGGCCTTAGAAACTTATACAGGGTGGGCCAAAAGAAACCAAGGGGTGTAAAAGTTTAATAACTTTTTTGTTTATTAATTTTTTTTTTATTTTTTCTTTCAGATTATATAGACAACACTTGGAGAATTTATTGGAGAGGTTCACAACTGAACAAAGAACCAGAACAATAGAATTTTATTATTTAAACCAGAGATCAATTATTTTAACGCAAAGAGCATATCGTCGACATTTTAACGTCAGAATTTCGCCCTCTGAAGCGATGATTCGTTGCTTAGTTAATCGTCATCACCAACATGGCAGCATAAGAGATTTGCCTCGAACCGGTAGACCACGTTTAAGTCGCACTGCGGAAAATATTGAACGAGTACAGCAAAGTGTTAACGAAGCACCAGAAACATCTGGCAGAAGGCGTTCTGCTCAGCTAGAAATGTCTCGTACGTCACTACGGCGCATTTTAAAAAAAGATTTACAGTTATACCCATATAAGGTGCAATTGGTCCAAGAATTAAAATCCGCAGATCATCGGCAACGTCTAAATTTTGCAGTTAAATTTCAAGAGTTGGCCAGAAATGAAATCAACTTTATTGAAAATTTGATTATGAGTGATGAAGCTCATTTTCATTTGAATGGCTTTGTTAATAAGCAGAACTGTAGATTCTGGGGTTCTCAAAATCCAAGAGCCATTCATCAACGCCAATTGCACCCCATCAGGTGTACAGTATGGTGTGGGATCACATCTGAAAATGTCATTGGGCCCTACTTCTTCGAGAATGAAGATGGAAGTGCTGTAACCGTAAATGGAGAGCGGTATCGGTTTATGATAGAAAATTTTTTACGTCCTGCTCTTGAAAACAGACCTGGTATGCGGTTTCAGCAGGACGGAGCCACTTCCCATACTGCCCGAGACACAATGGCACTTTTAAGTCAAATTTTTGGAGAGCGAATAATTTGTCGAAATTCGGAAATTATTTGGCCAGCGCGATCGCCAGATTTGACAGCACCCGACTATTTTCTTTGGGGTTTTTTGAAGGAGCGAGTGTATGTGAACAAGCCAGAGACAATCCTTGAACTCAAGGCAAACATTGTTGCAGAAATTCGAACGCTACAGCCACAAGTTTTGAAAGATGTTATGGAAAATGCTCTAAAAAGAGCCCATCAGTGCGAAGCTGAAAACGGTGGTCATTTAAGAGACATCATTTTTCATACTTAGTGTAAAAAAATTTCCATTTTGTATATTATATAATCTGAAAGAAAAAATAAAAAAAATTAATAAACAAAACAGTTATTAAACTTTTACACCCCTTGGTTTCTTTTGGCCCACCCTGTACAAACCCCAGCAAATAATTTATATTCGATATGAATCTATTGTATTTGTCTACACCTTTATACAATTAGAAATCCATTGGATAACAATAAAAGTGATTACTCTATAAGGCAACCGACTACAACCTTTCAAAAATAGAATACAGTGAAACCTCTCATAACCGGACAACGCTAATATCCGGACAAGTTTTGCAGATTTAGCATGTCCATTAGTTTTTCGATACAAAGTGCATTCCCATGACCAAACACTCTAATAACGGGACGCGGACGCTAAATTTGAAAAAATTTTGTTCATGATATCTCTCATAAGCCGACAGAAGCATTGAAACGCCGTCGCGAGAGTTTTATTTAAATAGCAGCTCTTCTTTTCATTCAACGATATTTGTGATTCCCTTGTTAACGCAAATGTATATTAGTGGGTCCATAATTTTTTTTGAAATCGTCCATTTCCAAATTGTTTTCTACTAAATTCTGATGCTCTAGGCACATGCTATTAATTTGTATTTTCTAAATTTCAACTTAAACAGGTGTAGCATGTGTTTTAACATCTGAACTTACAAAAAAAAAAAAAAAATGTGAAAACGATGTGGAAGCCAGAAAGAACATAGATGAATATGTGACAGCGCATAGAGAAAGGGACCTAAGGGTAAAAAAATCAATTTTCACTTTTTTTTTTTTTTTTTTATGTGGACAACATCTGAGCATCGACTGAGACCGATCCCATGCCCCAAAAGTGTTCCCTCCTAGCAGTGATGCCAATTTAACAATTTTCTGGCTAAATTTAGCTATTTTTCATCCCATTTAGCCGGAAGAAAAGTGAATTTAGCTATTAGCTATTTTTTTAGCCATTTTTATTTTCATTTAGCTATTTTTTATTTACTACCAAAAGAACACAACGGAGTTTTGTTTCGCATTACTGTCAATGAATCCTGGTTCAACATTATAATCGCTGCCAAGTTGTTATAAGTTGTCGGATCTAATTGGTGGTTTATGATATCAATCAAACAAGGGTCATCTTCGTTTTAAACGAGTGAAAATAAAAAATAAATCAAAGTTTAAATGAAAGTTTAAAAAATAGAAAATTAATAAAAATTATAAACAAAAATTTCGCAAGGAATGGATTAGTAACCCAAAAATTTAAAGAGTGAATAGCAGAATGTACAAATGAATACAAGACGTACTGCAAGTATTGCATGTTCCCACTATATGCGCATTTACTTGACTACCTGAAGAAAAATAACTTTATTTATTACTTACATTTGTTTTATTTACTTTAAAAAAATTTCCGATTTGTGTAAAAATATTAATTTATGAAATACCTTCTTGTTTTTGCTAAAGTTCATGATTTTTGCATTCGATGGCGCTTAGCCATTTTTTAGCTAGTTTTTAGCCATTTTTTTTTTTGTATACATTTAGCCATTTTTGGTGCAGGAATTCTGGCATCACTGCCTCCCAGAGATATGCGCGTTTTATGATGTAATGGTACACCAAAGATACACGTATTTAAATCTTTAAAATGGCTCTCCTGAACAAAACCGGTTTTACCCTTAGGTCCCTTTCTATTTTGCGCGTCACATATACTATTTTTTATAGCATGACCATAATATATTGCTTCGCTTGGCTTAACATGATACATATATTATGGTTTGTGGCCATAGGCTAAAGTGTATTTTTTTATTTGCAAAAACTTTTTATATTCCATCCAATAAGCAATAAAATTAACTTTATATCATTAATCTTTAATTCAAACCTTATTATAAATTTGTTTTATCAGCAAGGGATCCCTTTTAGATAGTCTTTTATTATTTATATGTAAGTATACTTAAATATATTTGATATAGAGCCATTTATTCTATATTTATTTGAAAAAAACTAATCAAAATCTATTGATATTGGTGATATGAAATGGTTTAACAATGCTGTTAAATAGAACTTACTTACAAACTAGAGATGGGCGAGTGTCGTGTTTTTTTTCGTGACACAGACACGCACTACTCAACACGAAGTACATAGTTGGGTCGTTTCGTGATGAACAAAATTGCCACGAAAAACACAAAACGATTTTAGATGTAAAATATGTATGAATAAATTTCTAGTAGAGAAAAATTTGATATTTTGTATCGTCAAACACACAACACCAGCATATTTTTTGATATTGTATGGGCCTCTGAGGCAGAGAACGAAGCCGACGAAAAAAAGTCGGCGGCGGCGGCTGGCCACAAAGTGAACCGGCGGAGGCTAAAAATCGGCTTTAATCGATCTGTCATATTCTATCAGATATGTCCAATGAATTTTTATTTGAAATATTAGAAGAAAAGTTTTTTATATTCTTTTAAGATATGCTCCCGAATTATATTAACCTTAACTTAATTTTACACATTTTATGTGTTTGACACATCTTAGAATGACGAGTGTAATATATACCGGAATGGTCTAGAAATTCTATGAAGCACTGATACCAGCTTCGTCCATTAAGCACTATTTTTTTGGATTTTTAAATTTTAAAGTTGTATATCATAGCCGCCCAAAGTGGCCGCAGAGCACAGAACTTCAATCGGCTTCCTATAGAAATGAATACACATATACGAATACATTTCTCTCGTTGGCTAGCATTGCTGTATATTGGAATGAAATTCATGAAGTCGGAAAATAGTCGGCTCAATTTTTAGCCTACCAGGACCGGCGGCGGCTGACGTACCTGCGGCTGAAAACCGGTCGGCTTCGTTCTCTGCTCTGAAGCTTAAAGTTCTGTACGTAAACCTATAGTAGCAGCTGTGGTTGCAGATAGTATCAGCTGGCAGTGCCAACTTGGTGCATTTTTTGAAATTCGACTCTTGAAAAAAATAATCAATCCAATTTTCTGATCTTCAATACCATAAAAACAATATTTCGGACGTGTTATGCAGTATCGTGTTGATGAAATTTGTTTCGTGCATGTTTCGTGCATGTTGAGCGTTTTGGTATTCGTATACGTGTCGTGTCGTATTGGAAAAATTCGACACGCGCCCACCTCTAATATAAACAGACATACAAATACAATCACAAAAACTTTTAGCCCTCAAAGTGTTGTTTTACAACCAAATTTTGTTACTATGCAAGCACTATACATACATATAATCAACAGCCATTAAAAGCAACACCATACTAAAATTATTTTTCTCATTCATACTCGTACTCCTAGCAACAACCGATAATTTTTGCTTTTTTTAATTAATCGATAATAATAAACATTTTTGATATGAACAATCGGTCACGTAATTTTGTAAAGAATTTTATGTGTAATATAAGTTCGATTGTATGTTGAGCATAAATTATCTTAAATTAAGAAAAAAAAGAAGGGGATATTTTTTGGAATAGGAAAAATATTAAGGAATTTTCTAAGAATCAAAAATGTAATGAAAATGAATTACAAGGAAAATGTTGTCTTACATATATATTAGATTTCTTGCAAATCTTCTATCAAATTGATCATACTTAATTAAAACTGAATACAAATGTCATACATATTTCATAAATGACATTTTCCTTATTTAGAAGAGTGATTAATAACCCTTTCAGGCTGCCGTGAAAGAAAGTAATTTCCTTATTTCGGCCGAAATCCAGTTAAGACTAAGTAATTTCCTACACACTTTGATATTTTCCAAAGTAGTTAATTTTACTTGATTTCGACAGATAAAATCATTAAGATATTACAAGACAAATCACTGTTTTCGTATGAAAAACTTTCCTTTATATCAACCATTTAGATATTTGCAACCTCGACAAACAACAAAAAAAATTAAAGCATCCATTTGTTAAGCAAAAAATGCTTTTTTTTAAATTAATAAAAATTTTATTTCCAATTAACACCTTTCATTGAAAAAAAATTTAAAAAATCAATTAAAAATTCAATTGAATCAGTTCAACTTTTGTTTAAAAATTTAATTGATGAAAAGTTTAATTATTTGCTTAGAAATAAAGATTTTTTTTTAAATCAATACGCAAACAAACATCTTGATTTTTTTTTAATTTTAAAATGACCTTATTAGGTCTAACTTCTTCAATGTGAATAAAACATTTTTCTTCAATTAATACATTTCACTGAAAAACTAAACATTATGAATTACAAATGTTTAAATTAAACATGCCATAGCCATATCCAAACCAAAATTCAATTGGTGTCTATGGTAATGGTTATGGCGTCATGGCGAGTCACCAATAATAAGTTTAGTGCGAACAGCTTTTTTCTATGGTTATGGCACGTCTGATTGAACCTTTACCCTACGTCTCGACTAGCAATAAACATGTTAATATATTGCAGCAGTTGTCAAAACTATGTTATTGCTAGTGGAGGCAGCTCATTGCCAGTGCTTGCAATAATTGCGGCAATAATTGTCAATACTTTTTCGTTGAAAATTATTGCGAACATGAAACGTCAAACTTGGTGTTAATTTATGTTCAACTTTTCTCTATTGCGTTTGACATTTAGATAATACTAGGGAAATTGAAAAAATATATATTAAAAAACGTGTGTAGTGAAATAGCTTGTATTGTTATAAATTTATAAAAATAAAAATTTATCGGATTAACCAGATATTTATTTACATACAAGTGAATTATATTTTTGTTCTGGACATTTTTTGTTGACTTTTTCCATATTATGGCTACGATTTCCCATACCCTTAACAAAAGTAAGGCAATCAGCAATATTGATCTGCTATTCTGACGACGTTATTGCTTTATTGCTGCGATATTTATTGCTAACCCAAAAGGGCGGTTAGACTCGTTTTACTTTAGTTTATAAAAATCATCCAACACTTTTCCCACTTTATGTTGCCATCTAACTTCAAATGAGAGCCAATGGTAACACTTAGTATTTATCTTTGCTACTTTCGTATGATTTGATTTAATGATATAATGATTAAACATAAAGAACGTGATAAAATAAGAAGTTCTTAAGCAAGAATTAGAAGTTAATTTGTGTTTATACTCTGGCATTCCGGTAAAGTCAAACTAATCCACAGAATATTCCTTGTTACAATTTTTTTTTTTTTTAGAAGTCCTTAGACAAACTGCCGCCCTATAAATAAAAATAATCATTGAACTCTTAGTGGGCACGTGCTGGCCGAAGTAATAGCTTTTGTCAAGGATTCTTTTAACTTGGGGATTACATATTTCCTTACTTTTATAAAAAAAAAAAAAAATTGTGTCAAATAAAATATTCAATCCATTTCCTTTTCTCTTAAAAAGCTCACGGGCAGAACAACAGGACACTTTGCGAGCATAGAAAAGAACATTTAAACCATAATTTCTTAATTTTGTGCAGAAGAAAAAATGCGGGATTCAACATAACAATAGTATGGCAGTGAAAAGAAATATTTTACATTAAACAACATAAAACTATAAATCTAAAAAGTTAAGCTAAATGTGGATTACATTGAAGGCATGATTGGATAATAATCTCTGATGTCGTGATGCGATGATATTTGTAAGAAAGCAGACACACAAAATACACGCAACATTTGGAATGGCAACCAACATTGACATGAAATAACTTTAACAGGAATAGGAAGTATTTTTTTCTAAATTATATTTTCACGATTTCCTTTTTTTTCTTTTGCTTTGAACTAAGATTTATTTTATAGTAGAAGTTTTTTTTTTTTGCTTAAGCATGTGCAGCATATAATACGACTATAACAAAAATGTTTCACTGAAGTGAGCAGCATTTAGTAGTTGTAATTTGATTTTAATCAGTTTTCTGCTCTGCATTAAGAATTAACATTTTCGTTAGTCTTTTTGCAAACATGGCGAAAGGCATTTTTTTTTTAATGTTACTGATGGTAATTCGACATAATATATTTGTAAAGTTGTAGGTATATTTGGAGATTTTTATCAATAAAACATTAATGCGTGAAAGGTGACAACAGTTGGATGATATCACCTATTTTACAGTGTGTATGCACGGCAGTGATGCCAATTTAGCCATTTTCTGGCTAAATTTAGCTATTTTTCATCCCATTGCGCTGATTTACACGGGCATAATTGTGCTGGCATAAAATGCCAGTTTGTAGGTGAGAGAGGCAAAGAGAGTGGTTTTGCGGTTGGCACAACTTTTCAACCAGCTTCAACCCCGCATTAGCAGCATAAAACCAATACACATACAACTTAAAAAACAGCAAATGTTAAATGAATACCAAAAACACTTACACACACACAGCTGTGTATACGAATACATTTTGTGCTAGATGAATTAGTCTCGTGTAATTTGGAAAAGAACAAAAATTGTGCGGCTCAAAAATTGTTCTCGTCTAAACTACCTCATTTAGCCGGAAGAAAACTGGGGCCTAATTCCTGCACTGGTGATCGGAATTGAATTCGAATAGAAATTAATTTCGATGGCAAGAAATTTTCCGATGATGTCACTCGCTACCAAGCGAATCGAGTTTTTGTTTCAGTGTTGGAAAAAGGCAAATATATTTATATATAAATTCATTTCACAACACTGAATAAATTGTAAGCAAAAGCATATGTTTGTATGTATGTATGTGTGCAAAAACATATGTATGTACGTACATACACACGTATATGCAGAAAAAAGAAACGAATACATAAATGTTATTTTCATTTTAATTTTATTAATAACTTAATAATAATAAATTAGTGTAAAGTTAGAGAATAGAGCACTAGCCACATTTTCGATTCTTTTATTAGTTGACCAGAAGCAGTTAATTTGTTATTTAGATGCTCCCAGAGTTGGTTGATTTTTTTTATTTTCCCCGACAACTCTTAGGCAAAACATTATTTGCAAAGTCAGTGTGTTTTGTTATATTTAAAGTCAACTAGAAATTCTTTAATTTGTATAATTTGTAATTTTTTTTATACGTACATTTGTGTATTCATTCATTTATAAATAAATAAGTCAAATATTGAACATACATTTTCTTTTTCTTCGCTTTTTCTATGTTAGACATGATTTCGAATGCCTTTCTGCTTGCGAGTAAAAACACGAACGGTTGCATTCGAATGTATGCACGTTATCGAATGCTGTCATTAGAAATTTCGATATGTGTTATTCGAAACCGAATGCGAAAATCCCAAAAGGTAAAAAACTCGCACATTCGAGTAAAAACTCGCTCGCAATCGAATGCGGGAACTAGGCCCCTGAATTTAGCTATTACCTATTTTTTTAGCCATTTTTTTAAATCTTGCTATTTTTTTTTTGCTATTTTTGCAGACATGAAATTTGTTTGTGATTTTTCATTAAATATTTATATTCGGAACAAAGGAACACTTATTTACTACCAAAAAAAAATACAACAGAGTAATATGTTATTGTTTTTTCATTAATATCAATAAATCCCTTTTCAAACTTGCAATTTTTGTTACCGCAACACATACACAAAATGTATATGTGTATTTCTACTTCAATACCACATATTCAAAAAATTGTTGGAACAAAATTTGCAAGTCTAAAAGAGCTTGTATGAAAGAGATTGTTAAATGGTAACAATTAGAGATGTGCACGTGAGTGTTTTCTGACTCACAACACGCACGCTCACGCAGAAAAATATTTTACTCACGCACTTTCACGCACGAATGATTTTGAACATTTTCACGATCAAGCACGCTCACGAATAAAATATTTTTAATCACGCACGAGTGGTTTACAACTTATCACGATCACGCACGCTCATGTTTTTTGGGTTGAAAAATAGATTCTTACATATACATATTTACATATCTATGTATATATGTATGTATGTATGCTCGTGTTTTTGTAAAATTTACAATGTAAATTAAAATAAAGCAAAGTTAATTTAATAGTACGTTGCCATATACGTGATTTAGTTCAAAACATTTGATTTGCCCAAATTAAGTAATTTGCTAAGTGATTTGCCATACATTTTTCATATGAGCAAATTATCTCAAATGACTTAATTTGCTACAAATTAAGTCGAATTTGTCAATGCAACACTGCGCTGCTGCTATTATTACAAATGCAACTCTGGGTCATCCATTATTGATGACTTACAAATCCGAAAAAGTGACATTTAAGTACGAATTAAAATGGCAGATTCTATTTGCTTATAAAAAGGAAAAAGTAATTTAAAAAAAGAAAGTTATTGTCAATGTTGTTTTCCATTCTTATGTATATGTTTTATTTATTTTGCTGTTCCAAATTATTATTAAACAAATTTGTGTGCTAATTTTAGGTTATAAAAATAAATAAACAATTCAAACGTCAAATTTATTTCGAAAATTCGAGCTTAGAAACACTTACAACACATAATGGAAACACTTCGACATGATTTTCTCAAATCAACTTAATTTGCTCATAATGGAAACGTACTATAATATCGTTTTAAATATTCGTATTCGCGGATTCGAATTGTCGTATATCAAAAATTGACATTCCGCACATGTATGTATTTATACATACATAATATAAATGTGAAGGTAAGACATATGATCAATTAAATAAATGATAATCAAATGAATGAGAAAAGCATATTAAATGAGAAAACATACAAATTACAAAAATGTTTCTGTTACCTAACATTTTCAAAGACTCCCCCACCCCAACCATAACAAATCATAACAAAACTCGAACCCCACCCCTCCCCCCTACAGCGTTACGTTATATATGGACGGCCCCTAAAGCAAAAAACATTTTCAGCGGTACAATTCGTCAGTAGTATTGTTGACAAAGGCACTGTTGAATCAGTAGTGTTTCTCAATTGATACTTCCTACAGGGTATCTAAGAAACATGCATACATACTTATAAAGGTGTATGTATACATCAAACAAAATGCTCCGAATTCGTAAAGAATTCGTAACGATTGGTCGACAAAATCTTCCGATTTAGGTACCGAAATATTACCGAAATCGTAACAATTTTTGTATGAAATGGTTGACACGACTTCGTAACGATATGTCGGTACGAATTCGTTACGATAAGTCGGTAACGGCATGTAGGTGCGATTTCTGTTTTGCTTTTATAGCAGAGTACCCCTTCACCGTTATGTTGCTGCTATTGTCGAAATAATTTGCACATTCTTACGTTTTTTAATATTTGTTACAATCCTTTTTTTTATTAACATATACATATTTATTTAAAAAAAAATTTCGTAGACTTTTACTTATGTAATCAAAAATCAAATGCTTAAAAAAATTTTCAGAGAAAGTACCGAAATGTCTTAACGAATTCGGTACGATAAGTCTAACTTCAGAAAAAGTCGAAACATTTTGTTTGGGGGTATTCATTATGTTTATAAGCTCATACTACCATACATATTACTATACATACATATATGCATTTATTATTATAAAATAATTTATTTCAAATGATTGAATACAGTTACATACGTATGTAACTATGCAGGAATGTTATCTCGTGAGAGCGTGAGAATTCGTGCGTGATTATTAAAAAAAGATCACGCACGATCAAGCACGAGTAAATTTTTTTCAATCACGCTCACGCACTCACGCGTGATTAGTTATAATATTTGATCACGAATCACGTGAATCACGGGTGACACGATAAAATCACGACATTTGCACATCGCTAGTAACAATAACATTTGCTATTCCGTTCTTATAATCGTTGCAATGTTGTTATAAGTTGTTGGGTCCAGTTGGTGTTTTATGATATCAATCAAACAAGCCAGGGCCATTTTTGTTTTACACGAGTGAAAATAATATATGAATTAAAGTTTAAATGAAAGTTTAAAAAATGGGAAATATACAAAAAGTATAAACAAAAATTTCGCAGGGAATGGATTAGTAACCCAAAAATTTAAAGACTGAATATCAGAATCTGCAAATAAATAGAAGGCGTGCTGCAAGTTTGTTTTAAATGCACAGTTTTTTGCTTGTTTCTTTATTACTTGAAGAAAAATAATTTTATTTATTACTTTAATTTATTGTTGTTATTTAGTTTTAAAAAGTTTCGGATTTGCTTTAAAAAATAATATATGAAATACCTTCTTTATTTAGTTTGATATTTTTGTAGAAGTATGATTATTATAGAAATTAAAAAGGTTGTTTAAAATGAAAACGAATATATGTACCTATGTACATATATTATATATTACATGTATTTATTAGAGTTGTGTCGTTCCGGAACGACCTAGTTCCATGGAACGATCCCTAATTGGATCGGTGCGGAACGATTCCTAAAAAGGAACAGTGCGGACTTTTTAAAGATTATTTTTTATCGTTCCTCGTTCTGTAATTGCAAACCGCCTTGAGGTGCAATTAATTTGTTTTGACAAACGTCAAAGATAAACGTTTAAGAATGTGTTGCTTCGTTCACTTATTTATAATGTTTATGATAAATTTTGCTATTTTCAAAAGTTTATTGCTTATTGTGGGCTATTATTTTTTTACAAATATTATATGAAAACAAAGAATTATTTTTTTTAGTTTGTCAGAAAATTAAAATAAACCATAAAAAATTTCTGTTGATGTTTTTACGAGCAACAGGCACGTTCTCTCGTTCATTCACTGTTAAAAGTATAAGACCGGAACGATGAACGAAAGGAACGACCTAGTTCCTTGTGTCTTTTGGATCGGTCGGAACGATTTCACAAAAGGAACGATTTTGCCCAACTCTAGTTTTTATTTATTGTATCTTCATATATGAACTAACAATAAGTATTCAAATCTTAAATCTAAAAAAAAAATTATTAGGCTTGACCAGTGTCAGACATAAACTTAGTGATAGTTATAAATAATACATTAGTAGTGATAATCAAAAAAGGGTGTTAGGTATAAGAGCCCGTGTGTCCCTCTTTTTTAGGCGGATGTGTCCAATAAAGTTCAAAATATTACGAGCAAGCGGATTAGGATGTGATTCGAGTTTTGTTAAATATTTGCCTGCGTATTTTGCAATTTCTTCAGTCACTAGTGGTATATTTAAATCACGATGTATAATAGAATTTTGGATGTACCATGGAGCCGATGTTATTAACCGTAAAATTTTGTTTTGCCTTCGTTGGATTCTCTCGACATTGGAAGCTAAAGCAGTGCCCCATAACTGAATTCCGTAGCACCATATTGGCTTCAAAACCGACTTGTATAGTAAAAGTTTCCAGTCTAGGCTGAGTGTTGAATTTCTGCCCATCAGCCAATGTATTTGAGTTAACTTAAGTTTCATCTGAGTTAACTTAGACTCAATATGATGTTTCCATGTAAGCCTTCGATCAAGGTATATACCAAGGTATTTCACTTGGGAATGTTGAGGAATATTTTGATTGTTGATTCGAATGGGGGAGCAAGTATCTCTTCTTAGGGTGAACGTTATATGGATACACTTTTGTTCATTGACTTTAATTCTCCATAAGTTCAACCATATTTCCAGCTGGGTAATATGTTCCTGGAGATTGCGGGATGCCTCATAAGGGTTTTCGTGCACACTTATATAGGCTCTATCATCGGCAAATGTAGAGGTGTGGATGTTATTGCTAACAGGCTTATCACAAGTATATATTAAATACAAGACAGGACCCAGAATACTACCCTCTGGCATACCAGAAGATATAGATTCCGGCACACTCGTGAACTCTCCTTCCATAACAGTGAACATCCTATCAGTAATATAACTTTCCAAAAGGTTTTGAATGTTTATTGGCAGATATGTCTTCAATTTTAAAACTAGACCTTCGTGCCATACTTTATCAAACGCCTGAGAAACATCAATAAAGAGAGCAGAGCAATACTTCTTTTCTTCAAATGTTCTTCTTACAACTTGGACCAGTCTATGCGTTTGTTCAATCGTGCTGTGCTGACTTCTAAAGCCAAATTGATGGTCCGGGATGCACCCATTATCAGTTAAAATTTTGGACAATTTAATCATGAGTAGCTTTTCGAAAAGCTTTGAGATTGTAGATAGTAAGCTTATAGGCCTATATGACTCAGTCTTGGTAAGATCTTTGCCCGCCTTTGGAATCATTTTGATCTTGGCAAGTTTCCAGTTATGTGGAAAATACTGCATTCTTAAAATAGCAGGATTCTTATTGCAATATGAGGCAAGTTCATGAGCATTTTGTTACCTGGAGCTTTCTTCGGGTTGAGTTCAGCAATTACTTTTCGTACTTCACGCATCTTAAACCTTAAGGGACGAGGGTGTAGAGAAACTACACTCGGTAAATCAGCAGCACCCGTACATGAGTTGGGAGTAAATACAGATTTTAAATGCTCAGAAAATAAGTTATATTTCTCACTATCGCTTCTTGCCCAGCCTCCGGTCGCAGTACGCAGTGGTGATTTAAGATCAACGGGTCTTTTAAGATTTCTAGAAGCGCGCCATAAAGAGTAATTAGATGCGGACGTTACATCAAGACCTTCTAAATAATTTTCCAGTAGTGCAGTTTTTTCCACCGATAGCAGCTCTTTGAGTCGTTTAGTACATTCTTTAAGTCTCAATTTATTTAGGGGTGATCTGTGTTGTTGCCATTCTCTTCTAGCTCTCCTTTTTTCACATACAATACGTTCAATTTCCGTAGAATAAATTCTGTTAAAGCCGAGTTAGTTAAATCACTCCTTAGTGGGTTGAAAATTGTAACACCTCTTCATTGGTGGAAAATCTTTTAGCAGCGAGCAATTTTTTCAAGCTTTGTACTTTGGGAACAACAAAACTGTTCGTGAAAAAATATGATTGATATTTCAAGGACATCATGGATGCATCAATTCCTTCTATTGGGATGCTGAGTACAAAAGCGGAAGAATCAAAGAAATAAGGAATACTGTAATTATCAGTTAATGTTGAGGTAAATACAGAATAGGGCAAAAGTCACGAAGGAATTTGGAAAATTTATAACTTTTAAAATTTAAGGCTTGTCCCACGATTTCTGTCACCATCAAACGTTCGATCGACAACTTCTATTGCAAACAACAATAACGTTAGAAAATTTGTTGTTGTTTTCAATATAAAAATTCGATCGAACGATTTCTGGTGACATCGTGGGACAGGCTGGTAATTATTTTCTTATTTTTTTTTTTTTTTTCTTTTTATGACTTGTAAAATACATCTGGGAGATTAATTATGGAGGGTTGCACTGTTATCCAGCGAACCAAAATCATAGAATTTTATTTTGAACATCATCGATCAATAATTCAAACTCAACGAGTCTATCGTCGTCATTTTAATTTGCGGAATTCACCCTCCGAATCAATGATTCGAAGCTTAGTGATACGTTTTTAGGAACAAGTGTCAGTGAGGGATATTTCACGAATCCGAAGACTACGTTCAGTGGTTAATGAAGCAAATATTCAACGCGTTCAGGAGAGTGTTGAAAAGAGGTCTTTACGCAGAATATTAAAGACAAACTTACATCTTTTTCCATATAAAGTGCAGTAAGTGCAACAACTTAATCCAGGAGATTCCCAAGAACGAATAATTTATGCAGTTCGCTTGCAAGAATTTGCCAGAGAACATAATAAATTTATTCATTATCTGATAATGAGCGAAGAAGCACATTTTCAATTAAATGGTTTTGTAAACAAGCACAACAGCAGAATATGGGGTACTGAGAACTCAAGGACGGTTCATCAGCGACAATTACATCCACTTAAATCTACGTTATGGAGCGCAAAGAATTATTATGGAGATATGCTCCACTGCACACACTGCTCGAGCCACTATGCAGCTCATATGGTAGATTTTTGGCGAACGTTTAATTTCCAAAAATTCAGCATTTAATTGGCCTTCCCGTTCGCCGGATTTAACAGCATGTGATTATTTCTTTCGAGGATATTTGAAAGATAACCCTTAAACTAGTGAAGGAGAATATTCGATTGTTATTAATTTATGAAAATTATTTGGTTTTCTTGTAATAAGAAAAAATTAAACTAATATACATACATGAGTGTAGTTTTTTGCAAACGTTTTTAAAATTATTCGAATTCACTTTTTTTATTATTTGTTCGTTCGAATACTCGAATAAAAAAGACCAATAATTAACAGCACTACATTCTACCTACTGACATACTATGTGCATAGGCTCGCGGACTTGCACAAGCTGTTACAAAAATATGAAACAAATAATGGCTTTCGGTATCGAACTAAGGGACTGTCCAACGACGTCGACATCGTTCGACTTGTCGCACACTTACATTTGAAACAACAACAAAACATTAAAATTTGTTTTTGTTTTGAATCTGCTACAAGTCGAACGTTGTCGACATGGCGGGATTGGCCCCAAATTTTCATAAAATTTTAGTTGTGTTTAATGAAAATTTCGATCGATATCGAATGATATAATTTGCTACCAGATTTAAGCGAATTATTTCTTTTAAATTCAACGGTCGGGTTAGAAAAATGTGTGCTTGATCAATAAAACGCTGTTTACATTTATATACATATGTAGCTTTTAGGATGTAGACTTTGAATTTTTTCCGCTTGTACAGCATTGAGAAAAATATTATTGAAATTTAATCAAACGAATAAATATTTCAGTTTAAAATTTTTAAACGCACTAATAATCCCAAATTAATATTTTACTTATTAAGTAAAATATTTTTTTATTTAAAATACATTGAAATTGATTATTGAGGGGTTTAGCGGGATCCTATGCGCATTTCACTGTTGCTAATGCAGATCATCAGGGAACCTTTACCCAAAGCTTCTTAGAACAACTAGTTTATTATATTATAAACTTTCATTTAAACAAATGAGAAGCTCAATAACAAATAACAAAGTTCAATGTATTTTTAATAAAAAAATATTTTACTTAATAAGTAAAATATTAATTTGGGATTATTAGTGCGTTTAAAAATTTTAAACTTAAATTGTAACAATTCCCATAAAAAACACTAATTATTAACTTGACTGCACCCGGTCAAAAAAATACTTGTGTGGCAACACTCTATTCTTAAATAGCTGTTGTTGTTATTTACATTTATTTTCTTTTACATACTCTTACGAATACAATTTGAAGCTGAAAAATAGTCAGCCAATGTAGCAATAGTAAAGTAAGAAAATAAAAATATAATTATAATGTTGATTATTGAGTTCTTGTTTCAACTTTGTTATTTGTTATTGAGCTTCTCATTTGTTTAAATGAAAGTTTATAATATAATAACTCTAGTTGTTCTAAGAAGCTTTGGGTAAAGGTTCCCTTATGATCTGCATTAGCAACAGTGAAATGCGCATAGGATCCAGCTAAACCCCTCAATAATCAAATTCAATGTATTTTTAATAAAAAAATATTTTACTTAATAAGTAAAACTAGAGATACCAAACGGACGACACACTCGTCCGTATTCTAGAATCAAAATGTAAATAATTTAAGATTCAAAGAAAATGTATCAAAACTTCATAAAAAATTAATTTAAAAAAAGCCACACACAAACTTACATACATAGTTACATATGCAAGCAAGCATAATTAAATAATACATGAAATTAAAAAAACATAAACAAAATCCCTTCAACCAAGCTAATTCACTTTATTCAATTCTCTTCCTTTAAGTATTATGGCTTTCATACAACAACAAATAAGACAAAAATTGTTAGATCAAGAGAAATAATACAAACACACACACACACTCATGTTTTGTTTCTTTTTTACTTGTAAGCTAATAAATGCGTGTGTAATATGTGTGCATGTAGTAGTAGCAACCTTAAACGCTTATAGCTCCCAAAATACTAAACACATTTCAATAAAATATAGATTCTGCACATCTGTACAGAAAATCCTTTAAAACCATATAAATCCTTTTAAAATCGGTATAGTGGTACCAGCGTAAAAGGGATTACAAAAAACATGTTCGCCTATTAATTATATACATAGATAGATAGATATTAATTTGGGATTATTAGTGCGTTTATTTTAAACTTAAATTGTAACAATTCCCATAAAAAACACTAATTACGAAATAAATATTGTCACAACGTGTTACTTTTTTTCATAATGTTATGAAGCAAATAAGTAAATATTAGGGTGATCGATTATTCGACTTTTTCCAGAAACCGGTTTTCGAATAGTTCGAATATTTGAAATTATGAAAAACCCGATTTCGGTTTTTACAATTCAGGAAAAACCGGCCAACCGGTTTTTTAAGTAAGAAAATTATTATATAAAAGTTTTGATTTTAAATTGCTTTATAAGAAAAGGGTTAACAGTTGATGTAAATACTAGCGCTATTCACGGTTGGCTTTTGTAGATCTTTTACATATTGTAGCTTTGATAAATCGTGGTAAATTTAAAACACGGCAACAACAAAATGAATACATTTTTAATTAACTATGCCTACACCATCTACTATACTAAAAACTGTAGTAGATGTTGTAGCTGAATTTATTTACCAGAGTTTGTGCAAAAGAAGAACAAGCTACATACAAATTCTCTCAGAGAGTCTCTTTGAATTGAATAATAAACGTGGTTTACAATACAGAAGACGCTTAAAATCGTAGTATATTTAAAAGGGTTTTAAATTTAATACGAAGAGTGAATTCCGCTACTATAAAACAATACAAAAATTAATTACAGTGCGCTCTGGAAAACGTCAACTAATTAAAACAGCGAGTGTTGACGTTTAACAAATTGTTGACGTTTATGAATGTAGAAACTTTTAATAAAAAACATATTGATAGTGTGCTTTAAAACGTTTTTATTTACTATTAACTAAAACGAAACATAAACAAATACAAAAAAAAAGAACAAAAAAGCAACTGAACATAAAAAAGACAACACATAGAGATGCAATTTCTTTTCTATTCTAAGGGGTGTTTTTTTCAGAGGTATAGAACTTCAAATTGAAATAAAACACAGGAAAATCGTTTTAATGTCCATCAATTTGGCTTTATTGGAAGGATAATTTTATGCCATTAATGTTTAAATATGATTTCGGGCATGTGGCCGCCGCGGCTGGCTCAAATAAAGCCAATTCTACAGGTCCAATTTTCAACCACTTTTTCGAGCATATGGGGCCGTATGTTGGCAATAACGCCACGAATGTTGGCTTCCAAGTCCCCTAACGTTTCTGGTTTGTTGGCGTAGACGAGCGACTTCACATATCCCCAAAGAAAATAATCCAATGGTGTCAAATCACACGATCTTGGTGGTCAATTGACAGGTCCATTCCGCGAAATTATGCGCTCATCGAATGTTTCCTTCAATAAATCGATTGTGACGTGCGCTGTGTGGCATGTAGCGCCGTCTTGTTGGAACCACAACTCATCCACATTCATGCCATCCAATTCGGGAACAAAATAGTCGGTTATCATGGCTCTATACCGGTCTCCATTAACGAATCGATTCATTCGGGTCCTCTTCAACACTTTGCTCTACAGCGGCAATTGTTTCTTCGGTGCGCACTGTTCGACGTCTCTGCGGATGCGTATTATCACATAGAGTAAACGTAGTGCGAAAACGATCCATGGTTAACCGAATTAATTGCTCTGATGGACGATTATGTCGACCATAAAATGGACGGAGCTTGCGGTAAACTTCGCGAACTGAACCATTATTTTCGAAATAAATTTGCACGATTTGCAAGCGTTGTTCTTTTGTCAACCTGTTCATGATGAAATGGCAAACTAAATTAAATATTAATCACTTGACAGCTGAGAAAATGGCCGCCAGTTAAAAAAGTGATGCCAACTTAAAGTTCTATACCTCAATAAAAAACACCCTTTATAAACATATATATTAGCAACCTAAATATTGACATATTTAATTTTTTCAATTTCCTCCCAAGTTTCCTCAAACCCAAAAAATTATGGTTGTATGTAGAGTTTATTTCTTAATGGTATATACATATGAATGTATGGACAAGGTGGATATCTATCTCTATATAAACTATGAAGCAAAATAGCAACAAAACTAAAAAAAATTTTTGCAACTGTATTTTGACATCCATTGCACACCATAAGGCCAATTAAATTCGCCTCTGTTATTACCTCATAAAATAATTTCTATTAATTTCATGTTTCAGTAAAAAAATACTTACGAAATTCAACAAAACATGAAAAATGTACAAATCGAAAAGTATTCAACTCAGCCGGTTTTTAAATTGTAAAAAAACCGGACTATTCGACATTCGAAAAATCAACATTTTGAAAAAACCGACAACCGTATTTTGAAAAAACCGGGTTCTAAAACCGGTTGAAAAACCGAGTCGATCACCCTAGTAAATATGCAAGTATTTTAGTAATAATTCTGTAAAAAAAACCGAAAAAAACCGGGTTCTAAAACCGGTTGAAAAGCCAAGTCGATCACCCTAGTAAATATGCAAGTATTTTAGTAATAATTCTGTAAAAAAAACCGAAACAATGCAAAGATCTGATAAGACATTTTCCAAAAAAATTCATGGGACCAATCTGCAAGTAAATAAACTCTTTCAAACAAAAAAAAAATGGAAAATCTGTTGGTTAAGAAGAAATTCGTGAAACATAAAATGAAATTTTAATGGGCGTATCTCCGCCTATTTTTTGAATGCAAGATTGTGTGTTTTTCAGAGGTCAGGGTGTGTATAAATAAAGTAGAATCACTTAAAATAAAATATTAAATTTTAACGGGCTTGACTGCGCCTATTTTTAAATGGAAGATCTTTTTGGGGGACCAAGTTGTGCGGTAAGTTTCGTAAAAATCAGTTAAGTAGAACCACGCAAAATATAACAATAAACTTTAAACCCCCGCCCATTTCCTTAACTTTAAAATTGTGTAATTACAAGAGCTAAAGGTGTTTGCTAAGTTTCGCGGCAATCAAATAAGTAGAATATCATAAAATCAAATTTAAAAAATGTATTTATACAATGCGATCAATTGGGAGCTACTAAACCCTCTCAGAAAAATAAATAATTTGTACAATCCGTCTAAATTGCACCCAGGGTGACCGATGACATTTTTCAAAAAGTGGCACCAAATAGGGGATTTATCAAAAAAAAAGGGGCAAAATTTAAAACAAACGAGAAAACTGCACTAAACTTTTTATTTTTAATGTATTTTCATAATGGGTGTTTTTTTTAGAGGTATAGAACTTCGAATTGAAATAAAATACAAGAAAATCGTTTTAATGTCCATCAATTTGGCTTTATTGGAAGGATAATTTTATGCCATTAATGTTTAAATATGATTTCGGGCATGTGGCCGCCGCGGCTGGCTCGAATAAAGCCAATTCTACAGGTCCAATTTTCAACCACTTTTTCGAGCATATGGGGCCGTATGTTGGCAATAACGCCACGAATGTTGGCTTCCAAGTCCCCTGACGTTTCTGGTTTGTTGGCGTAGACGAGCGACTTCACATATCCCCAAAGAAAATAATCCAATGGTGTCAAATCACACGATCTTGGTGGCCAATTGACAGGTCCATTCCGCGAAATTATGCGCTCATCGAATGTTTCCTTCAATAAATCGATTGTGACGTGCGCTGTGTGGCATGTAGCGCCGTCTTGTTGGAACCACAACTCATCCACATTCATGCCATCCAATTCGGGAACAAAATAGTCGGTTAGTCGGCTCCAATTGCTGTGCACTGTGGCGAATCGATTCATTCGGGTCCTCTTCAACACTTTGCTCTACAGCGGCAATTGTTTCTTCGGTGCGCACTGTTCGACGTCTCTGCGGATGCGTATTATCACATAGAGTAAACGTAGTGCGAAAACGATCCATGGTTAACCCAATTAATTGCTCTGATGGACGATTATGTCGACCATAAAATGGACGGAGCTTGCGGTAAACTTCGCGAACTGAACCATTATTTTCGAAATAAATTTGCACGATTTGCAAGCGTTGTTCTTTTGTCAACCTGTTCATGATGAAATGGCTAACCAAACTAAATATTAATCACTTGACAGCTGACAAAATGGCCGCCAGTTAAAAAAGTGATGCCAACTTAAAGTTCTATACCTCAATAAAAAAACACCCATTATAACTCACCCTAAATAAAGGGGGTCAAAAAGTGGCAAGGCAGTCGAAAAAGGGGAAACGAAGTCGAAAAAGTGGCAAATTGCCACTTTAGTCGGTCAAACGGTCACGCTGATTGCACCGAGCAGTGAAGTAACAACAGCGATGCCAATTTAGCGCGTTTCGCGCTAGATTTAGCGGGTTTTAACTATGCCAAACGCGCTTTTTTCCGTCTTAGCGGAAAAAGCGCTAAATTAGCGCGTTTTGAATAAAGTTGATAATATCACTTCAGTTCAATATTTCTTTAACTTTTTTTTGTATAAATTTAACAATTTTTTAATATCCAAAACTCCGATAAAACTTTTTAAATTAGTTAATGATTCAGCTGTCGCAAACAAAATTCGCTTGACTGTGGTTAGAATAAAAAACGCATTTTATTACTGTAATGACAAAATATATTTTTTTTGAAATTTCACAAATAAAAATATGTACTACATACAATGACCCAAAAAATTTACATAACTTACAAAGCATCTACTATAGCTGAAGTATAAAAAGCATTTGAATCGCAAAACTATGTTATATGTTGTTACAAAGTTTTAGAAATAAATTAAAAGTAAAAACTAAGCATTTCGATTATTTGGAAGGCGAGTCTGATTCTGTATTAAATGATTTAAGTTAATTAAAACATAATATCAAGGAAGCAATATTGCAAAATCTGAAAAATTAATTTTATATACGAGTACTAATACATACATACATCGAATTTTATTGAAATTTAATTTAGGGCGTAGAAAATAGCGCGTTTTTCTATAAATAGTTGACAATGCTGTAACTTAGCGCGTTTTGAGAAGGGTAGTAGCGCGTTTCGGTTATAAATAGTTGGCATCGCTGAGTAACAATGTCAAAAAAAAAATACTAACGCATCCCCTTTTTTGAGTCAAATGAGCCTCAAATAATATGCTAAAAGTAGTACCTGTCACATTTCACCCCTTTTATTCACGAAAAGTTTACTTTGCAAAGTCATAATTCAGCTGGGTGAAAGACAAAGGGAGGAATACTATCTCTTCCTGTCTTTCTCACAGCTGAATTGAGACTTTGCAAAGTAAACTTTCCGTTTGTAAAAGGGGTGAAATGTATAAAAAATTATTATAAAAATTTTATTTTTAGCTAGGAAATCTTTTAGTCTTAGGGCCAATTTCACCAACTCTATTTAAATATCAATTCATATTTAAATGTCTATTTTCATTATTTTTTGTATGGAAAAATTACTTTTAAATATGAATTGATATTTAAATAAAATAAGTTGGTGAAATTGGCCCTTAACATCTCGAAAAACTACAAAAATATGATACATCATATATGGTAACGCCGTGTGATGTTTTTGAGCAACTGGCATTTAGTTACATTATTTAGTTAATAAACTTCTTTATTTTCCTTATTTAAATTAAATTGATTTATTAAAAAGTTTCTAACCACTCAGAAGTCGCTTTATCCATTTTAACTGAGCGATCATCGAAGAAACTTTGTCCCGCAGCCAAAATGCCGAAGCATTACGAACTAACAAAAGACAAAGTTCAAAACCTCACGCTATAGATAAAACGATATACCTCCTCATCGCGGGTACAGTATTTTACATTTTGCAATGCAAATAAATGAAGACTCACTACAGAAATGATCCTGTGAAGTATAGTCTTAACTTTTAATGGTCAAACCTCAACTATTTCAGCAGATATTCTAATGAACTAGATGAGACTTACTTACTAAAAATCAAGTAGCAGCTAAATTAATTAACTTGTAAACAGAAATAAATACTGTACAGTATAACACGCTTAAAACGAACTCGAACTCAAAGAAAAAACAACCACTTGCGGTTTCAGCGAATTCTTTGTTAGAATGTCTTTCACGCCTATTATATAATAAAATATCAATCGCAGATTCCCAAAGTGGTCATTTACTCAAACAACGTCATAACTCAATAAATGGAACACCTGTTAAGTCCAGCGGAACACAATTTTCATTTAGTGTAATTGCATTTACTTAACACAAAAGCCCAATTCACAATCTTGTGCAAATAGCCTTGCATCGTAGCATTTGCAAAACGGTATAGTATATTGATACTCACCACTAAGAATTGTCAAGTGGTGAGTATATATATACTAACCATTTTGCACATGCTACGATGCAAGACATTTACACAAGATTGGGCTATAGTTTTTTTGTGTTAATTTAAAATAACAAAATTAATAGTTTCGTGGTCCTAACACACATTTAGTTGCATTTAATTTAGACGGTTTTTTGTCCCTCCTGAAAAATTATAATAAATATTAGCATATTTGCCGACTAAGCCAACGATATTTCATTTTATATTGTATAAAAATTTCACATATCGCACTTGATCAACAAGATGGTATTCACTCAAAATTTTAAAATTTTCAGTAGAGACGAAAAACTGTTTGTGGTTAGATTTTTAGGAGAATTTGAAAATCCAAATACATCATGGTAAGCAAATTCCATTTGAAAATATATTTACATTGGTTTTATTTGAAAAGCTTGCAATTATTGGGGAGCAATATCTATATTTTGAAAAGAGTCTCAAATCAGAAAAAAAAAATTGAGAAATTTTATCATAAAAACAGTCACATTTCGAATTAAAATTATGAAGTAAAACACATTTTATCAACAAAAGAGTGGTCAAAATACGTTGAAATTTTTACAGTAGATAGATATTGATGTTGTTAGTTTATTTCTTGCAAAAAGTGAAAGTTAAAAAATTTTGACTTAATACCCTCTTGTTGATTGAGTGCGATATATATATGTATATATATATATATATATATATATATATATATATATATGCAAATGGTCTTGCATCGTTGCATGTGCAAAATAAGCGATATGTACAATGTACGAGTATGTATATAATTTAATAAAATGCAATAATAGTTGATTGGTGTTCGTTATCACAGAGTTTTACTGTATCAATAAAGAAATACTAAAAATTTTTGATAGCATGAGAAACTTTTTTTTTTTTTTTTTTGTTTTTGTTTGTTCTTTTTATTTTATTTTAATAGCTTGCTAGTGGCGTGTCTTGTTGGTCAGGGTTGGAAAATTATGAGCCATCGTAATTACTCCGTATATTCAATAAGAATATGCAGGGACCGTAACGGTTATAATTTTTATTTCAAATATTACTTCTTGATTTTTATTTATTCCTCAGAAAATAAAAGTTATTTTGTGCGTTTTATTTATTCATCACAATATAAAAGTATGTACATATTTACTTATAATTCCTTGAGTGAACAATGTAAACTAGTTCAGTCTAGTTGTTCCTTTTTGTTCTTTTGGTCTTTCTTGTCTTTGGGAAGAAAAAGGAACAATCCGTAAAAGAAACAACAACTCTTGAATATATCGGATATTTCATATTTTTTTATAAAACTAGCTGAGCCCGACAAACGTTGTATTACTCTCAGTTATGTCATATATTTTTCCTCTACAAATTACTCCACACAGTGGTCACTTGTTGAGTCAGAAACAAACAAAAACCTACCGGGTATTGACCCGAAACTGTGCTAAAAATTTCTGCCACACAGCGCTTATAGTTCCAGAGATCATGCGTTAGAAACAAACACACACTACGATTTTATATATATAGATTTATAGATAAAGATAATAAAGGTATTCATTTCAAGTTTTTTTTTTTGTTTTTTTTTTGGAAAAAACTGAAATGAATACCTGTAATAAAAATAATTTAAATATTTAATAAAAATTAATACACAACCATTTAAGTACATATGTATGTTAATATATTTTATTTTATAATTATATGTAAAAGAGTATCTAGGATGAGAGCAGGCCTAAATCCGCTACTAATGAGAATTCCCAGCTAAAAAAATTATATATTATCCATATATTTTTAATATATGAATGTACATAACTGTATATGAATATGTATGAATTCATGTATGGAAATATATGGGATTATACATTGCAAAACTATTATACAGGGTGGGCCAAAAGAAACCAAGGGGTGTAAAAGTTTAATAACTTTTTTGTTTATTAATTTATTTTATTTTTTCTTTCAGATTATATAGACAACACTTGGAGAATTTATAATGGAGAGGTTCACAACTGAACAGAGAACCAGAACAATAGAATTTTATTATTTAAACCAGAGATCAATTATTTTAAGCTCATTTTCATTTGAATGGCTTTATTAATAAGCAGAATTGTAGGTTCTGGGGTTCTCAAAATCCAAGAGCCATTCATCAACGCCAATTGCACCCCATCAGGTGTACAGTATGGTGTGGGATCACATCTGAAAATGTCATTGGGCCCTACTTCTTCGAGAATGAAGATGGAAGTGCTGTAACCGTAAATGGAGAGCGGTATCGGTTTATGATAGAAAATTTTTTACGTCCTGCTCTTGAAAACAGACCTGGTATGTGGTTTCAGCAGGACGGAGCCACTGCCCATACTGCCCGAGACACAATGGCACTTTTAAGTCAAATTTTTGGAGAGCGAATAATTTCTCGAAATTCGGAAATTATTTGGCCAGCGCGATCACCAGATTTGACAGCACCCGACTATTTTCTTTGGGGTTTTTTGAAGGAGCGAGTGTATGTGAACAAGCCAGAGACAATCCTTGAACTCAAGGCAAACATTGTTCCAGAAATTCGAACGCTACAGCCACAAGTTTTGAAAAATACTCTAAAAAGAGCCCATCAGTGCGAAGCTGAAAACGGTGGTCATTTAAGAGACATCATTTTTCATACTTAGTGTAAAAAAATTTCCATTTTGTATATTATATAATCTGAAAGAAAAAATAAAAAAAAGTTAATAAACAAAAAAGTTATTAAACTTTTACACCCCTTGGTTTCTTTTGGCCCACCCTGTATATGAACTAATATATGTACTAATATATGAAATGTATTGTAATATATGAGCTCATACATATATGGAAATTTCACTATGAAGCTCTTCATATGTGGATCCATATATAGAATTAAGATTTAATATATGGAGCCATATAAGAATGTATGCATACATGATATCTGACATAAGATCGTTTTTTCAATCAAAAAATCTTGGTATTTTATCACTGGTGAATTGGAAATCCATTAGAAAATACATACGGTATGCAAAGTTTATATGCGTACAGCCTCAACCTTTAAAAGAGAAAAACTTTTGTTACAAAAAAACTATTTTTGTATGATTTTATACATTGTGGCCCAATTTAATATATCAAATAATCAAAAGCAAAAGGATAATTCGGTCATTAATTTTATAGAAAATAACAGAATTATCTAGATAAGAAACAAAGTCCATATTACTGCAAAAAAATATATTGAAAACTATTGTTAGACGAATTATTTTTTTTTTATAATTAATTGCATTAGTTTTTAATCTGATTTCTTAAATTAAATTTTATGTACGAATATGAGTTTTGTATTTTTTAAATAATTGATTGACCTTTCAACTTAAAATGATGAATGAAATGACTTTTAGTTCGTTTTTCATTATTTGTCCAAACAAATGTTTCATTAAATACAACCTCCCTGTTCAAAATCTAAAAAAAAGTAATTTTAGTAATTTAATTTATTGCACAGCAGTGCGCTTTTGTGAATCAAGAAAGTATGAATATAAACTTTGAATACTGCAGGGGGAAAATTTACACATATGTATGAAAAATGTATGAATATATATAATCATATATGCCCATATACCCTCATTTCTCGGATCCGAACCATATATGGGATATCATATATGCTCCATACATATTTTTTTAGCTGGGTTATATGAAACTTGATAATTAATATATTTTGGACTATGGTTTTTATTAAGTAATAATCTTTAGTATTAAAGGAAAATTCGCTTCCTCAGTTAGGTGTCATTGTGATACCCTAGGAGCACTTGATACTCGATTGGGATTAACTTCATAAGTCTCGTTACCTTATGGAACCACCGAGGATCTCAAAGGATAGTTTGCTTAAATCAATCTTCCCCATAGCATCCACACGATATTTTATTTCATAAAAAATTATTTTTTAATGATTGTATGGTGTTCGTTATTACAGAGTTTTAGTTTCTAAAGAAAGCAGAACTGATAATTTATGATAATGCAAACTTGTTGTTGTCGTGTTTTAATAATATGATAACAATGTGTTAAGATCAGGGTTGGCAACTAGTTACCATTTTAATTATATCGCTAGTTTGATATTCAGGATTGTGTGTTATATATGTATTAGAGACTTGCGTAAACAGTCTTGAAATGTAAATACGTCATTTTTTTAAATGTTTTCACGTCGCATGTATTATAGTAAACCAATAATAAATGCTGTCGTACTATAAGCGAAGCACGATGGATGTATTGGTGTACACAAGCGATGTCGCCAAGACTGCTTGTTTGTAACAAACACTCAAAAGAAGTAGTGTTGATTTGTGTATGCTTGTTATTTTGCATACTGTACGTTCGAGTGTATGTGTAAGATGTAGATGTAGATGCATACAACTAATGTTAATGCATGCGTGTGCGTTTCCATGTACGCAGAAAAATAAAAAATCATACACACGTACATGTATGACGTTTGTATACGCGCTCATGCGTAGAAAGAAGCAATCATCACAAATTCTTCCGTCAGGAAGTGTTTTCTTCTTTACTCCTATACCTACAATACTTAAACAAATTTCTTGCAAACAGTGTTGTTAACGTTTGTTTTATAAGATTTCGCTGTAGTAAAGCATTTGAAAAATCCCTCATGTCTTAAAAGTTCTTATAAGATGTCTTGTGCAGGACACTAATATGTATATAGGTAATGAGGGTAAAGCACAAAATTAAACCTAAAGGGAATTCGTTAGAAATTGAAATCGAAAATATTCTGACTTTCTTAATTTTATTTTGAATACTTACAAAATAATATGTATGTATACACAAATAATTTTTTGCTTTCAAATATTAGCAAGTCCCATACTTGGGCTAACACACTCCAAATAGCGATGCCAACTTGCTGCTTTTGGCAATATTTTTAGTGCTTTTTGAAGACTCAAAACGCCAAATTTTAAGCGTTAGTGCCAAACTAAGAAAAAGCACAAAGCAGTGCTTTTAAGAAATTTGTGTATTTTCTTAAAATGACTTTAATAAAAACTTGGTGTATTTATTTTTTCAGTGTAAAGCATACCCTTTTCGTCTGATATATTTCATTAAAGATGATACTATTGCAGAAATAGAGAATTGCTTACAAAATATTAAACATTATTAAATTTCATCGTTTGAATCTTCACTCGTTCTTCACGTTAGTGCTTATTATTATGCTATTACGATATCAAAATTACGCTTTTAAGTGTTTTTTTTTTTTGTAATTTTGATGTGCCCTTGAAGCAAAAAAAGTTGGCATCACTGATTCCAAATTCTTGGTTGTGAGTAAATTTCAAATAACAAAAATTCATTTATTCATAACTATGTACATATTTAAATACATACACAAATACATGTGTATGCATGTGCCTTAATTATGAAAGTGGTCTAAGTGACATGAATGTTTGATTCGAAACATTAAATAAATCTTTAAAAAAAAATTCAATAAATATTTTATAAATATAAAAGAAAATTATATCAGACATTCACTTCAATAGTGTCATAACTCAAAAAAACTAGTTTTGCAGAAAACACGTTTAAAGTTTTCAATTTACATATGTCGAGAGCCTATATTCAAAACACGTCAACTCACAAAAGCGAACTTTTCAGTAGAGCGAAAAAACTAGTTAATTCGCTCAATATTGTAAAAATAAATGATGTGCCTTCCATAATATGGTTTAAATATGCTTACTGATTTATAGGTCTGCAAAAAGTATTTTATTTTGCACTGGTTTGCATATTGTTATGAGATAGCATATTTTAGTCGATCAAAAAATAAATATTTTCTTAGAGTTAGCATATTTTGTCGGAAAAAATATGATTTTTTTTAATATATTTATTTTTCAATTTGTGAAATCTTTTACTCAATACTAGATATAATAATTGAAAAGCTACAATAAAAAAACTTAAAATACTTTAAAAAAAATAACATAAGCCTGACTGAAAGCCTCTTCACGCTCTAAGTGGTCAGCTTAGCACTCTCTAACTCACTCTCTAGTGTAACAGGGTTACTACAAGTTATCAATTTCGAAAGCTTATGTCATTGATTATAATCGGTCCATACAAAATGTTTCTATTCGATTAACAGTTTAAAAGTTATACATGCATTACCAATTTTATTTATCGGAATCCCTCGGTAATAATATATTAAAAGTGACCATATCTCAAAAGCTAGCCATAGGATATCAAAATCCCTACCAGATAGATTCGTGTTCAGCAATCAGATATGAGGTAAAATTATTATAAATTCCAAATTTTTTAAAAATATTGGAAATTTACATGGGAGTTAGCATTTATTTTGACCAAAAAAATTATACTTTGAAATAGCAGAATAAGAAAAATTTATATAAAACGGGGAAAAATCATTTTTTGGATTCGAAATTTATACTACAGATGAATATTTCATAGGGGAGCTATTTGCCATCGGAAACTCATTTTGACCAAATTTGAGTTGACGTGTTTTGAATATAAGCTCTCGATGTACAACTCAATGAAGGCATGAACAAATATTCTTCTCTCACGAGCTGATAGTACAAGATATTTATGTATATGAAATTTTTACGCAAGATAAAATACGAAATTCATTAGCGGAGTTCGATGTTTGATGCGAATTGTCTTGCCTAAGTGCAAATGCAAAATATTGTAGCTTTTCTTTCAAATCCAACAACAAAATACACATACAATCCAAAGAAAAGCTACGATATTTTGCATTTGCACTTACGCAAGACAATTTGCATCAAACATCGAACTCCGCTATTCATTTTTTGAGTTATGACACTATTGAACTGTATGTGCGATATTAATCGCAATCGTAAATTAAAATGTATAAAAAAAATTTTTTTTTTGATAGGTATGTATGTATGTTCAAATGTAATCTCAACCATAGAAATACATATATGTATGACTTAGAACACTTTCATAATTAAGGGCACATACATATGTATGTCGTCGGTTGGTTTCTGGTTTGATGTATGGAACAAAAATGTGTTTTCAAGAAAATCGATGAAGAATGTTTACTTCATTAGTTTTATAAAATACACGATATAATTTTTTGTTTAATAATAAAGGTAAAATATACATATGTACATATGTTTTTTATTCAAACTTAAAGTTGATAAACTTTTTACATCCAACATGAAAAGTTATTAGGACTTAAAGAAAAAATTACAAAAATCTTTATCAACGCATGTCACAATCATAAAAATAATATTGTTCGCTACTTGTTCAAGTAGGTTAAGTTACTGTATTTATTTAAGTAGATATCAAATGTAAAAATATCAGTTTTATTCATATAACATGACTTTTAGTGGGAAAAGAACGGGAGAAATTTGATTAAGTTTAATAAAAGAAGTTTTATTAATAAAAAATAAATATCAATTCATTTGATTAAAACATAAACACAATAATTTAATTTTTGTACTTTGTACAGATGCGAATAACAATATTATTTTTTATTTTATTTATTTATTTATTATTATTTCAACCGTGCCCATAGCGCCATGTACGATTGAAGTAGTATTAACAATAGAATAGAAGTATAAAATATATATGCCAACAATATATATACAATATGTACAGTTGGTATTATATACAATATACTTATAAAATATTATAGATACTATGCCAAATAGCCTTTTAAATATTTAATTGAAAACATTATTGTGTAAAATGTGCTTAAAATTGCTAATTGAGTACTTTTACGTGGGAAATGTGCCACATATCCCCAAAATTGTCGATTGCCGTAAAACAGATTTTACAATGTTCAAACACTTTTGGAAATGACGCAATATTGCAGCTCTATATCTCCTGATATATTCAAGATATCGGAAAACTGATAACGAATTTGGAAATAGGACATATTATTCATACATATATAATCAATCAATAACTCTATTTTTTTAATTTTCCTTACATCAAACCAGAAACCAACTGACGATATGTATTTATGTATGTATGTACATTAATGAGTTACCACATAAAACTTTTTAAAAAAGATTTATCCTAAATACTTCAAAAATAGCACTAAAATTTTAAAAATAATGTAGATTCAGTTCAAGTTGATTGAATTTTTTGTTTTTTTTTTATTTTGCTTCGAATCAAAATTAATAGAATTGTGGTGCAGCAGTTTATTTTTACATACATATGTATGTCAAACCAAAAATGATTTTCTTTATTTAGAAAATAATTTAAAGGTATTCATTTCAGTTTTTTTTGTTGGAAACTGTGTGCGTATGAAATTAAATTTTGCAGCCGCTAGAATGATCACTGTAGTTGTGCATCATTCTATAATAATGTTGAAATTACTGTATAGTCAACGTGATTAATATGGGGATATAGCTCAGTGGTAGAGCATTCGACTGCAGATCGAGAGGTCCCCGGTTCAAACCCGGGTGTCCCCTTGTTTTTTTTTTTTTAATCAATATTTATGATTTTAACACAATAATTACTTTTTATATGTACAATGGAAACAAAATTATAGCTTTTTACGACAAGTAAGAAGAGTGAACGAAATGTGCTTATTTTGAGTGACCGTTCTTTTCAGCTCATCACACTTTGCTCTACTATGTATTACATTTGTAAAGAAACTTTTTGTCAAGGGTAAGGAATAAAATTGAGCCAAACAGAGACGTAAAAAGTGACACAGTTATGGACATGTGTGTGGCCACATTGTAAAGATGAAGTATATGGACACAATAATTAATATAATAAAATAGTTTCAGTGTGCAACAGTTTTAAATAAATATTATATAATTGCAGTTGTTCACACTAGCATTTTCAAACAGATATGTCTTAATATATTGCGACGTTTCAATCTTAATACTTTAATATGATGAGTAGGCAAGTTGGTTTTTTTTTTGTGTGTAAATCAAATTTAATACCAGCAGGTGGCAAATTTATAATAGAAAGTGTAAGATGAAAATTTTATATATCATTTATAAAAAAAAAATACATGTACCTACGTGTTAAAAAAAACGATTTAGATACAAAACTGATTTGAAAACGATGAAAGGTGTGATTTGTTCCAATTTATTTTTAATATTTTATTAATACTTTTTTGATAAATTTCATTTCATAACTCTATTGTATTTTATTTATGTTTTTTATCTTTTGATGTTCTTTCTTTTTACGTCAGTAGTTTGAGATTGGCTTAAAAATGATTCTAAAAATCATTAAATTGGTTAAACCTTCTCAAATCGATCGTTTGGAAATCGTTTAGAAAACGATCGTTTTCCATCACATATGTACCTGAATATCTAGTTCATACATTATCTAATATTTCCATTGAACTAATAGAACGAACTGGTGCTCTATAACGAACAGTATCAGTTTAACTAGTTTGTTAGTGAGCCGCACAACTCTAGTGAACAAATTCAACAGAATTTGCCTTTTTTATAAGGCAGAAACAAAAATTTCAAAATTTCAATTACATTACAACTATATATAGTGTTTTTTTTTTAGCTGCATGAGAAATATCTATATCGGCAAATATGGTTTGACATCTGATAATAATTGCGTTCGCGTACTGAAAAGTTTTTAAAATTTGTTACTGAACTTTACTGCATTTTACTAAATAGCGTTCGTTTACCCAAAATACAGTAAATGAGAACACAAATTGAGAGAGTAAAGTGACAGTTATTGACTGAGTGTTTTGCAAATTTTTACTGCAGAACTTTGTCGTAGTAAATTTTAGTAAGATAAGAACATATGATTCAAAATGTAAACAAATGAAAAGTAAGCAATTGAAAAGTGTAAAAATTTGAGAAAAGGTTAAAAAAAAATTGTGAAAGTCATTAAAGAATAATTCATTTATAAATCATAGTAATAATAGCTGTTAATATTCATATTTTGTAATATATTTTATTATACCTTTTGTTTTGCAATTCATTTTAATTACTCAGAGTTGTAAAACTGTAAAGTATCTGGGTACTTATTATCGCACTTGCTTTTAAAGTAATCAGTAACATTAACAAATAGTCATGTATTTTTTATTAATTTAGCCAACAACAAAGCAAGGAAATCAAAAAGAAATTAATTACAAATATTACATGAAACAAGTTACAGAATTTATTCTTAGATTGTCCGTGTTATAAAAATATTGATTCGAGTACCAACAATTAAAAGAGTTGAATAGTCAAAAGGTTATATATTTTTCAACACTATGTGGAGTTAGAGTCAGCTGTTTCTTTAATCTTACTAATTTTTACAATTTTTCGTTCGCGTACTTTTTTTGGCTACCGATCTTTTTGAGAGTAAATTTTTTTGCAGTAACTACTCATTTACTGCATCTTACTGCAAAAGTAAACGAACACACTTAATGTCAAACAGTTTTGACATTTCTGTTCAATAAGATTTGGCAAGTCATCATAAATTGTTTAACGTCAGAAAAATGCTTCCAAATTGTGGAAATTTACTTTGAAAAAGTAAATCTGTGCGCGAAGTTTATAGAGCACTTCGTCCATTTTACGGTCAACATAATCGGCCTAGTGAATAAGCAATTCGTGCAGTTATTGATCGTTTTCGCATTAATTTTACTCTACTCGATTCAAAACCATCGAGGCAAAGAAATGTGCTTATCGAAGAGAATATTGCTACTCTTTTAAAATGAGCAACGAGCTGCCGTTACGATGAATAGCGAGAGCTATCGAGAGACATGCTGACTGACCATTGTTGCCCTTTGGCATTTTCAGCATTCAACTTTTAAAAAATTCTGCCAAATGCTTTTGGCAGCATTTGCTTAAAATAAAAAATGTTAATTTTTTAAATTTTTTTCAGTGTAAATTATTTTAAACTAATGAAACATTACGTAATTTAGATACACGAATACCTATGTATTGTACACATATGTACATATGTATATGGAGCCCTATTTTCAATTATCCGTAAGCGACAAAAATTAAAGTTTTCAGCAGACGGTTTTTATAGTATCCAAAAATATTTTACCACACATAAATTGTTGCTAAGATAAAATTTTACAGCCTGCATTTTAAAAGATATCAAACATTTCGATATTTTTATTATTCTAAACTATGGGTACGCCATAGTTTTAATTTGAACATCTTGCTTACAATTAAACCGAAAATAGGTCTCTATATACATACATGCATATATTATATGTATGTAATTATTCAATAATTTGTGATATAGCATGTGCTTGTCATTGGAAATCTACTAGTAACACTAAAACAATTGACTATGTACTGACCACGTAGTTCTTATGGCAACAAGGAGACATACCAACCAGACTTTACTGGTACATTTCTATACTTTACGTACATAAAAATTTATGTATATTGACAAGTTGTTGAAAAATTCACCAGAAATATACCACATCTGTTTTCTCTTTCTTTTATACTGACGAATGGAAGAAAAACTGTAAACAATGTAACTACTAAAACTGTCACCGGAATTTTAGTGTTGACATGAAGGCACTTGGCTCCAGTCTGAAAATACATAAATATTCATATATATGGATAATATCAAACACATACATATGTATGTATGTATATACATATATGTACGTGCTATAAAAGCACCAGTAAATACTAACAGCCTTATTTATAAAACTTAAAGTCTTTATAAAGGTTTTTTAAAACAAATTTTCATACAAAATTTTTCTTAAAAAGCCTTTATAAAGCCTTTTTAAGTTTTATAAATAAGGCTGTAATAAATTTGTATAAACATGAAATTCAAAGCTATTTCAATAAAAAATTATAAATTTAAATCTGGCATTATATATTTGTTTGGTATAACATTTTAGCAGATTTTTTTTACCGATCTAGCATTTTCTCTTCTGGCAACACTGATGCTGACTGAATTTTTGTTTCCAAAAATTAATTATCTAATCATCAACGACAAATAGTTATTTCTAATAACCTAGGGTTTACACGTGCAAGTGCAAGTTCGAAAAACTCAATACACTAAATCTCTTTTACTAACACATCGACACTTTCGGCACTTGCAGTGTACTTCCAACTCAACTGCCAAGGAATTTTACAATACAGTGACTTGTCGAACTTGTAGCAAGTAAATGGAAAGTTAGCTAACAGTGTTGCCCTATTAATAGTTTAGCACAAATTAACTGGATTTCAGTGTAATGTTATATGAGTTTTTACTCATTTTAAATACATTTAAAAGCTAATTTAATAATTTTTTTTTTCTTAAATATTCATAAATCGAGCAGTTTATTAATTTTTTAGACATAAATAACATTGAAACAATACGAATAAAGTTCAACATTAAAATTGAAATTTTTTATGTTACGGACAACTCTGCACTAAAAGGCAAACATGCAAGTTGCAAGACAGTCGGGCATTTGTGCGAAATTTTCGTTGATAATACGTACACAGAGCTTGCATGCAAGGTACTTGCATGTGTAAACGCAGGGTAAGAGGTGCAACTTGCCACACAGCGTGCTTAAAAATCTATCAATTTTGTGACAAACTTTGTTTTCAAAAATGCTCCTCTTAACTGCCCCCTAGTTCATGCGATTTAACGTCTCGGGATTAATTTTTTTTTTGGGTTATGCTGAGTCATTTTCTTATGCCGGCAAACCAGCAACTATTGAATCATTGGATATCAAAATGCAAGCCACTATTGACGCCATATGGCCAGATTTATTGGAAAAATTAGTCGAAAATTGGAATGATCGATTGGACCATGCAACTCCTGGCCGGAAACCATACTTCAAAAATAAATTCTATGAAATTATCTGCCAGATTGTAATAAAAAACAATTTCATTTCAACAATATTTCTATCTTGTATTATTATCATTTTAAGTTCTCATGCAGCTAAAAAAAAAAAACTACACGACTACACATGATATCTGAAGGATTATTTACTTACTTGCTTGGGGAATAAAATTAATATTTATGTATTTATGGAAAACTAGTATGTATGTTTGCATTTGCATCAATGAAATGTGAAATTATACTCGTAGGTGAACAATTTGTATCTTGAATTTTTTTTAAATGGTGGTTTGTACACTTTGTGATTTCTTACCTATGAATTAGAAATGTTAGTTTAGAAAATGTATTATCTTATTTATAATTAAATTTAATGTTTTAAAAACCTTTTTTATTTACTTGATTGAAGCATAATTATGTTTGTTATTACAACTTATTCAAATTTGTTTATTTTAAAATAGATTAATTTGGAAATATTTGACCTAAAAGAGAAGAACAAAAATAAGAATATTAAATATATAAAATAAACATGTATATAGTTTTAAATAAAGAAGTACCAACCATTAAAAATTATTGTATTTGATTAGGCTTTCAAGCCAATTTCTCCGGGATTGAAAATTTTAATATTTCTATCGTTAACTTTGTACAAAATCTCCTTAGAGGAGTAGTTGCACTCGTAACTGTTATCAGCTTCATCCTGAAATTTTTTGATTTGTAATTTGCCATCAACTTCACGAAATACGCCACTTTTCAGTTTAACAACTCGAATGTGTAGAGAACCCAATTTGGACACATTATTGTCATCCAAATTGTAAATGTCACAATTACTCATCTTAGTGATAATGGTCAAATTTTCATTCACTTGCGTTAGATTGACCAGGCCATGACAGAATTTTTGTATGTCCTCTTTGGTGGCACCTAAATTATACAATATGGCCAAATTGTCAATTATGATGGTGGTGTTAATGCGTGATGTGAAATTGTTGCTTGATATTTGTTCCTTTATGTCAGCCAACAGCAAATCGGTAACGCGATTTTCATTCACCAACCATTTGCTGCTGAGGAAATCTTTTGCCATTTCGGTAAGAGTATCAATAACACTGAGAGTTTTTCCCAAGAATATATTGCAGTTGTAACCCAAACGCATGCCAGCATTGAAATAGTGCTGATAGTTGTTTTGTAAGCATACGAGCAGAGTACCGGCGTTGGAAATACGTAAACGTTGACCCAAAATGGAACTTATTAAAAAGCTGCCATCGATATTGGATTCCTCACTGATGTGTATGAAGGCGGGCAACTTTTGTTCGTTCAAGCCGCAGGCATATAACACAGATGCAGCCATATTGCCTAAAAATAAAACTTAATTTGTTTTAATAAGACTTGTTAAATAAAAAGCCAGGGATTTAAATGGTAAAACTCAACTTTATATGCAATAATAATAATAATAGCGGCTCAAAAAATTATATACAAAACTCGTGAAACGTTCTGTTTAATATTTTAAAAATAAACCAATTTTTTTTTTCTTATACTCACAGAATTTTACAAATTTTTTTTAAGTATTTTCCTCATACTCTGCACATATATTTTATCGCTTCCACAGAAATTATTTTTTTTATTATCCCCTAAAATTTTACATTTCCAGCAATATTGAAATACAAATAAGCGAAGGCTTATTATTAATATAGACGACAGCCTTGAATTTTTAACAAAGGCATTATTGTTTAATATTCCAATATTCTTGCTGTGTCTACACATAATTTATTGCTAGACTCAATAAACCTTTTCACTTTGGTATCCAGAAAAAAATTGTTCGAAATTAATTGAACGAGAAACACTTTAATGTGCAATTTAATTTTAAGGCAGAAGCCAACAGTAAAGCAACCCACCAACAGCTTCAAATACTCTATTTGTCGTAAGAAGAATATAAATAAAACCCTGCAATAAACCACTGGAGGACATAAACAATCATTTCAGTCATTAACAGTCCCCGCATCTCTCATACCACTTGTAATTTATGCTGCTTTATTTTTCTAACAGTAAGCTACACTCCTTATTTTGTTGTGACATAGCCAAAACCAATCCTTGCAACGAGTTTGCGAGATAAAATAAAGAATTTGTTATTTTAAAAATTACATTTCAATTTCCTTTATTCTTTCTGTCTTTTTTGTGGTAAATTTATTAATTAGCACAAATGATTGTACATACATCAATGCTGCCCACAGAGAGAAAACCGAGATATATGTATAAGCGTATGTGCATTCATTTGTACAAAAAGCCGATTGATGTACGGAACTCTGGCCAGCAGTGAGATAAATACATATGTATGTATGTATATGTCCATATATTCATGCAAAATACCGCAAATCAAATAAAAATTCACTTTTTGATGAATGATAAAATTATTTAATTATTAACGAAAACTATATCGCTGTGTCAAAAAAAAAAAAAAAAAAAAAAAAAAAAAAGAATTTTCTTTAACAAAGCAATTTAAAATACGAGTATCAAAAATTAAAAATTTTAAAAACCCCGATTTATCCAGACAAGATGTGATATCTTCTATTCGGCTGAACCGATTTTCTTCAAACATAGCTAAGAACAATCTCGATCAAGTCACCTTTCAAACAAAAATAAAACTAAATCAAAATCGGTTCAGCAGAGTCCACGTACAGACACACACTACAAACTTATAACACTCCTTTTTTTGGTCGGGGCATAGAAACGGGTTTCAATTGAAATATTGAAATATGAAAATGCGGATGGGTATTTTAATATATTAATATTATACCCTTAATATATATACCCTTTTACCATTTTTTGGTAAAGGGTATAAAAATAATTCTTATGAAAAAGGCAGAATTATCTTATAACTATGATCGGAAATAATTTATTGTAAAGAAAAATCATATTTTTGAATTTTTAAAAATATTTACAGCCTTATTTTTATTTATAAAACTTAAAAAGGCTTTTTAAGAAAAATTTTGCATTAAAATTTGTTTTAAAAAATCTTTATAAAGACTTTTTAAGTTTTATAAATAAGGCAGTTAATTTTTAAAAATTCTTTATTTAATTTAATTTTTATAATTTCTTTAAGAACGTTGATTTTTTTCCTTTAAAAATTTATAAAAAAAAAACCCCTAAAAAAAGGAGTAATGGCCCATGAGGGGATCGAACCCGCGACCTTCGCGTTATTAGCACGACGCTCTAACCAACTGAGCTAATGGGCCCATACCGAAAGTTGCTAAAATGACACACTAGAGCTTAAAAAACTTCAAGCTGTAACCAACGTTGAACGACAGACGATCATCATAAATTATGGACCTTTTTAAAGCGTTGAGAAATTTTGTGTATATTCTTGATTTACAAAAAAAAAAAAAAAAATTATTATTATTAAAGTTATTCATTTCAGTTTTTTCCAACGAAAAAAAATTCATTTATGTACATACAAAAGTTGTTTAGTTGTTTCATTAAGTATAAATTTTGTAAAATTAATTTTTTTAAAGAATGTTCAGCAAACATGCGCTAATCTTTTCAAAACCGCTTTCGAATTGGCTTATAATGATAAAAAATATACCAAGCACAAAAGAATCATAAATGAAAGCAATGCACAAATTTGACAGATGCTGCGCATTGAAAAGCATTGGCCTTGCAATAATGAACTCGCGGCATTGCCAAAAATAACTCTGCTGTATTTATGAACACTACGCATTTCAGTGTTGCATTGCAAGCTGTATTTTTGAAGTCAGCCAGTGTGATGATTTTTGAAAATTATATTAACCCATTAACCGCCGCAATTCATATATGATAAAAGTAGTATATATCATTTTACAGGTGGAATTGGTTAGCTTCAACGTGAAGTTGGCAACCATTAACGACTAACTGGTTAAAACTTTAAACATTTGCTAAATATTAACCACCGCCTTCGATTTGAGCCGTCGCCTTTTACATACATTATTACGTCTCTTAAATGTAGTTAGACTGTGAAAAATGAATTGTTTATTTTAATTTGTGAAACATTTTGCATCATTTATGTAAAAGAATATTGTTTTATATAAAAATATTTTTTTTAAAAATATGATGGTAGTCGGCGGCTTGTAGTAAAATTTTTTGCTTCGCCGCCGCAGCAATTTTTTCATCAGCTTCTTTCTATGCTCAAGCGAATTTGTCAAAATTTTATATCAAAAAAGATATCATTTGGCACATCAGAAAAATTAAATTTTTTCCCCACAGGCAAATATTTTTTCACCATAGGGCCTGTGCCAAACGGTAGCAAAGTACTAGTGTAAGTAAATTTTTGACACTTCTGAGGTGAATAAAATTTCACTAGCCCTGGGGGCTATTAGAAATTTTGACACAACAGGTAAATTTTTGACAAGCTGCAATAAAAAGCAGTTTTATGAAATTTAAATCCACCGCTGTCGCTTCGTGCCGTCGCCCAATACAAAGATTTTTACGTCTTTTAAGTTTAATTAGACTGTGAAAAAATCATTGTTTATTTTACTTTGCGAAAAATGTTGCATCATATATATAATATTATATAATTTATTGCTACAAGAATATTGTTTTATATAAAAATGTCCTCTTAAAAATTTGTTGGTAGCCGGCGGCTCAGGCGGTCAGGCGAAGCAAAACCGCCGCCGCAGCTTTTGTTTCATCAGCTTCTTTCTATTCTCAAGCGAATTTGTCAAAATTTTACATTGTCAAAAAAGATATCATTTGGCACAGCAGAAAAATGAAATTTTTTCCCCACAGGCAAATATTTTTTTACCATAGTACTTTTCTACCGTTTGACACACGCCCATAGTACTTTTCTACCGTTTGGCACACGCCCTAATAAGTAATGCTAGGAACACAATTGGGACGAATGACGAATTTCGTCCACGTCGACGAATTCGCTGATAAGAATTCGTTGCGTAAATTCGTCGTGTGAAGCACAATAACGACGAATTTACTCAGCGAATTCAGCTCTTAGTCTCTATTTACACTATGCAAGTCTTATTGCTAAGCTGATTAGTTTATTAGGAGAGAGAGACGGGGGGAAAAGAAACATTGCTGTTCCCCTCGGCTATCTCTCCCTGAAACTAATCAGCCTAGCAATAAGACTTGCACAGTGTGATTTGGGACTTATAATTGATAAAGTTTGTTATTGTCAGTGTGACCATATAAGCTAATATTGGGCTAAATTTAGCTCATTTCTTCTGGATTTAGCTTTAAAATCTTTATTTAGCTCTTAGCTTATTTTTTAGCTTTTTTAAAAACGGATTTAGCTTTTTTAGACTTTTTTTAATCCAAATTGCGTATTCTCTAAAAATATATTAAAGACATGAGTGATTTAGCTTAATTTTATTATAAAATCTGGTCACACTGTTTATTGTGTATGTAAAGAGAGTGAGAGAAAATTGTTTTTTCGTCGTTCGTCGGCATCACTGTTGCCAGAATTGACGATTTCTCTGCATTTTGACGATTTTCACCTCTCAAAATACACTAGTGACGATTTTAAGTCCAGAAATGACGATTTTTCTAACTTTAACATATATGGCAACTTTTTTTAGTATTGCATTTTTAGAGTTGGTTTTTTGTTATGTTATAATTTTTTTGTGTTCAAAAATGTTAAATTCTGATATTTATACATAAAATGTTTCTATAACAAAAATGCTAATTATTTTTTTATAAATTATCTGTTTTAAAAATAAATATATATGTACGTATGTGAATTCTGATTTCATTTTAAGTTTTTTTAACTTTTATTTTCAATTTTAATGGTTTTCACATTTAGGTTATATACATATATTAAATGTATATGTGTATATTTGTTGAAAGCATAGTTAATAAGTTTGAATCATTGTAATAGTTTTTGTAATAAAACAATGAAAATACAAAAAAAATTAATATTTTTGATTCGACGTTTTTTTGACGATTTTCTAAAATGACTTGAAGATTTTGACGATTTTTTTCACAGAAATCTGTAGTTTTTGACGATTTCACCCCTAGAAGTTCTGGCAATTGTGGTCGGCATACAAAATAGAAATAAATTTATCTCAGAGTTCGTCACGCACGACGAATTTCGATCTACGGCGGTGTTGTGTTCATTTTCATATGACGAAACTTCGCACCGAAAAATTCGTCGTTCGTCCCAGTTGTGTTCCTAGCATAATATTTAGCATGTAGAGTATTTTAAAATCAATAAAAATATATCGGCTTAAATACATTTTTTGTCACGAAGAGCCCATTGGCCCATTAGCTCAGTTGGTTAGAGCGTCGTGCTAATAACGCGAAGGTCGCGGGTTCGATCCCCTCATGGGCCAATAATATTTTAACATTTTTTTTTCTTCTGAATATTTATAAATATTTTTTATTAATTATATATGGCTCATTTACTAAAACTCAAAAAATTAAAATTTTTTGCTAAAAAACGAGTTTAAAGTTTTCAATTTAATTGTTCTACACAATACGAAGAACGATATGAGGATTGGTTGGTTATCACGTTGTTTGAGTAAATGAACGATACGTACATATATATAGCTCTTAATGAATAAGTACTTTATTGCTTTCCGTTTTTTTTTGTATCTTCACTAATTAAATTATTTATTTTACTTTTCAACCCGGTCTAATTGCGGCTTAAACCTGAAAAAAGTTAAAAAGATTGATGGCCCATGGGGGGATCGAACCCGCGACCTTCGCGTTATTAGCACGACGCTCTAACCAACTGAGCTAATGGGCCATGTGCTCAACGACGTACAAAAATAATATTTAAATCTAGATGCATAACTAACTTGTGAAGCTTATGAACTACGTAAACAAAACTTTTTTTCAACTTTTGACGAAAGCATTAACTAATAATTTCCGTATTAAGAAAAAATAATTTTGGTGGTTTATAAAAGGTTTACAAAACAAATTTTTTATGGAAATTTGTTTGTTAAACATTTTGTATTACTTTTTTTTCTAAATAATGCGCCTTAAATGTGTAAAATAAACACATGACTTTTTAAAACCGTTAATCAATCACCGTTATTCGGTGTGAAGTGCGCTAATATGTATTGCATATGAGTAAAGCCGAAAAAAATTTTACCAAGGTAGAGTTTTAGGGATATCAAAACTACATATACATATTTAGATATTAATTAAGTAAATAATTAAAGTGCTCCCAAAGGTCTGTTTTTGCTGAAGGTTATATAAAAATATCTCATTCAAAACGCTAACATACATGATCAATTTTACACAAAATATATCCATTAATATAATTTAATACATTTCACCAAATTATAATAGTAATGCAATGCTTAATTATGTTTCCAAAAGTGGTATTTAGCTTTTTTAATGTAGCTTTTAAGCATTTAATAACAATTCAAATAAATACTTATAAACTTTGCCAAATTCGGCCTTGAAATAAATTGAAATCGTGATTTTAACATTTGCAATTGAAGTGTGTTCCTAAACAATAAACAGCTCTCAAAGTTTTAATTAATGCAATAAATATAAATAAATATGAAATACTACTTGCGAATTAAAGCACAAATTTAATTTAATTTTAAGAGTATTTTTGTATTTCTATTTTAAAAAAATGAAACTTTGTTCTTTGTGTTACTGCAAAATTAGTTTAATTAAAATTTTAAACATATAAACATAAATATTAATGAATGACATAAAAGTATATTTAATTAAATATCTATGGCAATCACCTTTTGATAAAAAAAACATGAAACCATGGAAACATTTAAATGAATTTAATTTCACGTGAAGCGAACTAGTTTTAAACACATTAAGAGTGTATTACCATGAGGTTACCCCAAACTTTCAGGCTATTTTGTTATGAAAATACTCTGCCACCAACACGATAATTAACGACCCGATTACCAACAAAAAAAATTCATATTATATGTACATATGTATGTATATGTATGTATGTATGTACATATGTATATTGTTGATATAAAAAATTTTCTTCAGACTAATTAGAGTCTAAACACAATAGGTGCGTTTGAGTACTTTTCCATTAAAATCCAGTAACTGAGTAAATACTGAGTAATTTAAAGAAATTACTCTCAATAAAAAAGTTTGCATCTAAAAGTACGCGAACGGAAAAATTTTAAAATCCAGTAAAATATATACAACAGCTGATTACCAATTTTGGTGCTAAAAAAATTATACATACATATGAAACACAAGATAGAATATTTTGTTTAATAATAAAAGTAATAGATATGGACATATGTTTTTATTTAAACTTACTTGGCCGGTCCACGATGTCGACAAGAAACTTTCTATAGCTTACTTATATTGAAAACAAAAATAAACTTTCTTATATTTTGTTTTAAATATAAGTAAGCGATAGAAACTTTCTTGTCGACATCGCGGGTCAGGCCGTTTAAGCTTTTTACCCTGAACGTGAGAAGTTATTAGGATGATATATTCAAGACAACGAAAAACTGGGAAAGAATTTAAAACAATTATGTACACAAAGTAAATTTTTTAAATGTTCCATACGTCAAACCAGGAACGGTCGACCTGACGATATGTATTTATAAACAAAAATTTCAATATGGCAAAAATTTGTCCAGTAAAAACTTGCATTTACTCAGTAAATGAACTGTCATTTTTCTCTCTCAATTCGACCTCTCATTTACTGGATTTTGGTACTCGAACGCAATCCAGTAAAAAAAAGTACAAATTTGTACAAATTTTTGAGTTCTCGAACACACTTAATGTTTGCGGTGCGGTGCAATTTCTCGTTGCGGGAGAGAAAAATAAACATAATACAACGCAAGACGGCGGCGGCAATACTTTTCATTGTTTGTTTAAATTTTTATTAATTTTTTTTGTGCATACATTTTTATAAAAAATTTACTCTTTCTGTTAAATATTTTGTAATGGAGGAAACTAAAAACAAAAAATTATTGCAATTTTAATTCGCAGATATATTTGATAAATTTTTTAAGCTTTGATTTTTTTTATGACAAACATTTTTGAACTTCAAAATCATGTTTTTTGTTGTGAACACCGCCAATTATTCAAAAGCTATGGCAACATCAGAAAGAGAGTGAAGAATTGAGAGAATAAGAAAGTCCGCAATGAAAATAAAATAGATTTTAATTTTATTCCGTCCCGCACTGCGGTTTTTTACTTCAAAATCATATGAAAAACCGCACCGCAATAAATAATCGTTACATTGTGTTCAGACTATTAATGCTGAAAAAATTAAATTAAATCTGACTTCTAATTCTGGTTCGCAAGTTAAATAAACCACACAAAAGTATTGATAGAGAAAATAAACAAAAAGCAAAAACTCTAAAGAAACAAATTTTAATACAAGCAAGCGGCCTTGGGCTAACTCATTTTGCACATGCTACGATGCAAGACCATTTGCAAAAGTTTGTGAATTGGGCGAATGTGTATTTTTTGCAAACGAGCCCTACAAATATCACAAATATGTAAATACATATATGTTTATATTATATAATACAAATTATAAAGCCAAAATGTATACAATATTCCTAATGAGTTTATCAAAACTTGTAACATTATTACGAATTTTAATGACTCACATTAATAATGTGAGATTATTGTATACAGCATTTCAGACATATCCTAAATAAAAATTAATTAAACACTAAAATAATACTCACTTGCTCTATAAGAGATACAAAAATTAATAATAAAAAAAATTTCCACTCTTATTTTGTTTATTGGTAAAACAAATTTTACTTTTCACGAACTCAAACGCACTTTTAGACAAAAACACAAGCTTTCAACTAAAACCAATAAACGATTTCATAAAATAATATACAAAAAGAAAGAAAGATCTCCTAAAAAATAACCGAAGAGAATGATAAATTGACTCATGTGTATTTGTTAAGGTAAACGTGTAACAGGGATGGGAAACGGCGATTTTAAAATAACATATGCATTTTCCAGTACATTGTCAGCGGCTCCAATCTGTATTATGAATTATCTCAGAAGTTTTAAAATCTGTTTCTATTAATTTTCTTTTTTTTATTTAAAAATACCGAAGCATATTCGGACAGTAAAATGTTCCTTTGTTTTGTGCATTTTGTCTTTCCGTAACATACAACTGACGATTTCAAAAAACAGCTGGCCTAAATCAATATGGCAAATCGCATTTTGCCTACGCATGAGTTACAGCTCATCTAGAAACAAGTTCGGCGATTTGCAGCTGACATGGTATTAAAAGTCAAGGGAGTATCAGAACACACCTGACCGAAATAAATTCAAAGATTTATTATAGCAATCAGTCGAATTAAAAATTTAAATAAAAATTTTACTTCATTCACTTAAATAATTTGGTTATTATTTCCACTCCCTCCTATAAAATTTTAAAATGTGTAGTTAGGTGATTTTGTATTTTTTGCTAACAATATGTACAATATATCTATGTTTTTGAAACGCGCTTCAGCTAAGGAACGTTTATTGCTAGACCCCCAAATTGTTTTGGAAATCGTTAATAAATAATTTTAAAATTTTGCAAGGGGTAACAAAAATCATTTTCCACCAGCATACAAAGCGAGACGCTTTAATATACATACATATCGCTTATTTACTCAAACAACGTCATAACTTAATGGAAAAAGAAAATTTTATTTAGCTTTTAAGAGTTGAGTAAATAAGATATTTGTATGAAATTTTTACACAATATGAAGAACGATATGAGGATTAATTCTGCATCATTAACTCAAAAATTCGATTTTTTAGAGTTATGACGTTCTGTGAGTAAATGAGTGACATGTACATATGTAATTGAATATGTTCTAATGCATAAGCACTTACAATACTTCTTCGGTGAAGTGTTTATTTAATAGAATATTTTAAAAAAACAAATCTGGAAGGCAAAACATACCGTAAGTCTAAACCACCCCATACACGTTTCAATTCAATTGTGAATTGAGTCTTTCAATTGAATTGATTCTTGGCCACACACTTCATAAACTGAATTGAAAGATTTTCATTCAACCGTCAAATTGATATATTTTTCACAATTACAAATTTAAAAATTTAAAACTTCTATTGCATTCATTCATTAATTTTTATATTTTATATTTAGAATTCAATCAAATTAAATACAATTTTAAAAATACATAACTTTTTCTATACAAAATAAAGCTACAAACATAAATTTTGACAGCTAATCAAGAGACTCGAACACACACAGGACAATCGAATTGAAAGATTTACTAGTCAACATGAAAAATCAAAATCTTTTGATTTTTGTTCAACCAACTCGACAACTGCCAAACTAATCAATTGACAAAGCCATACACGCTTTGATTTGGACAGCAACCGACTCAATTGAAAATTGAATTGAATTGTGTATGGGCTGCTTAAGAGTTTTGAAAGCATTCAATACAGAGTTTTCCATGCCTGAGAAATATTTTCCTTCGTTCACTGGAGCAGATCTGTCGGAGCGTTATATTAAAGCAATAAATGAATGAATTAATTGTTGCCCATGATTAGGCAGAAAATGAAAACAAAAGCAGAAATAGATAACCGAGCGTACGAATATATTTCATATCATTTATACATACACACATGTACACAAGTCTGCACATTCCACAAAATTAATTTAAAGCTTTTAAAATATTGCTTTTTTAAAGAATACCTATATGAAAACATATTTATTGGACCAAAAGATATATTCTTGTTCTCTATACTTTTTCCAGTATTCGTGGGACAAAAATTTACCAAATAAAGTGTTTTTATTTTTAATTTTAATCAATAAAAAATTAAAATAAATTTTGCACAAATGAATGTGTGAAGATTGTTAATTTTTAAAGCAGATTATGAGCTAGTTCTTCAGAAAACCGAGAGAAATGTATAAGCGTATGTGTATTCATTTGTATAAAATCCGATTAATGTTCGCCACTCTGGTGCCAGTTTGAACAGCCTGGATTTACATCAGTACTGCCCACAAAGAGAAACACGAGAGAAATGTATAAACGTATGTGTATTCATTTGTATAAAAAGCCGATTGATGCTCGGCACTCTGGCGCTAGTTTTTCTCTTAGTGGCCAGCATTGATTTACATACATACATATGTATAAGAATATTTCTGCAAGAAAACTTTCATCGTGTGAGCACGTTTAAAAAATAAAATGAAAAATTTCATCATCTAAACTTTTGTTTCTCTTTCCATTGGATGAAAATGAACTATGCCTGCTTGTATCCATTTGCGCGAAACTATAAAAATTAAAATGCTTTTAGTTAGACTTCCCCATCTGTATTTGCCGGCTATTTATTTATTCAGTGTGTGTGTGTGTGTGTGTGTGTATGTGTATTTCGATCGTTTGAGTATTCATGGAAATTATAATACAAGCGGTTAGAGCTAATGTTATCTAGTTTGTGGTGTCAGGTCGTATGATTCAATACGCTTTAGCTCTGTTTGTAATAGTTTGTAAGTAAAATCAGTAACAAACACTGGAAAAGTGTTTTAAATTAAAAAATAAATTTTTTAGTGCAAGCATAAATAATTTAAATAAAATAGCAAATAATTTAATAATAAATAAATAAACAGTTGCCGTAAATTTAAAACAGCCCACAGCAGGTGATTTCAAATTACAAACACACTTCGAACATAAAGGTTGAATATTACAAAAAAAAAAATTTTATGTGTTATTGAAATAAATAAATTAAAAAAAATTATTCCAAATGCTAAAAACGTCAAAAAAAAATAAATACATTATAGTGTGAAATTTTGTATGCTTAATATTTCACGTGCTTGGTGTCGAGTAAGATTAGAAGCACCAAGTGAATGTTGTTGATATTGTTGTCAATCATGGAAAGAACTTTTAAGATCTATCGTCTGTCAATGTTTAACATTTGTTAACCGCTCGCTCAAAGGGCGAAATAATTTTGTTTTGTGAATTATTTTTGGATCAAAATATTTTGAAATATTAAATGGCCGTATTCATATTAAATTTTTGTATAAATATCTAAGCCCAATTTAAATTTTTATATAACTTCTAAATATGTCAAACATAATAGGTTTGTTCATTTACTAAAATTTTTTACGAATTTGTAACAATTGTTACTGAATAGTGTTCATTAACTCAAAAAGTTTGCAAGGAGAGAGCGTGAAGAGAAAAAAATTGAGAAAATAAAAAATTTTTACAAATTATTACTATGTAGTAAAATTTTTACTTTCAAGAAATATACAACCACCTATTGAGTGTTTTTTGTCATATTAATTATTTCGAAAATATATGAAAAAGGAAGACTGAAAACTTTGCATTTCTTTATTTTAAAAATATGTATACGTATGGAAAAAGAAAGCATATTTTCTTAATTTATGATTTTTCTTTCATTAGCGGAATTCACTGTTCGTATTAAACTTACAACCCTTTTAAATATACTACGATTTTAAGCGTCCAAGCGTGAGCGATTTTTTCTTCTGTATTGTAAAAAACGTTTATTGTTCAATTCAAATACTCTCTGAGAGAATTTGTATGTAGCTTGTTCTTCTTTTGTACAAACTCTAGTAAATAAATTCAGCTACAATATCTACTACAGTTTTTAGTATAGTGGATGTTGTAGGCATAGTTAATTAAAAGTGTATGCATTTTGTTGTTGCCGTGTTTTAAATTTACCACGATTTATCAAAGCTACAATATGTAAAAGATCTACAATAGCCAACCGTGAATACCGCTATTAAGCCACATAAGTTCAATTTTATTGTCAAAGAATTTTGTTTGTTTCTCATATCCGATCAGAGATGGAGAGTTGCATTTTTGTATTTGTTAATGGAATAAATTGAAAATTTATGAAAAATACATAAAAATATTAAGTAATACATGAAATTGTCTAAAGTATTTCATATTAAATGACAATTTTTAAAAAAAATTTTAAAATATTACCAAACAAAATACATCAGAAAAAGTACAATTGTATCATGATTTCCATCCATGGTTATGATATGAATAAAATTTTCTTGCAAGTTTTTACAAGTATCTGGGAGAATAATTTTGTAAATTTCAGCTTTACTCTCTCGTTGCTAGTTTCTGCTGGGAAAGTAAATGAACAGACCTAATATTTGACTAGGCCGATTGAAAGAAAAAGGTATTATAAATAATTCTATTTTAAAAAAGTTTGTTTGTTTGTTGTGGATTTGAATATCTAGATGCATTTCGTTGCTGCTAGTGCTTCCATTAGCGTTGCCCATCAATCAATGCTTCCATAATAGAGAATTATTCCAAAAAAAATTAATTCAGACACCAGATACCAGACTAGGTTTTACTGTATTCTAATCATTATGTGTATTCACAAAATTTAAATAAAATACAGATATACATACATATGTACATATATCTAAATTCTATAAGCCATGTGATATTATTCCGCACGCTTTATGCTCGTTTGTATATACATAAGTACATATGGGCAATTCCTGGGCGACGGACGCGACATTCGTACACTTTATAGTGAGCCAAAAACAAGAAAGAAATGAAAAGATCCAGTGTTTTGAAGCAATACTATAATGAAAAGATATGAGCAAATAGCAGCGAGAACCGGACGCGACAAAAATATAATTTTTTTTTGTGCACTTATAGAAACGTAGATAATTCAGCGAAATTTGTGAAGAATTTTTTTTTGTGAATGTAGAAATTAATGTGAAAGATCATCTTTTGTTTGTAGATTTATGAAATATGCAAATTTTGTTTTAATTTTTTTTAATGGATAAAGTACAAATACGGACGCGATAATTTTTTCCAACAGAACAAAACACAGTAACTTTGTTAATAATAACGATTGAACTTTAATTAAAAAATAAATAAAACATTAACAAATGCTTATTTACTGCTGAAAACAATTAATAGTGATTTTGGGCGACGGACGCGACAATAACTTATAAGTGAAAGTAAGCTCAAAAAACATCACATATTAGAACTCATCTCTCCTTCTTAAGGTAATTGTTAATAGAAAATTTGCAAATTACAAAAGCACAAATAATATTATTTTAAATAGTCGCAAAAATTATCAGCAAAAAAAAATTAATTGTATATTTCGGTCAAAAAATTTCAAAACTTAAAAATGCTTTTACATTTATAAAGTATAGACTTTTCGTCTTTATTGCTAAAAACAAAAACAAAAATTTTTGAGCAAAAAATTATTTTTTGGATGACCTTTTTCTGGAATTACCCATATACATGTATGTATGTATATACATATGTATGTATATGTATATTGAGTACGTAGACGAAATTCTAAATTAAGATGCAATATCCTCATTGTTTTTTATCATAATCACGATATGTCTTTACCCTTTTCATCTTTTTGTTTCTTTGCTCTTAAATCTATCATACACATTTATTATAATATACAAAACATATTAATTTGTTTACACAAATTTTTCAAAGAAATTTCTCTTTTTCTCCATTTGAAAATTTCAAACGCAACAACAAAAGGCACTTGTGATCAATGTCAAAGTACGGAAAACAAGCAAGATTTTTTCAATATAACTAATGATGGTATATTTATATTTTTTAAACATATACAAACGTTTTCTGAAAATACCTTCTCCTTTTTTTGAAGTCGGTTTTAGATATTTTTTTTTTTTTTTTTGCCTCTACTTATAATTTGCAAATTATGAGTTGACAGCTTTAAGATGAACAATTGCGATGTACGCCTCTTTAGCAACCATTCTTTTATAGCATTCGATAACGCAACATAATTTCAAACTATTTTAATTGAGAATGAGAACGTTTTTAAATTTCGCTCGATACCGAACGTAGCATTTGCCCCCCAGATAAAGTCCACTTTCGTGGTGTATTTTAAAAACTTGTGATGGTTTTATCTCGTATATGGAAGATGTATTTTAAAAATCATTTGAATTAAAAAAAAAGTTAAGTGAAAAAATATATTTTTTATATTTTTCCACATCTTTCTCTCTCAAAAAAACCCTCGACTTATAAATTGAAACTTTCATAGGTTATCCATATTTACAGAAACTTGCAAAGATATCGGAATGCAGAAAGTTTCTTCCTATGTGAAGGCATAGGTCCGTGTACAAAAACTTTTTAAAATTCTGTTAATAACATCTTAGGCATATGGTCTAGTTACTCCGTCCATACTTGTGCAACCATATTCTACTAAATTTACTTTGTAGAATATGTTATAAATAAATAAACAAATAATAATATCGGAATGCAATATTAGAAAAATAATTTATTCGCAAAAGTACAGGTTGGTTGAAGGGTATGATGAAGGGAAAATATTGGTGTCCTTCTTCCCTCCCAGACAAGTTGCCCAAAGTTGTCAAGGAGTAAATATGCATTTAAAAAACATAATTTGTCGAAACACAATTTGTTTCAATGGAAAATGGACTTTGAGCACTTTAGTGTTACTTAGCTACTAATATTAACAACATATCAATAATAATTACAACAAAACAGTCAATATTCATAAGCACCCTTCCTGAATTTTTGTTAAGAAGTGAATATTGTTATGTGGCTCGAGCATGATTGCTCAATCGCTTGATAGCGCGTGCATGCTGTTGTAGTGTATATGGGCCGCTTTAAATATTTACAAGTCCTTATTATGCATAATAAGCACTTGCAATGAAGTTAGGGTAAAGTTTATTCGTAAGGGGCCACAAAACTTGTAATAAACTGTTGAAATCTGGTCGAAACAGCAGTGGCATTTTCCAATTTTTGCAATAGAAAAGATCCAGCTGCAGGGTGTGGAAACCAATTATGGCTCTACCATGAGATACTCAAACTAATTTGGCCAAAGCAAACATTGGTAAATAGACCATCAGGATGTAGAAGAGACCTACAATCTCTAATCTAATAAAATAGTTACAACTATTTTTAATCATAACTTCAAACTTTTTAAGGACTTTAGTCCATTTCGATATAACAAAACTTCTCAAATGTTGGAATATTTGTCACGAGTAACTGAAGCCTTTAAACGTAAAATGTATACAACTTACTTTTGAGCTAATTAATAACGCTTCCACTTTTGATCAAACAATTAATTTAAAACCAAATTAAAATACTCAATTTCCCAAACACAACCCGTATCAATTAATTAAAAGTACCAGTGTTGTAAAAGTATTGAGTATCTGAGTACTGAGTACTCAATACCGGTATTTTTTCCCGGTACTCAATACACAAAAGTAACTACTCAATACTTTCAGGGTTGCATTTTGTAGTATTTAAGCGAAAGTCTTCCTTTAAAATACATCAGAATTGTATAACTCTGTGAGATTGATACAAATAAATATGACTCTGAACCTCGTGGAGTTGGTGTAACAAACAGCCACTAAAAAAGTACTATAAAATGCATTATTTAACTACTTCAGTCATTAATAAATACTATTGGACAGAAAAAGCTAATGCAATAGAAGTGTTAAGAGTACGTTAAAAAATTTTTATGTACAAAAACTAATCTTCAAACTTATTTATTTTCATTTGTTATTAATTAATTTAAATATACTTGTATTTAATCTTTGTTTTCCATATTCCATTATCAATAATATAGTATAAATAATAATTTGTAACTTCCCATATACATATGTACATATATAAAGTATTGAGTAGTATCGAGTACCCAATTGAAAAAGTATCAAGTAGTACTGAGTTTTCAAAAGTAGCCGCTTCTTACAACACTAAAAAGTACAAATTATAAAAAAAACTGAGCAGCTGATTAGTTTAGCGGTTTTTCTGACATTTATTGTAACGGTGTTGGAAAGTGAAAAACTTCTTATTCAAAAAACAGCATGCAGTTTGCTATGCTACAAAACCAATCTGTCAAAAGATTTCTGAGCAAATTTTGACATTTTGGTTCAAATTGCTCAATTTTGCATCAACAGCTGATAATTAGCCGGGCTGATAAGGTCACCTGTTACTGAATTCGCCTTGGTTATACTTGAAGGTGATTTTTATTGTACTACCAAAACAACTGTGAAATGTATTGTCAACTGTATCTGTGCTTGAGTACTTTTAGAGTAAAATGCAGGAGATGTATAGTTACTGCCAAAATTTCTAAATTTACTTTCAAAAAGAGCTCTTACTGAAAAAACTACTAGAAAGGAAAAGTTTTACAAGTATGAAAAATTATGTAAGAATAGTTGAAATAACTGGGAGATAATTAAAAATGAAATAAATTGTTGAATTTAATTTGTTTACCCTGCCGTATGTCTGTTAAAGTTTCTATTAGTTTATTGAGAGCAAAATGAAAATCTTGACCGAAACTTTTGTATACATGTGATTTTGCATCTCTCTCGCTACCTTATTAATTACATCCAACTACTTAACATATATCTGTGCCGATTACTCTGATTCCTTTTATAGGGTAGCGATTGCCAAAATATTGGTTAGCTCCAACTAGTCAAGCAAACGTACATATTGGTTAGCTCTCACTAGTCAGGCAAACGTAAGTACTAGTTAGCTCTCACTAATCAGGCAAACGTAAATATTGGTTAGCTCTAACTATTAAGGCATAACATAAATATTGGTTAGCTCTAACTATTAAGGCATAACATAAATATATGTCAATTTAATTTTAAAGTTAATACCATCTTGTGAGGAATCTTTGCCGCCGACAATACTTTCATCAAAATGCCGTCGCTAAATACTATTTTGGGCCTCAGGTGTTAGTTTTTTGTTGCAGTTTTACAAAAACTGACATCTGAAGGAACTGAAAGAGCCAAATAAATTTTTTGAATAGCAAAAGATAAGCAGAATTAAAAAAAGGAATTTTTTGTGACGAACGCTTTATATCCGGTGGTTAAACCCACCTTAAAACAAAATTCTTTCAAATTTAAGAAAAATTGGAAAAGTTCCTGTGATTGAACCAGCATTCCATTCCAGAAGACAACAAGCATTCCACAATGTTGCACAAATTTTGTACGTAAATGCAATAAAAGGATATCCAATTAAAGACTTCCATCCGTCCGCAACTTACTAAATTTTTAAATTGGAATAAGTTAATGAAAGTAAGTACGCAGTCCACTTAGCGCTGTTCAATAAAATGCAATTAAAAATGTGTGTTTTGTCAAGGCCAAGGGCATTCCTTGACTGCATGCGCAAATCTCGTTCGACAGACACATTATGATTGTGATGACATGTATTAATAAAAATATCTATAGTATGCATGTATGTAATGAACTAATGCAGAAATGTACTATGTACATACATACGTACATCCATGCACATGAATTGCGTGACGTCACTGAAAGAATAAAAACAATCTGTATTTATTCATCTTAATAATTTATTGATAAAATTGTATGTTTATCAACTTGTAGTTTAAAAACATTTTTTCTTTCTATTTATGTCAAAATAAGTTTTTTTTTTGCACTGTGCAGTTAGCAACTGAAATAGTTTTTCCATTTGAAGCCCTTAACTAATAACAAGTATGTCTGCTGTATATGTTGAAAAATCCAAGCGCCTTGGTCGCTGGTATTTTGGAGGTCTGGCAAGCGCTGGCGCTGCCTGTTGCACTCATCCTCTCGACTTAATCAAAGTCACCTTACAAACTCAACAGGGAAAATTGTCCGTAGTACAGTTAACAGCTAAGGTGGTACGAGAACAGGGCGTTGTTGCGCTTTACAATGGCTTATCTGCATCTGTGCTGCGGCAGATGACTTATTCCATGACTCGTTTTGGCATTTATGAGGCCGGTAAGCCGTACATTAACACCGATACATTCCTTGGAAAAATTACTTTGGCTGGTTTGGCAGGCACAATCGGTGGCATTGTAGGTACACCAGCTGATATGGTTAATGTTCGGATGCAAAATGATGTCAAATTACCCCCAGATCAAAGAAGAAAGTAAGTTTTGATATGCATTCATACATAGTAACGTATAACGTTCATTAAATTTTATTGATTTGCTTTATCGTTTCAGCTACAAAAATGCCTTGGATGGTCTGTACAAGGTGTATCGCCAGGAAGGTTTTAAGCGCTTATTTTCTGGAGCTACAACAGCAACTGGCAGAGGAGTTCTTATGACCATTGGTCAAGTTGCTTTCTATGATCAGGTACATAATATTCATAAAATACAAACTACATCCTTTTTAATTGTTTGTAATTGTAAGACTGAAAAAGCTTTATAATTTTAATATTTAAAAAATTTTTTTATTTTCACTTATATATTTTTAATTGTCGAGTTTCAAAACTAAGATGTATCTAACTAGTAGGGATTGGTAAATATCTTCAAATTTCGATTTTTCGATCAACTTTTTTAATTTCGATTTTTGAAATCGATTAATCGTACGTGAAAATCGATTTTAAAATCGATATTAAAATCATTTAAGACAAATTGGCTAGTTTACAACCAACAAAATGATCTTTATTTATAAAAATTCAAGTAAAGATTATAAAACATTAACAAACAAAAACAAAAGTTAACATATTTATGTACAAAATGGACACAAAGTTAATTTAGCGAAACACATCGAGCCTTATTTTCGATTTTATCGTAAGCGACAAAAATTAAGAGTTTTCAGGAGGAGGTTTTTTAAAATATTCAAATATGTTTTTTTACTTAAATTGTCGCTTACTATAAAATTTCACAGCCAGTATCTTAAAAGTTATCAACAATTTTGGTATTTCGATAATTCTAAACTATGGATAGGGCCTCAAATTTTAATTTCAATAAAAAAGTAAATTTTCGATAACATGTCGCTTACGATAAAATCGAAAATATGGCTCGATTTTAAATTCAGTATAGTACATACATATCGAGCCTTATTTTCGATTTTATCGTAAGCGACAAAAATTAATTTTTTCAGAAGGTTTTTTTTTTAATTTTCAAATTGCTTTTTGTATGTAAAATGTCGCTTACGATAAAATTTCATAGCCCGTATCTTAAAAGTTATCAACAATTTTAGCATTCTGATAATTTTAAACTATGGTAGGCTGATAAAATTTTAATTTCAATAAAAAAAATTAAATTTTCGATAACATGTCGCTTACGATAAAATCGAAAAAAGTCTCGATATGTATATGCATATTAGATATTAAAGTTGTGTTTTTAAATTAAAATTATACGTAAACTTACTTTAGCTTAGCAATTTTTTATATTACATAAAATAAATTTCAAAACATTACAAATTATTATATGTAGTTAGTGTCAGAAATTATTTGTAAGGATTATTAGTTTAAATGTTTTATACTAATCAACTTTACTTGTTCTTGTTAACATCAACGTCAGGCAGTGTCAAAATAGGACACTTAAGTACTAATTTTTCTCAGTAATTGTTTATTTTTAACCGACTTGATATTTTCTAGCCTTTAGAGAAAGTAAGTGTCCTATTTTCGATATTGTCTTTGCATTGATGTCGACAAAACGTTACGGAATAAAGATGAATAATATTAGTTATCAAACCAATCTTCTTCACTCAGATTAATTCTTAAAAAAATTGCCAAAATTTTGATAAAACATAATAAAAAATCGATTTTTTTGCCCAATAATCGATTTCAGTATAAAATCGCAGACGTAAGATCAATGACAAAAAATCGGGTTTTTTAAACATAAAATCGGTTTTCGATTGGAATCGAAATCGATTTACCAACCCCTACTAACTATATAATAATGAAAGCTCAATTTTTACCATCTCTAATTTGCAACAGTCTTGCCATTGTCGTTTGTCCTTTAGTAATTATGCACATGCCTGTTATTTTGCTTATTTTTTTGTTCTACTTGAGACAAAATTTTTTGATTTGATACTTTAATTTTTGCACACGCGTCCGTACCTATTAATTTTACTTTAATTATTTTTGCTCGAACTTTATTTTTTTCTACACTGAACTACAAAAGCATTTTTAAAACAAGAAGTTTGGATTTTCACATTTTTAGAAATAAATTTTAAAATAATGTTTTTAGTATTAATGTAGAACATTATTTTTGTTACAAGCAACTAGTTTTTAAACAACAACCTGCACTTTTATTTTAAAAATAAAAATACTTTGTTCTGTTTCATAAACGTTTCGTTTTTAAAATTAATTTTTTTTCTTGATTTTAAAACTTTCTTTTAGTGTACGTTTGGTTTTGATTAGGGGCTAAAGTTCTTATCACTGTGTAAGACAAATTAAATCTGATAACTTTTAAAAAGTTTGTCTTAAATAGAACAAAAATAAGAAAAAAAAACAACAATGGCAAGACTGTTGTTAATTAGAGATCGTGAAATTGAGCTTTCATTACAAAAAAGGTTTCAGCATATTGTAATGCTATGAATCAAAACAATTCACATATTCTATTTGCACTGAAAAATTAGTATACAATGTTGCAATTTACATCAACTGACAACACACACAGTGGACCAAGCACAAGAACATTGATAATGCGTTTTCGGAACAGGCCCTTTATATGTATCTGCTAACTAAGGTAGATAGATTCAAAATTCCAGAAACATATAAATGCTGCTAAAACAAATAAGCGTTATATGCTGGTAGAAGATAAACAAACAAAATAATGAAATCGGGACGCCGCAAAATGGCGGACCAATACTTTTTATTCACTCTCATTATATGGGTATCAAACAAAAGGGATTTTTGAGAAGAAAATATAAAATATGTTTAGTTAAACCGGAACAAATACAATGTGACGGACGGCCAAAACCGCCGTACCATTACTTCTTGCCCAATCAGATATTGGTGTCAAACGAAAGCGATTTTTGAAAAGGAAATATTGGAACTTTTTCTCTTTTTTTTTATAAACTTGGCATAAATATAGTTTATAGCCTGCGCATCCTTTGAGTGCGAACGAAGTCGCGGGAGGATTTCAGTAAAATATAATGCAATTTTTCTTTTTTCTTAAGATTTCTTAGGCGGTTAATGCTTATGATCACAGATATGGTTTTCCCACATTGTTTAATGTGCCTTTCGTAGATTACATTAAATTAATTTCTTTTTTTATTTAAATTTACTTACGAATGCTCACAACCGATTGTGTAAATATATTGAATTTTTATAATTTCAGATTAAAACAATGTTATTGGAATCTCCACACTTTGACGACAACTTGATCACGCATTTCACAGCTTCCTTGGCTGCGGGAGCTATTGCCACGACTCTTACACAACCCTTGGATGTCTTAAAGACACGCTCAATGAACGCCAAACCAGGTGATTTCAGTGGTCTCTGGGATATCATAAAATTCACAGCTCGTTTGGGCCCATTGGGTTTCTTCAAGGGCTACATACCAGCCTTTGTGCGTTTAGGTCCACATACGATCATAACATTCATATTTCTGGAACAATTGCGTTTGAATTTCGGAACTATGCCGATACTCAAGCAATGAATTAACGAATGCATTTCTACAAATGCAGCGGGGGTCAACAAACAAATTTTTATATTTTATAATGAACAAATTTGCTTAGAACCAGCAGTGGTTTGCAGTATATTTTGGAGTAAATTTACAAATACAAATACATTCATAATGAAATCTAGCACACAAATATTTAATATTTCCTAAATGTCCTTTTTTATATATGTACATACATACAATATTTATGTAGATGTACATATTTACATACATACATATAACAAATAAGAATGTAATTGTTTTTTTCCTAAACAAATAGTTAAACAGAAGGCTTATTTATGATTGTAATGATACTTAACATTCCTGCTTATATGAGTACTAGTATGTGTATTAAATTTATAAGAAGTTAAAAAAAGAAAAAGTTTCAATGGCAACTTTTGTTTTGCATGTTATATACATAATTTAGAATTATTAAATCATTTTTTGAATCGCGCGCACATCATTTTTATATTATTTTTTATTATTAAGTTTTTTTGTTAAAGCCTATTAGAAATAATTTAGTATTGCAATTTGTTGTCTATTTAAAGAGTTTTATGTTGATGTTTTTCATATAACTATTTACAAAATAGACTGCTTTCTTAATAAAAATGTATGATAAAGTTTGAAACTGTTGAAATATAAAATTGTTCTTTTACTTGAATTTATGAGAAAGAAAATAATTAGATTTGTATATTTGTGATTTGAACGGGCTAAAGTTCGTATCGCTTTTTAAGCCAAATTACATGTGATAATTATTAATGAACAAATAACACCAAAGATTTGTTTAATTAACAAACTTTAGCCTAATCAAATCATAAACGAAAAATAAGATTAATTTTTGGATGGGCCAAAAACTGGAATAATTGTTTGTATCTATTTGAATTTCATTTCATTTATTTTGTAGAGGGACAATACAAATGTATGGAAAAAATTGTAGTTCAAATTTTGAGGCGTGCGGTCCGGAATATTGTGCTGAAAATTTAATTTATGGCCTGGCCTGTCTCACGATGTAGATCGATTACTTATATTGAAAACATAAACAAATTTTCTTATTTTATTGTTGTTTTCAATACAAGCTATCAATCGAACGTTTTCTGTCGACGTCGTAGGACAGCCCAGCCCGTTAATTTAAATTAGAGGTTTTCGGCACGCGCATCAAGGTCAAAGATGAGATATGTCAAAACTTTACTATTTACATGAAATAAATTTGCGAAACTCATTAACTTTTGCATTATTTTACAGAAATATGTAGATTTATTTATTATAATGAAAAGTATAGTAAAAAGAATTTTTTGGGTATTAACCCTGGTATTTCCTATATTATCGCTAAATTCTTTAATATTTTCCATTCATACAATACAATTTTAACTTGTGCCAAATATAAAAATAATTTATAGACCAAAATCTCATTACATTATAATATTATAGACACGGACAGGTGCGCTCACCGAGGACGATTCTCATTTAATATTTGAATGTGATTTATTATATAAATTTTGAAATTTAGAACGTCTTGGAAATTCTTAAGAGAAATTGAAACATGACTATAACACGATAATTGTGTGAATAGGTAGGTGATGACACATAATTCCTCGAAATGGCCAAATAATTCTCCAAGCGACAATTAGCGGTTGGAGTAGCTGAACAATAACAAAAAAGGCCCCTATTTTGAGCAACTTTCGATATTCGGCTGTAGGCGAAAGTACTGATCGAACGAATTTTCATTTGGTATTGTGAAGCGAATTCGACAAAGAATGTTGTTATTGTACTCGTAAATATCACCCACTGTAACTTTTTAAATTTGAAACCACTTTAAGATAATAAGCTTAGGAATCATACAGAGCAAGGGGAATTAAAATGCAATTGGTCCTGCGTAGCAAATTGAGAATTTTAATCCATACGAGAAGCATTCCGAACTGTTTAATCCTTACAACCTTAAATCTACATAAAATCTAAAAAAAAACTTACAATTTGTGTTTGGATACCTAAAAATAAAAAACAATCGTTTAACACGTTTCGATAGCCAGCGAAAATCGAAAACGGAATGCAACTTATTATAATAATAAGGTAAAGAAAAAACAAGAGTTTCTATTCTCATATTTTCAGCATTATTGAAGAAAGGAAATAATTCCTAGGGAATTCATTTTCTCTAATGGTGATGGGAATTAAAATTGAAAGAATTTCGAATTTTCGAAGTCAGCTTTTTGTTTCCAAATATTTTATTTTACCTGAAATTGTGTTTTTTTTTTAATGACGGAACAAGGAAAAGGGAGTCGTTATTCAGAATAGGACCGATAATACACAAAACGATTACCTACATAAGTATGTATAATCTTTAAATAGAATTTTCGATCAGTTAATTGTTAAAATTGTATTACTTCTACATCAAATATTTTCAAAATAAAAACATGCATTCAAATTAAATTTATCATGAGAAATGAGAAGAGAACCAATCGTTGGTATTTTGGAGGCATGTCCAGCGCAGCAGCAGTGTGTGCCACACATCCTTTGGACTTAGTAAAAGTCCATTTGCAAACGCAGCAACTGCCAAGAAAGACAATACTTCAAACAGTAGGAAATGTTTATGGAGTTGGAGGTACACAACCATATTCTTTGTAAGCTAAATAATTTATCGTAATAAAAAATATACTTAAAGGATTAAGGGGTCTATATCGTGGCATGTCGGCATCCCTTCTCCGGCAGTTAACCTACACCACAACACGATTCGGTATCTATGAATCTGGTAAACAATATATTGATATATACAGTATAAGTCAGACATTGGTCCTAGCCGCCACCGCCGGTTTTTGTGGAGGCTTCCTAGGTGCACCGGCCGATATGATTAATGTAAGAATGCAAAATGATTCGAAGTTGCCCAAAGAAAAGCAAAGACGGTAAGAGTGCATAAATATTCCTTTCTTCTGCGCCACAAAAGTCGACAATTTCCAAAATTAGCGTAATTACGGACAGTCGAGACCAAAATATAATTAATACTCTTAATGAAACTTAATGTTCACAATTTATTTTTATAAGCAAACAAATCTAATGAGCCTCATTCCAATTGTCAACATCGACTTCTCGTCAATAAAATAACAAAAGATTGTGACTTGTGTACTCGCTCTTCAAAACAATTGTGTGCTATTAACAATCTATTTCTGTTCCCTAAAGTCTCGAAAATCGGCAACGGATACACAATCACCAATTTTTTCGCATTGTATTGACGTGAAGTCGATGTTGATAACTATAATAAGCATGGTAAATAACACAGCAATGCCAGTAGAAAATCCTTTTTTTTTTTTGGGGAGGGGGCATTATCTATTTGAGTATTACTCATGGAATACGATATGTATATATCGTCACCTTAAATGCAAACGGACGTAATTATAAAAAAATTCGAAATCGAGTTTTTGATTGATTATGGTTCATTTTATCAAACTACATGTTCACGCAAATATTTAGACCTCTGCGATCAAAAATTACGACTTTATTAAAGAAATTCGAAAGGGCGTAATTACGAATGCATCTATTTTTTATTGCAAGGAACGTAGCTAAGATAAAAGCTTAAATATGTATAAAAAGGAAATAAATGGTTAAAAACATACAAGTGTCCATACTTCAAGTAAATTTCGAAGAAAAATTTTAAGAACACTTTATTGTTTTTTGCTTCCCCTATAAAAAATATAAAAGTGTCCGTTTGCATTTAAGGTGACGATATACATATGTATTCGATTTCCTTTCGCATGGAATTTATTCTGTGTTATGACTAGGGTGATCGATTATTCGACTTTTTCCAGAAACCGGTTTTCGAATAGTTCGAATATTTGAAATTATGAAAACCCCGGTTTCGGTTCCTACAATTCAGGAAAAACCGGTCAACTAGTTTTTTAAGTAAGAAAATTATTATACAAAAGTTTTGATTTAAAATTGCTTTATTAGAAAAAAGAGTTAACATATCCCATAGAAATATGTCAAATAAGCGCTTAATAAACCTGAAATATTTTTTATGAATAAGGCATTAAAAAATTACCATTCTTATAACTTTTTTATGAGTTTTTAAAAAAAGCTAAAAAATAAGCAAAGAGCTAAATGAAAATTTTGAAGCTAAATCAAAAAAAAAAAAAATAAGCTAAATTTAGCGCAAAATAAGCTAATATGTTCACGCTGACCTCAATATAAAATATGAAGCAAAATGTTAAAAAAAAAACTAAAAAAACACTTTGCAAATGGATTTTAACATCCATTGAACACCATAAGGTCAATTTAAATCGCCTCTGATACCACCTCATTAAATAATTTCGCTTAAATTTTATGCTTCCGTAAGTGTTGCCATACTCAAAAACGCTTAGAACTTTTATACTGAAAAAAAACTTCGGAAAATCAACAGAACACGTTGGTCTAAGTTTTAACATAGTAAAAACTAATTTTATTGCAAAATATACAAATCATAAAGTATTCGACTCAGCCGGTTTTTTAAATTGTAAAAAACCGGACTATTCGACATTCGAAAAATCAACATTTTGAAAAAACCGTATTGTGAAAAAACCGGGTTTTAAAACCGGTTGAAAAACCGAGTCGATCACCCTAGTTATGACAGAAAAATTTAAGTAATGTGCACTTAAATTATTATTATTATTTTTATAGTTATAAACATGTATTTGATGGTTTATATCGTGTAACTAAAGAGGAGGGAGTTACATCCGTTTTTCGAGGTGCTTCAGCGGCCGTAGCGAGAGGTGTCATGATGACAATTGGACAAAACGCTACCTATGATTATGTAGGCATTTAAATCATGAGTTTTTTTTTTAAATTGTTTTGCAATTTAGTTTCATTTTTTTTTCTTTAAGCAGATTAAACGTTTTCTTTTAAAAAGCACGTATTTCAACGACAATGCCATTACGCATTTTCTTACCTCTCTAATGTCGGGAGGAATTGGTACTCTGCTTACTCAACCCTTGGATGTAATAAAGACTCGTCTAATGAATGCCAAACCTGGCCAATATTCTGGACTATTGGCTGTTGCTAAGGAAATAGCAGGAGTTGGACCATCTGGATTTTTCAAAGGTTTCGTACCGGCTTTCGTTCGTATTGGCCCGCATACAGTACTGACGTTTCTTATGATGGAACAACTACGTTTACATTTTGGCCATTTACCACCGGATGCTCGAATACTTCACTAGACCTAAAAATAATAATCTCAGAGATATTTTTTAGTTAAAGTTTTACTTTATATGTACATATGTATGTATGTATACTTATGTATATTTGCGAAAGGGTTTCGTCTGATTTTTTCGTTAAGATAAAACTTGATCCGATTTGCAAAAAAAAAAAAAGTTTTTGTACTTATTTCTTTTTTTTACTAACTACAAGTAAGACAATTGTGCGGGATTCTTACCTATAAGGTCTATAGGTATTTGCTTCCGAAGAGTTCTCACCTCTCTGTGTTATTTCCGAAGACTTGTATATGGTTATTTCGTTCTCAAATTCGTTTTTGACTATATACATACCGCTCATTTACTCAAATAACGTCATAACTAAACAAATGCGATTTTTGAGTTAATGACTCAAAATTTATCTTCATATTGTTATTAATATTGTGTAAAAATTTCATACAAATATCTCGCTCACTCAGCGCTTAGAAGAAAAACCTTAATTTTATTTCTCCATTAAGTTGGGTGTAAATTGAAAACTTTAAAATCGTTTTTTGGCAAACTATTTTTTTTGGGTTATGACGTTCTTTGAGTAAATGAGCTATGAGTATGAAAAATTAAAAAAAATATAAAAAAAATACATAAAACCCCCTCAATGACTGTATCATATCTTACTAGATAAGTGTTCAATTTAGTTAAAATCTTCAACGAACTCCCAATGTCGCACAGTGGCACATTTGAAGAGATGGCGGCCAAAACTCTTCAAAAAAAATTTTTTTTGTGTCACCGATTTAATTTTTTTTATATATAAAAGTAAACACATAGGAACCTCGAAATCTACAAATTTAAGTTTTTATTTAGATTATTTCTCTTCGAATAGGGTGATCAAAAACGCGCTTTTTTTAAGCGAAGCTGAAATTAAAAATATTTTAGAAAATTTTTGAACTTCAAGTGGGCATAACTTTTTTGGTTTTATATATTTTTGGAAAAATTTTTTTTCTTCACACAATATCATTTCTTAGCTTATAAAATAGTTTAAAAAAATCGTGCCTTACTTTGCTCGAGTCCCAGATTTGGGCATTGCAATAAAGGTCTAAAATATACCCAAATCTCGATGTTCAGTGGAACGCAACTTTTTTTCTGCGAATAACTTCGTAAAATTACTTATAACGTGTTATATACAGTACGTACTTTGAGCTGTTATTATATGCTCATTTTTAACCCCCGACTAAAAAAAGGGTGTTATAAGTTTGTGGTGTGTGTCTGTGTCTGTCCGTGTCCACGTACAGGCCAAACGGCTAAACCGATTTTCATTTAGTTTTTTCTGTTTGAAAGATGACTTGATCGAGAGGGTTCTTAGCTATGCTTGAAGAAAATCGGTCCAGCCGTTTAGAAGTTAAAACATCTTTTCTGAAAAAAGTCGGGGGTTTTTAAAATTTAAAATTTTTGTTATTTTCGAAGAAGTTTTATTAATGAAAAGGGTACAATAAAAGACTGTTATTATAATGCATTAAATGCATTTTTGTAATTTAGGTCATTAAAAAATGTATAGTTACATATAAGCGGGGGTAGGTACATGATTTGTTGTATTTTGACTGATATATTCGACCTTTTGTTATAACTTTATTGTGTACCCAGGTAGCTGCTGCTCATATAAAGGTTAAAATACGATAGACACATCAGGTTTTCTTGAAACAGGTCTCTTTAATTCTCTTTTAAACCTGCCCGGTTGTTTAGACACAGACAGTTTGTGTACAAGTTTTTAATGAATTTTGAATATGAGAATGAAATAACAAAAGAGAATTGAAGTAACTTGTCGGTACAAGCATGTCTGTACTCCTCTTCTTTCTTCTTTCCCTTCTCTCGTTTAAACACATACCTGCTTCAAGAAAACTTGATGTGTATAAAAACAGACAAAATTAATAAAGACGATCAGTATTGTCTAAGCGATGGGCTAAGTTCAGTTATAACGATCTTGCTAAAATTTATTTTGAATAAAAAAAAAAAACAAAAACGATGTTATATTACACATTTTAAAAGACCCTTATTTTGAGTTGTGCGACCATTTAAAAATAATTAATAATTTTTTAATGCGATTAAATAAACGGTATAATGAATGTAATAGAAATAAGGAAAAAATGTTTAACAATTAATTTAATGCAACAAACAATGGCTTACAAGCGAACTTGTATTTGAAAGCCAACCAAAACCAGCAAATGTGGGCCGACCTGCCAGACCAGTTGAGGAGTGTAGTGAAAGGTCCCGAAGACGAAAGCTGCAAAGCATTAATGAAGAATTTTCTCAAGAAATAATTAAAGATACGTTTTTCCATCAACTAGGACCAACAAAAAATAAAACTAAAAAAATTGATATAATAGAAAATGTAATGAAAGCGAGCCCCAAGCGTGTAAAAAGCATTTTAAAGAGCATTCCAACACCAACCGATGATAAAAAATTTACATCTAAAGAAGCATTTTCAATATTTCTGGACTTAAAGCTAACAAAATATCAGTATATGGAATTGCGAAAGGGGGCAGTCGGAAAACATTGCTCCATTTATCCAGAATATAGAGATTTGGTTTTAATTAAAAAATATTGTTTACCACCACAAAATTCTATAAACATTACAGAAAGTTCAGCAGAGGTGGTATTGCAAGACATATTAAATCATATCATGCGGAAAGATTGTTGAATACATTGGACGCAGATAATATTAAAAAGCTTGGTGACTGTAGCCTAACATTAATTTCTAAATGTGGATGTGATGGATCTTCTGGACAAAAGCGATATAAGCAGTATAATGCAGAAAAATATCAGATTCTGACTTATTTATGATATCTTTTGTTCCGTTAAGACTAAAAACAAATAACATTCATTTTGAGCCATCTACTAGCAAAGAAGCCGATATTGACATATGGAAAAACGAAATACCTTCCTCAACAAAATATTGCAGACCAATTAAATTTGCTTTTAAGAAGGAAACGAAGGATGTAATATTAGAAGAAGTATCTAAACTTAAACAACAAATAGATAAACTTCAACCGATAACTTTGTTACTTAACGATCAAGAGATTCAAATAAATTATCAAATGTTACCTACAATGATTGATGAAAAAGTTGCACAGGCCATAACTGAAACAAAATCATCTTCGAGCTGTGTTATTTGCAAAAAAACTGCAATCCAATTAAGTCAACTTCCAACAGAAGCCTATGAGTTTGGCTTGTCCCTACTCCATGCTAAAATTCGATTTATGGAACACATATTAAAGCTAAGCTATGATTTAGATTTTAAAGGAACAGTACGAAATAGTGACGAAAATAAAGCCAAAAGAGAGGCAAAAAAGAAACATGTACAAGAAAAATATTTAGAATTGGGTTTACTGATCGATCAGCCAAAGCAAGGAGAAGGAAACACATATGATGGCAACACAGCAAGAAAATTTTTTTCTGATCCTGAAACTGCTGCAGCTATTACAGGATTAGACTTTGAATTAATAAAACGCTACAAAATGATACTGCAAGTAATATCATGCAATAAAAAGATAAATGCAAGAAAATTTGGTCAGTATGCTAATGAAACAGCGAAACTATACAACGAAAAATATGATTGGAGGAATATGCCATCGACAGTCCATAAAATACTATATCAAGAGGAAAACATTATTCAACACAATATGCTGCGCAAGAAAAAAGGAACAAAGATTATAGATATTTTCCCCAGCACAACACAAGAAAGATATCTAAATATAGTACCAATGAAGACCTCTTTAATATTTTACTGTGCACTTCTGATCCATATATCTCCAGCATTCGACAAAAATGGAATTCCACCCCCAATGGAATTGAACAAAGACGCCAAGCAGCTCATTGAAGATGAACAGGAGACATACTTAGATGAAATTTTCACTAAGACAGTTAAATGAAAAATGTATTCTATGCAAATTAACATAAAAATTAGAGCAAAAAGCACAATAAATATTGAAAATTTATAAAAGAAATTTAATTTTATTTGGAATAAAAAGATTTTCTTAGAATTTATGGTAAAACCTTTTTTCGGATATGGATCTCTTACATATCTGTTATGGATTCACGTTTAAAATATATTTAAATTGTTCATATAATAATAACATTTAAAGCTGTCGAACTTACATTTGTTAGTGAATTATGATCACCAAGGCTATTTTACGAAATTTGACTTAAAAGGGCCCTATGAGTAAATGTGGACCGATTGCCCTAATGTCAACGACTAAAATAAAATTAGTTTTGCTAAATATTATATCAATATTAACATATTTAAAACAATTATGAGCTTCAAACCCGTATTCTAAGTGGTCCATTGGAGAAGAGGGCTAAAGGTCAAAATAAAATGGACCCGGGTGGACGGCTTAATTAAGTATGCAATTTTTTAGTCCAGTTAACGTTACTATTTATAAAATTCAATGTTAAATCACTACATTCACAAATTTATTTTTTTTAAGGCCGATAATACCTATATTTTTAAGTAATTTTTCAATCATATATACATATGTAAGTGTACTTTAATAAGGCCCGATTTTTAAGTTAATACATTAAATTGAAGCTTAAGATGTCTTCTATCTAACAAAAAAATTTAATTAAAAAATTTCGACCCAGTCAAAAGTTATAGAATTTTGACCGCCAACCCACAAAATGTGCCACTGTGCGTCGGTCGCGTCAAAGCCGTTAAGGAATACCAAATGTGGTTGCTAATTTTTTCGATTTGTCTACGACTTGCTGTACTAGATTAAAAGAGCATGCAACTTATTTGTTTAGTTTAAACTAATTAATTAATAAAAAAAAAATTGGCAAACGAAATAAGGCAAATTGTTGAGGTGCAAACTTGAAAAATGAATTACCAGTACCTGTACCTGGATTCACTAACTTTTATTACGATAATCGTATCGCTATAATAAATGTAACGAAAATTTATCAACTTTGCTATTCAGTAACATATTTTAACGATATTCGCTGTCGGTTGGAGGAAAATAAAATAAAGTCACAAGCTAAAATTCATTGAGTTATTCTTTATCATTCTTTATGCTTTTCGCTTATTTTTACATTTTCTATACAGAGATACCACATAATATTGAATTAAATGGCGATTAAGATAATGTTGAAGGCTATCGTAAAAAAGAAATTACGGAATCACATTATCGTTACCACAAACGAATAAATATGTCGATAAATATTACGATTTTCGGTTCGCAAAAAGTTACAGAATCTAGGTACTGGATTCAGTAACTTTTATTACGATAATCGTATCGTTATAATACGTATAACGAAAATTTATCGATTTTGCTATTCAGTAAGATATTTTAACGATATTCGGTGTTGGTTGGAGAAAAAAATTAAGTCATAAGATCTAATTTGTTGAGTTTTAATTAATTATTCTTTGTGCTTTTCGCTTGTTTTCACATTTTCTATACAGAGATACCACATAATATTGAATTAAATGGTGAATAAGATAAAGCGGGAATAAATGGTGAATAAGATAAAGCGGGAGACTATCGTAAAAAGAAATTACAGAATCACCGGGCATGTTCTGCAAATCACGACATGTCAAATCACGGTGATTTCCATAAATTAATAAAATCTAAATCATTGATTTTGTAAATTTTACGATTTATAGCGATAGGAGTTGGAATAAAATATTCTGTTATACATGATAAAAACATAAAATACAACAAAAAACCCACTAACAAGTCAGCTATTAATAGTTTGTTTTTGAAATCACCGTAATTTTCAGAACAGGCTCGCACATTATCGTTATCGCAAGCGAATAAATATTTTTTCTTTTTTTCAATGTATTTATTTACAATCTATTTTACAATAATAAGTAAATTTGATAAAAAAAAGACAATTTAACAGTTGTTATTAAGCTTCAGCAAGCTTAATAAACTAAACCTAATATTATATTTACATATGAATATTATTATTATTACTATTACCTATACGGTAAATCTAATATGTGAAACCTTTTCAGTCTCCTAACTTCATCTGTTTCATCAAGAAGAGCTATTGCTAATGTATTGCAGTGACTACTAAGACGATTTAAGTATCTAAAGCTAAATTTATTTATTTCATCGTGAATAAAGGGTATTCGAAGGTCTTTATGAATTTGTTTATTTGTTACAAACCATGGAGCATTGACTATCATTCTAAGAGTTTTAGATTGATATCTTTGTAAAATTTCTACATTGGAATTGCTTGAAGTACCCCATAGTTGAATGCCATAAGTCCAAACTGGTTTCAATATTGCCTTATATATTTTAATTTTATTTTCAATGTTAAGTTCTGATCTTGATCCAAGTAACCAATACAACTTTTTTGTTTTTATATTTAAATGATCTCTTTTTTCCTTAATATGTTGCTTCCACGTTAATCGTTTGTCAATATGCATTCCTAGATATTTCACAGAACTAGAAGTTGGGATCGGTGCACCATTTAGAAATAATGTTGGACACTCTTCTCTTCTTAAAGAAAAAGTTGCATGAGTTGATTTATCGTTATTAATGCTTATCTTCCATTTTAATAACCATTGTTGTAAATTATCAATCTGTCTTTGAATTAAAGATGATGCATCACTTGGAGATTGATGAGATGTCAATAATGCAGTATCATCAGCATAAGTGGCTATTGTAATATTATCATTTACAGGAATATCAGCTGTGAAGATTGTATATAAAACGGGTCCAAGTACACTGCCTTGCGGTACACCTGCTCTTATGCTACATATATTTGATTTTTCATCACTAATTTTAACATAATATGTTCTATCTTCCAAGTAAGATTTCAAAAATAAATAATATGGAGTTGGTAAAATATTTTTAATTTTAAACAAGAGTCCTTCATGCCACACTCTATCAAATGCTTGCTTAACGTCTAAAAATATAGCACAGCAGTATAATTTCTTTTCAAGTGATTCTGATATGACATTCACTATACGATGACATTGCTCCGGAGTTCCATGTTTATAACGAAATCCAAATTGGTGATCTGGTATTATATTTTGATCTTCCAAGATTGGAATTAGTCTGCTTTTAAACAATCTCTCAAATATTTTAGAAAATATTGGCAATAGACTGATGGGCCTATACGAAGATACTTCATTTTCAGGTTTATTTGGTTTACACACCATTATAATTTCAGCGCATTTCCACTGCATTGGAAAATGTGATAATCTGAGCACAGAATTGTACAACAAGGTCAAGAAAATAATGCATTTATTTGATAGTGATTTTATTGCTTTCGATCCAATTTTGTCGTAACCTGGAGACTTAGAATTGTTTAGTTTTGATATTTCAATTTGAACTTCTCTTGGTGAAAAAGGTTTTATTGGAAAATCCATTGGACATGGAACGTCTAAAAATTTAAGAATTTTGTCCTCTTCAACCGAAGTTGCCATTGGGCATATTTGAAAAGTTTGTTCGAGATGTTTAGAGAACGCATCGCCCTTACTTTTACTGTTTCTACACCAAATTCCATTTGAATCTTTTATAGGGACATTTCTTTTTATTGGAGTCTTAAGATACTTTGTTGCTTTCCATAATCTGTACTCACTATTACTTTCACAACCTAGACTTCTTAAGAAATTTGACACTTCCTCATTTTTAATTTCATCAATTCGTTTTTTCAAATAATTTGCTGCTTGATTATAATTTGTTTTATCCAATATATTTCTGCTTGTCTGCCAGATTCTTCTAAGTCTTCTTTTACTCCTTAACAATTGCCTTATTTCTGTGGTTATAAACTGACCGCCCCCCAAGTCGTGGTATTGTCTGTGGAGTAGACAAAAATGCTGCTTCTTGAATTAAATTAGTAAAACTTTCTATGATATCCTCTTATTCATCTTCTGTTTTTATGCTTGCATTTAGTTGAATGTTTTCATTCATACAATTAAAATTTAATTTCATAATTTATTATGTCTTTAAATATTATAAATAAATAAAATAAATAATTCTGAAAGGCCTCCACATTCGTTTTTGCAGTAAATATTTGTATATTATGTAACGCTGTCTGTAAGGTAGTACTGAAGGTAGCAATTATTGGAGTGTGATCAGAGCTCAGATCGTCATTATGCTCAATGTTGAAGAATTGATTTGATAATCCTGAGCAAATAAAGAAGTCCAGCAGGTCTGGTATCTTGTTTGGATCGCTAGGCCAATAAGTTGGCCTACCAGTGGATAATGCCATATTGTTATTCATTCGAATGCATTTGTAAAGCTCTCTACCTTTTGGATTTGTCAGTCTGGAACCCCACCAAGGATGTTTAGCATTAAAATCTCCACCTACAATAAATTTTGGACCTAACATTCTGAAAAAGTTATTGTATTCTGTTAACAAAATAGAATGCCTAGGTGGGAAATAAACTGAATATATGCACACGTCCATGTTGTTACATTTAATTTTAATACCACTACATTGCACAGATGATTTAATGATTGGATCCAATAACTCAAATTTTAGACTTGATTTTATTAATATTGCAGAACCTGCATGTGCTCGTCCATCAGGATGATTGGCTTGCACTAGATCATAATTTTTTATTTTTAAAAAATGTTCTAGATGTGAAGTGAGTTTCTGATAACAATAAAATATCTAAATAATTTGTGTTAAGAAAAATTTCTATTTCTTTCGTATGATTAGAAGCACCATTAGCATTCCATGTTGCAATTCTTAGATTTATCTGCATAATTTTATCATGATTTGGGTCATCATTTCAAACATTTTATCCATCATTCTTTCAAGTCTAACCATAAAATGATTTTCTACATTAGAAGTGAATCCTTTAACTGCTTGTGAATATGATATTCCTTCACTGCTGTTACCGTTATTGACCTCATTTACTTGTGTGTTGTTACTTCTTAGATAGTTTTGAATAAATATGTCGATAAATATTACGATTATTACGATTTTCGTTTCGCAAAAAGTTACAGAATTCAGGTACAGGGGTCTGATCGTCCCTTTCGATAACGAGCTGGGGGTCTACTTTGTAATTCGAAACTAAAGGAAATTCTTTCGAATTTATATGTTATAAGCATACAAATTCGAAAGCATTTTCTTTCGTTTCGAATTACAGTGTATACCCCCTGATTTGATCACGTTTTTTTATTTTGAGATTATGGCATTCGCTTTCAAACAATGCAATAATATGATTCGATATTGTTCGAATCAGCTCGTTATCGAAAGCGACGATTAGACCCCAGGTGCCAGGCCTTGAACAATTAAAAAAACAATTAAGCACTACAAAAACTTCTTCGTATAAATAATACGGAAACTCTTTTATATGTGTAATTTTTATTAAATATATTAATTCTTCTTTTTTTACTTTATTATGTAGATATTAATATGTTGTTTGTGCTTATAATTAGCAAAAGAAAAATTACTTAAATTACAAGGAAAACCATTTTATTTTTTTTTTTTGCAAATTAAAAAGTTTTGGATACAATTTATGATAAATCAAAAGGAAGAGCATATGGAAAATATTGAAACTTATTATATCAATAATAACAACAAAGTTAATTATTATTATGTATTTATATTATAAATGTAGTTTGTTTTCCTACACTGTTTCGTCTCCTTATTGATTTCACAATAAAAAAATATGTAAATTTTTTATAAGCAAAAAGTAAAAGGGTTTTGTTTGTTTGTTTTGTCAGCTTTATCATTTAAATGTACGAAATTAATTTAAAATCGATTGATTTAATAAAAAAGAATAAAGTAAAACAATCAGGCATGTTCTGAACATTACATTTTTCATACGATAAATTTCTTTCAGAAATGATATTTGATGCTCTATACAATAGAAAAATTCAAAAAACAAGAGTAAAAAAATATCTACATGACCATTACTTTTCAAATGTGATTTTCAGAACATGTGTGAATATTTGAGTCCTTTTTCTTTAAATTAAACTTGGTTAAATTGATTAAAAAATAAAACAATCAAATGTCTAATTACTTAAATAAATAAATAAGGGGTTAGTAACATAAAGAAACATGTGTTGTGTATAATTATGTAACTTTAGTTACATCGTAAGTGATAACAAAATTTTTAAAGAAAAAATATGAATATGTACGACGATACCCTTATACCTATTGAGTTTTTTTAAATGAAAATAAAAATTAATAGCATCAGAAAAAAAATTGTGTTTCAAATAAATCTTAGTTGGTTTATTTTCTCTTACTTTAGCCGAACAGGTGCCAGACCGAAATATGCATGTATGTATTTTAAAATTTCTTTTGAAGCAGGTGGTGAATTTGGGGGATATTGAAAATAAGAATAATACAGGATTTTATTTTGAAAATGTAAATAATTTGGCGTATTTTAAGTAAATTTTGAAAATGATAAATTGCAACTTACAGCTACATGTGTATGTAATTCGAAAAATGTCATTAACAATTAAATATATTTCCTAGTTAAACATAATTAATATTACATTTGTATTAAATCATATTAAATTTCATTTGATATTGCTAAAACTACGTGTTTTTAATTGTTTTATTCATGTATGTATGTATCTCCTTCTTAAAATGTGAAACTTAAATTTAATTAAATTTTCAATTCTTCTTTTGTCATTATGTATTGTTCTTATTTTTTCAATATAAATTTGTTGTATTTTAGGCATAGGCATCTTATAAGAGAACCATTTATTCATTTGTTAATCATTAATAAGTCTATATAAATGTATGTCATTCAATTCTAAACAAAAAGTTATAGAATGAGTTTCTTTCAAGTCTTTGAACAAGAAGACTGGACTGACTGCCATGTACAGTATTCGAAATTAATGTTAATGAATTGCTCAGTAATTAGGTTTTGTTGTTTAAGCAATTATTTGTGTTTGAAAATGGGGCGAATTTAATATATCTTAAAAGCCTTTCATTAGCTTGGTTGGATTTTAACTGAAAACTTTTCTTCCCTTCTCTACTGCTGAAATATTTAAATTCCAAACGCGTTTTAAGTTCAAAATTAGAGAAGGAAAAGGCAATATTTTGCTGGCTGTGTAGGTAAGTATCTGCGTGAGGAGATGTGTCAGGTATGGTGTTGCTTGTTATTTTTCCTAAGTGTAGAAATTGTTAACGTTAATCATATAAATTCCTAAAAGGCCAGCCAAGGATGGTGTAAGATTGATTCTTTAGAGCGATCGCCATAATCATAGCAAAGTTCCTCGCCTGGCTCAATGTCATCTTTGGCTATTAGAACTAAATGGGGTTTTTGCTTAACCACTACAACTTTGGTCATCAAGTTGCCATTGCGTGAGTGATTAACTAAACGTCCCAGTTTGCCGGTATCCTCGGTGGCATCTATACAATACTGTTGATTCTTATGTTTGAAGTAGTACATGTAACAGCCGGCATTTTCGTCTAGAGCGTAACGTTGCTCGCGTTCAGCAGCCTCTGTGGTGGAAATGAGATCGCCCACATATTCAATTACAAATTCACTGCGTTGAAAGTGTCGTTCGGCTATAACACCGCGTCCTTTGCCCTCGAAGTGTGCAACTTTGAGGCCTTCTGAACGTTCTTCTAATATGGCCTGTTCAAGATTACGCATCATTTCTTCTTTTACGGCGGTCTTTGTTTTGCGCACACTTCTGCGTACGGGGAACAATTCACTGATTTCGCGATTGCCGTTAGTGGCAGCCAAATGCAGTGGGGCCTGGTGCTTGAGCGGTGCATGTTGTGACCTCTGGACTGTGTATTTTATTTTGCAGTGTTGGATCTTCGGTTTTTCTGCTTGATTGCTGGTGGCATTTTGTTGATTTGTCGGATGTGTTGCAGAATTCAAGATCATCTTTGACACTCCATTCGACTGGTGTTGGGACGATTTATTTTCTGGGGCAGAACTATTCCTGGCCATGTTTTCACATCCTTGATCATGATTGTTATTGTTATCCTCTTCATCTTCCTCATATTTAACTTTAACTTCAACGGGGTCCTCATCTTCATCGTGGTCATGAACGTAATGTTTTTTATCCAGAGCGGATTGCGATTGATGATGATACTGCATTTGCTGTTGCTGCTGATGCAGTTGATGTTCTGTTAAAGTGTTTGTGGGACTGGGATTCAGTCTTCGTCTAGTTTTACAAGCAGCAGCAGCAGCACTTACAATTCCGCCGCCAGCCGTTGCCGCAGCAATAGTTGTTGTAGTCAAATGTCTTTGAGACTTCCGAGGCGAGAGAGCTGAAGCCATTTTTCTTGTTGATGGTGAACCGGGCGGCGAAACCACTCTGGGAGTTGCTTTAATAGGTGAACAACAAACGATGCGATGTGGCGTAGCCGGTTTACGCCTACGGCTTGTTTGACTCACGCCTGGTGCTGGCGAAACTTGTACTGCATCATCCAAGGAGGCAGCAGTACTGTTTGTTAACGCCACACCACTATCACAGGAACTATTGTCATTTTCAGGCAACATCATGAAAGCGAAGTCGTGAGCATTAAGCATTTCGATTGGTTTCTTTTCATAGCCAAAAGAGTCTCTTTTGGAGGGTGAAGTGTTAAGGGAAACAATTTTATTAAAACGTCCCTGCAAGACAGAAGCAGTCAATGAAGTGGGCGAAGAGAACTTCGGTTCAACTTCCAGAGTTTTATTTATTTTTATTGATGATGCTTGATTAGGCGATTTATCAACATTCAGAGTTAAAACCGGTTCTTGTAAGAATATATTTTCGGTGGCACTTGTATTTGAACTACTGTGGGAAGATGAGTTACTGTCAGCCCGCTGAGATGAACGATGATTGGTGAAATCAAATCCGTTCGACATCAAATAATTTTCCTTCATCTCTACAACCGGTGTATCTGCCGATAAATCGGTGCGTTCACTATCATTGGTATCCTCACTGAGGTCAAAGATAAATTCCTGTGGTACAACCACATTTTCAAGACTGCGTCGATTTATAATCGGTTGGTTATAAGTTGGAAATTGTTGTAGTTGAAACTGTTGTTCTTGTTGAAGAATCTGTTCATCGTCAGCATAATTGGTTGGTTGATCATGACTTGTTACACTTTCTTGATGGTTGTTAATATTAACTAATTGTGGTGGTATTACAGAGGCAGACAACGTTGGTTTTATTATTTTTTGAGGTTCAGATGAAATTTTATTTGATATATTATGTTGCTTGGCTTTGAAAAAGTTTTTAATAGTGCGAGTTTGTGAACATGTTGCCAGTGGAACACCTAAAATCGAAAAAGTAGAATTTCTTTACACTATTTATTTATGTATGTATACATATAAACATAAATGCACATATGTATAATCAAATGAACTAAATAAAATCGATATTATTGGTATTCTGTTAATTTGAATTATTTAACGCGTTCATACTAAAAGTTCTGTATATGGATCAAGGTTTCAATTTGTGCTTGATGCGTTGTTATTTATCAATGGAACGTAAACCACAATTCGATGGTTATAATGCTTCTAAACGATTAGCAACAGAAAGAGTAGAGTTGAAAAAAAAATGGAAATTTTAGCGACTGAACTTTTATCAATTAGGGACTAGTTTTCATTTCCATCAAAAAGTGCATACATATGTATGTACATATTTACATATAGACCACATATACCGCTCATTTACTGAAAGAACGTGTTAAGTCAATTGTGTAAAAATTTTATATAAATACCTTGTTTACTCAGCTCTTGTGAAAAAAATATATTTTTTTTCTTCAAGTTGTGTATACATAAATTGAAAACTTAAATACTCGTTTTCTGGCGAACTAGATTTTTGAGTTGTGACATTGTTTGAGTAAATGACTGATAAACACATTCACCCTTATTCCAGTTGTCGTCATCGACGTCACTTTAAAATAATAGCAAAAAATTGGAGCTTGTTTACTCGCTCTCGAGAACAATTTTGCGCAACTGACAATCTATTTCCGTTCCCTAAGGTCTAGAAAATAGCATAAACACGCCAACATGAGTCAGTTGTTTTCGACAACGGATATACGAGCACCAACTTTTTGGTGTTGTTTTAAAGTGACGTCGATGGCGACAATTGGAATAAGGTGATTATTTTTTTAAAATCGAGTTTTTTGTATACATATTTCGATAAAAGAACATCAAATGTATCGAAGAATGCAAAAAAATTCGATTTTAAAAATATAATGAGTTGTGGCCACTCTATTTTAAAATAACGATATACACACATATTGCTCATTTACTAAAACAACGTCATAGCTCAAAATTGGAAACTGAACGCAAGTGTTCCAGCTCGATGGAGGAGTTAACTTCATAACCTAACCTATTTATCAGATATGAAAGAGTAATCGAAAACGGAAACATATCCACATATTCCCAAACTAAAACAAAAATAATTATTGCAGAATATAAGAATAGAATATAAACGGTTTTAAAAACGTTTTTTTATACAAAAATTTTCTTAAAAAGCCTTATAAATCCTTAATAATTTTTATAAAGGCAAAAAAATATAATTGTAATAAAACATGAACGTGCTCCTGATGAATTTTATTACATAACACTAAATAGTACAAAATGTGGAATGAAATTATTAGAAAAAAAAAATTCAAAAATGCCGGAAAAATCATTTTATATTTTTAAGTTTAATTTAGTAGTAATAGCAATAGTTTTAATTTTGGTTAAACCATACTAATTAAATAAATAAATTATAGGTACAGTTTTCATTTAAATACCTAATATAATTTTAAAGTTTGAGCTAATTTATTATGCATTTTGACAAAGATCGATTACTATGTCAAAGTAAATATCAATGTTTGAAAGTAAATACATAGGTATTAGATTTTACAATGCAAATTTGTTTTACATTTTTGTTTATCATAATTTAACAATTGCTGCTATTCTTTATTTATTCCATTGCTGTAATATGTAAAAGCTTATTATTGAGGTCAAGCAAGATTAGGTGTGTATTTGTCTAATAGTTACAAAATAAATATAAAACTTGACATACCAATAGTTTTGTCATTTAGTGCGGCACGTTCTCGTTTAATTTTGTTTGTACTTTGCGATTTGATCTTGGGCTTTACACGACCCTCTTCTTCTGTAGCAAAATTCAATCCATCATTGCTGCAAGAGTTCTCCTCGATTTTGCAGTCTTTTCTCTTGGGGCTTGCAAAGTATTGATCTTCAAGCAGTTGAGAGTTTGCAAAACCAACTGTAGACCCACTACTTTCCAATACTCCGTTATGAGTGACTTTAGGAGCCGCAGTAGCGCGCGTTCTTCGACGTACCATTTTTGTGACTTAATAATTTATAGATTAGATATTAGCAATTGGATAGATACATACAATATCTGAATAAGGCAGTCTAAATCAGTCAACTGGACAAAACGCGTTTCGTTTTAATGCAGGAAAAGTAACAAAACCTAAGACATTTAATTTAATTCATTATACACATGTATTTCAATAACGATGAATTTTTACTTCATGTGTGTATTGTTCAATTTCGTTTTCTATTTATTATTAATAAAGTCGGACTCTTGCGTAGGATTTTTGATGAACCTTTGCACAATAGTGATTTGGTATTTGGACTTCTTTTTTACAAGTAGCTAAGTTGGAGTTGGTCTCAACGTCAGCCACCGGTTTCGTACATCTAGAATATTAATTTAACATTATGCTCTTATAACTTTAATATTCGGAAAAAGAATAAATTTTTCTTTTTTTTTTTAGAAAATCTTATTTCAATTCAGCCTGACCTGCCTCGTACCTAACCGCACCATTTTTAACACACAAATTGTCAAAAAAAATTGTATTCAGTGCAAAAGAGGAATAAAATCTTCTATTTTGAAGGTAATTTCTGTGGATGTAAACTTCGGCTAAACAGTTTCGATTTATGAAATATTTATAAAAAAAAATTTGTTAAGGCCATTCAATCTGTACGTAAAATTTAATTAATATTTGAGTTTTATTGTAAAATTTCCGCGCCGTTTTTATAACATTTTTTCTTTGAAGTAAATTTTCTGATTATTTTTTACTTTTGGCTCTTTTCGTTGCTTGTTGTTGTTTTTTCTTTGATATAACAGCTAAAAAGAGAGAGTTACACGATAAAGCGTTCTATTTCTCATAGGAATGAGTGGGACAGCTACTTGATTTATTGACATTTTCAACAATGCACAACAAATGGCTGATGATACACATATATAGAAGCTGCGTGTTGCGAAGCACAAATTTCTGTCAGAGTAGGGATTGCGTTTTAGACATTATATTCCATTGATTTAGACAGGTTTTTTAAATTTTCTTTAAACTTTGTATAATGTTTGGACACACAATATTTACTTTGAAAAATTTTTTCTATACATACCACGAAGTATAACAACGAAGAAAAAAAAATATTGCGAATGCATCCAAGACCCCATATAGACATACTAGGTTTACTTTGACAGTTCTATTTTAATTATCTTTTAGACTTAGCTTAGTTTCTATACACACAAAGCTTATTTTCACAAATGCCTATACCACGAAGTAGGTACATATAAATAACGGAAGAAAAATTAAAAGGAAAGAATGAAAATCAAAGCAACTTTGCAAGTTCATCAAAGTCTGTGCTCTCAGTTATTCTCTTTTCCCTTCTCCACTATAAACTTACGACCATGGTGACCGATGACATTTTTCAAAAAGTGGCACTAAATAGGGGATTTATCAAAAAAAGGGGGAAAATTAAAAAAAAGCGAGAAAACTGCACTAAACTTTTTATTTTTAATGTATTTTCATATAACTCAGCCTAAATAAAGGGGTTCAAAAAGTGGCAAGGCAGTTGAAAAAGGGGAAACGCAGTCGAAAAAGTGGCAAATTGCCACTTTAGTCGGTCAAACGGTAACGCTGCTTACGACTTTAGTGAATAAACTTTGCGCTCTAAACGGGGTTAAAGTCTGTACTAGCCATCATTCTCTTTTTCTCTCTCTTCTATGAAGTTAATACTTTGCAGAGTAAACTTTGCGGTCTAAAAAAGGTTAACACTGAGTAACACACGGCAATTTTAGTTGAGCAACTTTTTATTCATGGCAGAGAGGGGAAAATATGATTGTTATTTTCAAACATGCATCTGTTTTACCACAGCTTGCAGTTATCACGTGTGTTTTATATAGCTGGTTTCACACGATATTTTTTTATCTGACATTTCATATTGACACATGTGAAAGCTTTCTGTAATAAAATTTCAATTAGGGCGCACTCTATTTTGAGTCCGACGTCCGTTGTTTATGGTATTGTGTGTGGCGGCAAAAAGAGGTGATGTTAGATGCAACCAAGTCAGATTCATTGCAAGGTTATATCAAAATTTCAAAAATACAATAACAAAAAAACAGCATGGCTTTTTAATTGAGATAAAGTGTCAAAAATAGAATTTGTTTAACAAAACAAAAATAAAAATTATTAACATTAAATTTAATAAATTTCACTACCACTAAAATATTTCACAATTTTTCAAAATGTTGTTAATTTGTTTTTCATATATTTAAATTTGCTTACATTTATTTTTTTTATCAAATATGTTTCGCGTTGACATTTTTATTTATTTTTTTTAAATTTCATTTTCGTATACTATTTTTGAAGATTCCGAACAACTTTAAATTGGAACAAAATAGCTCGGCTGTGTCTTTGCTACTACCAGGTGAATGCGCCTTGGATGGAGCTAAAAATTTCCATAATCGAAAGCAAATATGAAATAAATTTTGACAGACAGGGGAAGTTAGTCACGGGTCATACTATGAGATTTTGCTTTCAGAAGGTGTGAGTTTGTTGCTTAGAGAGGAGAGGAGAGAAGAATGAGATTTAGTACACACTTTCATGTATTTGCAAATTCTCCTTTGTATTCTAGTTCGTTAACATATTTTTTTTAAAATTTATTTAATACATTTTAGTTTTGTTTTGGAATTGTCAAAATTAAGAAAAATAATGTTGAGGTAAACATGTAAGAAAATTGAATTTCATTAAAAAAACTGTGACGTGCAGACGTGAATGAAAGTTTAAAAGGGAATTGAAGAAAATTTCAGAAAGAAACATTTGATTTTGTGAACCGTGACTTGCATGCACATGGTTCACAAAACTGACAAGTCAATTACAAAAAACATGTCGTGTGAATTCAACTCAAATCATGTTTGTGTTTGCTCTATTAAATTTAAAGCATACTTAACTGGATAAGTTTTTGTTCACAGTGTTTTTGTATATGAACAAGGAAAGCTACTTTAATATTAGGCGAACTAGAGTTTTTTAAATGAGTTTGAATAAACCGGAAATATTCGTATGTAGATGTGCATATACTATGTATGTATGTATATCATTTAATATCGAATTTCTAAACATTAGCAATCATATTGAAATGTTTCCAAATTTCATGCCATGAATTTCTCCCTACATACTAGTGATGTAACGAATGTCAATTTTTGATATTCGCGAATACAAATCCGAATACGAATATTTGAAACGATATTCGCGAATACGAATACGAATATTTCATATGAAATTTTCATTAAATTAGGGCTCTATTTACGCCTGCAATATGAAATATTAAAATATTGTTATGAAAAAGAACTTCACACTTCTGTTGGCGTACTTTAAAGTTAATAAAAACTACCTAAAATTTTAATGATCGTCAGTAAATATTATTTGAAAATGTTACAAAGCACAAATTTCTACAAAGAAATTTAATGGATTCGTACAAAATAATATTTTTATCCATTTATTTAAACTTAGTTTAGGATTTTATTTATTTTTTTATTTATTTTATTTATTTATTTAATTTTTTTTTTGAAAAATATTCGTATTCGTATTCGCCTGAATTTGACGAATACGAATGCTTCGTATTCGCATTAAAAATGGCCGAATATTCAACAATTCGAATACGAATACGAATATTCGTGCATCACTACTACATACATATCGAGCTTTATTTTCGATTTTAGCGACAAAAATTAAATTTTTCAGAAGGTTTTTTTAAAATTTTCAAATTGGTTTTTGTACGTAAAATGTCGCTTACGATAAAAAAGTATAGCCTTTATCTTAAAAACTATCAACAGTTTTAGCATTCTGATAAATTGTAATTTCAATAAAAAATTCAATTTTCGATAACATGTCGCTTACGATAAAATCGAAAATAAGACTCGATATGTTATAAACCTATTTTTATTTAATTTTTTATTTACTAGCGTAGGCGTAACTAGACCTAGGCAATGCCCCCCCAGACTTGATTTTGCCCCCCCCAGGATTTATTACAAATTCTTTTTAAAACATATTCTTTTGCCTGTAATATTAAAAAATTCTATTTTTTTATTTATTTTAAAATTACTCATGAAAATCACCAGTAATTTTTATACAAACTTTTCGAATAATCTCTAAATATGCATACTTTTATGAGATAACAAATACCCAAAAAACTATAAGTTTACGGCACTTCAAAACATCACAAATAGTAAACTCCATGTGGATTTATAATGCATGTGTGTAGATATGTATGTGTGTATGTACCCTGCAGATAATGCGACTAGTCCATACATGCACGTAAAGACTAATCCAAAGAGGAGTAGGAGTACTCCAAATATATGAAAAAAGGTGGTCGATTTAACATTGCGATGTCCTAGGATTGGACCACATGGTCCAATTTTACTTAACATCGGACTAACCCTAAAACTACTCCATATGAAATAGTTATAGACTACTCGCATACAATTTGTAACTGCCTAAGAACAACGATCATAATCGTTTAAACACGAACACTTATAGTGCAGCATTGAATGCTTATGTGAAAACGACATGATCCATGACTGTATTACATGGGACCATGATGTAACTAGTCTGTTTCACCGAGATTGGACCACGTAGTCCAATATTATCTGCAGGGTAGCTTTCAACAAATTCTTAATAAAATTGTATTAGTGTACGTAGTTAGTAGCCAGACAAGTTGTTTTAAGGTGTTCTTAAGATTTTCTACTGTCAAATTGTTTGTAACAATAGCCACCAATTTTTATTTAGAGTAAAATTACAAAAAAAGCGAAAAATTATGATCTGCAAATACCTTGTATATATTCATATACTATATATACTCGTACACACACATGTATGTATGTATGTATGCATATTTATGGTTCAATCGAGGGCTGCCAGATAAAATGATGGAAAAATCACCGAAATCCCGATAAAATATAAAATATAAAATAATCCTCATTTCATGTCCGAAAAATCGTCAGAAAATCGAACAAATCAAAATTTCCTCTTTAAACATGTATACATATGTTTTATTTTTATTAGAAAACAAAACAAAACAATTCATGTTCATATACAACTTTGTTAGACTGGTGGAAAACTTGTGAAAAATATTCCTAGGTCCAAATTTTAGTATCAGTACTTTTGATGACCGAAATTTTTGATAGGATATCAACTTACACAGGTCAATATATCGTTGGTCTCAAATGGAAAGGCCCTAACGCAAATAATTGTAACTTTGCAGGAGAAGGTAAAACATAATAGAAAGTGTAATATTCAAAATGTAACTTTTTTGTACAACTGCTTGTAAAAGCGCTATTTTTTACACTATTGCAATAAATTTTTGTGATGAGGTGTATTAGTGTGAAATTTATTGAAATCCTGAAAAACTCAACTATCGATATGTATGCATGTATATATATGCACATAAAATTTTATTCAATTGAACACGTATACATACATACTTGCATACATATGTTTGTACTTATTTATGTATGTATGTTCATTCATCGCAACAATATAGTATTGATTCAGAACTTCAATATTGGAAGGGTAACTAAATAATAAATGGCAATTTTCTATTTTTATTTATGCACCAACAGATAAATTTTTTTTAAAATTAAATAATAAATTATTAAGAAATGAAATCATGAATAATGAATGAAATCATTTCTTGCTTGTATCTTTTCAAAATATTGTATTCAAATATAGTATATACATAAATAATTTTTCCATATGAACATATAAACTTCTTGGAAACGAATATTAATTTTATTATTATTTAGTTTGTTATTATTAGATTATTATTATTATTATTATTATTATTTAGTTTTTTTCTAATACACACTTTACTTTTTGTCTATATATTGTTTTTGTTTTGAATGTTTTGTTTTTCTAGTTTTAATTATAACTTAATTTTTGTTATTGAAACTGGACTGTTAATTTATGTTTTAGCTTAAATAAAAAAAATGTTAAATAAAAAAAATCTGTATAAAATTTTTTAAACGCACTAATAATCCCAAACCAATATTTTACTTATTAAGTAAAATATATTTTTTTAATTTCCAATTTCAATGTATTTTTAATAAAAAATATATATTTAACTTAATAAGTAAAATATTAATTTGGGATTATTAGTGCGTTTAAAAAATTTTAAGCTTAAATTTTAACAATTCCCATAAAAACACTAATTAAAAAAAATTGTGTTTGCCCCCCCCCCAGAAAAAATTTCTAGCTACGCCAATGACCGTAGGTAATCGACTTTCGTCAAAAAATTTATACCTGCCTTGTTTTTTTTTTGTCAGATTACAGTAATTTTAGCGTCGTATTTTTAATCGCTTGCTCAAAATACATTTAAAATTTAATTACTTCTTTTCCAACATAAAAAAACCGTCCGAATCCATTACCTAATTGTAAGTAAAATTCAACGGCATATGTATGAAAATAATTGGGGCATTCAAACGATAGTCATAGAGTTCAAGGTGTCATAATGTTTTAAAAGTTCCGTTTGAAAGAAAAAAAAAAAAAACAAAAGCAAAAACAATGGCGCATATTCATATTTAAAACAAAGTCTACTTTAAGAATTTAAAACCAGTATTACCATACAAAATACTGTGTTTAAACATGGCATGAAGTTAGTATAAATGAGGAAACTGAACTAAGTGTTAACGAGTTCCTCGTTACAATTTTACCTTAAAAATCGGCACATGCCAGTTTTTCCTTATACATAAGGCTGTTAAAATATACTTTTGACTCTGAATAAGCGCCAATTATATTAAAATAATTTAAAACATTGTGAAAATATGATCTTAACGACTACCATTTGAGTCCCCCAAATGTATATATATTTCGTTATTGTACTTTTAATAATCATTTTCAGTAGTTTTTATTTTGTCGTGCTACTGCACAAGTTTTTGGTCATCAAAGTTAATATACAAAGCTTCAGTGAGGTGACTTGTTGCGATAATGCAGGGAAATAAGAAATATTTTTTATTATAAGAGGTTGATAATTTTAAACGAATTGTTAATTTCGTGGTTATCTACTTTTGCAGTTAAATAATTTTTGATTTTAATATATTATTCTTATCTAACAAGAGTCACAAAGTGAACATGAATTTAAAAAATCTATTTGATGTTGGTTAAGTACATCTATGCATATACATTTCATTGCTGCTCACATCCGTAGACTTCAGCCATAATTCGAAAAATTTACCAGGCCCCAATTCTTATAGACAAAATCTCAATAGATTATTGAGAATTATAAAACTAAAATAATTGTAGGTTTTCTTGATGTAAAAAGTTAGTGGAAAAACAAAGTAAGCAAGTTTTGGAAAAGTTTCTTAACCTAATATGATTTTAGCTTTGTAATTCTCAAAAATTTATTAAAGTTTATGTTTACGAATTGGAGTTTTGCAAGTTGAAGTCTACTGATATGTTGCTTGAGCAGCAAGAAAATAATTTTGTTTTAAATTTTTTTAATATAAAAAACAAGTCAAACAATCAGTCAATAAAATGCAACTCTAGATATTTATGTGAATAAAATCATCTCTGTAATAACAACAGCTGTACAGGAAATCAAAGAGAAAGTACATACAACAATTTAAGAGAACTTTGTGAGTAACTGCTGCTGTAATGCATGTGTATGCGTGTGTTGGTGTTAGCATGCAAAAATTGTTTAAAAGCAAATTAAAAACAAGTTAACAATCACACAAAAACCAGTTTTTAACCATCAAAGCAAATAATCTAAAACAGTCGACGGTTGAATGTGTAACGGTGCAGTTCGTGCAAATTTCGTTAGAGTAGAACGCGGCGGAAGTCGTGCTTGTTTGGATGTGTGTATGTTAAGAAATTCTAATTGAAAGAAAAAAATATACATAGTTTACAATAAAAAATTAATAAGCAGAATATCAAAATAATAATATAGAGTCGTAGTCATTTGCACATGTAAATATGTAAAGAAAAATTGTAAATAAATAATAATTTCAAAAAGTTGCTGAAAAAATGAAATTAAATAAATAAGAAGAAAAATAATTGTTGAAATTCGAATAAGAAGAAGTAGAAGAAGAAGCTGGAAAAGTAATTTTTGTGTTGTTTTTTGCTTCTTCTTCTTCTCTAGTATAAATATACATGTGTGTGTATGTGGAGTGGCTGTGAATGCCAGAGTGTTTGCGTGCCTGTGCCTACACACACTCACACACACATAACAGCACACACTCATTCTCATTCATTTATACATTCATACATACATACATACATATGTACATGTAAATAATGCAGTGTACGAGAAAAAAATAGAAATAATAATTAAGGTAGAAAAATAAAATGTGAGTGTATGCGTGTGTTTTGTGTTTGAATAAAACTGGTTTAGTTAGAAGACAGCCATGTACGAGTACGACTACAAATACGGCTGAGACAACTACACAACAGTAATAGCAAGAACGGTGACATTGTTACCAGTATAAAGTGAATATAATAGAAGTTATAAGTTGGAGTAACAACAATAACATACCTATATACATACATACATATATGTATATATATATATGTAGATGTACATACGTTTGTATATTAGCAGGAATAGAAACACAAAAAAGGTGAGTTCATAAGCCAAAATCATTCTGCCATCCATCGAGTTTAAGTCAGGCGTCAGTCACCCAACAACATTCAGTTAGTATTTATGTTGCAAAAAAAAATTTATTTTGTATTTGATATCTAACAAGCAACAGAAGGGCTACAGATTCATATGTACAAACATCTGTAATAAATTTGTATTTATTTTGAAATTTCATTTGTAACCAATTGAAATACTGTAAGCAACGTCTTATTGGATTAATAATTGGAAAAAAAATCTGCTACCGAGGAAGCTTGATGACACAATTTTATAATACCAGTTTTCCAGCTTGCAATGAGAATAATCGGTTCAAAAATAATCTTGTTATTTTTGTTTATAAAATCGTATTTGAAAGAGTTAAAAATGGTTATGTATTTAAATAAAAATACTACATATTTGAGTGTTTGTCTTGAACTTTGACAATTTTGGAGCCTTTTTAAAATAGTTAAGTCAGGAAATTGCTTGAAGTAGAATAGGTTTTGGACAATAAATATTCCTATTGTTCTAAACATACTTATAGTAGAATGGAGTGAAAATATGTAGTTTTAATGACAACTAATTAAAAGAAGTTAGGTTTTGGCGATGGGTATACAAGGTTTGCCACTGCTGATTATATCATACACATGTGTGAACATATGTACATACATTTGTTAAGTTTTATTTAATATTTGTTTATTTGAAAGACTGGGAACCAATCCCCATTGTTGGCATTTTCCAAATAATTCTAGAAAACATTTCCTCTTATTATACCTATTCAAGGTAAAATCAAATGTACATACATATATACATACTTGTTACCTATTTCTTTTATATTAATTCATTTCATTTTTTCTACAATTTATTTTCATATGCTGTTGCCGTTTGGTTTGTTTCTTTTTTATTCTATGGCTAAAAGTCAATGTGAGGTGTAAGTGAGTTCAATTGGGGGCCAACGTTAAAGGTCTATACATAATGACAAAGAGACAGACTGTAAGATGGTAAGTTGGCAGGATGGAAAGCGCTCTTGCTTGTTCGCTACTCTGTCACTCCGTCCGCCCATTCAGTCAGTCATTTTATTAGCCACTTATGGTCTGTCTCATCATTTTAGAACTTGTTGGCATCTAGTGGGATTATATGGCTGTTGCTATTGTATGCATGTGAGATGGTGTTGGTAGCAAAATATATTTATTGTGTGTGTGTGCGCGCGGATGCTTTTGTGTATGTGCGTGCTTATTTGAAGGAGTATCTGAGTGTGTTTATTCCTTTTATTGACAGTACTTGAATCAAATTAGGAACAAAATTGAATTTTACGCAAATTTCCAATTGGATATTGTGTTGTGTTTTGCGTTCGTTTTCACACTAATCGAATTTCGCACAGTTTAACCACAATAATAAACAAAATAGCACAAATAAAAACAACTTAAGACCATCATTAAATGGCAAAGGCTGTGCGAAGGGGCGTTATTATATATAATGTTTATCTTTGATTACAAAATACGATACAACCCTATATGACGCAGTTTGAAAATAATTTTTATAGTAATACTCCGTCTACTCAAGAGAAGGATATAAGTGCAGATTTTTAAACAAAAATCCAAACATTTATTAATAAGTATCATAAATTTACTTAAATTGGCAAATACGAGTATGTATGTACGTTCTCCTTGAAGATGTTTCGCCAACATTATCTGATTAAGTTTTTTTCTTCACGGATCGTTCGAGTCATTGCTAGCTTCGGCTGCTACAACACGACACTAAAAAAACTTTCAAAAACTATTAGATATTGACAAAAGCGCCATACATACTTTGTTCAAAAGTTTTGTATCTTGATGGTGTAACTAACCATGTACATTTACCAGTTCCAATAGCAACCTATCTTTAAGACTGCAGTAAGCCATGCCTAATATCAAAATTTTATTGAAATCGGTTCGAATATTGGCGTAGAGGGACAAGAGATTTTGATATCAGGTTCTTCTTTTTTTTAAGTTGAAAATTTCGAGGATGAAATTTTTCAATTTATGATAAATCTGGTAGATCGTTCTGCGGATAAGCTATTTTCTTTCGTTGCTAATGAATTAAAATTTGTAAGCATATTCATATTTCTTATTGTACGTGTGTTATGATACCTAGAAGCTAAAAAAATGATTTAAATAAAATGTGGATGTTTGCATTTAGAAACAGAAACCAAAAATTGCATCAAGTATTTAAATAAAGATATTTATTTAATAAGAGTGAATTTGTTTTAAAATAGAAAAACTTTTTACTTAACAAAATATAAAGTTGATGTTAATATTTATGTTCAAAAAAAACTTTCTATTGTTAAATATATGTACATATCGTCTCCTTAAATGCAAACGGACGTAACTACACTTTTATATTTTTTTACAGGAGAAACAAAAAACGTTGCAAAATCAATAATAAAAAGTATTTTTGAAAATGTTCTTCGAAATTTAATTGTAGTATGGATACTTTTATGTTTTTAACCATTTATTTCCTTTTTATGTATATTTAAGCTTTAATGTTAGTTACGTTCTTTGCAATAAAAAATAGATGCATTCGTAATTATGTCCATTTGAGTTTCTTTAATAAAGTCGTCATTTTTGATCGCAGAGGTCTACATAAATATTTGCGTGAACATCTAGTTTGATAAAATGATCCATAATCAATCAAAAACTCGATTTCGAATTTTTCGAATTTTTGTGTAGTTACGTTCGTTTACATTTAAGGTGACGATATGTAGGTTTACTTATCACTTCTTGCGAATGACCTGTGAACAACCTTCTTGGAAATATCATCTAAGTTTTCAACCAAATTGTGTATACAATGTAACTTTGTAATGAGAGATTATCTCATCTCACATTTATTCATCCCTATCATGAACATTCTTCCCTTCAAACTTTTTTCCCCTTTTTAACAAAATTGCAATCCTGAATAATTTTTTATATATAAATGTTTTCCCTATTTTGGTTCCCCTTACCATGAATAATATTTTTTACGAAGATTTTTAATTTTTCCCTTCGTTTTTTATGTTTTACTGAATAAATAAAATAATAAGGCGCTCAATTTCAATATTTTCCATCCAATTAAAGGTTTAAGGACAAGATCAGGCGACAAATTACAGCATTCGATGTCGATCGAACTCAATGAAAATTGTGTGAAAATAATTTTCATAATTCTTGACAAGAATTTCTCCACTTGGGAAATACTTATGTAAATATATTGAGGGCAATTAAAATTCAGCGAAAAATTTTTCCCGGGAAACAGTTTCAAAGAATAGCAAGTAATAGGGAATACAAAATAATTCTAATTGGAAAGGGGAGAAATTTCTCCCCGAATTTTATTCATAATTGCCTATTTGAGACCCAAAATTTGTATTTATTTTTTATTTTTTAATCTCTAAAAATCGTAATTAAGAAAGCAAGAAATGTAATTTGAAACTGTAATTGTTTCATTAAAGATTTTCAAAGCGATTCTTTTTTTATATATATTATATGTATGCTCATTTTGTTTTGAGGAGAGCAGATTACCTTCAAATCCAGTTGTTAGACAAGTTGATAGAGATTTGTATCTATGTATATATGTACTTATATTTATAAATATATTTACATAAGTAGATTTTGCATTGTCATATTTCAACACAACCAAGCAATTGTGGCGGGTGTCAAAAACAAAACTCGTATCGTTTTCTTTTATTTGTGTTAAGTTCAATTTCATGAAATTGCTGAAAAGTTTCTAATACAGAGTACATACAACAATATACACTTACATATCTTTTCATATTACATACCAGTCGATCTCTTACAATGTACGAAACAATAAAAGTGACTGATGTTCGTCTGTATGGCTGTAGATAAATTTGCATTTGAATATCGTTGCCTTAATATAGATAGGCCCTAACTCATTATAATTTTTTTGAAATCGAGTTTTTTGTGTTTCCACGGGAAAGTTCACTTATTTGTCGCATTCGGCAGCAAGCAATGAAGCTTGTATTTCAGATAAAAGGTAAAAAATAGTTTTCTTAAAAAAAAATATACAAACATATTTCGAGAGAAAAACATGTAATGCATCGAAAAATGCAAAACTCTCGATTTCCAAAAAATAATGAGTTAGGACATTTGTATATTAAGGTAACGATATTGTGTTATTTGTCTGATATGGATGGTTGAATTAAAACAACTTATTTTCCTTCATATTTTTTGTATTTACTTCGTTTTGCCTTAGCTTTGTTTTATATACCGTTAACTTAATACGAAAAGGCCCTCCTAACTCATGTTTTTCATAGTTTACAGGAGGAAGAAAAAAACTAAATAAAAAAAGATTCAATATTGATACAAAATTTTTTTAAACGCAATTTTTATTAAAAACACTTTACATACGCACATAATATTGCGTTTAAAAAAATTTTGTATCAATATTGAATCTTTTTTTATTTAGTTTTTTCCTCCTCCTGTAAACTATGAAAAACATGAGTTAGGGCTTTTTCGTATTAAGTTAACGATACATATGTATGCACATGTACATACATACATATGTATGTAAGTAAGCATCTATCCATCCTTCATTCATAGATAAGATATATTCGTTTATTCCAAGTGTAGTTTCTTATTGCTTTTTCTATTTGTTTTACATTTATGTATGAAAGACTTTTTCTAGGCAGGAAAGAAGTTTGGGAAAAACTTCCGAAAATCTACTTTGATATTAAAGGAACCTGCAAACAGTTTTCCAAGTAATCAAAGATAACAGATTTAGCCTTCATAGATACAAAATTGGATGCGCAACAATTGTAATGTATTTTGCAGCACAATTTGATTAGAATTGCAACACAATTTTGATTAATACGAGACGAGACAAGTCGCATGTCGTAAGAATATAGCTGCTTTATAAATGTATTAAGGCCCAATTGAAAATTTGTGGGCTTATTTGAAAAAAAAATGAAAACCGCAATACCGAAGTAGTGGCAACTTTTTTTTTGTAAAATAATATTAAATCTATTATTTTTTTTGTAATATGAAAACTCATTCTTGACGTACTGTACTTATATATATATATATGTATGTATATGTGGCTGAAATTCTGCGAAAAGAAAGCTTAAATAGTAAATTTTTTTTTAATTTTCTATCATTATTTCAATGAGTTAAGGTGGTGCTAGATACATCAATATTCAGCTTCAATATGTATGGTTGTGTGCGTTTTTTTATAAAAATTATTTACACCAATAGTATATGTGTGACTATTTTTGGTAAACAAACGCATACAACCACATGAATTGAAGCTGAATATTGATGTGTCTGGCACTGGCTTTAAGAGGATGTGATTTCAACATAAATAGTGCATGCCTTTATTTGTATTATTATTGGTTTAAATGAGAATCACACTGAAGTTGAGAATTTTTGTTGTTGTATTATCAAGATGTAAGCAAACACAGTGCTAATGTTTATTAATTAATTCACATTAAGCTTATTTCATCCAAGTTAATTTTTAAATGAGGCAATAAGCTAAACTAAAAATAAATAAATTATTCAAAACTTAATTTTTATCTTAACTAGTTGTGAATTAAAAATTTCATTTAGAGTTTAACTACTCTCATTAGTAGATAGATGATAGATAGGCAGTTGAGAATTGAAAAGCTTGCATGCATCCACTATTTTTACTAAAAATGTGCATGTATTTGGAAGAAGAAAATGATGAAATTTGTGAATTTGAGGGATTACAGGAAAAAAACTATGGCCGGTAAAATTTAAGGGTGAATTCTCTGGAAAACAAAAAATCGCACATCTACTTCAATAGTGGCATAACTCAAAAAATGAGTTTTTTTGAGTTAATAATGCAGAAAGATGCGGCATTTCGTATTTTATCTTGTGTAAAAATTTCATATAATAGATAAGAATTTTTTTTCATTTCTCCATTGAGTTGTATGCAAATTGAAAACTTAAAACGCGTTTTCTGCAAAACTGGTTTTTTTGAGTTATGCCACTATTGAAGTAAATGTGCGAAATTACAAATATCCGGAAGTTTTGATAGGGATTATTCCTATTTTAGAGAATGAGTAAACAAGCCTCAATTTTTTTTTGGAATTGTATTGACGTGACGTCAATGTTGACAGTTGGAATGAGGGTAAATATATTAGCCCAATTCACAATCTTGTGCAAATGGTCTTGCATCGTTGCATGTGCAAAATAGTATAGCATATTAATATTCACCACTTAACAATTCTTAGTGGTGAGTATCAATATACTATACCACTTTGCACATGCAACGATGCGAGATCATTTGCACAAGATTGTGAATTGGGCTTTTGTGTGCACTGAAACAAATATGGTATGTAATATAATTTGGAATATTTCTTGCACGTTTTGTTTTGATAATCGTTCTTAAAAAGAGGCATTATCTATCCATTGTCTTTTTCTCTCTAAAATTTTTCTGAGTGTATAAAGAGTCAAGGACAAATGCTCAAAAAACTATGCGATATCAAATTAATGTTAAGTTTTTGATTGCAAAATAGCATATTTCGATGTTACGTGCAACATTGAAGACAACGTTTGCACGCGCAAAGTATCCTTTACAAAGTCTTGAGTTTATGGAAAGGAATGAAAAAGAGTATGGAAGCTGTAGCAAAATCACATATTTCAATCTCACATGCGACATTGAAAAACAACATTTGTAATCTTTTACGCACACAAAAACTTCAGTTTGTGTGTAAAAGCTTTCTTATCAGTGCGTGAAAAGTACATACAAGCAGAATAGTTATATATTATTTAGTAGAAACATTTGATGCTTTCAGCGCAAAGAAGGTGTAAACCCAAACTATTTAATTATTTAATTACTTTGCTATATCATAACGATTTTTCAGCTCCATATTCTTTTGAATATCAAAAGGTGGCTTGCTCTACTTTTGTATTGATAGTTGTTAATAAAAAGAACGTATGTAACCCCAGAATAGCAGCTAATAAAAAATGTGAGTTACACCACTTGTGCGCTGATGGTCTCATATATATTTAGTATAAAGAATAAAAAAACCTGGTGAAAAATATAAAATTTTGTGATCGTAGAACATATTTAAACTTGGTCACGTGCGATTTTTGTTAGATATAAGCAAAAACGGCAAAACAATAGATTTGAAAAGGGAGAGACAAATTCAAGGAAGGTGAAGTTAAGTATGTTGTTTTTATGTTAAAATAAATATTTTAAATACTTCTGTTAGTTTGAAAATTTCTTTACTAAGCTTCATTATTTTGTTCTTAATTAGTGTAGATTATTATTATTTGTAAATATTTTTTTTAATAAAAGACGCGAGGCGATTAGCTGGTCTGCGGAAAGCACCCAGGGTCTATGGCGGGAATCGAACCCACGACCTGTGGATTGAGAGGATAGCATCGCTACCACTCAGGCACAGGGCGCATCCTTATAATTTTGTAAAAAGAGCAACTGGAAAAATATATAGTAAATATCAGGATGGAAAATAATGTCACGTGCGATTATGATTAAAACTGAATTAAAAAATATATGCAAATAAGTTTTGGGTAAGATTAAACCATTAAAAAAAGACGTCAGTGCACAACTCTTTAAAATCAGTAACATTAAAATATTGCTTCAGGTTTCGCTCGAATCAATCTTTTACTCGTTGACCGAAAAACAACTTCCGTTTTAATCATCTTGGTTTTTTGGAATTATATTGGAAATGAAAAATTGCTAAAAATAAACTTAGCACCAATTACAGGAGCAATTAAGAGCGCTTATTGGCAAAATAAAAATCCGTTTTTGACTTTTTTCACTTTAAATGTGTACGACAGTCACGTTCGATATCATGGAAATGCTCGTATACATACATACATACATACATACACATGTATGTATGTACAGACTTATTATATTTGTATCTCAGTTAAAGAAACTTGGGTCGGATAAATTAAAAAATGTTTTAAATATTAAAGAACTCTTAACTAACTAATATATTCTTATATATAACTATTATTTATTTATATTTATTTTTATTTCTTTCACCATCAGTATTGCCATTTTCTGTGTAATTACTATGAAAACTTACAACATAATAATTGCTAATTAATTATTATAATTTGTTTGTTTGGTGGTAAAGGAATAGAAAATATTTTACGTTTAAACAGCGATAGATATACATATGTACGTACTTACTTTCATACATATTTATATACATATGTATGTACATAAATCTTTCTTGTTTAACACAATTCGCATTTATACGACTAGTTTAAAGTCAGAATAGAAAATAAAACCCTTCTGGTTAATCCAATATCCACCATTAGCTAGTTTATTATAATTTTAGGGCCTAATTTTGTAAAACGCAACGCTTGGCGTTGATAAATTTTGTGTGTATTTTGTTCTTGTAATTTAAATTTTTTCCATGTAAAATTTGACAACGCTTGGCGTTGCGTTTTACAAAATTAAGGCCTTAATTACATATAATAATTTGACACGCGTTAAATAAAAATTAAATATTGAAATACCTGTAAACTTAAAATTATAATAATAATAAAACTCTTCTATAATAAAATTTATGACGGTTGGTCAATATTTAGGCGCAAGCAAATAATAAAATACAACAAATTGGCAACATTGCCTCATTTTAACCAGTTTTTTTGTCTTTCTTCGTTTCTTTTCAATATTCAATTCCATTTTTTCTTCAAGATTGCGCATGTTTTTTGCTTTTTAAGAATAATTTTCCACAGTAATGTTGTTATTGTTATTGACGTTGTTGTAGTTTTATTTTGTAGATTCAATAAAAACTGGTTTCGACTGAGAATTTTGTTGTAGAAAACAAAAAAAAAAAAAAAAAACAGCTGGTTTATGGTATTTGCCCAGTTGTTTTGCTTTGTATTTGCTTTACCTCAGGTAACTTCAAAACAATAACAAATTCAACTCTCTTAGCGATGAAGTTGTTAAGAGACTTTTATTTTTATTGTAAGAGAAATTAAATGTAAAATTAATAAATAAAGAAGGGATAAATTGTTGCATTTTGTTGGGGGTTTGTTTACAATACTATACAATTAGAAAAAATACACAATAGAAAAAATTCTTTAAATTTTAAGTTTAAAGATTCAAACAATATGAATGAATATAAATGAAGAACGTTTTCTCAATACTGTCTGGTAACACCATACATTAACAGAAGTTAACTGTTTTTAACAGTCCCATAACAATGCTGTCGATTAATCGTGGGTAACGTATATATATATATATATATATATATATATTAGAGGGCTGCGTAAAGAGTCTTGAAATGTAAATACGTCTTGCTTTTTAAATGTATTCTCATGGCATGTCTTGAGTGCTTTTAAGCGATGTCGCGAAGACTTCTTATTTGTAACAAACACTCAAAAGAAGTAGTGTTGATGCGCGTATGCTTGTTATTTTGCATATTGTACGTTTTTGCGTGTAAGATGTAGATGGTAAGCTATTATGTCCCTGTCGGAGCATGTGTAGGAGCCAACAAATTTATTCTCAGCTACTTTGAAACTCATTTCAGTTTTATATTAACATTTTGCTGTTTTTATTTTATATGGTACCTTAGCTGTGTGAGGATACATGTTCGAACCCCGGAATTTTTTTTTTTAATTTACTGACTACGAGGTGATTTAAAAAAGTCAACTTTAAGTTAGCTGAAAGTAATGCAGAGTGACCGCCTAGGACATCACAATGTTAAAATGGTCAGTTGATTGCATAAGAGCAATCCAAGTATCAGTCAGCGCCCATGCGTAGGAAGAAGCAAGCACCACAAATTCTTTCGTCACGAAGTATTTTCTTCTTTACTCTTATACCTGCAATAAGTGAAACAATTTTCTAGCCAAAAGTGTTGTTTAGCGTTTGTTTTAGAAGATTTCCCTGTAGTAAAGCATTTGAAAAATCCCTCATGCCCTAAAAGTTCTTGTAAGTGCTCTTGTGCAGGGGTCTAATATCGAGCTATAACCGCACAAAAAGCTTAAGTAACAAAAACAAAATTTTACAGGAGAAGGTTTTTTTTTAATTATCTTCGCTCTTATTTAAGTTAGTTCATTGAATTTTAGTATTTAGGTGTTATACTGCTAAATATAAGTAACGCATCGAATTTTAACGCAATATTAGCATAATAACGGTATTTTTTGTCCCTTAAGCTGTTTTTGCTGTCTCCCTGATAACCTCCTGTGTATATTTTTGTGTTGGTTAAGCTAAAAAATTTTTTTAGGAAAAAGTAAATATCAGTTTTTTTAGCTAAACTTGTCTCCAAATTGCTAAATTATTGTCTTCTTGATCGGCGCCATTTAGTGAATCTTCTACAGACTTATTACTTTTCGAATTAAAAATTTCACTATTAAATTTGTTGTGTATAGTTTTACCGACGGAAAGTATTTCCAAGTCCGTATACTTTTGTGAAGAAATTTTTAATACATTGCTACATACCGGAACTGAACTGGCGACTATCTCAGTTTTTCGCCAGGACCGCGTAATTAAATTTAAATCATAATAAATTGTTGCAGAGTTATCCAAATAACCATTTTTAAGACTTATAGGTGATTTTTTTTCAAGTTGGGAAACATAACCTTTAAAACAATGGTAACTCACTTCAATACAATCATATTTTTTTGATTAGGTGTAGAATTGAATTGAATGGGCTTTATCGTGATTCGCGTATTTTGACTTCGACTACAAAATGTTGGTTCTAGATTAAAAATACTGTATTTATTTATTGTTTTTTTTTTTTTTTTTGTTGGAAGAATTCTAATGATATATATGTACAAGTATGTATGTACGCAGATTTTTTATGCGAATATATGTTTTCCTCTATCGTCTAAATTTGTGTGTAGTTTTGTTGAGATATACTCAATGGGTCACGAGCTGTAGGTTAATTTCCAAATACATAACAAAGCTTTATTATATTCATGGTATGTGATGTTTCATATTTGGTCCAAATGTATACAGATCTTACCATATAAAATTATAAAAACGAATTATAATTATCACTACCCATTTTTTAGCGCAAGCCGTTGAAAAAAGTATTTCCAAAAATATTAGTTTCATAACATAGTTTCATCCCATTAAAGGGCCATGATAGGTCATTTTTATGGGAAAATTATGTAGAGGAAAGATGTTGTGGTATTTATTCTAAACAAAAATGGATACAAAAGTTTTTCCGAAAAACACCACATTTAAAAGTTATGATGTCAAAAGTGTTTATAACCAAGATGGTTATATTTTAGTTGAAAAATGCAATGCGCATGGTCGGTATGCACGCTATTAGTGCATTTTTTACACATATGTGATTTTTATGGCCGGTCTATCAGAAACTGCCGGTGGAGCGAATAAAATAAATACTTTCCGCAATTTGTATGGTCTAATAATGTGCATTCAAGTTTTTTATGTGTGGATGAATAAATTGCTATCAGAAAGGGTTGATCTGTATATATATATATATATGTATATACTTCATACGAAGTCGATGGAGGGTATATTATATACGGCTAATACGAATATTATATCATACTTGCTTTATTTTCAAAAGGATATTTTAGCTTAAGTAACAAGTTGCTGTTACAAAAACTGTAAACAAAAAATAATTTGTACTTAAGCTTAAATTGTTTTTTGCTTCAAAATTGAAACGGTATATCCTATGGTTATAAAATTTTGACAGATAATGCCAATTATAACAAGTTAATGATTTTTATAAAAAAACGCATTTCGAAAATCATTTTGGTTAAGCTTCTTTGGCGGTAATGGCTCGATATGTATGTATGCATTTATGTATATCCGTGATACATATTAGAACATAAAAACCTTTGCGAATGCAAAATATTTTTTTAGAAACGAGCAAAAAATTATTATTTTTCTTTATATATAAATTACTTGCTTCCATAGAACATTTAGTGTTCAAGGAAAAAAATTTCGATTGTGTTATGATCTCCTAACACGAATATAACATTAAATACCCGATTGGTCTTAGCCATGTCACAGACTACATTCTCCCTAGGCAGAACTAAAGCTTTATTTGACTTTATGCATTAAACACATTCACCACAGCAAGCTACTGGCTACCAAGTGTCAAGGATAGAATACACATGTTTATATGAGAATGATTCTTTTGAAGACAGCAAGGCAACAGGGCGACAGATTGGTGTCTAAGCTGATTTTGTCGTTGTAGTCCAATTAAACTAATTTCTATTTCTTTGGCTGCAATGAAAAAATTCAGTGTTGCCAGTATAATACAAAATGTTGAATGAATGATTTTTTGCAATTATTTGATATTATTTAACAGAAACAATATCCAAAAATTGATGTAAAGAATAAATTAATTCATTTTTGTACTTTTAAGTGAAATAAGTACATACATTTAAAAAAAGGATTTAATTTTTATAAATGCAAAATATATGAACTATGTATTTGTACTTGAATATCAGCTGCAGATAGTGCTGCTGCCGTCTCCAAAATAATTAAGTAGCCGGATACGAGGCGGCAAATGCTGCTAGCGGCATTTGAAGTCGTGTGTTCGTGTAGCCTGTTGTGGTGAATGTGTTTAATGCATTAGAAAACGGAGCTATATGTATATATTTGAGTACTTTAAGTTTAGAATTAAGTTGCAAAAATCTTCCAAGTATCTTATTAACTATTCTCCTGCAATAATTCATATCAGTGAATCTGCAATTTTAACAGTTTCAATGTCACTGTTCTAATTGCAATTTGTAAAAGTTTTTGAATTTACCAATTAATATTTATAAGGCAATGCAATGAATATGAATGTGTAATTGTATTACAACGAACTCCAGCGTGAGAGAGAGACCATTTCATTTTACGCACAAACAATGTAAGAGTTACATTAAGTTGTGTATTTCAGTTATGAATTTTCCTTGAAATTTTATTATTATTAACCTCAATTTTTTATTGTTGTTAATTTTCAACAATAAAAGTTAAAAGATCGTACATGTTTAATCTTTGTTGGTGTAAAATAAAATAATTATTTTAACGGATATTCGCAAACAATGCGACCAGATTTGAAAAATAAACAAAAATTATAATCTTAAATCGAGGAAAAAATTATATAGAATGGAATTATACACAGAAAATTGAAACGAGCTGCCAAAACATGTGTTAAATGAAATTTAGCTAATTTTACACAGATTTATTAATTTTTTTTTTCAAAGGAGTTAAATAATTTACTGATAATGATTCAAAAAAGAAAGGAAAAAATAATTTTTTATACATTTTTGATTTTCTCTCTTTACGAGGCACAGTGTCGTCATTCTATATAACGACCGGCACACTAATTTCTATACAAAATAAATAGAAATACTAAAAGTTTGCATCTTGTCGGGTCAATAATTTGACCATATATCCTGAACTTAAAAAATGCACCAGCTCTTTGAAATTATGTGTAGTATGAATTATATAAGTATATATAAGTATATATAAAGTATAAGTATATATAAAGCCTTATAGCCTTACTAAATTTTGCTCAACTTATATCAAGGATACGATGAGCTGAAAAATATCATTTGAAAAAATAAATTTTATTGCTTTCGGAGTATTTTGGAAATAATAAGTATAGAAATTTTCAAAGTTGTTATTTTATAATTTGTTTTGTGTATAACTCAACACAATACAAAAATTTATATTCTTTGCGATATAGAGTTAATAGCAGCGCCATGCAACCCAATTCTAAATATGTATTCCACTGGAAAAAAATCCCACGGAATTAATTTTTTTCTAAAAATAAAATCCACCTATACTAAGCAGGTGGAGCTAAAAATTAACAGCCTTATTTATAAAAATTATCAAGGCTTTCTAAAGGGTTTTTTAAACAAATTTTCATAAAAATTTTTCTTAACAAGCCTTAATAATTTTTATAAATGAGACTGTTAAATTTTAAGGAGAACTTCGAATTTATTTTTTAGTATTTAAGCTTTTTTATTTTCAGCGGTTTTTGGCGATTTTTCTCGTTTTTTTTTTACAATATATGTGTATTAGTGTCCTGCACAAGACATCTTATAAGAACTTTCAAGGCATGATGGGATTTTCAAATGCTTTACTACAGCGAAATCTTATAAAACAAACGTTAACAACACTGTTTGCAAAAAATTTGTTTGAGTATGGTAGGTATAAGAGTAAATAAGAAAACACTTCGTGACGGAAGAATTTGTGATACTTGCTTCTTTCTAAGCATGAGCGCGAGTACAAACGTCATGCATGTATGTGTGTATGATCTTTTATTTTTCTGCGCACATGCAAAGGCACACACATGCATTAACATTAGTTGTATGCGGTTAATCACATAATACCTTATCATCTACAGATTACACACATACTCAAACGTACAATATGACAAATAACAAGCATACACAAATCAACAGTACTTCTTTTGAGTGCTTGTTACAAACAAGCTGTCCTGGCGACATCGCTTGTTAACACTGATATACACGTACACCAATACATCCATCGTGCTTCGCTTATAGTACGACAGCATTTATTATTGGTTTAGTATGATACATGCGGCGTGAATACATTTAAAAATCATGACGTATTTACATTTAAAGACTGTTTACGCAGGTCTCTAATGTATATTTTTAGTTTTAGCAATTTTTTAGATTTTGGGGATTTTTATCGTTTTGCCGATTTTTTTCGGTTTTTGGTGATGTTTTAGTTTTTTTTGTGACCTTTTTACATCTGGTGATTATTTTTTGCATTTTAGCTATTTATTATATTTTCATGATATTTTTCATTCAAGCGATTTTTTAATTTTGGCGATTTTTAGTTTCGGCATTTTTTATATTTTTGGATTTTTTGGTTTTAGCGTCTTACGGTTTCCAAAATACAGCAAGCAGTCACAATTTTATCGAACCTTTTTCGATTTTATCGTAAGCGACATGCTATGCTGTGGAACAAAATTTCAATATAGAATTTTTTACCAATTCCGAATCTGAATTCAGAATGGTCAAAAGTAGAACAGATTTCGAGATATTGAAAAATTACCGTTATTTGGGTTTTTAAAAAAGATGATATCACAGCTAATGTCCTATTGAAAAAAATCTTAAAATTTTTAATTGCTTGGTTAAAAAAAGAAAACTTGGAAACAGCAAAGCTGCAAAAAATCATAAAATTTTTAATGAAGTTTGAAATTTTATGCATTGTATCTCCATCATTTCTTGACTAATCGTAACATGCGATGTGTGTTTATTTTAGTAATTTTACTATCTTTTAGTGAAAAAAAGGTGAATAAAACGACGAATATTTTTTAAGATATTTGCATTTGAGCCACATCATTTTTTTTAAAACCCCAAAAACGGTAATTTGGCTATATCTCAAAAACTGTTCTTATTTCGACGATTTCGACTTCATATTCGGATTCAGTAAACCATTTTACATTAGGTTTGGGTATCAGATACATTTGGTCAAAAAACTGTTCCACAGTGCTATCGAAAAAAGACTTTATATTGAAATTAAAACTTTATAGGCCTACCCATTGTTTAGAACTATCAAAATGCCAAAACTATTGATAATTTTTAAGATATGGACTGTAAAATTTTATCGTAAGCGACAACTTAGGCACAAAAACATATTTGAGTATTTAAACAAAAATTTTCTCCTGAAAAATTAAATTTTTGTCGCTTACGATTAAATCGAATATAAGGCTTGATATTACTTTAGGATTTCAAAATTTTTCGTTGCTCGCCTTAGAACATCATTTAATTTTTAACTGTCATATATTTGTGGTTGTAGCGGCCACAGTTTTACATAATCTATGATAATGTCAGGTTCGTAGCTCTTACAGTTCTTGAGAAAACAGCCTGTGACAGAGAGACAGACAGGCGAACATCGTAACGCCAACAATAGGGTTCCTTTTCAGTTTTGTGTACGCAACCCTAAAAATGATACAGCATGAATCTCGGAAGCATTTTTGGCGGCTGTTTGGATCTGATTTGCTTACCCAGTCCTTCTATTGACAAATGAAAAGCATTTTTATGCAAAAATACATAATGTAAATGAGGTATTAATATGAGTTTAGTAATATGACTAAGTACATTTTTTTTTCAAACCGCAATTAAACTTTTTATCAATCTTCTGCATAATAGTGATTACATCGGTTTTGCTAAAGACAAACTAAAATTTTAATAATTTATAATTTGTATTTATACATATATGCATGAATAGTCAATTCTGCTGATAGTGCAACGACTTTATTTTAAGCTTAAAGTCTTTCTTTCTCCTTTAAATGTTACGCAATATTAATAATTATTTCTATTATTATACTTTTGCATTCTTTCTTTTTTTCCCTTTAATGTTTAAGATACACCCATAAATATTTATGTGTCCATAAATACTCATGAGCATGCATAAAAATTTTGCATGGTCAACGATGGAAACAATTTCTAATAATACATATTAGAAAAGAACAGTAGCAATATGAAAGAAAATCAGCGAAGTCAGAGAAGAGAAAAATTAAATAAAATAAGCATTACTAAGTATAGAAGAAGAAGATCTAGAACTTTAGATATTATTTAGTTAAACATTCTGTAATCAGGCTTTGGGTAATTGTGAGTAAAAGTATAAGACCATTTAACAGATGCAAAGCAAAAAGTGCAAAAGAAACTGCTGCAACTACGTTAACATTCATAGAAAAGTTAAAGATATTAACAGGAAAATAAAAGATAAGAGCAGTTGGGAATATTATTAAAATAATAAATAACAACCTTTAAAGAAATTGATAATAAAGAGTTCTGCAACACAGTACATATATTTGCGTTTATAAATGTAGATATGTGCATGTGCGTATTTAGATATCAAAAAGAATGAAGTAGTGCTTTTGATAATTCTAATTAACCAATAAAATTTTTTCTAGTCCTTCGAGCCAAACTGTAGAGCATTTTATACAGCATTCACGGCAAGGGGACGTAATTGTTATGAATTTTATAATAGAAGTCAAAAGATAAAAGTAATTTTTTGATTCTTACATTTTTGAGAAGAAATAATAGTTATTATAGCTATGCTATTTATTGCGCGATGCAGGAGTTAGGACATGATTTTCGTTACAAAAATAATCGACACTATTACAGTTATAAATTTATTTTTATTTTGATTTCTTTATACTTAAAAGCAGAGTACAAAAATACACGAAACAAATTACTTGAACTTGTTTTGCTTCTTTCTTTGAAGTGAGTGAAACAGACACAAAATAGAAATAATGAGAACGATTCCTCAATTTGTTTTTGTTTTATTTTTGCACATGATCACAAAATTGTACTTTTTATTATACATTTTTGACCTTGTTGGTACCGTGGTACTACCGCGAGTTACTTGGTACAATTTAAAAATGTCAATGTTTCACTATATGGTAACATTAATTTTGTCTATGTTCTCTTTAATTTTTGTGTGTGTGTTTCATTTTAATCTCTAATGTAATACTTGAATCTACGAATGTACCTTTATGAATGAAATATTTAATATTTTTTTTGTTATTTTTTATTTAATACTTAATTTTTATACACATTTGTGTTAAGTTTCTGTAAATTTTTATTATAAACTTTTGAATTTTTATACGTTTCTGTTTTTATTAATAAATATTAAAAATTGGTACCGTCATGGTCTAAAGAGTATATTTTATTTTCAAAGTTGGTAAAAAATCCAATAAATAATTTTCCTTCCCTGATCACAAACCAGAGAAAACGATGAATCAAGAAAATAAGATTGCGCATTGCACAGGTCCGTTATTTTCTTTTCAGCCTGTAACGTAGCTGTAGAATTTTGTTGTAAACAAAATATGTACATACATTTGCTTGTAAAATGTGCTCTCTCTCTCACACACATTTTACAACGAACATACGTGTGTAGTCTATATTACGTAGACGTAGACTTAGATGCGTAGTAGAAATTTTTTTTTGTACTGCCAAGTGCGCAATTTTTTTTTCTTGATTCATGAGAGAACAATGCCGATCGACTGTAAGCCGGCTAACAGCCGCCACCGGCCACAAATATTACATTAATTTAATCGTACACCGTTGGAAAAAAATAATGGGAAGCAAATGGAAACTTTTTGAAATATTTACAGAGAATTTGACATCATCATATAATATAGATCATTGTTATTTCACACATGAACTTTGTTTTATATAATTAAGCAGCATAGCTATAACCGAGTGTCCTAAGACACCTCTATTCTTCTTTTCTGATTTTAAATTTCTGAGACTCCGCAGCCGAAAAAAATATGGTAGCACTATTTTTATCACTTTTATGATATGGGTAATAAATAAAAGGCATTTTCGGTATTTTTCAATTGAAAAAATCTACACACATTGATCTCATCATAGTAGTTATGTACATACATTTGCATATACATACATATATGTATATTTTATACCACAACATAATTTTCAATTGCTTTAGAAAAAATAGAAATCAGAAATTGATTTTTATCTCGGATCGAAAAAATAAAAACCATGAAATAATAATTATTTTTGCTTAAAAAATAAAAATAACAAAAATTAAAAATTTTAAAAACCTCCGACTTTTTTCAGAAAAGATGATATATCTTCTAAACGACTGGACCGATTTTCTTCAAACATAGCTAAAAACCCTCTCGATCAAGTCATCTTTCAAACAGAAAATGAAACTAAATGAAAATCGGTCCAGCCGTTTGTGCTGTACGTGGACACGGACAGACACACAGATACACAGATACACAGACACACACTACAAACTTATAACACCCGTTTTTTTAGTCGGGGGTTAATTAAAAATTTTAAAATCATTCGAGTTTCGAAAAATATAGTTGAAAACAACTAAAGTGGTGTGACCAATCATAATCACGTTGTCAGATGTTTACTTGTAAATACTTGTTGTTTTTTCTTTGAAATTCAAGAATAATTATTATTTTCGGTCCCTGTTCATGTTGCTATAGTTAAAATTTTAACATCAGCGAGCATGACACCAATGTTAATATCTAGCCGTGTGTAGCTAGCATATAAAATAAAACGCGTACATAGCAAATAAAATGTCTCTTCTATTACACGCAATGAAAACAAGAAAATATTTTTTATGGTCCTTCGAAGCAGAGTGCCTCCAATTATGAAAGACACTTCTGGTTGAATGGATATGACAGTAAGCAGAAGTACCAAAAATTAGTTCATAATGGGCAATAAATCCTTTACAGCATGTGATCTTACCAATGTTCCATATAATCCAGTTCAACGTTCAAAATAAATCTATTGCACGAGCAGATCTAATGAGTAACGAACACATCAAAGACATCTATTGGCAAATCGTTGTACAAAGGTTGTCACTAAATGCAATTCAGTTAACGGCCTATTAGCAGTATATATTATATTTATAGCCCTGTATACGAACTTTCACCTATATCATCGAATATCTTATATGATGTAGAAATTAAAAAAAAGAAATTAAGTACCTAGTGAACTTTTATTCGGTTTTTATATATTTTTTTTTTGGTTTTGTAGCTTTTTTGTCTTTTTTGGGATTAATTTCGGTTTTTGGAATTTTGTTGTTAGTTTTAGCTTTTTTTTTCGCTTTGGCTCTTTTTCGTTTTGGCGATTTTTTTAATTTTAGGATTTTTTTAGTTTTAGCGTCTATGAAAATTTCAAGAGCTTGCCTCTTAGGGTTTTCAAGATATAGCAAGTTATCACAATTATATGGTCAAAATTACATGAAATGATAGAATACCCTTTAATTTTGATATTTTTAAATTTTAGTGTTAATTGGTGTAGACTGCACAAAAATATTCAACTTTGGAAATTTCCAGTGTCTATGCATCGTCCCTATCACGTCAAACTATCCAATATGTAAATTTTAATTTTTCAGAAGAGCGCGAAGACCCGTCAATTATGAATTTAAAGTCGTCGTATTCCTAAAAGTGTCGGGCTTAAAATATTTCCTATTGAGATATCTATCGTCCGTGAAAATTCAGAATTTTGAAACCAGACATATCGTTAAAATTTGGGTACCAAGATAACGAATCTAAAAAACCAATTTTGCATATTGGATAGTTTGAAGTGGTAGGGACCATATAATTGTCTATATATTATAAGTACAAAAGGATTTCAACCTCCTTTAATTTTCTGTTCTGTGAAAATTTCAGATCTGTATGGTTCTCGAGAAAACAGCTTATGGCAGACAGACAGACAGACGGCCGGATGGAAATCGTAGCGAAAACAGTAGTGTTCCTTTTCACCTTTGGTGTACGAAAGCTTTCGCACATTAATGTGATATGAATAAATAGGGAAGCTAATCGGGAAGAGTGGTTAGCGAAAGTTCCGTGACCCGGGAATACGGTACAGGATTTCATTACTCTCTCCACTGCTTTTTTATATTTATAGGGCTTGAAAAGTCGTTATCCATATGTGTTTTTATATTTTTATAAATTTAAAAATTCAAATTGAATCCATTTACAGAACAGTGCCGTTAGTAACTATTATCTGTTAATTATATCCATAAATTTATATAAAATAAACGAGTCCAACTTTTTTCAACTTAATTTTTTTTTTTGCATTTTAACAATAACTAATTTTATTTTTATTTTCTGTTCTCTTTCCAGATTTCTTCATTGTGAATATTGCACCCACATACCACATGCGTTTCTTTGCCATTTTAAAATGATGAAATCAAAATAAAATTATACAAACAATCAAAACCAAGTTTATTAAAAGAAAATATATTTATACATATATACAAGCGCATACATACATATGTATGTATGTATGTATGCATGTATGTACATACATATACATACGATGTATACTTATTTGAGTTGTAGCAAGAGCAGCAGCAAAATATTAAAAATTTATTAAAATGTTGGTCTTTAGACCAACAACTCTACTAATATTTGCCATAATAATAACAGAAGAAAATTTTTAATTAAAGAAAAAAAATAATACAAAAAAAATTAAAATAACAAATGAATAAAAATAGTTATGCTTGTATGCGAAAAAAAGCAACAAGAAAAAAATTTTAATCACAAAATGTCAATATACAATAGTAGTTAAGTAAGTTGAAAGTTAGTAAAAAAAGTGTGAAAAACTAAAAAAAAAATATATATATAAAACAAGTTTATGATCTGTCTGACTAAGCACACCAGCAACATCAGCTATTGGCAGCAGATACAAATTAAAATAGTTAACGAAATTGTTAAACCAACAATATGAATTGGATTATTGTGGCCATAGTGCTGCTTATGGCTCACAAGGAGTATATGGCCAGTCCAACGCCACTCAAGTTGCCCGGTAAGTACGAGTACAAACAGCCATACGACATGCAGTTTTAGATACCCTAAAGGAAATGTCGATGGTGAAAATGTACTGAGTCGCTTTTGACTTTGTCACCAGTACTACTCTACAATTATTCCCCATACAATACTTTATGCTATAGACATTTAGCATGTGCTTGTCATTGAAAATCTACTAGTAACACTTAAACAATTGACTAGATAGTGAATTCATAGTTCTTATGGGAACATGGAGACATACCAACCAGAAATTTACTGGTACATTTCTCTATACCTTAATTTATGTATATTGACAAGTTGTTTCAAAATTCACCAGAAATACACCACATCTGTTTTCTCTCTTTATTTTATACTGACGAATAAAAGAGAAATTGTAGACAATGTGACTACTACTAGGGTTTTAGTGTTGACATAGAGACACTTGGTCCCAGTCTTACTGCAGGGTAGTTATACAGACACACACAAGAACATTTATGTATGTGTGCATGTGTGTGCTTGAACTGAAATGATTTTAATTTCAATTTCATTTGAAATCTTTTTTAAGAGTTTGTGTTTTTTTTTGTGGTCTTCAAAGAAACAAGAAATTGATTAAAAAAGACAATTTTTACGCTTCAACCGAAAAGAGATCAATGTTAAATTCGTTTTTAATTTATTTCATTTATTTCATGTTGTGTCCCATTACAGACATCATTTTCCAAATATAAAATATATGTATGTATATAATTTTATTTAAAACGGGCTTGTTGGCGGTTTAACAATTTATTGATTTAGCTGTGGCACAAGTGGTTTTCACCAAAAGTTTTGTTGGTAGAGAATCGAATTATTTATATATTTAATTTGAGCAGAAATAATAAAACGAGATTTTTCGTTTGTTATTTTTATGCATGAGAATGATAATTAATAATAAAGAAACCATGAATTCAGGCGAATACAATGAGTCATACAAGTTTTCGGATTTGTACATACATACATATGTATGGATCTATATGCAATAAAATAACGGTTCTAATAATGACAGGATAGAAATGAATTTAATTATTTTTAAATTGAAGAGAAAGTAAATTGTTTTAAAATTAGTAATGCAGGCACATAAAATTGTTTTCTCCATTTAACACCTGTAATTGAAATAAAACTTAAAAAATAAATTAACCGACTTTAAAAATAAAATTTCAGTAACTTGAAAATAATTTAGATTCAGTTCAACACAATATTTTTTCAGCTCACGCCCGATTTTGCTAATGCATATTAACGTCCGCCCACTTTTCGTAATTCAAAACCGGGTCACTTTTACATATCAAGGTGTGTGCCAAGTTTCATAAAAATCGGTCAAGCAGAACTACATGCAATATAATATTAAGCTTTAGTGGGCGTAACCCCACCCACTTTATGTACAAAATTATGACTTTTTGACAGTCAAAACTGTTTGCCGAATTTGAGTCTTTTTCAGAGCTCAATGTGTGTTCCAAGTCTCGCAAAAATCGGTTTATTAATATTAAATTTTAATGGGCATGTCCCCGCCCACTTTTTAAAATGCAAGATTAAGTATTTTTTAAAGCTTAAAGTGTGTACCATCAGCTGAAGTACAATATTAAATTCAAATGGGCGTGGCTCTAAGCACTTTTTAATATGCAAGACTGAGTTTTTTAAGAAGTGTGTGACAAATTCCGTACAAATTTGTTAGTATAATATTAAATCTAAATGGCCGTGTCTCCGCCCTCCGCCTTTTTGTGAAGCCGGTTAAAAGGACAAATAATTACTAATAAATTGTTGGTGTTTTTTTTTGGGAATTGTAACAATTAAGTTTAACATTTCTTAATGCACTAATACGTGATCCGAAATTATTTTTTTACATATTCATTAAAATATTTTTTTAAATTAAAATGCATTGAAATTGATTATGCAGATCATCAGGGAACCCTTATTTAAAAATTTCTTAGAACAACTAGAGATATAATGTTACATTGGCTGACTTTTTTCAGCTCGATTTGTAGTTGTAAGAAGTATTTGTTGCTGGGATTCGACAGACTCGTTTTAACATAAGAGAGAAACTGTGAAACAAGGAAGTTAGAGATTAGATTATAGATTATTTAAAAATGTTACTATTGGAACCACCCATATAATTTTTTATTTTATTTTCATAAGTAGGTGGCGCTTATTCGAACATCCGTTAACACAACATCCGTTAAGGCAACACAGAATCTTTAAGATGATCGACAATACAAATCCGGAGTATCGTCGACACAAATATGAGTCATAAAAATGTGTGATGCAATACATGAGTAACATTTAGTTAGTTTAATTATTTTTGTTTGAACTTTTTTTGTGTGTCTGCTTATGGTTCGATGTTTAAGTGTGATAATTTAAAGTATTATGACAAAAAATAAAAGAACGGAATAACATCATCATCAGCGTTATTGTATTTTAGTCGACTTTGTGTGGTGTCAAATCAGATATTTATATATAAATATTTTTCAATGTAAATGGAATATGTGAATTGTTCTGATTCGTCGTACTTTAATTTGTAGAAAGCTTTTCATGCAATGAAAGCTCTAGTTTGAAAGTCTTGCTATTGTGTTGCTGGCTCCTTACTAATCGTGCACAAATGTATGTTAATTGGTTTATTTTGGTTATACTCAAGATTTTTTTGGCTTATTACTTTTAACTACATTTGTTTAATTTTTTCCACAAGCCCATAGCTATTAATTTTAATTAGTTTAATTACTTTTGTTTCAACAATATTTAGTTTGATTTGTCACAAAATGTGCATATATGCATATATGCATATATGCACAACAATCATTTCTCATATTCCGTTTCATTAAAATTTACGTTAAATAGCTGAGCAATCTCTACCGAAGAAGATAGAGTAGGGTGCTGATGAAGTACGTGGCTGGAGAGAAAATATCGGTATTTTCCCCAAGCTAATAAAAAGTCTAGTTTAATTTTTCTTCTTTTCCTTAGAAACTCACATTAATTAATAAAAATATTTCATTCAATAAGAATTGCAATTACTGAACTTAAGCCCGGATAAAAAATTATTTCTGATTAAAATTCACTACAGTTCAATTAAATCTAAAAATGTCTCATGTAAAATTTTTTTCGGTTTTTATCGTTTTTATTTTTTTTCGCTTTTTTATTATAGCGTTTTTTATTTTTGACGCTTTTTTCATTTCAACGATTTGTTTTGTTTTATTACGATTTTTTTGTTCTGGCGTTTTTTTCAACGTTTTTGCGTTTTTTGGGTTTCTGGCGTTTTTTCTCGTTTTGAACGGTTTTTCCGGTTTTTGGTGATTTATTTTAGTTAAGTGTTTTTTTTTGTTTTGGTGATTTTTTTTCTGTTTTTGACGATTTTTTTTTTATTTCAGCTATTTTGTATTTTCTGATTTTTTAGTTTCAGCGTTTTTTAAATTTTAAGAGTTTGCCTTTTACGGTTTCCAAGTTACAGCAAGCTGTCAAAATTGTCAAATTTAAATTTCAGTGTTAACTGGTGTAGTCTAACTTTCAAAATTTCAAGTGTATGTATATTATATTACGACTTCGACATGTTTCAGTTCTTGCTGTAGAGCACCCTTTAATTTTTAACTGTCATATATTTGTCGTTGTATCGGCTAAAGTTTTACATAATCTGTGAAAATTTCAGGTGTGAAGCTCTTATAGTTCTCGAGAAAACAGTATGTGATTGATGAACATTTTAGTGAAAACAATAGTGTTCCTTTTCATGTTTGGTGTACTGAACCCCCTAAAATTCTAGATTTTTCATAGCTCTTGAATATATTTTAACTAGAGTAATGTTACCTATATTAGGAAGTTGGAAAATTTATGTTACATACTGTTACATAGCTCTTGAGTATATGTATTTTAACTTGAGTAATGTAATTTATATTAGAAAATTGGAAATTTATGTTACATACTGTACATAAACATGAACCCATTCAGTAAAGTGTTCACATACAACAGCATTTCATTGAAAATTGAACAAAGAGAATTTTTAAAATATTTTAATTTAATTGTTAACAATAGTCATTACAAAAAAAAAAAAAAGAACAATAATAACGGAGGCTTGCTACGCGTTATGCTCACCAAGCGGTCTGATCGCCCGCCCAAACATGGCGCACAATGAAAGCTGCTAAAACTAAAACAAATAATTTATTTTATAATTATAATTTTATGTGATAAAAACTAGGAAAATGTTTTTGATATTATAACTATGATATAGATGCATTAATATTACGTTACATAAATACATACATACATACATATCTATGTACATATATGTATATTTAAATATTTAAGTGACTATATATCACTTAATTATTTACTATATTAAATTTTTTCAGTGTATTTTTTTTTTGCTATTTTTAAAGCTTGTATATATAGCTGGCATTTGCTTATTATGACGTATTGCTCAGTTATTGTAGATGAAAAAAATATATGTATATTTTGTGTTGGTTGTGCTTTATTTGCACAGTTGATCTGAAGGGCGTGTGACTTGGAAGAATTGAAAGTTACCCTTAAACTTCTACAGAGGCAAAAAGCAGTTTGTTTTTGTTTTAAGAGTGCACTCTTATCATGATGACACTAACATTCTTCAAAAAAAAAAAAAAAAAAAAAAAACGAACTACATATCACCTCTCTGTAGGTTTCAGTGTATTTGCAACCGTAAATTGAAAATATTGAAAGTTTAATTGAAAAAATTTCCATTTTCAACAGAACTTTTTTGTTGCACTGTGGTCGTTTTCTATTCACACACGTACTCGTACGAACACACATGGACACATACATATGTACATACATAGAATTTGTATAAGTAAATGCTGTTTATAAACAAAAACTGACTTTGACATGTTTTACTAAAAAAAATATGTATTTTAGTTATTTATGTTGTTATTTTTCGGAGATTGAAATGAAAGCAATAAAAAAAAAACATGTAAAAATGTTGATTTTAAAACTCCATATTTGTTGTGTAGAATGTGAAAACATTTTATTTATTTTTTTTTATATTTACTTTTTTTTAATGGAAGTAAAAAAGCAAACAAAGTTTTTATTTGTTCTTGAAATACATTTATGGGGGGAAAAAATTCAAATTTTTATATTATTTTTGCTGTTTATTGACAGTTTTTACTGTCTAATAAATATTATAAAACTAAATTAAGGCAACCAGAAGTGTTAATTTCCTGAAATGTCAGTTAGCTATTGTTTATTTTTCTATAGTTTTGTTTGGGCCCCCCCCAAACTCCATGGTTAACAGATTTTTTGTTTGAATACTTGAAGAGAAATTCGTTTTTATTCAAGTATGTGTTTTATTTTTTTTCGTTTTTCTCATAAACCAAAGACCGTATTCTAAAAAAAAATTTATTTGTATTTTAAAAATTGCTATGGAATTTTTTTAATCGCAAATTATGTTGACATGTTGATACTTAAGTTTAAAATTTATGTTCGACGTATGTACATATGTACATATATAAAGAAATTCTACCTAATGGGTGTATGGGTGGCTTAAGATATATATTCAAATTTAGAAAATAGTAGAGTTGGATCCAACTCGTTTAGTCGTTCATTTTAGACACAAACCTATGATCAAAACCATGCAATTTAAATGGGTTTGATCACAAGTTTGTGTCTAAAACAAACGGCTGAACGAGTTGGGCCCATCTCTATCATTCAGTGGGTCGTTCTTGACACAACATATGATCAAACCCTTTTAAATCATTCGGTCATAAAAAGCGACCGACCGGATTAGTTTGACACAAGTCTATTAGAAAGTGTTGCAGTTTAAAAATATGAATTTTAATAAAATAAATATGAGAGAAGAATTTAATACAGAGGGGGAGCTGTCACAGTTTTCACTCTTGCCATAAACTAGACTTGAGTCAAACTCATTCAGTTGGTCGTTTTTGACACAAACCAATGATCGAACCCATTTAAATTATATGGGTTTGATCATAGGTTTGTGTCAAAAACGACCGACTTAGTGATTTCGACCCAATTCTACCATAAACTAGTATTGGTTGGAACTAATTTTTTACACAAACCAATGATTAAATGGGTTTGATCATATTTTTGTTCCAAAAACGAGCTACTGAATGAGTTCGATCCAATATAAACTAAAAAGTTTGCTCAACAAAAATTGCTGTGCGGGAATTAGACTTTATTCGAACTCGTTCACTAGTTAATTTTTGCCACAAACCTATGTTCAAACCCGTGTAATTTAAATGGGTTTGATCACTGGTTTGTGGCAAAAATGAACTAGTGAACGAGTTTGAGCCAAGTCTATTTGTGACAAAAATGAGCAAGTGAACGAGTTCAACCAAAGTCTAGCGGGAACCCAGTGCAATGTTTGCTTGAATGTTTGTTAGAGTTGTTTTCAACCAGTGCCACCAGACTAGGGGATTTGTCCCCAAAATGGGGATTTCGCTTCTCATTTGGGGACAGAATTTCATTTAGAGCTCTAACATCACTTTTTCTTATAAGAGTATTTTATCTGAATACAATATTTACGTTTTATGGGGTTTCTTCTAATTTTACAGATTATTTTAAAATATTATTATTGCTGTAATTATATTTTACTGCCGTTTTTAAAATAATTAAATAGCTGGCTACCAGGCATCACTTTTTGCCAGTGGCACTTGTAGTCGTGTAGCCTGCTGTGGTCTATGTGTTTAATGTATAAGTTCTAATGACTTATACTTTGTTAAAAAATAATTTCATCAAAATGGTTAAATGTGCTGAACTTTGCAGCTCACAAGTGGCAAAATCAATTCCCACGGCTGCAGAATTTTTTGTTATTTCTCGCACTCTCCATTGCGAACGCTGAAGTACAAATAAATACAGTCAAATCCCGATAATTCGTACCCAGATAAATCGTAATTGCCGATAATTCGTAATAAACTGTCGGTCCCTTGAAAAAATTTCGTTAATTCGTAAAATTTAGACATGTTGGTCCCCTCGCTAATAATTCGTAATTTTTTTTTCAAATAAAATCTCCTTTACCTCTTATAAATCGTAATTGTTTGCTGACTACCACTTATAATTTGTAATAGAAACAACAGAAACATGGAAAAAATTATTTATTGTTTAACGCTATTATTTTTGCGTGTGTTTTTGCTTTTGCTTGTGTGTGTTTATTTTCTTAAGATCAGTTTTTTAATGAATGAAGAAAAATGTCAAAGCGCACGCATAAAACTCTGTCGCTGTTACAAAAACAACAACTTTTTATTTTGCATTTTATTTTTAGCAACAGTTTTTTATGTTTTTTTTTTATCGTTTTAGTAAATAAATTGAAAGACCCCGTTAATTCGCATTTATTTTATTTTAACCCCTTATAATTCGTAAGAAATTATAGGGGGTCCCTTGCGATTACGAAATATCGGGATTTGACTGTATTCGATTTAATCAATTTAGGTGTGGACTCAAATAAATTTGACAAACTTGTACTATTATCAAACACTAGATGGTTATCATAAGAAAAGCTGTGCAAAGAGTTTTGAAGCAATGGCTTGAGTTACAGACAGCATCATTTTAAAATGATATCAAACAACAATATTGACAAAATATTTTTGGGGACAAAAGTTAGGATTTTCCTTTTGAAATGGGGATTTTTGGGGACATGATGATTTAAATTGGGGACAAGAGGCAAAGTTTTTCTGGCAGCACTGTTTTCAACAGCTCTTTTGAACAAAATATGCAAATTGAATGGGTTTGAAAAATCTCTTGATTAGAACGCGAACAAACTAGTTCAAAAAGAGCTGTTGGAAACAACTCTAATGTTTGAACCTTTCTGTCTAGAGTATAGACTTGGATCGAACTCATTCAGTCTGTCGTTTTTGACGCAAACCAATGATCAAACCCATTTAAATTACATGTGTTTGATCATAGGTTTGTGTCAAAAAACGACCGACTGAATGAGTTTGACTCAAGTCTACTAGAGCACTACTGATTAAGTTAGACTTGTGTCCAACAGCTCTTTTTGAACTAGTCCGTTCGGTTGGACACAAGTTCGGTCAAAAACGTCAATGTAAATTAAATGGACTTGAAAGAACTTTTGATTCAAACGCTCTCAAGCTAGTTCAAAAAGAGCTATCTAGATTAAGTAAAAGAAAAAATGTTGGACCTATTATATCCACCATAGAATCTTTATTTAGTTCACCTATTCTAAAACCTTCACAAATATTTTTTTTCATTGCCTGAGCATTTTTAATATCATCTGAAAAAGAAAAATCAATAGTCCGCATAGAATTTTTTTAAATGAAAACCCATCACTCAAGTGCAATTTAGTTGTCGAAAGGAGAAGGCAAAAATAATAAATGTCTCATTCACTCATGCTATTTGCACCTTTTGTTTCTGTAGTACAAGCACAAGCATATAGTTTCAGTGTCAAGTTTTATTGATTTGCAGGGGCTTTTGTTGTAGTTGCTGCTTGCACTTGCTGCTATTCAAATTTGTATTATTGTTGTTGTTGCTGCTGCTGTTGTTGTTGTTGTTGTTTTAGAAGCTAGAATTCATTAACATTCTTACATACATTTAAGCAGTTAGTAAATGCATAATAGGAGGGTTCCACTTCACTAAAATCAGTTTTTAGACAAAGACTTAGAAGTGTGAACTGCAACTGTTGCCATGTAATGGTTAGTTTAACAAAAGCAGAATAAAATGAGATAATCTGACTGCATTCTTTAAGGCATTTTTTTCGAGTGCATCTAGGACCATACAACGTCATCTGTCTTACATTAGTAAAATTTTGCTCTGCCTCACCAGGCACTTGGAGCAGCAAAAAATAATTAGACATTATTTCGAAGGACCATAAATATAATCAAACCCATTTAAATTGCATGGGTTTGATAAAAGGTTTGTGTCTAAAAAGAGCTACTGAAAGAGTTCGATACAAGTCTATTTTTAACTAGTTCGTTCGCGTTCGAATCAAAAGTTGTTTCAAATCCATTTAATCTACATTGACGCGTTTGATCGGACTTGTGCCCGACAGCTCATTTTAATTCAAAAGAACTGTTGTAGACAACCCTATATTAAAATTTGTTTGTATTCATTGCTTTTCTCGGACTTGTGTGTGTAAGTATGCCAGAGTAATGAGTTCAGTTGGTTTGGGACCAGCCTATTATTCTAGTACATAGTCATTTTAAGCTTAAAACAATGCTTTTTGTTCGCTTGCAAAGTGTACAATGCAAAGTGTTCTTGTAGAAAAAAAATTATGTGTATTATTTTTTGCACCCTCAAGGTCTTACACGTTTTTCTACAGTTGGAGGTTTAGGTTGACGTGTTGGCGCTTGTATCTCAAAGAGTCTGTTTTAGTAAATAATTTGACTGGAACAAGAGCAAGGAAAACGTTGTCGTTTGTCGCAGCTCGAAAGCTACTGACTGACGTTTGCTTGGCTTTTGCTGTTGTTTGTCATTGTCATTTTAATTCAAATTAAATACTCTGCGTTATGCTTGTAAGCCAAGAGAATCTGTCATATTTTTATTAGTTAGTCCTAGTTTACACTATGCAAGTCTTGTTGGTAAACTGATTAGTTTGAAGGAGAGAGTGACAAGGGGAATAGGGACATTTCTTTTCCCTCGCCTCTCTCTCTCTCTCTCTCTTCTAACTAATTAATCAGCTTTTAGCATAGCACTCGCATAGTGTAAACTAGGACTAAAAATTAGTTGTTTATGTTTTTTAAAGATTTACTCAAGTAGATGTGTTTACTTGGGTGGTAGATGAATGTACGATATTGAACAAGTTCTAAAATTCAAATTGCATATTTGAAGAGCATCTTCAGCATATTCAGTCCCCGGAGGCACTCGTCTGTATGCTTGAGCGAGAAATTTGGGATTGTTATTAGCTGTCAAGCTAATAAACTGCCATTCATTCATTGCCACATAGCTCCAAGGTAATTATACAAAAGTAAAGAATTATTCGCTTCCATTCAAGTTGAATTCTAAGAAATTTCATAATTTGAGGAGGTTAAGGGGGATGTGTTGTTTCATTTTGTTTTATTTTCCACGTTTGATTCATATAATTTAAAAGTAATTTATTTAGCCATTATTTAAATATCTTAATGGAAAAAGTTTATTCCCTTGTTCAAGTGGAATATATTCCCAAAAGCTGTTTTTATTGAAAACAAAAATAAACTTTAGGCTGTCTTTTGATATTAAAAAATAATTTCATAAATTTTCTTACACTTTGTATATTATAATGTTAGGTTTAGAGCGTTTGTGGCAAAATTATATATAACGCAGTCAAATAACAGCTCAACCAAACACATACACACACTCCCACTCATGCGCACACACACACACACACACACACACACACTCACACACAAAAGACTTATTAATCATTTATTAATACTGTTTAATATTCTGCCATATTTGCAAAGAACGATGGCGTTTCTTCTGCTTTAAGTCATTAACCTTATAAAACTCGTCATGATTCTTAATATTCTTTTGATTAAAGCAACAATTTTATTGGTCTTTCATATATACTCGTACATAAAAGGCTGTAACTTATTTCTTTCAAAAGTTGAGTTAAACGCTAAATAAGAAAAGAATAAATTCAGTAAAGTGCGACTCTGACTAGCGCACGAAGGGTTCCGTACGAACACTAGAAATGTAATTTAATGCAAACCTCATTATATATAATATATAGTTTTGGCATTTTTTTTCGTTTTTGGGGTCTTTTCGGTATTTTTTTTTTGTTTTGGCGTTTTTTACGTTTTTTCGGTTTAGGCGATTTTTTTAAGTTTTGTTTTTTTTTTTAGTTTTGACACTTTATATTCTTGTTTTGGCGATTTTTTTCGGTTTTTGGCGTTTTTTCATTTTGGTGATTTTTTTATTTTTGGCAATTTTTTCATTTTTGCGATTTTTTCGACTTTTGGCGTTTTTTTCATTTTGGCGTTTTTGTTCATTTTGGCGATTTTTTCGAATTTGGCGATTTATTTTAGTGTTAAATTTTTTTTAATTTTAGCGATTTTTTTTCGTTTTGGCGATTTTTTTTTAATTTTTGGCGTTTTTTTTTTGGTTTGACGATTTTATAATTTTCGGTTTTTTAGTTTTCCCGTTTTTGAAAATTTCAAGAGTTTGCCTCTTACGGTTTCCAAGATATAGCAAATTGTCAAAATTACATAGTCAAAATTGCATTAACTGATGGACCACCCTTTAATTTAAATTTTTTTAAATCTTAGTGTTAATTGTTGTAGTCTGTATGAAAATACACTAATTTTACAAATTTCAAGTTTCAATATACAATTGTATGTATGTATATTACATGGGATTTTAACATTTTTCGTTGCTAGTTTTGGAACACCCTTTAATTTTTAAATCTCATGTATTTGTTGTTGTAGCGGCCAGGGTTCTACATACTCTGTCCAAATTTCAGGTCTGTAGCTCTTACGCTTCCTGAGAAAATACCGTGTGACGGACAGACGGACAGCGTAGCGAAAACAATAGGGTTCCTTTTCACCTTTGGTGTATGGAACCCTAAAAATCACAAAAAGAAAAGAACGGGACAGACAGTTTTAGCAAATTGCCAAGTGCAGCGTATGGCATAAACTTTAACGCATTTCATAATAATGATTTAAGTAGCAAATAATTTATTCATATTACCACCAAAAAAATATATGTACATTATAACAATATGTCGATAAATTGTGTGGATACAATTTCCTGTGGGTGTTGAAAGACATCAGCGTAGCTAAAGCAGTTTTTATAGAGGAGGCTCTAAGAGCTTAAAAGTAATACTTTCATTTATATAATAATTAAACAAAGTATATATAGTCGCTGCTCCGACAAACTCAGCTATGTGTTTTTTACTAAGTTTTTAGGAGAGCAAAAAAACTGTTTTATTTTAAAACCTTTCAATATTTTTGCAAACTCCTACGCTATATTGAAACAGATTTAGCATTTGTATAAGTATTTCGCGTAAAATTGATCTAAAATAATTGTAGATTTGTGAGGTATAGCGGAATTACCTCAAAACCTACACATAACTCATTTTGTTGTTCAATTGTTTTTTTTTTTTTTTTTGAAAATTTTTTGATAAATATGTAAAGTCTACCTTTGCTAACTACTAAACCAATTAAGATATCTTTAAATAATTTGTTGGATGAATGTATGACACATCAAGTTTTATAATGGTGAAATAAAAAAAATTTCAAAATTCTATACACTACCGATCACGTCAGACCAACGATGATGTGCAGCTTATATTCTTCTGATCATATAAAATTCCACAAATCAATGCCATTGTAAAGTAAATCCAACCAACTTCATTATATTACATTTGCTGTGTTGCCAAGTAAACATATTTTCGTCACGTGCCCATGATGATTTAAATGAGACATTTTTAGATTTTAGTTGAACTGTAGTGAATTTTAATCAGAAATAATTTCTTATACGGGCTTAAGTTCAGTAATTTCAATTCTTGTTGAACGAAATATTTTTATTAATTAATGTGAGTGTCTAAAGAAGAGAAGGAAAATTAAACTAGACTTCATTAGCTGGGCGAAAACCCAATATTTTTCTGTGCAGCCACTCACTTCATCAGCACCCATGTCTATCTACTTGGGCAGAGATTTTTGATTTTTAGAAATTTTGATTTTTTGGTGGAACTGTCGTCTTACTTACACGGATTTTACACACGCAGAATTTAATGATTAAACAGAATAAGGGCTTCAACACATTTTCCATACAAATTGACACCCAAAAACAGCCGCAGAAACCGGTCGTGAGATAGAATCTATCTTATTTTGAGAGCGTTTTTTCTTATGCTCTCACATATAAATAATTATTCTCACAAAAATGTTACCATACTTTCAATAAATTTCATACATTTTGTAAACAAAACTACAAAGAAAAATAAGCACAAAAGAAAATAAAACAAAAATTAGAGAGAATTCAAGTTACTGCCGTCGATGTTATTATGGGCTTGATTAATTTGTCAGCGATTTTCCTGAAGTTGCAGACTTTATTCTGTTTCTACATTTACTTTGTAAAATATTGTTGTTGTTGGAGAGAAAGGAAAAGAGAATTGCAGCAATTTTCCTCTCTCTCCCACGACAACTTTGCGTGTGTAAAGGTCGTATTAGTTTTCTTTTGACACTTATTGATTTATGTGTTTGAAGACAATTAGCAGAGGTAAAAAACAAATTTTTTAGTGCAGCGTACTGTTAACCATTTAACAGTTCCATTAAATTAAGGAATATTATTTCGGAGACGAAATCTAAGAAGACCATGCTAAGAATTAATGAAAAATATGGTCCGAGATATGATTAATGAAATAATAACAATGACATTTTTCCAAGAGATTTCTTTCTATGGGCAACGCTGCCTACACTTGATTTCAAAGAAAGAGGAAACAGCAAAAAAAAAAAAAATAAAATAAATGCAGCTAAATAAATTGCCATTGCCTGTTTTCACTATTTTGTTTTCAACTATTTTCACTTTTTACATTTAACACAAGTATGAACAAACGATTGATAATTGACAATTCCTATCAAATGCTTTGAGTCTGGCAACGCATAACAAGAAATGTGACAATTTTTGCATATTACAACCGTGTGAAGTGACAATTTTTTGACTGCTGATGATGTCAGATAACTTTTTGTCATACAATCGTTTGGCAATAAATTGTAAGACTTTCTAACAAATTTGATTCCACCGTATGAACTGAAAATCTACCTTGTACTGACAATTTTTAATTGGCATTGGCATTGACAGATCTGACAATATTGTTAGATCTGGCAACCATCTATGTAAAGATAAAGTCCTGGTTCACATACGTCAGGTTTTTGACTCTTCAAGTCTTGAGTTTTTTAACAGGGAGAGGAGAGGGGCACAGACTTGATCGTACCGGTCAAGTTTGCTTTTCTTTTGTCATTCATAATATTCTACGACAACGCAAATTGATGAAATTTGATGAAACAAACTTGAACTTGTGTATGAACGTGAATGCAGGTTCAAAAGAAAGTTGAACAAAAACTACTCAGGTAAATTTGATGTGAGTGAATCACACCTAAGACTTGTTGGATACTTTTAGTTTTTTTGTTTTAATAAGCCTTAGGGCCAATTATTACAACTTAAAGTTAGTTAAAATTAGGATTTTATCGGACGTATACAAACTTTATCATTTGCAAAATTTTACTTTAACCTAAAGTGAGCGATAAATCACAGGCAAGTTTATCCCACCTGGTAAGCTAAATCCAATTTTTACTAATGGGAAGCTTTTTATACGTCCGATAAAATCCTACTTTTAACTAACTTTAAGTTGTAATAATGCCCCTTAGAGTATTTGGCGCATTTTTGCTTTTACAGCCAAATATGTTTATATGTGTGTGCATCTATAATTTTTGGTGATATTATTGAAAACAATCTTTCAAATATTTTTCAAGTATTTAGCAGAAGTTGCTGATACTGAACAAGAACTGCAATTAGTTCCCTGTTTTTTCAAGTCAGACAGGCGACTCGTCTTGAATGAAAATTACTCAAAAAACTGAGTGCTATTCATATAAATTACATATTCAACCGTTCGTGTTGTGGAAACAGGGGGGAAATTAATAATAAAGGAAATTAGAAATGGTAAATTTAAACTTTGAGAGTACAATGAATAAAAATAGTTCACATATTCTTTTTGCATTGAAACATATAACCACGTAAATATAGAGATGAAGTTTACACTCGCCGACACCACCCAATGGACCAAACACTAGAACGCTGATGATGAATCTATCGGCCCTGTTCTGTAAACCGATCGATTTTAGAAAACTAACTCCGACAATATAAATATTTTCTTACATTTTTTCTTTAATTTGTTTTATTTTATAGATTTCTAAATATAATATCTGAAAGAGAGAGAGAGAGATTTTTATTTGGATTCGGTTTACAGAACAGGGCCGCATAAAGTCGTTCAAAAACAGCATGTTGTTCCGTTGTGCTAGTGTTTGTAAGAATAACTTGCAATTGACAGGGGAAATTTTTTCAGTTAAAGTAGGCTGTGAGCAACATACAGTATTGAGTCAATTTGTGAAAAAATCCAATATGTATGAGAACTTCTGTTTACTATAATTATAATTAATTTTTTTTCTTGAAACTAATATTATAGAATTACATAAAATAACTTCAAATTAAGAAAAATCAATTAAAGGTCTCGTCTATCTACGCCAATGTCAGAAGAACACTTACCACTTTTTGTTGTTGCATGTTGTAAGAGAGTTGTGTGTGCGTGTGTGTGTATTTTTATATACATACAAGCATAAATCCGTGTAAATTGAAAGTGCTGTTGTACAACCCGACATAATGAAGGTACCCAAGTGCGTGTATTATGGAAAAATCCCAATTGACCATGTCTTTCAGACATCTTGCAAGATGAATAATCGAACTGTTAGCAACAGCTCAAACAGATCATTGAGTAAATTTTCGAACAAAGGGCTGCTAAGTTCAAACATAACAACAAGAGCGATACTTTCGCTCTTATTTTCCTCGTCCCTGTAGAACTGACAATTTCTATAAAATTTTCATTTTACAATTTTGTACCGAACGTTGCAAAACTGTCTTGCGGACAATATTCAGCCACTAGTTTGAAGCATGATCATTTAAATAGTTTTTTTGGATGAAGGTTCCCTGAAATGAGCAGATGATCCAGCATAACCCCTCAATAATCAATTTCAATGTATTTTTAATAAAAAATTATTTTACTGAATAAACAAAATAAAAATGTGGGATTATTAGTGCGTTAATAAATGTTAAACTTAAATAGTTTTTCTTTTACTGAGGCTTTTTGCGTATTATTTATATTAGAATGACTTTTAAAGAAACTGTAATCGGCACATATCGTGCATTACAAATTTAGAAAATTTCCCTTAATAGTCCTCGATAAAAGTGGTATCTGCGACAAATTGGCCAACTGGGTTATTGATATCGTATTAATGCACATTCGTTTTATAATAGCAAACATATTTTTATGTAAAGTAACTAACGCACGATTAATCATATTTTTATGATGGCTATAAAAATCGTTTGGAGCAACAAGAATTTATCACGCACCGGCAAAAGTAAAAAAAATCTTTTTTTTTTCTATAATATTTTAGAAAATCACTTTATTCTTCGTAAGACAAAATCATAAGGACAGTGATTCTCAAATACCAAATTAAATAAAAAAATATTTATGCACTTATAAATATTGAGAATACACTGTGAATTAAAAGAAATTTTTTTCTATAGCGCCGACACAAATTTTTTTTATTTGTTTTGAAAAATTTTTCTTCTTACACTCGGCTTGAGTATCTCATAAGATTCTTTTCTGCTGAACTTGAGCTGTTTTCTTTTAGTATCTGTGCTCTTAATTTTATTTTCCTTGAAGCTTAGTCGAAAGGAGGAATGTATTGCTATTTTGTGTGGTTTGCCTTTACGTTACCACGTTTATTATTTTTGCCCTTTTGTTCTTTCGTAACTGGAGGGAAAATTTAAAATGTGCAACATGTTATCGGTGCTTTGCGTTGAAATTTCCTTCTATGCTCTTGTGCATTTTAGTGCTTCATATCTAGTATATGTGTGTGTACATATGTAGATTAATGTGTAGCTAGCAGTGTTTGCTTGCAGTTACGCACGCATACGTGCATTTAATAGGAAGTGTGTTCTTAGATGCCCTGCAGAAAGTGCGAATAGTAAAATTGTGGTGATTTACTAGTGACGTTGTCAGTAGTACTACTGACCAAGTGTACACCAGTCAATGGTATCATCTATTGACATTTAACATTAGCTTGTCATTGAAAATCCCCCACTAGACTGTAGCACTACTTACTAAGTAGTTCTATCGGGACCACATGGAGACATTGGCACCAAAGATTTACTAGTAAATTTTAGGGGCTCTAGTCTACAATATCTTCTCTCGTTGTCAATAGTAAACTTATATTCATTTTCTAGTGACATTGTCAATAGTGCTACTGACTAGGTATATCCCAGCCAATGTAAATGCCTATTGACACATAACATAGGGTTATCATTGAAAATCTATCAGTAGACTTTAGAAAAACAAACTATTGATAAGTTCATTGACAATATCACCAGAAATACACTAGAACTGTTGTCTCTAACGTATCTCTACTCGCGCATAAAAGGAAAGTTATCGACATTTTAACTAGTGCAATTGTCGCTGGAGAAAGAGTATTGACATAGATACATATTGTTCTACACGCAACGAAAAAATATGGTTGAGGTAACCATAATCAAACAGCAACATACCCTGATTGAATTGTATGGTTGCAGTCAAATTATATTGTTGTTAATAGAAAAAAAACTTTAACAATATTATTATCTGAGTTAATTATAATATTATCTGAGTTAATTATATTATAATCGTAGTATTGTAAATATGACAACACTATTGTTAGATGTGACTAAAATATAACTGAGACTCACCATACAATGTTCTAATATTATATTAATATTGTTAAATACGACCACATTTGTATTATTTAATATAATAATACTATTTTATTTTTTAATCATATATTTATTGTAGAAACAGCTGTGCGTCAAAATCTGAATAAAAGTAATTTAATATTGTTCAAATAAAATGTATAAATAGAAAGGTATACTTACACGACGTACTGACATGTCTGTATAAAGAGATACACAAATGTTTATATATTTTTATTGGCTACCCTTTTGTTTATACTTTATTTATTTATTCATTTACTTAACACCACCCGTGCACTACCGATAGCTTACAAACGAAATACTGAACTGACAGATGTTTCTGAAAAACATTTTTTGTTATTTAATCATATTATTTTTAAATAATAATACAAATTATGTTGTAGTCATAAATTTTTAACAAAACTATATTGTTGAACTCTAACCATATCACAATTTTTTATGGATGTGAAAATGTAATTATTAAATTCAAACATTACTCTGTTTGTCGTAATGAAATAAATGTTTAAAATAACAATAACTAGTTTTCGACGACCACACATTTGTTTCAGAGAACATAATATTGTTTTCTCAACCATTCTACAATCATATCTTTTCTTTGCGTGTAGGTTGACTAGAGGGTGCCTTTTCCACTCATACACTAGTACACATACGACTACATACACATTTATCTAATAATATTTAATATGGTTGTTAGAAAAGATACACGTACGAGAAAGCTTTGAATTATACAAATAAAACTTTTTCCACTTTAAATAGAGTTTGAATAAAAACTTCCTCCTTTAACCGCTCCCTTTACAACTTGGAGCATAAAATAGTCTTAATTTTACCGGAGTGAAAAGCTGGTCAAAGGCAAACATATATTTAAACATGTATTGTGTTTAAATATGGTTGAAAATGGGTGAATTTATGATAATGGCTGGACATAATATAACCACGTTTATTAGCTTATGAACTATAAAACTTTTTTGTTTTCATATGCGCTGCATAAAAGATCAGCGTTTGAAATAATAGACAAAAAATAAAATTGGAAGAAATAATGCTGATAGTATTTTTTATTTGATAATTTATTTTATATTAGTTGCACTAAATTATTAGATTATTTCGCTTATTGTTTTTAATAAAATCAGAAAAGTTAAAAAGCAGTTTAAAATGTTGATTGATCGTACAACCTAAATTTTGTAGCGAAGCGTCTACGTTTCATTAGTAAAAAGAAAACTTTTAATTATCAAGAAAATATTTTTACATTTTGCATCGTTGCAAAAATCATCAGAATTGCAGAAATTTTAAAAGAGGTATTTTAGTAGCAAATCAGGCCAATACCAATACAAAAAAAAAAAAAGAAAAAAAATCCACAAGATGAGAGATATGTTAATGAAGTTTCTAAGTCAGTAAAGATTTTTTGCACCCGCTCCAAATTCCAACATTTTTAGTTTTGTTTTATATATAGCGCTACCATTTAAAGTCCAATATCAACTCGTCGTATATCATTGTTAATGGCTACAATATAGCTTAATATTTGCCTTTGTTGGTTTTCTAATCTACCGTCAAACTTTAAATGGCATTTCATGATATTGAAATAAATTGAAAATAACGCTTTCTAAAACTTGCTATGTCAATCTTTTTATTAGCAAATTTTTTTCTCACGCCTTGCGCTTTAGCGCAAGACGCTTTACTAAAAAAATCGGATTACTGAAAGCGATACAAATTCCCGCACTGATTTTGAACGCAGCTAGTCTTATTCACTTCGCTTTAGCGAAACATTGCTTTATTGAAAATATCGTATTATGAAAACCAAAAGCAAGCCCACAACTATGTTTAGTATGAAACTTACTTCGCTTTAGTGAAAAAATAAACAATGAAAAATTTTTTTATTAGAAATCGATTGCATAACTTAAGGCTGAAAAAATTGTGCATGTTTTGTCCGTTAAAAAATTAAATGGCAAAATGTATTTGTCCTTTTCGCTCTAAAGTACTTTATTGTATTTTTCTATTATATTGTCAATGCAAGAGGCTAGGCATTTACTTATTTTGAGCAGCATGATTAACTGTAACAAATTTCAATAATCCGAACTACGTTTTAGATAAAAAATTGGATAACTGAAAAAATTGGGTTTTGGTTATTTCCAGTAAAGCGGAGTCGACTGTATATGTATTTTCAGCTTGCCTTTACAGGCAGGGTGTTTTTTAGTTGACCGGTAAGAAGTGTTGAGAAGCTTTAGGGGGTAAAGCAAAGTGCACGAATTGAAAATTTGAGGAGATTTTTGAAATCTTACTTCGCTTTTCTCATACTCTCAGCATTAAGCGTATATATAAACCTCAAAAGGACATGAAGAAAAAGTCTTAATGTAAATGTACGGCCCTTTTTGTAGAAAATTAAAAAGGAAATTTTCAAACCAAGGCAGGTTTAAAAGGCATAGTAAGAAATGTTTCTAAGTATTTGGATCAACTTGATTTAATGTAGCATGTATGTGAAAAAGGATAAAAGGGACTTTGACTTACTGTCAGAAATGTTAGTATATTTAAACCTTACACACTAGGATTTAGAAGTAGTTTCTTAACACTTTGAAACAAATTTCTCATAAGGGGAAGGATCCAAAATTGAGATCGGCTCTGTATATGAAAAAGAAAAAGTTCTGTATTTTGGGACGTGAATTTTTTTCCTGTTTTGTCATACCTTTCATTTTAGGTGGTGACTGGCACAACTTTTTTTTATATGGAAGCCGACCTTATTTGGCACACTCTTGTCTTACATAAATTGAAAGATAGTAAATTGAAATCTTAAATTTTTTTAAACGAAATTCATGTTTTTTATATAATTTTTTATTTAAACTTTATGTTCTTTTTTGTCCAAGGCACACGGTTCATGCAATGAGTTTAATTTTCATGGTTAGCAAAAGAACATTCGGAGAAATATTGATTTATCAGTTAAAGGTGACATCACGCTTGAATTCTACTAAGCTAGTTTGCGTCCTTGTGCCGCCCAGGATCAAAGCGCTATAGCTACTTACTAAAAAATAGTTTGTTAAACTTTTGCTTAGAAGTTCAATTAATTAAACGTTTAACCAAAGAGTTACTCGAATCAACTAAATGTTTAATTAAACATTTAATGGAGTCAATTACACTTTTGCTTAGAAATTTAATTGGTTAAAAAGTTTAATTAGCACGATTAAATTTTAAATTGATTATTTGTTTTGTTTTCAATTAACGGTGTTTTTTCTGTGAATATATTTATATGGAATTTTAACATTGTGTGCAATTTTCATACAAGGGCGTAGTAAGCTTTATATTCTTATCTAAATAAATTGCCCATGCGATAAATTCGTTTTGTCAGGTGACCACGTTTATCTTGTTCACATGCACTCCTTCTGGTGGAAGAATCTTCAACGGTCTGGTGTCATCATCATCAAAACTTTGTATTGCTCCAGTCGCCCTTTTTATTTTCTTTTATAGATGTCATTACAAGATTGGTTTCTGAATGTCTCAAGTCTCACTTGCTTCTCTTGTCATATGGGCCATATATGATCACTTCCCCTGCTTGTATTGAATTAAGAAAGTGTTTTTAATCAAAAGTTTTTTTGAATAATTTTTTTTAAATTAATATTTGATAATGATCCTTAGATTTTTGTTTTTTTTTTGTGAGTTTAAATTGAAATTTCCTTCTGGTGCCCCCTTATTAACAAGAATAAATAATAGAAATCATTTTTCCATTCGACAGAACTTTTATTTGTTTCTAATTCATATTAAAACATAAAAAAAATTCCCGTTCTTAAGGAAAAGAAGTTAGTTGCAACGGAAACAAATGTTTGCAATGGAAAGGGAGAGAATGGAAAAAAGAATGGTTATGATTTTTCCCAATTTTATTAATTAGCAAACTTTTATGTTTTGTTTTATTCTCTTTTTTTCAAATTACATTTTATTTTAATAACTGTTTTATTTCTATTTGAGTTTATGTGTTCTAGAGCTTTTTTTTGTTATTGTAGCCTGCACATTTTTCTGGTTTAATGGTCGGTTCTAATTGAATAAACAACCATTTTAGCCCTCCAATCGAAGTGAAGCAGGTTCAATACGTTGATTTCTAGTTTTGTTTTTTTTTTAATTTCTTTTATTGTGATTCTATTTAATGCTTTTATAAAAATACAGCTAAAAAAATGTTTAAATGACCATCGTAAACTTTGATGAACAATCATAACACACACACACACACACATATATACACACACACACACACTCTCTCTCTCTCTCTCTCACACACTCTTTCGTTTTCTTTATGTATGTCCGCCTGCTTGTTGTTTTATTCTAACATTCATCGTCATTCTGTCAGCAGTATTTCATGATGTATTTGTTACGGTATTTTTTTCTTCCATTTTATTTTTAGCTGTAGTATTTAATGCCTAAAGGACATTATCCGAGTTAGGGATGTTTTCCTAGCCATACCTTATTGTTTTATTTTTATTTTAGTAAATTAGTCAACCATTCATTCGTTCCATCATTCAATCATTAATTAATCAATGACTTTTCCGCTAAAGCGATTAAATTATTTTTTCTAGCAACGTCTTAACAATACATGATGTTGGGAATGAAGGAATATGGGCTGCAAAAAGGGAATAGAAACAAAATAGAATTATAAAAAAAATAAATTTTTAATAGAGAAAATGTTGGTTGTTATATTATGTCTGCATAGAAGCCGGGATATGGAAGTTATCATTGTTTAATTTTTGTTTTTGTGAGTGGGAATTTTGTTTTTATCCTCTTAACAAGAACATAAATATGCTTAAATATACTTCAATGAAAATAATGAAGCAAATAAATTAGTTTGATTTTGAGAGCTTTAAGACGATTATAAAAATGTTAATGCTAATGTACATATGTAAATAACGGGTGTTTTTTTAGAGGTATAGAACTTCGAATTGAAATAAAACACAAGAAAATCGTTTTAATGTCCATCAATTTTGCTTTATTGGAAGGATAATTTTATGCCATTAATGTTTAAATATGATTTCGGGCATGTGGCCGCCGCGGCTGGTTCGAATAAAGCCAATTCTACAGGTCCAATTTTCAACCACTTTTTCGAGCATATGGGGCCGTATGTTGGCAATAACGCCACGAATGTTGGCTTCCAAGTCCCCTAACGTTTCTGGTTTGTTGGCGTAGACGAGCGACTTCACATATCCTCAAAGAAAATAATCCAATGGTGTCAAATCACACGATCTTGGTGGCCAATTGACAGGTCCATTCCGCGAAATTATGCGCTCATCGAATGTTTCCTTCAATAAATCGATTGTGACGTGCGCTGTGTGGCATGTAGCGCCGTCTTGTTGGAACCACAACTCATCCACATTCATGCCATCCAATTCGGGAACAAAATAGTCGGTTATCATGGCTCTATACCGGTCTCCATTAACGGCAACTGACTCTCCAGCATTATTTCGGAAGAAGTATGGCCCAATGACTCCACCAGCCCATAGAGCACACCAAACAGTCAGTTTTTGTGGATGTAATGGCGTCTCAAGGGTCTCATGTGGATTCTCTTCACTCCAAATGCGGCAATTTTGCTTGTTGACGTAGCCATTCAACCAAAAATGAGCCTCATCACTGAACAAAATTTTGCGATGAAAATCAGCATCGAGATCAATCTCATTTTCGGCCCATACACCAAAATCACGACGCATTGCATGGTCTCGCGGCTTTAATTCTTGTACAAGCTGGATCTTGTAAGGTCGCAAGCCAAGATCTTTGCGCAAAATCTTCCATAAAGTTGATGGACAAAGCTCCAATTGCTGTGCACGGTGGCGAATCGATTCATTCGGGTCCTCTTCAACACTTTGCTCTACAGCGGCAATTGTTTCTTCGGTGCGCACTGTTCGACGTCTCTGCGGATGCGTATTATCACATAGAGTAAACGTAGTGCGAAAACGATCCATGGTTAACCGAATTAATTGCTCTGATGGACGATTATGTCGACCATAAAATGGACGGAGCTTGCGGTAAACTTCGCGAACTGAACCATTATTTTCGAAATAAATTTGCACGATTTGCGAGCGTTGTTCTTTTGTCAACCTGTTCATGATGAAATGGCAAACCAAACTAAATATTAATCACTTGACAACTGACAAAATAGCCGTCAGTTAAAAAAGTGATGCCAACTTAAAGTTCTATACCTCAATAAAAAACACCCATTACATATATCTTTTTTTATTTATATAAAAACATAAATATCTCTAATGTCTAATGACGTTTTCTTTTATAGGAAAACATTTTATATTTATCGTAAATAAGATCTGAAAAAAGATATTTAAAGGCTCTTAAAGCTGCAAAAAAGATATTTTTATTCTGTTTCATGACTATTTTTGTCAAGCTCTAGCAAAAGTGATGTTTAGCTTAATTTTAAAAAAGCTTTTAATGAGAATTGACATAAACGGCCTGTTCCACGATGTCACCAGCAAACGTGCTATCGACAACTTGTATTGCAAATAACAATTACATTAGGAAATTTGTTGTTGCTTGCGATACAAGTTGTCGATCGAACGATTGTTGGTGACATTGTGGGACAGGCCGTAAGTCAAGGGAAAATACAAAGTTTATCATTAAATGGTACGCGTAAAATATAAAGAACGTTGTGATCTTTAAAAATAGTTTAGATGCTTATAAAATATTTGTATTGAAAACAGATTTTAAAAAATTCTCGCTTTAAATGCTTAAAAAATAGATTTTTACTGATACAAGTTTTTAATCTATTTTTTCGGATAAAAAGTTTTTATCTAATTTTTCCAGCATTTTAAACGAGAGCTTGAAACATAAAATTTTTTGGTTACTTAAACAGCTTTCAAAAGCTCTTGAAATTTTCTTTCGAACAAGCCGAAACATAATAACTTTTATATTTCAATGTATTTTTAATAAAAAAAATTATTTTACTTAGTAAAGAAAATATTAATTTGGGATTATTAGTGCGTTTTAAACTTAAATTGTAACAATTCCCATAAAAAACACTAATTATTAACCTGACTGTATTGGGTCAAAAAAATACTTGTGTGGCAACACTCTATTCTTAAATAGCTGTTGTTGTTATTTACATTTATTTTCTTTTACATACTCTTACGACTACAATTTGAAGCTGGAAAAAAGTCAGCCAATGTATTAATGGTAAAGTAAGAAAATAAAAAATATGTTGATTATTGAGTTCTTGTTTCAACTTTGTTATTTGTTATTGAGCTTCTCATTTGTTTAAAAGAAAGTTTATAACATAATAACTGTAGTTGTTCTAAGAAACTTTGGGTAAAAAAGGTTCCCTGATGATCTGCATTAGCAACAGTGAAATGCGCATAGGATCCAGCTAAACCCCTCAATAATCAATTTCAATGTATTTTTAATAAAAAAGAATATTTTACTTAATAAGTAAAATATTAATTTGGGATTATTAGTGCGTTTAAAAAAAAACTTTTGTTAAGTTTCTTAGAAGAATCAATAAAATTTTATATGAAAAATGTATAAAATAGGAAAAGAAAAATTTCTCGTTAAAAACGGGGAGCCCAATTTTGATTTCAGACCCATGGCTTGTGGGCAAACCTTCTAAGAATTCGGGTTAGATTAGTATTTTGACGGGGAAAAAATTTACCTGCTCTATAGTACATTTTATTTTATTTTTTATCATTTTGTGTTTGTTAATTAAACTAATGTCAGCTTTTTTTTTAACAAGTGCCTTGAAGCACTCTTGGGCATTAGAGATTAAAATTTTTTACTCCATTTTTTATTTTGTCATATTTGTCTTTGTTTACTAAGTTTCTATTCTCATTTGGGGGATTCAAACGGTAGTCATAAAAATCTTATAGTCACTATAGGGGTCTCCATAAAATGCAATGATTTGTAAAAAACAATTTATAAATTAAAGAAAACATTAGCACACTGCCAACCAGTGTACTTTGACATTCTTAAGAATGTAAAATATGAGAGGTAATATATTATAATTCCAAAAGTGTATCCTTACAGTTTACTGATTTCATAAGGCCTTGAAACTACAAAAGGAAAATTGTGTGTGCAGGGCAAAATTTCTATGAATATGAATTCTACTTTGATATCCTTGAACTATTCCATTAGCAACTTCAAATTGGAAATACAAATTAAATACATTTTCCAATTTATGTAAGTACAAGTACAAGTACACCCAATGACTGAATCGTTTTTTTTTTCTACTAAAATTTGTTTTTATGTTTCACCATCCGGCATTGCCAATTTTTAGTAGTACATACTTGTTCAAAAAGTTTTTATTGAAATAAAATCATTAAACAATTTTCATCTTTAGCAAGAAAAAAGCACTATAGTATCCCGCTACTCTGCCTCCCCCTTGCCCTCATTGTGATGTACTGGCTCATTGTTTTAGGTTTTATTTTCTTTTGGGAAATTACATTGAAGTAACCAAAGTTTGTTATTTTACACCAGTCTGAGAATGGTTGCCAGTGAATAGTTTTTGTGCTATTATTTTTGCTTTTTATTTGTGAAAGGTTGTGTTTTTTTTTGTAATAAGAATACAAAAAATTTCACTTCTTTAGAACAACAAATCTGTGCTTAATTCAGAAGCAATAATGCATTGGTTCAGTTTTTTTGGGGTTTCTACCTCTCTCACTCTTTTAGTTTTGCAATTGTTTCAAGCATTTAATAGGTATGTTGGTGTGTTATTATGAGTATGTGTGTGTATGTATGAATGATGAAGGTAAGCACGTAGTTTATTGTTGTATTTGTTGCTTAAAATTTGCCACTTTACCAGCTGGCGGCCAATTTCTGTAACATAATTATTGATTGAAAATAATTGAAAAAGTCGAAAAGTTTTATTATTAATTTTGTTTTTTTCCTGCGTTCTGGTGTTTTTTAGATCTTGAAGTGCTGCCACTTCAAGGTATACATGTTGCCATCCAGATCACAGTTGTTAGTGGACATTTCTATGATGTCGAACGTCACATTTGTTTGTATTTAAAATAAAAAAATTCAGAATAAAAAGGGTTTTATTATGACAATAAGGACAACTTATAGCCCTAAGCGCTGTAATTAGTGCTGAATTTAGTTTTAAGCAGTTTTTAGTTTTCAAGATAGTTACAAAAAACTCAGGCATTCGCACGTGACAAAAACACAAGTTTCAGCGAAACCTGAAGCAATATTTTAATATGACAAATTTTTGAAAGTGTTGTATATCTCTTTAGAATGATTTTGATTTTAACCAAAACTCAGTTATATTTTTTTAAAGTAAGTTATAATCACAGTCGCACGTGACATTTTGCCATCATAGTATTGATGCAGTTTCTTTTTATTTTTGTTTGCAGTTTTGGATTTATTAAATGTAAATTTTATTTAAGTTTTGGCTTTTTTTTATAACAATATTATTTAATTGTCGACGATATTGCTCTGTAACTTTGTGTATCCTTTTCTTCTGCTTCCTGAAGAAGCTACACAAAGTTGCAGCTCATATATCCAAAACTAAATAAATTTGTTATTTACTTGAAAAAAAATACCTAAAGCTTTGATGAAATTTATATATAATAAATAAACAAGTTGAGTAAAAATGTTTGCGAATTAACAGAAGTATCAAACTGATTATTTTCTGAAGAAAAACTTCCAGTACTTTTAGAGTTTTCGTCATGTCTTCTGGTAACGTATTTTCCACTTTGTTTCACCTTTTCGCTTACTTGCATTTGTAAGTTACATTTTGTGTTTGTATTGCATTTTGCAACTCTGTGAGCTTCTGCAGACTTTGTTTCTTAAGTGTGTCGTATGAGCATTTTTATTCAATCATTTCAGTTTTTCCTTCAGCCAACGCCTTCCACTTTTCCCTAACAATTCTAATTCTTTCTCGGTTTTTTAATTTGTGGTTATATAACAACTTTTAATTTTCCTTAAATTTTTCTCTCCACCCTTGGCAACTCTTTTATATTTTTCGCCGTTTTTGCTCATCAAAATTTAAATAATTTAAAAGTATGAATTATGCACTTTTGATGTCGCATGTTACCAACTTTACAAAGGTATCAGGATCACATTTCTCTATATTTTTTTTTGCAAGGTTTCTTTATTTTAATTATTTTTCATATGTATTTTTATCTGTACTGAATATAGGATGAAATTTCTTTCAATGTCGCACGTGACAATTATATTTATATTTTTCTAAATTTTTGCTCATCTAAATTTCAATAATCTTGTATTGATATTGATTGTATTTTTTTTAAATATATTTTACACACATGATGTCGCATGTGACCAACTTAATATAGTTATCAGGATCACATTGACCACATTTTTTATATATTTTTAGCAAGGTTTCTTTATTATAATTTTTTTAAATATCTTTACTTGTACTGAATATATGATGAAATATTTTTCAATGTCGCACGTGACAAATATATTTATTTTTTTCGCCTTTTTTGCTCATCTAAACTTTAATAACTTAAAGCTATGTACAATTTCTTAATGTATTTTTTTTTTAATTTTGAACTTATGATGTCGCACGTGATCAACTTTATTTAGGTATGAGTATCACATTTCTGTATATTTATCAGCAAGGTTTATTGTTTTTAATTGTTTTAAATATCTTTATTCGTACTGAAATATTATAAAATTTCTTTCAATGTCGCACAGGACAACTTTTTATTTTTTTCGCCGTTTGGAGCTCATCTAAATTTAAATAATTAAAAGGTTTGTAAAATTATTTAATGTAATTTTTTTTAATTTTACACTTATAGGTATAGGTACCACGATTACATATCTTTATGTATTTGAGCAAAGGTTTTGTTATTTAATTGTGTTAAGTATGTATATTCACACTGAATTTATGATGATATTACTTTAAATGTCGCACGTGACATCGAAGTATTCGGTTTTGCAAAGCAAATATTTACAGTTATTTGCAATCGCATAGTTTCTTGTTCATTATTTTTTGACTCTTTCTACGCTCCGAAAAATTTTAGAGAGCAAAACTCAATGGATAATGGGTCTTACCAAGATCGTTTAACAAAACCAAACGTGCTAAAGCAATATCAAGATGACAGAAGTTGCGCTTTTGTAAATCTGCATTCAAATATCTCGAAATGGGTTACATAAATTGGTTAAATTTGATACAATAAAATGTTTCAAGAACATTTAATACTTTGGTTTTCGGTCCAACTTTTGGTGCAAATGCCCATATGAAAGTATGTTTGATGAACATATGTACATATGTATGTATGTATGTATGTATGTATGTATGTATGTATGTATATTCGTTTATATATTGGATTTTTTTGTATAAAAAAAAATCCAAATACAGTTTTGTTTTCGTTCAATTAGAGTACTATAATTTTAGTTGGCAATATTTGTGTATATATTTTTATTTTCGAATCAGTAATACAGAAAATACATACTAGTACGAGTATTTATAATAGTTTATTTATTTTAGGTGCTACTGTATGTTGTCTGCTATGTTTTATTATAAAAAAGGGAAGTGGATTTTTTATTGAGCCTGGTTAGACTGAGCATACTCTAGCGGAGAAATGAAGCTGCCTTACATGTCTGACAACTTTTTTTTGATTTTAAATTAACTGTTCAAAGCATGAAACAGCCTTGAAAAATTTTTATAACAATAAATTACAAAACTCTAAAGATAATTTTATTTAACAAAAAAAAAAAAACGATAAAATTTGTTATATTTTTTTAAGGAAACCTTAGGCTGTTTAAGTAGAGCGTTAATTTTGTATTTAAATAATATTTCTCGCTTTCTATTTAAGCCTCCACTGCTTTAGTAATTAATTTTTCACTCCAAATAATTTCAATTTTGAGCATTCAGAGCAAAGAATAAATATGCTTTCCGCCAGCACATGGCAAAATAAAAAACAGTAAATATATAGAAATAAAAAGATACTTGTATTTTAAGCTCGAGCAACTAACAATGGTTGCTTCCTTTTAATTATTTTGTAATAATGATTCTGTTCATTGTTTTATATATTCTTTTCACTTTACATGCTCGACTTGAAGAGCGTATTTTTATTTCAGGTTTCCTGGATACCTGCTCAGTTTCTATTCTAAGCACACAGATTATCTCATAAATTTTCCTTCTTACATTTTATGTGCCATTATGTAGGATTTTTTAGGTTAGCGAACTACAAAATTAAAAAGCAAATGTTATTCTTGGTTGGCTGCTTGTTGCGTTGTGTGTGGTTGGTCGTTCAGGTGAAGGGGTTTTCCAATAAAACATCTTTCTTGCACTAATTATCCTTACTTTTTATATCATTATTATTTTCTTTTCTCCTGGCTGCGAAAATAAGTGTAATAAAAAATGTGCACAATTATGGTGCGGTCAGTGGAAAATTGTTGCTGAACATTTAATTAATGTCTAAAATTGTTATATTTATGGCCGAAAAAGAAAGAGTTTTTCTTTTTTTTACGCCATTAATACAATTTTAATTACTTTTAGAAATGTTCAAGTTCTTAAAGGTCCACTGCCAACAAATAAATGCTGAGGGAAAATGGGAAACTATTAAGTTTAGATTTCACTACACATTTGTACTCGTATATGCGTATGATTGTTCGACTAGTTTGAAAGTTATTTATTAATCATACGCTACAAATAACCAAAATCACATAATTAAAATTTTTTAAAAGTATTTATTTATGAGCTTTTTAACTACTTATTAGACGCAATTTACACTGTGCCTTTTCTGCTTGCCTGTGCAGGCAGGCTTTTTTAGTTTATTGGTGAGAGGGGGTGAGAGGCTTGCGGTGTAGAACAAAAGGCACGAAATGGAAATTCGAGGGGATTTATGACATTTCTCTTTGCCTCTTTCGTATTCTCAGCATTAAACGTGTATATAAATGCCAAAAAAAGGCATGAATAAAAAGGCTTAATATAAATGTGTGTGACTTTTCGTAGGAGTTTCAAAAGAAAATTGTCAATACAAGGCAGGCTAAAAAGGCATAGTGTGAATAGCGACTTACCATTGCCCATTATGACTTTCTTTGGATATATATGAGCCATGTTATGAGAGTACTAGAGGTAACTAACAGACGAATAAATGAGTAAAATAATAATTTGGGATTATTCAATTCTCTTTTGTTAAAAAAAATTATTGCAATATGTTTTCTCAATGTGACATTTAAATTCAGAAAATACATACATATTTAATTTTTTTTTTTTTTTGTATAAACCAAACCTAGACATTTTTTAAATGTGATATAAAACATTTCATTCTGGAATTTCTACTTTAGCAGTTGTAAAAGTAAGCAGCTTTGGAATTAAAATGAAAATAAGAAATAAGCAAACAAAAGTAATATTTGAATAGAGCACTTTTATGCAATAAAAAATATTTAGTTTTTAAAAGAAATTCTAGTGAGCAACAAAACCAAATAATAGTTGCCAGTATTTTTGAAATATGAAAACACACTTTTTCCTCAGGCATTTGCAATAGTAAATTGTTTTGCATACCTTTCTTTTACAAGTACCAATGAATTTCTAATTTTAAATAAAGTGTATGCATCCAAGAAGAGGAAATGAAAGGAGTTAATGGATGCAAGGCATGAAGTACTTAAAATTAATCAAACTATCTTAGTTTTTCTATTTGTTTGAACACTTTTGTAATTATAAAAGAAAAAATTTAGTAAAGTACGACTTCTAATAGCTCACGAAGGATTCCGTACGCACACTTTATATGTAATACTATACAAACTTTAGCCTATATAATGTATAGCCTTGGATTTTTTTTCGTTTTTGGTAGTTTTCGGTTTTGAGCGTTTTGTTAATCTGGCGTTTTTTTTACGTTTTTGGCATTATTTTGGTTTTGGCGTTATTTCGGTTTTGACGATATTTTTTAATTTCGGGGTTTTTTCTCGATTTGACGTTTTTTTCGTTTTTTTTTTATATGGGCGATTTTTTTTTAATTTTGGCTTTTCTTTAATTTTGGCGATTTTTTTCATTTTGGCGATTATTTTTTAATTTTGACGATTTTTCCGGTCTTTAGCGATTTATTTTAGTTTTAAATTTTTTTTTTTAATTTGGCGCATTCTTTTCTCAAGTTGTCAAAATTAGATAGTCAAAATTACATTAGTGAAAATGATAGAATACCCTTTAATTTAATTTTTTTTTTTTAAATTTTAATGTTAATTGTTGAAGTCTGTATAAAACTACACTAACTTTACAAATTTCTTTACTTCTACAAACAATTGTATGTGTGTATATTACATGGGATTTTAAAATTTTTCGTTGCTCATTTTGGAGCACCCTTTAATTTTTAACTCTCATGTATTTTATGTTATAGCGGCTAATGTTCTAAGTACTCTGTGCAAATTTCAAGTCCGTAGCTCTTACGTTTGTCGAAAGAATAGTCTGTGACGGACAGACAGACAGTCGGACAGACAGACAGACAGACAGTCGGACAGACAGACAGACTTTCAGCGTAGAGATAACATTAGGATTCCTTTTCACTTTTGGTGTACGGAACCGTAAAAAAATAATAAAATAAAAATTTATCTGAAAAAGCCACACGAAGGAAGTGTTGAAATAATGACATAAAAATTATATTTTTATGTAAGAAAAAGCTTAAAAAATTTAACAGATTATTATAATTTTTTTTCTTGGAAATATTAAATTCGTGTTTAATATTTTTATCGCATTTTGTCTCTCAAAATTAATGTTTTAATTGCCCAGTAAAACATTAATTATTTCTTAAGTGCCGTATTGATAAAAAAAAATAATTTTATAAATGGTTTATAAGAAAAATTTTGTGTGGAAAAATTGTTTTAAAAAGGTCTTATAAATCAAAAATAGTTTTTATGAATAAATCATTAAATCCATTAATCGCAGCAAGCTACCGACTACAAAATGTCAAGGATAGAATACACAAATTTCATATGAGAATTATTCTTTTAACGGCAGGAAAGCAACAGGAGGGCGACAGGTTGTTGTCTATGCTGATTTCGTCATTGTAGTCCAATTGAACTAATTTCTATTTCTTTGGCGACAATGAGCGACAGTGTTGCCAGTATAATACAAAATGTTGATATTATTTAATATTACTTAACAGAAATAATATCCCAAAATTGACGTAAAGAATAAATTTATTAATTTTTATATACTTACGTGTGATATAAGTACATATTAAATAAGTTGCAATACTGATAGATGTTTTTGTACTTGAATGTGCTAGTTATGCTACTGCCGTCTCCAAAAGAATTAAGTAGCTGGATACGAGGCAACAAATGCAGCTAGTGGCATATGAAGTCGCATGTTAGTATAGTCTGCTGCGGCGAATTGGTTTAATGCATAAGGCCAAAAAAATATATTGAAAATTGATTGTTGAGCTATAAAGCGCATTTCACTGTTGCCAATGCAACGCACTAGAGAACCTTTACCCAAAAATTTCTTCGTTTATCAGGCTTATGGTAATGAAAATTCATAAAGAGTAATTGTATATTGTAAGAAAAATGTTTTAATTCTTTTAAATGGTTGCTTTATTTTATACTATAATTTGTAGTCTTTACATATTTAACAAAACCAAAATTGCTCCTCATATGCTTGGCCTGAAAATAACATTTACAATAATTTTTCTTCCATATTATATTTTTGAATGAGTCTCTGCTTGGATGGCAGGGAAGCTTCCTTTTTTGCCTCTACTTAGGATGGAATGTGCTTGCAACAATATTAAGAAGTGGACCTATATTTTTGAAACGTTTACTTATCTATTGCATCAAAGTTACGTATGCTTGTGTGCGCAAAGATGTGCTCTTGAGCTCTTAAGAAAGAAAGTTTGAGAAAGTTGCTACTTCGTGAAAGAAGTAGCACTGTTGTTAGATATGACAATTTTACGTCATTTTGACAATTTTTTATAACAAATTTTTCAAAATGACGACTGACGATTTTGTTTCAAATATTGCTTATATTTTGACGATTTGATGAAATAAGTTTTAGTAACAGAAATATGCTAACAAATCCTTGCAGAAATTTGATTTTGATAACATAATTTTCAAAAATTTTAATTCAATTACAGCATCAGTTATTTAAAATATGGACTCTGAAATTCTTGTTTTACTAAAAAGTTTTTCCAAATCTTGTGTCCAAGTGCCAGTTCACACTAGTCAAGTCTTATTGCTAAGCTTACACTTTTTCTTGTTTGAGATTTCAATGGCGTTTACACAATGCAAGTCTTATTTTTCAGCTCATACTTTTTAATGCATAGTTTTGTGTATGCATGTGTGCTTTTTGTAACATTACGAACGAAAAAGCAAAACGTATTGACAGTGCACGGAGCTGAGTACTCGTTTCTTTCCCCTCCTTTTCTCTCTCTCTCTCTCTCTCTCGTACAAACTAATCAGCTTAGCAATAAGACTTGCATAGTGTAAACTAGGACAAAAGAAAAATATTAAGGCATTGAAAATGAAATAAGAGAACTTATATTTTTATTATTTTTAACTTTCAAGATTATGACTTGTGTGTACATAGATATATTTTGGAAAAAAGTTAAATCAATTAATTTACCAAACAATAGACCTCTTTTTCATAACTTATGTGAGTTTGTTATTTATTGTTTTTTTACTTTGCCAAACTCACCATCAGCTAGTTTTAAAATATTAATTAATCTTACTAAAACAAAGATCTAGGTTAGGTTAGGAAAGGTGGTGCCATACTGCATCTCCACTCGGACACACAATTGGGTCCATTGTGATAAAAAAACAGAGATCTAAAATTTACTGAAAAGAGAAACACTTGAAATCATTGTGTCTTCGAAAGATTATTTGAAGTGAAACTCTTCGGAATGTTACAATATTAACATTAAGAAAAATTTTATGAAATAAACAATTAAAAAATGTAGGTATAGTTTTATTTTGAATCTACATATTTTTATTTAGAAAAATACAGAAATATAAAAATTTTGCATGAAAATTTGATTTAAAACCCCTCTATAAAGCCTTAATAAGTTTTATAAATATGGGTGGTAGTCAGAGGTTCCACTCGTGTGGCTCACAGCCGGCTTACAGCCGCCCCCGATCTAATTGTCATTGACAAAGCCGCCGCCGATGAATGCGGCTGACATCGGTTTGTTTTCATCAGCGGTGCTTACACAACTAGATGGCTGAGCCGAATTTTGCAAATTAATAATTTATTTTTTAATCTATATTCATATTTTTATATATTTTAAGTTATATTTTTATAAGTTAAGTTATATTATTATCAATTGCAATGTTTAAACCTGACTGACGAAGTTTTGCATACGTGTACGTACAAAGTTAAAAATATGCACTACTGCCAACTAGCTATTTTATGAACAAATTGTATGTACACACATACAATGTAAAAATAATAAAATATTTTTAAGTACAAATTTTCTTGATTGATAAAAATACAACATATCGCTCATTTAATCAAACAACTTCATAACTCACAAAAATCGTTTGACAGAAAACGAGTTTAAAGTTTTCAATTTACGCACAACTTAATGAGAAAAAAATTATTTTGCTTTTCGGAATTGTGTACACAAGATGTTCGCATGAAATTTTCACACAATATGAAGAATGATATGAGGATAAATTCTGCATCATTAACTCAAAGCTTCCAGTTTTTGAGTTATGACATTTTTTGAGTAAATGAGACTTGCAAATTTTGTGCAAATTTGCTGCAACTCGAAGTTATAACTAAGTTTTTAAAACAAATACACTAACAATTATAAAAAAAGCATTAACTTCAGCAATCCACACATAACACTAACTTGAAGTTAAAGTTAGTAATTCTGTATTTTCTTTTATTAATATTTTATGTACAAACATACATCTTCTTACATACATATGTATGTACATATCAAGGCCTACATACATACATGCAAAACATTACAAAAAATCGGCTCCTGCCGCTTAGCCGCCGCCGCCGGTATATATTGCCTCAGCCGCCGCCGCCGACAATTTTGTGACGAATGGAACCTCTGGTGGTAGTTCCTATCTTTGACACCAAAGTCGATGAATTGTTTTTTGTTATATAAAATAACCTTTTATTTCTAATATGATATATTAGTTGTTAAATAAAACGCATAATTCTTGTACGACGATTCTTTTTGAAAATTGTGACGATTTTGACGATTTTATTTTTAAAATTTTACGATTTTTAATATAAAGATTGTCTAACAACACCGTCTGCATGGATAAGTGAAATATTGCATGTGTATGTGTTGATGTTGTTATGATAGCATTGCCAGATGTAAAGCTTCCTTCACACTATGGCTGCAGTTATCATGATAGAGCGGCCATATGACAGTTTACTTCCATGTGGCATTGAGAGAGTAACGGTTTCTCCACAATGTTAGCTGTGCAAAATAATCGTTGTAGGTAAAAATTTAAAATTGTAAAAAAATTTGTGTGTGTGTCAAGAGTGCTTTAGTCAAAATTTTTATAGAAATTTTGCTTTCACATGTACCTCAAAACTAAGTAATTCTTTTAGACTATGGCAGTTGATCCTTAAGCCAGAATTAGTTTTTACTTTCTGTTCTGTTACGAATCAGCTGACTCTTTTTTGTTTATAGAAATCTAATACAAGTCGTTAGTTTTTCTGATTCGTTCTGTTCTTTTTCGGTTCAACATCTGAAAATTAAAAAAATGTTAAGTGACAGCATAAATTAAATAAAAATATTTAAGAAATTGATTATTCGACATATTGTCAGAAGTTTATTTTAATTTGAAATTTATTTGCTGGTGGTTCAGCGTTGTCTATATGCATTTCATTGTTGCTGTAACAAATCATCAGTAGACTAAAAAATTTAAAATTAAATTTAGATTTTATTTTTCATTTTGCCTTATAATTACTTTTATTGTTATCCAATGGATTTCTAATTGTATAAAGATGTAGAAAAATAAAATAGATTCGGATCGAATATAAATTATTTGCTGGGTTTTTTGTGTTAGTTTCTAAGCCTACTACGGCCTTATTTTTCTTTTGTGATTTTCAAAAATATTATTATTTGTGAATTCTCAAATAGTTCTTGAAAGTCTGTGCATAAAATAAGAGGTTTGTGACTATTCAAAATGTGTGGTTGAAGTCTACTGATGATTTGTTACAGCAACAATGAAATGCATATAGACAACGCTGAACCACCAGCAAATAAATTTCAAATTTAAATAAAAATATTTTGAAATAAATTGTGTTGCGCTTTTTGAATTAAAAAAAATGAATTTTTACAAGAAAAACATTAAATTATATTTAAACATACCAATGGACGATGCAAAACTCATCGCTTTAGTGGAAAACTGCGACCCTTCTGGTCCGAAATAGCGGATAAGTTACAACAGAAAAAGTAAGTACTAAAATTTAAAAGCAGAACGGCACAGCACAGAACAGCAACAGAAAGTAAAGACTAATGAAGCCTTTATTCATTTAAATCTAATTTCAGATCTTCTTTTATAGAAAACTATAGGAAAATAATCAAATAAATGCACACGATGATATTTGCAGGTCGCGGCGGACTCAACTTGAAAAAATAAAATTATTTAAAAAAAAAATTATTCAAAGCGTACGTGTGGGTTGTGAAAACAGGGGCATAGTTAGTTCTAATTTATGCTACATTTTTTTTTGTTAAAAAATATATACTCCCTCATATAAATAAATATTTTCTTTTAATTTTCTTCTATTTATTTTATGAAAAGAATGAATCAAATTTTGCAGGATGGACAGCATAAACAATTTATGCAGCATATTTGAAATACTCGTATTTGTTTATGTTTTTTCATTAATTTCATTCTCTTTAATTTTGTTAGAAGGGCATGATTTCAAATTTGAATTTCTTACTTCGTTTAATACAAGCGTATACTTTATTTTCGTGTATGTATGTTTTAACAAAATATTCAAGAACTCTCATGAAGATTTAAGATATTAAGTGAAATAATTAAAATTTTTTGCTTTCTTTGGTTTCTCTTTTAAGTTAAACTTATATTAAATTTTTCTAAGTTTAAGCAATTTTATTAAACTTAATGATGATTTTTATTATGCAAACCAGCTGAAGTAATTAATTTTTATTTATTTTATATAGAATATAACTTCTCTAAGAAATATTTGGCCAGACCCGTTTTGTAATGGTCTCCTTTTGAACATTAATGTTTTATTTTCTTTGTCAACATTTTTTGTAGCCCTCAAAAGAGAGTTTTTTTTTTAATTTTCATTAATTCCTTTTTAGCTACACAATAAAGCACTTGATCCTTTTGTCCTTTGTGTTGACTTCAATTTGTTTGATTTCACTTTTAAAACAACTTTGAAAAATTGCTGAAGTTTTAAGCTAAAATATTAAATAATTCCTTTTTAGGGTTCCGTACACCAAAGGTGAAAAGGAACCCTATTGTTTTCGCTACACTGTCCGTCTGTCCGTCACACGGTATTTTCTCAGGAACCGTAAGAGCTACGGACCTGAAATTTGGACAGAGTTTGTAGAACCTTGGCCGCTACAACAACAAACAGATGAGAGTTAAAAATTAAAGGGTGTTCCAAAACCAGCAACGAAAAATGTTAAAATCCCATGTAATATACATACAATTGTATGAACATATGTACAGGGTGGGCCAAAAGAAACCAAGGGGTGTAAAAGTTTAATAACTTTTTTGTTTATTAACTTTTTTTTATTTTTTCTTTCAGATTATATAATATACAAAATGGAAATTTTTTTACACTAAGTATGAAAAATGATGTCTCTTAAATGACCACCGTTTTCAGCTTCGCACTGATGGGCTCTTTTTAGAGCATTTTCCATAACATCTTTCAAAACTTGTGGCTGTAGCGTTCGAATTTCTGCAACAATGTTTGCCTTGAGTTCAAGGATTGTCTCTGGCTTGTTCACATACACTCGCTCCTTCAAAAAACCCCAAAGAAAATAGTCGGGTGCTGTCAAATCTGGCGATCGCGCTGGCCAAATAATTTCCGAATTTCGAGATATTATTCGCTCTCCAAGAATTTGACTTAAAAGTGCCATTGTGTCTCGGGCAGTATGGGCAGTGGCTCCGTCCTGCTGAAACCACATACCAGGTCTGTTTTCAAGCGCAGGACGTAAAAAATTTTCTATCATAAACCGATACCGCTCTCCATTTACGGTTACAGCACTTCCATCTTCATTCTCGAAGAAGTAGGGCCCAATGATATTTTCAGATGTGATCCCACACCATACTGTACACCTGATGGGGAGCAATTGGCGTTGATGAATGGCTCTTGGATTTTGAGAACCCCAGAACCTACAGTTCTGCTTATTAACAAAGCCATTCAAATGAAAATGAGCTTCATCACTCATAATCAAATTTTCATCTCTGGTTTAAATAATAAAATTCTATTGTTCTGGTTCTCTGTTCAGTTGTGAACCTCTTCATTATAAATTCTCCAAGTGTTGTCTATATAATCTGAAAGAAAAAATAAAAAAAAAATTAATAAACAAAAAAGTTATTAAACTTTTACACCCCTTGGTTTCTTTTGGCCTACCCAGTATATTGAAACTTGAAATTTGTAAAATTAGTGTATTTTTATACAGACTGCAACAATTAACACTAAAATTTAAAAAAAATTAAATTAAAGGGTGGTCCATCAGTTAATGCAATTTTGACTATGTAATTTTGACAATTTGCTATATCTGGTATATCTGGGAAACCGTAAGAGGCAAACACTTGAAATCTTCAAAAACGGTAAAACTAAAAGAACCGAAAATTATAAAATCGCCAAACCAAAAAAAAAAAAAAAAATCGCCAAAAATTAAAAAAAAATCGCCAAAACGAAAAAGTTGCCAAATTAAAAAAAAAATTTCTAACACTAAGATAAATCCCCAAATTCGAAAAAATCGCCAAAATGAAAATAAAACGCCAAAAATCGAAAAAAATCGCCGAAACGCGAAAATGTCGCCAAAACTAAAAAAAATTTATATAAAAAAAATCGCCAAAATGAAAAAACGCCAAGAACCGAAAAAAATCGCCAAAACGAGAAAATAAAGTGTCAAAACTAAAAAAATAGCCAAAACTTAAAAAAATCGTCAAAACCGAAAAAAAACGCAAAAAACGCCAAAACAAAAAAACCGAAAAGATCCCAAAAACGAAAAAAAATGCCAAAACTATATATTATATAGGATCAGTGTTGGTATCTCTACGAAGAGCAAGAGCACATTAAGCTGTTGCAAAAAGGGTAAAAAGCGCAAAAAAATACGAAAAAGCGGTAAAAAAAGCACGATAATATTTTTTTTTTAATTTTAATACATTAAAAGGTTTTCTTTCCTTATAACGTTTTCCTGCATTGCCGACGTTCGGCCGAGCTTAAGGATTTTCTCCACCATGATGTTTCCCGAGACGACACAGCCTAGTAAAGATTTTCTGCCTTGCAAAATTTGCCTGCTTAGATAAAGCATTTTCCCCTGCATGGCCGAATAGAGTCTGTTTTTACCATTTCATGAAAGGTATTCTCAAAAGCTTTAAGAGATACGAATATTGGTCATATTCGTTGGAAAACAACGTATAATCACAATATTGTATTAGAATTTCAGAGGGCCATAACTCGAAAAATAAGCCTTACCGCCAAGTTTTTTATTTAATTTTTTATTCTTTTTTTTTAATTTTCTGTAGGATAGGATACTGTTTTTAAATTTCTGGGAGGTGCCTCTAAACTTGATTTAAGCCAAAATCATGATTAATTTAATAAAAATTACGTATGTAAAAAGAAATAATAAAAAAAAACTAGCAGTAAACTAATATAGATTCTTACACACATACATACATACATACAATAGTAGACGAAGCTAAGGCTTAGATTAAAATTTTTATGTTACTGAAAAATCATTTACACATAAAAAATGCATTAAAAGCATCACTTTTTTCTTAAGTACTCTCAACTTAAAAGTTTTTGTTTTTGCGATATTCACCCTTATTCCAGTTGTCAACATTGACAGCACGTCAATACGATATCAAAAAATTGGGGCTGGGCTAGCCGTTGTCTAAAACAACTGACTGCTATTAATAACCTAATGCTTTCAATTGTTCTAGTATGATTAAATATTTATATAAGCTTTAACAAATGCTTATTGCATACTACTTTCAATCAATTATTATGCAGAGAATTATTTCGTACCCTCCAGTTACTTCCGTTTTCTATTATGCAAAAAAAAAAGTTCAATTTTTTAATCCCAATTATGAAAAATTTTCTACATTGTTTTTAACATAGTTTCCGTTAGTGTCATTAAAAACAATTTAAGAAGGCTCAGTCAAAAAATGCTGCTATTAGCGCTTAAAAGTAATTTAGTTTTATAAATTAAAAATATTTTTAAAATTTAAGCTTAAAAAAACAACTAACTAAAAATATTTTTATTTAACAAAAAAGCACCAAAAGCACTGTAAGAAATTGTAAAAAGCACTGTAAATACCCGCTTTTTAAAAAAGGGTATTAGCCAAAATTTCCCGTTTAAGAACAGGCAAAAAGCACCAAAAAATACCCGAAACGCACCAAAATACCATCACTGTATAGGATGAAGTTTGTATTAAATTACATATCTAGTGCTCGTACGCAACGCTTCGTGCGCGAGTCAGAGTCGCACTTTACTGAATTTATTTGTATTAACTTACACTGGCAAACTTGGTTTATTTCTAATGATTCTTTTTAATATTATTTTTTTTGTGGCTTAATATTATATTGTTAGGAAACGGCGCAGTTTGAGGTAAAAAGTTCTAATACATAAAATGTAAAAAATAATTAGTTTCGATATTTAATTTTCAGGTTTTAAAATGTTTTGTTAGAAAACAAGACGTTGCATGCCAAACAATACAAAGTTCTTGAAAATTACTACTAAATTATACCCTTAAAAACCTTTTTTTTTGAACAATTCAATTAATGTATAAATTTTTAATTATCCCTATGAAAAATAATCTTTGACTTTGGGTTGTTTTTTAAGCCCCAAAAAACTTTAAATTGTAAAAAAATCACAAAGAATAAATTTTAATAAATAAATAAATTTTAACCAAAAATTTTTTATCCGAAAATGAAAATGGTTTTATCATAATTTTCGCTAGGATTTTCCCCGATAGATATGAAGAAGGTGAACTCAATATTTTATAGCGAAAAGCTCTGGAGTTCTTATTTTTCCATCTTCAAACCTTAAACATTTATTAAGCATTAAATTAATTTAAAACTAAGAAAAAGTATTAATGATTCCATGCTTAAATTTTCTACATTTATTGAGCATTGACATATATTGCACTGCAGGCAAATCCAATACTTTTTCCCTTTGAATTTATTTAAGATGAAGGTCTTATTGAAAAATAAACACTTAAATCAATAAGCTAAACAAATTTTAATAGCTTCAAGGAGTCCTTACCACTTTTTTGCGTTTTTCAATTTTTATATTACTACAATCAGTCGAAAGGTTTTCAATACGAAGAGAATGAATGAAGAAAAAGAGAAAACAGAAAGAGGAAATACAAAACTGGAGACCCTTTTTATTTGGTCTTAATTTTGGTATTAAGAGTTTTTTTTAATAAAATAAAGTAGAAGGAAACACAACTCAAGTAAAAAGCAGAAAGAAAATAACCAACAAACAAAGAAATAAACAAATAAACACACACTTGTACACTTTTGCTAAAAAAAAACAAGAATCCTTTTTTTTTACCTTTATTTCTGTTTCAATGAAGAGCCAGGATTTATTTTTTCTGCCACTTAAGGAAGTGAAAATATGTATATGTTTGCCTCTGTGTTAGTAGATGTGTGTTATACGAAATTTATGAGTTTTAATAAATGAAAGTGGAATTTACATACATTTTACATTAACTTGTAAAGGTTTCTAGATGTATATTTGATGACATTAAGAAATTAGACATAACAGAATCAGACCTAAAGGCACATGCAAATAAAAATAAAAAGGATTATTAATGTTGCAAAGTATTCTAGACATACATACATACTCGTACATGCATGTATGGCAGGATTGTGTTTTAAAAAAGGTTTGCAGTAGAATAAAACCCAGAACTGTTTAAATAATAATGAAAATTATAAAACTTGTGATTTATTTCTCTATCAAAAACCAATACCTGCTGAATAATTTTCCTTTTTATTTGGCAATTTGTTTGCTGTAAGTTTATAAAAATATTAGAAAATGTATGTATATTGTAAATAATTCTTATTTTATATATCGACCCCTTTGCGCGAAATTATCGTATGTTACAAAAACCAAATTTTACAGGACAGCCATTTTTCAACTTTTCTCTGCTTTCGCTTGCAATATCAAAATGAAAATATACATGTGCTTAGATAATTAACTAATATAACTACAACTAAAAGTATTCCGGTAGAAAAGTTCAAGTTTTTCGACAAAAACGAATTTTTGGCACATACGATAATTTCAGTCACAACATTTCGTAGATGCGTGTGTAGAAAATGGCACTTACGATATCATTTGTCAGTGTTAGAAATAAATTGAAACAAAGATTTATTTGTGGTTTCATGTATTTGTTCATTATTTTTTAACTTAGAATTGTACAAAGTAATAAAAAAAATGTAATCAGTATTTAACAGAAGCATGAATTCATTAAAAAAAAACTTAAAAAAACCAATAATAATAATAAGTGAGTTAATCTTCTTCGTCGCTTTCATTTAACATATATTTTTCGCGTACAGAATATTTTAAATTTAAATACTCACTATGGTATTTTGACGGTATGCTATTTTTTAAACATAAATTTTTCAAATCATTGAATTTTTGCAAAGAGATACACAAAGGTGAATTGTTCAACTTTTGTAATACCTGATTTACATTAAGCATTTTTTTCATGAAATTAGTTGCATGAAAATTTTTTATTTGCCAATAGCAGGCCTGAAGGAGCAACTTATATCAAAAAAGTTGCCAAAAATTCATCAGAGATTCATTCTACATAATTTTTGATATACAATTCTTTTTTATAGCTCTGCAATTAGCAAATAGAAAAAGTTTCGTGCAACAAAAATCATAAGATTTCATGAACAAATGCTTAATGTAAATCAGGTATAACTTACAAGGTAAAATTAAAGTTATTTATAGTTTTTTAGTGGAATTGTCGAAATATCCGTAAATGAGTTCAATTGATTTTGATTATAAAAATACTATTAGATTGGAGTTCAAGAGAGGGACATATTTTAGCAATTCAAACGATGAAAATCTATTTAGAAATCTATAATTTCAACAATGCTGAAGAAATTACAAAATATATTTTTTGATTTTATATGTATGTATGTATTATTAATTTTGTAATTACAATATTTTTATTTCCTGAAGAAGCTACACAACGTTGTAGCGAAATATCGAAAAAATAAAAATTATAATTTGGGACCTAAAGCTGAAATAAACAATAAATAAATAATTGATTTTGATTTTTTGTCTAATAAAGCTATGCGAACTTTATTTATGTTTAGTTTAACTTACAAAGTGGTTTACAATAACTGATTACCTCAAACACATGATCAGAAAAGGAATGCATGCTAAATGCTTCTCTTCAACTTTAATATAAATTGCATTAGCGTACTCAAAAGTTTTTACAAATTTTTACTGAACTTTACTGCATTTTACTAAATTGCGTTCATTTACCATGTAAATACAGTAAATGAGAATACAAATTGAAAGAGTAAAGTGACAGTTCTTGACTGAGTGTTTTGAAAATTTTTACTGCAGAAATTTGTCGTAGTAAAGTTTAGTAAGATAAAAACATATGATTCAAAATGTAAACAAATGAAAAGTAAGCAAATGAAAAGTGCAAAAATTTGAGAAAAGGTTAAATAAAAATCGTGAGTCATTAAAAAATAATTAATTTATAAATCATAGTAATAATAGCTGTTAATATACATATTTAGTAATATATTTTATTAATCCTTTTGTTTTGCAATTTATTTTAATTACTCAGAGTTGTAAAACTGTAAAGTATCTGGGTACTTAGTATCGAACTTGCTTTTAAGGTAATCAGTAACATTAACAAATAGTCATGTAATTTTTATTAATTTAGCCAAAAACAAAACAAGGAAATGAAGAAGAAATTAATTACAAACAATTACATGAAAGAAATTACAGAATTTATTCTTAGATTGTCCATGTTATATATAATAATATTGTATCGAGTACCAATAGTTGAAAGAGTTGCATAGTCAAAAGGTTATATATTTTTCAACACTATGTGGAGTTAGAGTCAGCTGTTTCTTTAATCTTACTAATTTTTACTATTTTTCCGTTCGCGTACTTTTTTCGGTAACAGCTCTTTTTTAGAGTAAATTTTAAAATTTTCGCAGTAACTATTCATTTACTGCATTTTACTGCAAAAGTAAACGAACACACTTATAGCCTTTTCTGTAAAATTAACGGAAAAACGAATAGAGGCAAAATAAAGCGAGCAATTCCTTTTAACTTCTAATTCTAACTTAGAAAGAAATATGTAGTAAATATTGTAACATCTACAATATGCAAAATATTCTTCATTGGCAGATACGATAAAATCGCTCACAAGAAAAAATGTAAAGTATTCAATCAATTTTTGGAGCGACGAAGTGGAATCCGCCTACAATATTTTGTCTGGTGACGTCACTTTGAATGTAGAACAAGATTGCATCAAAAACTCAGTTTCAAAATAATTGGCATATACGATAATTTCGCGCAAAGGGGTCGATATGTAACCTGCATTCCCATTATTATGTGCTCTCCAAATATCAAATTGAAATTCTCAGAGGTACTCGTATTAAACAGAAGTTTATATATTATTTTATATCCTAATGCTTATGGAAATATAACTTCGTATATGGTATAGAACTTCGAATTGAAATAAAACACAAGAAAATCGTTTTAATGTCCATCAATTTGGCTTTATTGGAAGGATAATTTTATGCAATGTTTAAATATGATTTCGGGCATGTGGCCGCCGCGGCTGGCTCGAATAAAGCCAATTCTACAGGTCCAATTTTCAACCACTTTTTCGAGCATATGGGGCCGTATGTTGGCAATAACGCCACGAATGTTGGCTTCCAAGTCCCCTAACGTTTCTGATTTGTTGGCGTAGACGAGCGACTTCACATATCCCCAAAGAAAATAATCCAATGGTGTCAAATCACACGATCTTGGTGGCCAATTGACAGGTCCATTCCGCGAAATTATGCGACGGACGATTATGTCGACCATAAAATGGACGGAGCTTGCGGTAAACTTCGCGAACTGAACCATTATTTTCGAAATAAATTTGCGCGATTTGCAAGCGTTGTTCTTTTGTCAACCTGTTCACGATGAAATGGCAAACCAAACTAAATATTAATCACTTGACAGCCGACAAAATGGCCGCCAGTTAAAAAAGTGATGCCAACTTAAAGTTCTATACCTCAATAAAAAACACCCTTTATATATATGTACATATGTATCTACTTTTGCATTACATTTTAGGAATTAGGAAAAGAAAACTTTTATATTTTGTTTGAAAACAATTTTCGTTCTTGACATATGATGAATAATAATTTTTGTTTTCTTTTAAATTACTTATGTACGTTGGAGTGAGAGTTTGGAATTGATTTTGAAATGATGATAATAATACTTAAATATTTAGCAATTGAGCTAAACAGCTTTGAAAGCTCTTACAATTTGTTCAAAGTAAGCAGTTTGTCAAAGCTCGCAAATTGTGCATATATCTTGAACATAACTGCTTTAAGCAAATATCAATTATTTAAGCTCTGTGGCAATACGAAAAGAGGGCTTAAGCCCTTATATTGTAAATATAAATACATATTTTAAATACATATTAATTTCGGAATTTTTACTGCATTTAAAGAAAAACAAGCAAGAATTCCAAATAAAATGAAGTCTTTATATTAAATAAAAATATTGCCTAACAATATATTTTCTTTTTATCTTTTACAGGTAAGTTCCCTTTTTTTTGGACTTGCAGGTATTTATCGTTTGAAAAAATTGTAAATCATATTAATATAAAGATATGTATATAAAATTTCTCGAGCTTATGTTTGTATACACAAGAAGAAGAAGTAATGACTGGTAATTAAAACAAACAACTTTAAATTATAAGTTTGAAATCTTTTAACGCACTATTAATCCAAAATTATTATTTCATTTATTAAGTAAAATATTTTTCATTAAAAATACATTTAAATTGATTATTGAGGGGTTTAGCTGGATCCTATGCGCATTTCACTGTTGCTAATACAAATCATTAGGGTACCTTTACCCAAAGTACATTTTAAAAGAGTAATTGAGTTTTATAAATGCAAAATATATAAAAATAGCAATACCGAACCATGTATTTGTACATGAATATCAGCTAGAGATGCTGCTGCTGTCATCTCCAAAATAATTAAGTAGCCGGCTACAAGGCGACAAATGCTGCTAGCGGCTCTTGTGTTCGTGTAGCCTGCTGTGGTGAATGTGTTTAATGCTTAAAAATTCAAAAAAAAAAAAAAAACAGTAATTATTAACTTGACTGCACCAGGTCAAAAATACTTGTGTGGCAACACTCTATTCTTGAACAGCTGTTGTTGTTATTTACACTTATTTTCTTTACATACTTTTTACCCGACTGCGCAAAGCATGTATGTATGTATGTATGTATGTATGCTAAGGATATGTCAGTTGTCAAAATTCAATATGGCGAATAAAACACGCCATTTTGTAAATACGAAAAAAATAAAAAGTCAGCGAAGTATATCAAACTGGGTATCATTCGACAGGTATTTTAAAATTATTTTTAGGTTTCTTTTAAGACTTTTCATTTGAAATGACCATTTAGAATATTTAAGGCTTCAAAGTTGGGCGCAGTCGGGTTTTTTTATATTTTTTTTTTTTTTTGTACAAATACTTTTTACAACAATGAGTGTTCGAACTCACGGGCGATGTGTTAACACCTTTTTGTTACACGGTACCTGTTCGATTTCTATGAACACAGACCCACAAACCCGGAGGTAGAGTTAATATAAAGTATTTAATGAAAAAGAATAGTTTATTGAATTTAATTTTACTTTGTATAATTGATTAATGTTATGTTTTCAGCACAGTTAATATATATATTATATATATATATATATATATATATATATATATATATATATATATATATATATATATATATAATATATATATAATATATATATATAAATTTAGTTGATGCATTCAAAATGAAAAAAATTAAACAGAAGTGCTAATGATTTCATTATTTTCTTGCTTAATACTTTTTATTTATTTTATATTAAACCCACAAAAAACAAAGAGAATGCAAAGCAACCAGGGTGACCGATGACATTTTTCAAAAAGTGGCACCAAATAGGGGATTTATCAAAAAAAAGGGGCAAAATTTAAAAAAAAAGAGAAAACTACACTAAACTTTTTATTTTTAATGTATTTTCATATAACTCAGCCTAAAAAAAGTGGGGACAAAAAGTGGCAAGGCAGTCGAAAAAGGGGAAAGGCAGTCCAAAAAGTGGCAATTTGCCACTTTAGTCGGTCAAACGGTAACGCTGAAAGCAACAGACAAATGTACATACATACATTGTTATGTTTGTACATAAGCTACATACGTTGCTGTCTTGCTATCTCATTTTTATATATATATGTACGTATAACCACGTCACTATTCTCTTTGCTATGCATAAGACAAAACCGAAGATCAACATAAAACACTTTTTTAATATTACTCCAAATTAATATTCCAAATTAAAACACTTAAATCTCGGCTCGCCGATATCGGATCGCCTTAATTTTTGGCTAAACTCTTCGTCGAAACCCGACCTAGCTTTTTAATTCAAAAATTAATAAAATCGGCTATGAATTTCGGGAGAAAATCGTGTGGGAAAATTATATGAAAATCGCCCAATAATCACTTTCAATACCGACTGCCAAGCAACGAACAAACAAACGATGATTTACTCTTACATACCTAACACTTGCGTATGTATTGAAACTGATAGTTTACTGCCCTAGAGGCGCGCGTATAGATGTTACACATCAAAAATATTATATTTAATAAGTAAAATAATAATTTGTGATTATTTGTGCGTTTAAAAATGTTAAACTTAAATTGTAACAATGGTTTTTAATTCTTTCTAATCTAGTGAAATCAATTGGTATTTGCTTTAAACTGCTGGCCAGTGTGACATTAAAAGATTTTTCTTATATTTTTTTGTAACGCTAAACCCGCCTTTTTGAGGGTGTGTGTGTGTATGTAACTTTGATTTTATTTCTATAGAATTTAGGTTTGAAAAACTGTAAATATTTAAGCAAAAATAACAAATACTTGGCGCCTTCTAAAATTTATATGAAATGTTTGTTTTTAAACAGTCGTTGAACTGTAGAATATTGCTGGAAAAACGTTTTATTTAATAGAAAAAGGGTACAAAATTAATTCATATGCAGAGCATTTCCATTAATATAATTTGTTGCTTTGTCAATATAGACATTCCTCTATCCCACTTTATGAATAATATAAACACACTTTATGAACAATATAAATACAACAAAGTCAAGCAGAATGACAGCAATGATATCAGATTAAAATGTTCGAATCACACGTGTGTCATACTTTAAAATGCATTCTCATTAGAAATAAAAACTGCTGTTCGACCACAAATTCCTTTGGGATAACATGTAATGAAGCAGTTCTTTATATGCAAACTCGCATATGTTCATACATATACACACATACATATCGTCACCTAAAATCCAAAAGGCCCTAACAACCAAAAAATTAAAAATATACTTTTTAATCGATTATGATGTGATTAAACAAAATCAGTATTGCCAGAAGTAGGGGAAAATCCTTACATGTAAGTATTTTTGATACTAAAATAGAAGCGCAGGAAAAAAAATATTTTTTTGAGAAATCTACTGGCATTACTGATAAAACTATGTACATCTTTCCTTAAAATTTTGCTCACATATGTTCTTTGGAAATATTCCGGTAACTTGTTTACCCACCTTTGTCTGCTCTATTGCTTTTGGAGGGAAGTCAAATCTTGTTTGATTTAAAGTAAATTATTTCAATATTCTACAATTTTTTTAAAGCGCAAATAAGTCAACAGTTATAATCAATTTAAATTAAAATTTTGAAAACAGTAAATTTTGCTTTGTATTCTTTTTCAAACTATAATTTTTCTTTTGCAAAAATAACTGCTGTATGAAATCTTATGAACATCAAACCGCTGCCAATTTAGAAACTGTACAATTATTATTTTTTTAATATTCAGCTGATATCTGAAGTCATTCAATGAGAAGAAATTCATGAAAAGCGTGCGTGAATAAAAAATTATATTTAAAATTATATAATTTGATAGTGGAGATATGAATGATCCGTTAAAAAAGAGCCTTTGGACCCACTGTGCGACTAGTGATATAGCCCCGCCTAAGAAACATTGTCACAGTTTTTAGTTAAAAAAAAAACATAAATCGGTATGACACATGTCCATTTAGTATTAATTATCTAAAATAAACAAAAATCGACTCATGCAACCTTTAATAAAAATTAAAAAAAAACATAATAACATAATAATTTTTCCCCTCATCAAAACTCTTGGCACACTTTTCTTGCACTTTATTTTCGTTTAAATCTCAAACATTTAAGACAGCTTATAAAAATTATGCATATGTTCGTCTTTGTGCTTAGTCTGGATTAAAAGAAGTTTTCATAAAGTAAAAGAAAGCATGTACAAACACACACACACACACACACACACACACACACACACACACACACACACACACGTACTACTAATCTACTCAGCAACAATTTTCGAAAGTGTTGTATGTGTGAGCTTTTAAGCTTTTAAAATTTTGTTTCTAAACTTTTAGATGCTTAGAAATTTATAAAGACAAATTATACTCGAAAATTGTCATTTAGTGTAGTCAAGTATTTGCATTACACACACACACACACACATACACACAAATAAGTATATAAACATATTCTTAAAAGTACTTACGTATGTATTTATGTGTAAATGAGAAAACTTACTTGCCAAATGTGTGTGCATTTACATACTGGGTGTTTTTTTAGAGGTATAGAACTTCGAATTGAAATAAAACACAAGAAAATCGTTTTAATGTCCATCAATTTTGCTTTATTGGAAGGATAATTTTATGCCACTAATGTTTAAATATGATTTCGGGCATGTGGCCATTCGAGCCGCGGCTGGCTCGAATAAAGCCAATTCTACAGGTCCAATTTTCAACCACTTTTTCGAGCATATGGGGCCGTATGTTGGCAATAACGCCACGAATGTTGGCTTCCAAGTCCCCTAACGTTTCTGGTTTGTTGGCGTAGACGAGCGACTTCACATATCCCCAAAGAAAATAATCCAATGGTGTCAAATCACACGATCTTGGTGGCCAATTGACAGGTCCATTCCGCGAAATTATGCGCTCATCGAATGTTTCCTTCAATAAATCGATTGTGACGTGCGCTGTGTGGCATGTAGCGCCGTCTTGTTGGAACCACAACTCATCCACATTCATGCCATCCAATTCGGGAACAAAATAGTCGGTTATCATGGCTCTATACCGGTCTCCATTAACGGCAACTGACTCTCCAGCATTATTTCGGAAGAAGTATGGCCCAATGACTCCACCAGCCCATAGAGCACACCAAACAGTCAGTTTTTGTGGATGTAATGGCGTCTCAAGGGTCTCATGTGGATTCTCTTCACTCCAAATGCGGCAATTTTGCTTGTTGACGTAGCCATTCAACCAAAAATGAGCCTCATCACTGAACAAAATTTTGCGATGAAAATCAGCATCGAGATCAATCTCATTTTCGGCCCATACACCAAAATCACGACGCATTGCATGGTCTCGCGGCTTTAATTCTTGCACAAGCTGGATCTTGTAAGGTCGCAAGCCAAGATCTTTGCGCAAAATCTTCCATAAAGTTGATGGACAAAGCTCCAATTGCTGTGCACGGTGGCTAATCGATTCATTCGGGTCCTCTTCAACAGTTTGCTCTACAGCGGCAATTGTTTCTTCGGTGCGCACTGTTCGACGTCTCTGCGGATGCGTATTATCACATAGAGTAAACGTAGTGCGAAAACGATCCATGGTTAACCGAATTAATTGCTCTGATGGACGATTATGTCGACCATAAAATGGACGGAGCTTGCGGTAAACTTCGCGAACTGAACCATTATTTTCGAAATAAATTTGCACGATTTGCAAGCGTTGTTCTTTTGTCAACCTGTTCATGATGAAATGGCAAACCAAACTAAATATTAATCACTTGACAGCTGACAAAATGGCCGCCAGTTAAAAAAGTGATGCCAACTTAAAGTTCTATACCTCAATAAAAAACACCCATTATGTACCGTACTTTACACGGGTTGTAAATTTTAATGTATTTATTTGCTAAAGTGTGTGTGTCTGTGTGTGTGTATACATATTTCTATATGTATTTATGTATGTATGTATGTGTGTATATCTAATAATAATTTTTGTAATGTTTTAAATGTAATTTTTTCGTACTTTTGGTTTCCTAAATAACAAATATATATATATATATATATATATATATATATATATATATATATATATATATATATATATATATATATATATGTATATGTATATATAAAAGATAACCAACATGTACAGAATTTAATTTAAAACCAGCAAACCAAATAACAAGTATTTGAAAAGGATTTGAGCCTGTGCTTCATATCTGTAATTTTGAAAGAGATTTAACCTATAGGGTGCCATTGCCTGAAATAAATAGTGAATTGTCTACAAATCAAGAGATTATTATTCATAGCCGTAGTTGGATTCCAGGCCAGGTCTAGTCAAAATAAAAACATACTTTTTTCCGCTATGCATTAGTGTCTATGTTAATCAATATGTCAATCTCTTTCATATTGAATATTTGTGTTAATGAACTGTCGGCGAAGTAAAATAACTAATATATACAATATACCTTAAATTATTTTTATTGAAAAAAGAAGTCAGTCACAAAAACATTTTTAAGAATACTGTTAATAACATCATGGACATATCGCACATTTACTTCAATAGTGGCATAACTCAAAAATTGAGTTTTTTGAGTTAATAATGCAGACTGATGCGGCATTTCGTATTTTATCTTGTGTAAAAATTTCATATAAATAGCTTGTACCATCACTTCCTGAGAGAAGAATTTTTTTTCATTTCTCCATTGAGTTGTATGCAAATTGAAAACTTAAAACGCGTTTTCTGCAAAACTGGTTTTTTTTGAGTTATGCCACTATTGAAGTAAATGTGCGATATGGTCTTAGTCACCCGTACATTTTTGTGCAACCGTATTCTGCAAATTTACTTTGTAGAATATGTACTATAAATAAATAAATAAATTTATTTTTCAATCAACTTTGGATTGATTTTTAAAAAATGTACATATATTCAATTAACATTTTAATTGTTCCAATCATTGGAGCATTAAGAACGAAATATTTTGTTATTTTCTTAAAGGTGAACTTCAAAACAAAAAGAATTTTTGTATTTTTTACAGTAAACAAAATTATGTCTATTATGTATTTGTACTCTTGATTCCATCATCGTCAGTTTTAGGGAAATTTGCATGACTGACATCTTTAAAAAGGGGCCAAAAACATTTTAATGTTGTAAGATCTGTTATAATTTGCTTTGCATTAAAAAGATTTATTTCACTAAATTTTTTAATTAAAAAAACATTTGAGTTTAAAAAAACACGCTATTTCAAAAACAATTTAATTACCGAAATTGCGGACAACAAAATCACACACATTCTTAAGATTCAAGTCAATACCATCAGTTCTATGCATGTGCATTGTATGCATTTCTGTACGTCCTATGCGACTCTAAATTAAAGTTACATGCAATACGTCTTATGCGCTAAGTATTTTGTTGTGATCAGCTGTAGTGTAAATATTTTTATCAAATAAACACAATTTTGGAAAAAAAGGAAAAAGATATAACAACTTCAAAAGAATTTGTGGTATTAATTGAGTTAGTGTACATAACATTTTGCAATAAATATAATAAATAGTATTTTTCACAGCTTAAATAAGATTATTTTCTATTGCACTTTCTTTAAAAATAATAAACACAACTGAGGTAACACTAAGTACATAAAATTAATCGATAAGTTAATGTAAATTTTGTTCATGAAAGAACTATGTTAAAAATTTATATTAAACTATTTTAGACTTGTTAACGAAAGTAGTTTCTTTTATTAAAAACTTTTTTAGTGCAGAAAAAAAGAGAAAATTTAAATTTTTTTTATCGATATCATTGAAAATATAATATAATTTGTCATCTTTGGCTATCAAAAACAGCTGCCCTATTTTCCTATGCGTCTACACGTTGTATGCACTTTGCTCTGTAACTTGCCACATACAATAACTTCGGTTCTATTTTTTTTTTTTGACACATGCATAAAAATCAAAAACGCTTAGAACAGATGCGCTCTTTCATTTACTCGTTGGTGAAAATTTTTATCTAAAACTGTCTTTAGTGTTCTGAAAAAAAACTAATATTTAATAAATATGTATATCTGTAAAATAAATTTCTTTTATATTGAATTTATACATCACACTGTTAAATGCATTTTTAGATTTTTAACTTTATTTTTTAATAATTTGCATATATACAAAATATTTCATATCACTAAAAATCATAGCATATCTCTAAATTACACAAATTTTCCACCAGTGCAACTTCATTTTATTTTATTTTGCGGATCCCTGATTTAAAAACACACTTTTTATGCTTACTCCGCTTAGTTTACTTTGATAAATTATTCTTGTGGATAACATAGAAAACACACGTCCAACAATCATCAAAACGACTAGCAAAAACATCAAATCGTCTGGAAGATTGAAAGGAGCGTCGCGTGAGTGTGCCAAATGTCAGCTGGGTTCCATTAAATGCATACTTTTAGGCGTTTGTATGACAATGAAAAATGTATGTATGTGATTGTGTGCGTTTTTTGTGGTTTATTTATATTTTCTTTGGGAGTTCTATTCCTTTTCAAGTTAAGTGGCGAAATGTGTCTGCCGAAGGCATTTTTGGCTTCATTTATATTATTTATTGTTTTTATTTATTATTTTCGTATCATCTGCTAAATTTTTTCGCTTCGTAATGCAAAAAAAAAAAATTCTCCCAATGACATTTTCAGCTTCCAAATTCACTAAAAAAAAATTTGAATCAGCCAGTTTTATCTTTCGAAAACCATTTTTGTATATTTATTATTTCTGGTTTTGGCCTTTTTCTACTATTTTTATAAACTAAACGAAAAAATAATTGAATCGGAATACTTTCTTGCTGGTCCTTGTGCTTGTGTTTTAACACATTAATGTTTAAATACTTGTTTAATCTTCAAGTAGAGTTGAATATTAAAGATTCTGCTAGGCAGAGTCAGCCTGAGGGATGCTGTTGTGGTTGTTTTCTATTATCAAGCAAAATGTTGTTGTTGCTATTCTTTCGTGTATTAAACGCAATAGTACAGACCCTTTTAGTGTGAATTTTGAGAACTAATAACCAACAGCAAATTGATAAAATTACTATAAGTAACAAAAACAATAAAAATAAATTTTATTTTATGAATCCACAACAGGTTTGAGTATCTGTCTAGTAAATAGTCTCGTGGTAACAGGCTTTTTCATAACTTCGTGCGTTTTGAAGTATTTTTCTCTTTATTCTACATCATTTTCCATATTCATATATATTAATGTCCTGCACAAGACCATTTATAAGACCTTTAGGACATGAGAGATTTTTTAAATGCTTTAATACATTAAAGAAAATTTATTGTTTGACATATTGTCAGAAGTGTACATAAAATAATTGAAATTTATTTGCTGGTAGTTTAGCATGTCTATATACGTATTTCATTGGCGCTTGAACCAAATCATCAGTAGACTTTAACCACAAATTTTAAACAGTCACAAACCTCTTACTTTATGCATACTAAGCTTATTTTTTCTTTTGTGATTTTCAAAAGTATTATTATTTTATGAATTCTCATATAGTTTTTGAAAGTCTATGCATAAATTAAGAGGTTTGTGACTGTTTAAAATTTCTGGTTAAAGTCTACTGATGATTTGGTTCAAGCGCCAATAATATACGTATATAGACATGCTAAACTACCAGCAAATAAATTTAAATTGCTTTAATACAGCGAAATATTCTAAAACAAACGCTAAACAACACTGTTGGCAAGACAATCAATTGAAACAAATGTCTTGCCAACACTGTTGTTTAGCATTTGTTTTAGAATATTCCGCTGTAGTAAAGCATTTGAAAAATCTCTCAAGTCTTGAAAGGTCTTATAAATAGTCTTGTGCAGGACTTTAATATATATATATATGTATATATTCATGCGAGTTAAAATACTAAAGTATTTAAAATTATATATTTTTTTTTTTCAATTAAGCAGTTTTAGTTGTGGTATATAGATATCAAAAACATTTGAAAGCATTTTTTTGATGTATCAATTAAGTAAATAAAGTGTGATTTTTTAAGTGCTTTCGGATTTGATTTATAAAAAACACATACAAATTAGATAAATGTTTGAAATATTTATTTGAGTCGGTAGAACGATCTAAATAATTCAATGGTTAAAGTAAAAAACCAAAAAAAAAAAAAAAACCAAAAGGAAAAAAAGCACCAAAACTAAAAACAGCGCCAATAAACTGAAAGAACAAAACAATTAAAAAAGGAAGAAAGTGGCAAAACTAAAAAATCGCTTAGACTAAAATAAATCGCCAAAAACCGAAAAAATCGTCAAAAACGTTAAAATCAAACAAAAATCCCCAAAACCCGGTACAATCCCAAAAACAAACAAAAAATCCCCAAACTTAAAAAAAGTGCAAAACAAAATTCTTGGACTCAAGTATATCGCCAGAAACTTCAAAAACACCACAAATGAAAAAAAAAATGACGAAATCCAAAAAAAAACGCCAAGAACCGTTCAAATTTCCGAAAACGAAGAAGAGCACTAGAACTAAGAAAAGCACTAAAACAAATTAAAAAAATCGCTTAGACTAACATAAATCGTTAAAAACTGAAAAAATCGTCGAAACAGAAAATATATCCAATTTTGGCATAATTTCTCCACCATATCGCCGGTATCTCACGAATAAACTCTTCAATAGTGTGTTCCAGTGCGTCAACCGTTGCGGGCTTGTCCCTATAGACATGAGCCTTAACATGATTCCGCAAAAACTAGCCTAAAGGCGTTAAATCACACAATCTAGGCGGCCAATTGACCGGCCTCAAACATGAAAAAACCTGTTCATTAAACTCGCCTCTCAATTGGGACATTGTTTCACGTGATACGTTGCATGTCGCACCGTCTAACTGAAACCACATCTCAGCCAAGTCCAGTTCTTTCATTTTGGGTAAAAAAAGTAATAGAGGCACAATTGCTGCCAATGGCACCGACTCGGTTATGCACGGTCATCAATACTACTAGCGGATACGCCAGCGATATTTTCCTCTGTCCCCACTCTACGTATACGTGTTGGTGGTTTTATGTTCAATAATGTAGTTTTGGTGCGAAAGGTGATGCACTTTCTTAACCGAGCATGAATTTTGATAATATTAGAATAAATAGATAAATAGATAAATCATGTTAATTTATACATAATTTACCATATAAAGGGTGTCCCAACAGGAACGCAAGATTTTAAATTTTAAATGAAACACAGATATTTACAAAAAAAATCGTGAAACTTTATTATATCGTAAAGTAGACAAAATGAGGTTATGTGTGGAACAACAAATCGGGCATATGGCCGCCGCGGCTTTGCTGGCACACACGCGATCTTTTAATGAAATTTTCAATGGCCATTTTGCATAAATGCTGTGGTATTTCATTAATGCAGCGTCCAATTTTCTCTTTTAAGGCTTGAGTCGTCGTCGGCTTATTCGCGTATACCATCGACTTCAAAAAACCCCAAAGAAAAACGTCTAATTGCGTTAAATCGCACGCTCTAGGCGGCCAATTCTGGTCTCCAAAACGCGAAATAACACGACCGGGAAATGACTGATGTAGCAATTGAATTGTTTCTCTGCCTGTATGACATGTGGCGCCATCTTGTTGAAACCACATGCCCTCCACATTCATTTCTTCAATTCTAGGCACGAAAAAACTGGTTATCATTTCACGATACCGAACACCATTGACTGTTTGCGCTTGACCTGCGTTTGAGCGACATCATCACAACCAGCTGCGACATTTTGGTCGAACGACCTGGTCGAAGGCGCGTTGTTGTCTTCACATCACTAACAGACCCAGTTTCGGCAAATTTATCCATTAATCTCTTTACAGTTGAGTCTTTTGAAGCATTATTGTGACCCCAAATTGATCGCAAATTTGCGAATTGTAGCCGCAAAACTTTCACCATTTTGGTAAAACAATTTCACAATGAGAATGCGCTGTTCATTCGTGTAGCGCTCCATTTTTACTAACCTCGTACCTTCTACTAGCAAACAATAACAATTGTTCAAATGTCAAACAATGACACTGCGAATGGCGCCAAATTTAAATCTTGCGTTCTTGTTGGGACACCCTTTATTTTGCGTATGGATAAATCATCTCAAAGTACACAGAAAAAATTATTCCCAAAAAATTTTCAAACAAACGTGTATTTTGAAATATAATTTAGTTTCAGTAAATATTTTTTGCTGTTCCAGTAAATTATTTGTGCCAATTTTATTTTATGTAAAAAAAACTGTATAGAATAAAATTATCTATATAAAGTAAAATTTGTAAAAAAAATTTTTACATTTATTTTTTTATATTTAAATTTGTTATTTTCAGTTAAATTTATTTTTATATATTGTAAAAAAATTGTCTGATTTTTTTTAATCTTTCAGTTAAATTTATTTTTATATACTGTAAAAAAATTTGTCTGATTTTTTAAATTTTTTCTACAAACTATTTTATAGATATAAAAAACATTTTTTTTGTTTAAGATTTTTGTTTGCGGTTTTCAAACTTATTATGTTTGTATATTGTGATTCTCAATATAGTATTAAGAGTCTTACTATAAACATACCGAGTTTGATAGCTAAATTAAAAAAATTTTTGGGTTGAAGTCTACTGACGAGTTCCAAAAGCGGGAACGGAATGCTTAACCATAAAAACAAGCCAATTTTTGAAAGTAAAAACAAAATTGTTGAACCTTTCATTTGATTCAGTTATTTTTTTCAAATAAAACTTTTACTAATTTAAAAAAAAAAAAATGTAAGAATTGTTATTGATTCAGTTAATTTATTTTCTGATAATATGAAAAATTTTAGTGAATGTGTTTGTAAGTTATAAAAAAAAATTTGCTGAATAATACAAAAAAATCTGCAAAAATGTTTTTCTGTTCCTATTAATAAATTTGACTGAAAATATTTTGAGTTTCAGTTAACTTTTTTCCCTAATGCCATAATAAGTTAACTAAAAATAATTTTTTTTTCAGTTAAATTTTTACAAAATTGTTATCAGAATCTACAAATTTCTTTGTAGGTCCGCATTCACACACTGAAAACGAATTTTAGTTTTTTCTGTGTATTTTTTTTTTTTAATGCATGTATTTATTTATTGTATCTTCATATATGAACTAACAATAAGTATTCAAATCTTAAATCTATAAAAAAAATTATTAGGCCCGACCAGTGTCGGACATAAACTTAGTGATAGTTATAAATAATACATTAGTAGTGATAATCAAAAAAGGGGAAAAAAAGTATTTTCAAGTAGTCCCATCTGGAGTGTTAGGTATAAGAGCGCGTGTGTCCCTCTTTTTTAAGCGGACGTGTCCAGTAAAGTTCAAAATATTACGAGCAAGCGGATTAGGATGTGATTCGAGTTTTGTTAAATATTTGCCTGCGTACATATTTTGCAATTTCTTCAGTCACTAGTGGCATATTTAAATCACGATGTATAATAGAATTTTGGATGTACCATGGAGCCGATGTTATTAACCGTAAAATTTTGTTTTGCCTTCGTTGGATTCTCTCGACATTGGAAGCTTAAGCAGTGCCCCATAACTGAATTCCGTAGCGCCATATTGGCTTCAAAAGCGACTTGTATAATAAAAGTTTGCAGTCTGTGTAATTGATTTATTTTAAATCATTTCGAAAATACTATTTTTCGAACTCGATTTATCTATGCAACACTGCGTTGCTTTTGAAATTACAAGCTCCAACACTGGGTCATCCATCAATAGTGATTGATAATTTCGAAAAAATAATATTAAGAAATATTTAATCAATTTTAAATGTCAATTAGATGTGAATAAAAATACGATACATAAAAACAGCTGAGCTGTCAAAAACAGTGTCACCATTTATTAGTGTTGTTATTTGAAAAAGAATCATGCGAATAGTCGAATTTTTTTTTAATTTTTGTTCCAACGAATGAAAAGTAGAATAAAAACGTATTCGAATAATTTTTGTCGAATATTCGAATTAACGAATAAGTTAAAGAAGTGTATTATCTGAATTTTAAATAATTATTTTAAAAGGAATCAATGAGATATTTGAAAAGTATTCTACATTCACCTCTTATGAAGTGAAAAAATTTACATAAACTGTAAATTAAGAACTTAAAACAGATTTTATGCAAAACTTTTTCTTAATTATGCTTCTTTTCCAATAAAGACACAAAATATATGAATACGTATATTTTTTAACTAATTAACTTTTGTTTTAATAATATTTCTAAGTTTGTTGTTTAAATATGTAATTTTTTTTTTTTTTTTTTGTATTGCTTATAAATGAGAAAAGTTAAACTTATGCTTGAGTCGTTTTTGATAAATGTTTTAAAATTATTCGATTTAAAATTTTTTTGTTAGTTCCAATATTCGAACAAAAGTTGAAAATTATTCTTCTATTCGAACAACGAAAAACACGAATAATTGCCAGCACTAATAAGTTCTCATATAAAACTATGCAAAATTGCGATAACATTGCTAAGATAAGCCAAGGTTGTTCCCCCACTTTTTTTTTGCAAAAAGTTTTAGGCGTAGTTTTCTTATTACAAAAATTCAACTTGTCTAGAAAATTTGTATGGAAATCACTCAAAAAATTTAAAGCTTTTCATATAAATTTTCAAGACAACTTAAATGACTTCTTGTGATGTAGAAACTACAGCTTAATGTCCAAAATAAACCATAATAAATTTAAAGCATGTTTCAACTAACTAAACTAAAATAAGAAAAAAAAAAACTCTGCACATAATATTTCATAAAAAATTTTAATTATTTATTTTTCCAAAGAAAATTGTTGAGGAGGTTCTTAGCACAATTTCATTTCAGTCATAAAAAAGAAATGCACTAACATAAGCAGGATATTTATTTCAGAGTTTACTAGTTTAAACATTTGAAAGGATAATAGCAAGGTTTTCATACACAATAACTTGGCCATTAATTTACAAGTTCTAGCGCAAACGTTTCTTTTGTAAACATGCAACAGGACATTTCTAGTGTAACAGAGAAACTCCCTCATACACACACACACACATACACATAAGTATACATATTTATGTAAGTATAAAATATTGTAAGTGTATATGAAAAAGGATATAAATTTAAGCTGTTGTATGTTGAAACTGGAATCAGTGGTTGCATTTGTTTTGCAAGAGAATAAAGTGGCAGGCAGTAGTGACAGTCTTATTTAGTTTTGCTGTTGTTACTGTTGTTGAAGTATTAAAAAGTTTTTTTCTTTTTCAATTCTAGTTTATATTATTTTACCACGCAGATGTAAAGAAAACAGAAAAATTTCTTGTTACTTCGTGGCTTGGCTTTATTTGGTAAACATTTGGCTGATTGTTAAGCATAGACGCTTCTTAGTGGTCTCTTCTGGATGATAGTTTGTAGAAAGTCTTTTCTCATGGATTTAAAAAAAAAATGTTATGATATTCTTAACTTTGACAAAAAATCTATAAGTTGTAGCTTAGGAATTTTATTTTCTTCAGGAACAAAAAATTAAAGTCCAAAGCGAAGTATATCATCTGATTAGATTGTAAACCTGCTAAATCCACTTTCTATAAAATATGACATTTTAATGCCATTCGAAACAGTATGAGACGATGACTGGCTAAAATATATATTTTAATTTAAAACTATACATTTAGAAAACTTTTAATATATTACGTTAATTTCTTAAGATATCTAAAGAAAATATTAACAGTATTTTGTCTGTCCTGTAAATATTTGATTGAAGTGAGTTAGCAGGTTTACGTTACGATGATATGTTTGTTTTACTATAGCATAATTATTTTCTAAAGATGGCTTATAAAAGAATAATAGAATACAATATCCCTCTAACCATTTAGATGAATGTTTATTATAGACTTTTTGTTCAGCTCCCTTCTGGTTCATAGTCAGGAGTGGGGTTTGAAAAGATATATAGTACCTAATCCACGATGTCAAAAGAAACCGTTCGATCGATAATTTATATTGTAAATAACAATTATATATGAACATTTACTTCGTGTTGCAATATAAATTTTCACGAAATTTACCGGGAAATGTGAACTTTTAAATTAATTTTATTCATTGCATTTTTTATAGCAATTTATCCTAGAGCTGCTCAATGTTAAATATGTCAATGAATGATTGCTAATGTATCGTATCATACGATGTTTATCAATACATCGATGTTTTTATTCGATGTATCGAAAAGACGACTTTTTGTATATATTGATGCTTGCAACTCATTTAATGTAGTGATAAAAAACGTTTTTTAAATTTTAAAATTGTTTTAAAGTCGCTTCATGTAACAACACAATACTAAAGGTATTTTTTTTTGTCAATTTAGAAAGCGTCATCGAAGCAACAGCGTTATTTTACAGCATCCAAATATATTTTTATTGTGAAAAAATTGTTAAAATTTTCTTGGTATTATATGGTAATAATCAGCAATGTAAGTTCTTTTTCCATATTTGATATTAAATAATATCTTTAGCTTAAAATTCCTGTTACAGAAGGTTTTAGACACCTAGTGAAAGTTATATCACCGCATTTTAAAGTTCCAAGTAGAGCTACTGTGACTCGTTGGGCTGATAAAAAATATGACGCTTTAGGCTCAGTTAGCCGACTGTAATGTAATGTAACTGTAATGTAGAAAACAGCTGATTGATATTTTTATATGAAAAGTAGGTTACGTTACATTACATCTCTATAACCATTTTCATTACTTTTCACATAACAAAATCGATCAGCTGTTTCTTACTGTTGCAGTTACATAACATTACAGTCGGCTAACTGAGCCTTTTGTCAGGAACATTGAGAACTAAATTACACACAATGGAAAATATTACTTTGACAACTGACATTTGGTACGATTTGCAAAGCTGTAGAACTGGCCTTTGAAAAAAGAAGCACATACCGTACTTTGCACACATGCTTTTCTTAATCCTTATGAAATTTTAAAATCGACTTTTATTTATTTAATAAATTTTCTTTCAATTCGATGCATCGTAAACATCGATATTTATTTTAAATTGATACATCGAATAACATCGATGTGTATTAATAATGAATCGAATGAGAAAAAACATCTATGTTTTTTTTTTGAGTGAGCGGCTCTAATTTGTCCTCTTTCATGCAAGAAACTAAAGAAATAATTCCTTAATATTAGACTTCAATATATGAGATTTTTTAAAAATTTTACTTTTACATTTATTGATGCATTTTAAAAAGTTTATAAATATTAAGGGTCTTCATGAGAACTCTTAAAATTCCCATTTGTGCAATTGGGCAAATATAAGTAAATTTGAATGAAATGTGAAAAAAATTAATATAATAAAAATAAAAAATTAGATTTCAAGCAGTTTTTGAATTAAATACATACATACGTATTTAATAATTTCTCTAAAAGTAAAAAAAGTGTGTGTGTATATAAAAATGCCTCAAGGAAGCAAAAAAAAAAACCAAAGAGTTGTTGTTTACTAAATGCACAATTGCACAGCTTAAGTTTAAGGGTGAACATTGTTGGGCAAAGTTAGCAGGTTTGTGTGCAGGGTGACCGATGACATTTTTCAAAAAGTGGCACCAAATAGGCGATTTATCAAAAAAAGGGGCAAAATTAAAAAAAAACGCGAAAACTACACTAAACTTTTTATTCTTAATGTAATTTCATATAACTCACAGGGGGACAAACAGTTGCAAGTCAGTTGAAAAAGGGGAAAGGCAGTTAAAAAAGTGGCAATTTGCCACTTTAGTCGGTCAAACGGTCACGCTGTTTGTGTGTAAATAAATTTCCATATAATTTTTGACATTTTATTTACGAGAGTGTAACAATGCACAATTGCACAGTTTGCGACACATTTGAACATTTTCATGAAAACCCTTATTATTTTATGTATTGCACACCTATGCATAAAAAATATCTTAAAAATAATTTTTATTCACTTCAATATCTAAACCAATCTAATTTTAGAAAAATTAAATTTCTGCTGTATTATAAAATGTTTGCAGGACAATCTTTTATGTCATCTTTTCGTTATTTTAGTGTAGGTGTGGTTTTCGCTTCACTGGCAACTTCTACATCATATGTGAGTGTGTACATATGTGTGCGTGTTGTGTATACTCACATGTGTCAGAGTATATTTTATAAAAAACAAAAAAAAATAAATTATTAAAAAACAAAATAAACCTAAATGGCTGGGTCGGTCGGTTCGTCTTCAACTTTGTTTGCCATGGAGTTTTGAATTATATATTTTTTAGTTGTTGTTTCTTCTTTTGTTGTTTCTGTGGTGCGCTGGATGGCAGTGATATTATTTGTGAGGGAGTTGCCATTAAAAAAAATTACTTAATAAAGACTTTTGTTTAGCTTTTTGCTGTTGCGGTGTCTACATTGTTGCTGTCTTTTATATTACTTGAAGTACTTTTTAAGGAAAGTCATTTATAAATTTGATTACCTGAAAGTCTTATTTCTTTTTGTTGTTTGTTTGTTTATATATTTCGCCTGTGGGTTTATATCATGTGTTTTGTGTTGCGAATCGTTTTGCCCGTAATTTGTTAAACATCAAAATTGTCATACGCAAACACACACACACACATGCACACCCCCATATCAATGTGTTTTAAAAATTAAAAGAACAGACAAAAGAAAATTTAAAACAAGAATAATATTTAATAGCCATAACAGGGAGTTTTCGATTTTTTAAACAACTAAATTGCAGCATGTTTATGACTTAAAAAGAATAAACAAGGCCATACATTTTGATTTATTTCAAAAATTACTGTTATTAATGTTATAACTTTTGAAATGATTAGTTTTAGCTCAACTTTGATATTTGCCTTGGAGATGAATAATTAGTATTAACTGTTGTAAGGTGTATTCGTAGAAAAATTTACATAAAAGTGATTATTAAATTGAAAAAAAAAACTAATTTCTTAAAAAATGGGAACATAATTATAATTGACCTCTTCTAAACAGTAGAATAATAAAATTTGTTTTAGAATTAGCACAAAAGCTGAAGATTATACAATTATAAAATTCTTAGCTTTAACATAGTAAAAGTATACCACAAACTGGTTATAAATGTCCTTTAAGTGTAACAGTTTGTAAATTAAGCACGCAAAATTTAAAGTGCATGATTAGTTAAGAATAAAAAATACAACGAAACATTTGAGCTTTCATTATATCATAAAAAGCTTTTAACAAATTGCAGTACAATTCACATATTCTATTTGCATTGAAAAGTGTGTATATCCAGGCATGATCTCAGAATCATATGTCAAAAACAATAATGACAATTTTGATATATTTTCACTCTTTTTTTAAATTTTTTTTTTAAATATATTATTTTAAAAAGAAATTTATTATATATGACTTTAAAACCACATGTGGTTTGAATGAAGCCATGTGATATTCATAACATCTCTAATAGAGCTGAAGCTTACAACACAAAAACACTGATGATAAAGGTGTTTCGGCCTGCGAAAATAGCATGTTGTTCCTTTCAACTTTAAATTAAATCCGTTTTTCCCTTAAATTAAATTTCTGAAATCTTAAAATATGGCTTACTATTCTATAGTCACAAAAGCAAAGTTAAATATATACTTGTCTATTTTTTCCACTTTATGTATTCACTGAAAGCCATTTCTTGTTATAAACTTTTGGATTCGACCAAATATAAATTTTACAGGTAACTAATTGTCATACACATATCTCTATTATATTATCGTATTGCTATCACTTTGTCATGAAATCCGATATAGAGTATATGAAGCTTTACATCCCACTACAAGCTTTATAATCTGTTACTAGTTTTATATTTAATTAAAAGCATATGATAAGGGACACATAAATTGGACATTTCTTCTTAAATAAACGAACAGCTAAGGGCAACTTAGACTCATTGAAAACAATAAAATGTCCAATAAAAATGTATTGATAGAAAATAATTGTATGGCACATTTTTTTTATATTAAAAACAATAAAACTATTAAATTTGCACCATTAAAACAATTAATAATATCTATCACGTTTTTTCCATTTAAATTATTCAAACAATTAAAAATTTAATTGAGCATATTAAATTTTTAATCGAAAATCTTCGTTGGCGCATACTTTTCTCGATGTTGTAACTGACTAATGTGCTCATGAAATAATTTGACGTGACGTAGCCATAACGCCATAAGCATAACCAAACCAAAATTCAATTGGTTTCTATGGTGAGAGTTATGGCGTTATGGCGAGTAACGTATAATCGAATACAGTGTTGCCCATTAGTTTGGTTCGAACGGCTGCTCTCTATGGCTATGGTTATGTCACGTCTGATTGAGCCTTAAGAACGATCTAGAATCTAGATATTATTAACTAAAGCAGCTACATCTAAACACACATACACTGATATTTGCATTTGAGGTAAGAAACTTTGAAATCTCTTAAATTTGTTCTTGTTTCTTTGCAAAGTAAGATGTCTGTTGTGTTGTTGTTGTGGATGTTGTACTCTCGTCGGTGTGAAAGCACAAAAAGCTCTTTGTAAAAGTTTCCACATTGTGAACATGCCTTGGACGTAGTTGAACTAAAGTAAATAGTACACAAACATACAAGACGATGTTTAAGTAAACAGTTCCATGCTCTGATATTTGCAGTTGAGGTAAACAGCTTTCAAAGCTCTACAATTTCTTCTTGATGCTTTGCATAAAAAAAGCACAAGCATTGTAGTCGTGAAAGCACAAAAGCTCTTTTGTAAAAGTTTGCACATACATACTCATACATACACAGCCATCAGAACGCACTACGAAAATTAGCATAAATTTTTATTTAAGCATGAAGTAGAAATATTACATATCTTACGTATGCTTTTTTAACTTGCTTGAATGCAAGTGAATTGCATAAGTAAAAACATTTTATATTATTTTAAAATCATTAAAGTATTTAATTGTAAATATTTTCGTTAATAGTAGAGCAAATTTAGAACAATTTATACTTAATCTGACCTAAACTGTTTAACAAAAATAACAATGTCTGCTTTTTCATTTTAGTCCATGCAAAATTCATAATTTTTTTTTTTTGTTTAAGTAAATTGCATTTTAATAATTTCCATAAAGTAATTCATAGTTCCCAAAAGGTGTGTTGTTAAGCAACGAAAACATTAGGAAGAGGGAAACGAAAAGTGGAACTTGAAATATTAAAAATTTCTTAAGCGAAACGAAAATGCCAATAGCAAAACAACACCTGCATTTGAATACAACTAAATACATACAAACTGCAACATGCGCTCATATTCTTAAGTACTTCAGCAGAAGCACACTCGCCCACACTCACACATACACACGCACTCGTTTACATTTTCATATAACATGCAGTTAGTTGTCTGTTTTCGTTGTTGTTTTGTTTTCTATGCAACTGAACTTAAAAAGAACATCAAACATTGTATTGTTATGTCAGCCATGATATATACATACATATATATGTATTAGACCGCTGCACAAGACCACTTGCAAGAACTTTTAAGACATGAGGGATTTTTCAAATGCTTTACTACAGCGAAATCTTCTAAAGCAAACGCTATTTCAGACAAAGAAGTAAAGAAGAAAATACTTTGTGACGAAAGAATTTGTGATGCTTGCTTCTTCCTACGCATGGGGATATATACAAACGTCATGCATGTACATCAACACACATAGTGTTTGTATGATCTTTTATTTTTCTGCGCACATCTAAACGCACACAGGCATTGACATTAGTTGTGTGTGCTTGCTTTAAAAAATCACCCTTAAACACATAATATCTTACCCTCTACATCTTACACACACACACACACAAACACACTCAAACGCTACGTCTTTTGAGTTTTTGTTACGAAGAAGAAGTTTACGCGATATCGCTTCTAAGCACTTATTTATATACACGTACATCAATACATCCATTGTGCTTCGCTTATTAAACAACATCTACGACAATACATTTAAAAAACAAAACTTATTTACATTTCAAGACTGTTTACGCAGCCCTCTAATATTTAGTATGTACATACGCATAAGAAGAAAAAACGAGTTATGAAGAAAAAAATTAATCTTTATATCCGCTCACACTTAATGAGATTTTCTTTTCGTAGTTTTCATTTTTGCCATTTTAGGTTTTTTCTCTTCGCTTATTTTTGGTATATACTCGTGTATGCAAGTATTTTGCATTATTTCCACACCATTCACTTTGTCATTGTTTTGAAGTACTGGAACGCAGAACATTATTATCCTTTACACCACACATGCACACACACTCAAACATGCCAGCATACATGAAGACATCAAATTACTCTTACACGAACATATTTAGAACATATTAAAAGTAAATGTACCAAATATGTAAAAAAGTAAGAAATAAATTAAAGTAAATACCCACACACGCCCCATAAAAAGAAATAATAACAAAAACACCACATCCACACTGATGGATAAATATTGTCTTCAAGGCCCATGCAAAATTCCTACACATTCCATTACTCGTGTATGCAAGTACGTACTTAGTTAGAGTTTTTGTTTTAATAACACTCGTACTAAAAATAAATATGATAAACATTTAAATATTAGAAACTTGCAATGCTTTTCTTCGTGTTACTGCAAATGTCTTCAAATGTGTGTGTTGTGTTGTTTTATTTTACCATTTTTGTTTCCATTATAAATAATGAGAAAATGTAAAAGATACCAAGAAATAACAACACATACATATGTATTTGCTTTAACTTCTCCACACTTCTTCCACACTTGCTACTGCTGTGCTCGCAATTTTCGCATTTTTTTCTTTCTTTATTGCTGTTTGGCTTGTGGTTATTGTTATTGCTTGCTGCTGCCACCTGACTGTATGTATGACTGACTGACATTGGTAACAGTTATTTGTTCTTTCATGATTTTTTTTTCGTCTCAGTAAACAATTTATTTACATACACTCAAAATATTTCATAGGTAAAATAAATGAAAAATGTGGTTTATTTTACGAAAATGTTCGTTGTTTTTACGGTACGAAATCCTCCGTACATAGTATACAAATGATATTTGTTCATTTTACGAAATACTTTTTGTCTGTAAATAACAAAATTTTGTATTTTTACAAATTTTTTTTTTTTTGCAAATTTACGAAACAAAGTGTTTATATTACAAAATAAATTCGTGAATTATGAAAAACAATTTTGTGTTATATACGAAATTTTGTGTAAAACTGAAATCTTTAAAACATAAAAATCTGCAAAAAATTACATATTGGAATTGAATGTTGTAACAATAGGAAGAAAAAAACGAATTTAATGGGAATTGTTACAGCATCATACATCACATACACATACTCGTACATACATACATATTTTGCACTGAAATGCACGAATCAAACTGGGAACACAACTGGGAGGAACAACGAATTTTTCGTGGCGAACTTTCAATAAAACACACCGCTGTAGAACGAAATTCGTCGAGCGTGATGAATTATGCGATAGACTCATTTCTATTTCTTGCGCCGACGAACGACGAAAAAACAATTTTCTCTCTGTTTGCACAAACAATAACCAAATATTCAATTGTCAATTATAAGACCAGTTACGTATTCTTCGTTGGTGTGCCTGGGGGAGATTTACCGTTCGTCCCAGTTGTTTTCTCAGCATAAAAAACAATAATTAGAATACTTTTTTTATTTTAACTGAAATTTATTCCATAATTTTTTGTACAACATATATATATATATATATATGTACAATGACAGGAAAATAAATTGGGGAAATATTACAAAATAAAACAAAACAACAGTTTTTATTCTCATATTTCAAATTTTTTTTTTCGTAAAATTCACGAAACTTGCATAGATTCAAGAATAATTTTGTACTGCAAAGAAAATGATAACAAAACAAAATTTGTTTATTTTACGAAATTTCTAATTTTATAAAATATTTTTTATTTTCTCTTAAATTCAGTAAAATAAATGAAAAATGTGGTAACCACCCTTATTCTGCGTTTCGATTCGAATCGAAAGTTTCTCCGTTTGGCAACTTTGGTATTCTGCGTTCCGTTCTTCGATTTCTCTTTCGATTCTATGTATTCTGCATTTCGATCGTAACTACGTTTTTGTAAGTTGTTATTTTAGTGGCGGAGCGTTTTCAATTTTTGTTTGTTTAGCTTCAAAAAGTGAGTTTGTTTTGTTTTTCTGTACTGAAATGCGATTTTTATTTAATTTATTACAGGTAGAACAGTATAAAAAGTTGACATACCTATTTAATGGCAACAAAAAACAATATTACCTACGGATTTAATTAAATTTAAAGAAATAAACTTTATTTTTGTGTTACAATTATGTGTAAAAAATTAAAATATCACCTCCGGCGCGACAGAATTCTTCACACTGGATAAGTTTAGCCACAAATACCTCTTGCTTATCTGGTTTTTTTTTTAATCTCTGTACTTATATTTGCAAGAATCTATTTAATAAAAATTTTCACAATCAGCCCAATCATAATTATTCCCTCGGAATTCATTTCTAACGGAAAATAATTTTCTCGAGAAAAAATTCCTCCAATCATAAATTCCTTGGGAACAAAAAAGAGTAATACGTGGCATCACCACAGTCAGGGTGACCGATGACATTTTTCAAAAAGTGGCACCAAATAGGGGATTTATCAACATAAAGGGGCAAAATTAAAAAAATCGAGAAAACTACACTAAACTCTTTATTTTTAATGTATTTTCAAAAAAAGGGGAACAAAAAGTGGCAAGGCAGTCGAAAAATTGGCAATTTGCCACTTTAGTCGGTCAAACGGTCACGCTGACCACAGTACGAAGCTCGTTGTTTTGCTTGCTTATTGACATTTTGTTTCTCCCTTTTTTTTTGTAGTGAGAGAGTAAACAAAATTATTAACATTTACCAATTTGTAAAAATAAGTTTATAAATGATTTATTTGGGCATTATTTCTGTTTTTCCACATATAAGAACTATAAAATAGAAGCTTATGTATATAAATTCTTGTTTAATGGAGCATTAAGTGTATTTTTATGTAGACTCCCTTCTGTTTTGCAAGTGAAAGATTTTTAGTGAAAAAAGCAAGTTCAACTGCGTTCATGATACCTACTTTTTTCCCGCGGAATTTTTTTATTCCCGCATTTGGTAAAAAGAGGGAAAAACAAATTCATAATAGGAGAAAAGGGAAAAGTGAGCAAACTCGTGCGGAATTTTTGTTTATGATTGGGCTGAATATTTAATTATTATTTGTTGTAATGTTAAATCACTGTTTTTTTTTGCACTAAATTTAACTTTTTGCTAAAAATTTTTGCAAAATTGCTTAATTTTTCTGTTCCTATTTCACCCGTTTCATAGCAAAGCAACAGGTTTAAACATACTCTTCTCTTCTTCTTTTTCTTTCGATTCAGTTTTTTGGCAGAATACCTCTTTTCGATCCATGCGTAACTGAATGTGGGAACGTAATCGAAACGCGGAATAGGGGTGAATATATACAAAAATAATTGTACGAAATAATTTTTGTAACTTAACGAAATTCGTAAAATTACGAAATCTGTTTTCCTGCACAAGCTACAAATATTTTCATAAAATGTACAAAATTTTCGTTTATTGTACAAAAATTAAATTACAAAAAAATATTTCGTATTTTTAAGCATGGAATATTTTGAGTGTACATATACAAACGTCTTTACATGTGTAGATACTTTTAATATTATAGAAAGACCGAGGTGGCACTTCATGCAGCTTTATGCGTGCCTCTTGTATAGACTTTACTTAAGTTTATAATCAATGAGTGTAAAGATGATTTTCAAGATCATGCTTAAATCTTAATCTTTAAGTGTTTCCCTCACATTAAAATAGTGGTGCTTTCACCGATTTAAAATAAACGTTTTTATACCCTTTACCAAAAAAATGGTAAAATGGTATATATAGGTTTGTCATTCAGTGTGTAATTTCCGCAATATTAATATGCGACGCATAAAGTATATATATTCTGGATCCTCATGCATAGGGAAGATAAACAAGCTATGTCCGTCTGTCCATCCGTCCGTCTGATGTATCATCCGTCGGTCTTCCGAAGCTCTCAGAAAAGCTAAAGACTTCGGCCTTAGACTGGTGTATTAGAAATAGTCCAAACTAGATTGGTACTGAAAATTAGCAAAATCGAGCAGACGGTTTCATAGCTGGAAAACTCAAACTTTGTTGTTCCATATAAAAGTAACTACTGAAAACTAATTTTTATTTATTTTTTATCAAGTAAACTTATTTTATACTTCATTACGAATAAAATTGGTATTGTAAATTAAAAAAAAAAAAACAAAAACAAAAAAAGTTAAAAAAGACGTTTCCAGGGTTGAAAAACTTTTACTTTTTTTGTTATACAAAAGTAACTTACTAAAACAAATTTTTCCCTTTTCTCTATAAATTAAACATTTCTTTTATTCTTAAAAGAAGGAGTTTGGTGTAAGAAAACAGAAAATTCAAAAAGAATGATTCCGGGGTTGGCAAACTTACACTTTTTGTGATATATAAAAGTAACTAGGTCTAATTAATTTGTTTTTCTTTTTCTTTATAAATTATATATATTTTACGTTTTGGACGGAACTGTTTGGTGTAGAAAATCATAAAAATAAAAACTTTTGACTTTTTTCTGGATATTAAAGTAACTAAACAAAAGTAATTTTTTTTATTGCCTGTTTTTTTTGTTCAGTTAACATACTTTATATATTTTTTTAAGAACTACTTGATTGGTATAAGGAATAAAAAAATCTAAAAGGATGATTCCAGGGTAGGAATATTTAATTTTTTTGTATTTAATCAGAAATAATTTCTTATTCCGGCTTAAGTTCAGTAATTTCCATTCTTATTAAATGAAATATTTTTATTTAATTAATGTGAGTTTCTAAAGAAGAGAAGAATTTACGTTAAATAGCTGATGTTAATAAGAATCTCTACCCAAGTAGAAAGACTAGGGTGCTGATGAAGTGCGTAGCTGCACAGAAAAATATCGGTATTTCCCCCAGCTAAAAAGTCTAGTTTAATTTTTCTTCTCTTCTTTAGAAACTCACATAATCAACTTAATAAGAATTGAAATTACTGAACTTAAGCCCGAATAAGAAATTATTTCTGATTAAAATTCACTACAGTTCAACTAAATCTCAAAATGTCTCATTTTTTTTTGTATTTTAAAGTAAGGTGGTCAAATGATTTTTTTCTTTTTGTTTACAAATTATTTGTACTTACTGTTTTGGAAAGAAATAGTTTGACACAAAAATTATAAAAATAAAAAACATAGCTCCAGACCTGGAAAACTTAAACTTCTTCTGGTATATAAAACTAATTAAATAAAACTAATTATTTCTTTGGTAATTATATATATTGCATATCTTACAAAGAAATAAATTATAATACGAAATTAGAAAAATCAAAACTATAGTTCCAGGGCTGGAAATTGAAAAAAAAATTGTCGTTAAAAATATAACCAAAAACAAGTTTTTTTTTCAATTAAACATAAATCATGTTTTAGAAAGTTCTTTACTCTAGATTTTTTATATCTGTTCAATTTTTATTTAAGTAAAAATGAAGGTTTGTGCCATGTTGCTTATTATGCTTTCAGCTCAGTTATGTTTCAAATCGATGGTTTTTCATTGACAGCTTGTGACGAGTCCTTATTAATTTTTAGTAAAACCCTTCTACACTTTCAAATAAACTTTTTATGAACACAGAGCTCTATTTTTTCATTTATAACAAAATGCCAGTCAGTTCAAACTATGACATTACTCTTGCGTCAACTTATGTATTATGTTTCGGATCTTTTAAACGTGGAATTAGTATGACATTCAATTCAATTACATACATGTGTTTTGTTTTTAATTTATGCTATTTGACACTGTTTTGTAAAAACCTTCAGTCAATAAGGATTTAAAATCTATTGACTTAATAAATTAATAATAAAATTAAATAAAATTGTACAATTACTGCACTGCATGCTAATATTATTGAATGGGAGTATAGCTGAACCATGATCATGCACGATTATGCATGAGAGCTGTTTATCAAATTAGTGTTTAATTTCATTCGAAATACTAGAACTCTTACGAAACCGATGCAAAAGCGACATTTTTGCTATGCATTCCTTATGATTAAATCATACACTTGCACATGACCCGTGATATGAAAAGGTCACTTCGAAGTACTTCTGCTTTAATATTGTAACTAGTTTTAAAAATAATTAATATTCATATTCTTCAATAATAACGAATCTCCAGTTATACATATTATTTTAATGTTACAGATGAAAAGTTTTCATGCAAATTTTTGTTGTATTTTTCTCTTAATGTAATAAAAACTTTTTAGCACAAGTTTTGTGTAAATAAAGCAACCAACCAACACACGTGCCCTTTATGTTCGGTGAGATTTGCAAAGTGTCATTATTAAATACAACTTGCAGCTAAAGTATTGTTTTATGTTTGTTAAATGTGTGTATTCCAGGCTTATAAATATGTATGTATGTGAAACAAACACACACACACACATACACACACAATTTACGCACACTCGCACTAATGTTGCCCACTTTATTTATTTGTTGTTTTTATTATACTATTCCATTGTTGTTCTCTGTAGCAAATACACATTCATACTCGTACTTACTGCAGAATCATACATGAAATGCAATAAAAGTTTTACAATACAATTTTTCCCACAAGTGACATTAATGTATTTTCCACTGTTGGCAGTTGAAGTGTCCGTATCGCAACAACTGGCGGCAACAGTAACAAACAATATCAGTAGATATAATTGCATATAAAAGAAGCAACAACAACAACAACAACAACAATATCAGCTTATAAGTTGAAACTGTAGCAATAAACAAGTAATGCCAACAAAAAATAACAATCTGCAAGGGTTGAACAACAGAAAATAAAATAAAATAAGAAAAACTTTTTAATGGCAACATTGTTGCTTTTAGTTGGAACAGCAGCAACAATCCAACAACAACAATTGCTAATACACTGACAACATTATTAACAAACTACTGCAGCAGCAATTTATATTTTCAAATTTATTTTTACAATTTAAATCATGAAAGATTACAAATAGAAAGAAAGACTAGAATTAGTTAGTTTTTAGTTTTTATGCGAATTTATATTTGTTTTTTTTTTTATTTGATTTAATAAGTCAAAAGTTTGTATTTTGAAAAATGTAAATTGCTGGATATAATTATTAAGAAACAATTTTAATTACTCTGACAAAGATTTGCCGAACGGAACAATATGATGTTTTCAAAGGCCTCAATATATGTAAATAAAATTTAAATAAAAAATATAAAAATAATTTTTATATATATCGTCGCTGTTTTAACTAACCGACCTGACTGACATTTTTTTTACAAATGATTTAAGTCCTTTACTAGACTTTATAAGTCATAATACACATTGTCTACAATTTTCACATTACTTTTGTGCCTATATAAGTAAAAAGATTTCTGACGTAGCCATAAGAATGAATGTATAAAACAGCCATAAAAGCTGCTCTCCTGTTAAATTTTTAAAATGTTAGTTAGGTCAGTTAGTTAAAACAGCGCCGATATAAATTAATATAAATAAATAATTAAATAAGAAATTGAAGAGGCCTTCTTATCATCATCAGATCATTTTAAATCGATCGTTGAACAAACAGCCAGCAACTTTATTTACACTGTATAACATGAAGTGCAGTATTGCTTTATTTTTTTGTGAACAGAAATGTGTAGAAATTTGTCGAACAATCAAGCATAGTCTCGATTTTGAGTTTTTTGTTAGTTGCGTTTTTTTCCATTTCAGCTAACGATATATATATAATTTTTAGTTTCAAAATCAACGGCTGTTGTTTTTAAGACACGCAATCAAAAACAAAAGTTAGCATAATCTCATCTGCACTGTAGATGAATTATCTACTAGTCATTCTTAATAGCAAAAAAAAAAAAAAAAAAAAAAAAAATCGAGGGTTAGGTGTATTTTAATAAAATAGTTCTTATGCAAATATGTAGAAAACGGTTGCTCTCATGATGCACTCTCACTGCAAGATGTCAAGAGAGATTTATGCAGAAACACAACAAGATAATAACAATATTATGATTATCAAGGTTGACACACAGACAGATTATAAAACACACACACACACACACACACACACACACACACACACGCACACACAAATGCACTCATGATTAAACCAAATGAAAAAATATGTAAAGAATGTCTGCCACTTACAAGAGAAAGAAAATTAATTCAACGGAAGTTGTAGTGGAACTGTTGCATACTCTGGAAAATGAATTATGCACATGAGGTTCATTAGAGCGGCTCAAAAAGTTTTTGTTTTGAATTTGTTATTTTTTATTTCTATAATAGAACGGTTGTGATTTGTAAAAGGTAATTTTAGTGCAAATGGAATATGTACGTGAATTGTATTTCTATATCGTATCATAATATATTAAAATATTTTTTTGTAATGCAATTCTGATTTGATGAAACAAAACAATTCACATATTCTATTTGCACTGATATTTTCATTAACTGAACACAAGAACGCTGGTGATGAAAGTATAGCGGCCTTCAAGAACAGCACGTTGTTCCTGGTGTTATTTACCTCTGTCAGAAGTTTTCTTTTTGCTGGAGAATGAATGAACTTAAAGAAAGCTCACATATTTCGGCACCATTTTCATATCAACATTTGGTATTTATAAAGCCTTAATAATTTTTATAAATAAGACTGCAGAAATCTTTACATTTTGTTTCTAATGGTTACATACGAATCTATAAAATTTATAACAATTTAAGGAACACGAAACGATATATTTATTCAAATAACAAATTTTTTGTTATTTTAGCTGCCTCCTTGCACTTAGTTTATGCAGAAAACAAGCAGCAAGAGCTCGCCGTGATGGTGCTGAACCAGTGATGGAAAATGAGATTTGCATTTCGGTACCAAAAAAAATTTTTTTGAGTACTTTTTTGATCCCGAGAGTACCAAAAACTATTTTTTTATTTAAATTTTGTTAACAAAATATTATATAAAATTTATTACAAATAAATAAGAAATTGAACACAAACCATATACATATGTATGTATATAACCAGACAGAAATTGTGATTTTGCGCAAAAATTATGTGCCTCCACAACACTGTAAATACAAAATTACGACTCTTTCAAAAATTTTGTACCACCAAAGTACCACAAACACAAAAATATGACTTTGTGTTTACAAATACCGTGTTCTTAGTAATCCTATACCACTACAACACCGTAAATACAAAAAGTTGACTTAAGTTTGAAAATTTCCATTGTGACGACCTAATAAATTTGTATTTAGAGTATTGCACCAACATTAAAAACAAGAGTTGGAGGATGGTCATTCGGCGTTACAATTTTAATGTAAATTAAAATTAAACAGATGTTATACTGATGTAGATAGATACACTCAAAAAAAAGACATATACTATTATTAAGGAAATTTTTTTTCTAAATTAAAGTAAAAAAAATTTCTAAGTTTAAGTAATTTTTTCTAAGTTTAAGTAAATTTTTACAAAAACCTAGTAAAAATTACTTAATATGAGTAAAAAATAAAAATTTTATATTCTCAAAAGTAGTTCATAAAAATACACACAAAAATTCTCACATTCAAGGTCAAGTTTACTGGTTTAAAGGAAATATTTACTAAAAATTGGAAAATGGGTTACAAGTTTAGAGAAATTGTATCCTGAAAACTAGTGAATCTCGTTATAAATCAAAAAATAAATTTTAGGACATGACTTACTCCTAATTAGTTCATCAAATTTGACTAACTTGAAAGATATAAAAAGTTATTCTAAATTTTAGAAATATATTTACCAGTTTTAAGTATTTTTTCTTTAAATTATAGAATATATTTATTATTTGCATTAAGCAAAAAATTCAAGTACATTTTTCATATATCCGACGAATATTTGAACTTGAAATAAATTTTTTTGAAAATAAAATAAAATTTTAAAACACAAAAATTTAAATGCTTATTCAGGCTGCCTGTTAGGCAATTGGTTAGAGTGCTTGCCTACCAGTCAGAAGATTGTTGGTTCAATACTTGCCCCCTCTCAAGGAATTAATACGTATGTATGGTGAATTAATTAAGAATATAATATGAAGATATAATAAAAAACATACCACGTGGTATAGAATTTAATTAAAAACAAAAAAGTACCAAAATTAAAGACAAAAAAAAACTTTGAAAAATTTACTAAATTTGAAATAAAAGATGAAAAACCTTTTTTGCAATTCTCGGAATTTTATGGAGAAATTTGACTTAATTTTAGAAAAATTTTATTTAAATATAAAAATATAATTACTATAAACTAGTTCATTAATGAACTAAAAATTTAGTAAATATTTTACTGGTTTCGAGTAAAAAACAGTTTTGGCGCCATACGACAACTTTTTTTTACTCAAATTTAGAAAATTTTCCAAAGTTTTAGTTAGTTTTTTTTTGAGTGTAGATGTTATATATCGTGCTGATTGTCTTTTTCTGTCTGGGTGGGTATAATATTAAAGTTATAACAAAAACAGTTTTTAGACTTCAATAAATCTTTGGCCTGGATAAGACTATACTGTTGGAATATAAAGCCTGTTCCTTTGTTTTGTTTTCATGAGATTGTGGTAAGAGAAAATCCTTTCGATATTAACAGAGGAGTGAGGTATGGACAAAATTCCGTAAGCTACTCTCGATTTACCAGGAAACATGTATTCGTCCAATGCGTTTTTAGTTATAATGGGCGTTTTTTACTGAGGTATAGAACTTTAAGTTGGCATCACTTTTTTAACTGGCGGCCATTTTGTCAGCTGTCAAGTGTTTAATATTTAGTTTGGTTTGCCATTTTACCATGAACAGGTTGACAAAAGAACAACGCTTGCAAATCGTGCAAATTTATTTCGAAAATAATGGTTCAGTTCGCGAAGTTTACCGCAAGCTCCGTCCATTTTATGGTCGACATAATCGTCCATCAGAGCAATTAATTCGGTTAACCATGGATCGTTTTCGCACTACGTTTACTCTATGTGATAATACGCATCCGCAGAGACGTCGAACAGTGCGCACCGAAGAAACAATTGCCGCTGTAGAGCAAAGTGTTGAAGAGGACCCGAATGAATCGATTCGCCACCGTGCACAGCAATTGGAGCTTTGTCCATCAACTTTATGGAAGATTTTGCGCAAAGATCTTGGCTTGCGACCTTACAAGATCCAGCTTGTGCAAGAATTAAAGCCGCGAGACCATGCAATGCGTCGTGATTTTGGTGTATGGGCCGAAAATGAGATTGATCTCGATGCTGATTTTCATCGCAAAATTTTGTTCAGTGATGAGGCTCATTTTTGGTTGAATGGCTACGTCAACAAGCAAAATTGCCGCATTTGGAGTGAAGAGAATCCACATGAGACCCTTGAGACGCCATTACATCCACAAAAACTGACTGTTTGGTGTGCTCTATGGGCTGGTGGAGTCATTGGGCCATAGTTCTTGCGAAATAATGCTGGATAGTCAGTTACCGTTAATGGAGACCGGTATAGAGCCATGATAACCGACTGTTTTGTTCCCGAATTGGATGGCATGAATGTGGATGAGTTGTGGTTCCAACAAGACGACGCTACATGCCACACAGCGCACGTCACAATCGATTTATTGAAGGAAACATTCGATGAGCGCATAATTTCGCGGAATGGACCTGTCAATTGGCCACCAAGATCGTGTGATTTGACACCATTGGATTATTTTCTTTGGGGATATGTGAAGTCGCTCGTCTACGCCAACAAACCAGAAACGTTAGGGGACTTGGAAGCCAACATTCGTGGCGTTATTGCCAACATACGGCTTCATATGCTCGAAAAAGTGGTTGAAAATTGGACCTGTAGAATTGGCTTTATTCGAGCCAGCCGCGGCGGCCAAAAAAAATTGCCAAAAAGCCAAATTGATGGACATTAAAACGATTTTTTTGTGTTTTATTTCAATTCGAAGTTCTATACCTCTAAAAAAACACCCGTTAGCAACGGAAGTCCAGAAACTGCATACATATGTATATTTTTTGTTGTTAATGGCCTTAGTTCTGCCATAGTATGACCTATATTGGTTGTTGATATTTTAAAAATTTAGCTTTTCGCTGGGAAACACTTTAATTAAAAGTAGTATAATTACCAAATAAAACATTTTCAAAGGGATACCTACTAAACCAAACTGTCAAAGTCCACTTTTGCTCTAAGAACTTGACAAAATGTAATATAAACTTTTTACATTTTTTTTTTATCTGAAACAGTTGTTTCAACATGATTTCTGTTTACATAGAGATCAACTTCTGTGCCACAGAAAATATCATTGAATCAAATATAGTTTTCATTTATATTTAATTGTGATTGGTTTGGTACACTTTTCTAAAATATCTTTACTCTTAAAGTTTCGTGCCAGTTGTCGAAAAAGAAATTTAATTCTTCGCAAAAATAATTATATGCAACGCGTGTCTTCCGACTATATTTCTAAGGAGGCCGTGAGAGTATCAAACGTGTTGCGGGAGTACTACGGTACTTTTTCATGTCAAATAGTTTCAAAAAAAGTACGATCGTACCAACTTTCCCATCACTGTGCTGAACGATATATAAAATAAGTATTTAGTTTTTTCTCTTCGTTGGGAGAACAAAATTTAATGATGCTGCACTTGCTAATACCAACACATACATATGTTTTAAATTAATTAGTGAATATTCTCATATCACATTGTATTCACCTAAATGTAGAAATGTCAGAGTTCATACATTTCTAAAGGGGCAAATACAACTAAACAAACAAAATATGAAATACACATTTAGATTGATGTACACGCACGCACACGAGCAATGAATGCATCACCATAAAATGTTGTAGGCAAATAGAAAATGCTATTATATACTAACAGCAGTAGATTGAATTCAGAGTACTGGCAATGGCATTGTCATAACCAGTAGACTACCTCATGTCTTTAGTCAGCTTTAAATAATCAGGGAGAGGTGGAGGAGGAGGAGAGTGTGCTGCTGTAGTTGAACGAAAAAGTAGGACCTTTTATTCAGTTCATGTAAGCAGAGCTTATTAATTGATTAAAATAACTTTTATCAAGAGAAAGAATCACTTTTAGATTCAATATATCAATTTAATAGAAGCTTTAATGACCAAGCTTTAATTAACCAAGTGTTAGAAAAAGCCTTTAAAAACTTTTTAGATTTGAAAAATCAATAAAATATCTCAGATTTTTTAATTTTTTATTAACTCAAACGAATTCCAATGTTCTTGAGTCTTGTGCATACTGCGAAAATGCATATTAATGTGACCTGATGACTTATAATTCCACGCGCTACAGATAGCTTTCAAGATATTGTCTTTGCCAAGGCGAGTTTATTCCAGTTGGTCTCGATTTGCAGCTCTGCATATTCGCCCTTTATATTTGTTAGTGTAAAATTTCCTGCTGTCAGAATATTTTCGAATGCTTTGCTTTGATTTGATAGTAGAGAAATTATCAGGTAATCGTGATGTGAATTCCCCTTGGTCTATGCTATAAGGTTCAATTAAATGTGCCATAAACATAACCATACGAAACAGTTGTTCGAACGAAACTTATATGCAACACTGTATTTAATTATATGTTACTCTCCATAACGCCATAGCCATAATCATAGCCATAGAAACCACTTGAATTTTGGTTTACCACCGTAAACATAAACAGCTGTTTGCTGTTTATACATATTTGTTGTTGCACTTTTCAAATGAATAAGCAAATGAAAACATAAACAGCTGTTTATGGTTATGCCAGCACTAATAATAGCTGAAGCAAATACATTTATGGTTTTAGTAATGGTTATGGCTATGACATTAAGGTATGACACGTCGGATTGAACCTATAGTCTGATAAGTTTTTAATAAAAGCGAAATGTTGACTTTTGTTTTACTTTTTACATAAAAGGATGACCGCCGCCCCTTAACACATCGATTACACGGCAGCTGGAGACTACAAGACTTTATGACACAACTTTCTAAATCATGTCACAAATTAGGGCTTAAGACAAAATAATAAAGCAATGCCGTTCTGAAGACTCATAATTTCTATTTCTATTTATATATAGTATATGTATGCATACATACATATACATATATTATATGTGTGAATACATAAATCTATAATAAAATTGAAATAAGATCTAGTCTTGTGATAAAAATTAGTGTCAAATTTCTCTAGTAACACACCTCAGTAAGTGCCCCCAAAAAAAGACTCGTATGAGCAAACACACGTTCAGGTTCAAATACCACAAAAGCAAATAATATTCGTGAATAGTCAAAGTTCAACAACCGCTGCAACACCTACTGAATACTAGCGTTGGGTGACATCACGTGCCCACATAAAGATAATTAACGAAAATTTCTTTGGCTAACAAAATCTTCTGACAAAAATGATTTTAGGCTGAAGAAAAGTTAAATAAAAACAGGAAATAAAAGAAAACGTTAGAGTTCTTCTATGTATTTTCGTGTGTGTGGAGACAATTTAAATGTTTATAATGACAGAAAATGAGAAAAAAATTCTCTGAAAAATTAAAGTTAATGTTGTGGAAATAATGTCACATAAATTAAAAGTAACCAAATTGGCAGAATGGATGGTAAGTTACTAGAACCTTATGAATGGAACTAATGACATCTTTTTCCACTAGTATTATATCACAAAATGATGACAGATAGCGAGGGAGAACAATGCTGAGAGAGAGAGGGAGAACAATGCTGATTGGCATTGCTACCATTTTAGCATATTCACAACCAGCTCTAACATATTATTTCTTAGCAAAGCTTTCAAGTTTTTCCAAAAAACTGCTAAAATTTAATATCTGGCATTTTTTTTCTTCTGTAGAACTTTTAGCAGAAATTTGGACCGATTTAGCATAATCCCATCAACATTTTCAGGCAACACTGATGATTGGCAATCGTTGCTTTTTAGTGCACAAAATAAATTTTATATAAATGCTCAAATCTGCAATATTCCTTAATCAGAAACTCTGCATTATAATGCTAAAAAATATTAAATGATATATTTTATATCTGTGTGTGGCACACGAGCTGCTGTTAAGGAATACAGCTAAAAATTAATTAAAGTCAAATCGCAAATTTGCTTTATATCATGGCTTACAAGATTGCCAAATTAATATAAAACTATATTTTACTTGGCATTTCCATTGATAACATCCTAGAATAAAAGTTTTATTGCCTTGATTATTACACTCTTGCAATGTTTGTTAAGTTCGTATAACAAATATTGCAAATTAACTAAAATTTGTTAAACAAAAGTTAATTACACAAACAGTTGAATGTTTACATAATATTTACTACATATACATATACTCGTATTTAAATTAAAGGTTGCTTTCATATCAATAACATTCGCAAAGTTTTTACGCTTCAACCGCTTTTAGATATCAGCAACATCATGCTTGTTGTTGCCAGAGCAGTAACATCGACAGCAGCAGCAGCAGCAGCATTACAAGGTTGGCAATATTTTACAGGTGGATTCAACGAAGCATAAATGGCAAATAGAATCAACTAAAAGGTAACGAAATGATATGAAATAAAATAAAATAAATGGAATGAAATAACAAAACACTAAAAAAAAGAAGAAACAAGATATTTATTAAAACTAAAAATATCACCGAAGGAATTTAATCGTTGAAATATTTCTTATTCTTTTTAACCAAAATGTAGTTGTAACTTTAGATTTTTTATATAAATAATAAATGACATCTAAAATTTCAGATAACTGAAAATAAAAGCCTTATGCTTGTTAGGCTATTCGTGTGTTTTCGTATTTGTATAGCCACCGGATTAATTTTTTTTTAATGTACAACGAAAATTTTTTTCCGAAATACACCCACATTTTATATAAAATAATGCTGTGCATTTGTAATACTCACAATTTCTCTTCTAAAAATTTCCTAAACATATTTAGCTCAGTGTGCACACTTCTACCGATATTCGGTAGATTCTACCGAATATGTTTGTCAATTTAACAATTTACCAATTTACCGAACAAGGCCTGACTGAAATCTACCGAATATTGTTATTTAGTAATTTAAGTCTATATATGTGTAAATTGCCTATTTTGCCACATGGCAGTGCGGCCGCAGAGCGGTCATTTTCTGTCATAAAAATCATCAAAGCAGAACAAAGAAATCGGTTAAAAACTGAAACTATAAGAAACCTAATATTTGCCAAAGAATTGTGCCTTGGGGATGAAATATTTATTTCTACTAATGATTTAATAATTTTTGCACAAAAGTTTAAATTCATAAATGGATACTAAGCTTATTTTTTCTTTTGTAATTTTCAAGAGTATTATTATTTTATGAATTCTCATATAGTTTTTGAAAGTCTATGCATAAAGTAAGAGGTTTGTGACTGTTTAAAATTTGTGGTTAAAGTCTACTGATGATTTGGTTCAAGCGCCAATGAAATACGTACATATATAGACATGCTAAACTACCAGCAAATAAATTTCAATTATTTTATATAATCTTTGTAGTTACAAATGTTTCCCAAATAAAAGTTATTTTAGTAGCTTTATAAAACCTATGTACAAAAACTGAATTTCTGTTACTTATGTATATTATTTTATATATGCATAGCATATACATATATATAAAGCGTAAGGGTAAATAACTGGGGATGACACTTTTTTTATTGGAAATGCTTCATTATTTATGGGAGTTTAATTTCCAATCACATGTGAAGTTTTAAATGCGCTTTTGGAACCTGTTTAGTTTGATACTCCTTGCACTTACCCTTTATCTTTATATAAGTACATATATTTTGTTATTTTTTGTTTCTTTGAATTATTATTTTTCATGTTTCTCTGAATAGAAAAAATTTTCTACCGAATTTCATTCAAATCTACCGATTTTTTTTGTCGATTCTACGGACTTTAAAAAAATTAAGTGTGTAATCTGATTTAGCTACTTTATATTCTCAAATAACGCTTCCGAAAAAAGTATAATTGTGTTGACTCACACGGCCTCGGCCTTGAATCCGAACTGTGAGATAAACCTAATGATCAACAATGTATTCAGAAAATATTTCATATTTTATATAAAATATCACAAAGTTCTATCGAAATTATTTAAGTAGAAAGAAAATTATTTACGGTGCGATTATGGATGGCAACCAAACTTTGGTTGTGTTGTCAATATGTTATTATGTATGGCAGCTGGCAAGTGACAAATAACAGCTGTTAATTTAAGTTACCATATTGGCAACTACAAATTTTTAGTGCCTGCATGGTGTTTCTACATATCATCACTGTTGCCGTAATGTTCCGGGGAAGTGCGGAGAGCTCCTGGGATTTTGCTAAAAGGTTCGTGACTTGGATAAGACGCTCGTGGCAGTGATATCTGAAGGTGCTTCTGTTAACTAATATTATAAATGCGAAAGTAAATTTATTATTTGTTTGTTGCGCTTTATCGGATAAACTATGAAACCCATTTTGATGAAATTAAGAACATAGATAGATCTGAGTTTGGCAAACGCTATATATTTTTATCAAAAATAAATTCACAGGTCATAAGGAGGAATTTCTTAGGTAAGTAAAACGTAAGGAACTACGTTCCTACCCGGTGTCCCACAGTGTTCTTTTTGTAGTTTTTGCGAATTTTTCGGTTTTTGGCGCTTTGTTTTAATTACTACTATAGTTTTCATTAAATCTGGCGCTTTTATTCGCTTATGTGATTTTTTACGGTTTTTGGCATTTTGTTGGTTTTAGCGATTTATTTTAGTTTGAGCGATTTTTATTAGTTTTGACAATTTTTTCGGTTTTTGCGATTTTTTCGGTTCAACGATTTTTTATTTTCAGATTTTTTAGTTTTAGTTTTTTTTTTCAAAATTACATTAACTGATAGTATACCCTTTAATTTTGATTTTTTTTTAAATTTCAGTGTAGGTTGTTTTAGTCTGCTTTAAAATACACTAACTTGAAAAATTTCAAGTGTGTACATATATATATATATACACATTTGTACACAAAAAAAAAAAATGATTTGTAAATACAATTAATTTTTTTGTTATATCAATTAAATAATTAATTGATTTTGAACCTACAACGATTTTTGTAATTACAATTAACGAAATTGTAAGTTAAAGGAAAATCTGAAAAATATTTTCAATTAAATTTATCAACAAATATTTTGTTGAAATTTATTTATTTTTTCAACATTAATTTTTGTTAGATTTCAAAGTTATTTCAATTAAAGTTATTGTTATATTAACAATGCGAATTGTTGAGTTTTTGCACAAATTTCGATTATCATAATTGTTATATTAACAATGTTTCTTATACACAATCACAATCTTCGAAACGATTTTTTGCTTGTCTGCGAAAAACACTAAATGTCTTTGGGCGGAGTTGAACCGGCAACATCAAAACTAATAAACCAACTTACTTACCTCTCTGCTAGAGAGCAACACTTTATTAGATACGCTAATAATGAATACACACAAAATATGAGTTCTTGTTTCTTCTACATGTGCGCATTCCGTTATGATATAATTTAACAAATAATTTTGTTAAGTAATTTAATTGACTACTAAAATTAAAATTTGTTATATCAACAATGATCATTGTTAATTTTTAAATTAAATATTAACAATTTGTTTTGTTGGTTACAATTCGATGATATTTTTTTCTGTGTATTCATAAGAATTCAAAAATTTTTCATTGCCAGCTTTAAGTTTTAAGTTTTACAGCGGCCAAAGTTTTACATATTCTGTGAAAATTTCAGGTCGGTAGATTTAGCGGTTCTTGAGAAAAAAATCCATGACAGACAGACGGACATCGTAGCGGAAACAATAGGGTCTTATTCACCTTTGGTGTACGTAACCCTAAAAACGCTGCTTTGCCTCTGCTGAGAATTTGAAATTTACAGTTGACTCCCTTTAGAGTAGCAAAGGCCATATGTACACGCATGTTTTGCGTGAAATATTTTTGTGACTTGTACCCGTAAAATTACAAAATGAATGAATCGTTTTGAAGGTTGGCTCAAGCCTGCCCTAAATAACAAAACAGATAGCAAAGGCAAGAAGAGAATGGGAAGTAAAATGGCAGGCAAATGACATGTGATGACTGACACAAGACTGATGTTTTTTCTTCTTTCATTTGCCCAAAGGCAATCAGCAATGGAAATGAGTGGAGTGGGTACTTTCAGTATAAACTTTACATACTCTTGCTTATGGGTTTGTGAAACATTTATTCATCAGAAATACAGTCAAAAAGAAAGAAATACATCAGCACACATACATTTGTAAATATGCACGTATGTTTGTACATATATACATAAATAATTCAAAAGCCTTTCAAAAAGATTAGAAGAGGAGGAAAACGAACGAAAAGTAAAGATCCGGTATTAAAAAGCTTGTTAAGAAGCAAGATTAAATAGATTTATTTCTAAGAAATTAATATCGAATCAATGTCAATTTTTATGTCATTTCTGTTTCCTTTTATATACACATGTATACCCAGTGAGGGTGAGCTGGTGATATAAAAGAGGGAGAGAGAGAGAGGGAGAGAGATAGAGAGAGAGAGAGCGAGCAAATGGGGAGGGGGTGGGGTGGAATGAAAACAATAAAATGTCTTCAATTAGCATAATAACCATAAAATCGTTAATATTACAAAAAGGTAATAAAACCAGCTGTTATTTTTGGCTTAAAAACACTTTGCTACACAAACAATTAATGCTCGCATAACCGCGTTGTTGTCATTGCGACTGACGATGGCGGAGGATATAAAAATATTTGAAGGCAACAAAATTTATTAAGCAAGTAATTTGCCTGATAATTGAAAATTTATGTTAAAGTGGAGTTTTTTCTTTTTTAAATTTCAATTTCCTTCCGCTTACAAAATATTTATAAATAAAACAAAAATTTTGATTGCATATAAAACTCGAGACATTTTTTTTATTACCTTTTAACACTTGACTCTACCGCTTAAGCCGCCCACACTGTAAAAACTCTCGTACTTAAATTTTTTTTTCATTATGTATTTCAATCGATTTTGTACGAGTGAGTGAGCCAAGCAATGGAATTTTAATACAATTTTACGATGCAGATAAATTCAAAAATATTTCGTTATTGGTTTGGGTTTAGTTGCCATTTGCGATTTCAATTTTAAAATTGATGGCAAACATAAAAGCCACTCTAGCAATTTTAATGTTACCTTTGCATACTATCCCTTTCGAGTGGTTAATTTCAGTATTTATTCTTTTGATCAAACGAATAGTTGGAGAGTGTGTCTGCTTGCGTGTGTGTGGGTTTAAGAGACCCAGTCGGATTTTTATTAGCTAGCTCAAAATATGAGTTACTTTTTGATAACTCATTTACAACTAGCTACTGAACTAATTCATAAATGATACAGATGTGACTCAGTTCTTTTTTACACAACTGTCTTCTTCCCGATAAGTATTGAACTAACTTTAAGCTAACTCAAAGCTGATTTAGAGATGAGTCAAAGCTCAGAGAGAAGATGTCAGCATAAAATTCATGCTTATGTTAACTCTGTGCCGTTCATATTTTATATGGCGTGATGGCAAAGTGTTAAGTATGATGGCTGACAAACAAATTGATCACGGTTCGATACCCGTTCTCGTTTCTTAAAAAATAATTTAAAATTGTTTAAACTTTAAGCTGACTAAAAATGTTAATAAATAACAAGTTAAGTTAATCATAATTAACTAAAAATAAAACTTTCTTTTTATATATTTTTTATTTGGCACAAGCTAACTCATAATGAGCTAACTCATGGTTAGTTTAAAACTGATGCACTCGTCCTGCGGCCACTCAATGCTAAAACTGATCACTTTTAACATGCAGAACGAGTGCCAATTTTGACCACATCTGACTAATTTTTGGCTGATAATTCAATAGCTTTAAGTTAACTCAAATTCCCACTGGGTAAGTGTGTGTGTTTGATTGTATTGATTTGTAGTTACATCTGTATATTGTTTGGTTAATCAAGCAGGATGTATCCAATAATCTCGAAAATTTATTATTGATTTTTTTACAAGGAAATATTTATTTAAAAATAAACAAAAAAATTGAACATTTTCGAATTCATAAAGGTTTAGTTGTTTTCTAGGAAAAGTTATTTTCTGAAAACTTTTTATATGTCAGGGTTCTTTCTTTAAAATATTTTAGAGATATTATTCATAATGAGTTTATTTTCTTAATCGAACAAGATTTGACTTCTCCATTAGCAGAACTAAGGAACTGGACTAAGGTTGGTAGAAAAGGCAAAATTTTAATTTTTTTTCAAATGTTTCCTAAACTGTAAGCAGTATTGCCAGAAGTAGGGGAAAATCCTTACATGTAGGCATTTTTGATACTAAAATAGAAGTGTAAGGAAAATCGGACCTAATTTTTATATTCCCCGATATACAGGGATTTTTTCGTCATGTCGCATTATTTATGAAATAAATGCAAACATAACATTTTTTTTTAGTAATACTGTCTTTTTAAAAATGTTCTTTTAGTTAAAATCGCTTAAAAATATATTTCCAGAGTTGTTTGTGGTGTAAAAATGTGGCGGCACTAATATGTATGTATGTATATGCCAAGGCGAATTCATAAATTCATATACCAGGTAGTGCCAAGCTTGCAACAACCAAATCTGCCTATGACTTTATTGCAATGAATATTGACAAATCAAGCATCCTACAAATTTTATTGCAATGAAATTTGACAAGCCAAAATTCCTAAAAAAAACTGCTGTTAACTTGACACCTTCTGGTACATGAATTCGCTTTGGTATATGCTTTTTCTAAGATGTCATTCAATGTTGAAAGATGACTTGAATTTATCCTTTAATATTTTATTTGAAAAGAACTATTCATTTTAATTTTTTAAAAATTTTATGTTGTTTTAATTGAATTTAATTAAAAGTACATATGTGCCTCAATTATGAAAGTGGTCTAAGTCATATATTTCCATGATCGAAATATTTCGCAGATTACATTTTAACAAATTAAAAAGTATTTTTATATTATGCAGCATTTTAATTAAGAGTTGTACTAGTCTCGATTTATATAAATTTATTTAATAATTTTTAAATATTTATGGAAGTTCTTAAAAGATTTAATTGATGTTTCGAATCAAAAATGTACATGACTTAGACTACTTTCATAATTAAGGGCACATATGTATGTATTGTTATTTTTAATTTTTTTTTACTTATTTTTTTTTTTACAAAAGCTTTAATAAACATACATTTATATTTTTTTATAACTAATCCTACGTCTATACCTGATATATTTTTATAATGACAAATGTCTAATTCCATATAGGAAAAACAGCTAACATAAAGAAAATTATTTTTCAATATAAAATTTGACTTTTGTTATGATAAAAGTATATCAGGTATAGTCGTAGGGTAAAGGTTTTCTTATATTTTAATGACAAAAATGAGTAGAGATTTTTGTAGGGGAAAATTTTTTTACGTGTAGGGAAAAATCAGATTTTGTTTTGCATGTGTAGTTTTTATTTTTCGAAAAAACTGCTGGCAATACTAACTGTAAGCAACAACCCATAGATAGAAAAAAAAATTCACTTGCAAGAAATCCTTTTATCTGATCAAAAACTGATCAGCTTGGCATCGGTTTTAATTTTTCATTAACCTTAGGTTGTCCACTTTGGGGCTTTGTGGCTCCGTCCCCGTTAAAGCTATATAGCCCAAATTCCTGACTTAAGCTTAAGCTGTGACACCTTCTCAAATGCTGTATTTTCATATTTTCATAACCGACAGCTAGCTTAGAAACTGCAAAATCCCTACTGTGAATTGGGTACTTTAGGCCCCACTAGGCACCAGAAGGCACCGTCGGATCGAGCTAATAAATTAGGACCGCATTTATGGCAGCAAACCTCATATTTTAGACAGCGTACATACATCAATTGAAGAAAAAATAAAAAATAAAAAATAAATTTTTTGCAAGCCGTCCAATGTATGTACATACATATCGTTACCTTAATATAGGAAGGCCCTAACTAATTATTTTTTTTTTAGATCGAGTTTTTTGCATAATTCGATAAAAAACATCTATTGTGGCGAAAAATGCAAAAATTATGATTTTGAAAAAATAATGAGTAACGATATGTACGCACATATGTATGTACATATACACTGAAGCGATAAGTGTCTTATAAGTTGACGATAATAAGCAACACTGTTATTTTGGCTTTAATGTTCTTTTTTCGTAAATATTGCAACACCTTTTAAAGGTTCTACTAAATTAATTTATTTGCCATATTTTATTTAACTTATACACACACATCCATATGTACGAGTACATACACACATAGTTCATACCCAGTCAGCATGTGGAAGATTGTTGCACCAAACTGAGTCTCTTTCGATTCGAAAATGAATCCCAGAAATTCTTAGAAAGCGATTTGTTTAAAAAACAAAAACAAACAGCAAGCTCGTGCAATAAAATCAAGAAAATATAAAAATATAAAAATTTAAAGCAAAAAAAAAAAAAAACTGTGAATGTAAATACTCACAAACTGTCTCGAAAGTGAATCGAAATTGATCAGAAATGCGAGTCATAAAACACTCTTTTAGAAGACTCGCGGCTAGGGTACCATTGAACAGTCATTTTCGACTCGAAAACGAGCGCATAAATGCTTATTTTAATCGTGCGGAGGAGTCGAAAAAGACTCGAATATGATCATTAATTTCATAAAATGCTGACTGGGTACATACAAATAGAATTTTAAACATTACACTTCAAAAGTTGTGTTCATGGCACTATTTTTTTTACTCCTAAAAAATCACCTCAAATGTCGATTGAAAGCTTTGTTCACAAATATTTGGCCATTTCAGTTGTTCATTTGGAGAATTCCACTTACATACATAAATTGACTGTAAAAATTTCCTCAAAAACAGTAAAAATTTTTCAATAAAATGCAAAGTTTGTATTAAAAATTAATTGCGTCATATAATAAAAATTTCTTATTGTCAGTTGTTTTTTTTTTTGTATTTTTCATTATTAACCAAAAATAATAACATTTGTTATTTGTGCTGATTTCTGATATAAAAATTTTTATGAAATTTTTAACATATTTTTGTCATTGATTCAGCAGATTTTCACTTGTTGACCCAGTTTAATTTCGACTTGTTATTGAAATTTGTTGCTGTTTTTTGTTCGAAAATAAAACAAATAAAAATTATCAAGTGCGCAAATATTGTGTGACTGACTGAATTCATGACTTGTTTCATCCCATCGATTCTTGTTAAGTTTTGTTTTTCTTTTCAATATTCGTGTGTGAAAAATACTTTTAATTAATTTGTATGTGAAGTTTTATTTGTATTTGTGTGGTGTAGTGTTTATATGTTTGCAGTTTTAATTGCTGGTGTTTAACCCAGTTTTGCTGGAATTTAAATAATTATTTTTCAGCATAAGAGTGAAATTATCATTAAGATCTTGGATAATCAAAAATATACAAAGATGTGCCCATTAGTATAAAAGTGTTCAAATTCAAATATTTTTTTTTTGTTAAAAATATTTGGAACAAATTAAAGAATATTTTTATGTTATGTTAAATTTAAATTTTGTTGTTGTATTAGTGCTACATAGTGAATATTTATTTAAGATTTTTTTTTTATTAAAAGTGTATGTGACTTACACGCAAAGAAAAGATATGGTTGGAGAATGGTTGAGAAAACAATATTATGTTCTCTGAAACAAATGTGTGGTCGTTGAAAACTAGTTATTGTTATTTTAAACATTTATTTTGTTACGATAAAAAATGTAATGTTTGAATTTAATAATTACATTATCACATCCATAAAAAAGTGTGATATGGTTAGAGTTTAACAATAAAGTTTTGTTAAAAATTTGTGACTACAACACAATTTGTATTATTATTTAAAAATAATATGATGTAAATAACAATATAATGTTATCAAAAACCATACTATGGTAAGTTTAAAAAAAATGTTTTTCAGAAACATCTGTCAGTTCAGTATTTCAGTATTATATTAAATAATGCTGTGGTCGTATTTAACAATATTAATATAGTATTAGATCATAGTATGGTGAGTCTCAATTATATTTTAGTCCCATCTAACAATATTGTTGTCATATTTCCAATACTAAGATTAGGTGTAATAAAGCTCATTGTATTTGTAGATATTATTATTATTAACTCAGATAATAACATTATTAAAGTTTGCTTTTCCATTAACAATAATATGATTTGACTGCAACCATATAATTCAATCATAGTGTGTTGCTGTTTGATTATGGTTACCTCAACCATATTTTTTCTTTGCGTGTGTACCATTTCCATAATTATGGGCATAGGTTTTTGCTTTTGCATCTAATTTCAAAGAATCTGTAAAATTCTAAAAAATAATTAAACCGAGTTTTATGAAGTAATTTAATCTGTTCAAATGACAAATTCGCCTCTGAGCAAACAGGGAAAGACAAACAAAACAGACTTGAAAACTGAAATGATAAAACCATTACTCACACACACACACACACTTTTAAATTAAAAGGAGCATATTTATTGCATTAAGAAATAAAGTTGTGAAAACAGATTTGGTGTGTGCATAATTCATAATTATCCTGGATGAATGTTAAATTTAAAACAACAACTTGGAACAGAAATCAAGTCTTTAGACTGCAACCACAGCGAATATACGCTGCCGTTTAGCACGATGATGATGATGCTGATGAAAGAGAATGTTTAACTAGCAGCAACAAACTTGCAACACAGCAAAATCAACAGCATAGCATGGCTAAAGAAACTGTGAGTGAAATTGAAGCAGTGACTGACTGACATTTAACCAACCGAGCGCAAGAGGAAATTATGCGACAATTAATGCAATAAAACTTTCCATTTTTTTTTTTTTTTTTGCTTTACAGTGTTTTGCATTTTTTAAGCATTTTGTCACTTGGAAAAACATTTCACTGATTCTGGAAAATCATCAGGGGGAGAAAGAGAGAGCGAGAGAGAGAGACACAGAGAGAGAGAGAGAGAGAGAGAAATAAAATATTTACATGTAAATAAAAATAAAGATAAAACGTGTAAAAACTTAGAATAAAATTATGATAAAGTTGTTTTAAGTAAAATGCAGATGTAAAACAATTCTGTTTCTAGTGGGGGGAGAGCGAAGTGTCTGCATTGGAAAAAAAAAAAAATAGAATGACACCACGGAGTTTTTATATATTTAAATGAAGTTCTTGGTATCTCTTAATTAACATTTAATATTTTAAATGCAATTTTTCCCTTTTGTAAAATGAGAAATGTGCAAAGTAGGCGAAACAAAAGCAAAAGCTGAACTTGTTGCAACAACTTTACACAAAAAGTTTTAAAAAACGTTTAAATGCTTTAATTGAAAATGAAAAGTATGTTTATGTATGACATTAAATCGCAGATGCCACAACAACAAGCATTAACTAGAGACTGCAGCAGGAGCAAGTTTAATTACCAGCAAAATATGAGAAGGAGTAAGAGAAAAATTTATAAAACGCAATCTGTTTTTTTTTTCATTCTTGCCATAATTCGTTTTAATGCGAAATTTTAATAAATGAATAAACAATATTTACACGCATATGAAAAACTAGTGTTATAAAAATACATAAAACGAGCAGCATGGAATTTAGAGCTGAGGGGTGAAAAAACCTTCTATGGGGCCTCATTTGTGTAGTATCGAACCGAGTATCGTTATATTAATTCGTTTGCAGTAACGTCAATGTCATTATATAATTAATTTTTCACAAATGTGTTCAGCTATTTTAATCACCATTTAATTTTATATCAGGTGGCATCTCTGAAAAGATTTTCTTTTCCAAAGAAGCGACATGCATAAAGAAGAATAATCAAAATACTAATGTTCCAATCTTGGTCGACGATTGTTTCGTCTTGTCTATGGACGCAAAAAAGGCAGCAGTTTGGATTCTTTAAAGCAATTATTATTTGTTGTCTATGCCAGAAGGTTCGTGTATTTGCTTTATGATTTTGTTCCAACATATAATTTTTCATACATTTTTCAAACTTTAATTTAATTTTTATGTTTTAAAAACATGGCTATAATATTTTTATTTTTCATTATCAAAGACAGTAACCTTTTTTGAAGAAAGTAATTCAGAGAATTCAAACAAAAACGTCTTAAAACTTCTTACTGAATTGGGGCATAAATAAAATTGAGCTTGTAATTTTAATTTTTTTTTTTACTTCAACCGACAGCGAATATCGTTGAAACGATTATGTTACTGGATAGCAAAGTGTATAAGTTTATTTATAGAAGCGATATGATTATTGTAAGAAAAGTTATTCAATACAGTAACAGTTACAGATGTCTTTTATGTGTATGTGCTCGTACTTAAAAGGCGGCTAAGGACTAGTCGCCTCAACTGCAGGTTTTCTGAATTTAAAAAACAATTTATAAACCCTGCGGGTTAAATCCCTCCAAGACAATTAGAGGAATATCTGCTCCTTCTATAAAAATTTAGTAGCGATTAGGCTATGTATAGATATGTGCGTGAAGATAAATTTTAAAATTATAAATAATAAAAATTAGTTTTTTTTTCACAAAATGGGATTGATAACAGATTTTGACAGCAAAATTAATCAAAAATTTAAGCCGAGATTCTACTATATGCCTCCTTTATTTACATATAATATTTAATACCTTCAAGAACACGAAAAGTCCACATCTTAACCCACAGCCATAATATGGATTTCGTTAATTTTTTCAAAACATCATAGGAGATGGGGAGAAAAGGAATATTGGAGGAGGATCCTGGATGTCTATAGTTTAATGTTCAATAGTAGAAAGTCATAACAGCCTGTTTAAAGCGCAATTGCAAGTGTTACCGTTTCATTGTCTTCCTTACAAAAATGCTTCCAGCAAGCAAAAATTTTTAATGGAGAAGATCTTCAGAAGCCCTATACATTTAAGGGCCTTTGTTTTTTTTCTACTGCCGAGGTATGGTCACCCACATATTTGCAGCTTCATACATTATTTATGTAAACGGAAAACATATATAAATATCCAATGAGCATTCTACATCAAATTCAGTTAGAGTCCAAGATTAGCCAAATTCATCTAGAATAGTTCAGGAAATTTTTCAAATATACAGCATGAGAGAAACCTACAAAAAGTTTGAAGTAAGGTCTAGAAAATATTCAACATTTTTTTAAAATTCCAAAAAAAATTCTACTTTTTGGGAATCTATTTACGAATGATTTAATGTTATAGCCTATATCCCAACATATATTGGAAATGACAATGAAATATTTATAAAAATTTGTTTTTTTTCCAATATAAATTGTAAGTCGAAAGTTTTCTTTCGCAGTTGGGAAATAGACCATTAGAGTATGAGAAACTGCTTAGTTTTAAAAATCTTCGAACTTATCTTGGTGGTGGTTAGTTGTTTTCTATGCTTGCAACCCTCTCTTACAACTTTACAAAAGTGAATAAAAGAAAAAAAATAATAGCAGTAAAGGGCCTCCTAATGAGAGGTTTTATTTTGATTTGTAAAAAACAAAAATTTTTAAACGAAACCATCTGATATTTATGATTTGATAAGGCTAAAGTTTGTAACGCTCTGTAAGCCAAATAAAAAAAATCTGAGGTAATTTTATTAATATAATAGGAAAAAATACCAGCCCAATAAACATCGTGGCAGCTTGCAGCACAGAAAAAAATGATTTTGATATTTGAATACGAAAAACGTCGATTCAATAAAAAAATCTTTCGAATTTTCTGTGATGACGATTTTTGCATTATTGATAAATAAAATTGTATGTAAAAAAAAATATCCCAAATATGTTTGGGATGAGTCGAACCGGCAATCTCTTGACTAATGAACTAACGTACTTACCACTCAGCTAAAGAGCAAATCATTATTGAATAAGCAAATAATGAATAGAAGCGAAACATGATTTCTTATGTGCGCATTGTCTTGATATAATCTAAAAATAACTTTGTTGAGTAAAACAAAAAAAAAAAAAAAAAACAAGCCACGACGTTTTTCGGCTTCTTGTCCGAATTCACACGTATACAACACGAGCAATGAAAAAAAACAACAACATCACCACAAGATCACGTTGAGTCAATCAACAAGCAAGGAAAACACCAACACAAACAAATGAAATTAAATGATATTTTAAAATGTGCGGAATTGATAAATATAATATTCAAGTTAATAACAAATATTATTGAAATAATAAATTTTATTCAATAACATGGTTTTATTGAAAACAATTCTTGTGTATTTTTTTCTGTGAAAATGAAATTTTCCATCACTAATTCCCGAAATTGCATCATCAATTGAATCATCTTCCACTTAGCCCTAAAGAAAAAGTTAGAGATGTTAAATCACACGCTCTCGTTTTCCAATTGTAATGTCCTCTTCGAGAAATCAATGTCTTATAATTTTGGGCCCATAAAATCATGAGTCATCGTTAGACAGTACAATCTATTCACCGTAATAGTTGCTCCAGCCTCATTTTCGAGAAATTAAGAACCAATCACCCCGCAGGACCAAAAGCCTTCTCAAACAGTCTCATATTGCAGATGAAGAGACTTTTCAACAATAGTTCTTGTAATTTCCGAGTGCCAAATACGGCAGTTCTTCTTGTTATTGTAGCTTTAAAGGTTTAAATGGGTGATGAAACTCCGCATCAGTTTGAAAACTGAAGTCTTTATGTAAAGTAGGGTAGGTTAAATTGTTTTTGGAGTGTCCAAAGAGAAATGGGCAAACACTATGGACCACGACAGCAATATTCTAAATTTTTTTTGCGCAACGTAGAAAAAATTGATTTTTGAAATTAATAACCTATCCCAACAGCTCAAAATTTCCCACCAGTTTCACAATTTTTGGACCAGACGACACACAAATTCTTTATCTTGTTGAGGCGTATATCGTTTTATTCTGTTGAAATGGCGGGCTATTCAAAATAAAACAACACCGTTTTATATATATTTTTAAAACATACAAATAAGAGTTAAACAGCATTCAGAGAGCATTTTCTATGAGATTTACTTAAATAGTTCTAGAATCGGAATGTTTGCTGGGGTACACACATATTCATGCATAATACATACGTATGAACTATGTATATGTATAAAAATTGTTATTGTATATCCTGCAATTATGAAAGAATGAATGAAAATTATGTTGAATGTAACAATACGATATATGCAACACAATGAAAATGATGATGACGATGACGATGGTGTGGCATTGCATAGCGGTGCTGGTGATGCTGAAGCAGATGCTTTTAATTACAGCATCAAGTGATGGCAAGAGTGCAACCATATACGAGTGAGAGTGTATTATACGAGTATGTACATATGTATGTATGCGAGGCAGTAAAAGTACAAACTGCGGCCTTTAAAATAACTGCCATTTCTGCGATTATCACTGTCCGAAAAATATTTTTTATTAAAGTTTATTATAGCTGTATTTCTTGTTTTATGTAAAATAACATAAATAAAATGTTAAAGGACTGAATAACGCTAGTCACAAGTAGAAATAAGTGTAACTCTACAGGAGAAGGTAAAAACTTAATGGTAGACAGTACACTTGTTTTCAAAGCGTTATTTTTTATATTATTGCAATAAATTTTTGTGACAAGGTGTATTTGTGGGAAATGTATTGGAATCGCTGAAAAACTCAATTTCGCGAAAATACGAGTTAGGTCCTTTCTACTAGTGACCATTGATATCGACAAAAACCGTATTCAAATTTTAAAGGACGTGATGTCTGATTAATATTAATATTTTAGGAAACAAAAACACAAGCTTTCCATTATTAACTGATATTGTAATAAACAGATATGGATACAGATTTTCCATTTAATTTAGTTTTTAGTTTAGAATTTTGTTTTATATAAAATAGTTAAGGTTCGCATTGTGTTTATGAACATTAGGGGTATAACCAATTTTTTTGGCATAGTATCATGAGGTCAGCCATGTCCTGGTAATCACGAAAATCATAATCTTTTGTAATTTTTCTCAAAAAAGTTCATGCCCCAATTGGTTTTTCAAAACACTTAAAGCACGGACTCGAACTAACAAAAATATTATTTTACATAATCTAAAATTATTTCGAGGCTTTCTTAATGCAATATTAAATATCGCGGTTGGTGCGTGAACTTTTTTGACCTTAGCGAGTAGTTTTTATGCTCTATCGGACTGTGCTATGCCAATTTTGATATATCAAAATTTTTTTAAAAAGTTATATCCCTAATGTACATGTATTTATAACTATTCCTAAGAGCAATCTTTTGTAATATTATTTTAATATTTGTTAAAAAATTTAGTTAATTTATAATTTTTATTTGCTGTTATTATACCCTTTGCCAAAAAATGGTAGAAGGGTATATATAGGTTTGTCATTCCATTTGTAATTTCTAGAATATTAATAAGCGAGCCATAAAGTATATATATTCTGGATCCTTATGCATAGGGAAGGCGAATAAGTGATGTCCGTCTGTCTGTCTGTCCGTCTGTCTGTAGGTGAAATCGGGTTTCCGAAGCTCCCAGAAAAGCTTGAGACTTCGTTCTTGGACTGGTGTGTCAGAAATGGTTGAAATAAGATTGTTATTGAAAATCAGCAAAATCGAGCAGGCGGTTTCAGAGTTGGGAAGCTTAAACTTCATTTTGCCATACAAAATAACTACCGAAAACTAGTTATTATTATTTTTTTATTAAATAAACTGATTTTATACTTCAGTATGAATAAAATTAATATTTCTTAATAAAAAAAATATAAAAAAAAATTAAAAAAATGAAATAGATGTTTCCAGGGTTGGAAAACTTTAACTTTTTTATACAAAGTTATACAAAATTAATTTACTAAAAGAAATTTTTCCTTTTTCCTATAAATTAAATATATCTTATATTCTAAGGAGAAAGAGATTGGGTTAAAAAATCAGAAAAATCAAAAAGGATAATTCCAGGGTTGGGAAACTTATAATTTTTGTGATATAAAAAATTAACTACCGTAAACTAATTTTTATATGTTTTTATTAAATTAGCTTATTTTATACTTAAGTACAAATTAAATTTGTATTTTAAATTAAAAAAGAAAGTTAAAAAAAATTAAAAAGACGTTTCCAGGGTAGGAAAACTTAAATTTTTTTTCTTATACAAAAGTAGCTTACTAAAACATATTTTTTCTTTTTCTCTATAAATTAAATATATCGTAGATTCTTAAAAGAAAGAGACTGGCATAACAAATCAGAAACATCAAAAAGGATGATTCCAGGGTTGGGAAACTTACACTTTTTGTAATATATAAAAGTAACTAGGTCTTACTATTTTTTTTTATTTTTTAATTAAATTAACTTATTTTATACTGCAGTACACATTTAATTGATATTAAAAATTAAAAAAAAGTTTTACACATGAAAAAGACATTTCCAGGGTTGGAAAACTTTAACTTTTTTCTTATACAAAAATAACTTACTAAAACAAATTTTTTCTTTTTCTCTATATATTAAACATAGCTTATACTCTTAAAAGGAATATATTGGTGTACGAAATCTGAAAAATCAAAAAGAACGGTTCCAGGGCTGGAAAACTTACACTTTTTGTGATATATAATATTAACTACCGAAAACTAATTTTTATTTTTTTTTATAAAATTAACTTATTTTATACTTCAGTACGAATGAATTTGGTATTTCGAATTAAAAAAAAAATTAAATCAACGTTTCCAGGGTTGGAAACCCTTATTTTTTATGCAAAAGTAACTTGCTAAAACAAATTTTTCCTTTTTTTAATATAAATTAAACATATCTTACATTCTTAAAAAAACATTGTTGTTAAGAATACAGAAAAATCAAAAAGGGGGATTCCAGGGTTGGGAAACTTACACTCTTTGTGATATAAAAAATTAGCTACCGAAAATTAATTTTTATTTTTTTTATTAAATAAACTTATTTTATGCTTGAGTACGAATAAAATTGGTATTTAAAATAAAAAAACCATTGAAAAATTAAAAAGACGATTCCAGGGTTGGAAAACTTTAACTTTTTTGTACAAAAGTAACTTACTAAAACAAATTTTTCCTTTTTTCTATGAATTAAACATATTTTAAATTCTTAAAAGAAAGAGATTGGTGTAAGAAATCAGAAAAATCAAAAAGAATGATCTCAGGGTTGGGAAACTTACACTTTTTGTGATATATAAAAGTAACTAAGTCTAATTAATTTTTATCTTTTCCTTTATAGATTATACATATTTTACGTTTTGGAAAGAAAAGTTTGGTGTAGAAAATTATAAAAATAAAAACCACAGCTCCAGACCTGGAAACTTTGAGCTTTTTTCTGGATATTAAAGTAACTAAATAAAACATTTTTTTTAAATTTCCTTTTTTCTTTTTTTACTTAACACACTTTCTATATTTTTTTAAGAACTACTAGATTGATAAAAGAAATCAGAAAAATCTAATATAATGATTCTAGGATTTGAAAAATTTATTTTTTTTGTAGATAAAAGTAACTAGGTCAAATTATTTTTTCTTTTTATTTATACTTTATGTATATGCTTATGTATGTATCTCTACACTACATAAAAACACTTTGGTAAAGGGTATATAAGATTCGGCACAGCCGAATATAGCACTCTTACTTGTTTAATTTAATGCGTGCTCCTATTATCTTGTGTCATAATAGCATCAATTTAGGGCGTAATTTTATATGAAGACTTTAATTAAAGTGCGGTTTTGAGCAAAATAATTTATTCAGTCTGTCACATTTTAATGTTTCCGCTCTTTTTGTAGTTTCTTTATTCGCTGTTAAGGTTCATTACAATTGCCGCTTCTATTATATTTTTGCTATTATTGTTATTGATAATTATTGGACAATGAGAAAGCGGTGTTAAGTGTAGCAAATTATGTATATGCGTCAATTTTATGCTCTAATTGTGCCATTTTTAATTATGATTTTTACAATATGCATACATATGTATGTATGTATGTATGTTGCATACGACAATCCACCTCCAAACTCCGCATTCACCATACAACCACTGTTGCCAGAATTGACGATTTCTCTGCATTTTGACGATTTTCACCTCTCAAAATACTCTAGTGACGATTTTAGGTCCAGAAATGACGATTTTTCTAAATTTAATATATATGGCAACTTTTTTTAGTATTGCATTTTTCGAGTTGGTTTTTTCGTGTGTTATAATTTTTGTGTTCAAAATGTTAAATTCTGATATTTATACACAAAATGTATAACAAAAATGCTAATTATTTTTTTATAAATTATCTGTTTTAAAAGTAAATATGTATGTGAATTCTGATTTCATTTTAAGTTTTTTTAACTTTTATTTTTAATTTTAATGGATTTCATGTTTAGGTAATATACATATGTATATTTAATGTATATGTGTATATTTGTTGAAAGTATAGTTAATAAGTTTGAATAATTGTAATAGTTTTTGTAATAAAACAATTAAAATAGAAAATATTTTTGATTTGACGTTTTTTGACGATTTTCTAAAATGACTTGACGATTTTGACGATTTTTTGCACAGAAATCTGTAGATTTTGACGATTTCACCCCTAGAAGTTCTGGCAACAGTGCATACAACCGTACTCACTCTCTCACACACGCACACACGTACCACATAAATATGCGTAAATAATACATTAATAATAACAATGTTACCATTTTGGTATTTTTTTGGAGAGAAATACACTATTATTGCCGTAATCAGAAAAAAAATGTTGGTACACAAGGAGTTGACAAAACGAATTTTGTATGGAAATTTGTTTATTAAACGTTTTATAAACATAAATTATTTTTTATGAATACGGCCGCTAAGAATTATCAGAATATTTCAATTTTACTTAGGATTTCAATTAAGTATTTTTTGTTACATAAAAAAACAATTTTACCATTTTGGAAGAAATATTAGACTTGTGTTTGGATTTCGATTTTTTTTTTTTTGAGGATGAAAATATCGTGTCACATTGATATAGGGTATTTCGTAAACAAACGAATTTAACAGCCTGTTTGTGTAAGACGTTTACGATGGAAATCTCGACGTTTATGTAATAGATTAAAGAAAAGTTGTACAAGTTTCCTTTAATTTATTACAAAAAACGCCAAGATTTCTAACGTCAACGTCTTACACAAACAAGGGTAAATGAGAGTTTCATTATTTTGAACTAAATTAAGATATAAATTGGCGGGATGAGCTACACCCAAGTGTTGGTTTTTATTAAAGAAGATTTGCTACAAATAATGATTTATTATGAAATGTACTAACGTACCTCCGGTACAGCATATTCGAAGGGATAATTCGAGCCTTTATAAAATTTAGATGTTGTACATTTGTTATGTGCAAAAGGTATTACACTATAGTTTTTGTTTTGTCTTTAATAATTAAAGTTTTATGTAGAATATCTTATCAGCACTTTCTCTTGTATGCTTTTAAGCTAATATTACCCGGAAGCTTTTAATAGTTATCGCGTGTTATTTTCATAGAAAACATTTGTATTAGGGGAGTTCAAATTGTATTTGCGTAACATTACGTAGGTAAAAATTCTACATGGCCGTGGAGGTCAATTAATACTTTTTACATGGTATGATGTCAGTCAAAAATTAGACATTACCATCTAAACTATTTGCCATATAATAACTTACTTTTTAGATAGCCAAATTGAAGTACTCGCTTAATGTGTTTTACATTACGAAAATTTTTAAATAAATTATAAATTATTCTAAATTGCCTACTTATTTATTTTAAACTAAATATAAGTACTTAGATTTTTGAAAATAATTATTTAAATATAAGTAGTTCTAAATATTTATTTTTTCATTTACGGTTTTAATAAAAATTCATGAATCAAAGCAATTGAAATTTTTCTAAATATAGTATTTATAAGTAACAATAGAGGCACTGATACGAACAAAATATAACCCACTTCAATTGAGTTTATAAAAGAAATTTTACAAAATGGTGTATTTCGTAATAAAACAATAGGTTTTTTTTTAAATTATTTAAAGTTTTCTTAAAAGTTATTATATGTATACTTAATCAAACTGAGTTTTTAACCAAGACCTTCCATTTACTCAAACAACGGCATATTTAAAAAAAAATAGTTCAATCAAGAAAAAAATAACTTTCCCACAACGGAAAATATAATTAATTCCTACAATAAACAATATAACTACTTCTCAAGAATCGATAATTTTAGTCTCACGCCTTGTTAAAATCATTAAGTTGGTAATCCAGTAAGGAACAGCTTCCACCAAAAATGCTTAATTCCAAACTCGATTACCTTTTTTGAAATTTTTTGCTGGGTAATTATGGAGAAAATAAAAATTCATACCTAAGTTCAAAACTTTTATTTAAACACTAAAAATTCATATCTTTTCCTACGAAGCTCTGTTACGTATTCTATGGGTTCTTTGAAGAAACAAATTGAAAAAAAAAAAACAAATCGTTAGCTGAAATTTAAAAGCCATGTAGCTAAAAATAAATTCAAAAATGCAATTTTTGCTTACTATTTTTGTATTATATCAAAACGCATTCTTCCCACGAGTTTCAAACTTCTGTCTTAGTTAAGAAACTGTGCCATTATAAGCAAAACTATAAAAACTCAACAATGTTCACTAGAGCAAATTTGTAAAGTTTTTTCTTTCTCTTGTAAAATTAAAAAGTAACGTAGTTACATGGATTTTCTTTTAAACTAAGGATATATTAATTTTTTTTGGTCTTAAAGGTATTTACATAAAAAATTTTTACTGAGAGCTTATATAGCAAACGAAAACAATTTTTTGTATACTCTTGTTGTAAATTCTCGCAAGAAGTTTTTTTCCAGATCCTTAAATTAAATAAAATAAAATAATATAAAACAAAGCAAACTAAAATAAAAATAAAAAAAATAAAAAAAAATAAAAAAAAATAAAATAAAATAAAACAATATAAAGTAAAATGAAATAAAATAAAATAAAACAAACCAAAATAAAATAAAATAAAATTAAATTAAATTAAATTAAATTAATTTAAATTAAATTAAATTAAATTAAATTAAATTAAATTAAATTAAATTAAATTAAATTAAATTAAATTAAATTAAATAAAATAAAATAAAATCAAATAAAATAAAATAAAATAAAATAAAATAAAATAATATAAAATTATATAAAATAAAATAAAATAAAATAAAATAAAATAAAATAAAATCAAATAAAATAAAATAAAATAAAATAAAATAATATAAAATTATATAAAATAAAATAAAATAAAATAAAATAAAATAAAATAAAATAAAATAAAGTAAAATTAAATAAATTAAAATGAAATAAAATAAAGTAAAATTAAATAAAATAAAATGAAAATGGAGCTGAAAACACAAAATTTTTTTATAATCTTCAATGAAGCTCCTTGCGTTTCCATTTTTAATTCCCTATGAAATAGTATATTTTGTATATAAGTTCTACTTTTTTTTATAAACATATGGTCAAACTGAACAAATAATTGGTGACTGAATGTAGCGGTTAATAATAATAGGCCAAAGCGAATATGAGTGAGTTACGAGATGAAAGTGATGAAGTGTGCTTTGTTTTATTATTGGTAGATAAAAGTGTTTGAGCTTTATGCGAGCTTTAACTGCAGCTGCTTTTGTTTCCTGTTAATGATTCTGAGCACCAACAGATTTTGTAAATATTCATTTGTAATTACAAATTACTAATCCTACAGATAAGCACCTTACTTATAGCAGTCTATTTGCGGCAATAAGGAAAAAGTGCTCAAGTCATATTTTGTTGTTTTGTAGGAGAGCACTTTTAAGCTTTTAAGTCGATTTTTACAAATTGGTTTCTTTTACAGTTAAATTGGGGACTGTTATTTTGAACTAATTTTGTTTTAGGAAAATATCGTAGAACGTAGAACTTTATAAATAAGACATTCAATTGTAAATATACCAAAGTATAAGCTTAATTAAGCTCTTATTCCATATGAGATTATAAGTCGAAAATACATAAGCAGCAATTTATTGCGCTAAAACTTTCTGAGAAATCATACAAAATAGTTAAGATTATGCCCAGATATACATAGTTAGCCTCCAAGTTATGCCATTTCCAGCTTAAGTATGGTTCAAAGTTGGCGAGTGTCATGTGAGATAATGCAGAGTCTTTTATAATAAAAAAGAATGAGGCTTTAGATTTTTATATTTTTTTAGGCAAACAAAACAAAATTCCCTTGAAGGTAGTTGCAGATTCGTTACAACTGAATATAACACTGTCATTCATTCATTGTTCAGTTCATTTAATTTTTTTGCTGGTTTACTATTTTATAATTCGTAGCAAATGAGCGCTAAGCCAGCACTAAATAATTGTGGTTTTTACTAATGAAGTTGATTTATATGAATAGTATGTTTTGAAAGCAATTATGATCATAAAAAAGCCATGACACACAGTTCTTTGCAAGAATCAATTCAATTGTAAAAGTATTTAATTAAAATAAATATTGAATTAATTTTGATCATATTTTCTGTCAAATAACTTTTTCTTGACACTTAATTGTGTATTCAGTGAATTCAAATTGATGTTTCGTTTAAGAAAATTCTTCAAATTAGCTATTCAACTTTAGTTCTTCTTATTTAATTTGCTAACAAGAGAAGGTCAACAGACAACAATTTTCGTTTTGCCATATTTGAATAAAGTAAATGCCAAACAGTTGATTTTCATTACAGGGAAAATTTCATATTCCACTGCAATTTTAATTTTTTCTCTTTCTATTTCTATTTTTTTTTTTTTTTTTTTTGTACTCGATCCCAAAGCCAGACTGAATTCATTATTCCGCTTTGTGAAGCGTTCTTTAGCAAGTAGAAAATTTTTATATAAACTGAAAAAAATAATAGAAACAAGTTTTTACAAAAAAAATATTATGCAAAATTTCACATTATAAAGTAAAGAGAATAAATAATAATAATAATAAATAAATAAATATTATTTTATGGCGTGTGTATAAAAGAAATATCTCATGCCCAACATGTTGCTGGATAATAATCATGACAATAAAAATTTTATATTTAGAAGAAGGGGATTTCATTTTATTAAAGTTGTCTCGTTACTATTACATAAAATAGATTTTAAAAGAAGGCGAAATAAAATAAAATAAATAAATAAGTCTTCTTCAGCGAAACAAGCTTTACTATTCGGAATTATATGCTTCATAAAATTTATACATACATAAATCATAATTTTTCACTAAATAATAAAATAATAAAATAAGTAATTTGCGTGTTTGACTCGCAAAGGAAGGGCTTCCGTACGGACACTACGTATATAAAACTATACGAACTTTAGCCTGTCAAATCGAATATCTTACCTAACATCATTTTTTTTAATTTTAAGTACCTGCGATTTTTTTCGATTTTTTTTTTGGTTTTTAGCGAGTTATTTTAGTTTTAGGGCTGCTTCTTAGTTTCGTCGCTTTTTTCGTTTTTGGGATATTTTCGGTTTTTAATTTTTTCAGTTCTTGCGATTTGTTTTGGTTTTGGCGATTGGTTTTAGTTATAGTGATTTTTCTAGCCCCGACGTTTTTCGCCTTTGGTATTTTTTCGGTTTTTTAATTTTTTTCGTTGCTGGGTTTTTTCGTTTTTGGCAATTTTTTTGTTTTTAGCTATTTATTTGAAATTTGGCGATTTTTCTAGTCCTGACGCTTTTTTCGTTTTTGTGGTTTTTGCGGTTTTTTGGCTTTCTTTGATTTAGGCGTTTTTTTGTTTTTAATATTTTTTTTTATAATTTTAAGCGATTTAATTCAGTTTAGGTACTTTTTCTAAGTTTTGGCGCATATTTTCTTTTTTTTTGGATTTTTCGGTTTTTGCCTTTTTTTTCTTTTCTGGCGTGTTTTTCGCTTTTGCGATTTTTTGGTTTTAAGCGACTTATTTTAGTTTTAGCGATTTTTCTTGTTTTGGCGCTTTTTTCGTGTTGGCGATATTTACGGTTTTGTGCAATTTTTTTATTTTGGCATATTTTAGTTTTAGCGTTTTTGAAAATTTCAGAAGTTTGCCTCTTACGGTTTCCAAGATACAGCAAGCTGTCATAACTGGATAGTCAAAATTGCATTAATTGATAGGATACCTTTTAAATTTGATTTGTTAAATATCTTTGTTTATTGGCGTAGTCTGCATAAAAAATTTTAAATTTGTATCTTTATATAATTGTATATATATTACACAGGATTTCAACATGTTCCGTTGCCTTTAATTTTTAATTATCATATATATTGTAGCGGCTAAAGTTTTACATATTCTGCGAAAATTTCCAGACAGAAAGACGGACAGACTGAAATCGTAGCAAAAATATTACGGTTCCTTTTCACCTTTGTTGTACGAAATCCTAAACGCTACTTCAGTGCGACGAAACTTAAAATAATTTTGCCGAACTTTTACTTCAACCACGGCTTCGCATTAGTCTAAATAAGCGACCTTGGTCGAACACTAAATTCTGTTTACTAAATGTTGCATCAACTGAATGAGAATTGCAACTTAGTGCAGACTAATTTATGAAGGTATCACATAAATTAGTCTGACAGTATTAGTCTTTGTAAAGTTACCTTACAAAATTTTGAATAACTAAAAACAAAAAACTTTTGCCTTTGCTAAGGCTTTTACTATCACAAACAGTTTTGGCTTACGAGAACTTCAATTTAGCTAGAAAAAATATCTTGACCTTAGTTTTTAAAGTTCTATTTATATATAGAACTCTCCTTACATCTACATTCGCAGGAAAAAGAAAGCCAAAATGTTAAACTCAAACATGCAAAATAAAATTCTACTTGAACAGTGTACTCGTAGAAGTTGAAGTTTGTGTTAAGAATTTATTATTTATTTTTGTATTATTATTTACGTCTCTCAAATTAAAAATTTTTATTGTTAACGTTTGCATTCAATTTGATGCTGGTATTTCTTATTTTATTTTTATTGTTACAGCTACTGTTGAAAATGAATATTTTTACAAACATTTCATGTCTGTATTACAACACACTGCACCTAAAATAGCCCCCGCCATTTTTTTAAATTTTTGTTAGAATTTTTTTTTCAGAGAAAGAAAAAAAAAACATGAGTTTCTTTCATAAACTTGGGCATCATATGCTTTGTACTCGTAATTGTGACTTGAGTATGATTTTTCTCCCTCCATGATTTATTTACTTTTATTCACTTACTGCTCAAATGCATTCGCAGGCAGGCAGGCAGGCAGGCAGGGAGTTTGGCTGCCACATCTGTCATCATCTATTTTGTGAATTTGTGAATTTTATATGAATAGAAAATCTAAATTCTTGCTTAAATACCAGACTGAATGACGGACTGAATGGCTGCTCTTAAGTAAGTATTTGGCATAAGATTTTCTATGAATATTCGTAGAAAAGTAGAAAAGTAGATTTTACATTTGGTCTTGACTCAGAAATCAATTTGAAAAGCTTTTGTTAGATTTTTCTCAAAAAAAAAAAAAAAAAAAACAAAATTTCATAACATGATTATAACGAAATTCTTTTGAACTAAGTTTGTTGCTAGGGCAAAAAATATTTAAATAATCTTGTTGGCATTTGCTTTTTTTTTCACAAGAATGCACTTGTGTTGCAAGAGTTTTTATTACCACAACTAAAGATTAAGTTCTCTGAAATCAATTTATTCGAGATAAAAAATAAATATAATTAAACAGAAATTAAGTTGATTTTGTTGCTTGTTTGCGGTTGGTTTCAAACTTAAACAATCAATCCCACGTACGACAAAAAAAAATTCAAAACAAATAAAACTTAAAATCCATTATGCAACATGGTTTCATAGGAGTTTTGCAAAACATTGTTTATTGTTGCCAAAATAGAAACTAAACAAAGCTCAAACCAGACGAACAAGTATCATTTAGCACTTCAGACACTTGAAAGCCAAAAATAGAAACTACGGATCAGTGTTGCCAGAACTTCAAAACAAAAACTTCCCCAAACTTGGCAACAAAATAGTCAATAAATCAAATAATCAATAAAATGAATTTCAAACCCACAAACCCCAAAATATCGCTCTTTTACTTCAACAACGTCATAATTCAAAAAATCTACTTTGAGTGAAAAGGCGCTGAGGGCCTATCTCACGATATCGACAAGTCGAACGTTGTGGACATTGTGGAAAAGGGCCTTACAGTTTTTATAAACAACTTACGTCCCTCACAATGTATGATTAAATGCTCACTTAGCCGACTGTAATGTAAAGTAACTGCAACAGTAGGAAACAGCTGATCGATATTGTTATGTGAAAAGTAATGAAAATGGTTATAGAGATGTAATGTAACGTAACCTACTTTTCATATAAAAATCTCGATCAGCTGTTTCCTACGTTACAGTTACTTTACATTACAGTCGGCTAACTGAGCCTTAAGAGTTAACATGAACTTTAACTGAAAGTTTTTCATACAAAACTTACCGTTAAAGTCCCTTTTAGCTTTTAAATAAATAATAATAAATTAAATTTTTCGCTCAATAGTTGAGTATAAAATATATTTGTATGAAATTGTCACAGAATATGTATAAAGACAATCTGCATTTTTATTTATATGCTTAGCTCATAACAATTTGTATCGTGTATTTGTGTATCAAATACATTTTCTATTTTATAATTGTGAGTGGCCTGTGTGTGGTGTACGAGTGTTAATGTGTTTTGTATTGGTAATGAAAAAAAGAAGAACAAGCAAACAAAGATATTAGAGTTTTTGTGTTTTGAGCAATAGTTTTTCGATTTCAATAAAATAAAGATTGTGCACATCTGTGCAGAAAACCCTTTAAAATTAATCATATAGATTAATAAAACACAAATGTGAGGGAAGAAATACTTTCGCAAACATTTAAACTTTAAATTTTGAAGTTCGTTGAGAGGTAAAGAGAGTTAAGACACCAAAGCAAAATAGTAAGATAAATGTGTGTTACATTGTTGCCATTTTGGCATTTTCACTGCCAGATCTGGCATTTTAATTAGTTAAAAAGCATTAAATTTTCAAAAATTCTGCTAAGTGCTTTTTGGCAGAAATGGTTGACAATAAAAAATTGTAATTTGATAAAAAATATTCTTCTGTATATAGGATTTTTCTCATAAATGTATATGCATTGCAGGATAAAGGTTCCCTGATGGTCTGCACTAGCAAGAGTTAAATGCGCATAGGATCCAGAGAACCCCTCAATAATCAATTTCAATATATTTTTAATAAAACAATATTTTACTGAATAAGTAAAATAGCATTTTGATATTATTATTGTGTAAAAATACAAGTAAATACTAATAACCCAGCAAAAAATTTCAAAAAAGGTAATCGAGTTTGGAATTAAGCATTTTTGGTGGAAGCACTTCCCTACTGGATTACCAACTTAATGATTTTAACAAGGCGTGAGACTAAAATAATCGATTCCTTAGAAGTAGTTATGTTGTTTGTTGTAGAAACTAATTATTTTTTTCGTTGTGGGAAATAGTTATTTTTCTTGATGGAACTACTTATTTTAGTCGGGGAAAAATACTTCCATTTTTCTTAATGTAAGCAGTTCCCTTTTAATGTTGGTAACTAGTTCCTAGCAATACCACCCGAAGTGGTTACTTTATTCGAATAAGAAGACATTCAAATTTTTTTTTAAGTATTTAGTTCCACTTTAGCAGACGGAAACTACTTCTCCAATTTATTACAATAATAAGTTACACAAATAATTGAAGAAGTACTTTTATTTTCAGTATTTTTTTGTGTACATACATATGTATATATTTAACTTTCATTTTATATACTTCTATAAAAACTTGTTATGAAATAAAATAATACTGAGGAATATAAATACTATAATTAATTTTTAAACAGAAAAGAGTATTACTCATTTGAATTTTATCAGAATTTCACATCGTTCGAAACATAAAAAGTAGACAATTCGGAAAAAAACAAATCTTTTATAATAAAAGAAAAACAGTGATATAAAAATTTACACTTCTACATTGAACTTATACATATTCTATTCAGAAATCTCCGATAAGCTTTGATTTGTACTTTTTCGTTGTAAGCAGGTCATTTTAAAATACTTGTTTTTTGCACACTTGATGGCCTTCCGCATTTCCTCTATAAACTCTAGCTACGTTGTTATTTCAGATGATTTTGCCACTAACAATACAAACAAAAAATATAAATAATATTAATATTAATATTAATATTAATATTAATATTAATATTAATATTAATATTAATATTAATATTAATATTAATATTAATATTAATATTAATTAATATTACATACCTTGCCGTCCTATCATCCATATTACTTTGAAATTTTTACAATCAGTGTATGAGTGATGCATTTTAAAAATAAGTCACACATCACCTCAAAAAGAAAATAAAACTGGCAACACGGTTTCACAAGCACATGCAAACTTATTGAAATAACTTTTGGTTTTTTTCTTCTTTTTTTTTCTTTTTTGGTACACTTAAAGCATACATATGTTGCAGTTGGTCTAAATATGCGGTTGAATCAGTCAGTCAGTCAGTCAGTAAGTCAGTCATTGAGTCATATATTTGGTTCCATGCCATTGTTGTTGCATACAAATATCGCATTGAGTTTGCTATTGTTATTTCATTTAAACAATTCAATTCATGCTGAATAATTTGGTTTTGTCATACTAAATAGTTTTAACATTTATTTCTTTCCCTAAAATTTTATATGAAAAAATTACGCATGTTTTTACAGCGATTTTAACATTTGCAGCACGTTTTTCTGCTGGACTTGTTTAGTTGTGATTGTACATTTGATTTGTAAAAATTCACAAATAAAGTTTATTGTATTATCTAATAAGCCCTCTGGTATTAAAAGCAGATTTACTCGCACTTAAATAAAAATAAATATTTCAGGTCATACGTCCGTTATTTTTTTATTTAACACCAAAACACTTGTTTAAGGAATAATGCAAAAGTAGTGTAGTAGGGATGATGAATTTTAAAATTTTACTCCTGGCTTAAATTGCTTTCACTTACTAAAATTCTTAATACTTTTTTCTTCTTGAAACTTTTAAGTCAACTGCAAAACTGATCTAATGGTCGCACTGTGCACACGTGTTCTTAAAAACAATTTTAGGGCATACTCGTATCATTGAACTTTTATGAAGTGAACAATGAATTTAATGGAATTTATAATATTTACGCTAATAATAATGTTTATAATTTGTACGAGATTGCATAATTTAAATTAAATTAAAATCAAATTCATTAAATATAATATGCTGATTACCTTAAATGTAATTTATGCCAAAATATATGAAAATGAAACCTTACATCCAATATCACATTGTTGATAAGTCTATTTAATTATTTTCGGTTTTAATACTCATTATTTTATAATAAACTTCTGTTTAAAATCTAAATAAGTTTATGTATACAGCAAATAAATTACTGAAATAAAATTACAATTTCATATTTACATAATCCATCTTTTCATGCCAAGTGGTAAACAGTAAATGTGACAAGTTTTCAATGAAAGTGAGTCCCAAACTGACTCTTAAACGCCATAGACTGCAAGCAATAGTTTCAATAAGTTATTAGTAAAAGAGTAGATTGAATAGAACTAATTGAAAATTAGAATTCTGCCTTCACAACCACAGGGATACTTTTTAATGTGCAATTGTTTACTTATGCGTAAATAAGTATATGTTAAATTATTGATGACAAAATAAACAAATATTAGCAATATAGAGAATTAATAATTAAATAAATTTGCTCAGAATGCACAGGAGTATATGCATTTCATAAATACATATAAACTTAAATTCATGCATATTTTAAATCATTTGGGAGTTTTATTATGTATATACATATTTACAATGCAACAATGAATGCACATATTTACATACATATTGTTACGGAAATAGCCGTCGACAGGTTTAAGCAGCATTACACAAAAATATTCCAACAGGGTTAATGTAAGTGCTACGCGAAAATATTCCTACAGGGTCAATGTAACGAATAATCTAGAATAGTAGCAAACAACTTAATAAGCGTGCGTAACACGTAAACAAGCAAAAGCAACAACCAACAACAAAAAGCGTCTGCTTATTAAGAAGATTCCCATATTTACACACATACATACATGCTAATTCAAATGAAAAAGTAAAAGATAAACAACCACCGTGTATTGCTTAGTTAATGATGTACACACGTATGCATATACACATGTATGTACATAGTTACCACATAAACTTAATTAGGCAGCATATAAGATGATAATGATCGTCTAGACATTGCTTGAAACTTCTAGTGGAATTTGCGTGAAATATAAAAAGAGGTGACGCAGCCAATGAGTTAAGGTAGAATTAGTAAAATCGTTTCATTCTACTTTACAGCTTGCCGTATCGTTCAAATTTGTGCACAAGTTATAGAAAATGTAACAGGTTGCACAGCACATTTTTTTTGTCTGGCATTAAATGCGGCGTTTTTGACATTCGCTACAGAAAAATCTGTTTTCTGCAGATTCCTACGTCAGCAGTGCTACCACCACATATTTTATAACTAGTAACATGCATTGTATATGGTACGGTTTTTGTCAGCTGACACGCAACATCACGATACGATTTTACTAATTCTACCTTTAGTTAGTTGCAGTTGTGAGTCAGTTACGCACAAGTCAGTCGCGAACAAGTCAGTCATTTGCAAGTAAACAAGTCAGTTGATAATTAAGTTGTGAATTAATAATAGTCTGTCGTGGAATTGAGATTATTGTGGAGTCTATCGTGTCGACTGGAGTAAAGGGAACAGCGCAGCGAATAGACGTGTATAAGGGTGTAAGTAAAGCCAGTGAGTCTTTATTGGTGTATCAACTGTGAGTGTCGGCAGAGTGAGTGCCGTGTGTGACAAGCAGCAGACAAACAAGTATTGGTGTATCAACTGTGAGTGACGACAGAGAGAGTCTCGTAAGTGACGGCAGCAGACAGAGAGGTGTCACGTGAATACTTGCGCAGCCAGCTAAGAGACGTGCGTAAACTACAGCGAGGAAGGCGTAGTGGTAACCAGTTGTGAATATCTGTGTGTAATTTATTAGTTTAAGTTGCATTAGTGTATTTAACCTCTTGAATAATTTAGTATAAGTGTATTTGTAAATAAAACTTGTATCATTCTTAACCCTAATTACTACACTCGGCTCTTGTATTCATTTGCAAATCTTCGGGTCCACGGAAAAGCGCTTTTATAGAAATATAAACGTAACAATATATATAGCATTCTTTGACAATGTTTCAACTCTTGTAAATTGTAACATATTCACAGATGCATACATACAAGCCGTTAATATAAAAATTTACTTGCCTTTCAGTAAAACAGAAACAAACTTCAAAGTTTTGTTGTAAATTATTAAAAATGTATTAAGCTAAGTCTAGACGATATGTTGAATCAGCATATTTATGATAAAACATTTGTTACAAGTGCCAACATATCGTGTAGACACTAAATTTTTTCAACATACGTATGCTTAACGATATATGAAGGGCATTTGTTAACGTTGTCAACAAACGTATTTTCAAGATTTTAGCATATCGTGTAGCCACCATATTTTTCCTTTGTAACAAATTTCCTATGTATGCTGTCAGATATGTTATTTGTTGAAAAGCCTATGTAAGCTTTTCAGCATACGGCAAATTTGATAGCATATAGAATTGATATTTTAACTCTGCTCAGGTATGAACAGTGTTTCCTAATTTGCCATTTAAAAAAAAAATAACGTAAATATTAAAATAACAAAAATAGTAGAATAAAAGCAAAAAAAAACACAACAAATTCTACATTACGCGAAAAATATACTGCAGAAATGTTCATGGTAAATTCGGGTGAATAAAAAATAAGGGAAATGAAAATTTCATAAAAAAAATTTCAGGCGATTCTGAAGAAGGCAATCAATCTTATTCCAGCAAACTTCGCAATAAAATCGACTTTTTGCATGCTGTCAGCCTCCTAAAAGTTTTGCCGATTTTTAAAAAATATTGGAATTCGTAAACATCCCGCTGTTAGTAACTTTTTGCGAATTTTCGCCATTTTTGCGACTTTTATTGAATTTTTTGGATTCCTTACAGTTTTGGCGATTTTTAATCAACATTATGGTTTGTTTAAAATTTTGCAACTCCTCGCGACTTTTTGTAGTTCGAGATAAAAGCGAATTTTTGGATGCTTTCAGCCTCTTAAAAATTTTGCCGATTTTTAAGAAATATTGGAATTTGTCATCATCCCGCTGTTAGTAAGTTTTTGCGAATTTATGTAATTTTCGCGATTTTTGGCGAATTTTTTGCATTCCTTACAGTTTTAGCGGTTTTCAATCCATATTATGACTTGCTTAAAATTTTGCCAATTTTTTGCGATTTTTTGCAAAGTTTGCAATAAGGCGGCTTTTCGCGTGGTTTTTTTTTAGAAGTTTTAACAATTTTGAAGAGTTTAAGACATTATTAGACTTTGTCATCTTGTGTTGTAGCTTTTTGCCAATTTCCGTCATTTCCCGAATTTCTTTTTATTTATATACATGTATAATTGCGCTAATTTTTATTTTAACCAAAAATATAATTTTTTGCACTGAAAGCGATAACTGATATATGTACATACATAAATTTATAATAATGAAAAACAATTGTCAAAATTTATTTTATATCTAAGCAAATGTTCACATGACTCAACATATATATTAGAATATGAAATTCAACATATCATGTAGACACAAAAATTTTATGCTAACTCATATGTTGTATTATCATTTGCTGACATATGTTAACTTTAAAAAATGTGGTACTTTCAGCATACTGTGTAGACGGCTAACGTACATATATATATGCTGACAGCAGGATTTGTTGTTATTTTACAGCATATGAACATAAGCATACATTTGCTGATTCAACATATCGTCTAGACTTACAGCCTGTTTGTAGAACGCGACAAAGGCGACTCACGACGAGCCAGTTCATGGACGACTACGTAATAAAAAGCGTTTGTATAACGCGACTCGACTTTGTCGTGCAGCTTACGTTAATTCGCCCTTATGTCAAATATGTACTAAATCGTACGGTTGCCAACATGTTAAAAAATTTTTTTAGTTTATATTTTCTCATACAAAATTGTGTTTCAGCTATAAAAAAAAAAACGGCAACCCTGATCTGGCAACACAACTGACATGCACATAAATAAAATAAACAATTAAACAAATTGTGCATGAAATTTTTTAATGTTGTTCAAAAAAGTATTTGTATAAAGTTGAGTTGAGTTTCATGCAAGTGATGTGCATGCATAAATGTATGTATATAAATACATATGTACATATGTACTCATAAGCAAAGAAACACCTTAAATAATGGTAAGAATCTGCTTATTCGATTTTCAGATTTGCAAGTGGTCCAAGCCGAAGAGAACGTACGGGGCCTAACAATGGTTAGAACAGTTTCTATTAGGAGATGAAATTAATAATATTGGCGAGTTGGTAAGAAAATTGAAGCATTAAAGGTCAGGCATTATTTAAAACAAAACCTTTATTTCTTTTAACTTTTAGCTTGCACATCCTTCCACGCAAAGAAATTCAATCGGGCCAAAGTTGGCAAACCGTTGTGTAAGGTAGTTCAAACGTTGGCAAGTAGTAAGATATTCAACATCTAAAGTGCTTTTCCAACACGCAAATGATAACATCGATCTACGCAAGTATTGCGAAAACTAAAAAATCAGTGCTGTGCCAATATTTACCCTTACCCGATCAAATTAACATTTTTATATTAAATGGAAAAATTTGTTGTGTTTAATGAAAAAAACAGATATTGAAAATATAATAACACTAAAAAACGTAATAAAAATTTGTTTGCAAACTATTCTTTTGTTTAAAGATATTGTATAAATTGTATTGACTACAAAATGAAAATACATATGATATGATAGATATGTTTGAAGGAAATTGGTCCAGCCGCTTAGAAGATATCACATCTTTTCTGGATATATTTGTTGAATCTGTAGGTTTTTGACGCCGTAGCTCCCGATTTTAATTTAATTTTTTCATTTGAAAGCCGACTTGATCGTATATCTTCTAGTCTGTACTTGAAGAAAATCGGTATAGGCTTTTGGAAGTTATCATAAGTTTGTTATTACAAATTGTTTGAAAGTGAAAGAATTTGTTTATTTAAAAATATAAAAACCCCAGTTATATCTAGAAAAAATGTGATACTTTTTAAGCGGCTGTACCAATTTTCTTCAAACATATCTAAGAACACTCTCGATCAAGTCACCCTTCAAACACAAAAACCATATCAAACCCGGTCCAGCCGTTAGGTCTCTACATGGACTTGAACAGATACACAGATATACAGACACACACTACAAACTTATAGCACCCCTACTGCTACCAAACTGTGGAGCTCCCGTGGCCAAATGTGAAATTTGCTCCATACATGCCACCAATTGGTTTTCGTTTTGATATTTTGATGCTAAAAATTAAAGCAATCAAAACAAGAACAATCTTAACATGAAAGTTTACTTACCTTTCCCTTGTTGGAAGTTCCATTTTTTTATTTTTTTAATTATTTCTATTATTTATTTAAATTTTTTTAGTGTTTTGTTTATTTTTTTGTTTGAGACGACTACAATTTTTTAGTCGTCCTCCTTGACGTTTATTGTGAGTCAAATCGCTTTGTACAAACCCAAATAAACTGACATCAGTTACGTTTTTAAACAAAAATCGTCAACAGTCGTGTTCTAAAACCCCAAAAAATAAATAATGCTAACATTTTAGCGCTTTTTATTGACGAGTCGTGTTCTACAAACAGGCTGTTAGCTTTATATTTAGAAAAGAAAATTAATAATTCTAAACTGAGCTAGGTTTCAAGTATTTATTATTATTTTTTTTAATTTAATGTTAATGTCATTAATTTAAAAAAGGTTCTAATAATTGCCATTGAAAACTTAGTGCCCTGGATACGATCAAATAAACTCATCAATCATGGAGTTAAATGCACGCACTCGAGTTTTTTCGGCTACACGTACGCATGGTCGGCAATTATTGATAAAAATCAAAAAGTTTAAATTTTTTTAAGTTATTACTTTACTTACTCAGTGAAATATTTTTGTATTAAAAATACATTGAAATTGATTATTGAGGGGCTAAGATGGATCCCATGCGCATTCCACTGTTTCTAATGCAGATCATCAGGGGACATTTATAAAAAAATTTAATTTCTTAGATCAACTAAGATATATTAGTGGTATTCACACCAAACTTGTTATTTTGTTACTCGGTAGTTATTTGTTAATTTGTTAAAGTTACCAACTGTGAACGAGCCCCTTTTTAAAACTTTGTTAGTCTAGTAACTTTCGTAGTAAAACAGCTGATTTATTGTTCTGACACAATTTATTATTCTGAAAAAAAAAAATAAAACATGACACGAGAAAGTGAAAAAAAACCAATTGTTAGCCATTAATCATTAATCATGCTTTGACATGTATCACAAATGACTTTTTTATTATATTTATTTAGAAACTGCAACAGCTGATTGTGAGTTACCAACTAACAGCTTTTTTATCACGGGTGCCGTGTCGTTAATTTGTTAAATATTAACCCTGTAGCGCGTTAAATATACAAAAACAAAATGCGTGTAAAAAAGTAACGATTAACGACTAACAAACTAACAAGCTCGATGTGAATACCACTATTATGTTAAACTTTCACTTAAATAAGAAGTTCAGAAGTTCAGCTAATATCATATTTGAAACAAAAACTCAATAATAATCAACATGTGTCTTATTTTCTTACTTTACCATTACTACATTGGTTAACTTTTTCCAGCTCGAATTGTGCTTGTAATGCCGAGGTTACATCTGGCATTTCATGTGTTATCATTTTGTGGTGTCATTTTCATATGTCTGCATTGCCGTTGCCATCAAATTTTTCAATGATACACAATTATGTTGTGTGAATGTAACAGGAAAGAGTCCCATCCCTAAATAATGGCAATACGGTTTCATTGTCTACATCGAGAACTAATTTTGACATAATGTCATTTATTGCCTGGCTCACGATTTCGACAAAAGATTTTCGTTCACTTAATTATATTGAAAACAAAAACAAATTTTCTTATTTTGTTTTTGTTTTCAATGTAAGTAAGCGAAAGAAAATTTCTTCTCGACATCGTGAGCCAGGCATTTAGTGTTGTTTGCTTTATCATTGTGAGACCTTGTTTTTCGTAATAATTTGGTAATTAATATTTATAAAAATGGATAAAAGCAAAATTATGCATAGGCTAGTGCCAACGTGTGTTTATCAATAATAAGAAAAAATTAAGAAACTCTAAAAACGGCAAAGAAAGTGGTGGAAAAGACCACGGCTTAATATGCTTGTCACCAAAGGATTCTATTGTACTTTGCATTCTAGTTCACGGAAACAGGACTCAAGTTGCTTTAAAAATTTTGCTTGAATGCAGACCCAACTCCACCGAAATTTCTGCCCTTTTTCGCATTTCTATCCCTATAAATGCTACATATACTCATATACATACACTCAAAATATTTCATAGGTAAAATAAACGAAAAATGTGGTTCATTTTACGAAAATATTCGTTGTTTTTACGGTACAAAATGCTTCGTACATAGTACAAATGATATTTGTTTATTTTACGAAATACTTTTTGTCTGCAAAAAAACAAAATTTTGCATTTTTACAAATTTTTTTCTCGTAAATTTACGAAAAACAGTGTTTATATTACAAAAGTAATTCGTGAATCATGAAAATACATTTTGTGTAATATACGAATATTTGTGTAAAATGAAAATCTGTAAAAAAATAAAATCTGCAAAAAAATTATATTTTCTAATATTTGGGAAATAATTTTGTAGTATAATCTATAATTCTTGGAATTGGAGGTTGTAATAATTATTATTATTTTTTTTTTAAAGAGAAGTAACACTCAGGCAAATTAATGCCTACTACTATTACTAGGTGTTACCTTCTTTAGGAAATGGATAGTGATAGAAGACAGGTGGTGAAGGAAGATATAGAAGAAAGCTTCGTTCTTTTACAACTCTGCTTTTGCACGCTTTTTAATAATTCAGTGCTGCAGCGCCTTCTGGTGTTAAATGAGGCGTATTAAATTTTGAAGCTGTGCTTAGTAGCCATTTTATTAGTTATTTTACTTCGCCGATGATTTTTGCTACACAATACCGACGAAGGAGGGCGCTCTGATGTTACATTAGGATTAGCATCTGCTGAAGTCGGTATAGTTCAGTGACCAGTGACTATGCCTTCATCACTTGAACTTTCCTACAACAACTGATGCAAAGGGAATCCAATGCACATCAGAAAAGTGCGTGGTGTTGTTATTTTAATTTAATGACTGTCGGATACAGGGATTGAACCCAGGATCTTCAGTTTTGTAGTCAACGTGCTAACTACTTCAGCCAACGCCAGGGGAATTGTTACAGCATCTGTATTCCTCATACATCACATACACATACTCGTACATACATACATACATACATACATATTTTGCACTGAAACTCACGAATTTAACTGGGAACACAACTGGGACGAACAACGGATTTTTTGTGCTAACTTTCGCCATAGAAAATGAAACGCATTTGTTTATATGAAAATTAACACAACACTACCGTCGAACGAAATCCGTAATGCAAGACAAAACCTGCGGTATATTTATTTCTACGAGTATTTCTTACGCCTATGAACGTCAAAAACAATTTTATCTCTCTGCACAAACAACAACCAATTATCCAATTATCAATTATAAGATCCGCTTCTTATTCGTCGTTGGTGTGCAGTGGACGAGATTTGTCATTCGTTCTAGTTGTCTTCGTAGCATAAGCCGAAAACTATTTTTTTTAATTATAAATTTGTATTTTAGGGCGTGTGCCAAACGGTAGAAAATTACTATGGTAAAAAAATATTTGCCTGTGGGGAAAATATTTAATTTTTCTGCTGTGCCAAATGATATCTTTTTTGACAATGTAAAATTTTGACAAATTCGCTTTAGCATAGAAAGAAGTTGATGAAAAAATTGCTTCGGCGGCGAAACAAAAAATTTGACTACAAGCCGCCGACTACCATAAATTTTTTTAAAAGAAAATTTTTTTATAAAACAATATTTTCGTACTGAACAATTATATAATATTATATAAATGATGCAAAATTTTTCACAAATTAAAATAAACAATGCTTTTTCACAGTCTAACTAGATTTAAGAGACGTAAGAATGTATGTAAAAGGCGACGGCTCGAAGCGACGGCGGTGGTTTTGCCTTTTATGATACCATGCTACTTATTTGCTGCTTGTCAAAAATTTCTCTGTTGTGTCAAAAATTCTACTAGCCCCCAGGGCTAGTGAAATTTTATTCACCTCAGAAGTGTCAAAAATTTACTTACACTAGTACCTTGCTACCGTTTGGCACAGGCCCTTAATTGAAATTTTTTGTTAAATATTTTTGTATGGAATATATGTATACAATAACAGGAAAATAAATGGGGAAAATATTAAAAACTAAAACAAAACAACAGTTTTTATTTTATATTTCAAATTTTTTTTCGTAAAATTCACAAACTTTGTTAACATGCCGACCACACGAGCAATAATCTTAGCAATTATAGCCATGGCAACTGTCAAATTCGATTGCCGACACAAGATATTAGCGTGTGGACCGTATGAATATGTGTTCAAATATGTATTCAGCAACAAATGTTAAAATACATTGCTGAGCAACAATCTCTTAACACATGCTGTCAAATACAAATTATATTAATTTTTTTAAGCAAAAAAGTAGAAAACAAAAGTTTTAACTACATAAAATTAATAAAAGTTCAATTTAAACTTAGAAAAGGATAAAATTATTGATAATATAATTATTTATGTGAATAAAAAGCAAATATATTTGAATATACGTGTTCACCACCTCCAGATACATTGTTGAACACAAGCAATTTGACGTCATAATTCTGCCGGCGTTATTGCTTGTATTAACACACATCAAATTGCTCGTGTGGTTGTAGTGATAAATTTACGAATAATTTTGTACTGTAAACAAAATGTTAACAAAACATTTTAAATTTTATAAAAGTGTTTTATTTTATACTAAATTCAATGAAATAAACGAAAAATATGGTACTATATTCGAAAATAATTGTACGAAATAATTTTTGTAGCTTAACGAAATTCGTAAAATTACAAAATCTGTTTTCCTGCTCAAGCCACAAATATTTTCGTAAAATGTACAAAATTTTCGTTTATTGCTATTCGTTTATTATTATTATTATTAAGTATTTCGTATTTTCAAGCATGGAATATTTTATGTTTATGTTTTTATGTTTCCATATAGCCTCACGAACCTCCACAAGCTGAATTAGCTGTGTCGTTATGTAACGCGTCCAAGGCGTTTGAATTTTTCTCATACTCTTCTGTGCTTTCCCACCTTCTTTTTCGTTTTCCCTGCTTTGAAATGTTTATACCTTCACACATTTAAAATTCTTTCGGTATTTTCTTAATGTCAACACGCTGACATTTTCTTTTTTGTGTTTGCAATGCAGCCAACTTATTCGCACAACTGTTTATATCAGATACGTAAACAGTTTGTTTGGTAATGCCACACAACAAAAAATATCGAAAATGACAAACGTTGCCACTGTTCCCACTGCGTCCACTGTTATTTTTTTTTTTTTTTTGTACTCGGCCTAAGAATGTTTACGTTGCTTAAGCACCATCTGCAGTTTGCTGTTGGTTGCAGAATTATAATATGCACACGAACGTAAGACCATAATTTCTTGATTTAAGGTTCCATATAATATAATATAGATTTATCTGCTTATTAAAAATATATTCTGGACAATCATCTGCGTGATAAGGGGAGTTGGGTTGCCAAAGTTAATAATTGGTGTTTTTTTTTGGGAATTGTTACAAGTATTTTTAAAATTTTTTACACAACAGGGCCGTATATTTTTTTATTTGACGGCTGATTGTTTGATCGTCTTCAATAACAATCGCTTTGTGTTATTTACTTTGTGAAGTCATGAAGAAGTGCGCGGATGAAAACAAATTTATGTCTGGGCTTTGCTCAATACTGTGGGCTGCGACAGTAATATTTTCAGTCGCTCCTGAACCATGGAATCAAACGGATTAAATTTTTCCATCAATTTCACAATTAATAACCAAGAAGGTGGGACCCCGAAATTCTCAAAATGTTTGTGGAAGTGCTTTTGTTGCTAATGTTTATATTGGAAGTTTAAAAAAATAGATTTTTGCAGTTTAAGTGGACTTGAAGTTATTAATTAGATTCAATTAAGCAGAGATTTTAATTTTATTTTAAAGGTTGTTACGCGTGAGTCACGCTCTAGATACGCATGAGTCACACACTAGTCGCACATAAGTCACGCACTGTTCACGCGTGCTCGTGGTTGTATTAGTATATAATAATGATTTTAAAAAATTACTTGTGTGATTTTAGCTAACTTTATTAAGCTTTTTAAAAAATCTATTTTTATATAATTTTTATTCGAAGTCATTCAATGGCAGGCAGTTCATCAGGAGCGTTTGTGAATAAAAAAGTTATGAATTTTTGCTTTGTTTTTTGTTGATTAAGCACCGTTTATATGCACTTTGTGCCTGCTTCGGCATTTTTATGTAACATAGTAATGCGTATTAATTAATTTATAATTACTTTGTATGGGAGGTATCCTATATCGCCAACAGTTTTTTGGATCAAGCAGTTTGTTTAAAAAATTTAGTGTGCCTTACTATTCTAGTTCGGAATATATGAGACAAATAATAATTGTTTTTTGTGTGAGGTACCCGTCTCCCCTCTCTTATACTGCAAATATTTTGTTTTACTGTAATAAATTTTCAGCTTTTGATAAGCATGTGTTTTTTTATCTTAATTCGCTTGCTTGCAGCAAAATACATCAAGAACATTGAACTCCTTTTGAAAATCAATAGCTTATGTGTTTTTATTTAAGTCAAACAGACTGGCAGGCCATCCATCACATACTTAACTTTATCGCTACTCGTTGAGCAAATACGAAATGAAAAATGACTATGAGTTATTTTTTTGAGTTATTGGTCTTGGAATTCAACTTCACAAATGTCGAAATTCTTCAAAATCAATTACACTTAAATTCATGGAGGGGAAACTTTTCTTTATCACAACGAAAATCTTTTCAATTGTCAAAACTGAACAGGACAGATATGTATGTCGTCATGAATGAAAATATGAAAAAGTATGGGGGAACAAAAGAAAAATATTTATTGTTGAAGTCGAAAAATAAATTGCTTTAATTATTCACAAGCTTTTATAAGCCAAGAACAAATATATAGAGAATGAAAGTAATGTGAGTGTTTGTGTATTTATGTACGGGAATGAATGAAAGAGAGAGCCAAGTGGGGTCATTTGTGTATAGTACAGACAAAAAACTAAATGCAAACGGATATGAAAAATGTTGGCAGGACAAACAGAAATTGGAATTTCCGTACTGTAAGATGATGTTTACATTAAAGGTTTTGCCCCTGCTTCAACGATGGCATTTTCTTCTGATGTTGCTTCAAAAAGTCTGGCTTACTTGCACTGCGGGTATTTTGTAGCAAATGAGTCTGTTGGGCATATAATTGGCTACTACTAGTACTTCTTTCTTTTGTTTCGATACTGTATTTTTCATAATATGCCAAATTAAACAGAAACATAAGGTAAATAGTTAGGTAACATCAACTGTAAATTTTTGCTACAAAGTCTACCACACAAAGACTTACTACACCTTTCGCCAACACAGCTCTGTCGCTTGACTCACATACCAGGGACAAAACTTTTAATATCTGCGGCAATAAGGAAAAAGTGCTTAGGGCATATTTTACTGTTTTGCAGGAGAGCACTTTTAAGTGTTCAAGTCGATTTTCACAAATTTTTTTCTTTTACAGTTAAATTGGTAAATTCTCAGTTCAACTTTTACACACTATAAATAATACATTAGAGTTGAAATATACCAAAGTATAACCTCAATTATGCTATTATTCCTGAAAAATCACACAAATTACTTGCAATTTTTACCAGGGGTACTTTTAAATGTATATGCAGATTAGGGAGCCATCATTAACTCAAAAATAGCTTATCTCGATTTAAGCACTTTTTCATTTTTGCAACAGATATAAAGGTTCCTTAAAGATTTTATTTATATGAGAATTTGTTCTTATTTCTAAGCAATCCAAATGCTAATTTTTAAGGCTATGACACAGACATTAATTCGTTGATGTAAATCTTAAAATTTGTGCTTGACTTTAGGTATAATTTAACAAAATCCTTAATGAAAGATAAATAATATCCCATTGTGTGCTTAAATGAAAATATCTAAAAAGTACTTTAAAGTACAATTTAGATGAAAAACTATTATTGAATTAAATTTTAATGGAATTAACAAATCGATTGCTGTAAAACTTATTTTAGAAAAGAAATCTAAAACTAATAATATTATAGATTAAATTTCATATGACATAACATTTTTTCAAAGTCGGTGAATCGTACTATCAGTAAAAGAATTTGTCCGGACACAATTTATTTCCCATTAATTGATATATAATATGTCCAAATCGGTCATTTACTCAAATAACATCACAACTCAAAAAATTAAAATTTAGAGTTAATGATGTAGAATTAATTCTTAGATCGTTCTTCATATTGAAAGCAAAATAAAATTTTATTTCGCCATTAAATTGTGTGGAAATTGAAAACTTCAAAATCGTTTTCTGACAAACTAGTTTTTTTTTTTTGAGTTATGACGCTATTTGAGTAAATGAGCGACACGTATTGTTTTAAATAATAAGAAAAATAGCCTCAACAAATATGTCCGTTTTTCTCTATTTTTTTTATATCATTTTTACCCTTTTGAAAACATGTATGTAAGTACGTATGAGTAATATTGATGAATAATTATATATTACTCATACGTACTCATTTCTAAAGGAGTAAATAATGAATAAATTTGGCAATAAGAACATATTTGGGTTAAAATTTTTATAACCGACGAACGGATTTTCCCGACCACCTTTGAATCTTATGAAACTTAGTTGTCTTTTTGTACGTTACTTAACTAAGATAAATATAAAATTTTGGAATTCCAGCTTCTGTTTTTCCTGAGATATGGCGCATCAAAAAATGAAAAAATCATTAAAAACACATATAAGTAGTCTGCCATTATTGCTCATATCTTCAAAAGTTTTTAAGATACAAGCTCGATATTGGTCCCATTTAATAGGTATTGAGAATAGCTTTAAAACTGCATTTAGTTTAACTTTTTTTCTGAAAGGTCAAAGATCACTGTCACATGATTTAAAGTTTGGGGAACTATATCTCAAAAAATGAAATTTTTAAAATTCTAAAAAAATTTTTGTTAATCCTGACAGTCTCTTCTGCATTGTGTGTCAAAAAATTTGGGTGAGCTCTTATTAGTTTCTGAGATATTGATAACGAAGTGAAATTGCTGCTTTCGATTTAATAAAAAACTTTATTCATCAAACAAACATTAAACAAATGTTGAATATTTTTCCTACGTGCACTAGGAATAAAAAAATTAAAAAAAAATAATATACAAATTTCCCAAATAATTTCAAGTTATTATCTATATCTCAGGAACTAATATAAGCTCACTCAAATTTTTAGACACAAAGTGCAGAAGAGACTGTCAGGATTAACATATATTTTTTTTTAGAATTATAAAAATTTCATTTTTTGAGATATAGTTCCCCAAACTTTAAATCATGTGACAGTGATCTTTGACCTTTCAGAAAAACATGCAGTTTTTAAGCTATTTTCAATACCTATTAAATGGGACCAATATCGACTCTGTATCTTAAAAACTTTTGAAGATATGAGCAATAATGGCAGACTACTTATATGTGTTTTTAATGAATTTCCTACTTTTCGAAGCGTCATATTTCGGGAACCACAAAAGCTAGATACCCAAAATTTTTGAATTTATATTATTTTAGTACTATAGAACATTCGTGCAAATTTTTGCGAAATTCTAAGAGGGTTAGATAGAAGATTGTGTTTTTTCCGTTGATTTAAAATGGAATGAGGGTTTTAAAATTTTTGTAAACTTTTAGAGTAATATTAATCTTGGTACTAGAAATATTAAAAATTTGTTATCCAAAAATTAATATCTTTTAAATAAATATAATTTGAAAATTTTCAGAAGAACTTAAGTTTAGTATAATTTTTGAGCAAATAAATATATTTGAAAATTGTATATAATATATTTAAATTTAGCTAACAAACTTCGTATGTTAGTATGTTAGTAATACTCTTAATACTATATTGAGAATCATAATATACAAACATAATAAGTTTGAGAGGCGCAAACAAAAATCTTTACAAAACAAGCATCTTTATTCGATCGTCTACTGACGAGTTCTAAAAACGGGAACAAAATGCACATAGATAATTGCTTAACCATAAAAACAAGTACAATTTTCAAATTAAATAAATAAATATACTTCGGTATTTCATGTATGCAAATAAATATAAATATTCAAAAATTTTAAATTTTTCATTTGAATCTTATACAACATCCCGATTTTTAATTTGATGCATATCAGTTTGTTACGAATATAGAATAATACTGCAATATTATCTGGGATAATTTTTATAATTTTTGCAAAGTTTGCTGTAAGTCTTCAGATTAATTAAATGATTAAGAAGATTTCATTTTTTGTTTTAGTTAATTTTTTAATGTGCTCATGATTGTTAGTGAATTAGTAGTGGCACTGATGTTCGCAATGAGCAGAAAAATAATGGCATTAAGGGTGCATGAGTTAAAAGGTGCAAATGATATTGATACAGATACAGATACTCTGTCATTAACTGCTTTTGCAATTGTAATTTAAATAGATAGATAGGTAAAATTTAATGTTTTTTGTTTGTATAAATAAATATCACATTAATCCTCCATATCAAGTCGTTTTTTCCCGCCTTTGGATTTTAGTCAAAGCTAACATGGGAGCCTCAATAAATAGCGTAAGAGGTTAAAGTAACAAGAACACACTACTTTATTACCAAATCCTGGTGCCAAACTAATATTTTTCATCTCACCATCTCCTTATATATTTCGCAAAATAGTTCACTGATATGTAAAAAGCTTAACAATTTACATTCAAGTGGAATGACCACACATAAAAATAAAATTTCATTATTGCAAGTTGATCGTATGAGCTTGATGGGTGCCATATTTTGTCACTTGTAGATGCCAAACTAAGTCGCTCTCCATCGTACAAAATGGATGATATTTGAGCAAAGTTTTACGAAAAAATACACGCGAGCTGCATGCAAAATGAAAATCTATAAATCAATAATTTGACCGATCTTCCAATCCTAAAACCTTAGAGATTTTTAATAAATGGTACAAGCATCATTGCCTGCGGACCATAATTCCCAGTTTTTTCTTGTTACATCACCTGCATATATTGCTTTTCTAAATTCACTACACGTACATATATAAAAAAAATATGTAGTTAGTTGTAATGAATTATAAGTAGGCATAACGAACACACATGTGTATGTATGTACTTTCGTTGTCCCACACAAATGCCAAAACTTAAATCAGTACAACTACGTAATCATGACAATAACGATGATGAGTGCTCAGCAACTTAAGTTGCCTTTTTTTAACTTTATTGTTGCTTGATATCACAACAACACTACGATGAATCATTTAAAGTCACTTGCAGTTAAGTTGTTTTGTGTGCTTGTGCTGTTACGGCCACACAACTCATATCAAAATGCCCAGACGTACAGAACGAAACATACACACATAAAAACAGACATAATAAATACTTGCATCCATCTATTTCAACGTGTATGCCAGCCAGTTCTTCATCATAGTTACGAAGTTGAAGATGAAAGACAAAGGCACTCGCAAGAGGCAAAAACAAGCAATCAACTGTGATTTACTTGTAACAACCAAAACGAGAAAATGAAGAACAACTTGCACAGAACATCATTATCATTATTGCCATCATAATAACTTTGTTGCATGACCCTATTCGTGTTGTTCTTTTTCATGCTAAAAATCTTTTATTTGACAAATTTCTCTCGGCACAAAAAAAACATATCCACACATCGGAGTGACCATCTTAGCATTTTTCCAAATAAATTTATAATTTTTAGGGTTATTCAGTACACCAAGGACGAAGAAGAAGCCTATTGTTTTCGCTAAGATATCCTTCCGTCTGTCCATCAGTCGGACCATTACGGATCTAAAAATTTTCACAGCATATGTAAAACTTTGACCGCTAGAACGAAAAATATGTGATAGTTAAAAATTTAAGGGCATTCTAAAGTGAGTAACGAAAAATATCGAAATCCTAATGTAATAAACAGACATTTATATTAAAACACTTGCGGCCCTATGCATTATGAAAAACTAGCATGAAGTTAGTTTCACCATACAATTTTCCATTAAAAATCATGCCAGCATTTAAAAGTGGCCTAAAACTACATTATGCGTTAATTTTTAATGTCAAATTGTATGAGAAAACTCGTTAAGACCATCTTAAATTTTTGCCAGTTGTGCTAACTTCATGCTAGTTTTTCATTATGCATTAGTCTCCTGCACAAGACATCTTATAAAAACTTTCAAGACATGAGGGATTTTCAAAATGCTTTACTACAGCGAAATCTTATAAAACAAACGTTAACAACATTGTTTGCAAGAAATTTGTTTCAGTATTGTAGGTATAAGAGTAAAGAAGAAAACACTTCGTGACGGAAGAATTTGTGATACTTGCTTCTTTCTACGCATGAGCGCGTGTACAAACGTCATGCATGTATGTGTGTATGATTTTTTATTTTTCTGAGCACATACATTAACATTAGTTGTATGCGGTTAACCATATAATAGCTTACCACCCTGAAGGAAATGTCGATGGTGAAAGTGTACTGAGTCGCTTTTGACTTTGTCACCAGTACTACTCTACAATTATTCCCCATATAATACTTTGTGCTATAGACATTTAGCATGTGCTTGTCATTGAAAATCTACTAGTAACACTAAAACAATTGACTAGATAGTGAATTCATACCAACCAGAAATTTACTGGTACATTTATATGCCTTAATTTATGCATATTGACAAGTTGTTGCAAAATCCACCAGAAATACACCACATCTGTTTTCTCTCTTTATTTTATACTGACGAATAAAAGAGAAATTGTAGACAATGTAACTACTACTAGAGTTTTAGTGTTGACATAGAGACACTTGGCCCCAGTCTTACTGCAGGGCATCTACATATTACACACACTCAAACCAAAAATATGAAATGAAAAATAACAATCATACACTAATCAACAGTAATTCTATTGAGTATTTGCTACAAACAAGCTGTCTTGCGACATCCCTTGTTACAACTGATATACACATACACCAATACATCCATCGTGCTTCGCTTATAGTACGACAGCATTTATTATTCGTTTAGTATAATACATGCGACGTGAATACATTTAAAAATCATGATGTTTTTACATTTCAAGATTGTTTACGCAGCTCTCTATTATGCATAGGGCCCTTGAAATTTTCCAAGTAATTGGATTACATTATCCTACACAATCGTGCGATTTTTGAGAAAATACAATCCTGGTATCCTGGTGGAGTCTATGAAAATTTTCAAAAGATATGATATGAATTCTTACATCAGATAATGGTTGTATTTTTTCGTAGATCGTAACGATTGTGTAGAATAATGAGTCATGTCCTTTAGCACTGAAATTTAAGAAATCAAAATCAAAGAAAGTGCTATCAGTTAATATTATTTTGACTATGTAATTCTGATAACTTGCTGTATCTTGGAAACCGTTAGAGTCAAACTATTAAAAGTAAAAAACGCTTAAATTACAAAAATGAAAAAATCGCTTAAAAATTAAAAAAATCGCCATAACAAAAAAACGAGAGCTAAAAAATCGCTAGAACTAAACTATATGTCCGAAAGTAAAAAAATCGCCAAAACCTAAACAAATGCCAAAAACCGAAAAAAATCCAAAAATTTTAAAAACCATCAAAACTAATGAAAACACAAAAAAAAACTAAACAAATGGCCAAGACCGAAAAAATCACCAAATTGAAACAAACAACATCAAAGCTAAAAATAGGCATCAATACTAAAAAACCGAAATAAATCGGAAAAAAGAAACAAGTGCCGTCGTGTGCGAGTCAAAGTAGCACTTTTTTTTACTTATAGGATCACTACCCAGGCGATAAAAACACCATGAAATTCCTTGTGCTAGAACTAGGAAAATAGTTTACGGATAGGAGGATAGAGGTATATTCGATTTCCCGCGTTGAAGTAGTTTATTTCACATGCGAATAGTACGGCTAAAAAAGGAATTCTCTCTTTAATGCGTAATGCGATTGATTGGCATTTAGTATAATTTGTAGAACTTTTCGTTTACATATATTTTTAGAATTATTTAATACTAACTTTACCCGCGGCTCCACTCATGTTGATATTTTGGAATGTTTGTCTCTGAATGTTTTGTTATTTGTTACTCACTGATAATGTTCAAAAAAAAAAAAAAAAAAAAAAAAATTATAAAAACCGACAAAAAGGCGGAACAAATTAAAAAAAAGTAAGAACCGATTTTAAAACTGTTTAAACAATCAAACCCGAAATACAAATTGCCCTTACCAGCCCAAAACTGTGTTTATCAAAAAAAAAAAAAAAAAAAAAAAAAAAAAAAAATCCGAACTTTAAATAAAAATCAAAAAAAGCAATGTTTGCTGCTGGTAAGTCCTAGTTTAGATGGGCGAACATTTAGAAGGAAAACATCTGGAATTCTCTCTTATTGTTTCCTTCGCGGTCACACGGACGAAAATTTTGCCGGCGACATTCCAATATTATTGGATAAAAGCAAGCAAAACAAAGCGTGTCGCCGATTACCGAATACAAAAATGAATTCTCTCTTCCCCACCCGTAATTGCTGCCAAACTAAATGTTTCCCTTCCAAATGTTTTCGTGTCTAATCGCGGTCTAATGTAGCTTTCCATTGGTGAACGAATTTTCAAAATCCATTTAGTGGCTTAAAAGTGCGTGCTAAATATAAAAAAACCGGTTCTGAACCGTATAAAAAATTAGGCTATATTTGATGCTGGTAATGTAGTTTTCTATTGGTGAAAGAATTTAAAAAATTGGTTTAATAGTTTGAAAATCCGTGCTAAATATAAGAAAACCGGTTCCGAAAAGTGTTTGTCACTGGTTATATAACTTTCTATTGGTGAAAGAACTTTCAAAATCGGTTTAGAGGTTGGGACGTGAAATCGTAACAAACAGACAAACAAACAAACTCACTTTATCATTTATAATATCAGTAAGGACACCTATCGTTACCTTAATATAGAAAGGCCCGAACTCATTTTTTTTTTGAAATTGATATTTTTGCATTTTTCGATACATGAGATGTTCTTCTGTGGCAATATACAAAAAACTCGATTTCAAAAAAAAAATAATTAGTTAGGGTCTTTCTACATATACTAAAGTAACGATATATATATATGTATATCGTCACCTAAAATCCAAAAGGCCATAAGTACACTTTTTACTATTTAACAGGAGAAGCAAAAAACTTCATAAATTTAATACTTTTTATATGTTAGGTGCCAAATTGAATAATGAATAAAATCGGTATTTTTGAACACATGTGAGTAAAATTTTAGGAAAATATTTATTTTTTTTTGTTAATCACATCATAATCAATCAACAAGTCTATTTAGAATTTTTTGGTTGTTACGGCCTTTTGAATTTTAGGTGACGACTTGTATGTATATAAAAAATTAATAAAAAAAATCATTGACATTTATTTGTTGATGACGATTTTTTTAATAAAAAATTTCTAAAATAAAAAAAATAATCATAAAAAATAAAAGACATTTTTGTGAAAAAACCACACAAAAGAGTGGCGAAATATAGAAATAGAAAAATATATACATATTAAAAAATTAATACTATAAATTAATATTTTTCCATATTGAAATAAGAAATTTCAACATGACTAGACTTTTGTTAATGTTTCTTATTAATTCAATGTGGTTTTTATTGATTTTAAGCTGTTTTTTTTTCTCTCGGTGTAGTACTTAATATGTAAAATAACATTTAAGAAATTTGTTATTCGATATATTGTCATAAGTTTATTTTAATTTCAAATTTATTTGCTGGTGGTTCAGCTTTTTCATAGACTGTACAAAATGTGTGGTTGAAGTCTACGGGCGGTTTTTTACGGCAACAATGAAATACATATAGACAAAGCTGAACCACCAGCAAATAAATTTCAAATATAAAATAAAGTTTTAAATTTATTCTGAGCAAAATCTCTGCTAATGAATTGTTTTAATTAATGATGAGATTAATTGATATGCAGTTTTATTTCAATTAAATTTTTTTTAAATTCAATTTTACCAAATTTATACTTTTTTAAACACATGTCATTAAAAAATTAAACAAGACCTGCAAAACTTATGCCATGCAAGAATAAATTAAATCGAATGTTATAAAAGTCAGGTCACATTTAGTTACGAGTACATTTAAGTATTCAGAAAACTATATTGAAGAATAATAAATTACATATTCATAAAGTAAATGACTGATTGTATGCAAACTATAGTTGTGTCACACACCAAATTGCAGCTCAAAATGCAATTAATTATGATGGTGGTCAGGCAGGCTGACCGGCCATCAGCCAGTGTGTCGAACTCAAATGACTTGTGGTTTAAAATTTCATTCTAAAGTTGCGTGTTAATCGATATCCATTCACTTAAAGGGGGGGGGGGGGGGAAATGCAAATTATATGCGTATTAAATACAAATGTGTGTTCAATAAGAGGTCAAGGGCTGGTGTATTCACAAACCAAAAACTTTTGTATTTATTTTATTTAGTTTTCTCATTGAAAGCAACTAAAGCTCCGATTAGTATAGAACTACATTAAATGAGTCTGAAACGTTTTACTAACACAGTTAGTTGGAGGATTTCTTTTATATGTTTTTCCTTTTTGTAAAATTTTTAAATTAAGACCAATTGCATAGAAATGGAAGTATGTTGCTGTTTTCATTTAATTTTTATTGAATGCTATTTTATTGAATAAAAAGCCTACTTTTACTTATTTGCACACCTACTGATACTTAAAACATCGAATGCTTATGACCTGCTTTTCTTTGAAATGTGACCATGAGATGAATTTTAGCCTTTTGTTTTTTTTTTATTGCATTTAATTCTTAAAATTCCTTTGTTTCTTTGGTTGTTGTTAAACGAAAACTAAAATTAAAAACAAGCGATTGCATTCAAATGCAGTTGCATAAAAATTCTATGAAATCATAAAACAAAATCAAGAGTTTCAACAGAGAATCAAAAGGGGAAAAAATTTTCACACAGAAAATAATTTACAAATTAAAAGCTTAAGTGAATGGAAAGAAACATTAAAAAAACAAAGTACAGTGGGTCTTCTCTAAACAAATATAGAAACTTTTTAAAATAATCCCATTCAAATATCATAAAAGGGGCAGTAGACTGCAGAGAAACAAGTCGAGGCAAAATTATCGGCGGCGGCGGCGCAGTAGTTTTGTGAATGGCGGCGGCGAGCCGAGAGAATTTTCGGCAGCGCAAATAACCATATGAAAATTTAAAGAGAAATAAAAATTGAAACTGAAAATTGATTTTCAAAATTTTTTTTCGGAAATTTGTCTTTTTGAGCAGACAAAATTTCGGCTGGTTTTGAGCCGGTGCGAGCCGATACAATTGGCGGCGGATTAATACACAGAAAATAACCGGCGGCGGTGCGCCGTCTGCTTCGAGCCGGTCGAATTGTTTCTCTGGTAGACTGTTCAGACACAGGGTTATTAGATTTTTTCCCAAAAATTTCGCCAAATCGATTTTAAAATTTGCCAGAAATAGCCAAAATCAATTTTATATAGTTTTTCTTAGTACATATTTGATAATCTTAATAAATTTGTTTTTATTTAACAATTTTTTTAATATAAATTTTTATAAAAAAAATCGCATAAAAATTAAGCAAAATGCAGAAATAAAATCGCCAAAAATTATTTCTTGTAAGTTTTTCGCATCCAAATTCAAAACGCATTATTTGCTTTAATTAATATATGAAAAATCATCAAAATAAAATTGTTTTAGTGTTTTTTATGGGAATTGTTACAATTTAAGTTTACAATTTTTAAACGCACTAATAATCCCAAATTAATATTTTACTTATTAAGTAAAATATTTTTTTTATTAAAAATACATTGAAATTGATTATTGAGGGGTTTAGCTGGATCCTATGCGCATTTCACTGTTGCTAATGCAGATCATCAGGGAACCTTTACCCAAAGCTTTATAGAACAACTAGAGTTATTATATTATAAACTTTCATTTAAACAAATGAGAAGCTCAATAACAAATAACAAAGTTGAAACAAGAACTCAATAATCAACATGTTTTTTATTTTCTTACTTTACTATTGCTACATTGGCTGACTTTTTTTAAAATATTAATTTGGGATTATTAGTGCGTTTAAAAATTTTAAACTAAAATTGTTTTAATTGCTTGCAGACGACTTTTGATGGGACTTATTTTTGAAACTACTCCTTCAACAAACTAATTTTACTGAATTACAAAAATTTTTAAATTACATTTTCTTTAAGGAAATAGCCATACAAATCGCCAAAAAATTTCCCCAGAAAAATCGCTATGGCACCAAATCAAAAATTTAGTCGCCAAACAAGTTGAAAAGTCGCCACGTTTGGCGGGAAATCGCCATATCAACCCTGTTCAGATAGAGTGTTTCAGCTGTTACAGTACATCAAATTTTACCACATGGAAGTTGTAAAATTTGTACTCCAAACAACTCTTTTAAGATTCGACAAATTAAAAAACAAAAATTATTTGAATGCTCATGTTCTTCATAGAATCATCTGTATAGGCTCAATCAGAAACCATAGCCATAGAGAACAGCCGTTCAAACCAAACTAATGGGCAACGCTGTATTTGATTATAGGTGACTCGCCATAACGCCATAACTCTCACCATAGAAACCAATTGAATTTTGGTTTGGTTATGGCTGTGGCATTATGGCTATGTCACGTCTAATTTAAGCTTATGCCTAAACTCCACTAAGTCACAGACAATATGTCAGAAGCTCAATTAAGTGTCCAGTGCTGTTTCACTGTGCAATGCTAAGATTGAAAATAAAATAATCTGATACAGTAATTAAAATAATTATATGTAAACTTAATGGTGTATAAACTTTTTTTTATGTAAACATGCAAGAATACAAAAAAAAAAAACTTATAATAAACATAAATAACATCTTGCAATGGAATCATGTCATAATGAAAAGCAAAAGACTTTTTATTTTAATTCACATTTAAAATTAATGCTTTCAAAATACTAAAGGCAGCAAGATGATAATTGCAAGAAAAGCTTTTGCCAGAGAAACTAGAAATATGTAACCAAATACAATTTAGAATTTTTGAAACTTTGAGGCATTTTTTTCTTAGTACATTATTAGCTTTTATGATCTTGTGGGTTTTAGTACGTTGATAGTTTTGGTGTATTTAGGGAAACTATTTTGGTTTCTTGAAGGCCCACATGAACAACTTAAATATTTCAGTTTAGCCTTATATGTTTTTTTGATTGAAAATCATTTATTGGGTGAGGCGAAACATAATTATCAGAACGTGGCTCATAGTCTATAAATTAGTGTTTATTCCTTAAACAATTCTGATAATATAATATTCATATCTTGGCCTCACTAAATGAGAAATCGTTAGAAGCGTGTTGGTGGTCGGTTAGTTAAAGTTTACATGAGATCCAATGATGCCTGGAGAAATATTAAAAAATTACTGCGCATTTATGAAACAAATCCCTATTTTCCCCTGCACCCAAAAATATTTTGCCCTTATATTTCCTTATTTCATAAAGTGGTCCTATAATGGCAACAAGAACTATTTGAAAGGGCCCCACGATCATATGCTTAAGAAACATTTTATTTGGTACTAATGTTGCAACTAGGATCTGAAATTTGTAGATGATTGACTTATGTTCTTAAACGCGTTTAAGGGCCAATTTCACCAACTCTATTTAAATATCAATTCATATTTAAATGTCGATTTTGATTAATTTTTGTATGGAAAAATTATTTTTAAATATTAATTGATATTTAAATAAGTTGGTGAAATTGGCCCAAGACACGTTTTTTAAAAACTAAATACAACGTTCGCATTATATTTGGGATGTTTAAATTCCGAACAATTCTGTTTTTTATTTGTTGTATTATTTTCTAAACAATCAGGGTCATATGAAAAAAAAATTAACAAAGCAATGTTAAATTAAGATGTATTCTAAACAAAATTATTATATCAAAATTCTAAAATAGGCAGCCACGTTTGTTAAGACTACTTTAAGTTGATATTTCCAAAATGTGTATTTTGTACTTCAAATATTTTTGTTAATATAGCACATATTGATCCATGTTACATACGAAAATGAAGCTAGAAGTGCCTCTTAGCCTCTTAGCTTAAATTTATTATTTCTGTAAATCATCACCAAATTATCCAACTGATTCGAAATACATAGCAAAATCGATAAAAAAATATTAAACACAATTATACAAAAATGTTTTGGTGATGTACATACAATCAAAACGAATCAAAAAATTCAGTAAAGTGCGACTCTGACTTGCGCACGAAGGGTTCCGTACGAACACTAGATATGTAACTCAATACAAACTTCATCCTATATAATATATAGTTTTGGCATTTTTTTTAGTTTTTGGGGTCTTTTCGTTTTTTTTTTTTTGTTTTGCCTGTTTTTGAGTTTTTTTCGGTTTTGGCGATTTTTTTAAGTTTTGGTTCTTTTTTTTAGTTTTGACACTTTATTTTCTTGTTTTGGCGACTTTTTTCGGTTTTTGGCGTTTTTTCATTTTGGCGATTTTTTTTTATTTTTGGCGATTTTTTCATTTTTGCGATTTTTTTTATTTAAATTTTTTTTTTAGTTTTGGCGACATTTTCGAATTTTGGCGATTTTTTTTCGATTTTTGGCGTTTTTTTTCATTTTGGCGTTTTTTTTTTCATTTAGGTGATTTTTTCGAATTTGGCGATTTATTTTAGTGTTAGAAATTTTTTTTAATTTTGGCGATTTTTTTTAGTTTTGGCGATCTTTTTTTAATTTTCGACGATTTTTTTTTTTGGTTTGGCGATTTTATAATATCCGTTTTTTTTAGTTTTACCGTTTTTGAAAATTTCAAGTGTTTGCCTCTTACGGTTTCCAAGATATAGCAAATTGTCAAAATTACATAATCAAAATTGCATCAACTGATGGACCACCTTTTAATTTTAATTTTTTTAAAATTTACTGTTAATTGTTGTAGTCTGTATAAAAATACACTAATTTTACAAATTTGAAGTTTCAATATACATTAGTCTCCTGCACAAGATATCTTATAAGAACTTTTAAGACATGCGGGATTTTTCAAATGCTTTGCTACAGCGAAATCTTATAAAACAAACTTTAACAACACTGTTTGCAAGAAATTTATTTGAGTATTGTAGGTATAAGAGTAAAGAAGAAAACACTTCGTGACGGAAGAATTTGTGATACTAGCTTCTTTCTACACATAAGCGCGTGTACAAACGTCATGCATGGATGTGTGTATGATCTTTTATTTTTCTGCGCATATGCAAAGGCACACACATGCATTAACATTAGTTGTATGCGGTTAATCACATAATAGCTTACCATCTACATCTTACACACACACTCAAACGTACAATATGAAAAATAACAAGCATACACAAATCAACAGTACTTCTTTTGAGTGTTTGTTGCAGAGAAGCTGTCGTGACGTCTTCGCTTGTTAACACTGGTATACACATACACCAATACATCCATCGTGCTTCGCTTATAGTACGACAGCATTTATTATTGGTTTAGTATAATACATGCGACGTGAATACATTTAAAAATCATGACGTTTTTACATTTCAAGACTGTTTACGCAGGCTTCTAATATACATACATATATGTGACAGCGCATAGAGAAAAGGACCTATTTAAATCTTTAAAATGGCTCTCCTGAACAAAACAGGTTTTTACCCTTAGGTCCCTTTCTATTTTTCGCGTCACATATATGTATGTACATAAAATTGTATGCATATTACATGGAATTTTAACATTTTTCGTTGCTCGTTTTGGAACGCCCTTTGATTTTTAATTCTCATGTATTTGTTGTTGTAGCGACCAAGGTTCTACATACTGTGTCCAAATTTCAGGTCCGTAGCTCTTACGGTTCCTGAGGAAATACCTTTTCACCTTTGGTGTACGGAACCCTAAAAAGCTGTATATTCAAATACTCATTTCGTTCGAATAAAACAAATTGTGATAATTTTTCATATTTTTTTACTTTCACTTCATAGAAATATTTAGCTGTCTTCCTAGCATGTCAGAAGCTCATATTTTTTAAATTATGTTGCTTTAATTCAAGATAACAAAAATTTATTTAATATGTAATTAAAAAAAATAATTTGAATACCAGAATAAAATTGTATTCGATTTTGTACATCATAAGCTGTGAAGTGGTTGTTGAACACGGTGGTGTTACCAGTATATATTTATTATATAATCACAAAATAATTAAAGTTGTCTTTTGCATATGATATCTACTACTATGCTACCCTCATACCTAAATAAGAGCGGAAAGTGACGCGTTTGCAGCAGGGTACGTATTTTCAGTACAATCAAAAAATATTTTTACATTTAAATGCACTAAAAATCTGTACCCTGCTGCTAACGCAACTCTTGCCTCTCTTATTTAGGTATGAGGATTAACCTTAAAATGCTTGGCAACTAGTATTAACTTTAAAGCTAAAGTAAGATATTTTTTTGCATAAGGGGGTCAATATGTAATTAAATATTTTTGAAACAATTACTTGTGTAGCAAATAATTATTTTACGTGCCTCCATTTAATAGCAACTGAAAGTTGCCAGAGTTATCAAAAACGCACTGAGCACACACTCCATTTACGTGTTTAACGAAGTGCTTAAATGTTAAGCCTGTTATTTGAGATGTTTAACAAAACAAGCCAAGGTATGGTAAAAAAATCAGACGTTAAACACGTAAGTGTGGACATAGTATAAGACGAAATAATTTTTATTTTTGAATTTTTGCTTGTTTTTTGGGCTAAGATATAATTTCTAGTGCATTAAAAACTAGATGCCAAATAAATATATTTCTTTTTTAATATATATGTTTTCTATAAAAAAGTTATTTTTCAAAAAAGTAAAAAAAAAAATTCATATATCACAAATTGCATTAAATTACAAAACTAAAAAAAATGCAGATTCCCTGCTTTTCACATAAAATGGAAAAAATGTATCTGTTTTTCTCTACGCTTAATACTTTTCAGCAAAATTCCCTAAAAAAAATTTAAATTCGCTACTTTTGGTACAAGTGAACCTCGATTGTTCGGGCCTCTATCAACAGTCTACATCTATTACCTGGCATGCTGTCACTTTGTTTCTTGACCTCCATGAACCATGCCTTTACCTTTATTATCCTTTATTATCTATACATCTATTATCCGTGTAAAAAAAATTAGATTTAATGTTTTAATACGAACTAAAATTTTAAGTTTTATTTACAATAATATGTACACTTTTTGCTTTAATATAACATCTATTAACCGTGTTTTTCGATTATCCGTACTAGGTCCAATTCCGTGCGATCCGTATAATTGGGGTTCAACTGTAATTCAATTAGGCATCCTTTTTGCTGAGATTTTTATATCTGTCACCATCCAAAGGAGGCTAAAACGAGAATACTTAGACTAAAATATCCTTAGTCTATCCAAATTTCAGCATAGATTTAATATTTTTCTACGCATTGAGGTAGTACTGCACTGCGACACGATATTATGAAAAAAAATTTGAGCAAATGGGCAAATAATAGGTGCGTTCATTTGCTAAATTTTTTTTTACAAATTTCTAGCAATTATAACTGGAAAGTGTTCATTAACTCAAAAACTAAGCGACAAAAAAAATCTTAAAAATTTTTTACTTGCAAGAGTTATCCAAATAGATGTTCTCTGTTTTGCTTTAAAATTAATTACACATGTTTACAAATATCAGAAAACTTTTTCATTCGCCAGAAATTAAAGCTACTTTTTGAGTTATTTTAAAATTTGAACGGGAGTCTGCACTCCATTTTCTTAAAAGTACTTTCACTACATACAGTAGCATAATTTCAGAAGGGTTTAAACTAGACATGCATGTGCAATATTATTGTAAAATAATTGGTATTGTGCAATAACATTGCCTGGAAGTATGTTATATCAGTAGGTAGCACAATGTTCTAGATAAAAATACAAAATGCCTATTTGAAGATTTTTGGTAAAAAAACGCAGATTTTTTTAACTCCAATCATATGGAGACTTTTTTTAAAAATTTTTCCTTATAACTATTACTATCATCTTTTGTTCCATTTATGTTCGAACGACTCAGACCTTAGAGAATTACAACTCATGAACTTTGAAGAGGTAAATGATTCTGAAAAAAATACCTGAAATAAAACAAGATCTTGTCTTTAAATATCGAAAATATTTTCAATAAGGTGAACTTGAATAAAACAAAAATTCGTAATTATTTGTAAACTGAATCTCTTGTAGGTGCTTTGCTCACAAAAAATAATCTAAAGCTGAAAAATTACTACTGTTTTGACACATATCTCCAGATTGAATTAATATAATATCATCTGATATCTTGTTTGGTTAAACAACTTGTAAATGCATTTCACCAGTGTGGAAAATATTTGTAAAAAGTTATATGAAAAATGAAAAATTGATTCAAAATCGAATAAAGATATGTGTTTTTAAAGTTTTTTTTTTGTGTGTAAAATATCCAAGAATCTAATAACAAAAATATGAAGAAAAATTATGAAAACTTTTGAAATAAACACATCACAAAACATCAATTACCTGAGTACGTATTTCCATAGACCTTGTTTAATATACCTTGCTAAAGACAATTTTTTTTTTTGCTTTATCTGATATAAAATAAGACGGAGTCCTTCCAGGCGAACTCAACTGCCCAGGTGACCATTTTCTCTGCTTGTAATTTGAACATCACCCTAATAAAAATACAAAATTTTCAGTTAATTTTTTTGACATCCAAGGTATGAATTTTTCACAGAGAATTGAGGGGAATCTTCCTTATATGAATAAGTCTTGATATAAAGCATTAAATGAGTTGACATTCGACAGCAATGCCAGCCGTTGAGATATATTTTTATTCAAATCAATCAAAAGGTTTAATAAAATGTGCAGAATGCCAGTTATGCAATTAATACTACAATTAAACCTGGGAGCAAATTACGGCACTCGTTATCGAACGAAATTACGAAACATTTACATATAAACTCTATTGAAATATTTCGCAATTTCGTTCGATAACGAGTGCCGTAATTTGCCCCCTGGTTTTTAAAGAACACGAAATTCACTTCCAATCTCGATTCTGCATTTTGTATGAAAGTTTTACATTTATGTTTGCCCCTAGGGAAAGCGTTTTAAAAATTTCACTTTAATTACTTTCATTTATAAGTTTGTATAAAATTTACATTTTTATCCTTTTCAATCTACTGCTGTGTTCTCATTTATATTTTAGTTTTAAAACAAATATTTTATTTAGGTTAATTTTATAAGGCGATTAAGACAAAGCACTTTAAATGTATTTTCAGCAGTTTTTGTTCGTCCTACATACATATGTTTTATTTACAGTACAAGTACGCGTACAGTGCAACAATATTAAATTTAATTAAAAAAATAAAATAACAGACACACATACAAGTACATCTGTATACATATGTACATACATGCTACACTCCTGCACAAGACCACTTACAAGAACTTTTAAGACATGATGGATTTTTCAAATGCTTTACTACAGCGAAATCTTCTAAAACAAACGCTAAAACAACACTGTTGGCAAGAAATTTGTGTCAGCTATTGCAGGTATAGGAGTAGAGAAGAAAATACTCCGTGTCGAAAAAATTTGTGATGCTTGGTTCTTCCAACGCATGAGCGTGTATACAAGCGTCATGCATGTGCATACACACACACGTTGTTTGTATGATCTTTTATTTTTCTGCGCACATCCAAACGCACACATGTATTATTGACATTAGTTGTGTGCGCTTGCTTTTAAAAACCACCCTTAAAAACACAATAGCTCACCATCTACATCTTACACACACATTCAAACGTACAATTTGAAAAATAACAAGCATACACTACTTGTTTTGAGTGTTTGTTTCTTCGCTTCAGCCTTCAGTACACTGCATGTAAAAATCCACATGCGTATGTGGCGATGACTTCACGAGAATTTTCAGCATGTTCGTTGCATTTTTTAAAAATACAGGTTGGGCCAAAAGAAACCAAGGGGTGTAAAAGTTTAATAACTTTTTTGTTTATTAACTTTTTTTTATTTTTTCTTTCAGATTATGTAATATACAAAATGGAAATTTTTTTACACTAAGTATGAAAAATGATGTCTCTTAAATGACCACCGTTTTCAGCTTCGCACTGATGGGCTCTTTTTAGAGCATATTCCATAACATCTTTCAAAACTTGTGGCTGTAGCGTTCGAATTTCTGCAACAATGTTTGCCTTGAGTTCAAGGATTGTCTCTGGCTTGTTCACATACACTCGCTCCTTCAAAAAACCCCAAAGAAAATAGTCGGGTGCTGTCAAATCTGGCGATCGCGCTGGCCAAATAATTTCCGAATTTCGAGAAATTATTCGCTCTCCAAAAATTTGACTTAAAAGTGCCATTGTGTCTCGGGCAGTATGGGCAGTGGCTCCGTCCTGCTGAAACCACATACCAGGTCTGTTTTCAAGAGCAGGACGTAAAAAATTTTCTATCATAAACCGATACCGCTCTCCATTTACGGTTACAGCACTTCCATCTTCATTCTCGAAGAAGTAGGGCCCAATGACATTTTCAGATGTGATCCCACACCATACTGTACACCTGATGGGGTGCAATTGGCGTTGATGAATGGCTCTTGGATTTTGAGAACCCCAGAACCTACAGTTCTGCTTATTAACAAAGCTATTCAAATGAAAATGAGCTTCATCACTCATAATCAAATTTTCAATAAAGTTGATTTCATTTATTCATTTCTTATTTTCTGATTTTCATTTATTATTTTCATTCATTATAAATTCTCCAAGTGTTGTCTATATAATATAAAAGAAAAAATAAAAAAAAAATTAATAAACAAAAAAGTTATTAAACTTTTACACCCCTTGGTTTCTTTTGGCCCACCCTGTACATATGTTGCTAGTACACCGCATGTAACAAATGTAGCATTGTGATGACGTCAAAATTACGTCAGAACCACATGCGCATGTGGTTTTTTACATGCCGTGTACTGTTGGCTTTAGACATCGTTTAAAAACACTCATATACACGTAAATCAATACATCTATCGTGCTTCGCTTACTAAACGACATCATTTATTATTGGTTTATTATAATATATGCCATGAGAATACATTTTAAAAACAAAACGTATTTACATTTCAAGACTTTTTATGCAGCTCTCTAATATATGCATATATAGGAAAAAAGAATTATATGTATTTCGATCTGCAGTTGTGTGCTGTCGCATGTTGTTGGGAAAAATTAAGTGGGATTTATATTCAGAACATTATGCATTTTTTAATATTTTTTGTTTACATATAAAATTTTTATTTTATGGCTTCCTTTTCTCATTTTTTGAATTGCACGTAACACGTACGCTTCTGAAGTTGTGTGTGTGTGTGTGTTTGGTAGCTGCTCTCGTGCACATAATTAATTGATTTAATTGACTGCCAGCAATTAATCGTGAAAAAATTATTCACAATATAAACAACAACCATGTAGAATGAATATTTTTACAATATATTACAGAGGCATGTACACACATATTTTCTTTTTATCGACATACACCCAGTAAACATGAGATTGAACTTTTGTTATAAAATTTATAACTTAAAAAAAATATTTATCATTAAATTCTAATTATTTTTGAAGTTTATTAATCGAGCCGTTTTGTTTTGATTAAATCATATAGATACAGACTGTATATGAATATTACAAAGAGCTTCTCCTGAAAACTTGAATTTTTGTCGGTTTTAATTACATCGAAAATAGGTCTCTAAATCAAGCAATGAAAAATTCAATCAAATTCTGAATTGAAAATATTAAGTGCTGAGCAATTTATTTTGTGATTTTCTCTAATTTTATTAAGCTTAAGGTCTTTTGATTTTGTAATGAAATTTTTACATTTCGATATATCGCCACTCCTTTGTGTGGCTTCTTAAGGATTTTTGTTTTTTGATTTATATATATATATAAAACGGAATGTGTTTGTTTTTTTTTTTTTTGTTTGTTTCTTTGTACCTTATAGGAGACCAAACTTCTGAACCGATCTTCCTCAAATTTTCACAAAATTTAACTGGGACTGAAAAAAAATTAAACCAAAACAATTTCCTAAAGAAGCCACACAGGAGTATCGAAATATCGAAATATCGAAACATAAAAATTTTATTACAAAATCAAGAGACCTTAAGCTTAATAAAATTAGAGAAAATTATAATAAAAAAAAACAATGTGAGTCCGATCGCAGAGGACATCTAGTAATGAAATTTTTTTTTAAGTTGGAAGTACTTATGCTTTTAGTATCTTTTTTTAAATTAATTAATTAAAAGTATCAAAACTTTCAATATTGTAAATACATATGAATTTGTTGGTTTTTGTTTGTTTTATTAAACTTATTTGGTTAGTAAATGGGCACACTGCAGTATATGTATATGTACTGCATTAAAAATTGCAGTAAGCAGTAAATTTACTGATTACTAAAAAAATTCAGTAAATTTTTACTGCTAATTAAATTAAATTTGCATTACTAGTAAAATCTTAGGGCCGTAGCAAGTGGCAAAGTTTTTTCATTCAAATTTTGAAACTTTTGTATGAAAAACATTTAGCCACTTGGTAGAATTTCATTATGAATACGGGCATTACTGATTACTGAAAATTCAATGCACCTCATCATATAACAAATCATTTAGGCAATTTATAAAAATTGTAGAAAAAAATTTTAGTAATCAGTAAAAATTTACTTGTTAAACATTTTTTATTGTTTTTACTGAAACTTTAGTGGTACTGCAGTGCTCATCTATGGTAAATGCCTTTACTTTTACTTTTTAATTTTTAATTCCTGTTGTTCATCGTTTAGTTGTTGCTGTTCTTGTTGTTGTGTACGCATTGCAATTAAAATAAATTCAGTAAAGTGCGACTTTAACTCGCGCATATTCGGTTTTGATAATTTTTTTGATTTAGATTTCTTCCTTTTTTAAGTTCTTTCAGTTAAAACGATTTTTACAGTTTTATAGCTTTTTTCTCGTTTTGGCGTTTTTTTCTCTTTTTGGGTTTTTTAATTTTCGCAATTTTTTTCATTTTGGCGATTTTTTCTGTTTTTTTTTTGGGGGTTTTTCATTTTGGCGATTTTGTTGTTTAACGATTTTTTTCATATTGGCGATTTTCCCGGTTTTTCGCGATTTATTTTAGTCCTAGAGATTTTTTTTTAATTTGGTGGTTTTTTCGTTTTGGCGATTTTTTTTGTTTTTGGCGATTTTTTTATATTTGGCGATTTTATATTTTATTGATTTTTTAGTTTTACCGTTTTTGAAAATTTCAAGAGTTTTTCTCTTACGGTTTTTTAAGATACAGCAAGTTGTCAAAATTACAAAGTCAAAATTGCATTAACTGATGGAACACCCATTGATTTAAAGTTTTTAAATTTAGTGTTAATTGTTGTAGTCTGTATAAAAATACACTAACTTTTAAAATTTCAAGTGTATTATGTAAATACATACAATTGTATGTAGTTATATTACATGGGATTTTAATATTTTTCGTTGCTCGTTTTGGAACACCCTTTAGTTTTTAACTCTCATGTATTTGTTGTTGTAGTGGCCAAATGTCTACATATTGTGTCCAAATTTCAAGTCCGTAGCTCTTACGGTTCATTTTTACCTTTGGTGTACGGAAATATACAGAAAAATAACCGGCGGCGGCGCACCGTCGGCTTCGAGCCGGTCGACTTGTTTCTCTGCTTGGTATTGCTTCGTTCAAACACTAATACACTCATACATAGCTCACACCGATTTGACAATGCAAAGAAATCTCAGCAAAGAAATCAAAGTCAAAAGATTTTTACCCCCTAGCGTATAGATGTTTACACATCAAAAGAGGTCAACAAAAGAGAAGAATTATTAATTTATTTTGTGTATATATGTATTAAAAAAATGTGTAATAAATATTTTTGGTCCAAATTTGTTTATATCGGAAAAAAGAACTGTAAATCATTGCAAATTCAAGAGAACAAACCTCGCGTGTGTTTGCTGGGATATATTTTATTTCACAATTGTTTTATCTTAGTAGTTATTGTGGCAATAGCACAAGTAGCGAGAATAAAATTTAACATCTTTCTTATCATCACCATCGCGATGGTAAAAAATCACATCATTCACTTAATGACTGTTTCCGAATCAGTGGCAAAAAGGCTGGGATTCATCGTGTCACTATTGGCATCGAGATATAAATAGCAGCAACATCATCGCTGAAATTATCTTTGCTATCGTTGTCATCATTATTAACAATAATTTTTACCGTTTGTTGGGAAAATTAAAATTGTAGCGAATGCAACAATTGCTTCGCATAAACAAACATAAATGAACATTTTGTACAGTATTAAATTAATGAAGCCGTCAGTCACTCTGTTGAATTGCTGCGAAATAATAATGCAGTCATTACTCTTTCATTTATACTCGTATTAAAGCAAATATGTGATTGTCATCATAAAAATAAATAAATAAGAAAAAAAAAATAGCAAAATAATGGCAGAAAATCTAGCAACAAGAGAATGAAACTGAAAAGTGCTAGAAATCATCAATCAAAATTTGCCTTTTTCGTATTTTAAAAAAAATGTTAAAAAATTTACTAGCTGAGAAATTTGTGGTTGAAGTTAGTTTACATAAAAATAAGTTACAGAATTTTTTCCAATAAATTAATTGCCAGCAATTTTAAAGTGCAAATACGAGTATATTTTTGAGTATTTTCTCTAAATTACTTTCGATCAAAATAATATTTATTTTACAAACTCTTTAATTAAATGTTAGTTGTCTTACTTTTTGTATCTTCTCTTTTTTGCTAAATTTAATTAATTATGATTATACACTGGGAGCTATTGTTCTTCATGGTGTTTTTGTTTTTTGAAGAAATTAAAAAAACATGTTGCAAGTTACGGTTTGTTACTTTTCGTAGCATGTGTTTTGTCGTTTGTGTTTTTTCATGTACAAGTACGTGCACTAGTATCGCAGTATCTATTCGCATGTTTTGGTTGGTAAATTGATTCTATGCTTGGTTTGGCTCAGTTTCATTTGGCTTTCATTCAAAAGCAGCTGATGGTGACTGACGGTGGTGATGATGTATGGCTTGAGAAATTTCGTTAAAGATGCGTGTGTGCACAGACGTACCATCTTGTCCAATGTCTAACTTTAATAGACGAAAAAAAAAATGTCAACGACTTTTTTGCGTTATGTATGTACATATATATTGTATGTATATATTTACAAACATTCAAATCTCTCATTTACTCAAACAACGTCATAACTAAAAAAAACTAGTTTGCCAGAAAACGAAATTAAAGTTTTAAATTTATACACATCTTAATAGGAAAAAAAATTTATTTTTATTTCAAAAACTGAGTAAACAAGATCTTTATATGAAATTTTTACACAATATGAAGAACAACATGAAGATAAATTTTGCGTCATTAACTCAACAATTAAATTTTTTGAGCTATGACGTTGTTCATGTAAATGAGTAATATTTGAAAAAGCGTGGAATATTAAAATCGTACATACAATATTTTAGACAACAGATTAAATAAATTCAGTGAAGTGCGACTTTGACCCGCGCACGAATGGTTCCGTAGATATGTAATTCAATACGAACTTTAGCCTATATAATAAATAGTTTTGAATTTTTTTTCGTTTTTGGGTTTTTTCGGTTTTGAGCATTTTTTTGTTTTGTCGTTTCTTTTTTTTCGTTTTATCGGTTTTTGTAGCTTTTTTAGTTTTGGCACTTTTTTCCCTTTTTGTCGATTTATTCGGCTTTTGGCGTTTTTTCATTTTGGCGATTTGGTTTTCAATTTGCCGATTTTTTTTCACTTTGGCAATTTTTTCATTTTGTCGATTTTTTTTTCCTTCAGGCGATTTTTTATTTTAGGCTCCTTTTTCGCGTTTAGCAATTTTTTCGGGGTTTGGCATTTTTTCAATTTGACGATTTTTTTTTTCATTTTGGCAATTTTTTTCATTTGGGCGATTTTTTTCGGTTTTTGGTGTTTTTTTCTTTCGTTTTTGGCGATTTTTTCATTTTATCGATTTTTTCGGTTTTGCCGATTTATTTTAGTGTTATAGTTTTTTTTCATTTGGTGCTTTTTTCGTTATTGCGGTTTTTTGGTTTCTGGCGATTTTTTTTTGGTTTGGCGATTTTAGAATTTTCGGATTTTTTAGTTTTACCGTTTTTTAAAATTTCAAGAGTTTGCCTCTTATGGTTTCCAAGATACAGCAAGTTGTCAAAATTACATAGTCAAAACTGATGAACCACCCTTTAATTTTAATTTTTTAAAATTTTAGTGTTAATTGTTGTAGCCTGTATAAAAATACACTAATTTTACAAATTTCAGATGTATGTACATACAATTGTATGTATATTACATGCGATATTAACATATTTTGTTGATCGTTTTGGAACACCCTTTAATTTTTAACTCTCATGTATTTGTACATATTCTGTCCAAATTTCAGGTCCGTAGCTCTTACGGTTCCTGAGAAAATACCGTGTGACGGACAGACGGACAGCGTAGTGAAAACAATAGTGTTCCTTTTCACCTTTGGTGTACGGAACCCTAAAGAAGGAGGAGGTTATCACTTTATCTCTATTTGTTTACGTGTGTTACTTAATAACTCTGCCAGTTTTTACCGATTTAATTTTGTTTTGTCTAAAAGGGTGTAGATTCCATTTTATTCAACATCCACGAGAGTGGAAGACAAAACCCTTTTCTTTGATTTCAGATACTTTTACTCATGAAATTGCTATGAAACTCAGCACAAATCTTGCATGCTACTGGCAAAGGTACGGCTACGCTTCTACTTTACAGAATATTGCAAAACTTGGCACACACTGTAATTTCTATAAATGACATAATATGTCATTAAAGAAAATTGGCGAGGCAACACACACTAAAGTAAATTTTCACCAAATTAACAATAAGAATATAGAGTACAGGTCAGGTTAGGTTAGGTTAGGAAAGATGGTGCCAAAAATGCACTTCCACTCTGAGACCCAAATAAGTCCATTGTAATTTCCCTTCTATTGCCTATTAAAAGTAATATTTACCCAAAAGTGACACTATTATCGATCATTAAGCCACTGAATTCCCCTGATTTCCTCCGATATCAGTAATACTCTCATGGATGCATCTGCTCAGCCATCTAAGCCCACGACCTTTTAACATCGGGCTTCTGGTTCCTATTCATCGCCGCACATCCCACAGAAATCTTGAGTGCTAATTTCCCAAATGCTCGCTCTAACCGAGCAGTGACCAGTCAATGCGCTTATCACGATTCGCATCACCTTTCTAATCATGTCCAGTAGTAGTTTGGATCTTCCTGAATCAAGTTTTGGCCACATAGCCCTCTAGAATTTACAATCCTCTCTACTTCACCATGAACTGTTGGTTCTGCTTTCTATCCAATTACTGACTTCATATGAAGTATGACAGTGTGAAATTTTGTAATCCTACAATATCTGCTTTACAATATATTTAGATTCGTTCAAAATTGGGCAAATCAAATTCCTCTTAACTGATTCGTAGTGTAAATATGTATGCATTATTACTTTTTAAAGGCACTGCAGAAAATTTGGTGACAATTGATCCAAAAGTACTCGTCCTATGACTTGAGAAAATGCGAGTGTTATCAAAAGTACGGAGAAGTGTATGGCGAAAAAAAGACATATCGTTTAAATGGTTATATATTTACCATTTTCGTGATGTATCGTCTTGATCTTGAGCTAATTTAATTTGGAGTCGGTGCAATATTGTAGTAAACGGCACTGAACATGTTCACAGAAAAAAATATTATATAAATGCAACCAAGAAAACAGATTGTTGACATTTAATTTAAAAATTAACAATCATCATTGTTGATATAACAAATTTAAATTTTTGTAGTCAATTAAATTACTCAACAAAATTATTTGTTAAATTATATCATAATGGAATGCGCAGATGTAAAAGAAACAAGAAATCATATTTTGTGTGTATTCATCAATTGCATATTTAATAAAGTGTTGCTCTTTAGCTGAGAGGTAAGTGAGTCAGTTTATTAGTGTTGATGTTGCCGGTTCAACTCCGCCCAAAGACATTTAGTGTTTTTCGCAGACAAGCAAAAAATCGTTTCGAGGATTGTGATTGTGTATAAAAAGCTTGTTAATATAAGAATTATGATACAGAAATTCAACAATTCACATTGTTAATATAACAATAATTTTAATTGAAATAACATTGAAATCTAAGAAAAATAAATGTTGAAAAAAAATAAATTCCAACAAATTATTTGTTGATATATTTAATTGAAAATATTTTTAAGATTTTCCTTCAACTTACAATTTCGTTAATTGTATTTACAAAACTCGTTGTGGGTTCAAAATCAATTAATTATTTAATTGATATAACAAAAAAATTAATTGTATTTACAAATCATTTTTTTCTGTGTTCGATGTGTAAATATAATGTTCATTGCTCCCTTCAATGTGACTCTGGAACCAGTCCCGTAACTATACTGAGATATTATGCTAAGCTTAATTGGTATTTATACTTTTGAAACATGAGTGGCCCTGTGGTTGAGTGGGTAGTGTGTACCCTGTCATGCGTGAGGTTGTCGGTTCGAATCTCAAAAAATTTTCTGCTTAAAAATAAATTATAATTATAATTTAATTTGTAACAATAAAAAAAAAATATATAAGTTTTCATTGTTACAGTTAAATGTCGCAATGACATTTATATATAATTTATATTATTCTACACCGAATAGGTCTCTATGGGATAGTTCAGTGACAAGTCACAATATGCATAAAAGGTGTCAATTAAACCCATCCTAGGCCATTCCCATGTAAAAGTGACTGGTCCGCTAAATAGGAAGTGTTAGAACTCGGACTAGTCCCTATCAGTTGGGGACCGGTCAGTTCAATTTCCTGCAGGGGGTTTATAAAACAGATTTCCATTCAAACGTTTTCTTATAAAAGCTTTCTATAAATAAGTTAGTAAAGCAATATAAAAAAATCAACTTTTAAAAATAGTCCCGCTATTCCAATGGGCGTAAAAAGATGCGTGAAGAAGACAATACAAATACATAAATAGCAGATATACACATTTGTTAATGAATTAAACGGAAACGGATTTGCATGCATACCCAAACACATTTGAATGTCTACATACAAAGGAAGACATAAAAAAGCAAACATATATTTAAACATCAATAAATGACAATTAAGCAAAATTTACCAATCACTGAACTTTATGTGACAAAATAACATGGCATAGCTTTACATTTAAATAATGTTAATGTGTATCCTGCCCCACCTTTGATATATCATCATCACCATCATCATTACTGTCACTGCCATTGTTATCGCAATCATAATGTTTGTTATCAAGATGAGTACGATGACGGCAAGGTTGATGATTATGATGCTTTGACTTTTTATTTGTATTTGTAGCCGGTCAAGTGCATTTGTAATCATGCTCAAGTGAAGTCACAAGCAAATTCACACAGAACTAAAACACACATATATATGTACATATGTACATACAGACATTATCACAGACAGGCTTCTGTGATATTTAAAAGCAAAGAACAATTGCTCGGTTTGTGTTTTATGCTTTACAAATATGTATTTTGATTCTCTATTTTTTCATTTGAAAATGTCGGTCACTTAAGTTTGGCATGATTTATTTTAGCAACCGCCAGGCAGAGGGGAATGCCAACATTTAAACATAAACTTGCAGCATTTTTTTTAATTTGCAACATAAATTTGTTGTTTTTGTTAAGGGCTTATGTTTTAGAGGCATAAAATGAAGTTTGCAATCACTGAAGCGGCAATTACGTTACAACATGCTGCAACATATTTCACACTTGCATTATCTCCTTATAACTATTCATACAGCATTGCTTCCAGCCATTTCAACCAAAAACTATTTTGAGCAAATTGTGTGCAAGTGCCACAACAATACCAGACAATAGTTGTAGTAATCGTGCACTCACACGCACATACACACGCGCGTGCACTCACTCACACACATACTTACTGTCAACTACCCTGGCGGAAATTACATTAACTTTAAAGTAGCTTTAAGGTAACTATTTCGGAACTAGTGTCAGTCAGACTAGAGCCCATTTTTTCAGTTGGTAATCAAACTGTAATTATTTTTAAATTCTAATTAAATACGAAATTGTGTTTTTGACTGCATATTTAAATAATAATTAAATGTCCAACCTTGCGTAATTAAATACTACTTAAGTTTTATGAACGTACCATATGTTGTTATATGTGTGTGTGTGTGTGTTTATTGAAAACATACACATGAACATCATGTGGTTGTATTGAAAACATCATGTGGTCGTACTAGAAAGAATTTCGCTTAATTTTCATAAATATATAACAAATACAATTCATACTTTCATATCATGGAATAACTAAATAGAAAAATGCATTCTGATGTTCCTTTGATTTCATAAAATGTGTTTTTATGCAATTTAAATTTTCTGCATTTTGATAACCTAACTTTCTTATTTACATACGTTAAACAGCTGTTGTTTGAAAAGCCTTCCATAATACTGTGAAATTTTGCAGTGCTACCGTACTTTCAACGTAATTTAATAAGAACTTTAATTAATCACTGAAAAAATGAAATCGTATTTAATTACAACTTAATTTTAAATAAAAACAAGTAAGAATGCTATATTCGGCTGTGCCGAATCTTATATACCCTTTACCAAAGTGCTTTTATGTAGTATAGAGATACATACATAAGCACATACATAAAGTATATATAAACAAAAAAAAAAAAAAATAATTTGACCTAGCTACTTATGTAGAAAAAAAAATTAATTTTCAAACCCTAAAATCATTATCAATCTACTAGTTCTTAAAAAAATATAGAAAGTGTGTTAAGTGAAAAAAGAAAATTCAAAAAATGTTTTATTTATTTACTTTAATATCCAGAAAAAAAGTTCAAAGTTCCCAGCTCTGGAGCTGTGGTTTTTATTTTTATAGTTTTCTACAAAAAACTTTTATTTCGAAAACGTAAAATATATATAATTTATAAAGGCAAAGATAAAAATTAATTAGACTTAGTTACTTTTATATATCACAAAAAGTGTAACTTTTCCAACCCTGAAATCATCGTTTTTGATTTTTCTGATTTCTTTTATTTTATTTATTTTTCTTTTAAGAATATAAGATATGTTTAATTTATAAAGAAAGGGAAAAATTTGTTTTAGTAAGTTACTTTTGTACAAAAAAAGTAAAGTTTTCCAACCCTGGAATCGTCTTTTTAATTTTTGAATTACTTTTTTTTATTTGAAATACTAATTTTATTCGTAATCAATCATAAAATAATATTATTTAGTAAAAAAAAATAAAAATAAAAATTAGTTTTCGGTAGTTAATTTTTTATACCACAAAGAGTGTAAGTTTACCAACCCTGGAATCCTCCTTTTTGATTTTTCTGATTTCTTATACCAATCTTTTTTTAAGAATGTAAGATATACTTAATTTATAGTAAAAAATTAAAAATTTGTTATAGTAAGTTACTTTTGTATAAAAAATAAGGTTTTCCAACCCTGGAAACGTCGTTTTAATTTTTTAATTTTTGTTTTAATTTGAAATACCAATTTTATTCGTACTGAAACATAAAATAAGTTTATTTAATAAATAAAAATAAAAATTAATTTTCGGTAGTTAATTTTTTACATCACAAAAGTGTGGGGTTTCCCAACCCTGGAATAGTCCTTTTTAATTTTTCTGATTTCTTACACCAATCTTTTTCTTTTAAGAATATAAGATACGTTTAATTTATAGAAACAAAGGAAAAATTTGCTTTAGTAAGTTGCTTGTGTATAAGAAAAAAAGTTAAAGTTTTCCAACCCTGGAAACGTCTGTTTAATTTTTTTAATTTTCTTTATTTTTTTTTTAATTAGAAATACTAATTTTATTCATACTGAAGTATAAAATGAGCTTATTTAATAAAAAAAATAATAATAACTACTTTTCGGTAGTTATTTTGTATGACAAAATGAAGTTTAAGCTTCCCAGCTCTGAAACGGTCTGCTCGATTTTGCTGATTTTCAATACCAATCTTATTTTTTATTATTTGACACACCAGTCTGGGAGCTTCGGAAAACCGATTTCACGTACAGACAGACGGACAGACGGACATCGCTTATTCGTTTTCCCTATGCATAAGGATCCAGAATATACAGGGTGGGCCAAAAGAAACCAAGGGGTGTAAAATTTTAATAACTTTTTTGTTTATTAACTTTTTTTATTTTTTCTTTCAGATTATATAATATACAAAATGGAAATTTTTTTACACTAAGTATGAAAAATGATGTCTCTTAAATGACCACCGTTTTCAGCTTCGCACTGATGGGCTCTTTTTAGAGCATTTTTCAAAACTTGTGGCTGTAGCGTTCGAATTTCTGCAACAATGTTTGCCTTGAGTGCAAGGATTGTCTCTGGCTTGTTCACATACACTCGCTCCTTCAAAAAACCCCAAAGAAAATAGTCGGGTGCTGTCAAATCTGGCGATCGCGCTGGCCAAATAATTTCCGAATTTCGAGAAATTATTCGCTCTCCAAAAATTTGACTTAAAAGTGCCATTGTGTCTCGGGCAGTATGGGCAGTGGCTCCGTCCTGCTGAAACCACATACCAGGTCTGTTTTCAAGAGCAGGACGTAAAAAATTTTCTATCATAAACCGATACCGCTCTCCATTTACGGTTACAGCACTTCCATCTTCATTCTCGAAGAAGTAGGGCCCAATGACATTTTCAGATGTGATCCCACACCATACTGTACACCTGATGGGGTGCAATTGGCGTTGATGAATGGCTCTTGGATTTTGAGAACCTCAGCACCTACAGTTCTGCTTATTAACAAAGCCATTTAAATGAGAATGACTTTCATGAGCGTTAAAATAATTGATCTCTGGTTTAAATAATAAAATTCTATTGTTCTGGTTCTCTGTTCAGTTGTGAACCTCTCCATTATAAATTCTCCAAGTGTTGTCTATATAATCTGAAAGAAAAAATAAAAAAAAAATTAATAAACAAAAAAGTTATTAAACTTTTACACCCCTAGGTTTCTTTTGGCCCACCCTGTATATACTTTATGACTCGCTTATTAATATTCTAGAAATTACAAACGGAATGGCAAACCTATATATACCCTTTTACTATTTTTTGGTAAAGGGTATAATTAGCTAATTACGTACTTAATTTTTAAGTTAAAAACTGGGGCTTGGACTACTTTTACTTTTACTCTGACTATTTTAACATTACGATGTCCTGCGCGGTAGTCAATTGTCTCACTCCGCATTTCTTTCAGCTAACTTAAAGTTGATTTTTTAAATCAGCTGGTAGCCAGTAAATAAAAAATTTTTTTCTGGGGTTCGAACATGTTTCATCACACGTGTGTATTCAACGCGTTACCACTCAACTAGGGTAGCATCTAAAATAACAACAGCAAAATGTTAATATAAAACTGAATAAGTTTCAAAGTAGCTGAGAATAAATTTGTTGGCTCTCATCAAATTCGACTACATACTTTTAAGTTAAGATTTAATTTTGGGCTTGTTCTGGATGACATTGCAGTTAACTTTTAGTCAGTCTAAGAAAAATTAACTATACGTTAACTTTTTTTGTAGTCAACCACACATTTTCCGACAGGGTATTTATTGAATCTCCTGTCTCATACACAGGTTTGCCGATTAGTGTGGCCTACATGGTTGCACTTTATGTTGTCAGTGTCTTTATGTCTTTTAGCCATCGAACATCTAAATAAATGGATGTCTCACGTTGTGGTCAATGCGGCATTTTACAATATGCAACAAATGCAACAATAATGCCAGTTAGCATGAATAACACAAATAATAGGTCTAGAGAAGGCAGAGATTTAAAGGAATGAAGGCGGCTTGAAAAACAAATTCTTCTCACATCTTTTGTTTTATAGCAGTAGTTGAAGGTAACAAAAGTATGCAAAGAATATGTATGATTAAGCTTATAATCGTACTTTGCTAAGATATGTCTATAGTATCAGTGAAATCGCATTTATTTAATTTGCAGAACCTTAAAAAATGTTATAGGAAAAAAAAAAGAAAAAAATATTAGAAGTGGTGACCAAGCAAGTCATGCCTGGAACTTCCCAAATTTATAAACTCTGCAAGAAAGTACATGAAGCTAAAAAATAAACGGTTTGACAAATATTCAAACAAGTAAACATTAAAAAAAAACTCACTAAAGTCCGACTAAGTCTCGAGGGGTAGAAGCTGAAGCTTTTTTACTTTCGTCGGTTTTATCGTTTTTATCATTTTTTCGGGTTTTTGCGACTTTTTTACTTATGATGATATTTTGCATTTCAGCGATTTATTTTATTTTGGGTTATATTTTTAATTTTAGGGCTTTTTAAGTTTGGCGATTTTTCGTTTCGCTATTTTTTAATTTTGGGATTTCTTAGTTTAAGAGTTTTTGAAAATATTCAGAGTTTACATCTCACGGTTCCCAAGATATCAATCAACTTTAATTAATGTCGACTGATACGCATTTTGATACAGTTTGCAGGTTAAGTTTACTTGTTGAAGTTTAAAGTTAAACTGAATTTATTGGACGTATGTGGAGTAATTCTACATTAGAGACCTGCGTAAACAGTCTTTAAATGTAAATACGTCATGATTTTTAAATGTATTCACATCGCATGTATTATACTAAACCAATAATAAATGCTGTCGTACTATAAGCGAAGCACGATGGATGTATTGGTATACGTGTATATCAGTTGTAGCAAGCGATGACGTCAAGACAGCTTGTTTGTAACAAACACTCAAAGAAATACTGTTGATTAGTGTATGCTTGTTATTTTTCATATTGTACGTTTTAGTGTGTGTGTAATATGTAGATGGTAAGCTATTTTGTGATTAACCGCATACAACTAATTTTAATGCATGTGTGTGCCTTTGCATGTGCGCAGAAAAATAAAAGATCATACACACATACATGCATGACGTTTGTACACGCGCTCATGCGTAGAAAGAAGCTAGTATCACAAATTCTTCCGTCACGAAGTATTTTCTTCTTTACTCCTATACCTACTATACTGAAACAAATTTCTTGCAGTGTTGTTAACGTTTGTTTTAGAATATTTCGCTGTAGCAAAACATTTGAAAAATCCCTCATGTCTTATAAGTTCTTATAAGATATCTTGTGCAGGACACTATTCTACATGCACAAATCCCATTCACAGATAAGACGTTGTCTACAGGCGGATTGACACATTTTATTTCGACTATATATAGTTGTGAATTGCAATAGCAATCTAAGTTTTTTTTTTGCGCTTGTCAATAGTTACGGTCCAATGAATTTAATGATATCGACTGTAATAATTTTGATTTTTTTTCTCTGAAATCATTATTAAATTCTTTTAGAACTCTTTTAAAGTTATTAAAATTTTAGGTTAAACAACATTGTACAGCATTTAGTTCATTTCGTTTTGTATGAATTACCAACTGCATTAGTTTCGATTTGTTCGTGTATTTCATTTAATGCAAATTGGATTACGTGTATCCATTCGACGTCGTAACCAAACAAAAATTATAATTTGTCTTTATTAAAAAAAAAAGAAACACTCATGCAAATGTAATTTGCTCATTGTTGTGGACTAAAATGTATTTGACCAAATTTTGAAGGCAAAATTGTTAAGTGTGTGTGTGTGTGTGTGTGTGTGTTTGTATACATTTTACTTTTTATTTTTATTTTCAATTACTTTTATTAGATTTTTAATGCAGTTTTGCCATTTCGGTATCTGCATACAATTTGAATTTAAATTACAATTGCTTGTGTGCATTTTGTATTTATTGGTTTTCGTTTTCACTTTATTTTTTGGTCTTTCCAGGTCATACACAAAAATTAACCCCATTTATTAAACATTGGGAGGCAGCAAATTTCGATCGTGTACATTTACATGAAGCCCATCAAAAACATATCGAACAGAAACGACATCGTCGAAGAAGAGACTTGAATGCTGGTGAATATGGTCCAGCGCATACTATAAGACTGAATTTTTCTGCCCATGACAGGTGAGTTACATTAAATTCAATTGGTGTACAAGTTTACGATATTTGCTATGAAATTAAAGATATTTTTAAATACTTCTTTTTTTTAAATTAGTTTATTTATAACTTTAGAGCACTGTTAATATATTCCGTGTCCGAAATTCCTTAAATCTTGCCTGGCAATGCCATCTCTGCAAATAGTTTAAATGGGTGCATTCATAAGACGTAAATGTTGAGCTTAACAGTTGTGAAACAGTTACGTCTTAGAAACGGCTTGATGGATATAATTTAACTTTGTATGTATACTTCGTTACTTTATCGAATTTGTTATGTAAAATTTAAAAAATATTTGCTCCCGCCACCTAACAAGGCGTCGTTGCACTGAATAGCTCTATTCGATCAGCTATTCAGGCTGAGCACAGCATATTGACTACAGGTAACGAAACAAAATTCTCATGAAAAAAATGACAGCAATTACTCAAATATTAAGTAGAGTGGAACTGATCAACTATGCGCTTCTAATGCCGAGTACAGATTATTGCATTTTGTGACATCGCATTAGTGTATACTGGTGGCAACGTTTGTCATTACCACTAGTTTTGATTCTGCGCATTGTTTTCCATATAAAAACATAATGGGAATGGCGATGCACACATTTTGAAAATGACACCTCAAAATGACAACACAGCCGAATACACGGCATAGATAAATACTCAACGGTTGCTCAACATAAAAGTCTCATGAATGCGCCCAACGTTAACAGAAAATTTGTTTGAACAGTGTTAATATAATAAAAAATAATTTTTCTTTTCGTTTCTTTTGGCTTTTAAGAGGATATTTACTGCGGTGGAAAAAAAAATGTTTAAGTGGGCTTTTCTAAGTCAGTTGTTATCGACTTAATATCAAACAATTCCTTGCAGAAAATTGAACTGACACAAGACTAGTGAGGCGATCGGCAACCAAGTGATAGGGACAAGTCAGAGTTCTAACACTTCCTATAAAGCGCACCAGTCACTTTTACATGGGAATGGCCTAGGATGTGGTTAATTAATGCTTTGTATACACCTTGTGACTTGTCATTGAACTATCTCATAGAGACCTAATCGGTGAAGAATAATATAAATTATTTAAAAATGTCATTCCGACATGTAACTGTAACAATGAAAACTTATAATTTTTGTTAACTTATAATTTTTGTTTTAATTGTTACAAATACAATTATAATTTACTTTTAAGCAGATATTTTTTAGGATTCGAACTTACAACCTCCGGCATAACAGAATTGTATAAACACCAGTTAAACTTAGGTTAATATCTAAGTATAGTTGCGGCACTGGTTTCAAACTGGCTTGGCGGTACCATTGGAGGAAACAATGAACATTATATTCATACTGTTTGATAGGTTATGGATCCAACCACATCGAACTTGATCAGTGTCGTTAACTATAATAATAGACCAAGCTCCAATTAAATTGACAAAAGAGCAAGACGATACATCACGACAATGGTGAATAAGTAGCCGTTTACAGGATATGCCATTTTTTCACAACACACTCTACTCCGTACTTTTGGTAACACTCCCATTTTCTCAAGTCATAGGACAAGTATGTTTGGATCAATTGTCACCAAATTTTCTGCAGAGTTGTGACTTAGTTTTCTGATATTTTAAAATAAAATTATTTTTCAAAAAATTATCTTACGTGTCTATAACACTGTTTAGTCATATGTCAAACATGTCTCTGATCTAAAATTAGGAGCTGCAAAGATTGGATATATATTGAACCATAAATTATTAGCTAAAAAACCATCAATACAAAAGCAGACCAACATATAAGACCAAGTTGAAGTAAAACTGAAAAACAGAACAACAATTATTATGTTATACGTGCTGCTTGTTAAGAAATATACAAGCACACAAATACATAATGCTATGCAGATGAATGACACAATATCCTAAGCAATTGGAAGATGTTTTTTAAAAATTACGAAACTGAGTCTGCTTAGACAGACTACCTTAGATGACCATCACCTGATTAATTATTCATTCATATTCCAAAATATTACTTATTTAAAGAACAAAAGCAATATTCGCAATATGTGTGGAATAATAAAATAATCTTGCAGATGACTATTGTTAAAATTATTCGAAACTCACATTTCCTGCATAAAATCAAAGAAACAGAAAGAAGTCTTTTTCTGAAGAGTCGCGGCTAGTATACCATTTGCCTTCTACAAAACAATCTTTCTTTGACTCAAAACTTAGCGCATATAGCATTATTTTAATCACGCTAACGAGTCAAAAAAGACTTGATTTTGATTAAAAATTTGGTAAAGTGTGACTTCCGTTCGGACGCGAAGTGTTCCACACGAGCACTTTATTAATAATACTATACGAACTTTAGTCTGTTTAATCTTACCTGTTGTAGGAATTTTTTAGAAAAAAATTTTTTTTTGGCGTTTATTTTTTGCTTTAGCGGTTTTTTGTTTTGCTGCTTTTTTTTAGTTTTTAGCGAGCAATTTTTTTTAGTCTTGGCGCTTTTTTCGTTTTGGCGATTTTTTCGGTTTTTGGCGATTTTTTTACTTCTGATGATTTTGTGCATTTTAGCGATTTATTTTATTTTTGGTGATATTTTTCGTTTTTAATTTTTTGTGATTTGGGAGATTGTTTGTGTTGTCATTTATTACGTTAACGAAAACTAGTTTTTCAGTAACTGTTGCAGGTGCTGTGAATTCTGGGATATTGTTAACACTATTCTGGAAGTTTTATGTGGAATATAAAAAGGGCGATGCATACGCTTAGGAGTTCGCTGAGTTGAGTCAATCATGTCCGTGAAGTCGAGTTGATTTTTGTGCAAAGATTAGCGAAGTTAACATCGTGGTATTCTAGTAGTGAATTAATTTAACATTGCATGTGAAAAAACTCTTAATATCGGTATTTAGTAAAAAAAGTGTTTTAATTTAATTTAAATATTTCTAAAAAAAAAAAGGTTAAAACGTAACAATATATTCTATGCCACTAAAAACCTTATTAACACTGGTAATATTTTTATATACTGGACATGTCGCTTAAAATTAAATACATGTCCTTAATTTTTTTAACTACAACATTATGTCTTAAAAATATCTCGTTTAATATAAAAGCAAACATTAAAATAATATGCAGGACTTAAAAATCTTAAGCGTTAAAAAATCCTACGAAATATTTAAATAGCTTAATAATTCATGGCACTACTGAGCAACATACCTGGCAAAGTTGAGTTTTCTTTTGACTACAAATTGTGACAATTTTTTTTAATGTACCTGATTTATAACAACAATACAGAAAAGAAAACATGCGTAGACTTAAATTTTAAATCCAGCCAGTTTAGATTTTACTTTTAGAAAAAGTTTACAAAGACGTGGATTAAGTGTATTAAACGAAAAGATGTGGAGAATAAATTTAAAAGCACACATAATAAATTTGAAAAATTTTCAGCAACATAAAACTCAATTTATTTATTATAAACATAGTCAACACCAATATGGTGGGGTGGCAAAAAATTTACGCTTAAACAATTTGATTCATAAGGGAAAAGAAAGCTGTTTCCCCAAACAAAATAAAAAATCCTTAAAAAGGTCAAAAGTTGAACTGGAACAAAGTCATGAGGATAGACTTTTTTTGTAGTTCCCCCTATTGTAAAACAACTTCCGCTGCATTAGGAGTATTTCCGGTTTAAAGCAAGACAATAATATTTATTTAAGTGATTTGCAAAATTGTGTAAAAAAGCAAAAATATCTTTAACATTTAAACATAAATTTCAGCAAATACGAGTATTCAACAATCAATTACTAATATTTTCACAAACGCCCTAAAAAACCTTCCATCCCACAATCGATTTATTTAATTTACTTCTTTCCACAAGCACACACACACACGCACACATTTGCACATTCGCTTGAGAAAAAGTTTCAACAAACGGTTACATAATCAGGCGAATGTTGCCAGAGTTCTATTCGGTTATTGTTTTCATTGCTGCTGATACTTTAATACAAGTTAATTTGATTCCATTTTGCGTTTAGTGCGAACGATGGCGGTAGCTTAGCTGTTATGTTTGTATGTTAAATTAAATTGGTTTGATAAAAATGAGTTTTGTACAACATGAACAACATCCGCTACTCGATCTCACGCACAGAGGCAAACACACACACAAACACTTGCTCCTGTACAACTCGCACAAAACTAATACAAATGTATTTGATGCCTTTAAGCCTTATGAAGAAGTATTTATGTAGGATTCGAAACAGGAAACAAACAAGAACAAAATGCAACAACATCCAATAAACAATGATAAAAAAGAGCAAGAGAAATAATAGGGGGGGATTTTCCCCCTAAACAAATAAAAATTTCATATACATTTGTGTATAATACATGCAAGTACGTACTTGTGTACGTGTACATATGTGTGTGTGTGTGTGTGTGTGTGTGTTTGCGTTTGGTAGATATATTGAATAAATATCCCATGCACACACACCCCGCCGCCCAAACTCTCTCCTCACAAAGTCCCTGTTTGCAAAATATTGCCGCTACTGGTGTGAGCTTAAAGGACCTGGCATAAAACGATAACAATACTAAAGCCGTCTACCGGAAATCAATACAAATCCGCAATATTTCCGTTTTTGTACGAGTATGTTTTGTGCATATTACTGATTGACTGACTGACTGACAGACAGACTGGCTAACTGACTAGCGAAAGGCGTTATTTTTTCACATGCTCGTCTATACGTTTTTGTAGCATTTGCAATTATTATTTCATACTTTTGCGGCTGGTGAGGGTCGGTTTGAGAAGACTAAGTAAGTGTATTTTCCACTGATCTTGCTATTGAGGCTTTCTAAAGTTCTCAAAACTTGTATTAGAAAAAATATATTTGGGCTTTAATCAAATTCAGTTGAACGTTTTCTCATATACGAAAAGAATTGCAAAAATTTTAGCTTTTTATAAATTTAATAGAAAAAATAAACTGAATAGAAAAATTTAAACATTTGAAAAGTCGTTGATGTGCAACTATTCTCAAGCAACCCTCGAGCATGCACAACACGCACACGTCCATGCAAATTAGAAGGCTGCGTAAACAGTCTTGAAATGACTTGTTTTTTAAATGTATTGCCGTAGCATCCATCAAGTCAGCCTAGAACCATATGTCTCTATGTCAACACTCTTATCTCTAGCGACAAGTTGAAATGTCGACAACTTTCTTTTTATGCCTGAGTAGAGATACGTTAGAGACAAAAGTTTAGGTGTATTTCTGGTGACATAGTCAATGAACGCGTCAATAGTTGGTTTTTCTTTTTTAATATGCTGTGCAATAATATTAACAAATACGTTTGTATATATATATATATATATGTATTTAAGTTTGTTGTTGTAAAATTGTTGGTCGTAAAAGAATAGTACTAAAGTCTACTGGTATATTTTTAATGACAACCCTATGTTATGTGTGAATAGGTGGTTACATTGGCTGGGGTATACCTAGTCAGTAGTAACATTGACAATGTCACTAGTAATTCACTACAATTGTATTATTGACATCAAGCGAGGAAATAGCGATATTGTAGACTAGAGCCTGTAAACTTTACTAGTGAATCGTTGGTGCCAATGTCTGCATGTGGTCCAAAAAGAATTAATCAGTAGTGTTGCAGTCTAGTGGTGGATTTTCAATGACAAGGTTATATTAAATGTCAATAGATAATTACATTGGCTGGGATACACCTGGTCAGTAGTAGTACTGGCAATGTCGCTGGTAAATCACTACAATTTCATTATTCACATTTCCTGCAGGGATGTATTATACTAAACCAATAATAAATGATGTCGTTTACTATGCGAAGCACGATGGATGTATTGATGTACGTGTATATGAGTGTTTTTAAGCGATGTCGCGAAGACTTCTTATTCATAACAAACACTCAAAAGAAGTAGTGTTGATGCGTGTTTGCTTGTTATTTTGCATATTGTACGTTTGAGTTTGTGTGTAAGATCTAGAAGGTAAGATTTTATGTGTTTAAGGGTGGTTTCTTAAAGCAAGCGCATACAACTAATGTTAATGCATGTGTGCGTTTGATTGTGCGCAGAAAAATAAAAGATCATAACAAGAACGTGTGTGTGCATGCACAAGAATGACGCTTGCATACGCGCTCATGCGTAGGGAGAAGCAAGCATCACAAATTCTTTCGTCCCGAAGTATTTTCTTCTCTACTCCTATTCGTGCAATAACTGAAACAAATTCCTTGCCAACAGTATTGTTTAGCGTTTGTTTAAGAAGATTTCGCTGTAGTAAAGCATTTGAAAAATCCCTCGTGTCTTAAAAGTACTTTTAAGTGGTGTTGTGCAGGCGTCTAATGCAAATGTACTTGTGTGCACAAATCATACTAAATGAATTATGAATTAAAAAGAAAAATGGCAATTGTTAAAATAACGTAGAAAAGAAAAACTTCAACCAAACGTGTTGGAAAGAGTGAGAAAAGGAAGAGAACGGACTGTAACAAATCATTCACTGCTGGCCATTGCGGTTGGGGTCTGCCGATAAATTGGAAATGTGTGCTCTAGTAGGAGTGCACTATTTGTTAAGCTGGAGTTCATAAATATGTATTTTGTTTTTTATAAATTTTAGTTTAGAGAAGTTTTTAGACCTATTTTTTCTGAAACTTTAACTGCTGGTATTTTATTTTCTTTGGAATTGTTAATATTGTGTGCATTTGTGTTTGCATTTGGAGTTGTTATTGCTGTCCAAAAGTTGAACAACCTTTTAAGGGAGTGGCAACAGCTGCAAGTAATATTGTATTTTTGCATTTATTGTTTTATTAATTCTTTTGTTTCTGCTAAGAAGAAATAAAAACTAATAATGGAAACTTTCTTTCAAAAAGGAAATTATTTATTATGTATCAGTGTGTGTGTGTGTGTGTGTGTGTGTGTGTGTGTGTGTGTGTGTGTGTGTGTGTGTGTTTGTGGAATTGGATTGAAGAAAGTCTGTTTGCATGGGTTTCTTATGTCTGTAGGATTTGTTAGTTATGGTTGAAGTGATTTGCAGTCTTAAGGGATTTTAAATATTAAATAATTGAAATAATTTATTTATTTAAAAATCAATAAAAAAAACAGCAATTGAGTTTATAAAATATGAGAAATTTATTGAAGTGTACTTTACATATTACAAATGTGAACTCATTTATTTAGTATATACATAAACATTTGTGCATATATGTACATACTCGTACATATGTATCTTACCATCTGTTTATGTAAGTCGTTTGAGTTAGAAATCTTGGCGTTTTTGTAATAGATTAAAGAAAAGTTGTACAAGTTTCCTTTAATCTATTTCAAAAACGCCAAGATTTCTAACTCAAACGTCTTACACAAACAGGGGGTTACTTTTGCACATACATACATTTCGTTAGTGGAATATTTACAAAAGCAAAAAAAAATCATGTTTTAATTTGTAAGACTCATATCAAAATTAGGCTGCTTCGTACTTATGTATGTATGTGTGCACATACCCTGTCGGGATTTGAGCTAACTTAAAAGTAACTAATGGTTAATCAGAGACGAGTGACAAGTGACTGAATGTTAAACGCTATTCAGTTTTTCAACGTAATGTCCTCAGAACTCACGCTGCATAACTTTCAAATAACCACAAGTTAGCTAATTTCGAGTTAGTTTTTGGCTGATAAAATTCAAGTGCACTATTAGTTAGCTGCGAACTGACTAACTAATGGTTGGCCTATAATGAGTTAGTTTGTGGCGCATCAAAAAAAAAAGATTTTTTTGAGCTAGCTATGATTTGATTACTTACTAATGATTAACATTTTTAGTAAATTTAATTTTGAAACAATTTTCAATAAATTTTTTTAGAGACGAGAATGTGTATCGAACAGTAATCACCTTGTTTGTCAGCCATCATACTTAACACTTTGCCATCGCGCCATATAAAATATAGCCTCTCAGAGTTAACATAAACATAAATTTTATGCCGACATCTTCTCGATAAATCTTGACTTATGACTGCATCAACTTCGAGTTAGCTAAAAGTTAGTTCAAAACTTATCGAGGAGAAGTTAGCTGTAAAAAACAACTCACTAATCTCTGCATCAGTTTTGAGTTAGCTTAAAGCTAGTTCAGTACTTATCGGGAAGAAGACAGTTGAGCAAAAAACAACTGACTCACATCTGTATCATTTATGATTTAGTTGAGAATCTAGTTGAAAATGAGTTAGCCAAAAGTCACCCATATTTTGAGCTAGCTAATAAAAATCCGACTGGGTACCTTACAAACATATACATACATATAAATTTTTTCTTATAAAAAAATTTACAGTTCACGGCACATCTTATAGAAAAAATTATTGTGTCACAATACAATTTTTTATTTAAAAATTGACTGTGTCACAGCACACTTTTTACAGAGAAGTTGACTGTGTCAAAGCACAGTTTTTTTTTTATTTTTTGATAGAAAAGTGGACTATGTCACCTCACACTTTTCTTACAGAAAAGTTGAATATATTACAGCACATCTAAGGTTTTTTTTATTATATTCCGCTGAATTATAAAATTAAACTAACAATTGTCGAAGAAATCAAAAATTAAATAATTTATTCGCTTGTATTAATTAAAAGCATAACTGGGGATTGTTTTACAAATATTTTTTCTGTTCTGCTTTGTGTTTTAAAGAGATGCGGAAATATTAAATGTTACAGGAAATACTATTTCTGGTTGAATACATTAACCTATTTCCTTTTACCATTTAAGGCGAATTTTTTTTTGATCGCTTGCTACACTTTCGAAAAAGGTCAAGTAAATAAAAGTGTTTGCAAAATTAAAAACTATTAAATGTTGGTGCATATAGAACATATTTATAGATTTAACTTGAAGTAAAGAATATAAATTCTTGTGAATTTTGTGTAATGGACTTTAAATGTTTTACATAGAATTTGATACTTCATAATAAAGACATGATTGAACTGAATTATGCATGACCCAGTAAGCTGTACTATTTTAATACAGTTCCGATAATAGCCCATGCCACATTGCTCTGGGAGATTCAGTAGATATGAGCGTGATAACCGGAACTATTGTCCAAGATAAATGAAAATAATTTAAAAATTTTCTTTTGCATTAAAAAATTATTAAAATATTTATCAAACATAATTTGCAAACCAAATTTGTAACTGGGCTGATAGAGAACGATATCACGATTAATTCTGTTTTACAAACTAAAAGAATCGTACTTTCTTAGTTATGGCTGTCTTGCAGCCAAGGCTCGATGTGTTTCGAAAATGCATGTTTATACTCGTTGTATGTAAATATCGTCATATGAAATAAATAGATTCAGTGAAGTGCAACTTTGACCCGCGCACGCAGGTTTCCGTACGGACACTAGATATGTAATTCAATACGAACTTTAGCTTATATAAAATATAGTTTTGGCATTTTTTTCGTTTTTGCGGTTTTTTCGGTTCTGAGCGTTTTTTAGTTTTGGCGTTTTATTGAATATTTTCTCGTTTTTTTAAGTTTTGGTACTTTTTTTAGTTTTGGCACTTTTTTCGTTTTGGCGATTTTTTCGGTTTTTGGGGTTTTTTCATTTTGGCGATTTTTTTCATTTTGGCGATTTTTTCATCTATGCGATTTTTTTGGTTTTGGCGCTTTTTTTTTTTGATGTTTTTTTTCCATTTTGGCGTCTTTTTTAATTTTGGCGATTTTTTCGGATTTGGCGATTTACTTTACTGTTAGAAATATATATTTAATATCGCATTTTTTTTTTCGATTTTTTTTAGATTTTTGGCGATTTTTTTCGGGTAGGCGATTTTATAATTTTGATATTTTTAAGTTTTACCGTTTTTGAAATTTTAAGAGTCCAAATTTCAGGTCCGTAGCTCTTGCGGTTCCTGAGAAAATAGCCTGTGACGGACAGAGGGACAGCGTAGCGAAAACAACATGGTTCCTTTTTACCTTTGGTTTACGGAACCCTAAAAAGGCGTAAGTTACATTTACAGTATTTTACAGGAGAAAAAAAACATTGTAAACTCTAGAGAGCAGCTAAGTACAAACCATCTGCACAATATGCAAGCTTTTACAAAGGAGCTTTGTGCTTTCTCACCAAGGAGAGCTCAACAGCCAATCAGTCTCGGCGACATCAATGCTTGCTAATTACTTTGCAAAGAAACAAGAAAAAATTGTAAGAGCTTCCAAAGCTGTTTAACTGAAATGCAAATGCCAGAGTCAGTGTTGGTATCTCTACGAAGAGCAAAAGCACATTCAGCTGTTGCAAAAAGGGTAAAAAGCGCAATAAAATACGAAAAAGATGGTAAAAAAGCACGAAAACATTTTCTTTTTAATTTTAATATGTACATTAAAAGCTAATAAATCAGTGAATATTTAAACATATTTTAAGTTAATTTTCATACAAAATTAAAATGTATTTAAATACACTTTAATTTTTTCAGTGGCTAATTAAAGTTATTATCAAATTACGTTGAAAGTATGGTAGCACTACAATATTTCCAAATAATATGGAAAGCTTTCCAAAGAACAGATGTTCAATATAAATAAGAAAGTTGATTTTTCAATTTGCAAAAAAATTGAATTAGCAAAAAACACGTTTTATGATACAAAAAGAGCATCAGAATGCATTTTTCTATTTATATATTTAATGATATGAAATATATATATATGTTACATTTGTTGTATATTTGTGAAAATTAAACGAAATTCTTTTTAATATGACCAAATGATGTTCACGTACATGCCTTCAAAAAACACACACATGCACAAAACATATGGTGTGTTGGTAAAACTTAAAGAACACTTAAATGCACAATGTTGGATGTTTAAATTTGATTTAATTGTGCGGTGAGAAACAAATTTTTTTGTTTAAACATGATTTAAAAATAAAATGCATATGATCATTGACTGATTTATTAGCCCTAAGCCATTTAAAGAGGAGAGTTTAGAGTTTAAAAGCTCAAAATATAATTTAAAATTTTTGCTTCAAAATAAACAGAGTATTTGAGATGTAATAACAAAATTTATTAACATATTAATTGAAACAAAATCTTGATTAATTTAATAAAAATAAGTATGTAAAAACAAATAATAAAAAACCAGGAGTCAAATAATATAGTAACATATACACACATACTTACATATGTACATACATACAACAGTAGGTGAAGCTTAGGCTTAGATTAAGATATGTATGTTACTGAAAAATCATTTACACATAAAGAATGCATTGAAAGCGTAACTCTTTTCTTAAGTACTCTTAACTTAAAAGTTTTTGTTTTTGCGATATTCACCTTTATTCCAGTTGTCAACATTGACAGCACGTCAATACGATATCAAAAAATTGGGGCTTGGCTACCCGTTGTCTAAAACAACTGACTGCTACTGATAACCTCATGCTTTCAATCGAATATTGCGTTGAATAGAAATTTACCTACATTTTGTTGTAGACGTGAACATTTTGATTTACTTTGCACTTACAAATTAACAGCCATATGAAAATTTCGAAATCGGCCTTTAAAATTTAACCACCCTATAGTATGATTAAATATTTGTGTAAGCTTTAACAAATGGTTATTGCATACTACTTTCAATCAATTATTATGCAGATAACTTTGTGGTACTTTCCAGTTACTTCTCTTTTTTATTTTGCAAAAAAAATTAAATTTTGTAATCCCAATTACGAAAAGTTTTCTACATTGTTTTCAAAATACTTTCCGTTACTGTTTCTTAAAAACAATTTAAGAAGCCTCAATTAAAAGATGCTGCTATTAGCGCTTAAAAATATTTTAGTTTTGTTAATTGAAAATATTTTTATTTAACAAAAAAGCACCAAAAGCACTGTAAAAAATTGTTAAAAGCACTGTAAAGCGGGTATTGCTTTTTAAAAAAGGGTATTAACCAAAATTTCGCGTTTATGAAGAGGCAAAAAGCACCAAAAAATACCCGAAACGCACCAAAATACCATCACTGGCCAGAGTATATTTTTGTCCCTAGCTACTTTAGAGAAGCTGCTCTAAACTGCTGATAGCTAAAAAGTTCTCAATTAATAGTCTTTTCACTTTCGTTAATAGATTCGATATCCTTGAACTTACATGGATAAAAGTGTTGTGAGTAAAAAGATTTTTGTTAAGCACACAACCACACTCACAATAAAAAAGACAATTTTTAATTTTTTTTTGCAAGTTACGTCCTTTTTGATTTCATATGACGATATACTCTTATAAGTTCAATAGTGCCCTTGTAGGGTATTCGTACACTCCCATAACTAAATTTCTGTTTAACAAGTATGTTGTGTTATTTCGGGATATGTCGTTCTCTTCCTATTTGTGTGATTTAAAGTATGTGTGTGTGTGCAAGTATGCACATGCTGATGTGTTAATCGAACACATATACACACACTATACTACGTCAGAGCTGACAATTGAGGGAAACACGAGATAAATGTATTCGCATTTGTGTATTCATTTGTCTAAGCAGCCGATTGATGTTCGGCACTTTGGGCAGCTCAGGATTACGTGCATCCAAAGAAATAAATGTTAAAATGCTTGTGCCGTTTCTGATGTTATTCCTGTTATTTATGTTGGATGTGTTTGTTTGTGTGAACATATTAGTCTACTTCAAACATCTGCATTACTTGTTTATGTTTGTACGAAGAAATTGTTTTTCAAATTGTGTAAAACATGATGCCGGAATGTTAAAATTGTAGTACAAACACACTTCTTTCCCATTAGATTTCACTCACTCAATGTTAAAGTGTATGTGTGTGTGTTATTAGGCTACTGCAGCATCTGTTTAAATAATGCCGGGAAACAGAAAAAAGGCAAAACTTTAAATTTGGTTATATGTATGTATTGCAGATCTTTAATTTTTATTTATTTATATTTTTCTCTTATTTTGAAGGAATTGATAAGAACATTATAGTTTTTGCTGGATACATTTTTCTTTACTTAAAGCTGTTTGTTTTCTCGAATTTTGTTTTTTTTTATTAGTTTTACTGCTGTTGTTTCATTAACACATTTTTACTGGAAAAATTATGTCATACTTTGAAGTAAAACATTTATTACTAGAAACATTCATGTACACAATCTATTGACATGGAACTTTAAGACTTATTTAAATATTACAGCCAAAAAGGAATAATTTTTGATATAAAATCTCATAACAATAAAAACGATTGCAATAGTTTTTACAATTTAATTATTATGAAAACGAAATATTTGAGGAATTTCAACCTATAGGGTATATTACTTCTAGAATGGATTTGTATCCACTTACAGTGGGCAAATTTATATTTTGCAGCCCTTAAATATGTATGTTTTTTTTTAGGTCAGCATCTAATAGACGACTCCGTTAAAAAAGGCTGGTGGAGGGTTAAATTGTAAATTGCGGCAGAGGTGTGAGCAGAAGCAGACCTGAGAAGTGTTGCCAGTTTTTTTCTATATATTATCCCCAATTTTTGATTTGTCATCCTCAAAAATCCCCAAATTGAGTTTTTTAGATTCAAGTTTTTTTTTGCAAAAAAAAAATATTAATTTTTAGGTAATTTTTATTATTATTTGATCAGGCCAAAGTTCGTATCACTCCGTAAGCCAAATTAGATGTAATAATTATTAATGAACAAATAACACCAAAGTTTATTGTAATTCTGATAAGCACGTAGTAGAACGGAACAACTAGCTGTTTTCGAAGGACACTACAAATTCATCATCAGAGTTCTTTGTGTTTGGTTCACTGCGTGTTGCGTCAATCGATTTGTCTTAATCTCGGGAGTGTCGGTTGTCAAAATTCAATGTGGCGGCCAACAGACACCATTTTGTTAGTACGAAAAAATAAAAAGTCGGCGAACTGTATTAAAATGGATATAATTCGATTTTATAATCATTTTTAGTTTTCTTTTATGATTTTTCATTTTGAATGACTATTTAGGATATTTAACGGTTCAAAGTTGATCGCAGTTGGGTTTTTTTGATTTTTTGTTTAACCCTAGACGCACTTTCTTATTTTTATACCTATAAGCACTTTCTTCGTCGAATCGACGAAGTGCATTTTTTATCTGGCCCCAAAAAAATATATAAAATTTTGGTTTTATTGGAAAAAAATTTAGTTTTTATTCGTATTAAACATAAAGTTTGCTTATTTCAATGCAACCTAAAACTAATAAACAAAAAAATTAACTTTAAGTTTTTTTTACTTTTTTTTTAATAGTAAAAAAAATCACAAAAGGCAGTATTTTAAATAAAAAATTATTTCAGGCATTTGTTGAAATCTTACAACTGACACTTAAAACTAAAAAATAAGCTTAGTTTGTTGGAATTTTCAGTAATTTAGTGCAAGAGCTCTGTGCCTCTTCAATCGTCGATTTGACGAACACAAACTTAAAAAAAAACATACCTACACACATTTAACGAGGCTGCACATTTGCACACTTCAGCAGCTTGGCAATGACTAGAGCTATAAGAAAAATGAGCCCACAGCAATGAGTAATAAAGAAAATAAATGAGAAAGAGTAAACGATGTTCGTCGATTCGACGAAGAAAGTGCGTCTAGGGTTAAATACTTGTTAGTTAATGTGAACTCGCTTGTGACTACAACCAGGCCACCACTCTAATCTCAGACAAATCATATATTCCGGTTGTGTAGTCTCATTTTACTAGACAACAATGAATTCATTTTAAATTAGTTTAATATAAAATTTTTTACTTTTTATAGGACTTGAAATATCATAACTGAAATTAGTTTATTATACTATTTAAAATACATCAAATGTAATATTGAGGTATGTGATGGAAAACGATCGTTTTCAAAACGATTTCAAAACAATCGTTCTGAAAAGGTGTGATGAATTCCGATCGGTTTAGGGTATATCATTTTTGAGCCTATCTCAAACAACTGACTTCGAAAAAGCACACTTGAAGATAAAATATAGACCATATAATAGAGCTGTGAAAAGTAGTTTATCAAAATGTTTTGGAATAACCATTAAAAACAAAATTTAAAATTATTGACAAAACGACTATAGAAAACTCATCACAGCTTTTATCGTTTTCAAATTGCTTTTGTGTCTTAATCGTTTTTCATCACATACCTGATTATTCTCTTTTTGAACACGAGAAATTTACTCGAATTGGAGTTTTACAAATAAATATATCATAAATATGTCTTGGCAGACTTGGTATAATGAGAGAAAATATATTATGTTCAAAAACGAATTGTGAATGCATTTGTGTGGGGATCACTGCTCTAAATGAGCTTCGCTAAGTCCCAGTTCACACTAGTCAAGTCTTATTGCTAAGCTTATCACTTTTTCTTCTTTGAACTTCCAACGGCGTTCACACAATGTAAAACTTATTTTTCAGCTCATATTTTTGTTGCATAGTTTTGTGTGTGCATGTCTGCTTTTTTAACATTATGCAGGAGAAAGCAACACGTATTGATAGTACATGAAGTTGAGTACTTGTTGCTTTTTCGCTCGCCTCTCTCTCTATTTCATACAAACAAATCAGCTTAGCAATAAGAATTGCATAGTGCAAATTAGGTTATTAATAATAGCCGTTCATTTGTATGAGGTATATCTATTTTTTTTTTTTTTTTAATGTAAACTGCATACTCTCTCGCTTACAAAGATGCAATATCGTAAGCTAGTGAGATGGGAATAACATATTTAATTTACAGAATTTTCATTAAAAAGGCAGAATGTTTATGAGTCTATGTAGCACCTCTAGAAAGAAGATTAACCGAGACCTACCAAGTGATACATCCGATAATTTTTTTTTTTTTTTTTTGAAAGCGGTTCATTTTGCTGCTGTGACAATGCACCAAGGGAAACTTTAATTATTCTGTTAAACAGCAAACAAACACGCAACAAGGCACTTTTTTGAAGCCCGCTGCAGTTTCATCATCAGCGTTCACGTATTTGGTTCATTGTGTTTGTGTCAATGCAAATTCCAGTCCCCCAGCTAGCATTTTGCGATATTTCTGATCATAGATGAGTCGCTTACGACTCCCTTCCGCGATTAAAATTATGGAATATGCGCTCATTTTCTGATCATAAATGACTCCCTTGTCGGGAGAAAATGGTACCCTAGCCGCTACTCATCTGGAAGAGACTTTTATGAGCCCCCCATCTAATCAATTTCGAATTGTCTTCGAGTCATTTTCGAGTAATTTTCCGATCGTATATGCGTATCTATAACTCCCCTGCGCTATTAAAATGATCATATAGGCGCTCATGCATCTTCTACGACTCTCCTGCGCGATTAAAATGATCATACAGGCGCTCATTTTAAAATATTATATATTTATTTAAAGTAAATTACTCATTTATTACACACATGTTATTTAAAGTAAAAGGAATATAAAATTAAAATATTTGCTTCATTTGTTTGGCTGACATGACTTTTATTTATTTACTTTTTTATTTGAAGGTATTTATTTTCTTGTATTTATAAATCTATCACTTTTAATAATATGTTTTATACTTTTGTCAACTTCACTTTAATAAGCTTCTGATTTACTTGTGTTCACTCTTCGACTGAAAATAAGAAACCAAACCGATTCTTCTTTTTTTCCTCTTGATTTCTTCTTTGTTTTGTCAAAAAATTAAAATTCCTCTAAATTAGCAACTACAAATTGAATGCCAGATGTGCACAGAGCAAGTTTACCCGTTATTTGCTCTTTTTCTTATTATTATATATTTTGTTATTGTAATTTTGCTGAAATCACTTTTGAAGCATAGACACGAATCCCTCTCGAGTCGCGTTTCACGCACGCAGCTGATTAATCCCCTTTTTGTCATCCGGGGGACTCGAGGAAGACTCGCGTAGATGATTTTTGCCAAAACGATCATCCAAATGCTAGCTGGGCCTAAACAAAGACGTATATAATACATGAATACTGTCTTAAAGAATCCTGAAAAGCTTAAAGTTCATAAGCTTTCCCTTTACATACTTTCACCTAATGAATTGTTGAGAAATTCCCGCGCTTTTTTTGCTGTTAAGTTTTTGGATGTTCGTTTTATATACATATATGACACTTGCATCCTTTTTTTATTACTGCATTTACATACATACATACATACATACATGCATATATGCGTGTCTATTCAAGTAAATAATAAAAACTATCACTGTGCTACGACAGCAGCAATTTTACTCAAACTACTACTCATCTATCAAAATGTGAGGCATGTTTTTTTTTTGTATTAGAAAAACAAGCGAACAACAACAATAGCAAGAATGAAATAAAGTAAATGAAGATGACTTTACGTCAAAAACTAAAACATTTTATTTATCCTCTCTCGCTTTGTTTTTTTTTTGTGCTCAAGGCGTGGTGACACTTAAACTATAAAATATTTTATATAAAAAAATAAACAAGTAGAAACAAAAATTTTCACAAACAAAAACATCATCAACAGAAACAACACAAACAACAAAAAAACATTAAATTTAAGATTTCATAAAAAAAAAAGAAAAGAAAAACATTAACAGCAGCCAGTGGATAAGAAGAAAGTGTGTTTGTTGTTCAAAACGTTAAAGACTAAAGAGAAATAAAATTGCATGGGAAACAAAATCAAGAACAGAGCCCAAACCAGTCAAAAGACTGGCAGGCGGGCAGGCAGTAGAGAAAACATAAAAAAGGAAAAATATAGTGCTTTAACTTTTAAAGGGTGCATGCAGCATGCTGCAGATCTTATCATCGATAATATTGTAGAATTTGTCATGATTTCTTTTTTTATATGAAAAAAAAGAACTAGATTTTCACAACAAAAAACATCAACGCCAGCACAAGGTGTTAAAAAAATTGTGTCATTAGGTAAATGGAAGTTATAAAATAGCAAAAAAATAAATGGAAATAATATACATAACAACTTCTCATAAAAACAGAGCTTAATGAAGATATGGTATTTTCTTCCTTTGCATCATTTCAAATTTTTAAGTATGAAAAGAACACATTCAAGAAAAACACAAGATTTTCTTTGAAAGATAACAAGTGTTGACGAAATGATTTTCTTTTTTTAAATGACAGTTTTTCTGAGATCAGATGGATGCATGCTGCTAAAAGTAATCTTGAATGGGCAAAGTGTGTTGTCACACAAACTTATAATTTTTTTTTGTGAGATATTTTTAGGGTTCCGTACACCAAAGGTGAAAAGCAACCCTATTGTTTTCGCTACACTGTCCGTCTGTCTGTCTGTCCGTCACACGGTATTTTCTCAGGAACCGTAAGAGCTACGGACCTGAAATTTGGACAGAGTATGTAGAACCTTGGCCGCTACAACAACAAATACATGAGAATTAAAAATTAAAGGGTGTTCCAAAACGAGCAACGAAAAATTTTAAAATCCCATGTACTATACATATAATTGAATAAACATATGTATATAGAAACTTGAAATTTGTAAAATTAGTGTATTTTTATACAGAATACAACAATTAACACTAAAATTTAAAAAAATTTAAACTAAAGGGTAGTCCATCAGTTAATGCAATTTTGACTATGTAATTTTTACAATTTGCTATATCTTGGAAACCGTAAGAGGCAAACACTTGAAATTTTCAAAAACGGTAAAACTAAAAAAACCCAAAATTATAAAATCGCCAAACTAAAAAAAAAATCGACGAAAATTAAAAAAAAAATCGCCAAAATTAAAAAAAATTCTAACACTAAAATAAATCGCCAAATTCGAAAAAATCGCCAGAATGAAAAAAAAACGCAAAAATGAAAAAAAACGCCAAAAATCGAATCGCCAAAACGCGAAAATGTCGCCAAAACTAAAAAAAAATGTATATAAAAAAATTGCAAAAATGAAAAAAATCGCCAAAATGAAAAAATGCCAAAAACCGAAAAATAGCGCAAAAACTAGAAAATAAAGTGTCAAAACTAAAAAAAGAGCCAAAACTTAAAAAAATCGCCAAAACCGAAAAAACGCAAAAAATGCCAAAACAAAAAAACCGAAAAGACCTCAAAAACGAAAAAAAAAATCCAAAACTATATATTATATAGGATGAAGTTTGTATTAAATTACATATCTAGTGTTCGTACGGATCCCTTCGTGCGCGAGTCAGAGTCGCACTTTACTGAATTTATTTAAATTTAATCAGGAATAATTCCTTACTCGGCCTTAAGTTCAGTATTTTCAATTCTTATTGAATGAAGCATATGAGTTTCTAAAGAAAACTAAAATATTTCATTCAATAAGAATTGAAAATACATAGAGAAAACAGATTCGTTGTGACAACCGAATTTGTTGCCAATTGAATTTTGGCGGTTGCAGCAACTATAGAATAGAATTCTTCTATAGCGACTGAAATATTCTTGTGATACCACTATATTTTAATTATACATAACCCTAAACCCAATAGTTGCAGCAACAGAAAAAATTGGTTGACAGTATGGAATTTGTAATAAATGTTATTCTTGCTACCGAAAATTTGGTTAATATAATTAAAACAATATCATAATTGGTACCTGTAAAAGAAGGCCAATTTGCCTTCCTTGCTGAAATAAAAATAAACAATAAACGCAAATAAAAATACACAATTTAAGAAATTTATTATTTGACATATTGTCATAAGTTTATTTTAATTGAAATTTATTTCCTAATGGTAAAGCATGTCTATATACGTTTCTTCAACCACACATTTTGAAAAGCCACAAACCTGTTATCTTATGTACAGACTTTCAAAAACCATTTGAGAATTCAAAAATCATAATATCTTTGAAAGTCACAAAAGTTAATTTTTTAATTTGCTGCTATAAACTATGATAGTAAACTCAACCTCTGGTTAGTTGCAGCAACTGATTGAAAGTTTTTATTTTAATTTTAATATAGAACGACAAGATTTTAGTTGCTAATACCAAAAGTTGGTAGCATTATCCAATTTGTAATATTTTATTCGGTTGGGGTTAACCAATCAGTTAATTAGTCATGACAAAAGCATACGCTCGGTTGATGCAATCAATTTAAGTATTGTCACAATCATATCTTTGTTACAATTATGCCCTTTTGGCAATGAACATGGATTGTTTTTTGGATTAACAGAAAATTGATAGCGTGAACTGAAACATAGTTAATGCAAATGATATTTTATTGGACTAACCGTTTTCCAACCAATCTTTTTTCTGGGTGTACTGAACTTTAGCCCGAGTAAAAAAATTATTCCTGATTATATTTTTTTTTACAAAACTGGTTAAGATTCCTGGTGGGGGGGGGGGGATATTTTTCGCTCTTCTTCTCTTTTTTACTATTTCAGCGCACTCTGCATTGTGAAAGCATGTTTGAAAGTCGTTCGACAAACACGAATATCTTGCGATAGGCAAATATCAAACATAAAGATACATTAGGCTCACATACGGTATTTTTAGTTGAGCAACTTCTTAGTTCATGGGCGAGAGAGAGAGAGAGAGAAAAGCACTTTGTATCTTTTCTACGGTATCTTCTTCTCCACTCTTCCATAAACTCAAAAATTGCTCAACTAAAATTTTAGTGTGTGAACCCATATCTAAAGATATAACTTTCACGAAGAAATATATAGACTATACAATGGGACAGTTGCAGAAAGTAAATGCTAAAGGCCGTGATATATTTACCTACACAGTCGTGCGACTTTGGGGGAAATACAACCCTGGTATGATGGAGTTTTTAAAAATTTTCAAAAGATAATAACAATTCATCAGATCATGGTTGTATTTTTTTGTAGATCGTGCCAAGCCAAAAATACTTTATGCACAAATTTATCCGACGACCTAAACAGTAATGGACCTCCTTTAAGATTTTTAACTGATTAAAGAAAGCAATGAAAAATTGACTGCTGTCAAAATGCTAAAATATGGTCTTGGCCAGTTTGATGATGTTATCCGCCTTCTATAAGCAACTTTAATGCAGCGACTAGTTTTAATATGGTTGGAATTACAGTGGATATTCTTAGAGCTTAAAAAATACAAAAACACTTCCTTATATAAACTGAAAATTTGTACGAAGCTTAAATAAAGAAATATGTATATGTAAGTATGCATGTATGTATGTGCAACAACATTTTCCAGAAAAGATTAATTTTTTCGTACATGCGACTATTTATTGAGATTATATCGGCAGGTACTATAAATAACCAATAAAATGGCTACTAAGCACAGATTCAAAAATTTAATATGGCTCATTAACACCAGAGGCGCTACAACACTGCTTTATTAAAAACATGCAAAAAAGGAGAGTTTAAAAGAATGAAGCTTTCCTATATCTCTTCCTTTCCTGCCTGTCTTCTCTATAACTATCCCTTTCCTAGAAGGTAACTAGGTGTTAGTAGTAGATATTCATTGCCTGGGTGTTACTTCTTATAAAAAATTAATGTCGTCGATATTTTTCGGGGCTTTTTTTTAATTTGACATTAATTTTCCTGAAGGCGCAGACTCGTTCTGTTTGATCATTTCCTCTTCAAACCATAACGCTACCGAGTCTGTCGCCATTTATTTTATTTTTAACCGAATTTATAAAAGGAGGAGGTATTCAATTCGTCTCTATTTTTTTCGGTGTTATTTCATAACTCGGTACATTTTAGACCGATTGTGATTTTTTTTTTGTCTGAGAGGGTATAGCTTCCCATTGGTCCCATTGTGAAAAAGTGGAAGGGTTTAGCCCACAAATTTTATTCATTTAATTTTTTGATATTCTACTTATTTGATTGCTGCAAAACATATGAAACACCTTTAGTGCTAATAATTACATAATTTTATTTGTTATTATTACAAAAAATTTACAAAATAAATAAGCTCATAGAGCCATATATGGTTAATAATTCTACTCAAATAATTTGAAAGTTGAAAAATGGGCGGGGTTACGCCCATTAAAATTTATTATAATATTTCCCGCGGTTCTGTATAACCGATTTTTACACACCTTGAGCTCCAAAATAGATACAACCCTCCATCTTAAAAAAATGGGCGGAGGTACGCCCATTAAAACTTAATTTTATATATCACGTACTTCTTCTTATCGTCTTCTATCAGATTTTTTGCGAAAACTCACAAAGGTAGCTTAACTTACGTTTTTGAAACATACATACATGTATATTTTATCTTCCCGCTATAGGAAGTTACTGATTTAACACCAATTTTCGGAAATCGAGTTTTCATCATATTTCGAAATTTTTAGGTCCTGGTAGTCCATTTGGACCTTATGTATGCATATGTGTGCGACATATGTGTGTGATCAGAAGCAAATTTACCGCATTCGAAAGGTTTTGATTTTTGATGCCATAATGTCGCTGCTCCTGTAGATTTCAAAAATTTTCGAAAATAAAATTTTTACAAAACTGGGGTCAAATTACGGCAATCGTTATCGAACGAAATTACGAAATATTTCAATAGAGTTTATATGGAAACATTTTAAAATTTCGAAACGTATCGAATGCCGTAATTTGGCCCCTGTTTTCTTTATTAATTTTAAACCACTAAGGCCCAAATTTACAGTCTTTGTTTATTTTATATATTTATATTACATTACTCAAACTGCCAAATGTTAACCAATGACAAATATTTAGACAACAGCTGATTCATTGTAAACTTTATTAATATTGTTTAATTGTGAACGTTTTTATACACATTCTTTTTTATTTTCTATTATATTTTGATTTTTCCGAACCAATTTCAGCACTAATTCAATATACTTCTCGGTAAAGTTAGACGAGCGAGCACTGTTTTATCCATTTTTATAAATAAATGCTATATGCAAATGTAAACAAAAACCATATGCTAAAGCAGAGCTGCCAATAGTGAAACTTAATTGTTTGCTCATATTAAGAACTTTAGTTAAACAATGCACTATTAATATGAAGTATTAGTTCATCAATAGTTATCATTTTAGTTTACTAAAAAATAATTAACTAATTACTGTAAGTTTGGCCCTAAGCTAATCAATCTCAAAATCAAATCAACTCTTAACCTTAACCTTCATAGGGTCTTTGGGTCAATTTTGACCCATTTCAGGAAAAAAACTTTGATTTTTTCTGAAAATTAGTGATTGATCTATGTCATATTTTCTAACTTTTATTTAATTTTATATCTTAACAGATATAGTAGGTTTATATATCCGCAAACTTGCCAAAGAAAATTGTATGCAAGATTTTACACTAGAGATCTTCTGGTCAAATTTGACGCGTTTTAAAGTTTGGAAGTGTTGTGTCTGGTATTTTTTGTAAAATAATGAAAGATAATGAAATAGAAAATGGCCTGCATACATTATCAGACGATTTTGAAAATATAACACGACTGCAGATATTTTTTTTACATCTTATCGGTTGAACAACAAATACTGAGATCACAAATCACTTTAGTTCAAACTACACATAAAAATATAAATGAGTTACTACCAGAGATAGTACATGTGTTATTATCATGCGTGTTTATCATTATTTTTGTTTTACCAAAGATAGTACTCGTACCCTTCTTATATATATTCCGATAAAAAAAGTCTGTGAATCTTCTTAGTATAATATGGTCACTTCTGGCTGCAAATGGAAGGGTAAATATTACTTTTTTGGGCAACAGAAGGGAATCACAATGGACCCAATTGGGTCCCCAAGTGGAGGTGCGGTAAAGCACCACCCTTCCTAAACTAACCTAACCTTCTTAGTACTTTGCATCATATCTCTAAAGTTAGTAATCACCAAGACAAGAAACTGCAAATATGATTAGATTACAATAAATAAAATGGAAGGGTTTATTTGCTGGACAAAGTTAGATCATGTTTTACTTGCAAAAGAAAGACTAATCAATGTTGTCAAATGGTGGTTAGTAACATGGTAGATATATAAGCTTACAATGCTTTTGTTATATCTACATCAGCTAATAGCGGCTGGAAATAAACTGTTTTGCAAAACGTCGACACTTCTTAGAAAATTTAGGATTGCAGCTTATATGCCTTATATAAAGAACCAAAAGAGGTTATCAATATCAGTATTTTCACAGAAAGTTGCACTAAAACTACGTGAGGTAAATGAGTAGCAGTAAACTTCAACTAAATCCAAAGAAAAAATGCTTGAAGAGGGTAAAAACAGATCCAAAAGAAGTCGTTGCCAGTTAGGCCTCAACGCAGAAAATAAAACACCATTAGATACTATTATAACTTGCAAAAACTTGATATGAAAACTGCACTCTGAAACCATTACTTTATGTACAATTAATAATAATATCGATTTAATATTACGGTTTTATCTATCATATATTAATCGAATTAAATATATGAAATAATGTTCTCTTTCATTGGCAATAAATGAATCACAAATAAATGACACCAATACATAATTTACAATTTGGGTCAAATTTGACCCGAAGACCGTTAACGTCCACGATTTTAAAGACCCTATGAAGGTTAAAAAAAATATTTCGATTTCTGCCAATTTAATTAAAATGTTGTGATTCGTTCGATAGATGTAATTATCGTAAAATTCCGAAAATATCTTTTCTTTTATATAATAACTTTAAAGGTCTTTGTCAAATCAATTTTAGACATTCACTGATTTTTATAGGCTTAAAAATGTATCGGATGCCAGCAATTTAACGAAAATTGTTAAAAATTTGACTTCAGAACTGGCGCAAGGTTTCAGGGATGGACTAGAAGATCAACCGATTTCCATATCTTTTTTACAAACTTATTTTGACTCTTAGTTATGTTAGATGTATTGAATCAAAACAGCTTTGTTGTTCCGGTCTACTACTATGTTGTGAAACAATTAAAATTTTCCATTTCTTCCTGGAATATTATAACATCACAAATAAATTTGATTCCTAAACGAGGAATAATAATAAAACCAACTAAGTTCTAATGTGTTTCAAGAATTCCTAAGTTACTACTAAGTTAATTTCGTTAACACCATCTCGTGTCTTATTTAAAATGATCTTTTACGCTTTTACAACATACATACATACATAAATATTTGTTTAAACTTATAATTGCCATTTGCAAGTTCAAAAAAATTTATGCTGAACTTTCCCACTACACAAATAAATGAGTGCGTTTTGTTATCTAGAAAAGAATTATTTATTTAATTTTATTCAAATAGTTTAGTAAACATAATTCCCTGCACAAATAAATTTAACGCTCAGATAAAGGAATCACCATTAATTATATAGATTTTATGAAACTAGGATGTATAAAGTGCGAACCAACAACACTCTTAACAAGCTTTTAGTTTTTTATTTACATACACACATGCATACATATATTTTACTGTATGTTTTGGAGATCCTTTCACAGTAACTGCTTTTGTATGTGTTTGATTTATGAGTTGGAGAAGTTTAATGATCCAAAAAGTTATAAAAATTAGCAATAAAAATTTGCAAAACAAAATCTTACTTGTTACACTAAAAATAGTAACAATGTTGATGGAGTCCTCTTTACTGCTTTTTTTTTTTTTTGCTTTATTATTACGACCACGTTTACAACCATCATTAGCCATGTGTCAAACAAACATAACATTTTGTCAATTAAATATCTCAATAACATCTGGTTTAGGCACACTGAAAATAAAAATAAAAAAAATATTGAAAACCTAAAACATTTATTCTGTTTCTTGACGTCCATAAAAAAAATAATACATTAAAGTCACAAAGGGCAATTGAATTTAGATAATAAAATGAATGTTATACATTTATAGTCCAGTATCTATAGAGAAGATTTAATAAACTTTAAAAAGTTGAAAGTCCACATAAACCAATTTTTATTAGAGGAAGTATAAATTTAATCAGAAAAGTTTTTGGAACGAGTTCGTTAACGTTTGAGATAAAAGATGTTGTGTGGGTGTTGTACGTATTTGGTACCTGTAATACTTGTTCTGGGAGTATCCCTACAAGAACACTACCAGTCAATTGACTGCTCATTTGATCGGAAGTCATGCAGGATATATTCATCAATACGTAGAACAAAGTTTCTATCACATTGTTAAAGGCAAAATGAAAAATGTGATGGAAACTTTTGTGTACGTGTGATGTTGCATCTCTCTCTAACCAATGAATATAACATATAGTTGAACTGCTCACTCCAGTGCTTTTTACTAATCAATGCTAGAATAAATATTACTCAAGTTTGACTGTTCATAATTGAATAATATATCCCCCACAATTGAGTATTCATTTATGATTGATATATTGACAGCAAATATAATTTTTATTTTATTTGCTGTTTTATTATAAAAATAATTTTAAATTTCACAATTATATAACATATTTAAAACAACAAATACAAATAAAAACACCAAATAACTTCAGCGGTATCTAGCCCTCTTCACACCTTTGTATCTCCAACGCACTTTGCTCTTTATAAATATCTAAAATTTTGAAAATAAATATATGTACATATTAAATTAAACTGTGAATTTCTTTTATTCACTATTTTACTTATCTTTTTAACACTTTTATAACCTTTTCACAGACAGAATGAATTTTGTACTACCGCCTTCCTCAACCCACAATGCATCCTGATCTTTCCAAATATCTAAAAATTGAAAAAGAAACGAATACATACATATGTACATATGTATATTTTTAATTAAACTGTATAAAATTTTTTTGTTCATTATTGTTTTTATCTTACTTTTTCACAAACACCATAATTCTTTTTTAACACTTTTATAATTTATAAATTTAATTTTACAAACCGAACGAACTATAAATTATTTTCAGTAAAAAATTCAATATTTTAAAAATTTTGACATATGTATATTAGACGTTCCACTCTAGCATATATCTTAGAGTAGGACAACTATAATAACTGTTGAATTGAATGTAAAATTGTTGCAAATGTGTTAGTAAAAAAATGTTGTTTGTGTTAGTTTCAGTCATTCATTTCTTGTAGGGATGCTTATACTCAGAGTATCAAAATAAAAATACTCATGATACTCAGAGTAACTTGTTCATCAGTGGCACTCGGAAGCGTTTGCGTTTATGAAATTAAATGGAAAATGTGCTTGGCTGTTCGAAAACATTAATCTGATAATTGAGAGGTAAAATTAAGAATTAAAATAACTTTTTAAAAACTGATATTAAAGCTCAAATTTTTTTCGTCGTATATCCCCAGTATATATAAAAATGTGTAACCGAATAAATGCTCAGAGTATTTTTATACTTATGTATATGATTGCAGCTGACACATTGTATAAATTTTACATAAAGTCGTTTGTACTGCGTAACTTAAGAAATGTGTATGAACATAGTCGTTGGTTGTTTAAACATAACTACATAGACGTATTCATATTAGACTTAATGAGCGTGTTTTTGGTTGGTATGGTTTTTGTTTTTAACTGAACGCATTTACAGTTGTTTGACGTTCAATACTCAAAGCGTTCTTAAAACAATATTTTTCACGTTCTATGCTATGCTCATGTATTCTTTATTTGACAAGATTTACTTGATAGTCTGCAGTCGTAATTGGTAATTAAGTGTTAACAAGCCAAAATTTTTAAAGTTTTTTCATATACAGTGCTATATCGATTTGATAAATACTATAACATCAGGCTGATTTGTTGATTTGACGAAATTATTAAGAATGGATATAATTTTTTGAAATATGAAAGATTTTTTAAGAACTTTCGGATTTGATTTAAAAAAAAATGTTAAATTTAGAAAAATGAATGAAATACTTGTTTGATTTGGTAGAACAATTTATATTATTTAATCTTTGAAGATGATTTCATGTAAATTTTAACCGCGGATATGTCTGAAATGGTTCATACGCTGGTCCCAATTTTGACATAATTTCTCCATCATATCGCCGGTATCTCACGAATAAACTTTTCAATATTTTCTTTCAGTGCGGTCTTCACCCTATAGATATGAGCCTTTACATAATCTCTCAAAAAATTGTCTAAAGTCGTTAAATCGTACGATCTAGGCGGTCAATAGTCCGGCGCCAAATATGAAATAAACTGTTCACGGAACTCTTCTCTCAATTAGGCGTGATGTGTGGCATGTGGCACGTGGCACCGTTTTGCTGCAACCACATGTCTGCCAAATCCAAATCTTTTGTTCTGGGCAAAAAAAAAAAAACATTAACAGGAGCCCAATTGCTGCGAATGGCGCCAAATCGATAATTCACGATCATCAACAACACTGCGATATTTTCCTCTGTCCGCATTCTACGTATGTGTGTTGGCAGTTTAATGTTCAATAATGTAATTTTTGTGCGAAATTTAATCACGGGATTCCGAGTAGCCGCCTCAGAAGGTCACCCAAACTGATCACGATGCACTTTCTTAACCGAACATGAATTTGGATAATAAAATTTAATAATCTGCAATTAAATTATAGACCAAACTGAGCATGTTTAACAGTAACATGATACACGAAAACAGCTGAGTTGCCAATCACAGTGTTGCCAAAAATACGAACAATAATATTCATTCGTCTAACAAATTTTATTTACCTTATTTTAGTTTTCAATGTAAAAGGGACTGACAAAATTATTTCACGTTTTCTATAAACAGGTAGTAGTGTTAGAAAAAAATTAAAGTTTCCAAAATATAATTTTGAGTATTCTGGGCGATGTTTGCTTCGTTCTTGCGTCAGAGAAAATTTAGAAAAATAAGGATAAAAGAAAAATCAAATATATTTAAATATATGTATAAAGATACAAAAACAATTACTTCTCATCAGTGATGCCAACTTTTTTGGCTCTAAAGGCACATCAACATTTAAAAAAATCACTTAAAAGCGTAATTTTGATATCTAAATAGCGTAAAAAGCACTTTCGTGAAAAACGACTCAAAATCCATAACGTGAATTAATGTGAAGTTTAATAATGTTTAAAATTTTCTTAGCTATTCTCCATTTAATGAAATATATCAAACGAAAAATGTATGCTTTACACTAAAAAAATAAATACGCCGAGTAATTATTAAAATAATTTTAATAAATACACAAATTTCTTAAAAGCACTAATTAGTGCTTTTTCTTATTTTGGCACTAACGCTCGAAATTTGGCGTTTTGAGTCTTCAAAAAGCACTAAAAATAGTGCCAAAAGCACCAAGTTGGCATCGCTGCTTCTCATGCATCAAATTCCCTCACATGTAATATCATTTTAATACTCATGCCCATTCATGCTCGAGTGATTAAGGCAAATGTCATCCACGATTAGGCATCAGTACGCATGATTTCCTCTAATCACGTGGGTGTTGCCCATCTCTAACATAAATGCATACAAGTAGAAATGTTAATGTGTGTGTGTGTGTGTGTGTGCGTGTGTGTTTGATTGTGTATTTTATGCTGACACAATTATTGCTGATATAAAAGATTGTCAACACTTGTGCTGTCATCAGTTAAGATTTTTATACAAAAGCACAAGCAAATGTAGTATTTGTTAGTTTATTCCATTATTGTTGCCTGAATGTACCCGGCAAATATATAATATAAAATAAAATTGTTTGTGAGATAAAAAATTTTTAAAATAGCGTTCTCGCAAAAATTATACTTGGAAATCTAGAAACAACTTGTTTTAAATTCATTCTTCATTATTGTTCGCAAGTGCTTTCTAAGCACGGTTTAGTAATAATTTCAAATATTGTAAAACTAGTCATTAAATAAACATAACAGGATGTACAGAAGATCCTTAACAAAATAAAAAAACTAATTACATTATCACTTATAATTTATGACCTTTAGCCTAATCGAATTAAGAAAAAAAAAATACATTAGTTACATGTTTTTTTTGAAACTTAGGACAAATAATTATTGAATTTTTTTTATGGAAAGCTATATTTTTTATAGCTTTGCTATTTATTGCGGAATACAGGAGTTAGATTGTGTTAATCGACAGTATTACAGTTATAAATTTATTTTTGTTTTGATTTCTTTGTCCTTAAAAACAGAGTATGAAAATAAACTATACAAATTGTTTGATTTAGTTTTGTGTCGTTATTTAAAGTGAGTGAAACAAAAACAATGAGAATGATTGCTCATTTTGTTTTTGCTTTGTTTTTACGCATAAGCACAAACCAGAGAACACAGCTGGCTAACAGCCGCCACCCCGCAACAAACAATGCATTTATTTAATCGTATGCCACTAGAAAAGAAAATAATTTGAAAATAAATGGAAACGTTTTGAAATATTTCCAGTGAATTTGACATCATCATATAATATTTTTTTTTGGATTGTTATTTCACACATGAAATTTGTTTTATATAACCAAGCAGCAAAGCTATAACCGAGTATCCTAAGACACCTCTCCTCTTTTTTTATACATATTTGTTTTCCCAAAATAATTGTAATTATTTCTTTATCATATGTGAATTGTGTTTTAAAATATTTTTAGGGAATTCCGTTTGGTGCTGCGACAGGATCCCTTATCTGTATTCACCAGTGATGTACAAATAGAAACCAGTGACGGACCAATGGATTATGATATAACTAGGATATACACGGGGTCTTTAGAAGGTAAGAACAAAACTTACATATATGTATGTATGTATGTATATATTTTTAAATGAGGCACAGGCTCTATTTGAGCAACTGGAATAAATCCAGTGGAAAAATTACGGCACTCGATAAACTGCCATGGGAAAACTCTGATCTCTGTTGCCCTCCCATCTAATTAATTTAATTTAAAAAAAATAATAATAAGCCTTCGATATATAAATGTGATATCTTCAAAGCGGCTTTACCAATTTTCTCCCAACATAGCTAAGAACACTTTCGATCAAGTAATCTTTCAAACAAAAAAAAAAAAAAAACCAAATCAAAATTGGTTCAACCGTTTGGTCTGTACGTGGACTAGTACAGACACACTACAAACTTATAACACCTCCTTTTTTGGTCGGGGGTTAAAAACTTCTTAAGTGCCGAATACAATATTAAACTATTCCTAATAACAAAACTAAAATCTTTGGTTCCATTCCTTTAGTCAAAAACTACCCATATAAATTGCCTTAAGTTAAAAACTAGGTAAACCATTTTACTTTCACAAAACGATTATGCATGTACTTTTGTATGTATGTATATTTGTTAATAATTCATACATACTTCGGTGAAGTATATGTATATGTATATAAGATTCGCTACAGCTGTATATAACACACTTATTTATTCGATTTAATTATGCTTACAGTTTTATAATCAGTGGCAATAAACAATTTGCAATAAATTTCAATATGAACCGAATGAGAATTCTATGAGACATTCTAATATACAGTGAGTTTGTTATATGACAGTTAACTGGCTATTTATTTGAGTGTTTGGAAGTTGTCTATATGAGTTAGTAAATAGTACTATTATTATTTTACTATTATATATTATATATTATATATTATATATTATATATTATATATTATATATTATATATTATATATTATATATTATATATTATATATTATATATTATATATTATATATTATATATTATATATTATATATTATATATTATATATTATATATTATATATTATATATTATATATTATATATTATATATTATATATTATATATTATATATTATGTATTATATATTATATATTATATATTATATATTATATATTATATATTATATATTATATATTATATTCTTACAGCCTATGCTTATTTGATTTAACAAGAAAATAAAGTTGTACCCTGTGCCTGTCTAATAATTCTTATGTTTACATTTCTTGATAGTAGGCTTTAAACTATTTGCATTAGTCAGTTTTATGTGATTTGCTACAAAATATGTTTTAATTTCAAATCCACATTTTCATTGCCACTATTTAAGCCTAAATGAAATTTTCATTTTACAGACGCCAAGCCAGTAACTTAAAAATAAAAAAAATGTACTTGTTAACACGCCAAAACTGAATATAAAAACTAGAAACAGCAAAAGTTAATTGTTTCCAGTCTAGTGAGGAGACATAAAATACTACTTTTATAGGTCTATTAAGCCCAAGGACTCAGCAGTTGTGGTAGATTTTTGTTGGTTTTTTACAGCTACAAAAACAACAACAAAACAAAACAAGCCAAAAAAAATTTTTTTTGCAGTTTAAGTTTATTCTTTTTCCTTGCGGTTGTTGTGTCCACATTATTGCTGTTGTTTTTTTTTTTCATAAACAAATATGAAGGCCATGTCTGTAATAACCTAGACATACATACATACATCCATGCACAGAAATGCATCAATTCACACATACATACATATGTATGTACATACATCAGAGCTGCCCACACAGAAAAAACTAAATTTCGTTTTCAGTAACCAAATTCATTGAATCAGTAGATATTTTGTATGAATGCGGACCTACAAAGAAATTTGTAGATTCTGATAACAATTTTGTAAAAATTTAACTGAAAAAAAAAATTTATTTTTAGTTAACTTATTTATTATGGCATTAGAGAAAAAAGTTAACTGAAACTCAAAATATTTTCAATGAAATTTATTAATAGGAACAGAAAAACATTTTTGCAGATTTTTTTTTGTATTATTCAGCAAATTTTTTTTTTAATTTACAAACAGTAACAATTCTTACCAATTTTTCTAAAAAAAATAGTAAAAGTTTTATTAAAAAAAAAAATAACTGAATCAAATAAAAGGTTCAACAATTTTGTTTTTACTTTCAAAAATTGGCTTGTTTTTGTTATGGTTAAGCATTTCGTTCCCGCTGTTGGAACTCGTCAGTAGACTTCAACACAAATAATTTTTGAATTTAGCTAACAAACTCCATATGTTTATAGTAAGACTCTTAATACTATATTGAGAATCACAATATACAAACATAAGAAGTTTCAAAACCGCAAACAAAAATCTTAAAAAAACAAAATTTTTTTTATATCTATAAAATAATTTGTAGAAAAAATTAAAAAAAATCCGACAATTTTTTTTACAGTAAGTAAAAATAAATTTAACTGAAAATAACAAATTTAAATATAAAAAAATAATTCTAAAAATTGTTTTTAAAAATTTTACTTTATATAGATAATTTTCATTCTATACAGTTTTTTTTACATAAAATAAAATTGAAACAAATAATTTACTGGAACAGTAAAAAATATTTACTGAAACTAAATTATATTTCAAAACACACGTTTGTTTGAAAATTTTTTGGGAATAATTTTTTCTGTGCACAGAGAAAAAACCAAGAGAAATGTATAAGCGTATGTGTATTGATTTGCATAAAAAGCCGATTGATGTTTGGCACTCTGGTGCTTCTCTGGGCAGCCTGGACATACATACATATGTACATACATATTTTAGAGGCACATATGCATGCAATATGTCAAAGTAGGATTTTGCAAAGTAAATTGTTAATAAAATATTATCTATCTATCTATATAATTAATAGGCGAACATGTTTTTTGTAATCCCTTTTACGCTGGTACCACCGCACCGATTTTCAAAAGATTTAAACGGTTTTAATGGATTTTTTATACAGATGTGCAGAATCTATATTTCATTGAAATCGGTTTAGTATTTTGGGAGCTATAAGCGTTTAAAATTGCTACTACTACATGCACACATATTACACACGCATTAATTACCCTGTTGTCAGACTGGGGCCAAGTGTCTCTATGTCAACACTAAAACTCTAGTAGTAGTTACATTGTCTACAATTTCTCTTTTATTCGTCAGTATAAAATAAGGAGAGAAAACAGATGTGGTGTATTTCTGGTGGATTTTGCAACAACTTGTCAATATACATAAATTAAGGCATATAAATATACCAGTACATTTCTGGTTGGTATGTCTCCATATTCCCATAAGAACTATGAATTCATTATCTAGTTAATTGTTTTAGTTTTACTAGTAGAATTTCAATGACAAGCACATGCTAAATGTCTATAGCACAAAGTATTATATGGGGAATAATTGTAGAGTAGTACTGTTGACAAAGTCAAAAGCGACTCAGTACATTTCACCATCGACATTTCCTTCAGGGTAGCTTACAAATAAAACAAAAAAGAGTGCTATATTCGGCTGTGCCGAATCTTATATACCCTTTACCAAAGTGCGTTTATGTAGTATAGAGATACATACTCAAGCACATACTTACTTTTATGTACAAAGAAAAAAATAATAATTTTCAAACCCTAGAATCATAATTTTAGATTTTTCTGATTACTTATACCAATCTAGTAGTTCTTAAAAAAATATAGAAAGTGTGTTAAGTGAAAAAAAGGAAATTAAAAAAAAAATGTTTTAATTAGTTACTTTAATGTCTAGAAAAAAAATCATAGTTTCCAGCTCTGGAGCTGTGGCTTTTATTTTTATAATTTTCTATACCAAACTTTTCTTTCCAAAACGTAAAATATATATAATTTATAAAGGAAAAGATAAAAATTAATTAGACTTAGTTACTTATATATATCAAAAAAGTGTAAGTGTCCCAACCCTGAACTCATCTTTTTTAATTTTTCTGATTTCTTACAACAATCTCTTTCTTTTAAGAATTTAAGAAATGTTTAATTTATAGAAAAAAAGGAAAAATTTGTAACTTAGTAACTTACTTTTGTAGAAACAGTTAAAGTTTTCCAACCCTGGAATCGTCTTTTTAATTTTTTTAATTGTTTTTTTTTTTTATTTGAAATACCAATTTTATTCGTTATCAAGCATAAAATAATTTTATTTAATAAAAATAGATAAAAATTAGTTTTCGGTAGTTAATTTTTTATATCACAGAGAATCCTCCTTTTTGGTTTTTTTTTTGATTTCTTACACCATCTTTTTTTTAAGAATATAAGATATGTTTAATTTATAGTAAAAAAGAAAAAATTTGTTTTAGTAAGTTACTTTTGTATAAAAAATAAGATTTTCCAAACCTGGAAACGTCGTTTTAATTTTTTAAATTTTTTTTATTTTGGAATACTGAAGTATAAAATAAGTTTATTCTATAAAAAAAATTAGTTTTCGGTAGCTAATTTTTTATATCACAAAAAGTGTGGATTTTCCAACCCTGAAATCAAACTTTTTAATTTTTCTGATTTCTTATACTAATCTATTTCTTTTAAGAATATAAGATATCTTTAATTTATAGAGAAAAAGGAAAATTTTGCTGTAGTAAGTTACTTTTGTATAAAAAAAGTTAAAGTTTTCCAAACCTGGGAACATCTTTTTAATTCTAGAAGGTTAATCTTTAATTTGAAATACCAATTTTATTCGTACTAAAGTATAAAATAAGTTCATTTAATAAAAAAAAATAAAAATTAATTTTCGGTAGTTAATTTTTTATATCACAAAAAGTTTCAGTTTCCCAACCCTGGAATCATCCTTTTTGATTTTTCTGATTTCTAACATCAATTTCTTTCTTTTAAAAACATTAGATATGTTTAATTCATAGAAAAATAAGTAAAAATTTGTTTTAGTAAGTTACTTTTGGATAAGAAAAAAAGTTAAAGTTTTCCAACCGTGGAAACATTTTATTAATTTTTTGAAGTTTAATTTTTTATTTGAAATACCAATTTTATTCGTGGTGAAGTATAAAATAAGTTTATTTAATAAAAATAATTAAAAAATTAGTTTACGGTAGTTAATTGTATATATCACAAAAATCGTAGGTTTTCCAACCCTGGAATTATCCTTTTTGTTTTTCTGATTTCTTACATCAATCTCCTTCTTTTAAGAACATTCCATATGTTTAGTTTATAGAAAAAAAGGAAAATTTTGTTTTAGTAAGGTACTTTTGCATAACAAAAAAAGTTAAAGTTTTCCAACCCTGGAAACGTCTTTTTAAATTTTTTAATTTTTTTTTATTTGAAATACTAATTTTATTCGTGGTGAAGTATAAAATAAGTTTATTTAATAAAAATAATTAAAAAATTAGTTTACGGTAGTTAATTGTATATATCACAAAAATCGTAGGTTTTCCAACTCTGGAATCATCCTTTTTGTTTTTCTGATTATTTAAATCAATCTCTTCCTTTTAAGAACATTAGATATGTTTAAGTTATAGAAAAAAAGGAAAAATTTGTTTTAGTAAGTTACTTTTGCATAACAAAAAAAGTTAAGGTTTTCCAACCCTGGAAACGTATTTTTAATTTTTTTTAATTTTTTTAGTTAGAAATACCAATTTTATTCATACTGAAGTATAAAATAAGTTTATTTAATAAAAAATTATTAAAAACTAGTTTTCGGTAGTTATTTTGTATGGCAAAATGAAGTTTAAGTTTCCCAGCTTTGAAACCGTCTGCTCGATTTTGCTGATTTTCAATACCAATCTTAATTCGACAATTTCTGATCCACCAGTCCAAGAACGAAGTCTCTAGCTTTTCTGGGAGCTTCGGAAAACCGATTTCACGTACAGACAGACGGACAGACGGACATCGCTTATTCGTATTCCCTATACATAAGGATCCAGAATATATATTTTGGTAAAGGGTATAAAAAAAGAAACAAAACATGAGTGCGTGTGTGTGTGTGTGTGCTTGTAGTATTTCTCTTGACCTCACAATTGTTTTTCTCTTATTTGTTGTTGTATGAAAGCCATAATACTTAAAGGAAGAGAGTTGAATAAATTGAATTAGGTTGGTTGAAGGGATTTTGTTTATGTTTTTTTAATTTCATGTATTATTTAATTATGCCTGCATATGTATGTAAGTTTGTGTGTGGCTGTGTTTTAATGTTTAGATCAGCGATCCCCACCAGGGATGGAAATTTGAAGTTTTGTTTTCGTGCCGAATCTCTTTCTAAATAGTGCCAAACAGAATTTATGGTTATTGATTTAGTATTTTATGTGCATTAATATTATAAAAAGATCTTTTCCTAAAAAAATCTTTAGCATGTATTAAAGATGCTGAAGTTTCTGATTGTAATATATTTCTCATTTTACTTTTGGTCAAATTTCGAACTGCAAATATTCTTTCCACACTTGATGAAGTATGCAGAATACAAAGAAAAAGTGTCAAAAGACAAAACCAATGAAAATTTATTAATTATAATGTATTGGATTTAAATGTTTGTTAAATGTTTTTAAGTCTCAGCGAAAAATTATTTAAAAATTAATAATATTAAAAAAAAAATAATGAGAAATAGAAAATTAGTAGAGTTATAAAAAAGTACAAAACAAAAAACAATTGTGTACGAAATTTACCAAAAAGTTTGACGTTCTCGAAAAAAATTCAAATTAGAAAAAACAATCACCTGACGACCTTATATTGATAAACCTTGCTTAAGTTCCCGACTTTTTTTTTAATTTTTAAGTGTGATATGGAAACCTTTGTGTAACAAAAGGAACAATGTTATTCATGTCTCCAATTACATAGAACATGTTCTGGTGCAGACCTTGGATAGCAATTCATATAATAGTCCTTGAAGTCATACTTTGTTTTCAAATATGACACAAAATAAATCTAAAAGAGCGTTATTATATTTTCGAATTACACAACTGTATGCTGCGAAACTGAGTTTTTGGTGATTAATAAATAGTTCAACTTCAGCGCCGAAATAAATTGCTTCCGTGTGAAGATGGTGCGAATTTAGATCTATATTCGGGCATGTTCTGCATTCCACGTGAAATTAAAAGGAGTGGAATTGCCATAAAATTGTTGTTGGAAATATGTAATTATAACAACAATGCTATGGTAATTCCACTCGTTTTAATTTCAAGTGGAATGTAGAACATACCCGATTATCAACATGACAAATATCGAATTAAATAGAAACATCTTGAAAACTAAGTGTACTCTTACATCTTCAAAACGGCGTTTCGACACAAATATCATTTATTATTTTAAAAAGATGACTAAAAACTAAAATACATCTTGCTTATATCATCCATCAATATATTTCATATAAATTAAGTCTTGTAATTACATCCCACTGTTCAAATACTCTATCGTAGATAGAGTTTGGTGAGACAACCAACGTTTTGGGGAATACTTAAAAATTAAATGAAGTTCTTAGTTGAAATATTTCAAAAAAATTAATTTGTTGCTTTTAAGAAATAGTCATCATTAGACACAGTTACTTTTATATATCATAACAGAACTGTTGTGAGCCCAAATAATACTGCTAATAATACTAAGTTTTCAATACTTTACAACATAAAAACACAAGAAGATTAGTTATTATTGCCATAAGAAAAATTTCCATATTAAGGGACAAAAACTGTCAGAAAAGGTGCGAGAGTGCCACGGTGCCAGTCAGTATCTAATAGTGCCAAAAATGGCACAATTGTGCCACATTTCCCATCACTGATCCCCACACACATACATTCACACTTATGTTTGTGTTGGTGCTTCGTTTTTGAGCGTAATATATTTTGCTCTTCTTATGGCAGGGCTGCCAAGACATATTTGTAATATATTTGTAAAACTCTGATTCGAGTCAATTCCTCGTGTTCAAAAAGAGATTAATACACATTTGATGTATTTTAAATAGTATATAATAACCTACTTTCAGATATGATTATTAAAGCTCTAAAAATGGAAAACCTTGAAATTAAACTAATTTAAAAATAATCCATTGTTGTCTGGTAAAATGTGACTACACAACCGGCACATATGAGTAGTCTGATATTAAAGGCTCAATCAGACGTGACATAACCATAGCCATAGAGAGCAGCCGTTCGAACCAAACTAATGGGCAACTCTGTATTTGATTATAGGTGACTCACCATAACGCCATAACTCTCACCATAGAAACCAATTGAATTTTGGTTTGGTTATGGTTATGGCGTTATGGCTATGTCACGTCTAATTTAAGCTTAAAGTGATTGTAGTAACAATTGAGTACACATTAAATAAAAATACAAATTTTCTCTTATTGCTCTCTTCATTATTGTGTGAGCACTCGCACGGGTGCGCGGTTTTGAAGATCGCTGGTTTAAATACATTTTCTTTGAATCTTAAATTATTTACATTTTGATTCTAGAATACGGACGAGTGTGTCGTCCGTTTGGTATATCTAGTATAAATTAAATTATATGTATTAAATGTTTATAGCTGCACATTTTCCCTAATTTTTTAGCAAATTATAATTGAAGTAATAAATCTTATTTATTTATATATGTATACATACAAATACGTTGTATATATGTGCATATGTAAGCAGTAATTTACACACACTTTTTTAAATTCATTTGCAGACAAGTGCCAAACTTAATTGCGTTCACTTACATACACATATATGTATATATTTTTTGCTTTTTTCTCCTCATAACTTATTTTATAGCATTCATAAAGTTTTTGTGATGTTACGAAAACAGTTTAACTTAATTAAGAATTTTTAATGAATTTGTTTGCTTGTAATGTAATAAAGTTAACTTGATTTAAAGATTGTTGGGAATATAAATAAGATTATGTAAAAGTTGGGAATCATACATGTACATATATTCAAGATGACATAAGATCTGTTCATTTACTTTCGTAGCAGCAACCAGCAACGACTGAGTAAGGGAGAAATTTACGAAATTATTCTCCGGGATACGAAAATGCAAAAACTTGCAAAAAATTTTAGGAATTCACAATGACAATTTAAACAATTTAATGTGGAAAAATTGTTCCATCTTCAAATTTTCATTGTGAGCAGCCAACGATCCAGTATATTTGAAGTATTCAAATAACAATTTTTTTTTTATTTTTTATTTTATTTTATTTTTTTTTATTTCATTTTTTTAAACACAACACAACCCGCGAAGCGATTAGCGAAAAACACCCAAGGTCTATGGCGGGAATCGAACTCACAACGTCTGGACTGAGAGTATAGCATACATAGGTACCACTCAGCCACAGGGGCAATCATTCTTAAAGAGCGGCTTGTAGTAAAATTTTTTACATAGTCGCCGCCGCCTATTTTTTCACCAACTAGATCTGCTCTGACGGTTTTAACTTCTTTAGTTTAACGTTACCATATGCCATATTGAGAATTATATGTTGTCCAGACTTTTAAGGTTCACACTTGGTATTAAATTTGATTTACCCAAAAAAAAAAAAAACAAATTTGCCAAGAGATATTAAGGAAGTGAAATGTGAACTTCCTAATTATTTATATCAAAATCACGGATGGAAATCATGATACAATTGTACTTTTTATGATGTATTTTGGAAATTTTTGTTGGATAATATTTTAAATCATTTAAGTTTTAAAGCTCTATATTTAATATGAAAAACTTTTATATAGTTTCATGTATTTATTATTACTATTTATTATAATTTTTATGTGTTGTTTATGATTTTTTTAAATTTTGTTCCACTAACATATGTGTATGAAAAACCAATTCTCCATCCCTGACCGGATACGCCCAGGCAGAAAAAGACAATCAGCATGACGTTGCTACGTTTGTCTCCGGGTACAACTAACATCAGTACAACATTCGTTTACCAAGATTTTAATGTACTCATAACATTAAAATGATAACGCCGAATGACCGTTCTCCGACTCTTGTTTTCAATGTTGTCACAATACTCTAAATACATATTTATAAGGTTGTCAAAATGTAAAGTTCCCAACTTAAGTCAAATTTTTGTATTTACGGTGTTGCAGCGGTAAAGAATTATTGTAAACAGGGTACTTGGGGAACTAAAGTCAAATTTTTGTATTTACGGTGTTGCAGCGGTAAAGAATTATTGTAAACGGGGTATTGGGAAACTAACGTCGAAATTTTTTATATACAGTGTTGTTGTGGTATAGCATTAGTAAGAACGCGGTATTTGTAAACGTTAAGTCATATTTTTGTGTTTAGAGTACTGTGGTGGTACAAAAATTTTAGAAGAGTCGTAATTTTGTATTTACAGTGTTGTGGTGGTACATATTTTTTGGGCAAAGTCACAATTTCTGCCTGGGCGATAACAGCCGCGTTTCCTTAGCCATTTTTTTTTTGTTTGGCTGAATCAAAGCAACAAAATAAAGTAACAGAACATGCTTTCTTTTTTGTTTGCGAATATATTTCTTTCTTAAAGGAAATGTACATTTTTGAGTTTATTTTTCAGAAATTTTTAAAAAAATTTTTTTTTAAATAAAAACGCAGAACCGCTTCTTGTCTAGTTCATTAGTTTTTTTTTGTAGTAGATTTTTTTGTCTCCCTATTTATCTCTCTCTCCTTGAAAATTTCCCAGCGGGAACAGGTTATGACTAAGAAATGAGAAGGTAATGTTCAGCATGTTTGTTTTTCATTCCAGAATTTTTACAAATATTTTTTTTTCAATGAAATGTATAAGTCATTGCATTATAATATTTATGTTTTCATAACTAATTATACCTATAATTAATTAGTTAATTGTTCTTTTGTATTTTGTTATTAATAAATAATAATTTTTAAATTTTCCTTTGGAGAATAATATATTATGTCCCCCACTATATATGTAATCCATGACTACTTTTCCCACTTTCATTTTAGATTTTTCGGGTTAATGAACACTTTCCCACTTAAAATTTTTATTAATACGTAAAAATGTTAAGTATGTGAACACACCTCATATTAAACAAAAAGTCATAGACAAAAATATTTCTCTAGTCGTTTTAAAAAATTTTTTTCCAAGTCAAAAAAAACTTTATTTTAATAAGCAAATTAGCAGAAATGTGCATGATAAGTACAACACAACGCCAAGATTGTTGTAAATTATACATTCACATATTCCATTTACATTGACGTTCACATTAACTAACAACACACAAAGTGGAACAACCACAACAACACTGATTATGAAGATATGGTGGCCTGCGGAAATAGCACGTTGTTCCGTTTTGCTAGTAATTATTTGTTCAAATATTCACAATTATCTTTTGTACTATTTGTTTCTAAAAATTTACCACAAATAAAACCAAACAAAGAAACAAAAAAAGTTTGAAGCGAATTAAAATAAGACCACTCATCTTCTACATACTACTGGATAGCATTTCTTATATAAAAGGTGATTTATAATGTGATGGTACACTCCGCTTATAAAAAACATAGAGGACCAAGTGATGGAAATTTCCTCTTATAGAAAAGATAGTTGGATTTCTTGCAGAAAAGATGGTTAATGTGATGGTCCACTCTTTTTATAGAAAAAATGGTTGAGCAGGAAAATTTTTTTTTTTAGAAAAGACAGTTGACTATGTTATATAATACACTTTTTATAGAAAATATGGATGGATTTCTTGTATAACAGATGCTTGCCTCTATGAAAAGATGGTTGACCACATGATGGCAATGTTTTTTTTTTTAAGGAAAATATGGTTGAGCATGTGATGGAACACTGCTCTTATAGATAAGGATGGATGGTACACTATGTGATGGAGAAGACTTTTTTAGAAGAGATTTTCATACTTGTCCCATCCTGCTGCTAGTTAGATATAAAAAAGTTTGGAGTTGGAGTTAATAATGCGGAATAATTTTCCATATCGTATTTCGTCTAGTGTAAAAACTTAATAAACATGTTTTGTAAGCCGAACTCTTGAAAGAAGCAAATTCAAGTTGCTTTTAAGTTAAAAATTGTATGCCTATAATCTGCAAAACAAATTAATTTATATTTTATTTCTTTATCTATTGCTATAAAATATTCTATGAGTTCAATTAGCCCTCTTGTTTAATGCAACCTCTTCTCAGTAAAACATGCCAAATCATGGCAAACCAGAAAATAAATTCAAACATTAAACGACCAAAAAAAGTCTGATAATAAATTTTAATCAAAGAGAAAAACCACCTTCAAAATATACATAAAAATATTTGGGTCAAATTGCTTAAACTGAAACCAACACTTTTGCAAGTTCATTTTAAACTGGCAGCCTGCTCTTCTAAATCCTTAAAGGAAACATTAAAACCTTTTTTTTTTATTATTATTTAATACGTTTCTGTGACTATTTATTACCCAATTTTATAACAATTTTCTACAATCTACTTCTTGCCATCTGACCCACTCTGATGTCATTTTCTTAAGGTGAGTGAGTGTTTAGATGTGTATTGAAATGCCCTCAAACAACCTTCTTACAATCCACAACTATGAGGTGAGTTTCAAAAAAAAAAAAAAAAAAATTATAATAATAATAAAAAAGAAAAACTTGTAAAGAGTTTGTAACTAATGCTGACATAAAATAACAGCAGGAATTTTACGTACACAAAAACATTTCCACAAAGATATTTTGCAGGATAAAAAGATGGAAAGATGGTTAGAGTAAGAACGAACATAATCTTGGATATACGAATATACTTAAAGTGCAGCCCTATCAGTGGCAAGGAGAGTAGGGGTGGCATACTCATTGCCAGAAGTAGCAGCAGGAGCCTGTAACAGCGACCTCATGGTTTATTTTATTCACAACTGAAAAAATATGGTTGATATTTAAAAGAAAATAAGAAAAGTTGTAGGTATGACGTAGTTTAAATGATGGCGACATGATATACAGGCACTAACACAACAACAAAAACTACAACTCCTGGTTGTATTAGACTTGGCGAAAATATTAATAAAAATAATAAACTAAAACTTCAAAAGTTTGTCCTCTTATATTGACGTGATTCAAGACAGGTAAAAGAAGGAATTGATTCTTTTATATGTTGACCTTTTGCTTTAGAAATTTATATAGAACAAAAAAAAAATACTAATACTGATATTCGTATTAAAGTCTTTTATATCTCTGTCAAAGTTTGTTAAATAAAACTTTTTTGTCGCCCACAGCTGGATGAAGAAATTATTAGTTCAGGTTGTCGCTTGGACACCAAAGAGAATTGCAAAATGTCAACTAAATAGTTAAAGATTTTTATTAAGTTGGCTAAAATTTTTTCACTTTTCCAACTATTCCATAAAATAATAATAAAATAAACAAAATGGATTAAGGAAAATTTTTTCTTGAGGTCTTTTCGTTTAGGAGTAAATATTTCAAAGAAAATGTTAAGTTTAGTATAGCTTATTTATTTTACTAAAAGACTTAAGTGGGAAATAACTTGAGTTTATAATACTGATAATATTTAAACTTAAAAGAACTAATGATCAAGATTAAAGAAAATGCAATAAAAAAAATTAAAAATTCTTGTAGATTACGTTTACACATTAATTAAAAACTTCGCTTAGAGATATCAGAAAATATAAAACATATTCAATATAATTAAGTAAAGCAATATAATCGTACTTGAGGCCCAGATTTGTACTAAGGATAGTGAAACACATACACACGTATCCCACAAAATATCTCATGTGAAAACTTTTTGTAAGAAAATTCCAAAAGTCTGAATCAGTGCACGAGCCTAGTGTGATGTTATTTAGAGATAAGTGCTCTAATCTGATTACATTGCACTCGAAGTCATGACGCATATGCATAAGAAAACTGCCAGTCCAAAAATTCATTAATATTTTAATCAGAAATAATTTTTAGTCAGTAATTTCAATTCTTTTATTGAATGAAATATTTTTATTAATTAATGTGAGTTTCTAAAGAAGAGAAGAAAAATTAAATTAGACTTTTAAGCTGGGGAAATACCGATATTTTTCTGTGCAGTAGTAATATAACTTCGTGCTAACCTAAATAGAAAAATTAAAAATGGAAAAACAGGGGAAATAAATAGTGATACTTACATATGTATTTCCCAAAGGTAAATCAATAATTGTACACAAACAATAATTTCTCACATTCCCTTTCATTAGAATTTACGTTAAATAGCTGATGTTAATAACAATCTCTACCCAAGTAAAATAGACTAGGGTGCTGATGAAGTGCGTTGCTGCACAGAAAAATATCGGTATTTCCCCAGCTTAAAAGTCTAATTTAATTTTTCTTCTCTTCTTTAGAAACTCACATTAATTAATAAAAATATTTCATTCAATAAAAGAATTGAAATCACTGAACTTAAGCCTGACTAAAAATTATTTCTGATTAAAAATTCACTATAGTTCAATTAAAATCTAAAAATGTCTTAATATTTTAAGAAAGGAATCATAAAGTATATAATGAAATCACAATTCTGGCAGCAACGACTGTGATGCTGTAGCGCGAGTAGTGCACGTGTGCAGGCGTGTCTCTATCATTTTATTTATTTTTTCTTGAATCATAATTTCAGCTGAAATCTAAAGTACTGTTTGCCAGCCAAGAAGGGTTCTTTCTGCATGTTTGTAGGTGACAACGATAATAACAAATGAACACATATCCACCGGTGCACATAAGAAAAAAAAACGCACACACACACGCGTGCAATATATAAATTGACTCTCACCCAGGGTGACCGATGACATTTTTCAAAAAGTGGCACCAAATAGGGGATTTATCAAAAAAAGGGGCAAAATTAAAAAAACGAGAAAACTGCACTAAACTTTTTAAACTTTCAAAAAGTGGCAAGGCAGTCGAAAAAGGGGAAACGCAGTCGAAAAAGTGGCAAATTGCAACTTTAGTCGGTCAAACGGTCACGCTGCTCTCACCGGGAGACATACATGGAACAACTTGTTTCAGTGTTTACAAGTTGATGGGTTTTAATAACGGATAGTGAAAATGAATGTGTATTAAAGGGTTGCATTTGTATACTCGTTTGTATAGCCGAAACAAATATACCATGGTATGTACCATATAATTGTAGTGTGAGCGACAGAACTAGTATAAGAGTTATTGTGTGTGCGTGCTTTTCCAAATTAAAATACAATTGAAAACAAATAACAATTGCTTATTGTATTGCTGCTGAGCAACTGTTTGATCTGCTTTTGCTCAAAAAATGCATATTGTAATACAAATATATGAAAAAACCACTATTGAAACAAATACATGATGTGCAGATGTATGTGCGGACGTTCGTTATGTTATTTTGTGGCGCAGCCAAAGTATAGAGAGAGAAAGAGACAATTTTGCTCTGACAGCAATTACAAATGCATGTGTTTCATGTACATGTATCATTTACTTACATATGTATGTGCAATTTTGCTTTCATTCATTCATTCATCAGCCAATTGTATTTTTTGTATCTCAACACATCATAAGGCACTTATGGTAAAAGCAGTTTTATGTATCTTATTTGCCTTAGAAAACCAAAAAAAAAATGTGTTGTTTTCATTTGCTCATTGCCAAACCATACAATAATTGCTTAAAAATCAACATTTACAACTAGTAACAGAAAACGATAAATAACATATTTGTTCATACCAGAACCAAAAAACACGCAAAACTAGTGCAAACAGATGTATCTGTGCAATGCTACAATGTGTATGCGTTTGTAGTTGTTGGTGAAAATGGATAGAAAAAAGGAGCTAAAAGCATTCTAACCAAGTGCTAAACAACAAGCTGTTGCACTTTTTTTGTTTTTTAACAGAAACAATAAAACAATGCAAAGTCCAATTAAGCTCTAAACATGCTTTACACTGTTCCCATGCTGTAGTGCACCCTCTTGAAAAACTTCAAACAAACAAAAAAAAAAAAAAAAGCTAAGGGAGGTAGATGAGTGTTTTTATTTTCATTTTGATCGAAATAACAACAAGGATTCCAATAGAAAATAAATAAATTATTAAACACACACACACACACACTCACAGTGTGCATTCTCTCTTAAATGTACTTGGTTCTTAGAACAACAAACAAGTGTTGGAAATTTAATTTGATTTAATTTAATAACAACGACAACAACAAAAAATTGTACTTCATTGTTTGTTTTTGTGCTGGCCCTTCCTTGCTGAAAATGATGTTAAAGATGATAAAGTTGTCAATTGTGTTCTGTGTGGATAAGGATACAATTTTAATTAAAATATTTAACAATTTGCTTAAACTTTTGTCAACTGCAATTAAATTAAGATTAAACAATTCTTTGAAGTCAATTTGCTTCATTGCAGGCGAAGCGTGGCGAGGGTTGTGTGGCAAGTTCTTGTATAAAAAGTTGAATAGATTTAACAGGGGTTAGTTTCACTGCTTGTTGATGAATAGAAAACATAAAACAATTCTAAATATTTTTTGGGAAATAATGATGAACAGGGAATTAACTTTTTTCATGAACAGAATCTTCCTATTGTGAACGTATCGCGAAAGAAAAAAAAAGTGAGAAACAATTTCGACAGCTAGAAAAATTGCAAATGATTTTTTTAAAAAGAGGAGCAGGGAAGAAAGAAAAACCTACCGGGGTATTGTTTTTCAGAAGAAAACAATTTTTTTCCTTGGCTTAGCACAGCATGTCTAGATGTATTTCGTTCTTAATTGTAGTTTTTCTAATTATAAGCATTGAGGTCTTGTAAGCTTTTTTGAATTGTAGTTGAAGTCTACTAATCCATCTGGGCTTACTAAACCAAAAACAGATAAAATTTTATAATTCGTATTCATTTTGACATGCGTTAAATAAAATTAAAATATTAATATAGTTATTCAGAATAGGTGCGATTGTTTTTACTTTGAAATTGGTCTGAGTTTTTTTATGGCCCAAAATAAAGAAATTGAAGATATTTGACTATTAACTAATGAAAAAATATCACACGTGACAGTTCTATTTATCATTCTTTGACGATATAAATATTTGTTCTGGTACAAAAACTTTACCGGTCTTAAGTGCAAATTTTAAAACCCAAAATTTGGAAGACTAAAAAATTCTTTATTCATGAAAAACATTTCTAACTTACAACAGGTCTAGCAAAGAAAATTCCACTTTAAACTTGTTTTGTAATACTCTGATTTAAATATTTAAGACTCGATGAGAGTTAACTAATTTAAAAAACAAAAGAGGAAATTGAATGGGTGTAACTCATAGGATGAATGTTCACACTAATGGTTTCCACTTAAACATAATTTGTACATTTAAAACCTTCTATACATTCCAAGCTTTTATAAATTCCATGCATAGGCCATTATTTTTGTAAAAGAGATCATCCCCACTCTCAACAATTTATGGATGTTTGTCACGGATTGTTAAGGCTCAGTTAGCCGACTATAATGGAATGTAATTGCATCGGTAGGAAACAGCTGATCGATATGGTTATGTGAAAAGTAATTTACAGATTCGAAGATTCCGGATACGTTACATTACATCTCTATAACCATTTTAATTACTTTTCAAATAACAATATCGATCAGTTGATTCCTACAGTTTCAGTCACATTCCATTACAGTCGGCTAACTGAGCCTTTAGAATGAAGCCAAAAAGTATGGTTATGTGGGAGATTTGGATTGGCATTTCTTACAAAGTTGCTGAACAAACCCTACATGTAAAGAACGCATAGTTTCATAAACCGATATGCAATACGAATAAGCAAAATAAAATTCTGATGTGATCTGTTGAAACGCCAACTCGCGTATATTTTGTTTTTGATCTCCTCTAGCAGAATAAATTGTCAGAACCTCGTAATTATGTCAAAAGTTCGAAGTTTTTGTACATACCGTGTAATTATAAGGCAGGTTTCATATATTTCCAATGCATTTTCTTCTTACTGAAATATAATCCCAGGAGAAAATAAGTAATGACTTATGGTAAACACAACTTACTTTTCCATATAAACTATATACTGAATGCATTACTTTACAGCAGTTATATAATGACTGCAAATTAATAAAACTAAGTACTACTGCGTGGTGCAATAGTAGATTGGGTGCCTACTATGAAAATAGTTCGGTGTTCCAACCCTGCTGAAGATGTGTGTTTTGTTTTTAATTTGTATGTGTGCGTAAAAAAAAGTCTTTTTGTTTCGTTTTGCTTTCACAAGACTGTTAACAAATGAAAAAATATGGGTTTTTTATGCTCAAAAGTGAAAACGAAACTTAAAAGTTCGAAAGCATCCATTTCCGAATTATTTTCTTTTAAATTTGGATGCTAGAACACATACTACTGATTTATATTTTCTAAATTTCAACTTAAACAGGTGTAGCATGTGTTCTAACATCCGAACTCACAAGAAAACATGTGAAAACGATGTGGAAGCCAGCACACAGACGAATGAGTTAAAACACCAAAGAAGAATTAGTGTAAATTATGACTGACTGCAATATGTCAATTGCTTTACCTCTCAGCAAAGTGTAGCGTTTCATAACGCTGCAACACATAACATTGACAACGCACAGCCGCCGCAAATAAGCAATTAGCGCATAGGTTTCAAACTTGATGGTTATGATTACAATGTTCCGCTACTTTGTATCTATACGCGATATAAATACATATATCAAATACTTTGTATTAATACTGTGTGTTGTTGTTAACACAGAGATGTTTCTACCATGTGTGTTTGCACTTTTATGTGTGTGTGCATCTTTAAACAAGCAGAAGCTATACAATTATTGTTGTTTGCGATAGTTGTTATATCTGCTTGTGTGTGCATGCGTGTGTACATTTAGTTCTTTAGCTAAATAATTCTGAATAATTCTTTTTGTTTAGTCCCTATTTACACTATGCAAGTCTTATTGCTAAGCTGATTAGTTTATTAGGAGAGAGAGACGGGGGGAAAAGAAATGTTTCTATTCCCCTCATCTCTCTCTCCTAATAAACTAATCAGCTTAGCAATAAGACTTGCATAATGTGATTTGGGACTTACCGAATGATTTCTTTATAAAAACATTTACGTTAGTTTTGCTCAAATATTTTTGTATAAAAATATGTTTATTATTATGTTGGCTGAAATAGTTAGCACGTTGACTACAAACCCGAAGGTCCTATGTTCGATCCCGGTGTCAGAAAGTCATTAAAAATATAACAACACCACGCATTCTTCTGATGTGCATTAGTGTCCTTTGTATCAGTTGTTGTGGGAAAATTCTACTGATGCAGGCTTAAAGCACTGATCACTAAACTATACCGACTTCAGCAGATACTATTCCTCATGTAACATCAGAGCGCCTTCCTACATTGTGCAGAAGAATTATCGGTGAAGTCAAATAAGCAATAATATGGCTACTACACACAGCTTCAAAATTTTATTGAAAAGCGTGCAAAAGGCAGAGTTACAAAATAATGAACCTTTTCTCTATATATCACTTCACCACCTGTCTCCTCTATCAATATCCCTTCCCTGTTACCCTCTCTCACTATTTTCTCTTCAACTCACAGGTAGCACAAAGGGATCATTGTATTGGACCCGAGTGAGCTGGACTTTAAATTTCACCCTTCCCTACCAGCTGCCTGCTAATCTAACCTAACCTCACCTTCTCTACTTACATAAATATTCTTTGCTGGGATAAACAATTTCAATATAATTTTAATTTGCTAATGTAAAAGTCATGTTTCGAAACTTTTTCCATATAATAAAAAATTTAATAGAAAAAAAAACAAAAACCAAATCGTTATTAATTTCAAATTAACGTCATCTTTTATAAATCTATACGTCTCTTGCCGCAATATATTTGTTACCTTAATACCATCCAAATATTTTGTTATTGCGAAATTTAAAAATAAACCATAACGACGTCAATTTAAATTTCAATTTCGTAGAATTTCCTTTGCTGGGAATTTTCAATTTCATTAGATATACAGGATTCTTGTCGTTTGCATTTAAATTTCATTCGTTTTTTTTTTCGTTCAACCACTTGAAGTTTGTTTGTTTAATACTTCTTTCCAGCCAATACACAGTCTGTGTGACTGTGTGCAAATCGCTTAGGAAAAAAATGTGCGCCTCTGTTCCTAAGCGTAGGAGCAAGTGTGTGTATCTGTGTTTGTGTGTGTGTAGGTTTTTTTGTCAACAAGCTTGACATTTTTTATGCAAATTTATTCATGCTACATTTTGCTTTTTCAGTTTGAAACTAAAGCATATTTTAGATTAGAAAATTTTTCTATGCCCTTGTTGTAGAAATTCCAAAAGAACTGGATGCAAATAAAGGAAAAAACTAAAACAATAAAAAAAAACAAAAAAAAAACACAAATAAAACTGAAAATTAATTTAAAGATAGAGAGAATTGCACTCAGGTAATGACATGTTATTTGTGGATAAGAAAATTAGGTTAATAAAAACCCCCTTGCACACATACAACTACACTCAGTGCCAAAAGTTTTTTCAACAACAATAAAATCGATTTAAACAACTTTTCAGAACAAATGAAAATTTTATACCAAATTCAGGCAATTTTATTCACAAGCATTAGAGCACACTAAAAGATAGATAGAGAGAGAGAGAGAGAGAGAGAGAGACAGAGAGAGACAGAGAGAGAGAGAAAATGACAGAAAATTCATTTGCATAAAAGACTTAAATGAAGAGTTTAACTCTGCAGCCACACGTTCAATAAATGGCTTTCAATTTCATTACACATATTGTGTATCGAAATTCCTTGAAATTGATAGCTGTGACGCAAATTGATAATCAATTTCATTTTTTAAATGCCACCGACGAAGAAACAACTCAAATTTGTAGCTTCAATCAATGTGTGCTGTGACCAGCCGTTCAAATTAAAAATTAAATTGCCATTTAAATGGATAGGTGAATTTGAAATCAATCTAGTTTTCAATTTAAAAAGTTTGATTGTGTTAGTGAAAAAAGTGTGAGTGTATTGCAAACTGAATGGAATTGAAAGTCAAAAATTGAACGTGTGGCACCCAAGTAAGGGATTTCCCAAAAATGGGGATTTCGCCTCTAATTTGGGGACAGAATTTCGTGGGGAGGGATTTGGGGACTTTTTATTTTGAGCTCTAACAATTTGCATGTGTCAGGAAAATAATCGTGGATGTTGACATAATATATTAGTACTGGTAACATTTCAGTTTTTAAAAATCTCGTAGAGTAGTGTGGTAATCATACTCTATAATGAAGATGATATTACCATCATGATAATACCGCGAACATACATATATATCGTTAACTTAATACGAAAAGGCCCTAACTCATGTTTTTCATAGTTTACAGGAAGACTAAAAAACTAAATAAAAAAAGATGCAATATTGATACAAAATTTTTTTAAACGCAATTTTTATTAAAAACACTTCACATAAGCACATAATATTGCGTTTAAAAAAATTTTGTATCGATATTGCATTTCCTTAGTTAGGGCCTTTTCGTATTAAGTTAACGATATGTACATAGCAAAACCGTGCTCGCAGATGCAGAACAAGCTCTTTGTCAATTAACATTTTTTTTTTTTTTTTTTTGAAAAAGAAAAATGACTGTTGAAAGTTTTGATTGTGCAATTATTGTACGCACGATTCTATCTTAAGCGGCCCATACACTACAACAGCATCCACGCACAATCAAGCGATTGAGCATTCATGCTCGTACCACACAACATACCAGCAAGCTGGTACAATATTCATTTCTTACAAAATTTCGGTAAGGGTGGTTATGAATAGTGACACATATTTTGTTGCAATTATTATTGGTATGTTGTTAAAATTAGCAGCTATGTATAACTAAAGTTCTAAAATTCTGTTTACTATTGAAACAAATTATATTTCAACAAATTATATTACTTAAATGCATGTTTGCTCCATAACAACTTTGCTCAACTGAGCTAATTTCACCATATACCACACCAGCGAGCTGGTACCATCAGTAAAATATCAAACTCTACTTGACATCGCTACAGCAAACCGTGCAATCGCACAAAATTCCCATACACGACCAAACCGCTGGCACAAACACTTGATTGCGCATGCATGCTGTTGTAGTGTATGGGCCCCTTTAGTTATTGTGTTTCGCATAAAAATACTATGTATGTGTGATTCCCAGAAAATTTGAAAAACTTTAAACTTTTTAAAATTTTTGGGGACATGGCGTTTTAAATTGGGGACAAGAGTCAAAATTATTCTGGCAGCACTGAACACGAACTCACTAAGTGCTGCAGTGCGTATGATTGTTAATAATTTCATAGTGAATGTCTCGTAGTACCAGTATGTTGTGATAACAGTGTTAATTTATATCTGCAACATGAAAAGTAGTTGCTACATAATTATTTTTTTTAAATCCTTTAACATATCATTAATAACTTTTGCCGAAAGAAGTTTAAAGCAGGAGTAAACAAAGTTTATATTACACCTTAACAAAGACGACGTTTTCTAGAATTTTGTTTTTAATTACGTTTTTAACAAAAAAAGGGCTTTCATTTAAATGCTTTTTCTTTCAATTATTCAACTGCTTTTTTCTTTAAAATAAAATTCATTTTAGAGATTTCTGAATTTCTTTTGAGAAAAAAAATGTTGTTCTTATCGTAGTCAACAAATCTCACAAAAGTTTATTTTTCATTCCTTATAAATTATATGTTTGTCTTTACGTGTATTTGTATAGGAATATGCTTATATCTGCGAGGGATAGTTAATAAAAGTTTACAAGATTGTATAGACAATCTTTGTGTTTTTCTCGTCATCACCTAGTACAAATTTTAAATTCGATACTCGATCTTCAAAAACTAGCGTGTGGCTTCCACAACTCACTCTCTCTCTCTCCCATGAACATGTTAGTTAGGTAAATGTGATGGCTTTCCTCTTCATTATCGGCTCCTCGTTCTTTTATAAGCTCAAAAGTCTTAACTAAAATTGCTTTATGTGAATCCGTCTAAGGACCCTATCATTTAATTTGTAAGCAAATATCTTAACTGTTGGACGTTTTAAAGTCCTCTTGAAAGAATTTACTTACTTAGTGGCATAATTTACCGGGAAACTTATCTTAACTTTTTTTATTTATAAATATAGTCTTTTACGGGATTTGAACTGTCAGCCTCCTACATTAGAAGATTGCACACTGCCCGCTGGAGCACAGGGATACTCATATTCTAAAACTGTAACTAGCAGTTAAGCTAAAGTTAATATCTAAATATAGTTCTATAGTGAATTGGTAACGCTCAAATTTTCTCAAGTCATAGGACTTTGCCACTAAATTTTTCACAGGGATAGACCTTGTTCTCTGTACTGATGCACAACCTTCATAGACTTTATTCTCCCCCAGTAGCAGTATTGGACGTACTTTCAATATACAGAAAAACAATAAATTTGTAAAATATCTTTTCTAACCTCAAATTTTTAGGCAAATCTTCTAATTTTTTACTTCTTTTATTTTAACACAGTCTGCTAAGTGCGCCATAAATTAAACTGCAATTAGAAAAATTAATTATCAGAGTAATTTAATCAATACATTTTAGTTTTTCTTTCACAGAAATCATTTTTTTAATAATATTTTCAAACAATTTTTAACTTGCCCTCGTATACGGGTTACTCAAAATTACACTTATAGAAACAGAACAAATACAAACATCACTAAGTAATCCTCTTTTTGTCACAAGTACAATTTCGTACTGCAAAGTTGTGATGGGGACGAGGTGCATTGGGGAGGATTCATGCAAAAAGGAACACACTTTCATAGCAACCAAGTACACTTTCCAACGAAATACGCAATTACCAGTGAAATGCAATACTCTTAACGGCAACTCAGATTGTAATAGAAACTAAGAAATATGAATTTCAGTAGAATTATTTATTTGCAGATACAAGCTCTTTATTTATAGGAAAAATATAATGTCTCAAAGGTGAATATGCCACATTTTATATAGATGTATATTAATGCGTTCGTTGTAAGTAAGGCTTAATATAAAAAGGTCTAACTCGAATTTTCGATATTTTACAGGACAAGCAAAAAACTGAAGAAAAAATAAAGCATTTACATGCAAAAATAGTTTTTGAAGTTGCCATAAGTCCTTGATTTTGAACTGTAACGTACTGAGATCTTCAAGGAGGATGCAATTATACGTTGTCGTCCGCCCAGAAAACATTAAAAACACGATTTCAAAAAAAAAAAATTGAGTTAGGCCCTTTTTATATTAAGCCATCGATATGTACATATATGCTTGGTTCAACTTAAAAATATTTTTGAGAAAAATTCAATGTAAATAGAATTGAATTATTATCTACAGGTTGCCTAAGAATTGTCATCACGTTTGGGTAGATATTAACAGAAATAATTGTAGATACAGAGACAAAAATAGTCCGAGAAAAATATTAACAAATCCGTTTAAGGCCGTGATACACTATCATACAAAGTCGTGCGATCTACGAAAAAGTACAACGATGGTATGATGGAGTTTATGAAAATTTTCAAAAGACAATAACAATTCATCACACCAGAGTTGTATATTTTCGTAGATCGCACGACTTTGTATGATAGTGTATCACGGCCTTTAGTAGAACTGCAAACAAGATTAATAAGTTTTATATTTGATTTATCGAAAATGCATCTTTTGATAATATAACTCAACAATTTTATTTGATAAATGATTTTGAGTTTTAAATGCCATAAAATATATGTTTTTTTTATCTATACAACAGATTTCCGTATAAAGCTTTTTTATAAAATCTTTATAAAATGGAATTTTCTTTTCTGAATAAAACTGATAATAAAAAATTTTATTGAAATAAGGCCTCATTAGTTTTTACTTTTCGTTGCCGTGCTGTGCCGTTCTTTTCTGTATCAAATATTTTTGAATTACTTTTTCTTGGAAAATAATCAGCTGGCAACTTTTAGAATTGATTACACTTGTACACAAAACATCAGAACACACTAACACACACACACACACACACTTTTGGCTGTCACTTGACGTTAAATTCTATTGTCTACAAATTTGTCCGCAACATAAGTCCCAATTTACACTATGTAAGTCTTATTGCTAAGCTGATTAGTTTGTTAGGGGAGAGAGACGGGGGGAAAAGAAACGTTGCTGTTCCCCTCGTCTCTCTCTCCCTGAAACGAATCAGCTTAGCAATAAGACTTGCATATTGTGATTTGGGACTAACAGAACGAAAAAGGAAAAATAAACCACAAATACAGACTTTCAATTGAACAGAAACAAAACAGCTGATTGAGAATAGAACAGCACGTAAAAACTAATTCTGCCTTTAAAGTATATAATTTTTTATTTAAATTTGGCTTTTAACTATATAAAGTCTCAATAAAAAGTAGGACTGTTAGAATTGTTTCATTGTGTAAAATATAAATGTCAGCATTCTTAACTCGCTGAACAATTGTGTTTGAAAATTAATAGAAATTGAAGAAATCAATTGCTCACTTCACAAGCCTTGTCGTATTCCTTAAAATTGTATTTTAAGAAGAAAATTTCAATCAAAATGTCTTTAAGCAAAAACAAACTATTTACGAAATAGTTTTGTGTTGAGAAACTCTTTTTTTTGCAATTTTATTTTCAAATACAAAGTTTTAAAAATAAATCGCTTTATGGGTAATGAAATATTTTTTAGAATTCCGCACACTAAAGGCGAAAAGAAATTCTGTGTTTTTCGTTACGATGTCCGTCTGTTTATTTGCCTTTCACATGCTGTTTTCTCGAGAACTGTAAGAGCCATGGATCTAAAATTATAGCAGAATATGTAAAACTTTGGCCGCTATAACAGCAAAAATATATGACAGCTAAAAATTGAAATACGTTCTTAAGCAAGCAACGAAAGCTTTTTAAATCCTTATATAATACAGACATGAAATTTTAAAAGCTATTGTATTTTTTTATCCAGACTACACCAATTAACACTGATATTAAAAAAAAATCTGAATTAAAGGGTATTCTACCAATTAATATAATTTTGACAACTTGCTGTATCTTGGAAACCGTACAAGGCAAATACTTGGAATTTTTAAAAACTAAAATATACCAAATTAAAAAAAAAATAGCCAGGACGAAAAAAATCAATAAAAAACAAACAAAAATCGCCGAAACGATAAAAGCACCAAATATAAAAACAAATCGTATGATGTGGTTTTTATAGAATTGCTCTATTCAGGCTTCCAAGGTCATTCAAATTGATTTAAATGCAAATAAAAGACAATTTTATTTCATTTTTTCATATCCGACGTTTCGTTGGGATTTTCCAACATCTTCAGGGATACTATTTTTATTGAAATCTGGTAACATTGATAAATAAAAGAACGATTTTAATGCAACAACAACAATAATAATAAAACAATTAATGTTTTGCTTTAACTTACATATACTGTCTTCTAATAAAATTTGCATTTAAATTTTAATAATGTTATTTTACGCGACATGACAACATACAACATAAAACACATAATTTAAAAATAATTGCAAAAATAATCAAAATTGTAAATATCACAGTATAAAGCTTTTCTTAACATTCTAATATCACAGCTGGAGTTACACTAAAACTTAAATTAATACAATGCTATAAGTAGCATTAGTTTTGTCTTTGTCAGTTTTGTTGTTCATTGCTATGTCCATTTTTTGTTGAATACTTAAGCTTTCCAAAGTGTATCTTTTGTTGTATTTTCTCTCTTTGTGTAGTATTTTCACATTTTCCAGATCAGCAAATCGTTAAAACTAAAATAAATTGCCAAAAATTTAAAAAATCCCTTGAACGAAATAGGCACCAAAATTAAAGGAAATCACCAAAAAGTGAAAAAAGTTTACTCAAATATCACAAAATTGAAAAAAATTGCCAAGACGAAAAAAAGTGCCAAAGTTAAAGAACCATCGAAAAAAATTGCCAAGTCCGAAAAAAAAAATCGCCCAAACGAAAAAAGCGCTAAAATCGAAAAAACCCGCCAAGAAGGAAAAATCGCAAGAACCTGAAAAAAAGTAACTGGGGTCTCCACGCGCAATAAACTTGGAAATAATTATGATCTCAACTGTCAAATTCTATTTCCAACACCATATGTCCACGTGTGGACCGAATATACATTTATTTGGAAATAAATTGCGAAACAAATGTTCAAACTTATTTCGAAGAAATAATGTTCAACTTAAGCTGTCAAATTTCATAGATATTTGTTGTTTGTGAGAATTAAATATAACAAACTTTGTGAGTGTTGTAAAAATACAGCATTTTTAATGTATAATAAAACGAATATAAATAAATTAGTTTTAAATAAAATAAAATAAACATAAAAAACATCGATCTATAGACAGTGAATTTTTTAAATTTATGTCCAATACCACAATGCGTGTTCTGTAGCCTAGAACATAAGCTTGTACATGAACATATTTGTGACGTCATGCTGCCGACGTTATTGCTTATGTTCAGAAATAAATATTGCGCGTGGAAACGTGCAGTAAGACACATTTGCACACTATCGTAAAAAAGAAATTGCAGAATCATATTATCGTTACCGCAAACAATTAAATTTATCAATAAATATTATGAATTTTGCTTAGCAAGAAGATATTCGATTATATAGGCTTAAATTCGTATAGCATTACATACATACATATGTATGTAGTATCCGTACAGAACCCTTAGTGTCAGAGTCGAAGTTGCACTTTAATAATTTTTTTTATGCAGAACTTAAAATAATATTATGCTCTAAAACCAATTTTTTTAAATATAGCTATGTATGAGTTATTATGTTATAAACTTTCATTTAAACAAATGAGAAGCTCAACAACAAATCAAAACAAAGTTTATAACATAATAACTCTAGTTGTTCTAAGAAACTTTGGATAAAGGTTCCCTGATGATCTGCATTAGCAACAGTGAAATGTGCATAGGATCCAGCTAAAAGCCTCAATAATCAATTTCAATGTATTTTTAATAATAATAAAAAAAATATTTTACTTAATAAGTAAAATATTAATTTGGGATTATTAGTGCGTTTAAAAATTTTAAACTTAAATTTTAACAATTCCCATAAAGAAACAACTAGTTATTAAATAAATATACTTAATAGTACCAAACCAAAAAAGTTTGTCTTAAGTAGAACAAAAATAAGCAAATTAACTAACATGTTTATAATTAGTAAAGAACAAACGACAATGGTAAGACTGTTGTAAATTTAGAGATGGTAAAGTAAGCTTTCATTACAAAAACATCTTTCAGCAAATTGAAATACGATGAATCAAAATAATTCACATATTCCATTTTTACAAAAAAAAGTTTCGTATATAAAGCAGAAATGTACATCAACTGAAACCACACACAGTGGACCAAACACAGAAGAACGCTGATGATGAAGGTTTAGTGGCCTTCGAAAACGGCTAGCTGTTCCGTTCAACTATGTGTTGTCAGAATATTTACAACTAACTTTGGTGTTGTTTGTTCATTAATAGTTATCACCAAGGACAGGGGTTTCATGCAAATGCATGTTTTTTCCCTTATACCTGATAGTGGCAAGAACGAAATATCTTTACGAAACATTGAATTTTTTTTACATATTTTATTGAAAATGCATATTTTTGCATAATTTGGTCATATATGCATATTTTTGTCTCATATTTTGGTATAATTTCATGGTTTTTGTGTCATATTTGCTTAAAAGTTAAAATTTCAAATTGGCAAATTATTAATGCAAGACAATTGGCAAATTCATTCGCTTGCATTGTTTTAGAATTGTAGAAGGAAAGCACAACCACACATGCCTACCAAATATAATAAATATTGTCATTTTGATGATTTCAAGAGGAAATCGTCTGCTATTAAAACCGAAAGTAGTTAAACAATTCTGCGGAAACTTGATATTGTTTTTAAAAATGACAGATTTAAAAAAATCTAATAGCTAGAATTCAATCCATTGTAATATTTGAGTTAACTAAATATTTAAGTTTGAGCCTTTATTCAATGCACAAAAGCTTTCTAAAAAAACTAGATAGAACTTCACATTCAAATATATAAAAAATACAATTTTTAAAAATTCGTGTTTGGAGCTAATAAGGCAGAAATAAATAATCGTTATATCATTCATTTATAATATGGTGTACAAGCTTAATATAAAAGGCTTGTACACGCACCTCTTGAGAAAATAAAATATTTTTGTGTCTTTAATTAGTTGTATGTGAACTTAAAACTTTTCTTTTGAACAAAAAATTTTTAAAACATGTGCATATTTTATTGTTTTTCGTGCATATTTTGCGTTTTTAATGTCATATTTTAAGCGCCTAAAATACCTTTTTTAAGTGCATGAAGTCCTTGTCCCTGGTTATCACATGTAATTTAACTTAAAAAGCGATACGAACTTTAGCCTGTTCAAATCATAAATATAGAAATTGAATTTTATTTATCAAATATACAAAATTCTTTATGGGGCATTCACATTATCTCGAAATCTAATACTTACGAGGAGATTTCAAGCTAAAAATAGTTTTTTTTTACTAGATTTCCCATACAAAACGAGATCTAAGTTGACAGTAGATTTGAAGGAAATCTACTCAAAATCTAATCTTTTTATTATCTTTTAATATCCTTACAACAGATTTATATAAAATGTGAGTGAATTGAATTTTAGGTAATGGATTTTGTTTTTGATAAAAAAACAGTCTTGATATATGTAAAAAAACTTGTAAACGGTATAGATTTTCATAAAGATTTCAATAAAAATCTGCTAGATTTTGTGCAGGTGTAAATGCCCCTATTATCACAGAAAATTTAAAAATTTTAATTATTTTATTATTTCTTGTTTAAATATCAAAATTAGTTTTTTCTGTGTAGCAAGTCTGGCAAATATATATATTTTTTGCAGCAAAGCGTGGTGTTTTTTTTTTCGAAAATTGAAAAGTAACACACCAAGTTTCCGAATGTAATTTTTTAAAAATCTTTCACAACAACAACATTAAATGATTTTTGGTCTTTCAGATTTGTTTAATAGCAGATATTTGAGTTTTATACAAAATAATTATTCAAAATGCTGGATTTATTTAATGTGCAAGTAATGCTTAACAGAAATACTTTCCGTCCGACAATTTAAACTGCAAACAAACACAAATTATTTGATGGTATTTAGTTAATGTCGGACGGAAATTATTTTATATTTTAAACTATCATTCAGGCGGCTAATCTATTTATTCTTATGCAATCGAAAAAGTTAACAATGACAATAAATCCTCTGAGATTTATCTACAAACAATTATTAACTGGTTGTTTTTATCAAGAAAATCATTTAATTTATAAAGTGTTTATTTGGTTTTAGTGAAAAATGCCAGTAGTTTTATTGATTTCATTTTTCTAGTTGTGTAACTGCTTGATAAGGATATGGAAAAGCAAAGAAAAGCAATTATCTTTGTTTAAATTAATCACACATTACTATTAAACTAAGTCCGATAATAAATATTACTGGAAAACTAGAGATAGAAGAGAACAGCAAATTGTATTAAAACAAACACTTAATTGTGCAACAACAAAACTGAAACTGAAACAATTAATTTTTAAACATTTAAAAGCAGGAAATGAGACTTCTGTTTGACAACGTTTTATATTTTAGTTATTCTAACACAAGTGGCGTGGTCAAGTCAAGGAAATTAAAGTCATTCGTTGTCAACGAAAAACTTTCACTGCAGTGCAAAATGCTTAAGAGTTTGCAATATTTGTGTCACTGTTTTCGTGTGTATTTTATAAATTATTTAAGTCCTTATGTGCGCACATAAACTTAAGCGTGCACAAGAAAGTGCATAAAGTTTTATAAGAGAAAATGAAGAAATATTGTGCAATTCCTTTATCTAATCGATAGCATGTATAACTAGATCAAATTGACATTAATGAGCAATGCTGACGTTCTCTGTAATCTAGCGATTTATGGTGTGTGTGTGTGTGTGTGTGTGTGTGTGTGTGTGTGTGTGTGTGTCTATTGCACACACCCATACTAATGCACATATTGCAGGGCTGCTCGAAGCTTTCATAATAAAATATTTCTTTCCCTTATATCGGGTGTTTTTTTTAGAGGTATAAAACTTTGAATTGAAATAAAACACAAAAAAATCGTTTTAATGTCCATCAGTTTGGCTTTATTGGAAGGATAATTTTATGCCATTAATGTTTAAATATGATTTCGGGCACGTGGCCGCCGCGGCTGGGTCGAATAAAGCCAATTCTACAGGTCCAATTTTCAACCAATTTTTCGAGCATATGGGGCCGTATGTTGGCAATAACGCCACGAATGTTGGCTTCCAAGTCCCCTAACGTTTCTGGTTTGTTGGCGTTGACGAGCGACTTCACATATCCCCAAAGAAAATAATCCAATGGTGTCAAATCACACGATGTTGGTGGCCAATTGACAGGTCCATTCCGCGAAATTATGCGCTCATCGAATGTTTCCTTCAATAAAATGATTGTGACGTGCGCTGTGTGGCATGTAGCGCCGTCTTGTTGGAACCACAACTCATCCACATTCATGCCATCCAATTCGGGAACAAAATAGTCGGTTAGTCGGCTCCAATTGCTGTGCACGGTGGCGAATCGATTCATTCGGGTCCTCTTCAACACTTTACTCTACAGCGGCAATTGTTTCTTCGGTGCGCACTGTTCGACGTCTCTGCGGATGCGTATTATCACATAGAGTAAACGTAGTGCGAAAACGATCCACGGTTAACCGAATTAATTGCTCTGATGGACGATTATGTCGACCATAAAATGGACGGAGCTTGCGGTAAACTTCGCGAACCATTATTTTCGAAATAAATTTGCACGATTTGCAAGCGTTGTTCTTTTGTCAACCTGTTCATGATGAAATGGCAAACCAAACTAAATATTAATCACTTGACAGCTGACAAAATGGACGCCAGTTAAAAAAGTGATGCCAACTTAAAGTTCTATACCTCAATAAAAAACACCCTTTACTTTGCTTGCCCTCGCTGCAAGCATCTTCCTTTTTCATACACCAACACAAAATTGCAACATCTAGTCTTGCAGCCAAAGAGTCAACCATAACCAATAACCATAGAACCAGGCGAAGCCAAAACTAATCAGACGGTATGGCAAGCTGTTCGCCTGAAATTGTATAAAATTCAAGCAAAGTCCTACGTGCCGTGACTGCTTGTAAACATTTTACATCTATAAAATATTGGCAAGCAATTTATACAAGCATACACGTGCCTTGCTACAAGCATCTGCTTATACACGTACAAACATTTGTATTAGTTTGTGTATGGGAAAAAAAACTTGTCTAGAACTACAAGTCGAGTCTTATGGCCAAAAAGGATTAAGATTGAAGGACGTTGCTTGTTTTAAGTAGAAAAAAAACATGATAAAAACTACAAAAAATATATAAACAGAAAATGAAAAACATGTCGAAAGCACAAAATCCGCATTTTCCCTTATTGCAGAAAAAGAAATGAAATTGTAAAAAAAAGAAGAAGAAAAAATGAAAAAAACGAGAAAAAAACTTTCTGTAATAAGCGTCATTTATTGATGTTAAGCACAAGGTATTACACAATATTTTATAATATTTAAACGAAACAAATCGAAGAACATTATCGGAGTGAAAGAAGAATGAGTTGATTTAAAAAGTTAATAAAATTTAACTTCAAATGATTCCTTTAGTGTATGAAAATCTCACAGTCTCTCACAGTGGTGTGAATTTCAGCATATTTTAGAGTCTGTATTTCACGTTTTTCTATTTTCCTTTATAAATAAATCTCATTTAGTTGCTAAGATGACTTTTTATTTTTGTTTAGAAAAGTTTTTGTTTATATTTGCATTTCTGCGAACGTTTCTCCAGAAATGTTTTAGAAATATACTAAAAAAAACAATTTCCACTTCATTTGTTAAGCTTTTCTTATTTCTTAGTTGTACCTATTGTTTTTTTTTTTAACCACTAAACTGGGGGCCCACAGTTGCCAGATGATCAGTGCTAGTTTTTCCATTTGGTTGCATGGAAATCTGCTAACGCAAAAGTAAAAGTGATATATGAAAATATTAGAGAAGTGGAGTATTTATTTGGCGCTTAGTTTATACGAGTAATATTCTAGCAAAAAATATTGGAACTAGTTTGAAAGGGTTGCCACTTTCATTTTATATAAATCACTACAGGCACTGAATTTAATATTTTAGTAGTATATTTACATTGTATCGAATTGTAGTAGATTTTATTTGTTTATTTTATTTTATTTAAACTAATCATCTTAGCAATAAGACTTGCATAGTGTAAACTACCACTATCAGTGTGACCAGATCCTAAAAATTTTTGCGGCTAAATTGACTTCAAAATAAAGCTAAAATATGCTAAAAAATTATTAAAGTGCTAAAACATACTGCTAAAACTTAATATTTACCTCTTTTATTCCAATTGTTTCTTTTAAAGTTGTTATTTTTGTAATTTCTGCTTACATCGCCTTACTAATATATAAATAAAATGTATTTCCTTTGAATGAAACAGATATTTTTTTAATTACAAATTATTTCTTGAACCTAAATTGCATTATGCAATTATGTATAATGAAAAACTGGCATGAAGTTAGCATAAGTAGCAAAATGAAACATACGCTTAACGATTTTTGGCCCATAATATTATTACATTAAAAATCACGCTAGGGTTTAATAGTGGGTAAAAAGTACATCATGCGCCGACTTTTAATGACAAGTTTTATGGAGGAACTCGTGTATAATAATAATGTTTTTTAGACTGCCGGCCTTTGGTCGGGGTTAAGGACTTTCTCCACCAAGGTATTTCCTGAAACTGCGGAGCAAAATAAAGATTTCTGTCTTTGCAAAGTTTCCCTGCTTAAAAACGTTTTCTAGACTGCTAGAAAATTTAACTTATTTAAATTTCGTCACTTCCCAGAAAAAAATAGTGATTTGGAAGCAATAACAACAACAAGCACTAACGTAAGGCGGACTGACTCTCTAGCAAAATAGAAAGTTATCACAAAAAATTTTGCAAGCCAGTAATTTTTGCATCTGGGTATTACTTCTTTGAAGCACTTTAGTAAGCTAAATGTGTTGATTCTAGCTGGCTCATATCGAACAAAAAAATTCCTTATTCATGCGCAACATCAAGTGATTCTGTAACATTGTATCCCTCACAAATATGCTTCGGGAAAGCAATAATTTTAGCTGGGTTATGCTAAGTAAATACTAGTTTGTCACCATACATAAAGTATTTAAAGAAAACCAAAAATATTAATTCACGGACGGTTCTCCGAGAAGAATTCGTTTCTCACTTACGTTTCGTTTATAAACAACGTTTAAAAATTGGTTTTTGTAAAATATTCTAAAGCTTTCGCCTATTCAATTTTTACGTAAAAAGTACAAAGTTTGTACAGTCTTAGGATACGGTATTTATAACGTGCACAGATCCAAAGTTGCGAAACATTGTAACCATGAGCACCAACTTTGCAACTGATGCGCTGATTGATTGTTTGCGGTGTTCTAAATACTTGTCAACGACGTTTTGAAAGGGTATGCATTGTCAATGTTTTGTTCTGCAGTGTTATGAAACACTACACTTTGTTGGAAGGCAGTTGACGTTTTGGAAGTCAGGCTCTTTTACGTATAAGAGATATTGTTAAAAGTTATGTAGATTAATATGAAAAAATGCTGGAAAATGCTAAATAAAAAATTGAAAAATGCTAACGAAAATGCTAACTGCTAAATCGAAAATTTTGCAGCTAAATCAACAACAAAAATGCTAAATTTAGCTGCAAAAATGCTAAAATGGTCACGCTGACCACTATATATTATTCTCAATACCATATTAAAAGTCTCTCCACAAAGATATAAAGTTTGTCAGAATATTTACAATTAACTTGGGTGTTATTAATTCATTAATAATTATCACATATAATTTGGTTTACAGAGCTTTACGAAGTTCAACCTCATCAAATCATAAATATAAAGATACAGTTTTTTTTTACTTTTTTCAAAAATGTTTGGTCTACTGTAGAGTGTTTTAAACAGCAAAAATACAGCAGAAGAAGAGTTTCCTCTTAACATAAATTAATATTGAGGAGACATTAAAGGTCTTGAGGAAATGGATGCTAAAAAATTTTATTTAACAATATTTTCGGCTAAAAATTCTCATTTGCATGTAAAATGATATAATTAATGCAAATAAAAAGAATATAAAAAGAAATCAGATTTTTTTATAAACTCCCAGCAATCCCAAAAGAAATTTCTTTAAGTCCCAAAAATGGGATTTTGCAATACTTTTTCTCTATTTTTCCCACGTGCAGATAATACTTTTAGAAATATGTCTTAAATCGCATAATAAAAACTTTTGTTTGCAAAGGCCTTAAATTCGATATTTATAAAAATATGTATATCTTGCACCGATCTGGTCTCTCCCAAAAAGAACATTTTTAATTAAAATTTTGTCTGTTATATTTCTCTTAGTATTACCTTTGAAATAAATATAAATATGGAATTAGTATCCTTGTAATTTTTTTTTAAATTTGAGAAATAATTAACACACTTTTTCCGAAAAATTGCGTATAACTTTTGCTGTATGGCGTTTTTCATACCAACTTTTTTTTTAAACTTTAAAATTTTATTTTTATTCTATAAAAAGTTTTGCAAGATTTGACTTCTGTGGACAAAGGTTGGTAAAAATTTAAATTTTTTTTTTGCTCAAATATTTCCTGTAACTATAAGTGGAATCCCATAAGTTTGGTAGATTTTTATCCAGTTATAAGATAAAAGAATCTACTTGCAAGAAAACATCAGCTCGACACGTGTTTGAATTTTTCATTTACCCCAGGTGTCCCACTTAGAAGTTTTAGGGCTGTGACCCCTTTTTAAAAATATTAAATCTTAATTTTAAACTTCGGCTCTGTAACACTTTTTACTATGCGTTATGAAATCTTATAACAATTAGGCAGATGATTTGGAAACTGCAGATTTATTTCTATTTTCTGCCCAAATTCCCAATGTGCGTGGCTTAACAATTAGAACAAAAATAAATATCTTAATACAACAAAGACTGAAAGTCAAATACTTGTGTATATATAATTCGATTTTCTTATTATTTTGAACGATTAAAATATCGTTACTTTAATATTTTTTGAAATCGAGATTTTTGCATTTATATAGAAAAAACTCGATTTCAAATCAATAACGATTTAGGGCCGGCCTTTTTATATTAAGGCAACGATATGTATATGCAATTATATTTTCACTAAGAACTTCTGAGCATAAAATTCATACATGAATTAGTTTAAAAATAGTACCTTGAGCTTTACTTTTGGACTGGTTTTTTCTATGTCATGCTCTAATGCTCTTTTACAATTTTAGCTGATTAGAAACAGAATACAACCATACAACCAGAGCCAACGACCAAAAAAAAAAGACACATCCATATTTATATTAATCTGACTTAAGGCTTTCAAGTTCATCTTGTAGTGAACATAAGCAATGACTGAAGAGTCATACATGCATGTAGTCACTAATACACTTTCGTATTTCAAAGCACAAAATGCAAACAGACATAACGTTACCTTAATATAGAAAGGACCTAAATCGTTATTTTTTTAAATTGAGATTTGTAAATTTGTCTATGCATTAGATGATCTTCTATCGAAATATAAAAAAAACTCGATTTCAAAAAAATAATGAGTGAGGGCCTTTCTATATTAAGGTCATGATATAGACGTTCAAGCAAGTCTATTAAGGCGAGTACCTTGTGATAAACGGTGATGGGTTAATAAAAAGATATCTTGATGGAAAAAGTGGGTGAATAGCTACAATATACATATCAAGGCCTTAGAATTATGTTGTTATCATTATTTTGGTAAATGTCTCGTTGAATGTATTTTTTGTTTTTAAAGTCCCCAAATAAGCTGTTGTAGGTAAAAGGTTAAGCTACGAGTTTATTTTAAATCTAGAAAAAAGTTAAAGCCCCGTTATTACTTTGCATCGCAAGGAGTGTAGGCCGGTGTTTAAGGGTTAACTTCTTTTTATTCTCTAACTCATCTTCACATGCAAATAAATTATGGAAATATGATGATGAAAAGACTTGAATGCCGAGTAGATTTTTTGCATGTGAACGTATGTGTATGCTCACAGGATTACACATTGTGGAAAATTGTGAGTAATTAATTTTATGCTGCAGCATGTGGAAAGTCTTCTTTCTAAATACATGCTGAATTTTGAATACTGTTCTTGTTGCTGTTAGGCTGTTTTATGTTTTGCTCACTTTCTTGTCAATTCCTCTTGTTGAGTTTACAAAGAAAAAAAGAAAAAACATAAAACAAGGATATGGTAAAAACAACAATTGTTTGTCATTTGTGGTATGTGTCATTTTATGGCATCGCACTTGAATTTAAAATGAATGGAACAACTGGATAGGATAAAAGACGCAACAACACAACAGGACACAACAACAAGAACAAAACATAAAGCAATCCTAAAAAAAAAGCGCAAAGCCATTCAAGTCGTCATTCTGGCAGTAGGCTTTAAGCCAAACAAAGCCAATGCGGTCGGCCTTATAAATATGAATGGGTGTATCAGAGTAAATGTCAATATGCATATGGGATGAAAGGGTCAAGGTCATTTGGTATTATTTATTATTTATATATTCTTTCACACATACACACTTACATTGAGTTTATTGTAAGTCTTAAAGATGAATAAAAAAAATTAGATGTTAAGAATTTATATGTTTAAAATAAAATGGAAATTGATATATAAAAAACTGAAGTATATTTATTTGACATCAAGCCTTTATTTATTTAATTTGTCTATATACATTTCGTTCCCACTTTAGAAACTCACCAGTAGACTTCAACCCAAAAAAATTTTTAATTTAGATATAAAACTTCGTATGTTTATAGTAAGGCTGAGTTTACATCTGGCATTTCTTGTGTGTCATTTGCCCAAAAAAGCGTAACCAACTAATTACTAATGAAAAATTGTTTGATTCAGACATGTGTTTATTAATTTAAACAGCTTGCAATCATGCTGGATTCTATAAAATTACCTATTAGTTATGTATGAAACTATTTAACTTAATAAATACACGTCTGAATCTAAAAGTTTTTCATTAGTAATTAGTGGTTACGCTTATTTTACGCTTGTGTATGGCACATGGCACACAGATGGAAACCCGGCCTAAGACTCTTAAAACTATGTATGTTGAGAATCATAATTTTTTTTTATGCATGTATTTATTTATTGTATCTTCAAATATGAACTAACAATAAGTATTCAAATCTTAAATCTATAAAAAAAAATATTAGGCCCGACCAGTGTCGGACATAAGCTTAGTGATAGTTATAAATAATACATTAGTAGTGATAATCAAAATAGGGAAAAAAAAGTATTTTCAAGTAGTCCCAACTGGAGTGTTAAGTATAAGAGCCCGTGTGTCCCTCTTTTTTAGGCGGATGTGTCCAGTAAGGTTCAAAATATTACGAGCAAGCAGATTAGGATTTGATTCGAGTTTTGTTAAATATTTGCCTGCGTATTTTGCAATTTCTTCAGTCACTAGTGGCATATTTAAATCATGATGTATATTAGAATTTTTGATTTGATTTTGTACCATGGAGCCGATGCTTTTAACCGTAAAATTTTGTTTTGCCTTCGTTGGATTCTCGCGACATTGGAAGCTGAGGCAGTGCCCCATAACTGAATTCCGTAGTGCCATATTGGCTTCAAAAGCGACTTGTATAGTAAAAATTTGCAGTCTAGGCTGAGTGTTGAATTTCTGCCAATCAACCAATATATTTGAGTTAACTTAAGTTTCATCTGAGTTAACTTAGAGTCAATATGATGTTTCCATGTAAGCCTTCGATCAATGTGTATACCAAGGTATTTCACTTGGGAATGTTGAGGAATATTTTGATTGTTGATTCGAATAGGGGAGCAAGTATCTCTTCTCAGGGTAAACGTTATATGGACACACTTTTGTTCATTGACTTTAATTCTCCATAAGTTCAACCATATTTCCAGCTGGGTAATATGTTCCTGGAGATTGCGGGATGCCTCATAAGGGTTTTCGTGCACACTTATATAGGCTCTATCATCGGCAAATGTAGAGGTGTTGATATTATTGCTCACAGGCATATCACAAGTATATATTAAATACAACACAGGACCCAGAATACTACCCTGTGGCACATAAGAAGATATAGATTCGGGCACACTCGTGAACTCTCCTTCCACAACAGTGAACTTCCTATCAATAATATAACTTTCCAAAAGCTTGTGAATGTTTATTGGCAGATATGACTTCAATTTTAAAACTAGGCCTTCGTGCTATACTTTATCAAACTCCTGAGAAACATCAATAAAGAGAGTAGAGCAATACTTCTTTTCTTCAAAAGTTCTTCTTAGAACTTGGACCAGTCTATGCCTTTGTTCAATGGTGGAGAATCATAATATACAAACATTACATATGTTGGAAGCCGCAAACAAAAATCTTAAAAAAGCAAGCATCTTTATTCGATTATGCATCTATTTTATTTAGAAGGTGGTGGAAAATAAAATAGATGCACAATCGTGCATCTACAATTAAAAAACATTTGAAGTTAAGCCATCGAAATTATGATGGGTTTAGTTAATTTTACAGTGATTTTTTCCGAATTTGCACACTTCTTCTGTTCGATAGTTTTTTTTTTAAAGTTACCCTGCCACTCATTTTTATCTCTAACTGTACTCAAGTATTTTACTCAAAGATGACCTATAAAACTAACTCCCAGTTTCCACAAATTAGGGGTCCGTTTCTTAAAGCTACAGGTTACAAATCTACAAGTAAAATATACACAAAACAACAACACTTTTACAAAATTTATTGTTTTTTGTGTGTATTTTATTTGTAGGTTTTTAACATGTAGTTTTGAGAAATTAGGCCCAAGCAGGCGACTTGTAAGAAAAACAATTATAAAAATCAATTATCAAAAAAGTAGTGCTTTTCATATAAATTTTTTTCAAGTCGCCCGCCCGTCCGTGTTGTGGAAACAGGAAGTAAGTGTATGGAAAACGAATTTAAAGCTTGCAATTCACACACAATTTAAAATAAAAATAAAATTAAATTTTTCTCTCTTGAGTAAACAAGATGTTTTAATGAAATCGATATCGCACTTAATCAACAAGAGGGTATTAACTCAAATTTTTTTAAATTTTCAGTAGGATGAAAAACTGTTTGTGGTTAGATTAACAATTGGATTACTTTTAACGTGGATAAAGCCTCAAATCAAAATAATAAATTTTTTATGAATTCATACGATACATTTCTAATTCCACATTTGTTTTAAAGTACAATATATAAACGTAGTCACTACACTATCACAAAAATGGTCACAAATGTGGTTTTAGAGATGAAAGAGTAATCGGAATACGTTGAAATTTTTACAATAGATAGATATTAATGTTGTTAGTTGATTTTTTGCAAAAAGTGGAATTTTAAAAATTTTGAGTTACTACCCTCTTGTTGATCAAGTGCGATATGAGAGTTTTTTTGTTATAAATTCAAAAATTTAAGTTTTTTTAAGTTATAATCTTGTTGAACTGAATGAGCAATTTGTACAAGCAAAACTAAAAATATATTATGATATAGAGCATCACCAGCAAATTATGATTATGTGAAACGTTCACCTCTTCAAAATTTGTCAAATAAAATTAACATTTCAAGAAAACGCTAAAAACTTTCAGCTTGTGGTGTGTTGTTCTTTTCCCTTTTGTCACCTAAAGCTTTTATTCTAGTGATCAGTTTAAGCAGAAGTATTTATGCATGACATAAACGATAATGATGCTTAACATAATATTGTTATCATCATCCTTAAAACATCATAAACATGACAAACAACATTGTTGTTATATTAAAGTATGAACTCCTTGTCTTTTTTTTGTGTTTTGAGGTACCTGAAGTACATGCACAGCTTAGAAGTATTTAACATAAATACCTTTTCATATTTTAAGAGGTAAAGGGAGTATGCACAAACGTACAAAATGCTAACCGATGTATTTTAAACAACGAGTAAGTAGAACGTTTATGTAGTTGCACATGCATTTTTATAAAATACCTTTCATTTTTCTGGGGAAAACGAATTGTTCTTCTTTAGATTTAATCGCCGCGTTCTGCATAGTTTAGTGGAGGGAAATATTTCAAAGATAAGGTACAGATAGAAAATTAAAAACATTAAAAACGAAATTCTAGACTAAACTTTAATATTTATCAAACTAATTTCTTGCATTAATAAGTTGTGCATAATATAAAAAATATCTTCGGATATTAAAATATTTGACAGAAAAATAGAAGGGCTTGGGGTGTATTTGAATTTCAATTTTAATAATAATTTTTTTGCGATAAGAATTGCAGATAGTTTGGAAATTTAAAGAAATCATATACATAAGTTTTTGAAAAATTTGCAATTCAGACGCTGTTGCTGCAAATGGGAAATAATAGGGCGATTCTATTATACACAACTTTTAACATCAATTTCCAAATCATTTTCTGATACTTTTTTTGATGCCAATTTAAAGTAAAATATCTACACCCAGAAAAAAGATTGGTTGGAAAACGGTTAGTCCAATAAAATATCATTTGCAGTAACTATATTTCAGTTCACGCTATCAATTTTCTGTTAGTCCAAAAACCAATTCATCATGTTCATTGCCATAAGGGCATAATTATAACAAAGATATGATTGTGACAATACTTAAATTGATTGCATCAACCGAGCGTATGCTTTTGTTATGACTAATTAACTGATTGGTTAACCCCAACCGAATAAAATATTACAAATTGGATTTTACTACCAACTTTTGGTATTAGCAACTAAAAAATTGTCTTTCAATCAGTTGCTGCAATTAACTAGAGGTTGAGTTTACTATCATAGTTTATAGCAGCAAATTAAAAAATTAACTTTTGTGACTTTCAAAGATATTATGATTTTTGAATTCTCAAATGGTTTTTGAAAGTCTGTGCATAAGACAACAGGTTTGTGGCTTTTCAAAATGTGTGGTTGAAGAAATATATATATAGACATGCTTTACCATTAGGAAATAAATTTCAATTAAAATAAACTTATGACAATATGTCAAATAATAAATTTCTTAAATTGTGTATTTTTATTTGCGTTTATTGTTTATTTTTATTTCAGCAAGGAAGGCAAATTGGCCTTCTTTTACAGGTACCAATTATGATATTGTTTTAATTATATTAACCAAATTTTCGGTAGCAAGAATAACATTTATTACAAATTCCATACTGTCAATCAATTTTTTCTGTTGCTGCAACTATTGGGTTTAGGGTTATAATTAAAATATAGTGGTATCACAAGAATATTTCAGTCGCTATAGAAGAATTCTTTGATAGTTGCTGCGACCGCCAAAATTCAATTGGCAACAAATTCGTTTGTCACAACGAATCTGTTTTCTCTGTGTACGTAAGCTTCTAAGCTTTATTTAAAAATATAAATTTGTTGTGCACTTCGAAGCATTAAGATTCATAGATTTGCACCCGTCATGTAAGCCATGAAAAGCAAAATTCTTATTATTGTTATTCCCTACGATGTTTGATTGGATAATCATCGTCTGATATCTCATCTTTCACCATAAAAAAGAATAATACAATAAAAGTTTAAAAATTAACAGAGTTTTGTGTTTTTGTGGTATGATCTTACGAAAGTGGGCCAATTTGATTGCACCCGTCATGCACTTTAAAGCTCTCTCGTGGCTATTTGAGCGTTTCATATAAATTCTTGTAAATACATAACAACAGTATATAAAAAAAATGTTACCCCTTCTAGAAATAACTTAATTGAAAATGTGTTTCTTTCTATTAGTAAAAGGCGTTTAAAGCGTCTAAATGGTGCAACATTTAAAATAGAATCGCCCAATACTAGTATCTCTCCCTAAGGTTAATAAAAAGTTAAAGTGGTCTTGATGAAAGTAAACGAGTGGCTCTTATATGACGGTTTCAGTTTTATATAAAAAAAAATTACACTTTTGCGGTTGCCTAAGCGCTACCTAATTGGTGTTAAGAATCATTCCTTATTCAGGTTCATATGTTTTAAAAAGTTGTTCATTGTTCATAAGGTATATTTTTGCGGTTAATTGTTTCCATGAGTTTTGAAAATCGAATTTTTTAAAAATTTTTGTGATTTTTATCTTGAAGATGAATTTTGTTGTTCTTTATGACAAGAACTATAACTTTGCCCCAAAGAGCAAAATCAAAATTTCAAACGGTTTGCAAGATATGAGCTTGAAAAAGTGCAAAAAAGACACCCAGGCCCCAAATCTTTGGGGGCCCATAAAAAGTGCATAACTTGGGGCAAAACTAGGAGACACGAGTCTTTCTTTTTTTGCTCTTTTATCACGTAGTGGTGACCGTTTATGGTTTTATTTCCATAACTTAAAAAACACAGTGTTATTGTGTTTTGACAGCGTGTGTCTTAACATTGTTGCTTAGGGATGTGTTAAAAGATTGATTTCATAACAAATGTTAGGAGATAAATATATGCAGTCCACACATTAACATCTGGTGTCAAGAATAAATATGGCAATCCACATCGATTGAATAATTCTAATGCCGGGTTTCCATCTGTGTGCCATGTGCCACACAAGCGTAAAAACAGCATAACCAACTAATTACTAATGAAAAACAGTTTGATTCAGACACATATTTATTAAGTTAAACAGTTTCATGCATAACTAATAGACAATTTTATAGAATCCAGCATGATTGCAAGCTGTTTAAATTAATAAACACATGTCTGAATCAAACAATTTTTCATTAGTAATTAGTTGGTTACGCTTTTTTGGGCAAATGACACACAAGAAATGCCAGATGTAAACTCAGCCTAAGAATAATTGATTTCGAATGGGATCCACGCTGAGGGACACATGAGTGACATCTTAACAAAAAATTGCTTATACGGGATTTACACGATGACTTTTCCCCCTGCATTTTTCTTGAATTCTCTTTTTTGTTGCTACCCCTTTGATCACCTTTGTACCCCTTTTGTCAATAAACTCTAGGAAATTCACGGTAAAAAGTCAAAGTGTAAATCCCGTATTATTACTGTTTTCGGAGTTGATGTCAGAATCCCCTCAATTCTCGATTGAATAGACTGTTTTATAGCCCATTAAGGCTGACATGAAATTAGGTAATTTCAAGCTCAAATTACGAACGAAATCGAAAGTATTCATACATGTACTGAATGGCATTTGAATTGATTTCGCAAACATCTTATTCATTGCGGTAGACATTCAGTTTGTTGCACTTATACAAATTTGTGTTGCAAAAATTTTATTTTTTCTTTTCAAATATAAATTAAGTTGGCGGAATATGATATGCACCAACTGCCAGGTTCAACTTGCTTCTTTGATAAATTTGATTACTGAATTGTGTAGTCGTACAGAGTAATTGCCTCTTTCAAACATTTGCTTCAGATCCTTGTATTTATGAAAAATTATGTGTTTGTTTCTTATTTGTAGAAAAATTCCGCATTTGAAAATAAGATGTGCATTGGCTTTAGGTAGATGGCAGTGTTGACACATATTTGATTTTGAATAGGTACGGATTTTTAAAGGTATGCCCAGTCATCAATCTATTAATGATTTTGACTCCTGGCTTACGAAGCCATGGCTGCCTTTGAACAATTGGAAGCAACTTTGCAAAAAATGTACCTTTATTTCTGGATTTAGAAACAACAAATTCCTGATTCCATTCATAAAATAATTTATTATTATTATTTTTTGTGATGTTGAAGGCTTCGTTAGGGGTACGATAGGTCATGACCTTTCATCCATTAATAACTGTATTTTTTGCAATGCAGTCGGCCATTTCATTGAAGAAGAAGAGTATACCAGATTCAGATAAATTTATACGTATTACCTCAGCACAGTAGTTATCAGATTCAATTTTTTCCAAAATTTTGCACGAATAATCTTCCAAAAATCTACTGCAGTTAAGTCTGGCCAGAACCAGAGACTTCATCAATATGATGAGTTTCTTGAATTAATTCTATTTGGACATTTTTCGTGCAACTCTGCCATAACCTGGTCCTGGCTATGTATGAACTTACCGCATCATACTCAAACCCCACAGAACTCAAAGAAATCTTCTTTGGGTGTAAAGGTAGAATTAGTAAAATCGTATCATTCTACTTTACAGCTTGCCGTATCGTTCAACTTTGTGCACAAGTTATAGAAAATGTAACATTTTGCACAGCACATTTTTTTGTCTGGCATTAAATGCGGCATTTTTGACATTCGATACAGAAAAATCTGTTTTCTGCAGATTCCTACGTCAGCAGTGCTACCACCACATATTTTATAACTAGTAACATGCATTGTATATGGTACGGTTTTTGTCAGCTGACACGCAACATCACGATACGATTTTACTAATTCTACCTTAATTCAGGAACGAACATTTGTAAGTAAAAACACAATCAGATAGTCTTTTTTAAAAAAGTATGGTCCGAAACTGCACACCACACTGTGGCTCAAGCTGCATGCAATTAGCTTTCACTTGAAGGGTTTTTAGATTAGAATTAATTATTAATTAATTAAGCACTTGCCAAGCAAATAATGTTAAAATGTTTTTAAATTGCAAAATATCATGTGAGTTACGGCAGCCATTCATTCATTCAGTCTCTGTGTGTATTCGTATGCAGTGGTCTCTGCCATTGTAAGTTTTTTACTTGATTATGTTCTAATTCAAACTACATGTACTACATGTTTACAGCTTCGCATTGCAATTCCAATGCCTTGTGTTAGTGTTTGAGATTTTTTAAAAAATGCAAAATGAAATTAGCCAGCATGTGGAACGGAATGGTTAGTACAAGGGACTTGTCGATAGTCATTAAAGTGAAAACAAATTTATTACGGAACGTAAGAAAGATTTTATCTGTCGTATTTTTACTCATGTATGTAGATATGAATGTGTTTAGGGGCTGTCCATATATTACGTAATGCTCTAGGGGGGAGGGGGGGGGGTTCGAGTTTTGTTACGATTTGTTATGGTGGGGGGGGCCTTTGAAAATGTTACGTAACAGAAAAAATTACTAATTTTATACAAAAATACGAATGTTTTTCCCATTTATTTATTTAATTGATCATACGTGTTGCATGCATATACATATTATGTACTACTATGTATACTGCATACATCTGCCAAATGTCAATTTTTGATATTCGCGAATTCGAATTCGAATATTTAAAACGTACCTTAAAGTTTATGAAAACTATCCAAAAATTTAATAGTTGTTAAATAACATTTGAAAATTATACAAAGTTTTTATAATAAATTAAATAAATTGTAGTCAAACTGAATTGGACTGGTTCTGAATTCCTCATCTTTCTTTTACCATTTACATTCTTAAATATTCTTAATATAAATGAGTCATTTTTAGATTTTAGTTGAACTATAGTGAATTTTTAATCAGAAATAATTTTTAGTCAGGCTTAAGTTCAGTAATTTCAATTGTTTTTATTGAATGAAATATTTTTATTAATTAATGTGAGTTTCTAAAGAAGAGAATAAACATTAAATTAGACTTTTTAAGCTGGGGGAAATACCGATATTTTTCTGTGCAGCAACGCACTTCATCAGCACCCTAGTCTATTCTACTTGGGTAGAGATTGTTGTTAACATCAGCTATTTAACGTAAATTCTAATGCAAGGGAATGTGAGAAATGATTGTTTGTGTACAATTATTGATTTACCTTTGGGAAATACATATGTAAGTATCACAATTTATTTCCCCTGTTTTTCCATAATTTCATTTTTTTATTTAGGTTAGCACGAAGTTTATTACTCTACCCACGTATGTTTAACCATTCTTGCACAGAAAAATATCGGTATTTCCCCCAGCTTAAAAAGTCTAATTTAATTTTTCTTCTCTTCTTTAGAAACTCACATTAATTAATAAAAATATTTCTTTCAATAAAAAGAATTGAAATTACTGAACTTAAGCCTGACTAAAAATTATTTCAGATTAAATATTCTTAAAGGGTGTTTTTTATTGAGGTATAGAACTTTAAGTTGGCATCACTTTTTTAACTGGCGGCCATTTTGTCAGCTGTCAAGTAATTAATATTAAGTTTGGTCTGCCATTTCATCATGAACAGGTTGACAAAAGAACAACGCTTGCAAATCGTGCAAATTTATTTCGAAAATAATGGTTCAGTTCGCGAAGTTTACCGCAAGCTCCGTCCATTTTATGGTCGACATAATCGTCCATCAGAGCAATTAATTCGGTTAACCATGGATCGTTTTCGCACTACGTTTACTCTATGTGATAATACGCATCCGCAGAGACGTCGAACAGTGCGCACCGAAGAAACAATTGCCGCTGTAGAGCAAAGTGTTGAAGAGGACCCGAATGAATCGATTCGCCACCGTGCACAGCAATTGGAGCCGACTAACCGACTATTTTGTTCCCGAATTGGATGGCATGAATGTGGATGAGTTGTGGTTCCAACAAGACGGCGCTACATGCCACACAGCGCACGTCACAATCGATTTATTGAAGGAAACATTCGATGAGCGCGTAATTTCGCGGAATGGACCTGTCAATTGGCCACCAAGATCGTGTGATTTGACACCATTGGATTATTTTCTTTGGGGATATGTGAAGTCGCTCGTCTACGCCAGCAAACCAGAAACGTTAGGGGACTTGGAAGCCAACATTCGTGGCGTTATTGCCAACATACGGCCCCATATGCTCGAAAAAGTGGTTGAAAATTGGACCTGTAGAATTGGCTTTATTCGAGCCAGCCGCGGCGGCCACATGCCCGAAATCATATTTAAACATTAATGGCATAAAATTATCCTTCCAATAAAGCCAAATTGATGGACATTAAAACGATTTTCTTGTATTTTATTTCAATTCGAAGTTCTATACCTCTTAAAAAACACCCTATATGTGTATGTACATAAAAACTTCATTTTATATTAAACTGCAACATATATAGGGTGTTTTTTTCAGAGCTATAGAACTTCGAATTGAAATAAAACACAAGAAAATCGTTTTAATGTCCATCAATTTGGCTTTATTGGAAGGATAATTTTATGCCATTAATGTTTAAATATGATTTCGGGCATGTGGCCGCCGCGGCTGGCTCGAATAAAGCCAATTCTACAGGTCCAATTTTCAACCACTTTTTCGAGCATATGGGGCCGTATGTTGGCAATAACGCCACGAATGTTGGCTTCCAAGTCCCCTAACGTTTCTGGTTTGTTGGCGTAGACGAGCGACTTCACATATCCCCAAAGAAAATACTCCAATGGTGTCAAATCACACGATCTTGGTGGCCAATTGACAGGTCCATTCCGCGAAATTACGCGCTCATCGAATGTTTCCTTCAATAAATCGATTGTGACGTGCGCTGTGTGGCATGTAGCGCCGTCTTGTTGGAACCACAACTCATCCACATTCATGCCATCCAATTCGGGAACAAAATAGTCGGTTAGCCAGCTCCAATTGCTGTGCACGGTGGCGAATCGATTCATTCGGGTCCTCTTCAACACTTTGCTCTACAGCGGCAATTGTTTCTTCGGTGCGCACTGTTCGACGTCTCTGCGGATGCGTATTATCACATAGAGTAAACGTAGTGCGAAAACGATCCATGGTTAACCGAATTAATTGCTCTGATGGACGATTATGTCGACCATAAAATGGACGGAGCTTGCGGTAAACTTCGCGAACTGAACCATTATTTTCGAAATAAATTTGCACGATTTGCAAGCGTTGTTCTTTTGTCAACCTGTTCATGATGAAATGGCAAACCAAACTAAATATTAATCACTTAACAGCTGACAAAATGGCCGCCAGTTAAAAAAATGATGCCAACTTAAAGTTCTATACCTCAATAAAAAACACCCTTTAGATATTAACATTAAATCCACCAAATACATAAAAGGAAATGGTATTTGCAGAAGTTTAGGAAAAGGTTTTTTGCCATTCTCATGGACAAAAAAGCGTCCTTTCAAAAAATATATTCTTCCATATATGCACATGACAATATCAAATTATTTAGTTTTAACATTTTTGTTGGTCAACTTGAGGTTACAATGTTTAAGCTTTGAGAGATGTGTTGATATAAACTTGCATACCTAGACGTATTTTCATAAGGATATTATTTTAATTTTTTATGCAACAGACTTTAAAAAAATATTATGAAGACAACAGTGAAATGCGTCTAGGAACTAGATTGTGTGCCCCCCTAATTTTAAGGTATTTTTAAGGTATATTTTTTTAATGGGCAAATATCTATTGAAAATGTAATGTTGTAGAATGTAATTTACCATGGCAACCTTTATTGATCCTAGATATAATTTTTTTTTGTTTCACGCACATTTTAGATTGATTTGAAGATGGTCAAACGGAGTCATCTTTAAGCTCTCTGAAATACCCGACGACTAGACACAAGAAACTAGTGAAAGCGACCGCAAGGCTAATGCCAATTCTCGTCTTGATGTTTGAAATACTGCTCAGTCATCAATACGAAAAACTATAGTAGATTATTTGGCAAAAAACGCATAGCAAAAAACAAAATAAAAAATAAATTTTTTTTTTAATTATTACAAACTAATATTTGTGTGCCATTCATTTAAATTTCTTTTTGGATTTATGAATTTCTTTATATATTTTTTTAAACGAATACGAATATCTAGAAACGGCCGAATGTTTTGGAATTGCAATACACATCACTAATGCATACATACAGTTTAGGAATAAGCTCTCTATAAAACCATAATTTTTGGAGTTTGAGGACACTTGGGAAGAAATTTAACAAATAGTTTTGCCAATATATGGAGTACGTTCATATGTAAGCTTATTTAATTTTTGTCTACGCACTGTGCTAGTCTAACAAATGAATTTAAAACAATGAATTAAATTTAATTTTTTTAATAAAAACTTTTAACTATTTAATTTATTTTTTGTCTCATTGTTACGTTATTCCTGGAGGGTGGGGGGGGGGGGGGTTCCCAGTTTTGTTACGATATGTTACTAGGGGGGAGGGGGGTCAAAAATCGGGGAAAACAGCGTTACGTAATATATAGACAGCCCCTTAGGTAATTACATTTGTAAATGAGAATGTTTAATATTCTTGCTGAAACACTGGCTAACTTGTTGGTCATTGATGACTGTTATTGTTCTATTCTAGAAACTTTTCATGTTGCAAAAGCCGCATTTCACCCTTGATGCGAACAAAAAAGTGATGCGGTAGAAGAAAGCTAACTTTTTATTCATTATGAAAAATTAAAAATGTTGTCTTTCGTTTAAATCACCTACGTCCAAGCCATATGCACAATGTGCAAGCTTCTAATTACAAAAAGCTTTTTGCTTTCATATCGACGAGAGCACAACATCCAATCAGATGTCGGGGACAACAATGCCTACTAGAGCTGGGTCCAACTTTAAATTACATCGTTTTGATCATAGGTGTCTGGAAAAAATGTACGAATCAACGATTTGGACCCAGCTCTGATGCCTGCTACTCACTTTGCAAAAAAATTAAAACAAATTGTAGGAAGTTTCAAAGCTGTTTAACTCAAATGCAGATGCCAGAGTATGTGTGCTTTCAAGTACACTAAAAAAAAAAACTAACTAAAACTTTGAAAATTTTCTAAATTTGAGTAAAAGAAAGTTGTCGTATGGCGCCAAAGCTGTTTTTTACTTGAAATCAGTAAAATATTTACTAAATTTCTAGTTCATGAATGAACTAGTTTATAGTAATTATATTTTTATATTTGAGTAAATTTTTTTTTTTAAATTAAGTAAAATGTTCCCATAAAATTCGTAGCTTTGCAAAAAAAATTGTTCATCTTTGATCTCGAATTTAGTAAATTTTCCAAAGTTTTTTTATGTCTTTAATTCTGGTATATCTTTTATTATATCTTCATATTATATTCTTAATTAATTCACCATACATACATATTAATTCCTTGAGAGGAAGACAAGTATTGAACCAACAATCTTCTGACTGATAGGCAAGCTCCAACTCCAACCAATTGCCTAACAGGGCAGCCTGAATAAGCATTGAAATTTTTGAGTTTTAAAATTTTATTTTATTTTCAAAAAATATATTTCAAGTTCAAATATTCCTCGAAAATATAAAAAACTTACTTAGATTTTTTGCTTAATGCAAACAAAAGATATATTCTATAATTTAAAGAAAAAATACTTAAAACTGGTAGATATTTTTTTTAAATTTAGAATACCTTTTTATATCTTTCAAGTAAGTCAAATTTGATGAACTAATCGGGAGTAAGTCATTTCTTAAAATTTATTTTTTGATTTAAAACGAGATTGACTAGTTCTTAGGATACAATTTCCCTAAACTTTTAAACCATTTTCCAATTTTTGGTAAATATTTCCTTTAAGCCAGTAAACTTGTCCTTGAATGTGAGAGTTTTTGTGTGCATTTTTATGAACTATTTTTAAGGATATGAACTTTTTATTTTTTACTCATATTAACTAATTTTGACTAGATTTTTGTAAAAATTTACTTAAACTTAGAAAAAATTACTTACAGGTATGTGATGAAAATCGCTTCGATTTAAAATGAAATCGCAAGCTCAAAACGTAGAAAATTGTTTTTGGTGTGACAGAAAACGCATCGATTTCATATTTCAACTTTGTTTCATTTTCAGTTGGTTACAAAAAAATCAATTTGTTCCTTTATATTTTTTGCTGCTAACTGAAATTGAATCCAATAATGCAGAAGCCGGCTGCAGGTTGCCAAAGATATTATCGGCGACGGCGAAACGAAAATCGTTGCATCGTGATTTGCTGAAGCAATTGTTGTAAGGAATGGCATATTTTTCTTCATTTCAAACACCGGGTTTTATAATGAAAAACTTTTATTTTAAAACCATAGAAAAGTCTTGGAAAAAAAATGGTCATATCGATGGCGGCTAAGTGTTTTCAATACATGTCGGCGGCAGATTTTTGCTGATCGGCTTCAACATATGTATAGACAATTAAATTGTTTCAAACAAAAATAAATTTAAATAAAAAATTTCTTTTATTGTAATATCATCTGCCTTTAATTACTTTAAAGCATTTTACTCACATTTTCACACAAGTTATTGCAGGAAAATTTTGTTTAGATATAAAATAATTTCTAAATCGTCAACTCATGCTTGCTCGATTTAATAACGCAAAAACAACACAAATTTCGTTTTCCATCACATCTTTTTTTACTAATATTTTGATAGAACAAGATGGGATATGAAATCGAATTCGATTTAAAACATAACCAGAATGAAATCGAAATAAATGTGTGCATCACAACTTTTTACGTTTTTCAGTCGATTTTAAATCGAAAACGATTTCTATCACATACCTGTTAAACTTATGCCCTAATTCAGTAAGAAGATTTAGGACGTTTTTGTTTGAAAATACTTTTGAATTCTTCTTTATGAATTCTTCTTTTTGAATTCTTCAAATTATTTTCTTCAAAAATGATTGTTGTCCTTGATAATGAAAAGTAAAAATATTATTGCCATCTTCTTAAAATATAAAAATTAAATGAAAGTATTATACAATATTTTGAAAAATATATGATAAAATATGTGTTGGGTATAATGTTTGGAATAAAATTATAAAGCAAATAAAAGCACCTTCTAGCAGAGACTATTACTAATAATTGTTTTAAAGAATCACAACTGCGGCTTTTTTCCGTCCATAGACAAGACGGCACAATCGTCGAACAGAATTAGAGCATTAGAAATTTTTTTTTCTTAAATTTAGAAACTTTTTTTCCGTAATAATAGTATATGTCTTTTTTTTTTTTTTTTTTTGAGTGTAGCTGGTTTAAATTATTTGACAATTGGATGGCTTTATAGAAACTAAAATAAATCGCCAAAACCGAAAAAAGCCAAATTAAAAAAATCCCCAAAATGAAGCAAAATCGCCAAAATGAATGAAAAATTTCAAAAATTTCAAAAAATTGCAAAAACGAATCAAACAAAAACAAATCACTAAAACTAAAATAAATTGCCACAATCGAAAAAATGGCAAAAACGCAAACGACAAAACTAAAAAAAAAGTCAAAAGTAAAAAAAACGTAAAAAGGCTTAAGTTCATATAGTATTACATATTTAGTATCCGTTTGGAACACTTCGTGTGCGAGTCAAAGTCGCACTTTACTGAATTTTTTTATATATTTTTTAAGAACATTAAAGCTTAGGTAATGAATGCCCACTATATATTAACAGGTAATACCTACTTCAGGAAATGGATAGTCATACAGAAGACTTATAACTCTGATTTTTGCACGTTTTTTATTTATTTTTCAGACAGTGTTGCAGCTCCTCTAATATCAATGGGGCGCATTAAATTTTCGAATTGGTTATTTTACTTCGCCGATGATTCTGCTACACAATACCGGCGAAGGAGGGCTCTCTGATGTCACACTAGGATTAGTATCCGCTTTCAACTTACGGGGTTTTTTTTTTTTTAATTTGGAACGTTTCACTAAATTTACCGTACATTGCTTGTGTTCTCTTGCGCATACTTTTCTAAGGAACGTATCCGCCATGCAAAAAAGAAATTGGGTGTAGTTGCAATCAGTAATTACACTTGTTGTCTCTACTTGCTGCTAATATAGACTTTAAGGGTTACGTATGTACTTCTAGGCCGCAGCACATTTATTTAGTTCTAAAGGTGTCTTCGATTTCTATGAAACTCTAGCTCTATAATCGTTAATACTCAGAGACCAAGTCATATTATTGCATGCTGTTTATTGCTGCTAATGGGTGGTGTTGCACGGTTAGACTTATGCATGGTTCAGACTCATTCCACTTCTTCCACGACGTGTCTCTTCAATTGAAAGATAAAACAAATACAATTTGTTGCTGTGTACTTAATCTTCTTATTGTATGAAGACTGCATGTAACTGGGCAAATTTATCATTCAATCTCCTGCCAAGGTCTTGGCACTTTAATTTTTTGATTGTCCTAATGTGCAGGATCTGCTAAATCACACGGAAAATATTTTCAGGCATTTACTCTTGGTGCAATTTCCAAGTATAATAAGTTTGTATTAAAAACTATAAACTATAAGAATATAAGCAATGATAAAACCCTTCTCTCAGGCATGTTGTCTACGACTTCTGCAACATGGAAGTACTTATATACAACCGTACAGTTTGCAATTGTTTAATTTTCCCATTCCAGCCTTTCCTTCTCTGATCTCTCGCCAAGTAACATGAGGATGTTGAATGTTGTGTCTAACTTATTGAGTTTTGCTCGTTTTGGCATGAGTTTTAAATTTCATTTCAGTAAACTTGTAAGTAAGTTACGAAAATGCGTGCTTAAAGTTGTTGTTACAAAGTTTGTTTTTCATATATAACTTTTTTTTCATATACAACAATAGAATGATAAGGATAATAAAGAATGAAAAAAAATCATGAACTTTGAGTAGGAGTAAATATTTACATTCATTTTTATGCATTGTAGGACTATGCTGCAGAGAAACAAGTCGACCGGCTCAAAGCCGACGGCGCGCCGCCGCCGTTTATTTTTCTGTGTATCAAGCCGCCGCCGATTGTATCGGCTCACATCGGCTCAAAACCAGCCGAAATTTTATCTGATCCAAAAGACAAATTTCGGAGAAAAAATTTTGAAAATCAATTTTCAGTTTCAATTTTTATTTTCTCCTTAAATTTTCATATGCTTATTTGAGCCGCCGAAAATTCTCTCGGCTCGCCGCCGCCGGTCACAAAACTACTGCGCCGCCGCCGCCGATAATTTTGCCTCGACTTGTTTCTCTGCTATGCTGCTCTGTACGAATGAATGAATGAATGGTCGTTCCTTTCGACTTACAAATTTGTGTAGAAATGTATAAATGTTTGTGTGTAAATGTGTGTAAGTGCAGGGAAATATATATATATTACTAGTTTTTAAGGACATGCGAGAGTAGCAAACAACAATAACTAACAAAACTGAACAGCTTAAGACAAGAGCAAAACGAGTAACATTATAATGCTCGTATGTTGTACTTCAATTCGTTTTCAAATGTTATTGTTGTTGTTATTTTATTTTCTTTTCTATTTTTGCAGTTGGTTTTTTCACTTTTCTTGTTTATTTTCATTAGTTGTTGGCATTTTTGGGATTTTCTCTTTTTGCTAAACATTTATCACAGCCTTTAGGTCATGCATGTTTATTTAAATACTTCCTACGCAGTTTGTTCTTTATTTCATTTTTTAGGGTTCCGTACACCAAAGGTGAAAAGGAACCTTATTGTTTTCGCTACGCTGTCCGTCTGTCCATCTGTCCGTCTCACGCTATTTTCTCAGGAACCGTAAGAGCTACGGACCTGAAATTTGGACACAGTATGTAGAACCTTGGCCGCTACAACAACAAACATATGAGAATTAAAAATTAAAGGGTGTTCCAAAACGAGCAACGAAAAATGTTAAAATCCCATGTAATATACATACAATTGTATATTGAAGCTTGAAATTTGTAAAATTAGTGTATTTTTATACAGACTACAACAATTAACACTAAAATTAAAAAAAATTTAAACTAAAGGGTGATCCATCAGTTGATGCAATTTTGACTATGTAATTTTGACAATTTGCTATATCTTGGAAACCGTAAAAGGCAAACACTTGAAATTTTCAAAAACGGTAAAACTAAAAAAAACCGAAAATTATAAAATCGCCAAACCAAAAAAAAAAAATCGTCAAAAATTAAAAAAAGATCGCCAAAACTAAAAAAAATCGCCAAAATTAAAAAAAATTTCTAACACTAAAATAAATCGCCAAGTTCGAAAAAATCACCTAAATGAAAAAAAAACGCCAATATGAAAAAAACGCCAAAAATCGAAAAAAATCGCAAAAACGCAAAAATGTCGCCAAAACTAAAAAAAAATTTCTATAAAAAAAATCGCAAAAATGAAAAAATCGCCAAAAATAAAAAAATCGCCAAAATGAAAAAACGCCAAAAACCGAAAAAAATCGCCAAAACAAGAAAATAAAGTGTTAAAACTAAAAAAATAGCCAAAACTTAAAAAAATCGCCAAAACTGAAAAAACGCAAAAACCGCCAAACAAAAAAAAACCGAAAGGATCACAAAAACGAAAAAAATGCCAAAACTATATATTATATAGTTTAGGATGAAGTTTGTATTAAATTACATATCTAGTGTTCGTACGGAACCCTTCGTGCGCGAGTCAGAGTCGCACTTTACTGAATTTATTTTTTCTTTCTTTTTTAATATATATTGTGAAGTTTCATTTTTTTACACACTCTATGGAATTTTTCTAGGGCCACTTTTCGATGGTCTAATAAAATTTAATGAATTTAATTAGGCTATTTCCTTTGGTCAAATTTAATGCTCCGTACCTTATGTTGTATTGCAATAGTAACTCCAGAAAATTCGTTTCGGAAAGTTTTGTTTTTTTTTTATAAATTTTTCGAATATATTCTTTCCAAGGAGTCCCTTGCCACCAGCATAAACATGCTCCAAAATTTACAAATCAAGTCTTTAAAAATTTTTCAACAACTATAGAATTACTTTCCATTTTCAAGTGCTAAATATCTCATAACTAAAATAACACACATATTTGTATGTACACTGATAGAAATAAATAAAGTTCGTATCGCTAAGACCTCGTCATCCTATTTTTTGACACCAGTAATATGGCAAATGTAACCATAGAGAAAAAAAATTATTTTCCAATTCAAACACAAAATAATCTGAATTTTCATTAAAAATTTTTCTAAAGCTATGCTCTTTATGTCAGTCACAGGAAGTAGGATGTGGTTTTCGTAACAAAAATAATCGAAACTATTACAATTATAAATTTATTTTTGTGTTGATTTCTTTATTTCAATTTTTTAGATTTCGTTTTCTTTACTTTTCTCTGTTTTAAGTAGGCTTACTAATAAGAATTTGGAACAAATAGCACTAGTTTGCATTTACATATGCGAAATGTCCACACATATAAAATCTGTGGATCTGCATACTCGAAAGTACCCCTGGTCAAAATCTCAATTAATTTGTGTGATTTTTCAGGAAGCTATAGCATTATGACTTGCGACTTATCTTTTTTAGACTTCTTATCTCATTTGAAATAATAGCTTAATTGAGGTTATACTTTGGTATATTTCAACTTAAATATATTACTTGTAGTGTGTAGAATGATGTTTGCTTCAAAAAATTAAGTTAAACTGAGAATTTCCCAATTTAACTGTTAAGGAAAAAAAATTCTGAAAATCGACTTGAAAGCTTAAAAGTGCTCTGCTGCAAAATAGTAAAATACGACTTAAGCACTTCTTCCTTATTGCCACAGAAATATCTGCGGCGAATTTATTTTGTTTTATGAATGACTATAAAATAAATAAAATTTATGAATGTTATATAAATAGGTTTAAAAATCCAAATTTGTTTTATATAGCTAAGCAGCATAGCTCTAACCCCGGTGTCCTAGGATATCTGTCTTTTTTTTTACTGAAATACGAAAGCAAATCAAACAAATAATTTATCTGTATAGTATGAAATTTCCATATTTGAACAGAAGTCTTCACTAAAACATTTTGTTGCAAATATTTCGTTATATTAATTGTATGAATTAATATTTTTCATTCTATTTAATTATTCCTTTTTTTGGATTGAATAAATAAATTGGTACAAATTATTTACTGAATCAGTAAAAGTACACAAAAATAATTTTAAACTAAAGAATAAACAATTTTATTTTAAATCAAAACGTTTATGAAATAAGTAGAACTAAGGGCCAATTTAACCAAATTATTTAAATATCAATTCATATTTAAAAGCAATTTTTCCATATAAAAACTCATGAAAATCGACATTTAATTATGAATTGATATTTAAATAGAGTTGGTGAAATTGGCCCTAAGTCTTTTTAATTTTTAAAATAAAAAAACGCTTTTTTTATTTTAAAACAGCTCTGTTATAAAAATAATAGTATAATATATTAATAATATAAGAAAAATACTTGTTTTAAAAATTATTTTTAAAATTCTTGTTTTAAAAATGATTTTTTTGGTTCAGTGTATTAAGTGAAATAAAATTTTATTTCAAACAAACGTCTGTTTGAAATTTGTTTAGAAATATTTTTTCAGTACAAGGCCTATTTGATAATCTGATCATCTCGAGCGTCCATTAGCAAAAACAGTACTGGCTAAGTATTGAAAAGTACATACTAGAGATGAGCACAAGACATTTGCTTAATCTTCATGATGTACATTATTGAGTTGTTCTCTTTTTTATTGCTCTTGATATTATGAGAACACTAATGCAACTAATTTCATGAATAACAAAAAACTTGAAAATTTTAAAAACCCCCGAATATATATAGAAAAGATGTGATATCTTCTAAACGGCTCGAACTTTTTTCTTAAAATATAACTTAAAACCCTCTCGATCAAGTTACATTTTAAACAGAAAAACCTAAATCAAAATCGGTTTAGCCGTTTGGTCTGTACGTGGACACGGAGAGACACAAAGATACACAGACACACACTAAAAACTTATAACACCCCTTTTTTTAGTCGGAGGTTAAAAATGCTTAATGTAAATCAGATATTATTGTTTCCTAGCAATGTTTCCAAAAGTAGACATTTCTCCTCATCAATATCTTTGATCATTTACCATCATTCAATATCGCAATATATTTACCTTAACAGTTTTTCCAAATTAATTTTTAGAAAAGTAAGGTCCAATGAACCAGCAAGACCAATACGTGCAACATTCTTGTTGTTTCCGAGCACCAATTGTGACAGTTATGCTTGTTAACATCGCATGCCAGATGAAAGTGGGTCTCCTGCCCCAATATGATTTTATGATCAGTTTGAGGCATTTCAAGGACGCAATCAGCAAGTATACGATATGCGGTTCTTGTCTTAACTGCTTTAAATCTAAGTCATTATGCAAAATATGGTGAATGTGGAATGCCAAATTCCAAAGATCGACATGAAATGAAAAAATCTAGGGTTTCCTTAAGATTATGGGCTACAACAGCAACATTTGTAGATGCACTTGCCTCAACAGCACAAATTTTGCTGGTCGAGAAGGTGTTCCACGAAAACTCAAAAACAATTTGGATTTGCGAACTATGACCACAAATTCTTTAAATTTTTGTAATCGATTTTAGTAATTTGAAAGTGTTGTGGAATCATACATACATATATCGTTCCATTTTAATTAATGTCATAGTTTTTACTTGTCATATGTCAAGTAGTTACCCTGCAGAAAATTTGGTGACAATTGATCCAAACGTTATCGTCCTATGACTTGGGAAAATGAGAGTGTTATCAAAAGTACGGAGAAGTGTATGGCGAAAAAAAGACATATCGTGTAAATGGTTACATATTTACCATTTTCGTGATGTATCGTCTTGATCTTGAGCCAATTTAATTTGAACTCTGTGCAATATTGTAGCTAACGGCACTGAACATGTTCGATGTGGTTGAATACATGGACCTATGAATGTGACTCTGGGACCAGTCCCGTAACTATACTGAGATATTAACCTAAGCTTAACTGGTATTTATACTTTTGAAACATAAGTGGCCCTGTGGTTGAGTAGGTAGTGTGCCAGCCTGTCATGCGCGAGCTTGTCGGTTCGAATATCAAAAAAATTGTCTGCTTAAAAATAAATAATAATTGCATTTGTAACAATAAAATAAAATATAAGTTTCCATTGTTACAGTTAAATGTCGGAATTACAGTTATATATAATTTATATTATTCTACACCGAATAGGTCCCTATGGGATAGTTCAGTGACAAGGTGCATAAAATGTATCAATTAACCCCATCCTAGGTCATTTCCATGTAAAAGTGACTGGTCCGCTTCATATGAAGTGTTAGAACTCACACTTGTCCCTATCACTTGTGGACCGATCACGTGACTAGTCTTGTGTCAGTTCAAATTTCTTACAGGGTAAGTACACGTTGAGTTATAGCTACTTTAGCAATTTAGATCACTTTGATAGTGAGCAGAATTGTCATCGTTGCCATTGATAATCAGTTGATTTGAATGATGAAACTTGTAAGGGAATGAGGAACGCAGACACCTGCTATAGCATTGAAGTTCAATGAAATCAGCTCTATGATCGCTTTTCTATCAGTTTATGTATCACGTATGTCTTAAAGGTCACAGAAGGAATTTTGGTGGCCATGAGCACTTTAAAATTATTTCAAGACCTTCCAAAGGCTGTGTATGGAAAAACACACGCAAGCATTCTCTTTTCTGCTTAATCATACTTATTTCATTCCATTTTATCAACCGCAAACTTTGTAATTACATTTTGTATGTTGAATTATTATTTGAACATGAATAGTTTTGGTATAATTTTTCCAAATATATTCCCTGCCAGCGTTTAGGAATTAGCACGAAATGTATGTAATGTGTATACGTGTGGTGTGTGTGTGTTTGTTGTACCGTTTCTGGTTTAGTAAGAATAACCCTATGGGAAATTTGGCTAACTTTAAACTAACTTTAAGCTAACTATTTCGCAACTAGTACTGACTACACTTGGATTACTTTTCAATGTAATCAACTGACTATTTTAACATCGCGATGTCTTGGGCGGTAGTCAATTGTCTCACTAGACACTACTTTAAGCTAACTTAAAGTTGACTTTTTTAAATCACTTGGTAGTCAGTAAATTAAAATAAAAAAAATTTCTGTGGCTCGAACATGTAACATCATTCGTTGTGTACTCAACGCGCTACCACTCGGCTAAGCTGCCATCTAAAATAACAACATCAAAATGTTAGTATAAAACTGAAATGAGTTTTGAAGTAGCTGAGAATAAATTTGTTGGCTCTCACCAAATTCGATTACGTACTCAACTTTAGAATTAATTTTGGGTTTGTTCTGGATGACTTTGCAGCTAGCTTTTAGTCAGTCTTAGAAAAGTTAACTATAAGTTAACTATTTTTGTAGTCAACCACACATTCTCCGACAGGGAATGTATGGATTTATTTAAAAGTATGTACGTGTGCATGTGTGTGTGTGATAAAACGTGATTTATTCATTCACATCAAACTTGCATGAGAATTTTAAGGGAGTATGTACGAGTATAAGAAACCGCCATTAAATTAAACTAATTTGAACAAAGTGTGCTTTATTAAGTTGATAAATCTGCTCCCCAAGTATTTTATTATTTAATTATTTTTAGTGGAATCTTATTAGAACAAGGCTCCACATTAAAATAAACTTTTATGTTAATATAAAAGTTAATACAACTAATAATTCGAAACTTAAGATTTGATTTGGTTTAATTTGGGATTCAAGGAACTTGTGCTAAGAAATAGGCAAATAAATAAAGTTTAATACACATATGTATGTGTTTGAATGTCTCCCTGAGGCATTGTAGCTTTTAACTTGATTATACAAAATCTTTTGACTGCACAAATTTTGATGTCAGGGATTATTTATGTGTGTATGTAAGAATTTTATACCAGACTTAAAAGAGGAAATTCACATAATTTTTCCATTGCAAAAAGTTCTCCTCCTTAATTCTTATTCACTGATTTAAAGAAAATATTCAAAATAAAGAGAAAAATTCGAATGTCTAATGTTGTTATTTATTTAAGAGAAACTTACTTTAGTTCCGCACAATAGCTGATCGCTTCCCGAGTTGTATTTGTTTAAAAACAAAAATTGTTTAATTTATAGTTAGGTACTCGTATGTCAAAAATTTGTGTTGACATACATATAAGAGGTATTCAAACAACAAGCGGCAAGATTAGCTGATATGGACTTGCCCTGTAATATTATTTTTTAGGCTTCCGTACACTAAAGGTGAAAAGGGACTTGAAATTTTGACGGATTATAAGGAATTTTAGCCGCTACAACAACAAATATGTGACAGTTAAAAATTAAAAGGTTTTCCAAAACGAGCAACGAAAAATGTTAAAATCCTAATGTAATATACATACAATGGTATGTATATAGACACTTGCTACTTGTAAAGTTAGGGCCATTATTACAACTTAAAGATAGTTAAAAGTAGGATTTTCTCGGACGTATAAAAAGCTTTAAATTATTGCAAATTGGATTTAACTTGCCAGGTAGGATAAATTTGCCTACAATTTATCGCTCACTTTAGGTTAAAGTAAAATTTAGCAAATGATAAAGATTTTATAGGTCCGACAAAATCCTACTTTTAACTATCTTTAAGTTGTACTAATGGCCCTTAGTGTATTTTTATAAAGACTACAACAATTAACACTTAAATAAAAAAAAAATAATTATCACATAGAACACTATCAGTTAATGTAATTTTGACTGTATAATTTTGACAACTTTCTGTGTCTTGGAAACTGTAACAGACAAACTCTTGAAATTTTCAAAAACGGTAAAACTAAAAAATCCCAAAATTATTAAATCGCCAAATCGAAAAAAATCGCCAAAACCCAAAAAATATAGCAAAAACGAAAAAAGCGCCAAACAAAAAATCTCTAAAAAAATCGCCAAAAAGAAAAAAATCGCCAAAATGAGAAAATCGCCGAAATGAAAAAAAAAACACCAAAAACCGGAGAAATCACCCAAAAAAATCTCCAAATTAAAAAAAAATCACTTAAACTGAAATATATTGCCAAAACCGAAAAAACACCAAAACGCAAAAAACGCTAGAGCTAAAAAAACGCCAAAAACCAAAAAAAAAAAATGCCGAAAACGAAAAAATGCCATAACTATATATCGTACAGTATTACACATCTGATGTCCGTACCGCGAATCCTTCGTGTGCGAGTCAAAGTCGCACTTTAGAGAATAATTTATTTTTAAAAAGCCTGTGTACCGCCAAAACGTGCGGTCAACGTATTCAATTGCAATGAAACTCCAAATTTCTTGTTAATTTAGTAAACTTTCAATAATCTCGCACCACTACTTGTAGTTTTTGCACAAAAATTTATAAAGCCATCCCACTGTGCATGTGGGTATGCACAAGAATGCTTTTATGTAAATTTGTTTGGAACTCCTCATCATTTTTATTTTTATTTCTCTCTGGGGATTTTCTATAGTTTTAGAGATGCTTTCAGCTAATACACCTGAAAATTCTAAACGAAAGGATATTTGCAACGTTATTTTTAAAACTACAATAATAAAAAAGCGGAAGAATAAAGAAATGAAATCATTCATTGCTGTGAGAAATGAAATGAAATCCGTGTAGTTAAAGTTATTAAGGAAACCGCAAATGTTGCTGTGTGTGTATTTTTTTTTTTTTTTTGTACCATATTGCAATTTTTTTTTATTTTTATTTGGGAGGATGTGTTTAAAACGCAAATCATCTAATGCGGCCGCGTGTTTGTGTGCGTTGTATATGGAAAGACTGTTTAAACTGAGCCAAGTTAATAAAGTTTAAATGAAATATTTGCTTTCTACATACAAGTGTGTAAATACAAAATGCAGAATGTTGGTTGGTTGTATATATTTTGTATGCTGATTCCGGCTTTATGGTCTAAGCATGTATGGCAGCGTGTGTAACAGTGTATGTTTGTGGTATGGTAGAGGTTTGCATCTGTTTATGAATGTAGATATACATATAATTTTTTTTTTCTATTTTAAAAGCCGTTTAAATGTTTTATTTATTTAAAACTTTAGCAAAATCAAAGAAGAAAAATTGTTCGCTCTTTCTTGTGCATAAAAGCTCAGCAAAGAATTCTCGGTATTTTATATATTTGATACTTTTTTAGCATCTTTTTACATTCCGTTCCCTCTTTTTTTTTTGGTAACCCAAGGTAAGCAACCAACACGTGCTGGCTTACACACACACACACACTCTAAAAAAAATATATATATAATTTTTCTTAGTTTTTATTTTGCTATACGTATTTGGAGATTTATTCGTATTTTGCAACTAGAATGAATGTATCTGGCTTTGGTCAAAGGGAAACAAGCAGGAAGAAAATTTTTGAGGTCATCATGCTTTCCCTGCCAACGATGGCTACAGTGGGTGACACAAAATTTTTAATATAAAACGAAAAATAGGTAGCTTGTGAATGACGAAGCTCCAGGTGAATTCAAAGCATTTCTTGGCAACTCCAACGCAGGAGTTCTAAAGACTTATTGGTTATCGGGCATGTTCTGTAAATCACGACATGTCAAATCACGGTGATTTGAAGAAATTAATGAAAGCTAAATCAATGCTTTTGTAAGTTGCACGATTTATAGCGTTGGAACTAATTTGAAATCATAGTGATTTTCAGAACAGGCCTGTATGTTACATAAGAGTCGTAGGCTTCAAATAACTTACGGATATCAAGTAAATCGCACATTTTTGGTAAATTGTTATAGACAAAAATTGCAGAAACGGAAAAACACGCAAAAATCAAAAAAAGTCGTCAAACGAAAAAAGCGCCAGAACTAAAAATATCGCTTAAACTAAAAAGAATCGCCAAAAATCGAAAAACAAAAAAGCGCTATAACAAAAAAACCTTAAGAAAAAAAAAATAATCATAAAAAATGTCTACATCAGGTAAGATATTCGTTAATATAGGCTAAAGTTCCTACACCGAAAGAATTTTGCTACATAAGTCCAACGAAACAATTTCATTAGATTTTTTCATAATTTAATGATAATTTCACAAATCTAATGAAAATTTTACGAATACTGTGAAAGAATTTCATTGGAATTACTTCGTTGGTATTCTAGTTTCATAACAACATCAATAACATTAATATTATCTAATTATTAAGAAACCCCTTTATATTTAAGAAACACTTAAAGTTGTTGCTTGAAATAAACATAAAAAAGTACATACCTTAAAGCAATTAAGTTATAGATTAAATTCTTTCAGACTAAAAAAAAATAGATGAAATATACAGCAATTCAGAATTTCATTAAAACTATGAAATGCATTCGTTGTCCCAATGAAAATTTCATTGTAGTCATGAAAGTCTGATAAGTTAAATGTATTTCAAGAGTTGTCAACCAAAAGCTTGCATCAGAAGTAGATTGTTATTGTACTCTTTGTATGCTTATTTACACATACAATTTAACATATTGTTCTTTTTATATATACGTATGAAAAATGTCATTGTTTTAATGAAATTATTTCGCTATTTTAATGAAATTATTTCGTTATTTGGATAAAATTATTTCATTGCATTGATGACACTGTTTAATACATTTGACATAGTTTTCATTAAAAGAATTTTAACGGAACTGGTTTCATTAATCCAACGAAGTGTGACGTTGGTTGAAATTCATAGAAGATATAAAAAAAAAATTATTTCAGTGTATAGTATTACATATCGCTCCTTTATTGCAACGTAGTCATATCTCAAAAAATTAATTTTTCGACTTAATGATGCACAATTAATCCTCATATCGTTATTTATATTGATGCAAAAATAAATGTTTGTATCTGCTTTTAGAATAAAAATTTCGGTATGTGTGAATGAATATGCACATACATAAAAATAATTTCACTACTTAACTGCTCACTTGTCTATATTATTTTTACCACTCACTCAACACTGAATGAAACGAAGTAAAAGTATAAACATTTCCGTGGCTTTCTTTGTAAGAAGAATGTCTAAAACAATGCAAATGGGAAATATATTTTGGCAACTCACACATAATCCCATACGCAAATACATATGTGGATGCGAGTAAAAACTTTGTTTTATTAAGTAGAAAAAGTTAAAGTTTATGTTGAATTTTTTTTTCTTTCTTCATTATTTCATTTTATGTAAGAAAAGAATTTGTGAACAATTAGAGTGTGTTTAACTAAAGAATATAAAATAAAGGACGTAATAAAATAATGAAAACCAAAGGAAAAGCAGCTCTTGGAAGACGACCTGGCACTGAATACGTTTTGAGAAAATCAGTAACAAAAAGGTAGAACATGATACAAATAAGAGCAGTAAAGCTTAGAAATTACTTTCAAATGAAATGAGTTGAAAAGATTCTAACAACATAATTAACGAAAAAAAAACTTTTACGTAAAAAGTATTAATACTAATTAGAGACCTGCGTAAACAGTCTTCAAATGTAAAGACGTAATGTTTTTTAAATGTATTCACGTCGCATGTATTATACTAAACCAATAATAAATGCTGTCGTACTATCAGCGAAGCACGATGGATGTATTGGTGTACGTGTATATCAGTGTTAACAAGCGATGTCGCCAAGACAGCTTGTTTGTAACAAACACTCAAAAGAAGTACAGTTGATTAGTGTATGCTTTTTATTTTTCATATTGTACGTTTGAGTATGTGTGTGTAATATGTAGATGGTAAGCTATTATGTGATTAACCGCATACAACTAATGTTAATGCATGTGTGTGCGTTTCCATGTGCACAGAAAAATAAAAGATCATACACACATACATGCATGACGTTTGTACACGCGCTCATGCGTCACAAAGTATTTTCTTCTTTACTCCTATGCCTACAGTACTGAAATAAATTTCTAGCAAACATTATTGTTAACGTTTGTTTTAGAAGATTTCGCTGTAGTAAAGCATTTGAAAAATCCCTCATGTCTTAAAAGTTCTTATAAGATATCTTGTGCAGGACACTAATACTAATCCAGCAAAGAAAAATAAATTCATTAAAGTGTGACTGTGGCTCGCATACGAAGCCGTACGTACGCTACGCTACATATCGATGGTCTCGAGTGGAAAGGCCCTAACTCGCACTTTTTACGAAATTGAGGTTTTCACTGATTCCAATATATTTCACCCAAATACATCTCGTCGTAAAAATTTATTGCAATAGTGTCAAAATTAGCGTTTTTACAAGCTGTTGAACAAACTAGTTCTACATGCAGTTGCAGCGTACATTATTATGTTTTCACCTTATCCTTTAAAGTTACAATTTTTTGAGTTAGGGCCCTTCTACTTGAGACAAACGATATGCAATACCATGCGAATTTGAGCGAATTTTCTAGTTTTGGCGGTTTTTCTTATTTTTTTTAATTTTTTTGCTCATGGGATTTTTTCGGTTTTTGGCGTCTTTGTTTAGCTTTGGCGTTTTGTTTTTTCATTTCAGCGATTTTTCGGTTTTTGGCGATTTATTTAGTTTAAGAGATTTTTTTTTAGTTTTGACTTTTTTTCATTTTGGCGATTTGTTCGGTTTTTTCGGCCATTTATTTAGTTTTAGAGATTTTTTTTGCATTTTTTCGTTTTGGCGATTTTTTTCGGCTTGGAGATTTTATAATTTTAGAATTTTTTACTTTTACCTTTTTTTGAAAATGTCAATAGTTTGCCTCCTAGGGTTTCGCAGATACAGCAAGTTTTCAAAGTTACATAGTCAAAATTACATTGACTAATAGAATACCCTTTAAGTTATATTTTTTCATTTTAGTTTTAGTTGTTGTAGTCTCTATAAAAATATACTAACTTTGAAAATTTCAAGTATCTATATGTCATTGTATATATAACATAGGATTTTAAAATTTTTCGTTGCACGTTTTGGAAGACCCTTTAATTTTTAACTATAGCGTCCAAGGTTCTACATATTCTGTAAAAATCTCAGGTCTGCAGCTCTAACTATTCTCGAGGAAACAGCCTATGACGGGCAGACGGACAGCGTAGCGAAAACAATAGGGTTCCTGTTCACTTGTGGTTTACGGAACCCTAAAGTCAAGTAGTTCAAAGTGTTTCCCATTCTCACATATTCTTCATGATTTCATAAAGTAAGTTAATGTTTAACGATTTCCTAAATCCGACTAAATTCGTCATTATTGAAGTGATGAAAATGAAGATCCAAAAAGGTTTAAAATCAGGGAACAAGCATGGGTTCATCACCGACTTATAAAATATACATATTTATTTTTTAACTTATGCAAAAAGGTTTTTAAATCATATAGGGAGAACATGCATTCATTTTAATGACATGTTTCTTTAAATCGAACCAGTTTGTCAAGAGTTGAAACCATGATTCAACCAGATTTTTGTTATGTTTTTTCCTGGAAAAAAAACCCTAGATTAAAAAAGTTTGAATTTATTAAAATTTTTAGAGAAAAGGCGAATACTTTAAAGAGTTTTATAGCATTAGCAAAAATTTAAGTAACTGGCACACGTACTCTGAAAATATTGTCATTAGTTTGATTGATTGGCTTAACCATTTGCTTAAATGGAAAAAAATCCTATACATTTGTCCTACGCAATCAAATCAAATCAAAACATTTACAAATCTTATTTATTACATTTTTGAAATCATAAAAAATTAAAACTGCCAACGAAAAATTTCATTACTTTTCAATGAATAAAAACTTTTTGTATAAAACAAACAACTTTTGTTATTGGCTAGAGAAATTGTTCCCTAAAATGCCCTCTGAGCCGTATGTCCACTCAGTTATAATCCCACCTACTTCTAATGTAATATATGTATGCATGTCTGTATTAGTGTCCTGCCCAAGACATCTTATAAGAATTTTTAAGACATGAAGGATTTTTCAAATGCTTTACTACAGCGAAATCTTATAAAACAAACGTTAACAACACTGTTTGCAAGAAATTTGTTTCAGTATTGTAGGTATAGGAGTAAAGAAGAAAACACTTCGTGACGGAAGAATTTGTGATGCTTGCTTCTTTCTACGCATGAGCGCGTGTACAAACGTCATGCATGTATGTGTGTATGATATTTTATTTTTCTGCGCACATGGAAACGCACACACATGCATTAACATTAGTTGTATGCGGTTTATCACATAATAGCTTACCATCTACATCTTACACACACACACTCAAACGTACAGTATGCAAAATTACAAGCATACACAAACCAACACTACTTCTTTTGAGTGTTTGTTACAAACAAGCAGTCTTGGCGACATCGCTTGTTAACACTGATGTACACGTACACCAATACATCCATCGTGCTTCTCTTATAGTACGACAGCATTTATTATTGGTTTAGTATAATACATGCGACGTGAATACATTTAAAAAACATGACGTATGTATTTACATTTCAAGACTGTTTACGCAGTCTCTAGTCTGTATCCTTTACTTTGCAAAATAATTCCTCTTGAATAAATATGAAATAATAAATTTTGAAAAGCCATTTTGAACACAGATTAAAATCATGAAACATATTTGGTTTCTTTTGTGCTTCTTGGCATTATGAAACAAGAAACAAGTGAAAATAGCTTTTTTTTTTTGTTCATGTCCTTCTCTTGATTCCTTAAATTTTGTACATAAAAGTGTAATAAGAAGTGTAAGAAAAATTACTGCAGTTGCTGCAAAATGATTTATTTTATTTTATCAATGGTTAACGTGTTATTTAATACTAAAAGTTTTCTCCTTGTTTTTCGCCTCCGCTGCAAGACACCAAGAAGAGTATTTTCAACCCGATACTTAAAATATAAAACAAGACGCTTAAGTGTATACAGTTTTAATAACAATAAGAAAAGTTTCCATGCGTTGGCACAGTAGGAGATAAATAGTTGTGTTTATGACCGTAAATGCCATTGACAACCTTACTGAAAGGGGATAATAAAAAACTGGTTTTTATATGGCAAGGAACGTGAAGTTTAATTGCATGTGACATTCACCTTGAATGTAGTGAGATTTTTCAGTCGGACTGCTTGAGGCAGAGGCTGACATGCCACATTCGAATTCTGAATAAGGTTGGTCTTGGGGCTCAATTCTGTGACCCTTGCAAACTTTATATTCAAGATCGGTAAAGTTGACTTCTGCACCCAGAAAAAAGATTGGTTGGAAAACGGTTAGTCCAATAAAATATCATTTGCAGTAACTATATTTCAGTTCACGCTATCAATTTTCTGTTAATCTAAAAAACAATCCATGCTCATTGCCATAAGGGCATAATTGTAACAAAGATATGATTGTGACAATACTTAAATTGATTGCATCAACCGAGCGTATGCTTTTGTTATGACTAATTAACTGATTGGTTAACCCCAACCGAATAAAATATTACAAATTGGATTTTACTACCAACTTTTGGTATTAGCAACTAAAAAATTGTCTTTCAATCAGTTGCTGCAATTAACTAGAGGTTGAGTTTACTATCATAGTTTATAGCAGCAAATTAAAAAATTAACTTTTGTGACTTTCAAAGATATTATGATTTTTGAATTCTCAAATGGTTTTTGAAAGTCTGTGCATAAGATAACAGGTTTGTGGCTCTTCAAAATGTGTGGTTGAAGAAACGTATTGTTACGTTTTTCTCTCTATAAAAACGCTTTTCCAAATGTTACGTTTTTCTCTCTATAAAAACGCTTTTCCGTAGATCCGAAGATTTGCAAATGAATACAAGAGCCGAGTGTAGTAATTAGGGTTAAGAATGATACAAGTTTTATTTACAAATACACTTATACTAAATTAATCAAGAGCTTATATAAACTAACACAACTTAAACTAATAAAATTACACACAAATATTCACAACTGGTTACCACTACGCCTTCCTCGCTGTAGTTTACACACGTCTCTTAGCTGGCTGCGTAAGTAATCACGTGACACCTCTTTGTCTACTGCTCGTCACTTACGAGACTCACTCTGCCGTCACTCACAGTTGATTCACCAATACCTCTTTGTCTGCTGCTCGTCACACACGGCACTCACTCTGCCGACACTCACAGTTGATACACCAATAAAGACTCACTGGCTTTACTTACACCCTTATACACGTCTCTTCGCTGCGCTGTTCCCTTTACTCCAGTCGACACGATAGACTCCACAATAATCTCAATTCCACGACAGACTATTTATTATTAATTCACAACTGTCTAACGAGTTCTTAACTTCACTACTTTCTGATTAGCACTAACTATAACTGTTCGCGACTGACTTACAACTGCAACTAACTCTCTCATTGGATGCGTCACCTCTATTTATATTTCACAGAAATTCCACTAGAAGTTTCAAGCAATGTCTAGACGATCATTATCATCTTATATGCTGCCTAATTAAGTTCATGTGGTAACTATGTACATACATGTGTATATGCGTACGTGTGTACATCATTAACTAAGCAACACACGGTGGTTGTTTATCTTTTGCTTTTCGTTTGAATTGGCATGTATGTATGTGTACAAATATGTGAATCTTCTTAATAAGCAGACGCTTTTTTTGTTGTTGTTGCTTTTGCTTGTTTAATCAAGCTAGGCATGCTTATTTAGTTGTTGGCTACTTTCTAGACTATTCTTTGCTTTGACCCTGTAGGAATATTTTCGCGTAGCATTTACATTAACCCTGTTGGAATATTTTTGTGTAATGCTGCTTAACATTGTTGACGGCTATTTTCGTAACAGTATATAGACATGCTTCACCATTAGGAAATAAATTTCAATTAAAATAAACTTATGACAATATGTCATATAATAAATTTCTTAAATTGTGTATTTTTATTTGCGTTTATTGTTTATTTTTATTTCAGCAAGGAAGGTAAATTGGCCTTCTTTTACAGGTACCAATTATGATATTGTTTTAATTATATTAACCAAATTTTCGGTAGCAAGAATAACATTTATTTCTAATTCCATACTGTCAACCAATTTTTTCTGTTGCTGCAACTATTGGGTTGAGGGTTATAATTAAAATATAGTGGTATCACAAGAAAATTTCAGTCGCTTTAGAAGAATTCTTTGATAGTTGCTGCGACCGCCAAAATTCAATTGGCAACAAATTCGGTTGTCACAACGAATCTGTTTTCTCTGTGGGTGTATGAATTCGAAAAGTCTACCTATTATTTCGAGAACCAGTGCTGTAACAAATATGAGAACTTTTCGAATCAAAAATGTTTTTCATCAACTTATGATTTCCAGGATGTGACAGAAATAAGCTCTATTTGTTGATATTTTTTCAAATTTATTAAGTTTATATATGAAAAACCTTTGTAAAATAGGACAACAATTTCGAGTATTGTAAAAACTTCTAACAAGTTACAAAAACGAGGTAATTACCAATTATTAAAGGGACCTAAATTGGCCAAAAAGCAGGTGTAGCGTAAGACTCTGCTGCTGGTTTCATACCCTTTTTGTAATATTGAGGACTATCTAAAAGTTTTGCAAGAAGTAGACACTAGTAAAACTAACGATTACCCTGGCTATCTAGGAACTAAGGTATCGATTTTCAGTTTTGAGTAGGAAAGACAGCTCCAGAGCTTTTGTGGGATTCTAACTCCTACTGGGTATGATCAAAAGGGATCTGAGGGTTCTGACTGACGTATTGACTCATCGGTGATCCGTCAGGCCAACGTTCAGCAAATGGGTGGCTTAAAGCATTAACATTTGTATGCTACATGTGAGGGAAGATGTAGTTGAAGGCGTTAAAATATATTAGGTGACAGATGTGCAATAGCTTTCCGTGAGCACCTGCCATTACGGCCTTATATCACGGGTGCCAAATGCCCACTCCTCAAGGCATATAGGTTGCAATCTTTGATATAGTTATCCCAGTACTAATATATTAGGTGACATGTGAGACTTATTTGTACATACTTATTTCGCCTTTTTTATGTAAATAAAATAATTTAATTATATTTCCGCAAAGTTTTGGCAATAGCTTATCGTAGTAATGGGCGTTTTCGTGAACTGAATCATTTCGCTGCAAATAAAAATTATTATCTTAAAGTGCTTCAATTAAGTAGATAACGCACAAATTAATGTCAAATCTGAGATACAAACATGGATACTACTAAAAAAATAAGATTATCAGCGAATTTGTATTGCATTTTAAAATATGATGAACAGCTGTCATCCATTTACGAATAGGCCCAATGTGATTTACCAATTGCAAAAAATTTTGGGCAGCAACAAAATGCATGTAGACGTACGTAACCAACAATAATTTAAAAATTGTATTGCATTTTAAATTGAAGTTTGCTTGCGAGATGCAGTTTTGCATTTTCGAACAGTCCCAATGTGTTATATTGATTTCAAAAAAAAAAAAAAAAAAAAAAAAAATACAAAAATTGAGCAGCAGCTTGAGCAGCAACGGGATGCATGTAGAATTGTGTAACCAACAATAAATAAGGGTGGCGTTGGCTGAAGTAGTTAGCACGTTAACTACAAAACCGAAGACACTGGGTTCAATCCAACAGTCATTAAAAAAATAATAACACCACGCACTTTTCTGATGTGCATTAGTGTCCCTTTGTGTCAATCGTTGTAGGAAAGTTCAAGTGATGAAGGCATAGTCACTGGTCACTGAACTATACCGATTTCAGCAGATACTAATAATTATGTAAAATCAGAGCGCCCTCCTTCGTTGTGTAGCAGAATCTCCGGTAAAGTAAAATAACCGATAAAATGGCTACTGGCTAATGGCAGCTTCAAAAAAATTCAGTACGCCTCATTCAACACCAGAGGCGCTGCAACACTGCATTGCTAAAAACGTTCAAAAAGGAGAGTTGTAAAAGAATAAAGCTTTTCTCTATATTTTCCTTCGCCGCCTGTCTTCTCTATCACTATCAATTTCGTAAAGAAGGTAACATCTAGTAATAGTAGTAGGCATTCTGTGCCTGAGTGTTACTTTTCTTTAAAAAAAAAAAAAAAAAATATTTTATTATTTTCGTTTTCATTTCTTAAATATAAATACAATTTTTAAATAAATCGAGCCATAAAAGCTAAAACAAAAGCTTAAACGACATATTTTAGACTTCGTTTTTTAATGAAGCACGTTTTTTTGTTCATGAGGATTCATAATCAACTTAGTCTTTTTTGAGCTCTATAAGATTCGTCGTGGTCATCAAAATAGATATTTATTTGTGAGATGATTTCATCGTTGAAATCAAATCTCTTTTCACCGAGCGCCCATCAGCGAAAAGCTTTCTTATACGCCCCTAATCATTCAAAATTTAAACTACTGCTACAATCTCTAACTCCTTTTCAACTTCCGGACAGTCAACAGCATATTGAATGAAGAGACCTCAACTGGTCGTCCAAAACGTTTAGTATTTTTTGTAGACAGCTAGTAATGGCTGTCAAGTACAAACTAAGAAAATTTGACAGGAGCCAGCTGACAGTTATCCGCTGCCAAGTGTTACTTGTTCCGCTGATTTGACCTTTCAATTAACAAGATATTAAAAAGAAATAGAATGGAAAATGTTTTCCTATTCCGAATAAAGTATCTCACAATGATCCTTAACTTCACTTTCATACTTCACTGTTGCAATTTTTATATTTATGACTTAATACCAGGGTTCGTTTAGATAAAAAAAAAACATATTAAAGGGAACAGAAGAAAACTATAAAACTGCATTGAATTTTAGTACACTTCAATATTGTGTGGTGCTGGTTTTTTTTTATTCACTGGGTATCTGTAAAATTGTGTTTTCTCTTCTGCTTTTGAATAAAAGTCTGCAATTTATATAGAACATACATAAATTCTTATTATCGATTTGAGAAGCAAAATAAAGAAATTATAAATGAAAAAACTTTAAAGGAAATAAATATAAAGTCATGTACTCGTTATTTTATTTTATTTTATTTTTTGGTTTCCTCTCTTTTTGCTTCTGGTAAGGCAATATTTATTTATAAGAGTCAAATATAATATAAGGAACCACCAAACGATGGTTTGAAAATCTGTATTCAACGAATTCTGGTGTAACAGCCATAGTTGTCGTGTGTAAGTTTTTGAATCCTTAAAAGAATTTGTTTGATTTTTTTACTTTTGGGGATTTTACAGTAACTGTAGAACACAAGCCAGCAAATGTTTTACAATCAACAAAATTATAAAACAAAAAAGAAGAAAGTGCTAAAAGAGAATGTTTGAGAAAATCCCCATTAAAAATCAAAGAAAATCTATGGGAAAATATTTTTGGACTTTCCTTATTTCTCACTATTGTATGCCAAATTGATTTAATACACAAACTTTTTACGTTGTTTTTTTCTTATCCTGCTACTGCCAATTTCTTTCTTCTTTTGTTACAGGAGTTTGCTTTTATTGTGCAGTGTGAAGATTTCTTTATCTGCTTTTTTTTTTTTTTTTTTTTTTTTTTGGTTTTTACAGCAGTTCTTTAGGATTCAGCAGCCATTAATGCTGCTACCTTTGTTCCGCGTTACTATTTTAATTCCTTTATTTACACTCAAGACCTTATTTACAAATTTTTCAGGGGCGCAGAAAACTTTAATAATTTCTTAAGTTTCGCTAAAAATGTATGGAGAATAATGTCTCTCAAAGATGTCTTTAGCAACACTACAAAGCAGGAATTTTCAGCTTTGTAGGCCCTGATAGATTATGAAAGCGTCCTATTTAGATTAATCAACTGTGCAATTTGTATTTCAACTGGAAATTGCGGGTGGCGTTAACTGAAGTACTTTGCACGTTGAGTACTAAACCGAAGGTCCTGCGTTCAAGCCTGGCATCCAACAGTCATTATATAACAACACCATGCAATTTTTTTGATGAGCATTAGATTCCCTTTTGTATCAGTTGTTTCAAGAAAGTTCAAGTAATGAAGGCATAGTCACTGGTCACTGAACTATACCAACTTCAGCGGATACTAATGCTAATGTAACATCAGAGCGCCCTCCTCCGTTGTGTAGCAGAATCATTCGCGAATTAAAATAACCAATAAAAAGGCTACTAACCACAGCTTCAAAAAAATTTAATACGCCTCATTTAACACCAGAGGCGCTGCAACACTGCCTTATTAAAAACGTGCAAAAAAGCAGAGTTTTAAATAGATTGAAGCTTTTCTCTGTCTCTGTATCTCTTTCTTCGCCGCCTGTCTTCTCTATCACTAACATTTTCTTAAAAGAAGGTGTCACCTAGTAATAATGGTAGGCATTCATTGTCTGAATTCAATTGTTTATTTTTTTTTACTAAAAATTTTAAAAAAGAAAGTTGTAAGCGATACTGAAATTGCTGTTAGGCCAAAATAAAATTTTTTTGAATTAATATTAAATAAATAAGCTCAATTTTTAAAATTTCATTAAAATAAATAATGTAAAAACATTTTTATGTTTGGTCGTATTCAAAAAAACTTAACAACGCTTTGAAAAGCAATGTTAAGTAAATTTGTGCTCAAAAAAAACTATTATATCAAAATTCTAAAGTAGGCACCTACGTTTGTTAAAGCTACTTTAAGTTCATATTTCCAAAATGTGTGTTTTGTACCTCAAATACTTTTGTTAATATAGCACATATTAATTCATGTTAGATCTGAAAATGAAGCTAGAAGTGCTAGCTCTTATCTTAAATTTATTATTTCTGTCATGTAATGGAAAACATCACCAAATTATCCAACTGATTCGAAATACATAGCAAAATCCATAAAAAAAATATTAAAATAAATACAATTATACAAAAATGTTTTAGTGATGTACATTCAAACAAAACGAATCGAAAAAAGCTGAATATTCAAATACTCATTTCGTTCGAATAAAATAAATTGTGATAATTTTTCTATGTTCATCATATTTTTTTACTTTTTCTTCATAAAATTTTTTATCTGTTTTGCTTCCATGTCAGAAGTTTATATTTTATAAATTAGGTTGCTTAACTTCAAGATAATAAAATGTATTTAATAAAATAAAAAATTAGTTGAATACTCGAATGAAATTGTATTCGATGTTGTACATCATAAGCTGTTGAACATGGTGGTGTTACCAGTATTTATTATTAAATCACAAAATAATTAAAGTTGTCTTTTGAATACAATTTCTTAGCAAAGCAATGTTAGCCTTAAATTGCTTGGTAGCTACTATGAACTTTAAAGCTCAAGTAAAATATTTTTTTGAAGAAAGCTGTTTTTCTCCAATTGTACGGGATTTACACTATGACTTTTTACCGTGACTTTTCTAGAGTTTATTGACAAAAGGGGTACAAAGGTGATCAAAGGGGTAGCAAAATAAAAGAGAATTCAAGAAAAACGCAGGGGAAAAAGTCATCGTGTAAATCCCGTATTTAACCCTCATATTCATAGAAAAAATTAAATGAATTTGAAATCCATTTTAGGAAAATTTTTTATGAATCTTTTGAAATAGAATACATTTGAAATTCATTTTAAATTTTATGAATATGGGGGAAAAAGTTTAATAGAATAAATAAAATACAAGCAATTAATTCAAAATTTAATTTAGTCAGTCATTATATTTCATAATAATTAATACAAATAAAAAAAAGCAAAAGTCCGATCAGAGAGGAGATGTGTAAGCATCTAGTAATGCAAATTTTTTTTAAGTTGGAAGTAATTATGCATTTAGTATCTTTTTTTAACTTAATTAATTAAAAGTATCAAAACTTTCAATATTGTAAATGTATATGAATTTGTTGGTTTTTGTTTGTTTTATTAAACTTATTTGGTTAGTAAATGGGCACACTGCAGTATATGTATATGTACTGCATTCAAAATTGCAGTAAGCAGTAAATTTACTGATTACTAAAAAAATTCAGTAAATTTTTACTGCTAATGAAATTTAATTTGCATTACCAGTAAAATCGTAGGGCCGTAATCATAAGAAAATTGTAGCAAGTGGCAAAGTTTTTTCATTCAAATTTTGAAACTTTTGTACGAAAAACATTTAGCCACTTGGTAGAATTTCATTATGAATACGGGCATTACTGATTACTGAAAATTCAATGCACCTCATCATATAACAAATCATTTAGGCAATTTATAAAAATTGTAGAAAAAAATTTTAGTAATCAGTAAAAATTTACTTGTTAAACATTTTTTATTGTTTTTACTGAAACTTTAGTGGTACTGCAGTGCTCATCTATGGTAAATGCCTTTACTTTTACTTTTTAATTTTTAATTCCTGTTGTTCATCATTTAGTTGTTGCTGTTCTTGTTGTTGTGTACGCATTGCAATTAAAATAAATTCAGTAAAGTGCGACTTTGACTCGCGCATATTCGGTTTTGATCATTTTTTTTGATTTAGCTTTCTTCCTTTTTTAAGTTTTTTCAGTTTAAACGATTTTTTTCAGTTTTATCGCTTTTTTCTCGTTTTGGAGTTTTTTTTTCTCTTTTTGGGTTTTTTAATTTTCGCAATTTTTTCATTTTGGCGATTTTTTCATATTGGCGATTTTGTTGTTTAACGATTTTTTTCATTTTGGCGATTTTTCCGGTTTTTCGCGATTTATTTTAGTCCTAGAGATTTTTTTTAATTTGGTGCTTGTTTCGTTTTGGCGATTTTTTTTGTTTTTTGCAATTTTTTTATATTTGGCGATTTTAAATTTTATTGATTTTTTAGTTTTACCGTTTTTGAAAATTTCAAGAGTTTTGCTCTTACGGTTTCCAAGATACATCAAGTTGTCAAAATTACAAAGTCAAAATTGCATTAACTGATGGAACACCCATTGATTTAAATTTTTTAAATTTAGTGTTAATTGTTGTAGTCTGTATAAAAACACACTAACTTTTAAAATTTCAAGTGTATATATGTACATACAATTGTATGTATATTACATGGGATTTTAAAATTTTTCGTTGCTCGTTTTGGAACACCCTTTAATTTTTAACTCTCATGTATTTGTTGCTGTAGTGGCCAAATGCCTACACATTGTGTCCAAATTTCAAGTCCGTAGCTCTTACGGTTCATTTTCACATATACAGAAAAATAACCGGCGGCGGCGCACCGTCGGCTTCGAGCCGGTCGACTTGTTTCTCTGCTTGGTATTGCTGCTTTCAAACACTAATACACTCATACATAGCTCACACCGATTGACAATGCTGTGAAATAAAAGCAAAGAAATCTCAGCAAAGAAATCAAAGTCAAAAAATGTTTACCCCTAGCGTATAGATGTTTACACATCAAAAAGTTAAAAGTAAATAACTAAATCTAATGCAATATGAAACTTATTTCTTGCTTTCTAGATGATGAAAACTCCCACGTACATGCCGTTCTAACGAATGATAATCTGCTGGATGGCACAATAGAAACACCTACAGAAAATTTCTACATCGAGCCATCTCATAGATATTCTCAACAATTAAATGAGACTGGCATTCACAGTATCATTTATAAATTAAGTGACGTTGACATGATGCGTAAACCAGCAGCAGAGGCGCCCACCAAATCATCGGCAGCCGAACACTGTGCCAGTGAACGTCTGCGTCGCAGCATGTTGCTGGATGAACTAAAAAGAAGAAAGACCAACAGCAAAGAGTTTCGAGGGTACAAAGATGAGCCCTTAACACAGCAAGAAGTTAAATTATATAACAAGCGTTCGAAAAGGTGGCTGCCAGAGGAGGTGAGTGATGCTTAAACTATGTGATTTGATTTTGTATTTCGTAGACAAACCATAATATTTCGGCAATTTGAGATGCTTTAAATTTATCTAAATTTAAACGATGAACTCGTGCACTTGTTTAAAAAATTGTGGTTGTAACAATATATGGTGAGCAGGTTTATTTTATGTTATTACTTTCAATCATTGGAAAATGAGAGCAATTAGTGTAGATGAATCAATACTTTATAGGAGCTCGATAAAAATACTCAAATACTTAACGCCTTTTAAGATTAGAGTCTTGAAATAAATTCATAGGAAAAAATTTACAACCATATGTACAGGGTGGGCCAAAAGAAACCAAGGGGTGTAACAGTTTAATAACTTTTTTGTTTATTAACTTTCTTTTATTTTTTCTTTCAGATTATATAATATACAAAATGGAAATTTTTTTACACTAAGTATGAAAAATGATGTCTCTTAAATGACCACCGTTTTCAGCTTCGCACTGATGGGCTCTTTTTAGAGCATTTTCCATAACATCTTTCAAAACGTGTGGCTGTAGCGTTCGAATTTCTGCAACAATGTTTTCCTTGAGTTCAAGGATTGTCTCTGGCTTGTTCACATACACTCGCTCCTTCAAAAAACCCCAAAGAAAATAGTCGGGTGCTGTCAAATCTGGCGATCGCGCTGGCCAAATAATTTCCGAATTTCGAGAAATTATTCGCTCTCCAAAAATTTGACTTAAAAGTGCCATTGTGTCTCGTTCAGTATGGGCAGTGGCTCCGTCCTGCTGAAACCACATACCAGGTCTGTTTTCAAGAGCAGGACGTAAAAAATTTTCTATCATAAACCGATACCGCTCTCCATTTACGGTTACAGCACTTCCATCTTCATTCTCGAAGATGTAGGGCCCAATGACATTTTCAGATGTGATCCCACACCATACTGTACACCTGATGGGGTGCAATTGGCGTTGATGAATGGCTCTTGGATTTTGAGAACCCCAGAACCTACAGTTCTGCTTATTAACAAAACCATTCAAATGAAAATGAGCTTCATCACTCATAATCAAATTTTCAATAAAGTTGATTTCATTTCTGGCCAACTCTTGAAATTTAACTGCAAAATTTAGACGTTGCCGATGATCTGCGGGTTTTAATTCTTGGACCAATTGCACCTTATATGGGTATAACTGTAAATCTTTTTTTAAAATGCGCCGTAGTGACGTACGAGACATTTCTAGCTGAGCAGAACGCTTTCTGCCAGATGTTTCTGGTGCTTCGTTAACACTTTGCTGTACTCGTTCAATATTTTCCGCAGTGCGACTTAAACGTGGTCTACCGGTTTGAGGCAAATCTCTTACGCTGCCATGTTGGTGATGACGATTAACTAAGCAACGAATCATCGCTTCAGAGGGCGAAATTCTGACGTTAAAATGTCGACGATATGCTCTTTGCGTTAAAATAATTGATCTCTGGTTTAAATAATAAAATTCTATTGTTCTGGTTCTCTGTTCAGTTGTGAACCTCTCCATTATAAATTCTCCAAGTGTTGTCTATATAATCTGAAAAAAAAAATAAAAAAAATTAATAAACAAAAAAGTTATTAAACTTTTACACCTCTCGGTTTCTTTTGGCCCACCCTGTATAAGCAAAAACTGGCACGAAGTTAGCATAAGTGGCAAAATTAAACATGATCTTAAAGAGTTTTGCCATAAAACTTCATATTAAAAATCACGCTAGGACTTAGTAGTGGGCTAAAACTACGTACTGCGACTATTTTTAATGTCAAATTGTATAGAGGAACTCGTTAACACACAATCCAATTTCGTCGCTTATGCTAACTACATACATGCCAATTTTTGCTTATACATAAGGCTGTTAGAAATTATATTTCTTTGCTAATATTGTCACGGTTCACACTATGAATTTTTTTCAGAAATTATGAGTTTGTAGATGAGAAGGCGAATAGTACACACTTCCCACCCAAAAGAATTTAAAATTACAAAATATAACTCAAAAAGTGAAGGGTCTATTTGATTAAAAAGTGATCAAGGTGTGTCTAATAGTATTTTCACACTGAAAGTTAAAACTTGGTTTTAACGTAAAAACCATAAACAGCTGATTTTGCATTCACACTGCATGTTTTGTTAAATTCAGACTGTCTAATAACTTTGCGCAAAAATAAAATAGATCTCCTGCAGAAATACGTGTATTTTTTGTTGTATTTTTTCTACTTTTTATAACACTTATTTGACAAACTGTACAACAACTGTTTTTGTTTGTATGAAAAACTCTGAAATTTTACAATGCGTTGTAAAATGGAAGTTATTTTATATTTTGTAAATAAATATTTTAAAATTATGGAACTATGTAGTAATACAAAGTCAAGAACTGCTTGGAAATCAAGTTAGAGTATATTGAAAATGCACGAATACATCACAAAATAACACTTTTTTATCGGCGGCTCGATTTCAGTCATATTGTCTATTTTCACTTCCCAGAGGTCAATGAAAATATTTTCGTTATTTTCCTTCAAAAAAAACTCTGTTTCATAAGTTTTTGATTATTGTTGCTGCTGCATCCAATTTTAAGTTGAAAATCTTTCAAGCGACATCTGTTTCTATTCACTGGCATAAGCATTATCAGCTGCTTCCAGTCATTTTAACTTGACAGCACTGAATTTATCACAACGAAAACAAGGTTGCATTTCATAAAACCAACTTAAAACTAATTCAGAAATGGTTTTAAGTTGGTTTTAACAACAACAATTTGTATGGTAAAATCAGGTTTTAACAGTTGGTTTTAACGTTAAAACCAAATTTTATTAAAATCATGTCAGTGTGAAAACACTATAAGGCAGCTTTGCAGTGCGTCTGGTGTTAAATGATGCGTATTAAACTTATTTTTGAAGCTGTTCTTAGTAGCTATTTTATTTGTTACTTAACTTCGCCGATGATTCTGCTAGTTCAGTGACCAGTGACTATGCCTTCATCACTTGAACTTTCCTACAACAACTGACACAAAGGAGCACTAATGCACATTAGAAAAATGCGTGGTGTTAATATTTAATGACTGTTGGATACAGGGATCGAACCCAGAATTTTCGGGTTTGTAGTCAACGTGCTAACTACTTCAGAAGAGCAGTTATGACCAAATTCGCGAATATTATTGCCAGCTAGACCCTGCAAAAGACCACTTACAAGAACTTTTAAGTAAACGCTAAACAACACTGTTGGCAAGACATTTGTTTCAGTTATTGCAGGTATAGTAGTGAAGAAGAAAATACTTCGTGACGGAAAAATTTTTGATGCCTGCTTCTTCATATGCATGGGAGCGTATACAAACGTCATGCAAGTGTCTATGATGTTTTATTTTTCTGTACACATACAAACTCAAACATGCATTGACATTAGTTGTGTGTGCCTGCCTCAAAAAACCACCCTTAAACACGTAATAGCTTACCATCTACATCTTACACACACACACACACACACACACACACACACACACACACACACACACTCAAACGCACAATATGAAAAATCAAGCATACACGCACAAACACTGCCCCCCTTATGCAAAAAAATATTTTACTTTAGCTTTAAAGTTCATAGTAGTTGATAAGCACTTTAAGGCTAACATAGCTTTATTAAAAAATCATATGCAAAAGACAACTTTAAATATTTTGTAATTAAATAATAAATATGTACTGGTAACACCACCGTGTTCAACAACCACTTCACAGCTTATGATGTACAAAATTGTATACAATTTCATTAGGGTATTCAAATATTTTTTTTTTATTTTATTAAATAAATTTTTATTATCTTGAAGTAAAGCAATCTAATTTAAAAAATATGAGCTTCTGACTTAATAGGAAAACAGATAAACACAACCATGAAGTAAACGTAAAAAAATGTGAAAAATTATCACAATTTGTTTTATTCGAATGAAACGAGTATTTGAATATTCAGCTTTTTTCGATTTGTTTTGATTGTATGTACATCATTAAAACATTTTTGTATAATTATATTTATTTTAATATTTTTTTATGGATTTTGCTATGTATTTCGAAGCAGTTGGATAATTTGGTGATGTTTCCCATTACATGACAGAAATAATAAATTTAAGATAAGAGCAGGCACTTCTAGCTTCATTTTCAGATGTAACATGAATCAGTATGTGCTATATTAGTAAAAATATTTGAGGTACAAAACACACATTTTGGAAATATCAATTTAAAGTAGTCTTAACAAACGTGGGTGCCTACTTTAGAATTTTTATACAATAATTTTTTTAGAATAAAACTTTACTTAACATTGCTTGGAAAAGCTTTATTAAGTTTTTTTGCATAAGACCCTACTTCTTTTGATTGTTTGTTACAAACAAGTAGTCTTCGTGACATCGCTTATAAACACACATGTACGCGAACATCAATACATCTATCGTGCTGCGCTTATTAAACGACAGCATTTGTTATTGGTTTAGTATAATACATGCTGCAACAATACATTTAAAAAACAAGACGGATTTACATTTCAAGACTGTTTACGCAGGCCTCTAGTATCGACCTACTTTTTTAAGTTAAACATCGCGTCACTTTCAGAGGTCAAGCTGTGTGTACCGGTGAAGTGAAAGCATGCGAAGTATAATATTAATCTTTAATAGGCATGGCGCCCCACCCACTTTTCTTAGCACAGAATTATGTCATTCTAAAAGCTGAAAATATTTACCAAGATTTACAGCAATCGGATAAGCAGAAGTGCATATTACTTATCAATAGTCTTTGCGGTCGCTTGAGAGCTTTTTTCCAACCGTCTGGAAGTCAATGAGTTGTCAAGTAACAAATATATAAAAATACAGTCGAACTGATAACCTTCTCCTTTTTGGAAGTCCATTAAAAAAAATGTTAATGTGCAAACGGTAACGAAGGTTTAAAAAAGAATTAAAAAAATTTAGAAAGAAAAATTTCATAGTGTGAACCATGAAATTTTCGGCAAAGAAACATTGCAGGAATGTATAAATTGATAATATTCTTCGGACCTACATACATATGTATAAACATACATTTTTTTAATTATTTGGAAAACAACAAAGAAATTTTTTCTTTAAACTCACATCCAAATGCATAAGCATGAGCCATACAGTAAAGTAAATGCATTTAAAAATGACTCACTATCCCTTCTCTAATATATTCATATCCTAAACTCCCACTTCTCTATTGAAAAATTTTTTTCTGCTTTCCTTACTTTTTTTCTGTTTCCATTTCAGCTTTTATTTTGATTGACAGTTAATTTAGAAAAATTTGCATAATAAAGTCAAATATTTTTCACTCTTTTTTTTCTTGCATGCGGGAGCGAATATTTAATGCTGGAGCCAAAAGAATCTTTGATTTCCATGCACATTCTCACATTAACATTTATTGAAGTCGTTTACATGATTTGAATATTCAAAGAAATCAATAGAATCAAATTTTTAAATTGAATTTGAAGAAAACGTTTTCCGCAATTGTTAGAAGAAAAAAAAACACATTAAAATGCCAATTGGCTGTAGTAAAATTTTTAAGGGAAATTTTATGCTGAATTTATCTAATAAAAAAATGCATTTTTATCATTAAGTTAAACGTCATAAAAATGTTATTTAATGTTCTACTAAAGAAGATAGAAATTTCTCAATCAATTGCTCTATTTCCCTAAAATAGATACGGCTATCAGGAAATAATTTTAACTACACTAGTAATAAGTTGTTATTTTTTATTGGCATTTCTTTTAAGTTTACTTTTGTTTTCTACTTACTGACAGATTTGTCCCCCCAGGGGAGTCTATTTTGACTACGGGTGTGGCAACCCCGGGGCCCCAGTTGGGGTGATGTGGCTTTTTCTATTGACGTACCTTTGGTACATTACCCATAGAACTTATGTGTTACTACCCGATCTCTGGCAACAGAGCAAAGGATGTGCACATATTTATAAAAAAAAGGAAGACAGGTCCTGTTGATGTCAGTTAGGTGCAGCGTCACCTAGAACTGCCCCTGAGTTCAAAAGACGATAGAGGTGAAGCCCTTGTGGTGGAACTTCGAGGTCTAACCAAAAGCTACTTCTGGTGCCACGGGTGCCGGTTGCCCGACAGTCGAGCTGCTTGGAGTTGAGTGTATTGCGGTCGTCAGAGTATTGTGCTGAAGTAAGTCGACTTCGTCCCACCCTACGGGGTTAAAGGGATGATGCTGACTGTAATAGGCACTAATATCTGGCGGCAAGCTTGCAATCTTCTCGGAAGGGTGGCCGTACTGTGCCGGCAATGGTTGAGGAATTCTCTTGGGGACCTCGATATAGGTGCATACACAACACCTTAGCGTGGAAGCCGAAGAATTATCGTGACGGCTGTGGTTGCTACCAAAAACGCTAGGAGAATAGTCTTGGCTTCCCAGCGTTAAATCAATGTTAGTGGTTGGTCTGACGCGGTCAGCCAGACACTATTCTAGGTGCTGTTGCCATTCAACAGAAGCTGCTATGGGCACGGACATAGCAGCAGAGTTTAGATAGCTCAAATTACCTCAGCAAGGTAATTGAATATAATACAGGGATAACTATATTCAAAGATTGCAACCTATGTGCCTTATGGAGTGGGCCATAGGTTCATTCTAAAAGGGTGCATGGGGGCGTTGGTCTGGCGTCTAACCCACACTCAGTACTTTGGCATATGTGAGATTAGGCCGTAATGGCAAGTACTCACGTAAAGCAATTGCACATCTGACAGATTTGTAAGACTCGCATCATGTGGAAATGAAAAGTTGAGAAAAGTAAAAGTTGAAAAATTGGGTCACCTCATACTGTTGTAGTTCAAAGTTTAAATGTCCGCCAGTTATTTAGATTGTCATTTATAGGTATGCCAAGAGAGCTGTAGGTTTAAATTACATTTTACTCTTGTTTACTAAAGAGCTCGACAAGGGCAGGATGTGCCAATGAATAAAAATAATTAATGCATTAAACACATTCACCACAGCAAGCTACCGACTACCAAATTTCAAGGATAGAATACACATGTTTATATGAGAATGATTCTTTTGAAGACAGCAAGGCAACAGGGCGACAGGTTGTTTTCTATGCTGATTTTGTCGTTGTAGTCCAATTAAACTAATTTCTATTTATTTGGCTACAATGAGAAAATTCAGTGTTGCCAGTATAATACAAACTGTTGAATTAATGATTTTGTGCAATTATTTCATATCATTTAACAGAAACAATATCCAAATATTGATGTAAAGGATAAATTGATTCATTTTTGTACTTTTACGTGAAATAAGAACATTTTAAAGGAGTGATTAATTTTTATAAATGCAAAATATTTAAAAGTGGCAATTCTGAATTATGTATATGCACTTGAATATCAGCTGCAGATGGTACTGCTGCAGTCTCCAAAATAATTAATAAGCCGGCTACGAGGCGACAAATGTTGCTAGCGGCATTTGAAGTCGTTTGTTCGTGTAGCCTGCTGTGGTGAATGTGTTTAATGCATAACTCTTAAAGGATGACAAAGAATAAATTAAAAGTAAAAAGCAACGCATATTCACACAAGGTAGAATCTAATCGCTTTGAAAATTTTATACTTGCAGAAATAGTCACTTGGGATGTTGAGACCATTGATAAATAAATATAAATTTTAAATTCATACTCATGATAATAGTTATCTGGGCTAATGGGTCCACTTGATATAAATTGGCCTTGGCAAAAAAAATTTTTTCTATATTTGTGATTTGAACGGGCTAAAGTTCGTATCGCTTTTTAAGCCAAATTACATGTGATAATTATTAATGAACAAATGACACCAAAGTCTGTTGTAAATATTCTGACTAACAACACATAGTTGAACGGAACAGCCAGCCGTTTTCGAAGGCCACTAAACCTACATCATCAGCGTTCTTTTGTGTTTGGTCCACTGTGTGTGGTGTCAGTTTTCCATTAATTTTGGTGTCATTTGTTCATTAATAATTACCACATGTAATTTGGCTTAAAAAGCGATACGAACTTTAGCCCGTTCAAATCACAAATATAGAAATATATATATATATTTTTTTAAAAATTTACGCCTGTAAAAAATCAATAGCACGTGTTAACTAACACCTTTAGCTGGTGTTCTTTAGCATTTTCTGTAAATTTTTTAACGGAAATCCCGCTAAACTTGTTGTTGCCGTCCAAAAACCGTGCGAATATAAAATGCTAGCTTCCTTGTAAACGAAAGCTGCCATCCAAGCAACTTATTTTAGTATAAAAAATATATAAAAGTTCAAGTTTTTTGCTGTTCCTTCCCATTAATTTGCAGTAAAAAAGAAGCAGTTCATTATATGCCAACTTCCTTTAAAAAACTTTTATTGGATAATTAACATATTTTTAACCTGAAACCGATACTTATAAAATAAAAGTTATTAAGAATAAAAAATCCAATTAAAAATAAAAATAAATAATAAGAATACCAAAAAGGATAAAAGTGCACATTTTACACAGATTTATGAGCGACTAAAATATATTTATGATTTTAAATACGGCATTATTTAAATTTTTCTTAGTCGCCTATTATTTAGTTTCCTGTGCTTAAAAAACAAAAAGAAAAAATACACTAGTAAATAAATAGAAATTTCACTAGAAAAAAAGTACACAGTGGTATAGAAGAAAAAAAAATAAAATCAAGCATTTTTTAGATGCACCGACTGTGATGTGATTTCGCTCTAGAGAGAGAACAGTAGAGCTGAAGTCCTAAAGCTGGACCGTTCTTATTTGTTTAGAGCGGTTGCCTACACAAATATGGCTGTAACGGGTGCGACTTTACAAATCTTCAGTTCTTATAGATTTAATAATTTTAGGATATATGCTGTAGAACACACAAAACAACCTTGGTGTAGTAAATTATTCAAAGTCTTTTTGATTGTACTGCCTAGAAATATTGTTTTTTCGAAAATATGACGGGTGTTTCCTAGTATGAAATCTCGAAGAAAAGTTCCATGTCACCAGGCGGAATTATTGAGATTCTGAAAGAACGTCTTATGTTCCCCTTTAGTGACTGTCTTTTTTTAAGAACGGTGTGACTTAAAACTAAAAGGTGGGCAAATTGAGATTAGGAAGTAAATTGGCAAAAAAAAAAAATACACTTTTCTTTGACAGATTGAGTTTTCTTGATACCAATGTAAAGCAAAAATATGGGAATAAATAATGAAATATGATGTCGGGCAAATTACCGGGTCAACCAGAGCCTATATAAAGGCACAAATTTGTATGCAATAAAACTTTCTAATGGGGTTTTCTTTTCTGGAAAAAGTGTAAGATTTTTTAGCTTTTTATTCAAAAAAATACAATTTAGCGTTCGTTTAAAGAAAAAATTTAATTTCGCAAGGGATGATACAATAATTTCTAATAAAATGTAGAAAATCATTTTATTGCGAATTTTCATTGAAAAGTGTAATAAGTGTAACATTTTTTTACAGAAAAGAAAATGCCATAAGTTGTTACAAAAATTAAAAAAAAAATTTGCTTATATACACTCATGGTGCCGTCAAATTTAAGACTGAAGCTTTACTACATTTTCTACAGAACAATCTGCAATTTCATGGCAGCCAAATGCTCCATTTAGAAACTAAGAATTTATTTTAAATTTATATATCCCACTGTGCATGCATTATTCTCTGCATCATTGTTAAATTCTCACCACAAATATACCAAAAAGTTGTGTTTGCAGCTTTAAGCTTTTAAATAAAATATGAGACACTCGTACCAACTATGTTGTCGTTAAAGTTAATTAATATTAAACCAAAATCCACTACGCATGAAACTTCTTAAATACAAAATATACTCCCGGCAACAATTTTGTATACCACACTATGTGGCAAGCATACAAAATAAACTCTTTTAAAAAGTAAAAATGATAATAAACTAAAGCAAATAAATATCAACCTCTTGAACAAAATTTAAACTTAAATGCAGCTGCAGATGCACAAAAAGCGAGCGATGCGGTGCTCGAATTGTATGAACAAGCAACTGAGTTCATGCATTCTGTTGCATACGAGTACATAGAAAACTGTGGAAGGGTAATTTTTCTTTTGGTCAAATAAATCCAATTAAAATGTCATTTATGTCTTTGTTGCGAGCACTTACGCCATCCAAGCCTTCTCGACCATACAGACCGGCAGGCACTTCAAATAAAAGCAAAAAATAAAACAGAAATTGAAACTGAAACATAAGCTAGAAAACAGCGCAACGATAAATGGCACAAAAAGTAAAATTTTACTGCAAAGAAAGTTCTTTTTTAACTTAAGCAATGTTGAGAAAATAAAAAAATGATTCACATTTCATTCAATATGCTGAGTTTTGCAATGCATTCACCTCCATTATTAACTATCATCATGAAATTTTCTTGTTTGTTTTAGTGAATTTATTTAATATCTTTTATTTTTTTTTCTACTTAATTCTTTTCCAGCTGGCTTCATCTGGTGATGGCCATAAAAAAGATCCTCCGCTGCCGTTGGACTTAGATGTTCCCTACAACAATGATTTTAGTATTTTTCATAATGCGGATAATCCGCATCAACGAAATGATGATAAAACGTTTAGTCCTTTAGAAAAAACCACCTCAACTGAAAATACGAGTAATTTTAATAATAAAAATATTAATAATAATAATTATAACAATAATAGGGAAGAAGAACTGCGTAAAACGCAACAACAGCAGCAAAAAGAGCTACAACAAGCATCTGTGATAACGTGGCGTAATGCTGGCCAGCAGCAAAAAAAATTTAATGTAGTTGCAACAGCAACAACAACAACAAAGACAACAACTGCACAGACACCACCAGCATCTGTGTTGCCCACAAATTCCGCCTCATCATCGGTTACCAAGTACAACCGCAATCGTAACATCATTGTAAGTAATTATAATCCGAATAATAGCAATCAAAATAACAACAACAACAACAACAACAACAATTACAATGGAGAAAACATAAATAATTCCTACAACAACAATATTAGAAAGACATACACAAAACATAAAAATATAATCGTCAGTACTTTCAACAACAATCAAAATTCCAACATCCACAACAGCAATAATAACAACAGCAGCAGCAGATCGGCTTCTAACTACGATCGTGTTGACGACTTCAGCGATGCCAGCAATTTCTTCAACAACAATTGGACCACCATCTTCATGGGCAACGATCGACCCATCCACAAGACCCATGTGGAAATTATCACCAAAAACGGTGCCACGAAAAAACCCAACATTATTGTCAACAACTACAATCCCGAAATAATGATGGCCCCCAATCCCCACAATCCTAATTTCAATACCATGCTCATGACCAATCTACTGAGCAACAGAGGCAGTGGGGATTTTGGGTCAACAGATCCAATGAATGCGGGCAAATCTCTGTATGATCGCAAGATCACTTGTATGTTGTATTTGCAAGCAGATCATACGTTTTTTCAGAAAATGGGCTCCGATGAGGCAAGCATAGAGGCGATAACAAGACACGTCCAGAGGGCCAATGCGATTTACAAGAACACAGGTAAATTGGAGAATGCTTGTGGGCCTGGTAACAGATTTTTTTTTTTTTTACTTTCAAAAAGTAATATGAGAACCGCAAAATGTTAGATGTTTTAAAAGAGATAGAGAGAGAGAGAGAGAGAGAGCAACACACAGCCAGGGTGACCGATGAAATTTTTAAAAAGTGGAACCAAATAGGGGATTTAAAAAAAATAGGCAACTACATTAAACTTTTTATTTTTAATGTATTTTTATATAATTCACTCTAAAAAAGAGGGACAAAAAGTGGAAAGGCAGCAAAAAAAGCAATTTGCCACTTTAGTCGGTCAAACGGTTATGCTGCACACAGCTACCTTTCAAAGCTCTCAAAAAGTTCTGAAAAAATACAAATAACCAATTAAAAATTTAATTATTTCAATTTAAGTTTTAAGCAAAAGTGTATTTGACTAAATTAAATATGTAATTACTTTTTTAATCAGTTGAATTTTAAACAAAATTTTAATTAACTCAATTAGATTTTTATTTAATTATTTTTATTTTTTTCAATTAAAGGTGTTAAGGAGATTTTTTAATAAAAATGGAAAACGGTTTACTTTTTTGGCCATCCCTTGAAATTAGACCTCAGCTAAATCCTTAATGGGGCAATTGGACTTTTGGAGTTATTAAAATTGTTTTTTATTGTTTCCGTGACGTTAACTTTTCAATTAATCGTTTCAAATCAAATCATTGGCAGACAATGTTGCTTTTTCAATTAAAGAATTTATAAGAAGCTTTTCTTGCAGAGGAGAAAAATTTTTTGTTTCGAAAATTATTGAAATCTGAAAAAAAAGTAGAATCAGTTTATTATCTTACTAGATCTAACTGAGGTCGGTATGTTTGTATTGCAGCCAATTTCAGTCCAATGGGATACGCTGTTCCTTAATTTTGTATTCCACTCTCTCTTTCTCTCTCTCTTTGTCAATAAAAAATAAAAAGTTGCTGCAATAAAAATTGCAAGCAGAAATAAAATAAAAGGTGTTTTTTATTGAGGTATAGAACTTTAAGTTGGCATCACTTTTTTAACTGGCGGCCATTTTGTCAGCTGTCAAGTGATTAATATTTAGTTTTGTTTGACAAAAGAACAACGCTTGCAAATCGTGCAAATTTATTTCGAAAATAATGGTTCAGTTCGCGAAGTTTACCGCAAGCTCCGTCCATTTTATGGTCGACATAATCGTCCATCAGAGCAATTAATTCGGTTAACCATGGATCGTTTTCGCACTACGTTTACTCTATGTGATAATACGCATCCGCAGAGACGTCGAACAGTGCGCACCGAAGAAAAAATTGCCGCTGTAGAGCAAAGTGTTGAAGAGGACCCGAATGAATCGATTCGCCACCGTGCACAGCAATTGGAGCCGACTAACCGACTATTTTGTTACCGAATTGGATGGCATGAATGTGGATGAGTTGTGGTTCCGACAAGACGGCGCTACATGCCACACAGCGCACGTCACAATCGATTTATTGAAGGAAACATTCGATGAGCGCATAATTTCGCGGAATGGACCTGTCAATTGGCCACCAAGATCGTGTGATTTGACACCATTGGATTATTTTCTTTGGGAATATGTGAAGTCGCTTGTCTACGCCAACAAACCAGAAACGTTAGGGGACTTGGAAGCCAACATTCGAGGCGTTATTGCCAACATACGGCCCCATATGCTCGAAAAATTGGTTGAAAATTGGACCTGTAGAATTGGCTTTATTCGAGCCAGCCGCGGCGGCCACATGCCCGAAATCATATTTAAACATTAATGGCATAAAATTATCCTTCTAATAAAGCCAAATTGATTGACATTAAAATGATTTTCTTGTGTTTTATTTCAATTCAAAGTTCTATACCTCTTAAAAAAACACCCCTTATAAAAATGTAATAGTGCATTTATTTTATAAATTTATTTATAAAATATGTTGAAAATAAATAAATATAACAAGTAAAGGCCTCATTAGTTTTTACTTTTCGTTGCCGTACTGTGCCATTCTTTTTTGTATCAAATATTTTGCAATTACTTTTTCTGTGAAAATAATCAGCTGGCAACTTATATACTTGTATACAAAATATCAGAACACACCAATACACACACATTTTGGCTGTCACTTAACGTTGAATTCTATTTGATACAGATTTGTCGTCAACAGAACAGAACGAAAAAAGAAAACAAACCACATATACAGACTTTCAATTGAACAGAAACAAAACAGCTGATTCAGAATAGAACAGCACGTACAAACTAATTCTGCCTTAAAGGCTCAGTTAGCCGACTGTAATGTAATGTAACTGTAACCTAGAAAACAGCTGATTGATATTTTTATATGAAAAGTAGGTTACGCTACATTACATCTCTATAAACATTTTCATTACTTTTCACATAACAAAATCGATCAGATGTTTCTTACTGTTGCAGTTACTTTACATTACAGTCGGCTAACTGAGCCTTAACTCTTGCCGGATTAACATTTATTTTGATTTTTTTTTTTTTAAGAAATAAACTTTTATTTATTTCTCATTGCTTCTTACTCTTTTTCTCTTCACAGATTTTAACAATGATGGCAAACCCGACAATATTACATTCATGATTAAACGCATCAAAGTCCACAACATGAATGCAGTTAAAGATCCTGCGTATCGTTTTCCTGGAAATTATGGTGTTGAAAAATTTCTAGAATTATTTTCAGGTAAGTTTTATTGAAACGATTTGTAAGAAAAAAGATAAAAAAATAAACGCTTCATAACAGCTTAATAAGCAAAAATCGAAAAAAAGACTATTCATAAATGCTTAACAGCCTATTAAACGTTTAATAAACGTTTCGTAACTTAGAGATTTTTAATGTAGCCTACATGCTACTTTAAGCTTTTGATAAACAAAAGTGGGTATTTGCCTACTTGTTGTACTCAGCCGAATATAAATGTGTTTAAATACAACCTTTTACAACACTTAAATTTTTTTAGTTTTATTTATTAAATAAAAAGTAAAAAAATAAATAAATTTTAAGTTATATCTTAATAACATTATGGGTAATGATGTACTCTTTTTCGACTCGAACAGACTACCTAGAATAATCGATTATTCGTTGTATGTGTCACTAAACTTAAATCACTGATATTAATCAGTTATGAATACAAATTTTTATCAGAGTTTAATAAAGCAAAACTTGTTTCATAAGTAATGTACAGATTAAATCTGAAATAAAGTATTTTTATGAATAAGACCGTTAGCTTTTTAGCTTATGCTCTAAGAAAATTTTTGAAGAAAAAATTTTACCAAATACAAAATGTTTGGTGTATTGTGTGTGGTGTCAGTTGATGGATTTTTTAAGACTGGATAAAATTTTGCAGTACAAATGTAATACGTGAATTATTTTGCTTCATCTTATAATTATCACTGTTTGTTGAAAATTTTTTTATGCAATGAAATCTTAAAATTTCCATCAGTAATTTACATTTTCCCTTTTCATTGTTATTTCTTCTTGTTTCACTGTTCAATTTGATTGCCTTATTTAACTTATCAGAAAATACCGACAACTCTTTCAATTTGCTATTTGAGTTTTATAAAATTATTTAAATTATTTATCACGTAAATCTGTTTACAAACAGCAACTTAAAAATAAATTAAAAATATTTTACTGAGGGAAAATATACTTAGCTTGTTTTCATATTCCTTTCCTAATTTAATAAGAGAATAAAAGTATTTTAATTTATTTCAATATTCGAACACAGAGAGTTATGCTAGGAACACAACTGGGACGAGCCACAAATTTCGTCCATGTCGAGGAATTCGTCGATAACAATTCGCTGCGTAAATTTGTCGTGTGAAGCACAATAACGAAGTTTTTACTCAGTGAATTCAGCTCTTATAATTGATAAAGTTGGTTATTGCAGTGATGCAAAATGTGGCACAATTGGGCCATTTGTGGCACTTTGGGATATTTGATGGCCTTTTGGTACTCGCTAGGCTGTTTTGGCCCTTTCAGTTCAAAACTCAACTTCAAACCTTTGAATAAAATTTTAATTTTATTTTGTTTTCTGCTTTTTAAAAACTACTTTTATTTTTGGAGATTTTTATTTAAACTGGTTTCCGCCAGATCATGTTTGGAGTGGGGAAGCCAATATTATTGTACCATTTGCTATTAAACTTTTTCAAAAGGAATAAGTAAATAATGAACATAGAGGAGTAACGCAAGTTTCAGAATTTAAAAAACTCAAGGATTTAAGTAGCAGTAACTTTTGCAAAAGGGTTTCTACCATTAAAAATCGTTTAGGTAAACCTTTGCAGGAAAATTTGTACAGAATTATTTAAGGAATTCTTTCTATTCCACATTCCTCAGCATGTGTGGAAATAATTTTTTCTTTCGACTTGAAATTCATATGGAAATCAACAATAACATATGAAAATCGCTTTTGCTTTCCATATAAATTTTCAGTCGAGAGTTTTCTTTCGATATGGTGAAACAGGCCATAATAAAAGAAATCGTCTTCATGTATTTAATACAATTGAAAGATTTAATGAAATCTAATTCTAATAATTGTTATGGTGAAGGTATTATAAAACTTAACACAAGAAAATGTTGTAAACAGCAGTAAATTGAGGAACTATTGGACTAAGAATTTAGAGGTTATGTATAATAAAATTGGAATTACATATAAACTGTTTTTTAACTAAAAAAAAATAAAAAATTTTAAGCAACATAGATACATACATATAATTTAATTTAATTTTTTCGCTAATTTCTGGATTTGCTCTAAACAAAATAAATCACATGTATTATATTGGTACACAGAAAAATATATCATCGAAATGCAACCAACAAAACAAATTGTTAACATTTAATTTAAAAATTAACAATCATCATTATTGATATGACAAATTTTAATTTTTGTATTCAATTAAATTACTCAAAAAAATTATTTGTTAAATTATATCATAACGGAATGCGCACATGTAGAAGAAACAAGAAATCATATTTTGTGTGTATCCATCTTTAGCTGAGAGGTAAGTGAGTCAGTTTATAAGTGTTGATGTTGCCGGTTCAACTCCGCCCAAAGACGTTTAGTGTTTTTCGCAGACAATCAAAAAATCGTTTCGAGGATTATGATTGTATATAAAAAGCTTGTTAATATAACAATTATGATACAGAATTTCAGCAATTCACATTGTTAATATAACAATAACTTTAATTGAAATAACTTTGAAATCTAACAAAACTAAATGTTGAAAAAATAAATAAATTTCAACAAATTATTTGTTGATATATTTAATTGAAAATATTTTTAAGATTTTCCTTCAACTTACAATTTCGTTAATTGTATTTACAAAAACCGTTGTAGGTTCAAAATCAATTAATTATGTAATTGATATAACAAAAAAATCATTTTTTTTCTGTGTAATACATACTTCTGTTTTTATTTAAATAAGAAGACTATAGTGAAGTATATTAAAAAACTTTCTTGGCCCTATCAAAGGTATTTTGGCCCTTTTAAATCGTTAATTTGGCCCTAGGCCAAAAAACTCAAAATACATCACTGGGTTATTGTGTCTGCAAAGAGAGAATTTTTGTGAAACAATTAAGTTTAAAAATAATGTCGCTTAGGCTTTTTTGGAAGTTATGGCACGATATCTATAAATATTTTATATATAATTATTTAAATATAATTTTTTAACCCCCGACTAAAAAAAGGGGTGTTATAAGTTTGTCGTGTGTGTCTGTGTGTCTGTGTATCTGTGTATCTGTGTATCTGCGTGTCTGTCCGTGTCCACGTACAGACCAAACGGCTGAACCGATTTTGATTTATAGCCTTTTCACACTTACTCACATCTTTCATCTTTCATCAATTTGGCAAGATGATAACATTTTCCCATAAGAATTATACAGGGCTGAATGTTCAACATCTTTCAACATCTTTAAAAGATGTTCCTATCTCACTTTGTTCCGTTCAACATCTTTCGATTATTTTAGTGTCATCACTAGAAAAAATGTATGCAACTATATATATACATATCTATACATGCATACATACTATAAGAATACATACATATGCATGTATGTTTGTATGTATATTTCCATATGCATGGACATATTTACATACATTCAAGGCTACATTTTGGAATATCCTTCCCAAAAAAAGATCCGTAATTACTCTAAGATTTTATTATATACATACATATGTATGTATATGTATGCATATAATAAAATCTGTTATATGTTTTCCAAATCGAAATAAATTACATAAAAGTAGTTGCAAATGTCTACGCGAAATCTTTGCGGATAAAGTTTGTAATATTATTTCATTATCATTGTCCGCTGGCATAATTTCAACTAATTCTGCACATTGTAGCATTATTTGTTTCTGCTCCTCAGGAGCCAGCAATTAAATCAATTTCTACTGAATTTTTAAATTGCATTTTATTATTTAATTTTTAGTAGCTCACATTCGTAAAAATAGTATTATAATACATGACAGATGAAAGATGAAAGATGTTGTAATGTGAACAGGTTTTTTCAATTTTCAACATATTCCACGCATTCCTCAAAGATGTGAGTGAGTGTGAAAAGGGTATTAGTTTTTTCTGTTTGAAAGGTGACTTGTTCGAGAGGGTTCTTAGCCATGTTTAGAAGATATCGCATTTTCTCTAGATATATTCGGGGGTTTTTAAAATTTTTAATTTTTTTTATTTTTGTGGATTTTTTGTGCTAGTTTCTGAAGTCTTTTAAATTTTATTTAATCACTTTTATCTTTAACTTGTTAGTGCCAATGCTTAATATAAAGGATAGTAATTTGGCCTACTTTTGCAGGCATAAGTTCCCACCTCTATTTTCCTAAATATAAAATAGTGGGACTATCAGAGATCAAAATTGGTGTAGAATCTGCTAATTAGAATCCCAAAATGTTTGCCAAGTTTTTTGAAATACTCATATCATATTTTAATGGGCGTGGGTTGCCCACTTTGTTAAGCGTGAGATTGTGTCATTCCAAAAGCTCGAAGTATTTGCCAATTTTGTGGGGATCTCATGATTAAAAGTGCATAAAAAAATGTGACCCAATTGTAATGGGCGTGGCTGTGCCCACTTTTATAACTGCAATATGGTGACACTTTCAGAGCCCAAATGAAACAAAATATCAAATTTTAATGGGCATGACTCCACTCTACTTTTATAAACACAAGATTATATCATGCTAAGAGACCAAAGTATTTGAAAATTTTTGAGTGAGTCGGATTTTAGTAAAAGTATATGAATATAGAGGGAAAAAATCAGTGGACGTGGTCTAATTTTTATGTCCTTTATAACCAAGAAGGACAAAGAAGGAATTTTCAAAACCAGTCTACAAATGACGAAGCTTTGAAGTACTACTCATAAAAAAATTAAATGAATTGTGCACATACTCCTTTTTAAAAGTCTCTTAAAAATAATTTTAAGTTTTTATATTACGAGACAGAGTTAATCACTAAGAATAACCAAGTTCAGTTTTACAATACCCTAGAAAACGCTATTGAAATATGCACCTTTGCCAGCGGCAACCAAAAATGCCAGAAAATCCTCTTGCAGTCTTTATTATTGCAGGATTTTCTCTTGACAGAATTCAACCTCCACTTCTTCCTTTGTTCGAATTGAATGCAAACAATACTAAAAATATTTTTCAATCAAAAACTCATTTTTATACGATAAAATTAAACATTTGTTTGCATTGAATTAAATCAATTTCATTGGAAAAATACATGAATGCATTAATTGCAAAAATACAAAGATTTACTTAAGTCAAGAGAGGTAATTTTTTTAATTGAAATACAATTAAACTTTCATCCGCATAAGGAAGGTCCAGCACAAATGCAAATTGTTTTCTCTTTAATATGACAAGAAACATAAAAATTCATTAAAACAAAGTTATTAATAATTATGTTTTTAAGATTAAAATACCCACATTATGAAATTGTTACAAGAGATGAGGAGAAAATATGGAATGAAAAAAGAAAACTCATATTTACTATTAACGAAAGTTTTTTTTTACGAGAGCTGCTTCATTATTATAAACTTATTTTTTATTTTTTCATGGATAGTAAAAAAAAACGGGTATTTATTTTTAAATTTCTCAATATTAATTAAAAGAGAAGAGAAGTAGTCACAATCGGAGTGGTAGGTTGCAGAGACCTGCGTAAACAGTCTTGAAATGTAAAAACGTCATGATTTTTATATGTATTCACGTCGCATGTATTATACTAAACCAATAATAAATGCTGTCGTACTATAAGCGAAGCACGATGGATGTATTGGTGTATGTGTATATCAGTTGTAACAAGCGATGTCGCAAGACAGCTTGCTTGTAAGAAACACTCAAAAGAAGTACTGTTGATTAGTGCATGCTTGTTATTTTTCATATTGCACGTTTGAGTGTGTGTGTAATAATGTAAGCTATTATGTGATTAAGGGTGGTTTTTTAAAGCATGCGCACACAACTAATGTCAGAAAAATAAAAGATCATACAAACAAAGTGTGTGTGTATGCACATGTCTGACGCTTGTATACGCGCTCATGCGCAGGAAGAAGCAAGCGTCACAAAGTATTTTCTTCTCTATTCCTATACTGAAACAAATTTCTTGCCAACAGTATTGTTTAGCGCTTGTTTTAGAAGATTTCGCTGTAGTAAAGCATTTTTGAAAATCCCTCATGTCTTGAAAGTTCTTATAAGATGTCTTATGCAGGACACTAGTAGGTTGTACGCTGTTGCTTAATGCTGTTGGCAATTTGTATATAAACATTTGCTTATAAGCAATGTTTTTATTGAAATTACCATTCATTCATGTACAACCAACGATTACGACAATATTTTAGTATTTTTATTTAATTTCTTATTTATAGAGGAGGACTATGATGCTTTTTGTTTGGCCTACATGTTCACTTATCGAGACTTTGAAATGGGCACCTTGGGCTTGGCGTGGACCGGTGATTTGAAGAATGCTGGCGGTGTTTGTGAAAAGAATGGGGTAAGTGCTTTTAATTGCTCAAATTTAATTGAAAATATTTTTTCGTATATGTAATTAAAGCTTAAATTTATTTAAGCGGATTTATTTCTTCTTTTAGTCGTCTACATGAATTTATAAATATTAAATAAAGCACATTACTCATACGCATTCATGCCTTTTTAAATGAATTATTAATGACACTCCTACGCCGTCAAGAGAAAAAAAAACAACAACAAGTTCACTAAATAACAAATAAACTGATTTTATATATGAAATGCTGTATAGTTGCTCTCAGTTTATTATTTTAATATAAAACGGCAAAATGTACAAAAACTTAACCGGAAAAAAGAAATTTTACACATAAAATAGGCGAATTTTTTTTTTAAATTTCGCTCTGAACTTGAAAATTCATCATGGATTTTGGCTGCAAGCCATACACACACACACAACAACAACTGCAAAAAAAAACTACAAAAGCCTTCACTTCCTTTGCCCCCAGCCTGACAATGAAATACATCCAAACAATATCTTCATTTTGTTCATTTCCTGTGTCCGCATATAAATTGGTTGACTCTGTTGCATGCAGCCGTTTCAGCCAACAAAACCCACAACAAAAATTTAAAACAAAAAAAAAACATCAACATTCAACCATTCCGCATTCAACACAAAAACATTAAAATTCCCACAAAAGGAAAAAATAGTTATTTTGAAATGTTCTTTAAGAGGTTTTTTGTTGAGCTGAACGAATGAATGAATGAATGCCTGAATAAAATTTTGTGTTGAATTTATTTATTTTTCTGTTTTTGTTCAGCGGCTTTAGCAGAAGCAGGCGTTTTTTGTTATTGTTCAGAACAGGCAACCAAAGACTTGTTCGAATATACAATTTAACATTTATTATCGTGTTTTACATTATCAGATTCTGAAAGGAGAGAGACTGCATTTGCAGTAAAATTGTAAAGCAATCGTATAATTAATTTTGACTATTTTTGTTCTTTATGATAACTATATAAAATAAAACATTTTTTATTCGTAATTTTTAATTAAATGCTTTACTTATAATATTTGTACTCTTAAAGGAGCTTAAGTTAATATTTTAAAAGAGTTTGGAAAGTCTTTTGTTAAAGCAGAAATCAGTTTTCGCTCATGCTCATGCCCTTACTGATAAATTAACAATAAGTGATGCCTTAATATTGCCCTAACAATGTTTAAAAAAAAGCAGAAAAATTGGACTTTCAGAATTTTTTGTGTAATTTTTACAATTTAAAGTTCTATCGAGCTTAAAAAACTTTAGCCTAGATCCCACTATCGGCACAATATACCGAGTTTCGTCGGCTTACTGGAATAAAGTCTTAAGTTATAAGCTAAATTGAACTTTTTTCTTAACTAATTGAAATAAAAGGACATAATTGCGTTACACTGCAATGCGTTATAAGGCCATATAGACTTCTTCCGGAATTAATAACATTTTGGCTTATTAACAAGAACTTAGTGATTCGGTGTACATTGTGCCGATAGTGGGATCTCAGCTTAACATTTTAACATTTGGCTTGCACTATCTACAACGTATTTTTTGAGATGTGTGACCAGAGACAATATAATTTTGGCGATTTTGATGCCAAATTATGCAGTGTTTTATTTTTTTTTATGTCAATTGATTCTATCTAAATATTCCATCAGGCGTGCCATACCATAAATATATTTGCTTCACCTAATAGTGCTGCCGTGACCATAAACACCTGTTTATGTTCTCAATTTGTTTATTCATTTCAAAAGTGGAACAACAAAATCTCTAACCAGCAATAGACAAAAAGTTTTTTATGATTACGACTTTAAGCCAAAATTCCATTGGCATCTATGGTTATGGTTATAATTATCTATTCCATTGCGGCTAGTGTCCTCTAACTAAATAAAGTGTTGCCAATATGGCGCGTTTAATTGAATCTTAAATGATACGCCTGGATTCTTATACATATATCTGCATTGCACTAAACATTATTATAAAAATCAAATTTATAATATTTTCTACAAACAAAAATTACAACAAGAAAATTAGTTATTAAAATTTTTTTTTATTAAAAGTTTTTCAATAATTAAAATGGTTTCTTTGCCACAATAACTAAACAAAATGCAAATAGAAAAATACTCATAAAGAAAAATTTATTGTTTAAGATATTATTTTTATTGGATTTTCTTGTATCACAATAACTTTTTTAACAGTTTAATAAACAGAGTTTATCAATAATTGTATGTATATATTTATATTTATATTATGTGTGTGTGTGTGTAAGCAAATATTATTTGCTTACATTAAAAATGAAATTGATCTCTTTGACATGCACTTGCCTTTCTGAGCCTGCTTCGATTTATTTGTATGCAAATGCAATTTATAGGAATAAGTGTACATACATGTTTGCGTTAGTATTTGTTTTTGTGTGTATGTTTGTGTTTGTGTTGATTGGCTATAAATTTACAGAAATTTGTTTACACAAGTATATGTACGAATAAATATTGCCTAGAATATGCAAATTCATGTCATCAGTATCTTTAACATTTAAAATCATTGTTGTACCATCTCGGCTTATCATAACTTCAGTCTCACATATACATACACATACACACACACACTCTTATGAGAATGCATTTGCAAATTTACATAACAAACAAATAATCTCTCCTGCAATCTTCATACGATAGTATTTTGCAATTATTGAGTTTAATTACATTTTCATATTGTGTTGATTTAAAATTTGTTTTTTTAAGTTTCATTTTTTTTACTAACATATGTATAGACATATAAATCTTTAGGATTAATGTAAGCAGTTACTAATAACAAAAATTAAAAATTTTAAAAACCCCCGATATATCCAGAAAAGATGTGATATCTTCTAAGCGGGTTGACCGATTTTATTAAAACATAGTTAAAAACCTTCTCGATCAAGTCACCTTTCAAACAGAAAAAAGTAAATCAAAATTGGTCCAGCCGATTGGTCTGTACGTGTACTTGTACAGGCACACAGATACATAGATACACAGACACACACTACAAACTTATAATACCTCTTTTCTAGTCGGGGGTTAAAAATATTTTTAATTTGTAAAAGACTTATGACCGCATCAAAAAAAATAAATTATTTCAGCTTGAAGTGTACGTTAAAAAAAATTCCATACAAATTTTGACAAAAGAACACTTGAAGTTTTAACTATATATTATACATATTTTTTTTTTTGATACGGCCCTTACAAAATAGATTTATGTATGTATGTGTTAAATTTCTTCTATTAAACTTTTGTCAGGTAAAAGTATTCTTTTTTATAACAAAAATCAGCCAGTGAACCCTCGTCAATGACCCCTCTCTTACTGTAAAAAATATTTGTAAGTCTATTAAATTGAACCTGAGTGTAGAAATAAAAACAAAATTTCACACGCAAACAAATTAATTTTACTTTAATGCCGCTGCAACCAAAATCTTTAAAAAGCAAATTAATGCAATATTCATAATTATGAAACTGTATATTAACTATACGAAATGAATTTAAAACATTTATTTATTTATTTATTTATGCATACGAGTACATGCATATACGTACGGCAAACAATGCTTATTCATCATTTTAATTACAGCAGAATGCATTGCGTATACGCATTAATTAATTGAATTTAAAATAATATGCCACATACGTCTGCTTGACCCATATGATCAGGATGATGATGATGATGATGATGATGATGATGGTGAAAACACAACTTTGTTGTTATTTTAATTAAGTGTAATTTTTGTTAACTACAAACACAAACTTTAAAGCATAACACTACGTTTTTTTTGTCTGGATAACAATAAACGAGATTTTTTTTACTATTTTTCACAATAGTTAATTTCCCTGAGGTACGAAATAACAACAAAAGATATCAAAAGAGAATGTTGGATTTAATGAAAAACAAAAATTAAAATATACATATATTTTGTCGTACATTTGTATTCACCTTCAAGTGTAGTTGTAGTCACTCTTCTTATATCATTTGTTTCATAGTCCATTGATAGCTAATGTTTTTTCGAGTCACCCTTGACTTCATTTCACATTCAACATTTTTCAACACACACAAAACAAAACAAAAAAAAATAACATTCTTACAACATCCGGACGACACACACCACACACACATGCTTGCACCAACACAGATCCACATGAGAGTGTGTAGCACTGTACAACATTTGAAGCGTCAATTTAAAATAAACAAATATGTACATTGGCTGTCAGACTGCCAGGACTTCAGGTTGAAAGACAGACTGGCTGGCACACTGGCAGGCAACATTTATCCATATTTTGCTTGCCTATCCGGTAGAGAGTTGATGTGACTGTTGGTCTGACCAGCGGTCAGATGACCAACCCAGTTTTCACTTTTAATGAAAATGCAAACGTTTGTTATTTGTTGTCAACAAACGTTTCAATGTAATTTTCCAATTCAATGGCCCAGACATACACAACAGCATAGACATAAAAACATACATTCACACAACTCTAGTAACTAGATTGTGTGCGGTGCATATGAGAGAGTTATATAACCGGTCAATATTGCATGTAAGCTAACTTACATACATATACTTGATGAAACAATGCTTTAACACACAATAGCTGTAGCACCAGGGTTACCATTAGGAATTTTTAAAAAGTCGCACAAAAGGTCGTTTTATAAAAATAAAGTCGCACAAAAAAGTCGTTGGAGAAAATAAAAGTTGCACATCTTTTTTTAACGTTTATTTTTAGTAATAAAAAGCATAACACAGCAAAAAAAAATTATTTGAAACAATGCATATTTCATAACATATACACTTCCAATATACTTATGTGCTTCTATACATGTTTTCATGTATGGATACTGAACCATTTACTAAAGTTTAATAAATAGGGCTGTCGTATGCTGCCGAGGTCAAAGGATTAGGATTTATTAAAAAAAATCAAGCTAAAAAAGTTAAACTTAAGATATTTTTGAAAAACATTTCAAAATAAAGCCCGTGAACTTTTTACTTTAATTCTATTAGTTTTATCTTGACGCCATATATTTTGGGTGAATGTATGTTTAATTCAACAATTTATTCTTAACATAAATATTACTTTTTTGAAATTTCATTTCTGTATTTAATAAATATAACAAAAATTAAAAATTTTAAAAACCCCCGACTTTTTTCAGAAAAGATGTTATATCTTCTAAGCGGCTCGACCGATTTTTTTCAAACATAGCTAAGAACCCTCTCGATCAAGTCATCTTTCAAACAGAAAAAACTAAATGAAAATCGGTCCAGCCGTTTGGCCTGTACGTGGACACAGACAGACACACAGATACACAGATAAACAGACACACACTACAAACTTATAACACCCCTTATTTAGTCGAGGGTTAAAAAGAAAATAATCAAAAGAAATCTAGTCTTCTATATCTTTGTCTATTAAATTTGAAGCTGAGTTGAGTTGCATGTTTTTACTTTTAATTTATGAGTTAATTTATTATTAAGCAAAGCTAATTTTAAAATGTTCACATGTTCGTACATACCTGTATAATTTTGAAGACAACCTTTTTCATTGACTCTGCGCGTAAAAATAATTTTGTAAAATAAGCACGCCAAAAACCACAATTTTTATATATTTAAAATTTTATTTTGCGAAAAATTTTCTTAAATACATTGTACACGTGACAAGGTTGCAAATAATAAAAGTGCTTTCAAATGAACAATAATCTGTGAATTGCTTTTAAATTTCGACGATTTTTTTTATAATAACAAAAATTAAAAATTTTTAAAACCCCCGACATTTTTCTAAACGGCTGGACCGATTTTCTTCACACATAGCTAAGAACCCTCTCCATGAAGTCATCTTTGAAACAGAAAAAACTAAATGAAAATCGGTCCAGCCGTTTGGCCTGTACGTGGACACAGACAGACACACAGGTACACAGATACACAGACACACACTACAAACTTATAACACCCCTTTTTTTAGTCGGGGGTTAAAAATAATAAGGAATAATAATTTATTTGCTGCAATTTGAATGTTTTCTTTAAAAATCCTTACAAAAAGAGTAAAAAGTCCCAACAAAATTAAAAAAGTCGCAAAAGTCGGTGATAAAAAAAGTCTCACAAAAAGTTGCACACCGCTAAAAAAGGGTCAAATTGCGACTTTAGTCGGATGAACGGTAACCCTGTGTAGCACACAGCCTCACTGTCTTATTGCTTTAAAGTATTGAAGAGACAGAGAGAGTTAAAGGCGTGTATGTGTATGTGTGTGTTAAAAGTTATGTTTAAGCTCTTGTAATACTAGTGTTTAGTAGTTTTTCATTAAAATGTGTGAAAATTTTAGTAATTTTTTAGTGTTTTACAACGACATCTACATACAGATAATGGTTAAAGTTTATTATGCAAACAAAATCACACACAAGCACACACACACACACACATGCATATATATAAACGCATACTCCATATAGTCAAAATGGAACAACAGCAAATACCGGCAAATCTCACTATAACGAACGCTACGGTGTCATGCCCAATTGTTATAGGAAAAACGTGAATATCACGAATCGAAATTTCTTATGGTTATTTAACGCTTGTCAAAAAAAAAACAAATGTTTGTTGTTGATTAAATACGGCCAGATCTATTTTGTTGCTGCTTAAGCAACTCATCCACACAGAAAAAATTGTTTCCAAATAATTTTCAAACAAATATTTGTTTGAAATAAAATTAAGTTCCAATAAATATTTTTTGCTGTTCCAGCAAATTGTTTTTTCCAATTTTATTTAATGCAGAAAAAAAACTGTAAAGAGCAGAAATAAACTGTGACGTTTTTCGGCTAGTTGTCAGCATTTACGTGTATACAACACCATCAGTCAAAATAAACAACAACAAGAGCAAAAAAATACACAAGGCACATTCACCAGGTGGTAGTGGGAACGCAGCTGAGCTATTTTTTTTTTTTTTGCAAATTAAAGTTCATCTGAAACTTCAAAAACTGTTTCCGAAACAGAAATTAAAAAAAAATGTTAAAAAAATTTCAATGTGAAAAATATTTTATTAAAAAAATTCTTTTGAAACAAATTTAAAAATGCGAAAAAAACTATTATAAAATTTTAAAAAGTGCTACACTTTGCAAATTTTGTTAGTGGTGGCTGCCGTGGAGAAATTTTTTAAATTTTTTGTGAATAATTTTTATTATTAACATTTTAAACAAATTCTATTTTTGACATTTCGGATAAACTAAAAACCATGTTGTTGTTTTCATTGTTGTATTTTTTCATTGTTTTTGTAATCCTGATATTACCTGGAAATGAATGTACCTTGAAAATACAGAAAAAACACTAATATACTTAAATAACAAATTCTCTCAGCACCAGAGTTCAGCCATACCATATTTTTACAAAATTGATATAAGAATTTATAAAATTATTTTTAGGTCCTTATTAACAACAAAATATTTAATGATTCAATGAATTTGGCTACAGAAAATGAAATTTGATTGTTGCGGTAAACATTTTGTAAACTTTTTTAAATGTATTTGAAGACCACTTATGAGTTAGTTGCCTCAGGAGCAACGAAAGGATTCAAAACATACTTATCTAACCATAAGCAAACTTTATTTTTAAACGCTTTCTTTTTTTGAATCCCGCAATTCTCGGATTCGGGATTTGCCAGTCGCAAAAAATCCCAGGATTTCAGGATTCTGCATTTTCCGTTTGGCATCCTTAATTGGTGCAGATACACATTAAAATTATTATTCCTATAATTTGTGCCACAGCTTATGTTATTCACTGTTATTTCTTTTATTTTTATATATTTATTTTTTATTTTTTTTAATTATACTAAACCACATACATTCGAGCACTTAAATGACGCTTAAGTCAGTAAACACTGTAAACAAGTAAATATTTGCTTATTTGATATTGTGGCTTGTTTAAATCTTAAATTTTTTTGTGGCAAATATTATATTTTACAATAAATTTTTATGTTTTCAATTTCATGGTTAATTAGGTTTTCAATTAAAAAATATATTGCAATTTCCGTAAAAATCAAATTATCAAATTTTAATCATTAGCTATTCGTTAATTCCACTTAATTCTGTTGAAAATTTAATAGTTTATTTTGATAATCGAATACAAATTAAATTTACTTTAAAATTAAAAAAAGAAAAATATTAAAAATATGTCTTTCATGATATGATACTGCACATCCTTTTAAGAAGCCCTTTTAAACTATCACTATCATATACCCATCGTTGGACAAGAGGACAAAGTACATAGTATGGAAGTCGGTCGGTTTCAAGTTGACGCCCATTTCAAAAATCATATTCCACTGAAATATGACTTTAATCCGTTTTTATTAGGGTTCCGTACATCAAAGGTGAAAAGGAACCGCTGTCCGTCTGGCCGTCTGTCTGTCACAGGCTATTTTCTCAGGAACAGTAAGAGCTACGGACCTGAAATTTGGACAGATTATTTAGAGCCTTGGCTACTACAACAAGAAGTACATGAGAGTTAAAAATTAAAGGGTGTTCGAAAACGAGCAACGAAAAATGTTAAAGTCCCATGTAATAAACATACATACATACATACCTAAGGGTAAAAACCTGTTTTGTTCAGGAGAGCCATTTTAAAGATTAAAATACGTGTATCTTTCGTGTACCATCACTGAATAAAACGCGCATATCTCTGGGAGGGCACACTTTTGGGGCATGGGATCGGTCTCATTCGATGCTCAGATGTTGTCCACATCAAAAAAAAAAAAAGTGTTAATTGATTTTTTTTACCCTTAGGCCCCGCCCCTTTCTCTATATATATATATATATATATATTGTCACTTGAAATTTGTAAAATTAGTTTTTTTTATATAGATTACAACAATTAACACTAAAATAAAAAAAATAAAAAATAATTAAAGGGTGTTCTATCAGTTAATGCAATTTTGACTATGTAATTTTGACAATTTGTTGTATTTTGGAAACCGTAAGAGGCACACTCTTGAAATTTTTAAAAACGATAAAACTAAGAAATTCCAAAATTATAAAATCGCCTATCCAAAAAAAATCGCCAAAAATTAAAAAAAAAGACGGCAAAATGCAAGAACGCCAAAAACCGAAAAAAATCGCCAAAAACCCGAAAAAGGCGCCACAACGAGAAAGATCGCCTATATGAAAAATCGCCAAAATGAAAAAAATCGGCAAAATGAAAAAGATCGCCAAAATGTAAAATCGCCAAAACCGAAAAATGCAAAAACCGTCAAAACGCTTAAAACGTAAAAAAATCCCAAAACGAAAAAAAATTCAAAACTATATTTTATATAGGCTAATAAAGTTCGTATTGACCCGGAAACCTTCGTTCCGGGTCAAAGTCGCACTTCACTGAATTTATTTTAATTGTTTTATGCCCATTTTTTCAGTTGGTAATCAAACCGTAATTAGTTTTAAGTTCTAATTAAATACGAAATTGTGTTTTTGAGTGCTTATTTAAATAAGAATTAAATGCCCAACCTTGCGAAATTAAACACTACTTAAGTTTTATGATTGTACCGTATGTTTTTATGCGTGTGTGTGTTTACTGAAAACATGCACATGAGCATCATGCGGTCGTATTAAAAAGAATTTCGTTTAAATTTCATAAATATATAACATATACAGTACAAAGTTTCATATCATGGAATAAAGTAATATAAAAAGTCATTATGATGTTCTTTTTGTCTCATAAAATGAGTTTTTATGCAATTTAATTTTCTACATGTTGATAACACAACTTTTTTGCTTACATTAAACAGCTGCTGTTTGAAAAGCCTTCAATAACACTGGGAAATTTTGCAGTGCTACCGTACTTTCAACGTAATTTAATAAGAACTTTAAATAATCACTGAAAAAATGAAATCGTATTTAATTACAACTTATTTTTAAATAAAAATTAGCTAATTACGTACTTAATTTTTAAGTTAAAAACTGGGGGTTAGAGTCTTAAAATATTTAATTCGAAATTAAATTCCTCGAAAAAAATTTAAAAATCCCTCAAATTCATCTTTTAGTGGATTATGTTTTTGAAGTTGGAGCCGATTTGTAATCTTTAGGTTTCCATCACATACCAGATTAAATTTTAAATATTCCAAGCAGCAATTGCGCTATAACTCGGTAAAAAATAGCAAAAAAAAAAATAAAAAATAAGTGAGACTTTGTCCAATGACACGTTAGAGTACGAGGACACAGAGGTGTCATTAACTCATAATTAGCGTATCTCGACTTGAGCACTTTTTCCTTCCAGCTATAGAATTTATTTCTTTATTTTATTAACTTGAAATCTAACATTACTTTAGAAATTTTCAATTCATTTGTAGTAAATAAATGAAATTATTGGGAGATGAAAATTTAAAATAATTCCATTAGTGCAGAATTTTTTCTCAAGCCTTAAGGCATTCAGGGCAACTGCATAATTAGAAATTCGTGTCAAAAGAAGGTTGGTTAGCAATTTCATCAGCCTGTTTGTTATCTCAAAAATGCAAAGAAAAGTCTTTACTTTAGCAAACTCAATTATATGGGTTGGCATCAGCTGGAAAAAATTCTATTAAGAAAAATTATTTTTCTGGAGAAAAATTTTGCAAAACAAAAATTCTTGTGAGTTTATGCTTCTAACTAAAATAAGTAAAATCCGAAACTATATTTCTCTCATCCGAATGAATTTAAGAAAAATAGTTTACATATTTAAATAAAAAATTATTGGAAGATATTTCTGCTTAATCTTAAAAATTCAATGAATAATAATATCAAGCCATAGCAAGTGTAATTCTGGCTGGCACATACATACATTTCTACACACATACGTGTTGTTAAATGTAAGAAAAAAATAAATGCCTTAAACGTATCAGGAAATCAATATTAAGTAATGACCCAGTTAAATTGGCATTTCTGCACGTATTCAGGTGAAATATAACAACTCTTTTATAACAAAAAAAAAAATATGTATATATAAATCCATACAAAATATGCACAAACATTCGCACATTAACACAAATACGCACGCATACATTTATATTCATATCATTGTAAGACACGAGTACTAAATCACTTGTACATACCAAAAATAAAAAATAAAAAATCCAAAACGTAAAAGAAAATAAGATACATTTTAAGGCAATTTGCAAAATGCATGTGTATGTGAGAATTGAATGAGAAAAAAAAATAAAATAAATTTATATCTTTTGCTCGATATTTTTCCCTTTTTTTCTGCAAATGAAAAGGTAAATGAAAAAATATTGAATTCAATACAATTGAAGGTACGCATTAGGGTATTCATTTTAATCGGTTTAACAAATACTTTATTGCAGTGTACGAAAATAAAGAAAACATTTCGCAAATGCTGTCAGCAAAGACAAAAACCAAATAAAAGTTTAAAACCAAAATAAAGAGGTTTGTAGAGTAATGGTCAGGATGGCCATGTAAAGTAATGTAGGATTGCCATGTAGGCAATCGGGTAGGTAGATAGCCTACTTATCCGAGTGTAGCCGGCAGTAATTAACGCCAGTGGCTTTAGTGTTGTTTATAAAGGTAGCTGAATGCCTGAAAAGCAGATGAATGCTTTCTAACCAATTATCAATTATGCTTTTGGTTAGTGCTCAGCTAGGAGCTCTTTTGCCAGCAGTTTATTGATTGAATTCAGTTACAATTCAGTTTTGTCAGCTAATATATTATTAATTATGAGAAGAAGCTAGATTATAAAAATGATTAATTTACAAATATTCACTCAATATATTATGTCCTAATTCAGTAAGAAGTTTAAGGACGTTTTTGTTTGATAATACTTTTTAGTTGTTATTTTTAAATTATCTAATAGGGCATTTACATTATCTCGAAATCTAGTACTTACGAGATTTCGAGCTAAATCTATCATGTTTTTTACTAGATTTCCCATACAAAACAAAATCTAGTTTGTTAGTGGATTTTTAGGCAATCTACTCAAAATCTAATATTTTTATTTTATTTTTACTACCCTGTACAATATATTTATATAAAAAATGATTGAATTAGCTACGGTCTGCTGAGAAAGGTGTGTGAATTGGCTACATTGCAGTTGTTTGGTTGTAGTTTTGGAAACTTTTCGGTTAATGGGCTTTGTTTTGGATAAAAAAATTATGATAAATGTCAAAAAAAAATGGTGTAACCGGCATAGATTTTCAATAAAGATTTTTATTAAAATCTGCTAGATTGTGTGCAGGTGTAAATGCTCTATAAATCATTTTCTTCAAAAATAGTTGTTGTCTTTGATAACGAATCATAAAAATATTGTTGCCATGCTTTTAAAATATAAAAATTAAATTAAAGTCTTATACAATAAAATATATGAAAAATATGTGTTGGATATAAGGTTTGGAATAAAATCATAAAAAAAATGAACCTTCCAGCATAGACAATAAATATTAATTGTCGTAAAGAATCACAACTGCTGCCTTTTTTCGTCCATAGAAAAGATGACACAATTGTCGAACAGAATTAGGGTATTACTGAATCGTATTCAGAAACTTTGGAAGTTCGATTGTGGAAATTTCTTTTAAAATTTGCTTAAAGTACAGGGTGGGCCAAAAGAAACCAAGGGGTGTAAAAGTTTAATAACTTTTTTGTTTATTAACTTTTTTTTATTTTTTCTTTCAGATTATATAATATACAAAATGGAATTTTTTTTACACTAAGTATGAAAAATGATGTCTCTTAAATGACCACCGTTTTCAGCTTCGCACTGATGGGCTCTTTTTAGAGCATTTTCCATAACATCTTTCAAAACTTGTGGCTGTAGCGTTCGAATTTCTGCAACAATGTTTGCCTTGAGTTCAAGGATTGTCTCTGGCTTATTCACATACACTCGCTCCTTCAAAAAACCCCAAAGAAAATAGTCGGGTGCTGTCAAATCTGGCGATCGCGCTGGCCAAATAATTTCCGAATTTCGAGAAATTATTCGCTCTCCAAAAAATTTGACTTAAAAGTGCCATTGTGTCTCGGGCAGTATGGGCAGTGGCTCCGTCCTGCTGAAACCACATAGCAGGTTTGTTTTCAAGAGCAGGACGTAAAAAATTTTCTATCATAAACCGATACCGCTCTCCATTTACGGTTACAGCACTTCCATCTTCATTCTCGAAGAAGTAGGGCCCAATGACATTTTCAGATGTGATCCCACACCATACTGTACATCTGATGGGGTGCAATTGGCGTTGATGAATGGCTCTTGGATTTTGAGAACCCCAGAACCTACAGTTCTGCTTATTAACAAAGCCATTCAAATGAAAATGAGCTTCATCACTCATAATCAAATTTTCAATAAAGTTGATTTCATTTCTGGCCAACTCTTGAAATTTAACTGCAAAATTTAGACGTTGCCGATGATCTGCGGGTTTTAATTCTTGGACCAATTGCACCTTATATGGGTATAACTGTAAATCTTTTTTAAAATGCGCCGTAGTGACGTACGAGACATTTCTAGCTGAGCAGAACGCCTTCTGCCAGATGTTTCTGGTGCTTCGTTAACACTTTGCTGTACTCGATCAATATTTTCCGCAGTGCGACTTAAACGTGGTCTACCGGTTCGAGGCAAATCTCTTACGCTGCCATGTTGGTGATGACGATTAACTAAGCAACGAATCATCGCTTCAGAGGGCGAAATTCTGACGTTAAAATGTCGACGATATGCTCTTTGCGTTAAAACAATTGATCTCTGGTTTAAATAATAAAATTCTATTGTTCTGGTTCTCTCTTCAGTTGTGAACCTCTGCGTTATAAATTCTCCAAGTGTTGTCTAAATAATATGAAAGAAAAAATAAAAAAAATTAATAAACAAAAAAGTTATTAAACTTTTACACCCCTTGGTTTCTTTTGGCCCACCCTGTATTAATTAAATTTCATGATTTCTTAAGATTGAACTAAAAGATTCACTGAAAAATAAACTAGCTGAGGTAGTCAGCTATCTTGTTGTGTCCAAACATTGAGAGATCAAAAATCTCAATAAAACAAAGAGTCTAATGCCCTAGTTCAATAAGAAGATTTGTTTGAAAATACTTTTGAATTCTTGTTTTTAAATTCTCTAAATTATTTTCTGCGCAAATGGTTGATGTCCTTGATAATGAAAAATATAAATATTATTAGAATGTTTTTAAAACATAAGAATTAAATTAAAGTATTATACCATAGTTTGAAAAATATATGAAAAAATATGTAATGGACATAATATTTGGAACAAAATCATAAAATAAATACACGAATCTTCTAACATAGACAATAAATAATAATTGTTTTAAATAATCAGAACTGCTGCTTTTTTCGACTACAGACAAGACGATAAATCATCGAACAGAATTACAGCATAATTCTTGTGATTGTTATTTTTAAAAGCAAATTTGGGTAATTCGAAATTTTTAATTCGAAACGAAAGAAATGGCTTTCGAATTTTCATGTTACGAAGCTACAAATTCGAAAGTGTTTTCTTTCTTAGACCCCCTGAGCACTTTGAGTTTCAGTGTTATTAAAATTATCAGCATCAATATTTCCATTTATCGTTCTCATATTCATCGAAGGTATACCCTAAAGCTTACCCCTGTATACGTATAAATGAAAATATATACTTTTTCTATGCTAAAAGAATGAAAATGTAACTTGTAGTCATCTTTCAGAGACTCTTGCAATAAAACCAAATTAAATAAAAAATTCCTATTCTGTATCTCTTTTGCAATCAGTGTGCGTATGAGTAATTCGAGTATTTTTTTTTTCATAAAAAGGAAAATAAGAAATAATAATATATACTCGTACTTCAATGAAAATTCATACTCATACATATACTCATTTGCTTGTTAGCTTTCTAATTAAAGACATAATTTCTTTATTGCTGACTCTAATTGTTGTTGAACTTTTATTACTTGTGTAAATGATTTTATTTTAATTAAACCAAAAAAAAAAAAAAAATAATATATTTTTAAACGATTTTGTTTTCTCTCTTAATTTTCTTTTGCAGCATTATCGTGGTTCATTAAAATCCTTAAATACTGGCATCGTTACATTATTAAATTATGGCAAACATGTGCCACCAGCTGTTTCCCATGTAACATTGGCCCATGAAATTGGCCACAACTTTGGATCACCGGTAAGTGCAGTAAACAAAAAAAAACTCTTGCTTTTCATTTTATAGCATGTTAATTTAATTTTTTTTTCTACATATAAGTTATTATCATAGGAAAAAATATAAGGCTAAAATAAATATCAAAGTTCATAAATCATTTACTACAAAAGTTTAAAAAGTCAACAAAAAAAATTAAAAAGTTCATTTTAGCTACAATAGAAAAATGTTCATTTAAAGTTCTCTGAAAAAATAAACTTGCATCAAAAATTATTACAAAAAGTGGATGTGTGAGCCGAAAAAACTAAGATGAAAATTTTTATGAAAAAACTAAAACACACACACACACACCGACGCACATATTTTTACAAACTTGTCTGTACGTGTCTTCATTTGCCAGAAATGCATGCATGTGCATGTATTTCTGCATATATGTATGTATGTGTGAATATGGTTCTTTTTTTTGAAATGCACTTAATGCAATTAGTTACAGTTCGTCGCGTGTGCATAAAATCTTTTATGTTGAACTTTTTTAACAACAGGAACTATAAAACATTGTGATTCACCAAACATACGTTAGATTCTTCCTTATTTTTCTTTTTGTTTTTTTTTTGGCGCTACAATATCAAGCACTGTGGGCAAGAGTGGTGAGTTGGCATGTCAAATAATTATTCATTGCACTAATGTGGGGTCTTTAAAAAAGAAAATATGGAAATCAGAGGACTTTGCAGGCCATCACTAAAACTTCCCGCTAAGCTATAGATTTTGGTCGAATATTCGGTATCTTATATACTTTTTAAATCAATAAAAACCAATGAGTATCTATAGTCAATTTCTCGAAGACTTTGAAGTTTTTAGAAATTAACATTAAAAGGTTTCATGAGAACCCACATGTCGACATATTTCTATACAAATATGAAATTGAAACACTTTCAACAAAAAAACCAAGAAGTTTTTATTTATAAAATGCACAATTGCACAGCTAACAATTTACGAGTAAATGTGGTTAAGCAAATTTAGGACCATTTTCACAACTTGTTTTTAGCTAAATGCAGGATTTCGCTTGTCCGATAACTGGCTTGGCATTATAAAAATTTTATTTATTATTTTTTCACCCATGATATATTATTATTATTGATAATTATAACAATTACAAATTGAAGTTTTAATTATGCAAACATATTTATGGGGCAGACAAAAGCCTACCTTTAACTAAGGGCCCTTAAGAGGATTTTGCAAATAAAGTTTCATACAATTTTGCAAAAATGCATAATTGCATAGTTTGCGTGAATTTTGAACGTTTTCATCAAGACCCACAATATTTTCGAAATTTTTCTTCAATGATATCACCCAAATGAATTTTTTAGATTTAGATATATCGGGTGTTTTTTTAGAGGTATAGAACTTCAAATTGAAATAAAATACAAGAAAATCGTTTTAATGTCCATCAATTTGGCTTTATTGGAAGGATAATTTTATGCCATTAATGTTCTGGCTCGAATAAAGCCAATTCTACAGGTCCAATTTTCAACCACTTTTTCGAGCATATGGGGCCGTATGTTGGCAATAACGCCACGAATGTTGGCTTCCAAGTCCCCTAACGTTTCTGGTTTGTTGGCGTAGACGAGCGACTTCACATATCCCCAAAGAAAATAATCCAATGGTGTCAAATCACACGATCTTGGTGGCCAATTGACAGGTCCATTCCGCGAAATTATGCGCTCATCGAATGTTTCCTTCAATAAATCGATTGTGACGTGCGCTGTGTGGCATGTAGCGCCGTCTTGTTGGAACCACAACTCATCCACATTCATGCCATCCAATTCGGGAACAAAATAGTCGGTTATCATGGCTCTATACCGGTCTCCATTAACGGTAACTGACTCTCCAGCATTATTTCGGAAGAAGTATGGCCCAATGACTCCACCAGCCCATAGAGCACACCAAACAGTCAGTTTTTGTGGATGTAATGGCGTCTCAAGGGTCTCATGTGGATTCTCTTCACTCCAAATGCGGCAATTTTGCTTGTTGACGTAGCCATTCAACCAAAAATTAGCCTCATCACTGAACAAAATTTTGCGATGAAAATCAGCATCGAGATCAATCTCATTTTCGGCCCATACACCAAAATCACGACGCATTGCATGGTCTCGCGGCTTTAATTCTTGCACAAGCTGGATCTTGTAAGGTCGCAAGCCAAGATCTTTGCGCAAAATCTTCCATAAAGTTGATGGACAAAGCTCCAATTGCTGTGCACGGTGGCGAATCGATTCATTCGGGTCCTCTTCAACACTTTGCTCTACAGCGGCAATTGTTTCTTCGGTGCGCACTGTTCGACGTCTCTGCGGATGCGTATTATCACATAGAGTAAACGTAGTGCGAAAACGATCCATGGTTAACCGAATTAATTGCTCTGATGGACGATTATGTCGACCATAAAATGAACGGAGCTTGCGGTAAACTTCGCGAACTGAACCATTATTTTCGAAATAAATTTGCACGATTTGCAAGCGTTGTTCTTTTGTCAACCTGTTCATGATGAAATGGCAGACCAAACTAAATATTAATCACTTGACAGCTGACAAAATGGCCGCCAGTTAAAAAAGTGATGCCAACTTAAAGTTCTATACCTCAATAAAAAACACCCATTACTTTGGGTGGGTTGTACTGCACAAAATACGAGAAGGAAAGCGTTAGTGGATTGGCCATTTTCTACGTAAATCGGCTAACGATATAAGCAGAGACTTTTCTTCTTGAAAAAAAAAGAAATTCTAAATAGAAGCTAAAACTTGGCTAGCAGAATTGTTTGGTTGCTAAGAAGAATTAACTAGCCGAATCATATTTATTTAAGATAGACTCGTCTTAATTTGCTTTGAAAAATTCATATTATTAATGTCAAAACAAGAAAATGTTCTGAAAAATTTGTGTTGACATCCAACGCATATTCAAACTGCAAGCGGCAAAAAGTCACCTGATCGGTTGCGATCAGATGTCTAGAAAAAGTGTGCTGAAAAATCTGTATTGATATATTCAAATTACAAGCAGCGAAAATAGTCACCTGATCACCTAATATGAATTTGCCTTGATGCATGGGATGTCACAAAAAATTTACTGATATATGTGTGATGACATCTGAGAAATATTGAAAAATAGTTACTACTTACTTTACTTGTGACTACATATTGAAAAAAGCTTCTGTCAAGGCACATTAATATACGTTATACTCACTTGAATTCGCTTCAAACACTTAATATATTTGATGTCAAAAAAATTTTAATGAAAAATTTGTATTGACATTTAGCAGATATTGAAATTACAAGCGGCGAAAATAATCACCTGAGCAGACGAGACCACCTGATGTGAATTTGACTTGGCAGCTGTTATTGCTATCGGTAACATACTTGACATCATCGATGGCATAGTATTCATTAATTGACAATACAAATGCAAAGGCGAATTCATATAAGTTATACCCGGCTGAATTCGTTTTGAGAAATTTACTACCGTTCCAGACTTGCAATTTTTATTGCAGCAATTCTTGAATATGTGGGAAAGTGTTGAATTAGAAATGTAAAGCGTGTTCCAGCAAGAACGCAAGATTTAAATTTTAAATAAAACACAGATATTTAAAAAAAAAAATCGTGAAACTTTATTATATCGTAAAGTAGACAAAATGAGGTTATGTGTGGAACAACAAATCGGGCAGATGGCCGCCGCGGCTTTGCTGGCACACACGCGATCTTTTAATGAAATTTTCAATGGCCGTTTTGCATAAATGCTGCGGTATTTCATTAATGCAGCGTCCAATTTCCTCTTTTAAGGCTTGAGTCGTCGTCGGCTTATTCGCGTAAACCATCGACTTCAAAAACCCCAAAGAAAAAAATCTAATGGTGTTAAATCGCACGATCTAGGCGGCCAATTCTGATCTCCAAAACGCGAAATAACACGACCGGGAAATGACTGATGTAGCAATTAAATTGTTTATCGGGCTGTATGACATGTGGCGCCGTCTTGTTGAAACCACATGCCCTCCACATTCATTTCTTCAATTCTAGGCCCGAAAAAACTGGTTTTCATTTCACGATACCGAACACCATTGACTGTTTGCGCTTGACCCTCGTTTGAGCGACATCATCACGTACAGCTGCGACATTTTCGGTCGATCGATCTGATCGACAGACCCAGTTTCGGCAAAATTTATCCATTAATCTCTTTACAGTTGACTCTTTTGGAGCATTATTGTGACCCCAAATTAATCGCAAATTTGCGAATTGTAGCCGCAAAACCTTCACCATTTTGGTAAAACAATTTCACAATGAGAATGCGTTGTTCATTCGTGTAGCGCTCAATTTTTACTAACCTCGTACCTTCTACTAGCAAACAATAACAATTGTTCAAATGTCAAACAATGACACTTCGAATGGCGCCAAATTTAAATCTTGCGTTCTTGTTGGGACACCCTTTATTTATTTTGTATTCCACTCTTGTTCTTTTCCATTAAAAAATAAAAATTTGTGGCAAAATTGCTAGTCTGGACAAGCAAATGTGTAACAAATGTGTGCTGACATCCAACGTTTATTCAAAATAAAAGGGGCGGAAAAAGTCACCCGATCGGTATCGACCACCATTACGGATTCGAATTGTCTAATTGCAATCTATAATTGAGCCATTATTCTTTGATTTATGAGCATTAACATGGCCTCAATTTTTATGAGACTATTCATTCTCTGGTTTTTCATATTTTTAACAAATTTCCCTCATCGTGATTGCCGTATTTCAACTTCGACTGCGACATTTTATTCTAGATTAAAGTCAAATCTTCCCTTGTTCTTTGCTCTATTACAAAAACGTCATAGTCGAAGTCAAAATACGCCAATCACGATAATGAGGATTATTTTGAAAATATATATGTCTGCACCATTCTTAAGGCTTGAACAACTTGTTTTTCTTTTTTCCCCGGCAAGAGTTGATTTTCGAGTAAAAAATTCGTTGTCAAAGTGCTCGAAGACAAGCCAATATTTAACTTAATGCGGTTTGTAATAATTCTTTTCATTTCGATTTTCTTGTATTAAGTAAATAATTTCTGTTTTAATCTTCAAATAACACGTTCCTTAAAAACTAAATAACTGTCAGCGCATCAAGAAATATTTCGGCAGACCTGCAAATATTAGCTCATAATATTTCAATGAGATCAGACGACTTAGTACTTAATTGCTATATTGCAGCTTGCATAAATAAAATTCAAATAGAAATGTAAGAAATAAGGAAAACTTTATATTCAAGTACTGAATTGGTCATATTGCTCCAAGAAATCATTTGATAAACTAGCAAGTGCCTTTCGATAGCGGAAATTGTCAAATTCTCTACTATCTTTAACAAGCCAAAATATACTTTATGGTATTGTAAATGAATATTAAAAATATCACAAACGTGTTTTAAACAGTGCATAGATATGTAAACTTGCATATATGTGAAAAGAAAGGAACTGTAGTTAACGCATGAAGGAAACAGGAAGTTATATAATGCAGTAAACGACACACACACACACACACACATTCACATAAAGCAGACATTAATTTGTTTTAACACACACACACACAAACATGCACGCACACGTAAAGGCCTTGAGAGTCTGTGCCCGAGTTCATATAAAAGCAACAATTTCTTGATTTTTGGCTCATTTCTTCAGTTTTTTACTTTATTTTTTTTTCTTTTTTGCTCTCACACACACATGAGCATCCATTGCAATTATTTGCTAAATGATTGTCTGCCATCGACAGTGTATTTTGGCTTTCATACCTTCAACGCACACACAAGCATATTTAAGCATCAACTTAATTGTAACAAGGACAAATTACTTTCTCTAGCTCAATTTCAATGCACTTGTGCCAAGAGCGAAGCATGTAAAAACATATAAAACTTTTATTTAAAAATAAAAAAAAAATATTCAGGCGACTGCTGAAGTGTGAAGGATTTTTAAATCGATTGAGTTTTTCCAAGCAATTAAGCAAGGAGTCATGGATATGGAGGAAAACTTAAAACTTAAATACATAGAAAGAAAGATGACGCTAAAATAGTAGAGACATTTGTATTTTTCATAATCATTTTAGCTCAATCAGCTGTTATTATTGATTAAAATGCATTTATTTTATAAATTTAAGCTCTAGTTACTCACAAAAAAAAAATCATTCGAAAGCCCCTCCTCAAGTATGTGATCCGATGAAGATCAAGTTACACACGTTTCAATGTATATCTTTTTTTATATCATAAAAATCTCTTGCATTCATATTTCCTCTACTAGCCATTCAAATTTTTTATGGATCTATAAATATTTCAATTTTAAATACCAAATATGAAGTGCTGAAGTTCTATTCTGCAATTCGAAACGAAAGAAAATTCTTTCGAAGTTACATGTCATAAGCATACAAAGTTGAAAGCACTTTCTTTCGCTTAGAATTGCTCAGTAGACGTCCTGTTTGCACAATCCAGACGACCTCTTTAAGTAGAAAATTTTTATTAAAAATACTCGTTATTTTGAGTGATTTCCAATTGAATTTTCTCAACTCAACGGAGTGGGTTGTGCAAACAGTTCTCAAGTCAAAACTTACACTAACCTTAGTACGTACTGTAAGTTTTGATTTATTTCTCTCGTTCAAAATGATATATTCAAACACTTTTAATTGATTTGTACAAAAACCAAATTTTGTGGATTATTTCTTCATTCTTCATTTTTTTTTCTTTATCTTTCAATTTTCTTTCTTTAAAATAATGATTTTGAGACCCTTAAAAAATTTTGAATGGCAACTCTGATTGCTACTTCAACTGAACATGTCCGGTAACTCTGCTTGCTACTTCTTAAGGCGTATTTATTACTAGTAGAATTGTCTGATTTTTTTCCTCCATCGCCAAAACTGTAGTAAGAAATCGCAAAATTTCGCCAAAAATGTTCTTTGATTTTTTTGCAAGAAAAAAGTTGCCAAATATTGCTCCAATAAAATCTTTTTTTAGTTTGGTATGGGTTATTGCTAACTTTTTTGAAATGGTTTTTATCCAACATTTGGAAAATGGAAACACATATGAAAATAAAAAAAAACCAAAAATCGCCGAACTGAGAATTCTATCACTACACCAAATTAAAAATCGCAATGCTTGGCGAGAAATCACTACATCTGACAGTCCTGATTGCCAGGTGGACGGCATAGTCGAATTCAGGCGAATTAGTTCTTAATAGGCCTAACACCTGACTTGTCAAATTTCATTTTAAATTTCTGACGAATATCATAATTACAAGCGGCGAAAATGGTAACTTCAGCAGTTGAGACCACCTGATATGGACTTTCTTTCTCTCGGCGAAAGAAAACTGAAGCAGTGTCCCCAAGGCAAATTCATACAAGATATACTCATGTCAAGTCGCTTTGAAAAATTTATACTTATGATGTCAAAAAAATTAACGGAAAACTGTATTTTGAAATCTAACGTATATTCAAATTAAATGCAGCAAAAATAGCCACCTAATCGCTCATTTCAATTCGAATTCATTTTAGGATGACCTCAACTGCTCAGGTGACTTTTTTCGCCGAGATGTTAACACAAATTTTTCTGTACATTTTTTGACATCAAAAGATAAATTTGCTTGGCTCTATTTGCATTTTTTTTCAGTCGACAGTAATTTTGAAAGTTCTTGTTTCATTCAACACAAGCAAAAATATGAATAATACTGCTCGTATACAGAAGAAATAATATAAAACTTTTTGTAATATCAATAATAATATTAATTAAGACTACACTAATAAATCAATACAATAAATATCAGTGAATTTATTAGACTTAAGCTAATTAGACCAATTCGCAATGGAAAATATTAATTAATGAAATTTTTTTCAGTGTACAACTTTTTAAGACAGCAGTTTTAGCATTCAAAACATAGTGTTTTTAATCACTGACCGTTTAAAGCATAATTTTTCCTAAACTTTTAATGCATCATAATTTCTCTTCTCTTCGATTTATTACAGCACGATCCGGAACAATGTACGCCGGGTGGGGAGGATGGCAACTATATTATGTTTGCCCGCGCTACTTCGGGTGACAAGAAAAACAACAATAAATTTTCACCTTGTTCCTTAAAGTCCATCGAACCGGTACTTAATGCAAAAGCTCGCAGTAACAAAGGCTGTTTCACCGAACCACAATCCTCCATTTGTGGCAACGGAGTGGTCGAGCCAGGTGAACAGTGCGATTGTGGCTGGGAAGAGGATTGCAAGGATGCTTGCTGCTTTCCCATGTCACGCCATTCACATTTAGATGAAAAACCCTGCACTCTGACACCCAAGGCCATGTGCAGCCCCTCACAGGGTCCATGTTGTACTGGAGACTGTAAGCTCAAATATGGTGACAAGTGTCGCGATGACAACGGCTGTCGAGATCCCAGTTTCTGTGATGGGCATATGCCTCAATGCCCGCCATCCATTAATAAGCCCAACAAAACTATTTGCAACAAGGAATTTGTCTGTTATATGGGAGAGTGTACCGGCAGTATTTGTTTGGCCTACGGCTTGGAATCCTGCCAATGTATACCTGGACCTAAGGATGACAAAATCAAGTCGTGTGAATTGTGCTGCAAACTACCCGGCGAAGACAATCCTTGTCGCAGTTCCTTCGAGTGGAATGATGCTCCATTTGATGTGCCTGATATGTATGCGAAGCCTGGCACTCCTTGCAATGACTACAATGGGTAAGTTTTCAATTTCTATTTCACAACAGATTTTGTATTAAAATGAAGCCAGAGAAACGTTTTATGTGTCAAGTGCCAAATCTCATAAAATGACCGCATCCATTACGATATTGCTCGGCAAACATGCAACCAACCGAAAGATTTTTTTCAGTTTATTTTCTATTCAAAAAAGCCCTTGAACAACGATGTGCAACAATATACTTTCTCTATCCCTATTAAAAAATAAAAAAACAAACAAAAATTGGTAGAAAAGTAAAATATTTTTCATTTCAATTTCTTTTTTCTTCTGTATTTCTTTTCATGCTACGTTATGTGTGTCTGCTTGCTGCGTGCTACATTTCCAATATTAGTTACTGTGATGTCTTCCAGAAATGTCGCGAAGTTGATCCCTCTGGCCCCTTGGCAACATTGCGAAAGCTGCTATTGTCCGAGGAGAGCATTGCTACATTCAAGAAGTGGATGCAGCAAAACTGGTATACAGTCGCTTTAGCTGCTCTTGGCGTTTTTGTTTTATTGGTAAGTGCAACGAAGAACTCAAATAAGTTTGCAGAAGTAAAAAAAAAAAATAATTGCTGAAGAAAAATTCAGTTGAAATATAATTTATTTATCCCTCGCACATGTGAGATGCTGGAAGGTTTTTCATGTTCCACAAAACATAACGTTGCATTTATTTTCTCAGTCCTGGACTTTGATTGCATGTGTGCGTGTATGCAATTGCTGACGACTAAATAGTTCAAGTGGTCATCACTTGCCTTCTAGCCAGCCAACAATCATCGAAGGTTTTTTCATACCAAAACTTTTTTCATTCACCCACAACCTCTTCATGTTTCATTTCAATGAGCAAATGATTTTTATTTGATTTCTTACATTCTGTATTACTTTATTCTGTTTATTTTTCTCTACTTCACTATACACTAATTTGTCATTTGAAGATTATGAAGTTTGTTACAAATCTTCTAAAGGATGAATACGAAAGAAAGAATCTAGACATTGCTCCATCCCTGGATAGTAAGTTGTTAAGAAGAGAATAAAAAAAAACTTGAGTATGCATTTTAAGCTAAATTTCTCCAAATCATTTTAGAATTTGAAAGACATTTTGATGGCAAAATAATCCTTAAGTATTTCCCCAGCAATTCCGCAAATTGAAAAATTAACCCTTTGTTGCTCTTTCAGAAAATAAGTAGCACCCATATTAAGCTTAAGGAATTTAGGAAACATGTCAATTGCACAAATAAAACTTTCTAACATTTTACCATTTATATTCGGTTTTGTTAGATAATGAGCACGAAACTGCTGGCGAAGCGATCCAATCAGAAGTTAAAATCCGTCACAATAATTCACAGCGCCACCACCGAAACAGTTCGTCTACCCGAAGACAACAACGGCGTTATCGTGCATACAGCCGTCCGTACAAAAGTGCCCTTCAAAAAGAAAGTAAGAGGCGAACGCAACAGCTCCAACAACCGATCCAGCAATGGTAGTAAAACAAAGGTCGGCGCTGTTAAGAACAACAAAAACTCTAACAAGTCCACTCATATGCATGCCAGAGCCAATGGCGTCAATCCGGCAACTAATACTGCAACAACTACGACAACGCCTGCTAATGCAATGAATTCTGGAGCAGCAGCAGAAGTCAAAAAACCCACCAGAACTAAAAAGAATAGAGTCTCTGGTAGCACGGAGAAATCTGCACACAATATAATCAATACCGTGATCAATGCCGAGAAATCCAATCAAGACATTTTCAAAAAGTCCAAAAAGAAGAAACAGAACAAAGAAATCATTGATTATTCCTCCCGCAATGGACCGGCCTTGAGTGGCGCACCTATCAATCACACAAATACCTTTGGAAAGGTACAGAAATGGTTGTTGGAATCTCCTATTGTAGCCCAGCCACTGTCACACATCGAACACTCTTCGAAGGTGAGAAAAGTCATGAGCAAATCACAAAGCACCCCCGAGAGACTTGTGCAGAAAACTCCCACCAAAAGCAAAAGCATGGGCAATCTCGCGAATGAAAAGGTCAAGCTGCAGGTCGTTTACAAACCGCCCTTCCGCTTCGCTCTTCGCCTGTCGAAGAATACGAAAGTCAAGACTCATGTCATCGGCAACATAAGCAATAACAAATTCAAAAGACATTCCAGAACAGACAATAAGCGGGCCAGTGGTAGTCATCAAATGGATGGCGTAAAATCTATTGGGGAGAAGACAAAACGGGCCGCCTTACTACTCCGTTCCAACAATGACGAGGACAATCAAATTTTAACCTTAAATGAACCCAACTATGAAACCCTTAATCCCAAAACCGCTCCATCCAAAATGGAAAATCCCTTCTACGAAAATGTCAAATTCATACAAACAAACGAGAAACGCCACAGTGATCCAGCTGTAACAGCCGCAGACTCCGGAGCGGGCACAGCCAGCAATAGTGGAGGCTCCATGACCAACAGCATCAAACGATCCTCTAGCAAATCAAACCTCGAAGCCCATCAACACTCACAACACTTTCAAAGATCATCCAGCTCCAGTAATCCATTTGCTGGTTTAGATGCAGCTCGCAACTCTCGCAAACTAAGCGACAGCAATGCCGACAATTTGAGTCGAAATTTCGGCAGCACACAGAATTTAATCAACAGTAGTCAAAGTAATTTAAGCAAATCAAAAAAACGTAGCAGTCTTAATTTTAAATCAAATCTCACTAAAAACGGCAAAGATCCACCATCACTGCCTGCCAATATGCCGCCAGCAAAACGCAGCAATTCCAACATGAATCTGCGTAGAGATTCTGCTGCTGCGGAAAACCTTAAGGTTCCAAAGCATTTGCAACCACAGGCTGTGCCCCTGAGACGTAGTATTAGTAGTTCCACGCAAACAAATCAAACAGCAACGAATCCTTTAGCCAAATCATCATCCTCAGCATCAACGCCTGCCGCTGCTGGAGCTCTACCTACACAACTGCCATCTTATAACTCGCAACGTTCGGCAAGGGCCAGTTTTAGCAACATACCCAGAGCTAGTCTAAGTCTGGTCAATTCATTCTCCTCTAGTACGGGAAGCAATTCACCGGCCAACTTAAACACAAGTCATGCAAACTTTCCCTTCACTCCCCCCACAATATTCAATGGCCACAATATGCCAGCAGAGCAGAGACGGAATCGGTCTAGTTTGCCACCACCACCAGTAGTACAGCCGGTAACGGGCCATCAAAGATCCAACTCTGTACGCCAGCATGCTCACAACTATCATCCGCCACCACTGCCCACGAGCTCCACTACTTCTGCAGCAGCAGCAGCAGCAGCAGCAGCAACATCAACAGCAATGCACAGCAACAAATCTCAAGCTCAATCAAATTCCAACAACTCGGAGCTGCCATCCGACTTAGAAGTCATGGTATCAGACATCGAGAATCTGGTTAGTTAGTCAAAAGTTTACAAAGTTCGTCAAAGAGTCATTTCCTTTGTAGGCAGAAAACCACTGAATTGATAACTAATCCTCTGCATGCAATGTTTTAACTTCATACTTGTCAGGATATTTTCAATTTGAAACAGGTTCGATGTTGGAAGAAAGTATTAGAAAAGAAAACCGAAAAACTACTGCCCACTGCCCTCTTTCTTTGGACTACAGAAATAATTTTAAAACTTCTAAAGGAACGATAATTTAACTCTTGCGAGAGGATGAATCAATAATGGATGATGGATGACTGGCTGGTATTACGAGTATTTTGTTATTAAGCAACAACAGCAACAAAAGCAACAATTTGCGTGTAACAAAAGTTTCTTAGATTATTTTTGTAAGCAGAAAATTGAAAAAAAGAATAATTAAGAAAAACTAGAAGACTTCCTTCCCCCCTTTGCCACCACCCTTCTCCCTTTCCATAATACATTCAAGGGAATTTATTTAATAAAATAATGCAATGTTGTAGAAAAAATTTTTTCGAAAAAAAAAGTTTCTCTATATTTGCCAACAAACAGCCAACTAAAATAAGACGCAACAGAATAATATCGTGCAACAAAATAAATTTTTTTCACCCTACTTTGAAGGATAAATGAATTACAAGAAAAGTAATAAGATTTAAGTTTAAAATTTTTAAACGCACTAACAATCCCAAATTAATATTTTACTTATTAAGTAAAATATTTTTTTATTAAAAATACATTGAAATTGATTATTGAGGGGTTTAGCTGGATCCTATGTGCATTTCACTGTTGCTAATGCAGATCATCAGGGAACCTTTACCCAAAGCTTCTTAGAACAACTAGAGTTATTATAATTATTATAAACTTTCATTTAAACAAATGAGAAGCTCAATAACAAATAACAAAGTTGAAACAAGAACTCAATAATCAACATGTATTTTATTTTCTTACTTTACTATTGCTACATTATACAATAAAATTTAATTTCTAGTCACAAAAATTACAATTAGCTAAAAAGTACCCAACACTTATGAAATATTTTTTTTATTAAAATACAACAAAGTTTGATCTTTATTTCTACAATGATTGGTGCCGATTATATTATGTTACAGAATTTTACCCGTTTCACCCTCTTTTTAATACCTCAGCGTTTTAATTTCCAAAAAAACAATCCTTTTAAAGTAAATTTAAAAATTAATTCTCTTTACTAATTTAATGAAATGGGAGTTGCATTCAAAATGTACCAAAAATACGTAACATACCTTTTGAATTTAAAAAAAAGTTTCAAAAAAAAAATATTCGAGATTTTTTTAAGGTTGTTAGAACCAATAAAGACTTTTTTCAAGGCTAAGTACTTTAGAAGAAAAAAGGGGGTAAAAAAAAGTACAAAAATTCAGAGTCTAAACATTTTTGCGCCCTAAAAGTTGTAAAATTGAAAAGTACTAATAAAGTAATTCTTTACATTTAATGATGTGAAAAAATTTTATACAAATGACTTGTACACTCACCTATTGAAAAAAAAATTACTTTAGCTCTTAATTGAATTTACAGCCCGTCCCACGATGTCGACAGTAAACGTTAGATCAACAACTTCTATTGAAAACAAAAATAAATTAATTCTGTCATAAAAAACCGACTTCAATACAAAGATCAGGGGCCAAATTACGGAACTCGTTATCGTAAGAAATTACGAAATATTTCAATATACTTTATATGGAAATATTTTTTAATTTCGAAATGTATCGAATGTCGTAATTTGCCCCCTGATAGAAAATTATCGAAAAGAAATTTATGGGAGCAAACTGGAAGTTAGCTCTTTAACAAAAATTTTTGTATGTTAGTTAAGAAGAAGTACGTGAAATATAAAACTAAATTTTAAGGGGCGTAACTCCGCCCACTTTTTGAAACGCAAATTTGTGTGTTTTTCTGAGCTCAGGGTGTGTGCTAAGTTTTGTAAAAATCGGTAAAATAGAACTCCTTCAAATAAAATACTAAATTTTAAATAGGCGGAACTCCGCCCATTTTTTTAAATGGAAAATTGTGTCTGTCTTAGAGCTTAAAGTGTGTGCTAAGTTTCGTAAAAATAGGTTTAGTAGAACCATGTGAAATGTAATAATAAATTTTAAGGGGCGTGGCCTCACCCATTATTTCAACTTTGAAATTGTGCATTTACATGAACCACAGGTGTTTTGTAGGTTTCGTAGCAAAATATCATAAAATCAATTTAAAAAATTGTGGGTGTGTCCCGTCCACTTGTTGAAATGGGACGAAGTGGAAGCTATACTCTCTCAGACAAAATAACAATCTCTACCCAAGTAGATAGACTAGGGTGCTGATGAAGTGCGTTGCTGCACAGAAAAATATCGGTATTTCCCCCAGCTTAAAAGTCTAATTGAATTTTTCTTCTCTTCTTTAGAAACTCACATTAATTAATAAAAATATTTCATTCAATAAAAGAATTGAAATCACTGAATTTAAGCCTGACCAAAAATTATTTCTGATTACAAAAAAGTAATTTTTGCAATCGGCCTAAAATATACCGAGTTATGAAATAACAGTGTAAAAAAATACAGACGTATTGAAAACCTCCTTTTTTTAAGTCGGTTAATTAAAAAATTGGTTTTTTTTATAAAAAAAATTGATCGAATTTTTCGTTAGACAGATCGTTATTTTCTGCAAAACTAGCTTTTTGAGTTATGCGTTTGTCGAAATAGGGGAGCGGGAGATATGAGGTTAAACTGGTAAAAATCCAGTTTTTGTCCTTTTTCGACCACATAACGAGTTTTAAGTCCCTAGCCTTAGTCGTTTGGTCAGAGCGATAATGAGCCCATGAGTGAGTGAGTCAAGAATATTTTTATGTAGAGGGTGTGTTTTTTAGAGGTATACAACTTCGAATTGAAATAAAACACATGAAAATCGTTTTAATGTCCATCAATTTGGCTTTATTGGAAGGATAATTTTATGCCATTAATGCTTAAATATGATTTCGGGCATGTGGCTGCCGCGGCTGGCTCGAATAAAGCCAATTCTACAGGTCCAATTTTCAACCACTTTTTCGAGCATATGGGGCCGTATGTTGGCAATAACGCCACGAAGCCACGAATGTTGGCTTCCAAGTCCCCTAACGTTTCTGGTTTGTTGGCGTAGACGAGCGACTTCACATATCCCCAAAGAAAATAATCCAATGGTGTCAAATCACACGATCTTGGTGGCCAATTGACAGGTCCATTCCGCGATATTATGCGCTCATCGAATGTTTCCTTCAATAAATCGATTGTGACGTGCGCTGTGTGGCATGTAGCGCCGTCTTGTTGGAACCACAACTCATCCACATTCATGCCATCCAATTCGGGAACAAAATTTTATGGACAAAGCTCCAATTGCTGTGCACGGTGGCGAATCGATTCATTCGGGTCCTATTCAACACTTTGCTCTACAGCGGCAATTGTTTCTTCGGTGCGCACTGTTCGACGTCTCTGCGGATGCGTATTATCACATAGAGTAAACGTAGTGCGAAAACGTTCCATGGTTAACCGAATTAATTGCTCTGATGGACGATTATGTCGACCATAAAATGGACGGAGCTTGCGGTAAACTTCGCGAACTGAACCATTATTTTCGAAATAAATTTGCACGATTTGCAAGCGTTGTTCTTTTGTCAACCTGTTCATGATGAAATGGCAAACCAAACTAAATATTAATCACTTGACAGCTGACAAAATGGCCGCCAGTTAAAAAAGTGATGCCAACTTAAAGTTCTATACCTCAATAAAAAACACCCTTTATCTTTGCCTGAAAGGCATTTCATAATTTTACAGAATTATGAAAAAAAAACATATTAAAACTTTAGCAATGTTATAAAATAAGTAAAATTGCTATTTTTGTTCATTTAGATTTGATCTATTTTTTACATTGATTATATTGATGAAGTACTACTGAATTTATAAAAAAGTAGTTTTTAAAATTTTTTTGTTAGATAAGCCGTGCTGTGTTTTAGGTAGCGATATGTATATAGATATTTGCTTATGTTGGACAGTGTTATGCGCTAAAATTACCAAGCTTTAGTTTATTTAAAATTCACTTCTAGAACAATTATCCTGTTCGTTGTGAATAAGCGTTATCAAAAATATTTTGCTAATCAAACAAATAAATTTCTTGGAATATAATATTTGAAATATTCGAACTATTACTGCAATAACTCATTTATGAACCAGTGTTAAAGGCCGTCATTTGACCTAAAAAAACCTGTTTTTGTTGGGTCCTAAATTATGGCCTTTAAAGTTTAATCCCCCGTTTCCACAGTCCAGACGAACGACTTGAGTAGAAAATTTATATGAAAAGCACTAATTTTTCATGAAAATTTTATACACGGTTGACTCCCTATCTCGTGAAATAGCACGGTAAATATAACCTGAAATTTTAAAATTTAAAAAAAAGACTAAAAAATTTTCATTATAATTGAAATTTTATTAAACAAATTTTCCTTTTCAAAAGCATCAAAGTCAAAAAAAAATTAACTCTTGCCTTAACTAACTCAACTCGTACTTAAAATAAAATCCTTCTTAACATGATTTATTGAAATTGAATTGCAAATCAAAACAAAATGTTTTAATAAATTATTTTTCAATGGCATTGAAAAGCCAAACAAACAAGCAAAAAAAGAAACTTAAACAAGTCTTCAAAACTATTTTGTGATCGTAGCTTATTTATTAATAAATTATTTTAAAATATAATTAAAAAAATGCAAATAAATTTTAAGTCTTAAAAAAGAAAAATATAAAAAAACTGTATAAATGTGTAAATTTTATGTTTTAAATAAAAAGATAAAAGAAAAACGTTTTCAGTTTATAAATAATTTTATTTTATAATTCTTTTATTTAAAAATCGTATGTATGATATTAAATCTTAAAACTAAAAACAACAGAGAAACAAATTAATACTTAAATATACATAAATAAAAATAAATTAATTAAAAATATTGTCTACATAGCGAAATTAAATGTGTGTAAAATAAATCAAAGAAATGTGAAATAAATATAAAAAAATTATTTTAATATTTTATTAAAAAAAATAATTTCGTATGAATTGTAGGCTTAAAAACTACATACATTTCCAACATGTCTTTTGTGTCAATTAATGTATAAATTGTAAAAAAAAAAACCCAACAAACAAACAAAAAATGAGTATGAAACACAAAGTTAATAAATAAATAAATCAATAACAAATATTAAATAAAGGAAAAAAATGGAATCACAAAAATCTCATATTAATTTATGGCGGTTTAAGTTGTTTAATTTTTAAATTTTTTTTAAACTTTTCATTTCATGTGAACTTTTCTTTTTTTTTTTTGCCGAACAAATCCTGACATTTTCATTTCGACATTTTCACGACGCCCTAAAACGTGCTGTGCTGCTGGTTTAATTCTTAATTTAGTTTAAAATTTTTTTTTATTTTATTTTGAAGTGTATGAAGTTTAAAGAACGAGAATAAATTTTAACTAATATTTAAATCTGGCAATAAAAATGTACAGTATGTGTTTTTTAGCCTCCAGCCTGTGGTGATATCCCAGTAAACATTTGGTTTGCATTAAGCATGATTTATATAAAAAATTTGCGGGCTGTGCCACGATGTCGAAGGAAAACTTTCGATCAGCAACTTGTGTTGAAAACAACAATAAAATAACAAAAACTGTTTTTGTTTTTTTGCAAAGTCATCAATAGGCCGTTAAAATCAATAAAATAGAAAGCAAAACGTATCTACAGTGCATGAAGCTGAGTAGGTACTTGTTTCTTTTCCCTTCGTCTCTCTCCCCACAAAATAATCAGCTTAACAATGAGTCTTACATAGTGTGAACGGGGACATATGACATATGAATACAATTTTAAATATAAATTGTATATCGAAAGAAAACAAAAAAGGAAACGACAAAAGAGACATCCAGATGTTTTCCTTTCAAATGTTCGCCCATCTAAAGGTACCAACAGACGACATGTTTTTTACATGTGTTTTTTAAGTTTCCGATTCGTATGTTTTTCTTTATGCTTGTCAATATTGGTTAATTTACATAAGGTTTATAATTTTTGGTCACTTCTTCTTTTTCAGTACATAAGTATCCAGATACTTTGTTTTATAAACTGCTTGCAGCCGTCGAAATATTTTTGGTTCCGTCGCTGAAGTACTGGCGACGCAATGTGCTTTTTTTCATTTTTTTTCTTTTTTCAACAATACGTTGAGGTTGTATCTAAAAATCTATACATTTTTGAACTCATTTCAATAAAACGACAACGTTAAATTAAAAAAAATATATAATTTATTTGTCTTGAAAAATACTTCATTCAGACGGCTAATCATAAAGCACATAATCAACCACCGACGAATTTGTTCACATGACATAGACATTTGGAGCTGTATGTTTAACATAAGAAAATAGAGCACGCTCTATTTTAAATAATGTCTTATGTCTTTTGTCATGTTTTTTACACAAGCAATGTTTTGAAGGTAACACACGACATGTTTCCGTTTACATATGTAAATTTTGGCACATACAACGTGAAAAACATGTCGTCTGTTGGTACCTTAAGCTCATACTACTTATTTTCATATACACAAATATTCGCCGGCAAAAATTCATCGTCATCATTGTGTTCCCTTCATAAAACGTGCAACACAAAATAGTTGACTGAACCTACAAAAAGCTTCTAAGAGCAAGAGTTTTTGCTGCTTCGAGTGCTACTGTTATGTATTTACAAAAGCAGATAGACTCCATATGCTTTTACTTGCGATACTAACCAAAAGCAAAAGCAAATCATATTCAAACTTTTCAAATCGTCGACTGCTGAAAGTACTGCGCAGCTGGTCACAAATCATTTTGAGATTTTGCTTTGATTGAAACTGTTGTACTTTTCAAAAGCGAAAGCAGAAGCAAAATGAAATGAAATGAAAATCATTTCAGTTTTTTTTTCAAACACTGATGGATGGCCGGCCAGAAAGAACGATACGTTATTTTTGTACGTTCGAAAACATGCAGTTAAATAAAAATAAAAATAAAAATTTGTGGTATCAAACTAATTTTCATAAATTTGCAATTGTTTTTTTTATGCCGTAATTTGCCCCGCAGATCATTTCATTTACTTTGCACTGATGTTAAAAGCTTTTAAGCACATAATGTTACATTATACACAAGTGGAATAGCACGATGTTAACTTCTTCGTTCTTTACACAAGCCTGTCTTTTTTAGGGGATGCATCGCCATTTTGACAATTAACAAATAGCTTCCAGAAGAATCTTATCACCAGCCACTCAATTTTTGTTTTAGGTCACGTCAATAATTCGTATTCAAATTAATTCTGTTGGTTAGTGCGTATAAGCCTTCCCAATAGACCATCATTGCAGTTGTAAAAGCATTTTAGTTCTTGTTATTTGTGTCTTTCATCTGCATTGGATTATGTGCTTGTGTGGTTGTATATTTCTTAATAAGCAGAGTGTATAACATAATAGTTGATGTTATAATTTGACTATTTACTTGTGTATTTTGTTCTTTTGCTGATAATGTCTGATCTATTCTTTTTGTTTACATTTGTTTCATGGAAAACATTTGTATTAGATCAGTTTGCTTATATTTTTTTTTTAAGAATATCATTCCATTTGTATGTGTATTAAACCCCTGTAAAATACCATTTAAAAGAACTTTCAAGACATGAGGGATTTTTCAAATGCTTTACTACAGCGAAATATTGTAAAACAAATGCTAAACAACACTTTTTACAAGGAATTTGTTTCAGCTATTGCAGATATAAAAGTAAAGAAGAGAATACTTCGTGGCAAAAGAATTTGTGATGCTTGCTTCTTCCTACTCTTGGGCACGTATACGAACCGTATGCATGTACATACACACAAAACACTCATATACACGAACACCTATGCATCTATCGTGCTTCGCTTATTATACGATGAGAATACATTTAAAAACAATAAATATTTACTTTTTAGTTAAATTTAATTATTATTCGAACTCCATTTGTTTCTATATTTGTGATTTGAACGGGCTAAAATTCGTATCGCTTTTTAAGCCAAATTACATGTGATAATTATTAATGAACAAATAACAACAAAGTTAGCCTGTGGCAAAAATTAAATAAAAATATACTTAATAGTAACAAACCAAAAAGTTTGTCTTAAGTAGAATAAAAAATAAGCAAATTAAGTAACATGTGTATAATTAGTAAAAAGAACAAAAAACGACAATGGTAAGACTGTTGTAAATATAGTGATGGTAAAATTGAGCTTACAATACAAAAAAGTTTTCAGCAAATTGAAATACGATGAATCAAAACAATTCACATATTCCATTTGCAAAAAAGTTTCGTATATAAAGCAGAAATCTACATCAACTGACACCGCACACAGTGGACCAAACACAAAAGAACGCTGATGATGAAGGTTTAGTGGCCTTCGAAAACGGCTGGCTGTTCCGTTCAACTATGTGTTGTTAGTCAGAATATTTACAACAGACTTTGGTGTTATTTGTTCATTAATAATTATCACATGTAATTTGGCTTAAAAAGCGATACGAACTTTAGCCCGTTCAAATCACAAATATAGAAATAAATATTTACATTTCAAGAATGTTTACGCAGGCCTCTAACGTGTATCAGCTGGTAGCCGACCGAATAATGAATCGTCCATATTTCATGAAAAATCAAAAGATTATTTCAATGGAATTTGAAGCTGTTGAATAGCAGGAGGGATCAATTTAGCAATTTTAGATATAAATTTTAAATAAATATATCTGAAGGCAAAATGATGCATTCAAAACCGGTCGAAATCTTAAAACATTTCTATATAAAATCTATTGGAATATTTCCTAATTTCGTTCGATATGGAGATCCGTAATTTGCTCCTTAATTCAATTCATTGGCCAATTCAATCCACGAGCGATTCTTTCCTTCACTGTCATGTTATTTCAAAACTCGAACATTAAACAAAATTGCAAAATCAATTGTTCTTCCCTCTCCGAACAAAATAAATTTTATATTCTATATATGAATTTCAAATTGGCCGCTTAGCCTAGGTCCCTTCATCAAACTGATATTTATAATATAATTTATGTGAAAACAGAAACAAAACTTAAAAAAGGCCTTTTTTAAGCATGTCTAGATTCATTTCATTAGTGCTTAAGCAACTCATCAGTAGACTGCGATCAAAGAACAAAAAACAATATTATTTACAACGAAATCAAATGTCACAATGCGACAGTTTTGACACACTAAAAATAACCTGAACAATGCTGATTTCATTCTGTCTTCAAAATGCTGAGGATAAATTACGACATTAGCTAATGAAGGGAGATATTAAAAAAAATCATGAAATATTTATTAAGGGTTTTCATGAGAACTCTTAAAATTACCATTTCTGCAATTGGGCAAATATTCGAAACTTGTTTCATGAAGCCCCTTTGCAATAGTTAAGTCAATTTGTACGAAATGTCAAACAAATTAATTTAATAAAAATAAAAAAATTAAATTTCAAGAAATTTTTAATTTAAAAACATGTACATATACATATTAGTCTCCTGCACAAGACATCTTATAAGAACTTTCAAGACATGAGGGATTTTTCAAATGCTTTACTACAGCGAAATCTTATAAAACAAACGTTAACAACATTGTTTGCAAGAAATTTGTTTGAGTATTGTAGGTATAAGAGTAAAGAAGAAAACACTTCGTGACGGAAGAATTTGTGATACTTGCTTCTTTCTACGCATGAGCGCGTGTACAAACGTCATGCATGTATGTGTGTATGATTTTTTATTTTTCTGCGCACATGCAAAGGCACGCACGTGCATTAACATTACTTGTATGCGGTTAATCACATAATAGCTGACCATCTAGATATTACACACTCTAGATATTACACACTCAAACGTACAATATGAAAAATAACAAGCATACACTAATCAACAGTCTTGCGATATTGCTTGTTACAACTGATATACACATACACCAATACATCCATCGTGCTTCGCTTATAGTACGACAGCATTTATTATTGGTTTAGTATAATATCTACATGCGACGTGAATACATTTAAAAATCATGACGTTTTTACATTTCAAGACTGTTTACGCAGCTCTCTAATACATATGTACATATTTCTATAAAAATAAAAACGTGAGTGTGTGTATCTAAAAATGTCTAAATAAAGCCAAAAAAACAAGAAGTCGTTGTTAACAAAATGCACAATTGCACAGCTTAAGTTTACGAGTCAAAATTGTTGGACAAACTTAACAGGTTTGTGTAAATAAATTTTCATAAAATTTTTGACATTTTATTTACGATAGTGTAAAAATGCACAATTGAACATTCTCATGAAAACCCTTATTATGTTTGTTCAGGGAAAGCGAATTGATACAAAAAGTTTTGGATACTCCCGCACATATCGAACATTTTTTATGCTAGTGCATTTTAATACCTATTCATTCTCATACTTGCGTATACCCCTGCGCACTTTATTTCATACTTCTATATATCGATGCGAATTCTTCGTTACATCCCGCATATCTGCTCATATCTATCGACATACCCATGACTTGCAACACATTAGGTTTTTTTTAAATATTTTTTGATAAGTGTTGCCAGAAATACTAGTTTGTAGTTGTTGAGGTAATAACATTTTTTCAAACTATTTTAACATAAAATTCAATAAAAATGTTTTACCCACACACACACACTCTTCGCAGTCCATAGATCTAAAAGCTCTATTAAATATTTACGAGAGTAATTTGACCGCGGCTGTATAAACACGCTCCATTTTAGATCTGAGCTAAGAGCCGAATAAGTGGAAGAAAGGTTGAACCATGGCATTCTTTACTATTTTAGCAATTTTAGCGCTTGTTTGTTGCCAATTTTTGCGATGAAACTGACTTTTTAGCCAAATCTTGACTTTTTTTACCCATTTACCGATTTTTAATCTATCTGCATATCTATTTGATGTTAGCGAGTTTTCGCCATTTCGGGATTCCTTAGATCTTTAAGTATTTGTAAGTTATTTAAGGGAAATTTATCGCTAATGTTTTCTTTTTTTCGCAATAAAAGAGATTGTTCCCAATTATTTGTTTTTGACATTCGTTACAATATTGGTGTTTTTTTTAAATATATTTTAATGCTTTTCTCAATTAAAAAATTATTCACGAATTTTCGCAACTTTTTGTAAGTGAGATTGTTTTTGATTTTTAAAATCCACGAGTATTTTCGTTCACATTTTTTAGGTTTTGGGCATTTTTTTAAAGTAATATTCGCATATGTGCAAGTTTTCGCGATTAATATGCTGAACAAATTTTCGACTTATTGCTTTGCGAGTTTGCATAATTTTGGCAATATAGGTATAAATTTTTTAATAGAAATTTTCTAAAGAAACCCGCCTCGTATTTACGCATTTTTTCATAAAATTGGTTATATGAAAAATTTTTCATTTGTAAACAGGCTGCTGAAGAACCAAATTAGATCAAAAAAGTTGTAAAAAATGCTTCAGAAATTCATGTTACGTGTCTTCTCTAGCGCTGCAATTAATAAATAGAAAAAGTTTCGTGAAATAGATTTCATGAAACAAATGCATAATATAAATTAGGCATTTTAATTCATACACAACGATTTTTTTTATATACTTACATATTTGGTAACATTGTTCATATGGTCATACTCGTCATTACATGCTTGTGCGCACATGTATTGATACGAATATCTATAGCACATTTGTTTGATCGAACCCGCACCTATCGATATCCGCACTTATTTGTGTTGATAGCTATAGATATGTATGCCTGTACGTAAGCATGCTTGTTGATGCGGATGTGCTATCATACTCATTGTCGTTGGAGTATCGATATGTATTGAGCATTCAAAGAGTAACTTTTTGGCTTTCCCTGTGATCGGCGATGAAACATTTCATTTTCCTCACCGATTTCTGAAACCAATTTCTTTTTAGCGCGAAAGTATTTAACTTCGTTCTCGGAGCCGATTATCGTTTATGTATAAACCCAGTTATGCTTTATATTAAGAACAACATGCAAAGCTGCTTCAACTTATTCTGTAGCAAAAAGAAGTTGCCAGCTTGTCGAAATATATTAAAATTTTTACCCGACTGCGGGACGCAAAGCCCATGTATGTATGAATGTGTGCACTATATAAACTGAACGCATAGACCGATTTTGATGATTCTTACATCAATCAATTTGTCTAAATCCTGGGAATGTCACTAAAGATATGACAGTAGTAAAAACTCAATATGGCAGCCAACAGACGAAAAAATAAAAAGTCGGCGAACTATATCAAAATGGGTATCATTTGACAGGTATTTTAAAATCAATTTTAGATTTCTCTTATAATTTTTTATTTCGAATGTCCATTTAGTATTTATATTCGTCGCAGTCGGGTTTTTTTGATTTTTTTTAATTACTACTTGTTGAATTATTATTTTATTAAGTTAATTTATTTTTTATCACAAAAGTTATGTCTTTGCATATCAAGGTAGAAAATATTATGCAATTTATTTTAAAAAATAAACGAATAACTTGAAAAAAAGTAAAATAAAATAATTAAGAAAATTAAGAAAAATTATGAAAATAAACACTAAAAGTCTATATTTTGTAATTGGAAATGAAAGCAAATAAGTAAATTATACAACAAATAATAAACTAGATGTAAACAATTGAAATATTAAATAATAAATGTGAGTGTATGCTTATTTTCTTTTAACAAAAAAAAATAATAATGCCGAAAATTAGAAAAAGTCTTTTTTATTTCTCGATATTGGCAAACAAGTTGTAATTATTTGAAAGTTTTAAGAGTTTGTCACAAAACCTTTTCATCAAATATTAAAAGAAAAATGAAGTTTCTTTCCAGGATTTAAGTCAACCATAATATAAAATTTTTCTATCCAGCCATCAGTTAGTCAAAAATTTACCAGCCGAAATGTTTAAGAGCTATTCAAAATTGTTAATTCCTTTTGAGTATATGTACTCGTATATTACTTTTCTTAAATTACTTACACTGAATTCTTAGGATGAATTTAGGTAATGTGATTTGTAAGCGAGTAATGAAATTTGTTAATCAGAAAAGTAAGTCATTATATCGCAAGTAGTTCTGATGGTAATTTATAATTTTTCGCTGGGTATATATACGGTGGCGAATGATGAATATATATCCCGAGTATCATGTTATCAGTAGCCTGAGTATAAGCATACTCAGATTATAAGTATGATTGAGATTCAAAGCGCTTGATACGTGTGTGTTTTTTTATTTTTAGTTGTAGCGTATTTTAGTTTTTCGAATAAGCGAAGTAGAGATGCTCATTTTTGTTGGAATCGGCTAAAGTCATAGTTGCTTAAAAAAAAAGTATGTGAGCGTAAGAACTGTTTGAGTACCAATCCAATAGGAATTATTACATATTTTACTGTAAAAGTCATTGCATTATAAAATGAGTCGAATACATATTTATTCATACATATTTATTCATTATTTCCTTCAAATCGATATCTTTCCATTTCTCGATTGATCAGATGTTCTCTCATCGAAGTATACAAAAAACTGGATTTCAAAAATATAATAAGTTAAGGACTTTCTATACTAAGGTACTTTCGAGATTTGGAACTAATATAATATTTTATTTTTAATTTTTAAGGAATATTTTTTCTTATAGTATTTTCACACTGACATGGTTTTAATAAAAGTTGGTTTTAACTTTAAAACCAACTGTTAAAACCTGGTTTTACCATACAAATTCTGTTTGTTAAAACCAAATTAAAACCATTTTTGAATTGGTTTTCGCCGTGATCAATTCAGTGCTGCCAAGTTGAAATGACCGACAGCAGCTGATAATGTTTATGGCAGTGAATAACAATAGATGGCGCTTGAAAGATTTTCATCTTAAAAATTGATGCAGCAGCAACAATAATAAAAAAAGTTATGAGAAAAAAGAGTTTTTTTTTTATAACGAAAACAAAGAAAATATTTTCATTGAACTCTTGAAAGTGAAAATAGACAATATGAGGTTTATCTTATAATATATTTGTGCATTTTTATATATATTAACTTTATTTCCAAGCACTTCTTCATTCTGTATAAGAAGTTATATAATTTAAAAAAATTGTATTAACAAAATATAAAATAATTTACATTTTCGAGCGCATTGTAAAATATCTCAGTTTTTCATACAAACAGAAACAGTTGTTGTACAGTTTGTCCAACAAGTGTTATTAAAAAGCAGAAAAAATGCAACAACAAATACACGAATTTCTGCAGGAGACTTATTTTATTTTGCTCAAAGTTATTAGACAGCCTGTGAGTCAAAACCTGAATTTAACAAACTTGCAGTATGAATGCAAAATCAGCTGTTTGTGGTTTTAATGTTAAAACCAGGTTTTAACTTTCAGTGTGAAAACACTATTAGTGGTACTAATAATTTCAGCAATTTTATTTCAGTATAAATTCATATTCATTTTTCATTGCAAAAAAAAGATATACATCTATTAAAAACGACTTTTAAATGTGATTTGATAATTAAATTGAATTAGTAAAATAGGCTTTTAGTTAGTAGGCCTTTTAGTTCATTAAATTTTGTTAGCATTTATTTAAGTGAAGTTTATTTCATTAGGCCTTATTTCGTTTCGCTGAACAAAATGCATCCAACAATACTAAGTTCCGCTGGTAAAAATTTGCCTGAAACCTTGAATTTATTTTTCAAATAGCACCTGCTAGATATAAAAAGAAAATTATCTAGAAATAAGAATTAGTAGTTTTCTAGAAAACACTGCAATTAAATTATTATTTGCTAGTATTTAATTTTATTCAGACAATAGAAACTAGATTGTTAGCAAATACTTGGCTCTGGGTCATACAGATACAGGTAAAGATTTTTAAATTTATTAATAGTTATTGCTTATTAAAATTCTATTCATAGTAAATGTACATCAAGGCTGCCCACAGAAAGAAAACCGAGATATATGTATAAGCGTATGTGTATTCATTTGTATATAAAGCCGATTGATATTCAGCACTCTTGCGCTTCTCTGGGCAGCCTAGATGGACATACTAGTGACGTCAATGTCAATGATGTCAATTTTTGATATTCGCGAATACGAATGCGAATACGAATGTTTGAAATAATATTCGCGAATATGAATACGAATACGAATATTTCATGTGAAATTTATAGACATCAAATTAGGGCTCTATTTACGCCTGCAATATGAAATATTAAAAAATTGTTATGAAAAAGAACTTCATACTCCTGTTGGCGTACTTTAAAGTTAATAAAAAACTACCCTAAATTTTAATGATCGTCAGTAACAAATATTTGAAAATGATACAAAGAACAACTTTCTATAAAAAAATTTAATGGATTCGCGCAAACTAATATTTTTATCCATTTATTTAAATTTGGTTTAAAAATGGCCGAATATTCGGTAATTCGAATACGAATACGAATGCTCGTGCATCACTAGTACATACATACAAATAACGAAACTCAACAGAATTCATCATTTCATATTAAATTCGAGCATTAAATAGAGTAACAAACAAAAGTGCAAGAAAACTTTGTTTATGTCAATGTGGCAATATGGCATAGTTGCTTAAGTGGACTTAAGGAAATTAATTAAGCTTTATTATGCTGTATTATATTTCAGTTAGAGTTTGTACTAGTTAAAATGAAACGTATTGAAGTAAAGTATCACTCGTAGGTAGAATCATGCGTTAAAGACTTTTAATCTTTTATCTGTAGCATCAAAAATTCCATAAAACACTGCTCGGCTTAAATCTACTTAAGCTACTATATTTATTATTCCCACAGTAGAGAGCTGCGTAAACTGTCTTGAAATGTAAATACGTCATGTTTTTTAAATGTATTCACGTCGCATGTATTATAATAAACCAATAATAAATGCTGTCGTACTATAAGCGAAGCACGATGGATGTATTGGTGTACGTGTATATCAGTGTTAACAAGCGATGTCGCCAAGACTGCTTGTTTGTAACAAACACTCAAAAGAAGTACTTTTGATTAGTGTATGCTTGTTATTTTTCATATTGTACGTTTGAGTATGTGTGTGTAATATGTAGATGGTAAGCTATTATGTGATTAACCGCATACAACTAATGTTAATGCATGTGTGTACCTTTGCATGTGCGCAGAAAAATAAAAAATCATACACACATACATGCATGACGTTTTTACACGCGCTCATTGGTAGAAAGAAGCAAGTATCACAAATTCTTCCCTCACGAAGTGTTTTCTTCTTTACTCTTATACCTACAATGTAGTAGAACATTTGAAAAATCCCTCATGTCTTGAAAGTTCTTATAAGATGTCTTAAGCAGGAGACTATCCCACAGATTCGCATGGACTTTGACTACCAAACTACATTTCAGAGCTTTCCTTTCTTATTTTTACTATACTTATGAATATTAACCTTGCACATGTGCATGAAAAATTAAATTTTATTTATTTATTTAAGATTAAAAACAAACAACAATCGACTACAAGTACACAACAAATATAAATATATTTTTTAACATAAAATAAATAACAACTAAACCAAACAAATCCTGTAAAACTAAACAATGAGTGCAAAGAAAAAAATACGAAACTCATGTTAAAAGATATAGTTTTAAAGAGAAAACAAATTCAATAAAAATAATCAAAAAATATTTCAAATGAAAAAAATAAATGAATATTTTATTTTAAAGAAAATAATTTAGGCAAAATAACTTTAGAGTTAAAATATCAATATTTATTGCATAAAAGCAACGAACGAAAGTTAAGGAGTTTTTCTCAGTACAAGAAAGCCTAGACTACCTAACCCGCCAGTAAAAAGTAAAAAAAAATAAGAGAGGTGTCTTAGGACACCTGTAGTGCGATTCAGTAACTTTTAACGATCCGACAATCGTAATTTTTGTCTATACATTTTGTCGCTTGCAATAATGATTGTGTGAATCCGTAACTTCTTTTTAACGATAGTACGCAGCTGATATTTTCTGTTGATTTTTGTCGATAAAATTAACATCACATAAATGATTGTCACTTATATAACTATACAGCTGACATTAACCTACTGCGAATATCGTTAAAAATGTCACTGAATAGCAAATTCGATCAATTTTCCTTATAATTATTTCAACGATGCGATTATCGTTAAAAAAAAGTTAGTGAATCGCACTACTGGTTGTAGCTATGCTGCTTGGTTAAATAAAACAAACTTAATGTGTTAAATAAAAATGCAATAAAATTATATTATAAGATGATGGCAAATTCTCTGCAAATATTTCAAAACGTTTCCATTTATTTCCCATTATTTTCTTTTCTAGCGGCGTACGATTAAATTAATGTATTGTTTGTGGCCGGTGGAGGCTGTTAGCTAGCTTACCGACGATCGGCTGTATTCTCTAGTTTGTGCTCATGTGCAAAAACAAAACAAAAACAAATTGAGCAATTGATCTTAATGTTTTTGTTTTATTTTTGTGTCACTCAGTTCAAAAAACGAAACAAAAAAAAATTCAAACGAATAGTTTCGTTTATTTTCGCACTCCGCTTTTAAGTACAAAGAAATCAAAACAAAAATAAATTTATAACTGTAATAGTGTCGATTATTTTTGTTACCAAAATCACGTCCTAACTCCTGTATCGCCCAATAAATAGCATAGCTACAAAAAAAGTAAAAAATGTTGCATATAAGTTCCACATTTCTATAAATATTTATATATTTTCTTTTTGCATTGAGAATCTGCTTTGTTTTTTGAATTCATTTACGATTTAAGTTTAATATAGTTAGTTTTAAATTTCAGAGTGAAATCAACATTTTGCAGAGAATTCCATTTTTCTTAAATTACAATCCAACAATTTTCATTTGCGATGAAATATTTTATTTAATTTGAGATTAAAGCTGTATGTTTGCTGGTTGTGCTAGGTATGTTTGTATTTAAGTTAAAAAATGTTTACACCGAAACTTACACTCGTGGCAATAATGGTGCTGCAAATGATTTCATTTCCATATTCAATGCCGCCAGTAAACAAAAACCATCAAGCCAACTCCTACTGGCGCATCAATACTAAACGAAATTACCGACATGATACAGCAAACAAACAACCAGCTGTGCAAGCCCAGCAAACAAACAAACTTTAGGAACTTTATACATAAAACTAAAAAGCAAGAATATTTTATATGTTTCTTTAAATCAATTAACAATTATAGTTACAGTTTATTAATTTATCTAAAAAAAATATATATAAATAATCTTAAATTAATTTTGTAATGTTGGCTGGGTTACGTGAATTCAATATGATGCCTTTAATGTCTGACTGAGTGTGTGCTTAAAATTACATGCGTATCCTTTTGCTGTCGGTTTAACGAAATACTCGTACAAATGCAGATTGATGCCAGAAAAAAAAACAACTTTTGCACACCAACTCCATAGAGAAAACCTTTAAGTAAAAAAAGATGAAAGCTATTTGCCACTGATGTGTAGATATTCACAGGTGTACGCGCTATAGCATTGCACAGATACATCTGTTTGCACTAGTTTTTGCGTGTTTTTGGTTCTGGTATGAACAAATATGTTATTTAGCGATTTCTGTCACTAGTTGTAAATGTTGATTTTTTAAGCAATTATTGTATGTTTGGGCAATGAGCAAATGAAAACAATACATTTATTTTTTTGTTTGTTTTTTTTTAACAAATAAGATACATAAAACTGCTTTTACCGTAAGTGCCTTATGTTGTGTTGAGAAAAATATACATGTCTGATGATGAATGAATAAAAGCAAAATTTCACATACATATGTAAGTAGATGATACATGTACATGAAACACATGAGCTGCATATACAAAAAAATGACACGATATGCAAGTGTAATTACTCTCAGAACAAAATTGTCTCTCTCTCTCTCTCTATACTTGGCTGCGCCACAAAATAACATAACGAACGTCCGCACATACATCTGTCCATCATGTACTTGTTTCAACAATGGTTTTTTTTTCATATAATTGTATTACAATATGTATTTTTAAGCAAAAACAGATCAAACAGTTGCTCAGCAGCAATAACTACAATAAGCAATTGTTATTTGTTTTCAATTGTATTGTAATTTGGAAAAGCACGCACACACAATAACTCTTATACCAGTTCTGTCGCTCACACTACAATTACATGGTACATACCATGGTATATTTGTTTTGGCTATACAAACGAGTATACAAATGCAACCCTTTAGTACGCGCTCGCCTTAACACATACATACATACATACATTTGCATACACAGTTACTGGAATACATACGCACATACATACACACACACATATACGCATCTATTTATCTATGAAGTTAAATATTAATTTGTAAGTAACACCTTGAATACTCATGCTTGCATATCAATGAACAACTACCGCGACGCAGTTGTAATTTGAATTGTAAAATTATACATCAAAGATTTAAAAAAAAATAGCTAATTTGATTCGCTTTCGCTGTATTGAATAGCAGCACTAATCCGTGTTGTTTAACCCTAATCATACTGACATAAAAGCTTACAAATCTTACTAACATGTGTCTCTAAGACAAATATAAAAAAACTTACGGAAAAATTATTAAACTTTTTTTATTTTTTATTCATTACATTCTTTACATAAAAGAACTTTCACAGCAAGTTCATTGTAGACATTACTATTACATTTTTGGCAGCATTGCTTAATAATACGGCTTATTTTGGGATTACATAAATAGCACCTCTTGCGTTAATTTGTTGCACTCTGGGTATTAGTAGGTGTAATTCCTTCTTGAAGAACTTCTTCCATTAGTTGAACGATAGGTCGTTGCAATTTATTCTTCGATCTTTGGCGTATTTTGGGTGTAACAACTACAGACATCCAAAAATATGTAAACAAAAACATTCATATATGCATGTATGTGTCTCTGAGACACATGTCAGTATTTACTGCTACATTTTTATGTTTTGGCATATAAAAGATGTAAGAAGGCAATACAAATTTATTAAATTATACAAAACATATGTCAAATAAAATTCATGAAGTTTGGTTGCGATATATTATATATTTCTGTAGTTAAATTGAATGGAACATCCAAATGTGTCTCACAGACACATGTTAGTAAGATTAGGGTTAAAGAAGCAGTTTTCCTTCAACTAATATTTTTAGGTTAACGCAACTTTTGAATTTTAAATAATAATTTATTATTCGATTATATCTTATGTTACATTCAATTCTGATTCACATTTTTTTTTAACAAGATTAAAGAAAAAGTTATTTCGAGAAAGTAGTGATGGAGCAAAGTTTTATTTTTCCCTCTGCAAAATCTTTTAAATATTGACTTTCTCAATTGTTGTTTAAATTTCAAAAAGTATTGCTCTCGCAGTTTTGAAATATTAATTGCAGGAAATCATATTGCTTATTTACTTCAATAGTGTTAAAACTCAACAAAAAAAAAAAAAAAATACTTTTACAGAAAACGCGTTTAAGGTTTTCAATTTACATTTATGTAAGTTCTGACTAAACTCAACCCACTGATGCTGCAAAAATTATAAATTTCCCGCTCTTCGAGTCTAAGAAAGCAAATAAATAGATTTAAATTAATTTGAAAAGAACTTCTGAAGTTATAGAAAAAAAAACTATTTTCGAATTTTTTCAACAATGGTATCAACAATATCAACATGTCTTTTTATGCTTTAAGTCTATGCAACTCAAAATATACTGCAACATTTAAGCGCTTGTATACTTAGAGAATCTTCAAGGTTCAATCAGACGCGCCATACCATAGCCATAGCCATAGCCATAGCCATAGCCATAACACCAAATAACGGGTGTTTTTTTAGAGGTATAGAACTTCGAATTGAAATAAAACACAAGAAAATCGTTTTAATGTCCATCAATTTGGCTTTATTAAAGGAAAATTTTATGCCATTAATGTTTAAATATGATTTAGGGCATGTGGCCGCCGCGGCTGGCTCGAATAAAGCCAATTCTACAGGTCCAATTTTCAACCACTTTTTCGAGCATATGGGGCCGTATGTTGGCAATAACGCCACGAATGTTGGCTTCCAAGTCCCCTAACGTTTCTGGTTTGTTGGCGTAGACGAGCGACTTCACATATCCCCAAAGAAAATAATCCAAAGGTGTCAAATCACACGATCTTGGTGGCCAATTGACAGGTCCATTCCGCGAAATTATGCGCTCATCGAATGTTTCCTTCAATAAATCGATTGTGACGTGCGCTGTGTGGCATGTAGCGCCGTCTTGTTGGAACCACAACTCATCCACATTCATGCCATCCAATTCGGGAACAAAATCTTCCATAAAGTTGATGGACAAAGCTCCAATTGCTGTGCACGGTGGCGAATCGATTCATTCGGGTCCTCTTCAACACTTTGCTCTACAGCGGCAATTGTTTCTTCGGTGCGCACTGTTCCACGTCTCTGCGGATGCGTATTATCACATAGAGTAAACGTAGTGCGAAAACGATCCATGGTTAACCGAATTAATTGCTCTGATGGACGATTATGTCGACCATAAAATGGACGGAGCTTGCGGTAAACTTCGCGAACTGAACCATTATTTTCGAAATAAATTTGCACGATTTGCAAGCGTTGTTCTTTTATCAACCTGTTCATGATGAAATGGCAAACCAAACTAAATATTAATCACTTGACAGCTGACAAAATGGCCGCCAGTTAAAAAAGTGATGCCAACTTAAAGTTCTATACCACAATAAAAAACACCCATTATATTTGCTTTACGTATTAGTGTTGCCATAACCATAAGCATCTGTTTTTGTTTTCATTTATTAATTTAAAAAGTGCGAAGATACCTAACCAGTAAGCAGCTGCTAAGGACTATGGTGAAAATCCCAAACTGAATTGGTTTCTGTGGTTATGGTTATGACTTTCGCGTTATGGTGAGTCACCTATAACCAAATACAATGTTGCCCATAAGGTTGGTTCGAACAGTTGTTTTGTTTGGTTATGGTTACGGCACGTTTAACTGAACCTTTAACAACGTTATAAAATTCTGCTTTAGGGCCTCGTTAGTCTTTACTTTCTGTTGCTGTTCAGTGCAGCGCCGTTCTGTTGCTTAATTTTAAACGTTACTTTTTATGTAATAACTTATCAGCTGTTTCTAGCAAACAAAGAAAAAGTGACAAGTTTTCCATAGTCCATTGTTATTTTTTAATATAATTAACCACCGACCGACCGATGAATCGATTTTGAATTAGTTTTTACTGTTCGAAAGGTGACTTGATCGAGAAGGTTCTTACCTATGTTTTAATAAAATTGGTCTATCCTCTTATAAGATATCACATATTTTCTAGAAATATTCGGGGTTTTTTAAAGTTTTAAATTTTTGGTATTTTATGTTTTTCATTTCACATATCTAAGCTTCTAAAAATTAAAGTTTTTAAATTCTAAAAAGCACATTTACAGTTTATTTCCCACTGTTATGTGTTTTGCTGTCACTTACAATTACTCAACAATTTCTTGATTTTCACAGGTTAAGCCGAAACAGAAACGAACTCAACAGAAAAACTAATGACTTGTATTAGATTTCTGTAAACAAAAAATGAGTCAGATGATTTGTAACAGAACGGAAAGTAAAAACTAATTCTATGCTCAGTTAGCCGACTGTAATGGAATGTAACTGCAAAGAGAGAAATCAACTTATCGATATTGTTAAGTGAAAAGTAATGAAAACGGTTATAGAGATGTATTGTAATGTAACATTACTTTTCACATAACAATATCGATCAGCTGTATCCTAACGTTGCAGTTACATTCCATTACAGTCAGCTAACTGCGCCTTCTTCTGTTTTTTATACAGATTGAGATGCGCATGAACGTAACTGTAAATTTAAGCAAGTAATGTCAATATTTTCAAGTAATAAAAACGATCATCAGCTGTTTCGTTAGAGGACATGGACGTTCAGCTTATTCTGCCTTTACGATGCAAAAATAATTTTTGTGGAAAATTATTACCCTAAATATCTTCACTGTATGGATATTTTTTGTCCTTTTCGAGAAAGTGGCAAAAGGGGAGTCTACAAAACTATTTGACAATAGATAATACCCTTGGAGTGTTGCAGCGCCTCTGGTGTCAATGAAGCGTGTTCAACTTTTGAAGCTGTACTTAGTAACCATTTTATTAATTATTTATTACGCCGAAGATAATGCTACACAATACCGACGAATGAGGCCATTCTGATGTCAATTTAGTCCAATGGGCTCAGTACCTCACACAACTATGGTGACTGATGAGTTTATTTGATCGTCTCTAGGGCATGTATGGCTTGGAATCTCATTATTGCCGACAATTATAATAGTGCTCGTAATTTTCAATATTTAAGTCCATATAAGCGTAATAAGAATATTTTAAACAAAAGTACAACACTACAATAACTTTAATTCCAAGCACTTGGCAAAGCAACTGCATGCATATTCGTATTTACTACTAATGGATATTTACAATGGAATTTGTGTTCTTATGTATGTATGTATCTCGGGCATGTGTGTGTGTGTGTGTGTGTGTGTGTGCATTATGCGAAATGCAGCAATTTTGTATTTGCATATTTCCAATTGTGGTCTCTTTGATTTTGCAAAATGAAAGCCACAAAACCATTGAGATCTACTTTAATACTGAACAGCACAAAAAAAGAAAATTACTCATTACATAATTCAATGGAACGAAATGCATTCGACTCGTTCGCAAGCAAACAGACATACATACATATGTACACTGGAACACTTCTGGTTGTCTAAACACTGTTTAGTAGTAAAGCACACACATATGAATGTAAGCAACATGCATGTTATGTATGTAAATAAACAAATCCTATTTGTAACTCCGAGTATGTAAATATAAATTAGATATTATTTCAGAATTTGCAATAATGCACGCTGAATTCATTGCAGCACAACAATAAAAAACAAGAGAGATAACATCAAGATAAATGAATACAAGTTTTAATCTCAAACTATTTTCTTGTGGTTATTTGTCAATTGCAAATAATTTTCTTTGAGACAAATCAAATATTTGAAAAGTTTTTTCTTGTGATTATTCATTCTATTCTATTGTGATGCATAAATCTTGGAATATACATATACATACATACATGCATACATACATAATATGTGTATACATACATACATTTGCAATTACTCCAGCAGGACCTTAAATACTTAAAACCAAATGACTTTGCTGTTAAGAATTTGTAATTTAGGGAGTTTTTGATCTGTGGTCTAATTAACAATAACAATTTTAAAGCAAACATTTTTATTAAATCCATACATATGTATATTAAAGGCCTGCGTAAACAGTTTTGAAATGTAAATTCATCTCATTTTTTAAATCTATTCTCGTGGCATTCAGTCGTTTAATAAGCGAAGCACGATTGATGTATTGATGTTCGTGTACATGAGTCGATGTTGTGAAAACTTCTTGTTCGCAACAAAACAATCAAAAGAAGTAGTGTTGATGTGTATATGCTTGTTGTTTTGCATATTGTACGTTTGAGTGTGTTGTAATGTTATAAAGGAAGGATCGCCATGCAATGTTTCAAAGGAATTATTATGGTAGTGTGTTAGTCTGTATGTGAAGTCCTATAGCCCAATTATTGTTTTTATCCAGCTGTACAGGGGGTCCAGCTTATAAGTAGGCGTTCAAAGGAACTGCCAGAAAAAGTGAGAAGTCAATTTATGAACTAGGCAAGTTGTTGCCGGATTGCGTTTTTAAACTAAAGTCTGATTTTATTTAACATTTTGACTGCTTATATAATATTTTACATTCTTCAATTTTTGTGTTTCTTTATGTCTTTAGTTTTGCTATAACAACATAATTTATTAATAAAAATAAAAGTGTGTCATTTAAATATGTATTATAAAGTAAGCGTTCTGTTAATTATTACAATGAACTGTGTTGCAATGCAATTGACTATGATACAGTGTATTATAGTAAGTGAGGTACACTACAGTGTGCGTAATATGTAGATGGTAAGCTTTTATGTTTTTAAGGGTAGTTTTTCAAAGCAAGCGCACACAACTAATGCCAATGCATGTGTGCGCTTGCATGTGCGCAAAAAAATAAAAAAAGTATACACAAAAAGTGTGTGAAACAAATGTCTTGCCGTCAGTGTTGTTTAGCGTTTGTTTTAGAAGATTTCGTTGTAGTAAATAATTTGAAAAATCCCTCACGTCATAAAAGTTCTTGTAAGTGGTATTTTGCAGGTGTGTTTAATACATGTGTATGTACATACACATGATTGTAAGTACCCTGCAGTCAGACGGGGGCAAGTGTCTTTATGTCAACACTAATGTTCTAGTAGTAGTTACATTGTCTACAATTTCTCTTCTATCCGTCAGCATAAAAGAAAGAGGGAATACAGATGTGATGTATTTCTGGTGGATTTTTCAACAACTTATCAATATAAATAATTTGTTTGTACGTAAGGTATAGAATTTTACCAGTAAACGTCTGGTTGGTATGTCTCTATGTTGCCTTAAGAACTACGTAGTCAGTACCTGGTCAATTGTTTTAGTGTTACTAGTAGATTTTCAATGACAAGCAAGCACATGCTAAATGTCTATAGCACAAAGTATTGTATGGGGAATAATTAGAGAGTAGTACTGACGACAAAGTCAAAAGCTACTCAGTATATTTGCATCACCGACATTTCATTCAGGGTCATGGGTAGAATGATGTTTATTGTTTTGAACGTCATTCTCCCAATGGAGAAAAATAATTGCAAAAAGTTATCACCCTAGTATGCATATCGTACAATCCTTTTATTTCAACACTGGTTGTGTGTGGTTGTGTGTGTATGTCTGTTTGTATATAAAATTGTGTGTCAGTTCATTTCCACATGTTTTTCGATTGGAACAAAATAATTTAATTTCATTTACCATATTACATTAGCAACCAACATATGACAGCGTTGTTGAGTTGAAACCCGCTTAAAAAACACGTAGGCCTCGTATGACACGGCGAAAGTGAAAAAATTTATGTTTTCTTTATTATAAAATACAAGCACCTCGAAAGCCCAAAATTTCAATCCCTATTTTGATTATTTCTTACGAAAATGCTCTATTTTAAGAGGAAAGTAAAATTTCAGATTTATAGAAAATTTTTTAATATTGGGCGCACGTCTTAGAAACGGCTTGATGAATATAATTTAATTTTATATCTGTGATTTCGATTTTTCGTTACTTTATCGTATTTCTAATGTAACATTTAACAAATATTTGCTCTTGCCAGTTCGATCAGTTTTTTAGGCTGAGCACAACATGTTGACTATAGGTAGCGAAAAAATTTGATGATGGAAAATTATTCAACTGTTGAGTGGAGCGGAACTACTTAACTATGCGTTTCTAAGACAAACACTCAGCGGTTGCGCAACAGCTATGTCTTATGAATGCAACCATTAAGTGCGCATAACTGTTGTGTTTTATAAATTTGTTAAAGTTGCATTCATACCGGCCAGTACTTAAGATCTGAATTCTCATCTGTACGACTCATATGTAACTTGGTGTGTATATTTATAATTTTTGCTTTCAAATGTACATGCTTAAGCACAATTAACAGAACCTCTTTCATTGTATTTATGGCCTTACTTACGATGTTGTTATACCAAAGCAGCTGATTGTAGATGCTTTGTGATCCGAAATATCCGCCTGAGTTTTGTCGAAGAAACGTTTTAAAGCTTGCATACGACATTTACAATGTATTTTGCAGTGGAAAATTCGACATATCAAAACCCCTTAAACGTTAAAAAACAATATTAGCACTATGTAGCAGATATTCAAAGTAGATCCCTGCACAAGACCACTTACAAGAACTTTTAAGACATGAGGTTTACATGAATATGCAAACGCACACATGCATTGACATTAGTTGTGTGTGCTTGCTTTAAAAAACCACCCTAAAACACATAATATAGGGTGTTTTTAAGAGGTATAGAACTTCGAATTAAAATAAAACACAAGAAAATCGTTTTAATGTCCATCAATTTGGCTTTATTGGAAGGATAATTTTATGCCATTAATGTTTAAATATGATTTCGGGCATGTGGCCGCCGCGGCTGGCTCGAATAAAGCCAATTCTACAGGTCCAATTTTCAACCACTTTTTCGAGCATATGGGGCCGTATGTTGGCAATAACGCCACGAATGTTGGCTTCCAAGTCCCCTAACGTTTCTGGTTTGTTGGCGTAGACGAGCGACTTCACATATCCCCAAAGAAAATAATCCAATGGTGTCAAATCACACGATCTTGGTGGCCAATTGACAGGTCCATTCCGCGAAATTATGCGCTCATCGAATGTTTCCTTCAATAAATCGATTGTGACGTGCGCTGTGTGGCATGTAGCGCCGTCTTGTTGGAAACACAACTTATCCACATTCATGCCATCCAATTCGGGAACAAAATGGTCGGTTAGTCGGCTCCAATTGCTGTGCACGGTGGCGAATCGATTCATTCGGGTCCTCTTCAACACTTTGCTCTACAGCGGCAATTGTTTCTTCGGTGCGCACTGTTCGACGTCTCTGCGGATGCGTATTATCACATAGAGTAAACGTAGTGCGAAAACGATCCATGGTTAACCGAATTAATTGCTCTGATGGACGATTATGTCGACCATAAAATGGACGGAGCTTGCGGTAAACTTCGCGAACTGAACCATTATTTTCGAAATAAATTTGCACGATTTGCAAGCGTTGTTCTTTTGTCAACCTGTTCATGATGAAATGGCAAACCAAACTAAATATTAATCACTTGACAGCTGACAAAATGGCCGCCAGTTAAAAAAGTGATGCCAACTTAAAGTTCTATACCTCAATAAAAAACACCCTTTAGCTTATTATATACATCTTACACACACACTCAAACGTACAATATGCAAAATAACAAGCATACACGCATCAACACTACTTCTTTTGATTGTTTGTTATGAGAAAGAAGCCTCCGCGATATTGTTTGTAAACACTCATACACGACATCATAATAAATAATAAATGACACCATTTATTATGTCTACATATTTAGTATAATACATGCTACGAAAATGCATTTAAACAACAAGACGTATATACATTTTAAGACTGTGTTCGCAGCCCTCTAATTCAAATATGTATGCCAGGAAGAGTGTTATCCGCTTATGTATGAAATTTAATCCTAAAGTGTCTTCAATCCAACAAAAAAAAAATCCGAATTAAAAATTTTAATTTTATCAAAAGCGCCAAGCTGTCACTTTTTTCAATTGACAGCTAAGTTGAAATACAGACAAAATGCGTCACAGTTCCGTACGTCTCCGTTTACCCAAAACACAAAAGTTAGGCTATTTGTAACTTTTAGCGTACGTTGAGTAGTTTTACAGGTATTAGTTGGTGTTTTTGCATGTTTTGATTTACGTTTTTGTGCTTTTTGGAAATGGGAATAAAATAAAATAAAAAATATACACAAAGTAAATTAAAAAATTTCAAGTTTAATTAATAAAATAGGGAACAAGCCTATTAAGGCTGCTCAAATATTCACATTAACAACATCCTCCGTCGATACGTTAATATCAGTTGAAAAAGCTGACGTATAATGAATGAAGGATTTTAGGTGACTTCGCCTAAGGCGTCCTTTAAGCGTCCACGCATACTGGATAAAACATAAGAATGCTGATGATGAAGTTATATCAGCTTTGGAAAACAGCATGTTGTTCCGTTCTGCTAGTGTTTGTCAGTAGCTTTTCCTTAAACTGATAACATTAGATAATGGAAATATGCTTAATAGTTTGCGGCTATCAGATAATTAATAGAGGTTTGATCTACATATTGTTACGAAAATGGCCGTCGACAAGGTTAAGCAGCACTACACAAAAATATTCCAACAGGGTTAATGTAAGTGTTACGCGAAAATATTCCTACAGGGTCAAAGTATAGTAACAATTTTCTCCCGCGAAAATTTTTTTCCAGAAATATTTTCCCTTTTTGGTTCCCCTTATCATGAATAATCTGCCTTATCGTGGTTGGCTTATTTCAAATACGACTACGACTGTTTGGCAATAGATTAAAGAAAAAATGTCTTCTTTAATCTATTACCATGCATTCGTAGTCGTATTTGAAACACGCCAACCACGACAAGGCAGAATATTTTTCACGTGAATTTTTTCACTTATCCCTTGGTTCTGTTCACTTTATTTTTGAAAGCGAACTGAATTATTACATCTAATAATTTCGATATTTTTCTTCGAAATATATATTAAAAGTAAAAACTATTCATTTTTGGGACAAGATTAGTATGTAATGCTTACATTTGTTAACAATAATTCCCTACAACACATTTTTTCATAGATTATGAATCTCTTTGGATCACAGACAGTAAATTTCATTGTGGTGCATCACGGGGGTATACTTAATGAAAAAAAAAATAGCTAAATCAACAGAAGCGCCACCATGAGTACAACTTTAAAGTTAAATAAAATTCATTTACAACATAAAATTTTTTTGATTTTCTTTATTCAACTTAAATTTGTTCGATTTTCAATTAATTTTTAAGCTTTACAAAAATTCTTCTTTTTTACATTCACGTGAAATAATAGCGGGGAAATAGATAACATTCAAGATAGCATTTTTCTCTTCGAGGGGAATGAAAGTTTCACATGGAGAAAAATTCCATTTGTTTTTCACGATAGTGATGATTATTTTTAAATCATCATTTATCTTTCCAGCATACATACCTATTTATATACATGCATATTTTTAAAACCGAAACCAACCGGTTTTAGTAGCTTAAAACCGGAAACCGCGGTTTTCTAATTTCCACGGATTTTGGCAAACCCTACATGTATGTACATAATTACCACATGAACTAAATTAGACACTTTGTAAACAACATTTAAGATGATAATGATCGTCTAGACATTGCTTGAAACTTCTAGTGGTATTTGTGTGGAATATAAAAAGAGGTAACGCAGCCAATGAGTTAAGGTAGAATTAGTAAAATCGTATCGTGATGTTGCGTGTCAGCTGACAAAAACCGTACCATATACAATGCATGTTACTAGTTATAAAATATGTGGTGGTAGCACTGCTGACGTAGGAATCTGCAGAAAACAGATTTTTCTGTAGCGAATGTCAAAAACCCCGCATTTAATGCCAGACAAAAAAAAATGTGCTGTGCAAACTGTTACATTTTCTATAACTTGTGCACAAATTTGAACGATACGGCAAGCTGTAAAGTAGAATGATACGATTTTACTAATTCTACCTTTAGTTAGTTGCAGTTGTGAGTCAGTTGCGAACAAGTCAATCAGTCAATCAGTTGCGAGTGAACAAGTCAGTTGATAATTAAGTTGTGAATTAATAATAGTCTGCGATACAGTGGTGCGTTGATAGTTAAGAGCAGTCTGTGCTTTACACGTGAGTTGGGAAAAGGAGAAACTATAGGACAGTCTATAGTGACAGCAAAGTCTGTCGTGGAATTGAGATTATTGTGGAGTCTATCGTGTCGACTAGAGTAAAGGGAACAGCGCACCGAATAGACGTGTATAAGGGTATAAGTAAAGCCAGTGAGTATTTATTGGTGTATCAACTGTGAGTGTCAGCAGAGTGAGTGCCGTGAGTGACAAGCAGCAGACAAAGAGACGTCACGTATTTTAACCCTAATCTTACTAACATGTGTCTGTGAGACACATTTGGATGTTCCATTCAATTTAACTACAGAAATATATAACATATCGCAACCAAACTTCATGACTTTTATTTGACGTATGTTTTGTATAATTTAATAAAAAAAAATTTTAGGTATTGCCTTCTTACATCTTTTATATGCCAAAACATAAAAATGTAGCAGTAAATACTGACATGTGTCTCAGAGACACATACATGCAAAGAAAGCTCGAAAACTCTTTTTACGAAAAGTCGCTGAAGGGCTTGTTACACCCCAAATACACCAAACATCGAAGAATAAATTGCAACGACCTATCGTTCAACTAATGGAAGAAGTCCTTCAAGAAGGAATTGCACCTACTAATACCCATTGCTATTTATGCAATCCCAAAATAAGCCGTAGTATTAAGCAATGATGCCAAAGATGTAATAGTAATGTCTGCAATAAACATGCTGTGAAAATTCTTTTATGTAAATAATGTAATGAATAAAAAATTAATAAAGTTTAATAACTTTTTCGTAAGTTTTTTTATATGTGTCTTAGAGACACATGTTAGTAAGATTTGTAAGTTTTTATGTCAGTATGATTAGGGTTAAGGTAATTGGGTGTACTATTAAAATAATTGGTAACTACTAAAATGGTGAATAATATATGCAGATAAGCTTAATATGTAGTAAATAGTTTAAAATAAATAAATATCTGCACTAACCCCAAATGCAGCTGAAGTGCAATTAAGGTCTACATTCACAGTCTATAGTTAACTAGCGCCCGTAGTTTAACTAACTATTTTTCTTTTAAATTTCATTAGTTAAACCACTTTCATTAGTTAACTAAAGACAGTTAATTTGAGCCTTAGTTGTCTAATTTTGTTTAGTGTACCACATCACCTTCCAACTACAGCAGAATTTCAAAGAAAAGTGAAATAAGAAAAAGGATAATTGAAGATATGAAAATTACAAAAAGTCTTAAATTGTATAATATTTGTTACACTATATCACATTACTAACGTATGGTGCACCACATTACCTCTAAATTTTTTTAAGTCCCGTGTAATGAGCCTTACAATGTTTTTTTAAATATTTCTGAAAATGTGGAGTAATATTTTTGTGAATGGCTTTGCGGAAGCTTAACACATTTAGCATGTTTAGTTAAATCATATTTTAATCGGACAAAAAGTTAAAATTTTGCAATCAAAAAAAAAACAAACAGGTATACCACATTACCCGCACTTACTTTAGTTTGTTCTTTAAAAATTAAGACATGTAATTTGCCTTTTTCAAAATACCACCCTCGGCGTAATTAAATCAAACAAAGATGCAGCATATTTTTGGTTTCTCTGATAACATGTTCTAGAACTACCTGACTGAGCTCACAGAGCATCAGATTTTTGAAATTTTTAATTAAATACTTACGTATGTATATGTTTACAGCAAAATCAAACAGCATTTAAACCTTTTTTTAGGCATACAGTAGTAATTTCGAAATAATAGAAAAAATCCATGCCGTATTTCAAGCGAAATATAAAAGAGTTATATGAACATGATGTGGCATGTACATAGGTACTCTCCCACCAATATTCAGCTTGATGCAACCAGTTGTTAAACCTTTTTTTTTTATTTTCTTTCAAACAGAAAAACATTTCGAATTGAATGTGTTGAATTTCAACCAACACATGCATGTTAATATATTTAGTTGAATTCAAATAAATTCTCGAATAAGAGTATGTATGATTTTTTTTCTATTTCAGATCGGCCAGCCTTTTACCAGACCATTCGCACTACCCTCTGTTTGTATGTATGTCTGTCTGTCTGTCTGTCTGTCTGGTTTTCCAATTTGAGCTTATCAACTCAATTGTGGATTATTACGTGCATGTGTGCTCATTTGAGGATACAGTCGTGTGTGTATGTATGTACCCAGCTCACATTTGGGTGATAATTTTTTGCATAAATCTCTTATATGATTCTCCTCAGATCCCTTTTGATGATTAAAAACTGTTTTAACACTTGGGTGATTGAAAAACGATTCACTTATGATTCATCTGTATGATAAAATAATGATTTCAAGAAAATAGAGGAACAGAGTGCAAAGAAACCGAAAAAAGGTAATTTAATGATTTAATATAACAGAAAATTTCTCAAAAATTAATCAGCAAATCGTATCATAAATGATTCTCTGGGATTCCCGTCAAGGTGATTCGGAAAATATTCGATTATGCTACAAAATGCTAGCTGGGTATGTATGTACTTGTGTATGTGTGGTCATGTGTGTGTGTGTGTGTGTGTGTGTGTGTGTGTGTGTGTTTGTGTATGTGCAGTTGTATGAGTGCCGTTTAGATTGAATATTGATACGCCTTTTTACAATTTGTTTTCCATTTTAAAAATGAATATTCAAAATTTTATGAGTTGCCTGTATGCATGAAAATGTGTGCGAGTGCATGTGTGTGTGTGTGTGTGTGTGATTTTGGCCTAGTATAGACTTATTGTGTTGATTCCTATTAGAATTTCAGCAAGTTTAGGTCAACATCAGAGCATATGTATGTACATTGTACATATATGCAGCTGTTTCATTTAGGTAAACCAGTTGCACTTTTAATCGAATTCAATTGCGCAACTTACATGATAATTTGTCAAATTTATTATTAAGGCTGATCAATTAATGCAAACAGCAATAAAAATAATTATTATTTTTGTTTCAATTATGTTGCGTTGCAGACAGAGAAAATTGAAAATTACATTGAATTTGGGCACAAATTTTTATTTTGCAAACAATTTTAATGTGAAATTTCATTTTGTATAATTACAAATAATAATTTAATGCTACAAATATTACATATGAAAAGCTAGACACCTACATCTACGCTTTAATAAATATTTACTTTATTATTTTATTTGCTGCATTAATTTTTGAAAACTGGCACGTTCACCTAATGCATTAATTTAGTTCTTCATATTTTTTTAATAAATGTGGCTTATTATTGTACGAAAAGAAAACATGCTAGATTTCAGCTCTCAATTTCCCATAAAAATTTAAAATATCATTGATAGGTATTAATTTCAGGAGCTGCAATAAACTACATAAACTATATTCATTATGTAACTTTTTGCTGATTTATTTGTACTTAATAATTTTGCCGCAAAATACGTGTGGCATGAACACTCAAACAGACGAGAATAATCAAGCATACATTGTATATTGAGCAAACTGAAGGAACACAAGAACATGTACATAGATGGGAAAAAGTTACGTAATTAAGTCAAGTCATCAAATACTTAAAAGACTATGAAAGAAAAAGTCGCCAAAAGTTATAAATAACAGCTCGTATCCAGAGGACTTACAGTGGCGGAGAATATGTGACTGGAATTGATTATAATATAATTTTTATAAAAAAACAAAGACCTTAAGCTTGACTATTTATATATCGTAATTTATAAAAACCTTATATATATATTATATTTTCTACAAAAATGGAAATTAATCAACTTTTCGGCTATTGTTTTAAGAAATGCTAAAATTTTCTTTGTGTCAAACGGTAGAAAAGTACTATGGCAAAAAAATATTTGCCTGTGGGGAAAAACTTTCATTTTTCTGCTTTGCCAAATGATATCTTTTTTGACAATGTAAAATTTTGACAAAATCGCTTGAGCGTAAAAAGAAGCTGATGAAACAATTGCTGCGGCGGAGGTTTGTCTTCGCCTGACTACAAGCCGCCGGCTACCAACAAATTTTTAAGAGGACATTTTTATATAAAACAATATTCTTGTAGCAATAAATTATATAATATTATTATATGTATATGATGCAACATTTTTCGCAAACTAAAATAAACAATGATTTTTTCACAGTCTAATTAAACTTAAAAGACGTAAAAATCTTTGTATTGGGCGACGACTCGAAGCAAAGGCGGTGGATTTAAATTTTATGATACCATGCTTTTTATTGCAGCTTGTCAAAAATTTACCTGTTGTGTCAAAATTTCTACTAGCCCGCTGGGCTAGTGACATTCTATTCACCTCAGAAGTGTCAAAATTTTACTTAAACTAGTACTTTGCTACCGTGTAAGAATCTGCCGATAGTACACTGAAAACAAGCTATGTAATATTTATGAAAAAATAATCACATTCAGTTATTTTGTAAAATATATTAGAATTTTGTACAAATTACGAACTAAATTTTAGGCAAGATTTTTATATTTTCACAATAATAACGAAAAGGTTTAAATTTTCTTTTTTTAGTGCTTTTATACTCAAAATAAAAATCAATCCATCCGTACTTAAATCAATCAAAAGCGGTGTCATAAGTACGGTAAGTACGGATTTACTCAAATCAAGTACAAAAGACTTAATTCAAGTACGGACTTTTCAAGAACTAAATACTTAACTCTATCCATATATAATCCCGATTCCGTACTTGAAATAATCCAAAAATGAGATTCATTTAAGAAACAATTAGATTGAATTAATCTCAAAATGCACCTGTTCTAAGAAATGCTAACTTGATTTTTTGAATAAAAAGATTTAATATAATTTTTAATTAGCATTTCTTTGAATTTCTATGGTAATAACAATTAAATTTAATGCAAAAGGATATTGTTTCCTTTACGTCGCTCTGTTACATGCATCGCTAACAGTGTTGCCAAAAAATTATGATGGAAGAATGCTAAGTGAGTCCAAGATGTCCGTTCTATGGAAGAAAAAATACTAGATTTTAAATTTATATAGGTTATTTGTTGAATGCTTTTTTACTTAATAATAATAGGCACTTGGCCTGCACAATACTGCCTCTTTAGCATCAATGAATTAATTATTTGTTTTGCTCTCAACTATAGCCCACGTTTCTAAGCTGATTACATTTATAATCGTCATCGCTCCAAAAGTGCAACCCCATCAGTGCTCTAAGCGAAACTATGTCACTAAGAGCGATAACATATTTCTGAGTCCGGTCTTACAGCGAGTTGAGCAAAATAAAATAATTATCAATGAGAACTTATGAGGCATGCGTTGCAGAAAGTTTTCGTACCTATTACTATTTTTTACGTAATAATATTACATATTATGTAGCTATGTATGTATATTTATATAGTATTTTGGTTTTTTGTTTATTATTTGCAAAGACGTGAGCAGAAGCAATTATTATGCTGGGTTCACAGACTACAATTTCTGTTGAGCAACTTTTGATTTTATTAAAGATGAAGGAGAAGATAATGAAAATGGGATCTATCATATTTTTCTCTCCCGCTTATGAACTAAAAAATTGCTTAACTAAAATTGCCTGGTTTGAAACTGGACTTGTTAAAAACAATACGCACAATCAATAACAAAAAGTCATATTTTTACTTACTCTTTAAACAGAAACAGCTTCGCAATCTAAGTCCCTCAGAAGATTTAGCAATTTGGAGTCGTCCTTTTTCACTTTTTGTCTTATTTATTTTTTTATTTATTAATTTACATTTTAATATCGATATTACAGTTTTATTTTGTTCACTTTTATATTATTAAAAACACTTTTACATACGAGAAAAATCAACCGCGCCTAGTTACTTTTAAATAAAACATTTTCCGTTAAAAAGTACAATTATTATTTTTATTTCAATATATTAATTTTTTCATTTTATTGAATTTCAATCACAAGCACACTAACGAACTTGAAATTTTTTGGTTAAAAGGTTTTTTATTCTTCTTTTCATATGTGTATAAAGTAAGTACACAAAATCGTACTTTAAATAAGTTTTTTACCCAATTTAAGAACTTTGTACTTGGTTTAAATTTTTTTACATAATTTAAGCTCTTCATACTCAATTTGAGAAACTCCAGGATTGGTTTTCTAAAGTAATTCTGTTTTCGGTTTGTTTTAAGCAAATGTTAGTGCTATTCGTACTGATTCGTACCAAAAGTAAGTAGAAAAAACTTAAATTGATTACGGCTTTTTTCTTTCTGTGTACATCTGAGCATATTTTAGTACTCACGAGATTTCGAACAAAATTTAGTAGATTTCGAGTAAGTTTGGCATACACAACAAAATCTACTTCATCACTAGGTCTTGTCGAGATCTGTTTAAAATCTAGAAGAACTTAGTGATGCAACTATGATTTTTTTTTTAATTTTACTAAAAAATAAATTAGTGTATTTAACAAGGTGTGTGTATTAGCTACAGTGCAGTTGTTCGGTTGTAGTTTAGGAAAAATTTCAGTCAATTGTTTTTTTTTTTTAATACAAAATTTCGATAAAATTTAATGTCATTTAATGTCAAAAAAAGATTTTAATTGAAATCTGCTAGATTTTGTTAGGGTGTAAATGCCCTTTTTAAATACAAAATTTTAAGAATACCAATTTCCTATATGAAAGAAATCCATATTTTTCGCAGTTTTGGCGAAATATTTCATTATTTTGCACTAAAAAAAGACTTTAGCATAAAAATGAAAATTGAATACTTGGCCCAATGAGGTTACGTACTCACATTCTTTGTATTTCAACAAAAGCTCTCTTTTATCTAAGTCATTGCCAACTTAAATATTTAAGACCAAGAACTTGTTAACCACAGAGAACATACAGAGGTTACAGGACATGGAATATAATTGGAGGTTAGGGGCGAATAACGTTGTAAGTGACAAAATAATAATTTTTCAGGAGAGCCAAAAAACGTATTTTAAAGCAATATTGTTTTTTCGTTTAATTTTTTTCAGCTTATCGCATAAAATGACGTTTCTCTTTGTACATTTATCAATTATTTTCGACAATTTCGTTTCATGATTTTGTTAGTTAGTTATAAAGTTCACTCAGTGACTGACTGCTTGTAATTGCATTTTGACGGCGATAAGATGCATAATTTTAGATTCTTTTATGTTTGAACTATGCAAGAGAGTTATGTTAACGGTAATATGTGAAAAAACTGGTTTTGTAAAAATTGTCTTTTACAACGTCATTGTGTATTCGGATCGTCTCGCTCACACAGTCATTAAATCCTCTTTGTTCTTTCTGTCGCGTTGTATTATACTTTATGGTCTCATTCACTGCGTGATTCATTAAGTAAATGGTAAAAATTAATATTTGTGAATGAAATTTCCTAAAACGAAGTCTGTAATCATCTGAAAACAAATTTTGATCACTTTTTTAATACCAATACTCTTTTTCACTTGAAGGTTTTTTAATTCAACACAATAAATTCCTTCGTTTGTAAAAATTTGCACTTATTAATTTCAACATTTTACTAAAAATCTCAATAATAAGCACACTATATTTGTCCCTTTTTAACAGTACTCAAATCAGCTGGTTTTAGTCATTTTCTTCAACTCTGGTATCATCTGTGTTGTTAACCATGCTATTGTAAAATTGTAAGAATTCAGACATAAAATTTATTTCGTAATATTTACGAAAGTTTCGTTTATATTACAAAAGAACTCACTACAAAATATTTTAATTTGTAGTGTGCATGGATTATATTCAGTTTACGTTGATTTTTTTAGGTATAAAAAAAATGAAAAAAAGTTTTTAGCCCTAAATCTCAAATATTTATGTAATTGGGCAATAATATAATAAATTTTGTTTAAATAATTTTTTTCTACACCAGTACCTGGATTCAGTAACTTTTTGCGAACGGAAAATTGTAATATTTATCGACACATTTATTCGCTTCCGATAACGATAATGTGATTCTGTAATTTCTTCTTTACAATAATCTCCCGCTTTATCTTATTCACCATTTAATTCAATATTATGTGATAGCTCTGTGTAGAAAATGTGAAAATAAGCGAAAAGCACAAAAAATAATAAAGAAAAACTCAACAAATTTGATTTTGTGACTTAATTTTTTTTTCTCCAACCGACTGCGAATATCGTTAAAATATGTAACTGAATATCAAAGTCGATAAATTTTCGTTATATTTATTATAACGACAGGATCGTAATAAAAGTTACTGAATCCAGGTACTGACTATATGCATAAACTTGCTAATATTTTAAGAAAGAATTTCGTAATGTGAAATAACGAAATGTTTCTTAAAATGTGCGAAAGTTTATTTTTAGTGCACCACCGCCTTATAATATTAAACACGCCCTTGTCTGAACAATTTTGCCCGTCACTGTTACAATCTCTACAGTCAGATATTGGTAAGAACGTATTTATGCATGTATGTTTGCATATGTGCATGTATTGGTGGCTGTATGTGTAACTTAAACGCCATTTAAAATGTCACAATATAAATTGCATTAAACGAACAGGAAGTTAAACTTTAACTTTATTTCTAGTAGTTATTTGAACCATTTTTCACAATTTCAGCATCCACCACTTCAATAAAACCAAGTATCCCATTACAATGAAATGAGTGACGACCAACTTTCCACAAACACAAACGCATACTGACTGACACACTTTAACCAAAAAACACAAACTAGTACGTGCACTTGTTTTGAGTTATTAAAAGTATAAATTAACTTTGTTTTATAATAAGGACCTAAAACAACAGCAAAAATAAATAAATAAATTAATTAATCATGCTTTAATTGTTGTTGCCCCATTTAAATGTCAAAAATAAATATAGAAACAATTAAATGTGACTTAAATAAAAGTATAAAAGTCATTATCTTTAGGCCAATTAACAAAAACCTTAATAATTTGCGGTTAAGCATAAGAATTGAAAATATATTCTATGGATTTGTGTACTTGTGTATACATATTTGATTCATCTCTACACACATCTGCATTTTTTGTAAAATTAAATGTTAATGTAATCAATGGTAATCGAATAATTTATAATCTACGGTAGAGGGAAGTACAAATATACGAGTATTAATATTGTATTTGTTTGTTGTTTGTATGCTTGAAATTCTAATAATGAAATGTATTTGTTTACAAAAATATTCAAGAATTTAGTCATAAATAGTTACTGCACACGGAAGAAAATAAAACTTTTTTTATTTTATTATAAGCTCATGTGTTACTTTAAAGAAGCACCAAAATTGTATTTGCATTCTAAGCAACTGTTTCGCATTTTACGCATCTTTCAGTGAGCAATTCATTGGTTTAAATTTAAACAAAACGAAGTGTACGAAAGATATGAACAACATTTGTACAGCTATGCTCTTTATGTCAGACACAGGAGCTAGGACGTAACCAAAATAATCAACACTATTACAGTTATAATTTAATTTTTGTTTTGAATTCTTTGTTTACATTTCCTTAAGGCCCAACTATAATATGAATAAGCTAGCTTAAGCAACTGTGCGGTTACATATAAAACGCATGTGGCAAACTATAATGTACTTAACAAACTTTTCGTCAAGTTTCGTCAAATGTCATTTGCTTAAGTAAAATGCCAAACTGAACGCACATTCCGTAAGGAAACAACTAACTGTTTGTGCATCTTTTAAACTCAGACAAGCAGCAGCGGAAAATATTTTTTTATTGTTTCTTATTTTAAACTCGGAAAATAAAGCAAAACTTTTATTTTCATTGTTTGTTTTACAATACACATATACACACATACACATGTATTTACTTATGTATATTCACTGTTGTACTTTTTAGTAGGCAAAACAAATAAAACAAGTAATAAGGTTATGGATATATTTATATGTGAATTTTTAATAGATTAGGACATTCTTTCAAGTTAGTTTGATTGAATTGCATTCATTTAGGAGTTATGAGAAGAAACAAAATTACTACAAAATTATTGACAATACCTAGATGTGCAGCTGTGGCTAAAGAATACATAAGTGCATATAAGTACATTACGGCCACCTAAAAGTCACATCTGAATTGTTTAAGCATTTGACAGACTTATCGTTCAGTTCTGACATTAGCTTAAGCCAGCTTATTCATATTATAGTTGGGCCTTTAGTTTTCGTTTTCTTTATTTTTCTCTGTGCGTAAAGAAGCAGATGCCAGATGACGTACCAAGTCTGCGTTTACATATGCGAAATGACCACACATGCAAATAATTATTTGCGGCGAATTAATATTGTTAATGTAGCCTCCGTGCTACTTTAAGCGTTTGATAAACAATTATAAATAATATTTTCTTAATTTTTTTATCCCTTATGTGAGATTTTCTGTGGTTTCTCACTTTTATATTTTTTGTTTATTCTTATGCATGTCTCCTGGATAATGTTCTTGGGCAAATGTATTAATTTATGTAAGTTGGTACATGTATGTATGTATGCATAATTGTACAAAAAGAAAAATACATACATATAAACATCGTTGAAAATTAAAGAAATCCTATTCATTGGCAAAAAGAAAAATAGAATTATAAACATAAGGGCATATGTAAGTACAAGCATACGTATGTTTGTATGGTACTGCATGCTTACATATGTATGTATGTATGTACAATAACATTTTAAAATTAAAACAAAATAGTGATGCATAATCGACCGCCATAAAATGGGTATTTGCCTACCTCTGTACTCAGCCGAATATAAATGTGTTTAAATACAATTTTTTGTAACATATAAATTTTTTTTTGGTTTATTTATTAATAAAAAGTGAAACGCTTACTTTTTAAGTTATTTTTTAATAACATTATGCGTAATGATTTACTTTTTCTCGACTCAAACAGACTACCTAGATAATCGATTCTTCGTTGTATGCATCACTAAACATAAAATGAGAGCGAAAGTAGCATGATGTTGCCAACATAAAATTACAAAAGAAGCAAAATCGTTTAATAGTTAATTCACTGATATTAATCAGTTATGAATACAAATGTTTATTAGAGCTTAATAAAACAAAATCTGTTTCATAAGTAATGTACAGATTAAAGCTGAAATAAGCAATTTTTAGGAATTAGACCGTAAAAATATAAATAAATTTTATGAATATTAAATAAATAGTTTTAAAAATACAAAATTTTATTGCATTTTCATTTAACACATGAAATTTGTTTTATATAGCTAGGCAGCATAGCTCTAATCGGGTGTCCTAAGACATCTATCTTTTTTTTTTTTTTTTTGTTTGCTTGAAAGGCCTATATATGACATTTTGTATGTAATGTGACATCGTCCAAGTGCTTGATATATTAAATAATAATAGAGTTAAGGTTAGCGATATATTTTTAAATGCAATTTTTGTGCCTTGTAATGCACATGTTTTAAGTTTCAAAGTCGAAATATCTTTTAGAACTCTGATTCAGCTTTTTTCTCCCATTCTACTAAAACATTCCAATTGTGAAATCACCCAGCAAAAAATTTCAAAAAAAGGTAATCGAGTTTGGAATTAAGAATTTTTGGTGGAAGCTCTTCCCTACTGGATTACCAACTTAATGATTTTAACAAGGCGTGAGACTAAAATAATCGATTCTTGAGAAGAACTTACTTTTTTTATTGGGCAACTTGTTGAGGTAATCTATTTCATCTAAAAAAATCATTCTTTTCATTTAGCAACTTGTACATCACTTTTTTAAATTGTAGGTAATGTGATTTGTAAGCGAATAATGAAATTTGGAAATCAGAAAAGTAAGTCATTATATGGCAAGTAGTTCTAATAGTAATGTGTAATTTTTTCCTGGGCAATTAGTACAACAAAGATTTCACTGTTTCTGAGTCTTTAGTGTTGATCAGTGCAAACACATGTTTATACTGCGCCAACGCACAGTGGAGCCAAAACCCTTTTTTTGCGGATCAATTCAAATCTCCAGAACTACATTACTGAGGTTTTATATGGCTGGCTCGTAGGACAAACTGCATGATCGAGGAAAATCTTGATGGTATAGAAGGGGGCAGGCGGCTATACCCATTAAAAGTAATTATTATTTTTCCTATATTTTCAGAACTACAATAGTGAGACACACTAAACTTGATGTGGATAACTCTTGAAATAAGCTACATATTCCACTAAAATCCTGACAGACGGGTACGCCCCCCCCCCCATAAAAAAAGAATTATTATTTTTACTATACCTTCAGAAATACAATTCGATGCGGAACTCTTGAAACAAACTGCATATTCCACTAAAATCTCTTTGGTATAAATATAAAATAAAATATTTATTAATTAATTAATAAACATCATATTTTTTATATATATATAAGAAATACCGAAGCAGGAACGAATATAGACGGTGCTTAACCAACAGTACAAATAAAAATTTCATGATTTTTTTATTCACGCCTGCTCCTGATGAGTTGCCTGCCATTGAATGACTTCGGATACGAATTTTCCAAAGATAGATTTTTTAACAGTTTCAAGAAAGTTAGTCACTGAGAATTAAATTTGTAAAATCACATCATTTCAAAATCATTATTATGTATAAATACAATCAAGATCACGCGTGGATCAAGCGTGACTAGTGTATGACCCAAGCGGGACTAGTGCGTAACTCAAGCTTTACTAGTACATGACTTAAGCGTGACTAGTGCGTGATTCAAGCGTGACTAGTGCTGACTCAATCATGACTAGAGCGTGACTCAAGCGTGACTAGGCGCGACTAGTGCATGACTCAATCGTGTCTAGTGCGTGACTCAAGCAAGACTAATGCGTGACTCAAGCAAGACTAATGCGTGACTCAAGCGTGACTAGTACGTGGCTCTTCTTATTTTTAAGAACTCTGTTGTTCGGCTCTTCACGCACACCCTTTGAACCTCCAGGGATCCGTGGATCCCCATTAGGGAACCATTGCTCTAGATACGAGTATTTAGTTGGAAGCCATATTTAACTGTCTGTCCCACGATGTCACCAGCAAACGTTCGATTCACAATTTATATTGAAAACTACAACAGATTTTTTAATTTTATTGTTATAGTCTTTCCAAAACTAGAATCTTTTAGAGTCATTCGATTCCAAAAGATATGAAGACCACCAAAATATATTTCTCCATAAAACTTTCGAAAATCTCAGGAAATCTTTCGGGTAATTTTCTGACCTAATACATGAGAAATGAATTAACTGTAATTTTAAATAAGAAATTTTTAATAACATAGAATAAAATTATTTCTAAAATTTCTTTCTATATCACACAGTATTATCCTTTATCCTGTATCATCTTATCTTTAAAGATGCCCATATTAATTTATTATGTCTAGACAAAATTAAACATAATGTTAAAACAATTAAGATAAAGATGTCTGTCTATTGATAAAAATTATTTCAAATCAGAAATTAGTCCAAATGTTACACTTCACTAAACATTTTCTCAACAATAATGGGCAGTCAAACATATTTTTTTTATGACTTTTATAAATGAAAACTTTAGCAATTCTTAGCTAAAGGAATCTAGAAGAGCCTATAAAACTTAATGGTGCTGTGGCAACATACATATACACAAATAAAAATTTATAAGAAATTCATTCATTGGCACAGGCTGTACCTTAATTTTTAAGAACATTTTTGGCACAGAAGGGCAAGCCAATTTTTTGTCGTAAAACATACACTCCAAGAATCATATTAAATTATATGAAATAAAAGTTTAATAAGTTTGATTTATTTTATTCATATTTTGCTGTCTACAGCCTGTAACATTAATGCCTAAAATAAATCACACATACAAACATTCACAACATTTTGCATGTTTGAATTAAGAGATGTTGGTAAGTATGTGAATAAGTACAAGTGAGCATAAGTGCAGTTTATGTAGGCTGCAGTTGTCGTAGTCTGCGTTACTAATCCTGCTTTATGTAGATATGACTATTCTAATGCCATTTAATGTATTTTCACTTTAATTTAAATTGCATACCCTAAAGCAGTAGTTGCAATTCCAACTAATACTGGCTTATAAAATGGTAAAATGGCAAATGTGTGTGTAAGTTTGTGTTTGTATATGTCGTAATGCTATTAAATACGCTACCAGCGAGCTTGGTCGCTTGCTAAAATTGACATAATTAATTTTTTTAATAAATATGTTAAATGATCCAGCAAACTTAGTCCATTTAACTAACTTACTATCAGAAAGTCAATCGGTCTTCGGTTTTTATTCGTGACAATCCACTATAGGGAGGTGACTTAATCAGCCAACTTCCTCTACAGCAAGAACATTATGGCATTAAAAGAAACTCACTGCTATTTAGTTTTCCACGAATAAAGATACAAGTCATAGTAGCAGTTATTACGGGACACCCATGCTAAAAGGATGGGAATTCCATATAACGACTACTGTTCAGGATATCTAAATGAGTAACAGGAGGAGACTATAACTCACCACTATGCAGTATGCGAGGTTTTCAGTGGCATTTCGGAACTATCATAGGTTGATCTTAAGAACATGTATCCCTTTGTTAGCAGCAGTGAATGGTTTCACCGCTGACTACAACTGCAGACTGCAATGAAACTGCACGCTCATAAGGTGATTTTCTTAACACCCTCTTCTTTCTCTAAACTTCCCTTTTTATCCGACTTCACAGAAAGGAGGAGGTTATCAATTCACCTGTATTTTTGTTTGTTGTTACTTCGTAGTTCGGTAACTTTTAGACCCATTTAGAAATAATTTTTTTTTTCTGAAAGGGTATAGCTTCCATTTGGTTCCGATTGCTACGAAACAGCAAATACACTGGACTTTTGTAGTGACACAATATGAAAGTTAAAAAATGTGCGGGCCACGCCCACTTAAAGTTTATATTATATTTTACTTAATTTTAAATTTGTATATTATATTTCAAGTACTTGTTTGTAATTAACCGATTTTTACGAAACTTGGCACACACATTGAGCTCTTAAAAAACACAATCTAGCACTCAAAAAAGTGGGCGGGGATACGCCCATTAAAATTGAATATTTTATTTCACGTGCTTTTACTTTATCGGTTCTTACGAAACTTGGCAGACACTTTAAGCTCTGAACAATACTTATGCCGAGTACCCACTATGGCTTTTTGTGTCATCGCAATAGTGTGTACTGGTGGCAACGTTTGTCATTTACGATATTTTTCTTTATGTAGCATTGCTTTCCATTTAAAAAACATAATGGGAACGGCATTGCAAACATTATGAAATGACATAAAAATGATAACACAAGAAATTTCAGATGTGTACTCGGCATTAGTCTTGCGTTTAAAAAAGTGGGCGGGGTCACGATTATGAAAGCTTAATATTAAATTCTTATCCTATTATCACTAAACTTGGCAAAGAGCTTCTGCTTATAGAACGTTATAATTTGTGCCTTAGAAAAGTGGACGTGGCTATGCTCATTTATTAAAACACTTTACATGATTCTACCTGACCGATTTTTACGAAATTTGGCACACCTCTTTAGCTCTAAACTTGACACGATTTTGAATTTGGAAAAGTGGGCGGACACTAATTTTTGCCAACCTGGGCGTGACTACCCCATAAAGATATAAAAATGGCACTAAAAATTTAAAAATAGAATTTAAAAACTATTCAACCGACTATTCAAAGTCGGTGACAATAACAATGATAACTAACCATATAAATGAGTAAATATAGAATTAGCTAAACTGACTGGCACCAGCTTTGTATATCACTATGTATATAAAAATGTTTTATTTAACTGAATCTAAATTATTTTAAACTTTTTAGTACTTATTTTTAAAGCAAATTTTATTCTGCTTAAAGCTTTATTCTTTACAGTATTTTTCTCTTTTTCCTGCAGGTAACAAAAAGGTACCCAAGTGAGCAACCTGTTACTCTAATCTAACCTAATCCAAGTTTATTTAATTTTAAAAACTTTAGAGTCAGTTTTAAAATTTGTCACCTAATTTGTCCCAAGTAAATTATTAATAAATTTGTTCACTTCGCTATATGTATCAAATCGCATGCCCCATCGTTATTAATAAAATAAGGGAAAGTAGTTCTTATTTAAGGCATGTGTCGCTTATGCTTGTACAAAGTACAAAAGTATCCTTATGTTTATACTCGTATACATATGTATATATGAGTTCAATTAGCAGCTGCTTGCTAGTGTTTTCTCTGTTGTTCTATCTCTAGTTTTGATTTTTAGTTTTTGTTCAACGTTTAGTACTGCATTTTTATATTTTGTTGGCACAAATACAAAAAGACCAACGAAATAAAAATTAATGGCACATATTTAGAAAAAGCTTTTGGGTTGCATTTTTATTCGTTTTTCTACTTTAAGTGTAAAATAATGCGTGTTGTTTCAATCTGGTGGCGGATTATAAACACAAGAGATATTAAGGATTTTATGTTATTTTTGAGCTGGAGAGCTTTGTATGAAAGAAATGTAGATAATTTTATTAAACTAATGTACAAAAGTAAAGAATATAATTTCCAATTTATACAAGTTGTATGCACACAATTCCTCATAATTCTTTTACTACAAAATGGGCGATACTGTTGATTTACAAAACCTTTTCAATAAGATGTAGACTTGTCTTGAAATATAAATACGTCTAGTTTTTAAATGTATTGTCGCAGCATGTATTATACTAAACCAATAATAAATGATGTCGTTTAATAAGCGAAGCACTATGAATGTATTTATGTACGTGTATATCAGTGTTTTTAAGCGATGTCGCGAAGACTTCTTGCTCGTAACAAATACTCAAAAGAAGTAGTGTTGATGTGTGCATCAAGCATTCCCTACAAACATTTGGAAGATATCTTATTTTTATCATTTAGTAGAAAATCTTCATAGCAATACTTTTTTTATATTCAAATGTTTTCATTTCAGTGAAACTTTTTGAATGAACAGTTCAAAATGTATTGACTATTTATTTTTTCCTTTAACAAGGTTTTTTGTGTCATTAAAATGTTGCATTGCGCAATAAATTTATAATATGAATATGTTTTTAACTAGAAGATAAACAAATATTTAGGGCCTGTTCATCTAAATGCGAACAATAGGTTCGATTGAATATTTGTATAGAAAACAAAAACCTGAGATTTGTTTTTGTTTTCTATTTTGTTTTTGTTTCTAATATAAATTTTCGATCGAATCTATCGTTCGCATTTAGATGAACAGGCCCTTAATTTCAAATAAAAACAATCAGAAAATTTTCAAAACATTATGTCAGGAAATTTCTTTTTATACTGAACATATGATGACTCCCGTGATGATAAATTGAATTTAGTTGACCATAAAAAATTGCTTTAAATTTAAATTAATAGTAGTTTTATATATACATACATACATATATACATATATACATATATATATTTTTCCCTTCAGATAATTTAGCAAAATTGTAAAATTGTACTTTAGAAGATAATCTATCGTTATAAATAATTTAGCTTCCTAAAGATAATCTGGCAATATCATAAATAATTATCATAAATATTAGATGATTATCTAGCAATATCACAGTCTTATCTTCCAGAAGTTTTGCATTCGTATCCTTGGCCGCACAAACTCTCCCGAAGGGGGAATCTTCCGCAATACGAATATGATTGCTGCCGCAATAAGATTTTTCTTCCAAGCAATACGATTTCGAATCATTTTCTTATTACTTTGCTTGTAGGGTTATTCATATTGTACTTTTGAGTGTGTGTGTGTGTGTGTGTGTGTGTGTGTGTGTGTGTGTGTGTGTGTGTGTGTGTGTGTGTGTGTGTGTGTGTGTGTGTGTGTGTGTGTGTGTGCTCTGCCGTCACAAAGTATTTTCTTCTTTACTCCTATACCTGAAATAACTGAAGCAAATGTTTTGCCAACAGTGATGTTTAGCGTTTTGTTTTAGAAGACTTCGCTGTAGTAAGGCATTTGAAAAATCCCTTATGTCTTAAAATTTCTTGTAAGTGGTCTTGTGCAGGAGTCTAATGCACACAAAAATTTTTACAAAAAAAAATATATATACATATACATATTTTATATATAATATATATTATATCGACCGATGTCGAAGTCGTGCACTAATTCGTTTTTGGCACGAGCTCATGATCAAACCCATTTAAATTACATGGGTTTGATCATTGCGCTGATTTACACGGGCATAATTGTGCTGGCATAACATGCCAGTTTGTAGGTGAGAGAGGCAAAGAGAGTGGTTTTGCGGTTGGCATAACTTTTCAACCAGCTTCAACCCCGCATTAGCAGCATAAAACTAATACACATACAACTTAAAAAACAGCAAATGTTAAATGAATACTAAAAACACTAACACACACACAGCTGTGTATACGAATACATTTTGTGCCAGATGAATTAGTCTCGTGTAATTTGGAAAAGAACAAAAATTGTGCGGCTTAAAAATTGATCTCGTCTAAACTACCTCATTGGTCAAACCGCTCTTTTTGAACCAATTCGTTCGCATTCGAATCAAAAATAGTTTCAAACCCATTTAATTTAAATTGACGTTTTTGACCGGACTTGTGTCCAACAGAACGAACTAGTCTCAAAAAAAGCTGTTGGACATAATTCTAATAGTGATAGACGTTTCATTCGAACATTTCCTCAATATAAGTTTGAACATTTTGCAAACGTTGCTTCAACTTTTTTCAATAGTCAGTTTTTAGGCCGAACGAGCCAAAAGAATGTAAGGACATTTAAAAGTTTTACACCTCAAAAAAAAAGCACCCGATATATCATTGAAATGAATATGTGCTATCGCCAGTTTGTATTTGATAAAAATTAAAAACGCTTTTTAGTTTAAATGTAATTTTCTCCATTTTAATTCAAATGCAGCCGTGTACATGTGTGTGTTTGTGTGTGTGTATGTGTGTGTGTGTGTGTGTTGTTCGCTTCATTTGTAAGCGAAAATTACAATTGTCACACATCCTTGAGTAATAAATATGAATTAAGCAAATTTTTACTAAAAAATAAAAAAACTGGGTTGTTCTTATGCTATAAAATTTAATACAATTAACGACTAAAATATTATTTTGGCAGTAAAAATATAAATTCAAAAAAAATATCCCTCGAGGATCGGTCTCGTCTTATGGCTTGTAAAAAGATAAGACATCAAAATAATTTTATCATAAGCAAACATTCATTTTGGAATTTCATATGAACACAATAACAATTGTAAATTTTGTTTAGTTTTTATCTTTTAAAAACTTTCCCCGATATTCATAAAAAAAATAAAATGAATTTGAAATTCATTTTAGGAAAATTTTATATGGAAAATTTTAAATAAAATACATTTCAAATTCGTTTAAAATAAATAGTTCGTTACAAGAAATCAGAGAAAAAAGCTCCAGAGCTGGAAATTTTTGTTTTTTTTCGTATGTAAAAGTAACTAACTAAAACGATTTTTTTCTTTGTTAATTAAACATATTTCATATTTAAGAAAGTAATCAATTAGTATTAAAAATCAAAAATATGATTTCAGGCTTGGAAAATTTAAAGTTTTTTTTTTCTGGTATATAAAAGTAACTAAATAATTATATTTTTTTTCTAGGCGAATTTTGGGGATTTTTCAAATCAATTTTTGGCGAAATACATCGGAAAAAATCTGGAAACCCTGCAATCGACCAACTAATGAAGCAATTGTTGTGAGTGAATATGGGAGGGCTCTCAAAATACGTTCCGTTCCGTCTCATTAGAGCACATTTCTTGTATTAGCGATAGAACAAGGAAACGCACCACACACTGTGTCGATGCTCCAATGAATCAATACAATGGAATACGCTACTGTCACCCATGAGCGCCTTCGCACTCTTACATTCCATTTTCGTACAGATATAAGTTGTAATTAGAAAGAAGGTCAAATTTAGTGAAGTGTCTCTTACAATTTTTAACTCAACCTCAAACTCTTTTACAATTTCTCAAATTGATAAATGTGCAGAGTTTTTAATGTGCTTATAGTAAAGTTTAGAATCTAATCTAAAATTTCGTTCTTACACATTCACTTCGAGCTAGTAGGAAATGTGTTGTTAAACGACCCTTCCATTTTCCCATAGTCAAAAGCGACTGAATATAACTCATCTCCGTAGCTTGGACTTTATTTATTATTTTTTGATGCCTAATGTTTCTTTATAGGATATTAAGCTCAGATTATATTTTTGTGCCTGCTTCCTCTTAAGTTATTTTCTATAAATTGTGTTTTCTTAACTATGCACACATTTTCATTAATTTTTTTCTTCACTTTTTCTCCACTCTAACGTCCTGTTTTCTTAAGCAAAATTAATCTAAATTAATTGCAAAGTATAATAATAAAAGTAAAAAACATATTTCAACTTTTAAGTAATTTAACCTTTACAAAGTTTTATTTTCTATTTTGTTATGTATTCCTTTGAAAGTTTTCAAGATTAACTTTCGACTGCATTTAGCCGAAGGTTAGATGTTGCGGTTTGATGTTGAAAGCCTTTATGTAGTCTTTAATGCTGCAAATAGTAAAATTCGCTGCTATTGTTAGACAAGTGCACTTGCAAGGAAAATCACTGAATAAAGGAATAAATAGAAAACAGCAAACAATAGAAATACAACGTCAACATAATTTAAGAAAGAGGAAAAAATAAATAAAAATTTGCAACTTGACGTAACCTTAGACTCGAAGAGAGAGTTCAGAAATTTTATAACAACAAAGAAGAGGTGTGTATAAGCACGAAGAACTATCAGAAGTTCAAACTTTTTTCAAACAGTCAATTCAGTTTCTTTATAACTTATAACTTCTTTGCGTTTATAAATATGTAAATAAATTAAATACATACTGCTTTTATCAGCAATATTTTTTTGCAACTAGAAAACTGTGTTTTATTATTAATTTTATATGATAGAAGTTCATATCGCCCATTTGTTAAAACATCGTCATAACTCTAAAAGTGGAACTTTTGAGTTAAGGATGCAGAATAAATCCTCATATCGTTCTTCATTTTTTGTAAAAATATCATACAAATATCTTATTTACTCAACTCTTGAAACCAAAATACAATTTTATTTTTCCATTAAGCTGTGCGTAAATTGAAAACTTTAAACTCGTTTTCTGGCAAACTAGTTTCTTTGAGTTATGACGTTTTTTGAGTAAATGAGCTTTATCTATTATTACCATGATATTATTGTATCAAGATTATTATCAATTTGAAAAAGTAAAAGTGTTGCCGCACACAATAATAAAGTTTTTATTAACATGACAGACTTCGTAATACCCTGCAGGCACACTTTTCCCGAAAATGTTAACATTTCACCAAAGCTTGCTTAAAATGCTTTAGCTAGTTACTATGATGCACTTTTCACTGATTTATTTATGATTGCAGTGCATCAATGATACGAGTAGTTTTAAAAGTAAAAAAAGATTTTAAGTTTAAGTATGTACCGACGGTACATCGAATAAGTACAAATAATAGGAATAGTTAAACATACTTAGGTAGAGTAATATAACTTCGTGCTAACCTAAATAGAAAAATAAAAAAATGGAAAACAGAAAATGAATAGTGATACCTACATATGTATTTACCAAAGGTAAATCAATAATTGTACACAACAATCATTTCTCATATTCCGTTTCATTCGAATTTACGTCAAATAGCTGATGTTAATAACAATCTCTACCCAAGTAGATAGACTAGGGTGCTGATGAAGTGCGTTGCTGCACAGAAAAATATCGATATTTCCCCCAGCTTAAAAGTCTAATTTAATTTTTCTTCTCTTCTTTAGAAACTCACATTAATTAATAACAATATTTTATTCAATAAGAATTGAAATTACTGAACTTAAGCCCGAATAAGAAAAAAAAAAGTTTTAAGAAACGTTAAACGCAATTCTTATTTGCAATCAAAAGTTTGCAAGTTAGGCGACTCAAAGCTTACTTTGCAAATTGTTGGCTTTGTAGGAGAAAAGGGATAAGAGGCTTTTAAAAACTGGATAGTTCCGTGTGTAAAAATCGTCTTAATAACTCACGGAAAGTACATACTACACCTGTTTAAGTTGAAGTTTAGAAAAAATAGAAATTAATAGTATGTGTTCCAGCATAAAATTTTAGACGAAAATCATTTGGATGCGGATGATTAAAATTAAATCGTTCATTTTACTTTTACAAGACTATTTACAAGTGAGAAAAATAAAGGTTTCTTGGCTCAAAAGTGAAAACGCAAACATCAAAAATTTTTAATTCTCCGTTACCAGTTTTTTTCCTTCTAAATTTTGATGCTAGTACACATTTTTTTAAGTTTAAATTTTTTTAAACGCACTAATAATCCCAAATGAATATTTTACTTATTAAGTTTAAAAAAAAAAGTATTTTACTTAATAAGTAAAATATTCATTTGGGATTATTAGTGCGTTAAAAAAATTAAACTTAAATTTTAAAAATTCCCATAAAAAAAACACATTTTTCTAATTTATATTTTTTAAATTACAACTTAAGCAGGCGTAACATGTGTATAACATCCGAACTCACAAGAAAAATATATGAAAACGGTGTGGGAAACAGAACATATACGATTGTTTTATTTGCAAATAATATGTGCTTTATTAAAGCTTCTTTAAAAGCAAACTTTTAAGAGGGCGGCCTCAATAATTGCCAACCTATAAGTCCGGTTGGCTTGTCCAAGACCATGATATTTTCTCCCGATTACGATCTTTTTATGTAAAACTGTGCTTTATATATAAATATGCAAATATTTGCATTATATCATGATGGAAGTCTCAAAACTAGCCGGCTTTAAGGTACAATCAGACGTGACATAACCATAGCCATAGAAAACAGCCGTTCGAGACAAACTAATGTGCAACTTTGTATTCGATTATAACCATTACCATACAAACCAATTGAATTTTGGTTTGGTTATGGCTATGGCATTATGACCATGTCACGTCTAATTGTACCTTTATGTATAGATGGTGGCAGTAATTTGAAAAGAATTACTTTAGCGAAAAATGGCAACCTTATAAGGCAAGTGTTTTATATATATATATATAATATATATTTTTTTTATTAAGCGGCAACACTCGGTTTGCTTGTGCTAGAGATAAAAAAGCAATCGGTAAACAATCGTTTTTTATTGTAATAAGTATTTTCAATATCTCTGAAGCTATCCTGGGAGCCTTTGCTACCAGATATTTGACTGAATATTAAATACAATTTGAATTTTCAGCTTATTACTGTTGCAGTGGATGAGGAGATAAATCCAACTTATACTGAATTTATTTGTCTTACTTACAGAGTAGAACTAGCACAATTGAAGGCAGCAATTTGTTATAAACAGTTTTTATAACGAAATTCTTCTTTCTTATCGCATCGTATGAGGCAGAATGACAAATAGCAAACTTTCCATAAAAAATTGTTTAGTTATTACCTTAAAACTTGATTCGGTTAATTCAAGTCGACCATCTACGTTGTGGAAGAAGAGGATAAGTCTACAAAATACGAGAAACTCTCTGCTAGACTTAAATAGTGTCCACACCTGGCGATTTTACATCATAACTAGTAATATAACGTCGGCACAGAAACTGTAATTTTTTCATTAATATCAAATCAAACAAATATATGAAGAATACTTACCAAAAATATCTAATTTGCGTGTTGTTTAATTTTTTGGTCAAAGATAATTGTTGAGCCGCCTTTTTTAAACGAAAATTCTATTATAAATAAACGTTAAATGCACATTAACACATAAAATGACATTTGATATCAAAATGAATTTCTCAGGCCGTGAGCTCTGATGAATTTTCATCATGATATCAATTTGACATTCGTCATGATATCAATTCAACAGGTGTGGACACTATGTTAAAACGTATACAAAAACACTGAAATGGCAACACTGTTTGCTACCGTTAATTCCTTACTAAACAATAGTAATACCACATTTCGTTGCATACTGTTAGGAGTGAGAAAAATTTTTAAACACACACACACACACACATACACTGAATAAACTAAAGAAATAGTACAAGAAATATCTATTTAATGAACTTAAATCATGCACTTGCTACGCTAAAAAAGAAACAAGATTAAAATCCAAAAATAAAACTGCAAAGCCTTAAGTTGTTTTGAAGTCAGCAACTATTAATTAAAAACGACCAATTATACTCGTACTAGAAGAATTTTTATGATTTGTTTACCTGCACAGAGCAAGAGAATAAACTATATATATATATAAATTTAAAAATTGTGTGAATACTACATTCACATTCTATTTAAACTTTGTTAATTGAACTTTAAAAGAAAAAAAAAATAGTAAAGAGAGAGAAAAGTAAAACTGGCAACAAATACAATGAAGGCAGCTGATGTTTAACGTACGTTTTGGTTAGCCACAAAATATAAATTGAATATCGTGTTAATCAGCTTGTTTCACCTTGTAAAAATATTCAATAGATATCTATATATGTGATACATAAAAATATTGTTATTAAGCACAATGCAATAACAAGGCCATTAAAATAAGCACCAAAATAAGTGAGTGCTTTATTAGTTTCCAATACAGCTACAGTGTCGAGCAAAAAGTACAAAAATGCTTATATATTCATTGTTTTCAGACATAGTCAAGGTATAATATGTAAATCTTATTTAATTTAAAATCAATTCAAAAACATAAAAGGTTGTGACGCCCAAATTTATTTCGATTTCATTCTGGTTTTGCCTTAAATCGAAAACGGTTTTATTTCCCATGTTTGGCAATGTAAAAAGAAGTAGATGTGATGGAAATCTGAATTCTTATTATTTTTGCATTTTTAATTGGAGTAGATGATGGTTCAGAAAATTTTCAAAGAAATTTTGTATATTTGAAAAATCTTGCTTGTAATCAACTTAAAATCAAACAAAGTTGAAAATAGAAGTCAATACGTTTTTTCCTTACTTCCGATTTTGTTTCATCGCACAGATTTCCCTTATATACCTGAATAATTTCCTTCCAAATTTCTGATCCAAAGATACATTAAATAGGAATAATTTCTTAATCAGACTTAATTTCAGTATTTTAAATTCTTATAGAATGATATACTTTTATTAATTAATGTGAATTTCTAAAGAGTAGAAAAAATAGATTAAACTTCAGCAGGGGGAAATGTCGACATTTTTCTGAGCCGCCACGCACTTCATCAGAGATTGTTGTTAACATAAGCTCTCTAATACTAAGTTCATACTTACGTGTTTAATGCCTCATTCGTATTTAAGAGCTAAAACACGACGGTTTTTAGATGTTTTTCCATACATTGACTTGTTTTGTTAAACATCTCAAAAACGGTGTTTTAAATTTAAATACTTTGATAAACACATAAATGGAGTATGTTCAGAGCGTTTGTGTTGTTATTGAATGGCGCCACGTGAAAAAATTATTTAATACACAGCAATTACTCAAAAAAATTAAATTATTTGCAAAAAAAAAGTTGTTGTTTAAGAATAAAAAAGCAAATATAGAACATAATAGTTCGAAATTTCTTACAATAATTTATTGACAACCCTAAACATCTCAAATATAATGTGAGCGGTTGTGTTTAGTTTTAAGAAAACTCGCCTTAAAAATGTTTAAAAACATAAGTGTGAATATAGTATAATATGTATTTTTTGTGAAATGGAATATGTGAAATAATTTTATTGTGTAAAACAATTTTGATCACAAAATCTCTGCAGGAGAACCAAATATAAAATATCAGTATTTTATAGACACACAAGAGCAATTTTGAGCTCATGGGATAAGTGCAAATAGCACTGCTCTCCAGCAACCAAAAAGACTTAGCGGATATATGTACCATGCCTTTCACATACTGATATCAAATATCAAACATCTAAATAATTCATACATTCAGTTTCGTCTAATCGCAAACAATTTAACGGAAGATAACTAATGGAAACACAATTTCCATTCAATAGCAATAGATTTTCTCCTTTGTTTTATTCGCCACTATTCATGTTTACATGTTGATTCCCAACGGATGTTAAAAAACATTATTACTGTCGTACAACAAATTGCAGTGACACACACTCGCTTACACCGAGAAGCATTCATAAAGCGGAAAATGCATAACATACAAATTTCCGGCTGATGCACACACACACGCACACACACTCACATGCATATATCATTTCATTTACATGCATCAAGTTCAAAAAGAGCCTTAAGAAACCAAAAATTGTACAAGAGAACATGAATGCAATAAGACAAAATCAAATAGATACACATTTTACAACTAATGCTAAGAACACAATTGGGACGAACGACGAATTTCGTCCACGTCGACGAATTCGTTGCGTAAATTCGTCGTTTGAAGCACAATAACGACGAATTTACTCAGCGAATTCAGCTCTTATAATTGACAAAGTTGGTTATTGCCAGTGTGACCATATTAGATAATTTTGGGCTACATTTAGCTCATTTCTTCTGGATTTAGCTTTAAAATTTTTATTTAGCTCTTAGCTTCTTTTTTAGCTTTTTTAAAAACGGATTTAGCTTTTTTAGCCTTTTTTTAATCCAAATTGCGTATTCTCTAAAAATATATTAAAGACATACGTGATTTAGCTTAATTTTATTTTAAAATCTGGTCACACTGTTTATTGTGTATGTAAAGAGAGTGAGAGAAAATTATTTTTTCGTCGTTCGTCGGCGTACAAAATAAAAATAAATCTATCTCAGAGTTCGTCACGCACGACGAATTTCGTTCTACGGCGGTGTTGTGTTCATTTTCATATGAACAAATTTGTTTTATTTTTTGTGACGAAAGTTTGCACCGAAAAATTCGTCGTTCGTCCCAGTTGTGTTCCTAGCATAATGCATTAAACACATTCACCACAGCAAGCTACCGACTACCAAATTTCAAGGATAGAATACACATGTTTATATGAGAATGATTCTTTTGAAGACAGCAAGGCAACAGGGCGACAGGTTGCTATCTATGTTGATTTTGTCGTTGTAGTCCAATTAAACTAATTTCTATTTCTTTGGCTACAATGAGAAAATTCAGTGTTGCCAGTACAATACAAAATGTTGAATGAATGATTTTGTATAATTATTTCATATTATTTAACAGAAACAATATCCAAAAATTGATGTGAAGAATAAATTGATTCATTTTTGTACTTTTACGTGAAATAAGTACATTTTAAAAGATTAATTAATTTTTATATATGAAAAATATATAAAAGTGGCAATACTGAACTATGTATTTGTACTTGAATATCAGCTGCAGATGGTACTGCTGCCGTCTCCAAAATAATTAAGTTAGGCGGCTACTAGGCGAGAAATGCTGCTAGCGGCATTTGAAGTCGTGTGTTCGTGTAGCCTGCTGTGGTGAATGTGTTTAATCAAAGAATATAAATTGTATAGAATGCGCATCTGAGCTAAAAAATTAAAAATTTTTTGCTTACGCTTTAGATGCGGGGAGGAAGTATGAAGCGCAAGCAAACACACACTGAGAGCATTATATTCTTAGCTCGTATCCCCAGCGTTGCCGTTGTGCGACTTATGTCGCATTTTGCTACTTTTTCAACAGCAAAACATGCGGCCAAATTGCAAAAAAACTATGTAAAAATATCCGAGTTTTACCACAAAAAATACCGATTTTCGGATGAAAGTTGCTGTTGCTGAAATAAAGCTTGCTTTAAGGATGATAAGTTTCCAAATTCAGCATTTGTAAATTCAGTGAATTATACTTTATTTCTTCATCTTTATAAAATATAATTTACAAAAAAATATAAAGCATAAACATAAATTAGCGTTGCTAAACAATTATAAAATAGACTTAAAGTAGACACTTGTCAAAGATTAGATTCCAAGTGAAGAACTTATTAAGAAATACAGGATGTTCAGTTTAAAAAAATATGTATTTAAGAACTATGCATAATGCCTTGAAAGAATAGTATAACTATATTATCCTCTTCAGAATCGAATTTGAAAATTTTCTACAAAACTTTAAATGGTTTTTCCTCAAAGTAAATTTTTTGAGTTATGCTGGTTTTTAAGTAAATAAGTGAGATGAACCATGTAAAATATATGTATTTATGTTTTTACAGTCTCTAATTTTGTTTTATAAATCTTAAGTTATTGGGTATATTACGGCACTCGATATCGAATGAAATATGCATTTAATTTCGATTGGAATTTCATTCGATATTAAATGCCTCAACTTGACCACTCTCTTTTTAGATTTCATGATGTTTTTATATTTAGAAGCTATCTATAACAGTTTTATACTCGTCTTATTTGCAATTAAAAACTGTATTTGTAAATACTCTACTAGCCGGTATTATAGAAATATGTTCGTAGTTAATTAATTAATTATTTGAATTATTTTTACTTTTTTCATTTAAAAATGAAAAATTATAATAATAACAAAAACTAAAAATTTTAAAAACCCCCGAATATTTATAGAAAAGACGTGGTATCTTCTAAGCGGCTGGACCGATTTTATTAAAACATAGCTAATAACCTTCTCGATCAAGTCACCTTTGAAACAGAAAAATCAAAATCGGTCCAGCCGTTTGGTCTGTACGAGTACTTGTACAGATACACAGACACACACTACAAACTTATAACACCCCTTTTTTTTAGTCGGGGGTTAAAAAGAAAATGAATTAACTTCAGTTTTTCCATCTATATTTTACTTTACTTTTCTTGATGCTGATCATTTATATACATACATACATGTATACTTTAAGGCACCAATTTTGGCTTCCAAGTTTACTTCATTTGAACCTATTTTAACTTATAAACATTTTATAAAAATTTACTTACTAACTTATAAAAAGTTTTATTAAGACTACAGATGAAAGCAAGTTAAAATATATATTTTTTAATTAGGTGTCAAGTTTTTTGCAATATTTTCACCATTTATTGGCTTTTTTATCGACCAAAACAATAAAATGATCGACATCATCGAGCCGAATATCGCCAAGTGGACGAACAGCTCTTTTTCTAATATCTGATATGCTAAACTGTGTATATGATTGCCCTACGGCATACATTCTGTTAAAACGATACAAAGGGATAAATTGAAAAAAGGGTCATAAAAAGTTTCATTGTCACGAAAAGGGGTCAAAAGTGATACTTTAATGTCACAACGGCAACGCTGCTCTCAGCTGCAGAAAAAAATGAGAGTGTGTACGCTGGACGGGTAGTACCGGAAATACCCGTCATAGAAAATTTTAGCTTGTATGAGATGCGCATTCTATATGATTTATATTCTTTGGTTTAATGCATAAGAGGAAAAATATTGTGGATAAGTGAATAATAATGTTTGCATAAGAATTTATGCAGCATGCAAACTCATATTTGTATGCAAACTGTTTGCATTGCGAAACTGTTGCCGAGCAATTATGTGAACATTTTTTTAATTTGCACAAAATTTTTACTACCTCAAGTCATTAAAATGTTTCCTACGCTTAGCTATTGTAGGAAAGGTTTATGCCTTAAGAATTAAAGCACACGAAGAAGTAACCTTTACTATCAAAAATATGATAAATCCATACGTATTGGAACGTGTGTTTGAGAGTGTGTGTGTGTGCGTGTGTGAGTGTATGTAAGCACACCAATCCCTGCAGGAGAATAGGCGATAATTGTCTAAAAGCTACTAGTATAATTACTAGAATAACAAGAACTAGTGCAAAAAGGGTTAAAGTTGTTGTGTAAAATTACTAGTGCTGATGAGTACTAGTATATGAAGTAGTTCCAAGGCACCACATTGCAAAATAAATTTTGACAGAGCCTTTGCACTGTATGAAAATTGGTATCATATAATTACTAAAATTTTAGCTTGATCTAAAACTAATTATAATTAAATAATTATACTTACCCTTTTGTATTTCTGAATTTTTGATAAATAATTGCGAATTTTAAGTAGCAGTTGTCACTGGGTAACAAAATTTTATTTTATATAATTTTTCTTTACAAAAGAACTGGTAATAAACTAGTCCTAAACTAGTACCAATAGTACTAGTAGTTTTCTAAACACACTCAATGCTAATTTGAGCATTAAGATAGTATAGGAAAGAATACAATTGGGAACTAGTGGTGGTGATTTCTGTACTAGAAAAATACTAGTTGAATACTATATAGTTCGTTCTCCTGCAGGGATACTAGTCACTATTTTAAGAATTTTCGTTTGTATGCATAAGTAATTATAAATATATTTTAAGGTTGCTATGACATCAATTTAATTCTATTTAACAGATACATACATACTTATGCACAATACGAGTATCAGTGTGCGTTACCTTTTCTAAAGAAACTCCCTGCTTGTGTACACATTTAATCACACATTACATACTTTTTTCTTAGTTCTACACTTATTCAAGTTAATGCCTGTTTGTGTAGTTGTATTTTAACACAGAGGAATGTGCATAAAAAGTTTTTCGAATGTCAAAAGTGCATCTTGATGTACGGTGGGCTTCTAGGCTGGCAAAAAAAAAATATAAAGTATTTAGCATAACTAAGAGTGGATGACAGTGGCAAATAAATTTAAAGAAGATCCATAATATAGAATTTTTGGGAACCTTGTTGAAAATAAATATAATAATAACTTGAGGTACGGTCACGTTGGTGAAACAGTTAACGATATTTTGTCAAATGTTTGCTTGCATTACACACAGAAAAACTTCATATTAAAATCTACCAAAACAGGGTTATTGAGGATTTATATGTGTTTCATGTTAATTCAACATGATTTACACTAATCTTTAAACTAAATATTCCATTACATTAAAAATTCATGTTAAATAGCTGATGTTAAAAAACAATCTCTAACCAAGTGCATAGCGGGCAGCTATTTCTTCTCTTCTTTAGAAAATCATATTGATTAAAAAAAGTATTTCATTTCAAATACTGATGATAAGTAATAATTTAATTTTATGTTGATTCAATATTCCAGTGCTGTTAAATTAAAATTAGGAATCATGTTGGATCAAAATTATTTCAAATTAAACCTGAGAAAATTTTATACTGAAATCACACAAAGAATCATGTGTAATCAAATTTATTTCAAGTTGAAACAATATGAATTTAATTTAATGTAGTAATTTTATTTTATTTATTATTGAAATTTATTTGCTGATGGTTAAGCATTGTCTATATGCATTTCATTGTTGCTTTAACAAATCGTCAGTAGATTTCAATCACAAAATTTGAGATTTTATAAACAATAATATTTTTGAGAATTACAAAAGCAAAATAAGCTAATAATAATAATTATGTATATTCGATATTATTTTATTTTCATTTATTTTTTATACATTTACTGGGTTTATTTTATAAATTTTTATCCATTTGCTAGATTTTGTATAACAAGAATTTATTATTGAGTTCTTCTTCAAATTTGATATTTGTTGAGCTTCTCATTTGTTTAAATGAAAGTTTATAACATAAGATTCCCTGATGATCTATATTAGCAATAATGAAATATATATAGGATCCACTTAAACCCTTCAATAATCAATTTCGATGTATTTTTAATAAAAAAAAAATTTTTTTACTGAATAAGAAAAATAATAATTTTGGATTATAAGTGCGTTAAAAAATTTTAAACTTAAATTGTAAGAATTCCCAAAAAACACTGAAAATGTATTGAGTTTTTCTGTAATTCTTCTTTGTGTTTTTCCTTTATTTTGACACTTTGTATGCAGAGATGCCACATGATATTCAATTAAATGGCGAGTAGACCACGAATGTACACTATCGTAAAAAAATTTACAGAATCAGACTATTGTTACATCAATTTAATAAACATGTTGATAAATATTGCGTTTTTGCGATCGCAAAAAATTCAGAATCCAGGTACAAGTTCTTTAAAAAATAACTCCAGTTTTTTAATACGAGTCTTTTCATTTTACTTAAAATCTGTCTAGGCGATATTATAAGTTAGTTAAAAGTAAGATTTTATCCAAGGTGTATCTAACTAGGTGGCAGCGCTACTTCAGCTGATAATTTTTTGCTCTGAGTGCTTTGTAGCTGAAGAATGTCAAAAACTTCGATTTTGTTTTGGTTTTAGTACAATTATTTTTGTGCTTTTGACATTCTTCAGTTCTTTACACAGCTATGGTTGCCATATTTTTGTATAACAAATCCTTACGCAGTCACCTGTATAATTACACCATGATTTTATCCGACACATTCGAAAAAAAAAGTTTTGTTGTTAATATTTATTTTGACGTAAAGTGAGCGATGAGATAAAGCTAAGTTTATCTCAGTTTTTTTTTTTAAGTAACAAACTTTCAAACAAGAAAACACAAATAAAAATGTAAACGAAGTGTGAATCTCTTTTTTATTTTATACCACTTCACAATACTGGACACAAATCAAACCTCAGAAAATGTGTTCACTTGGCCCCACTGTGCTGGAAATATAAATAAATGAATTTCTCTCGCATCATTATATTTTTGCGTGTTATTACTGTAACTTTTTTAATTTTAGTTTTATTTTTTATGCAATTTTTATTCGCAACAAATACAAACTAGGTGAAAATTAAATTCAGTTTTTCTTTTGCCGTGAAACGCTGCAGATAAATTTGAAAAAAAAAATTGTGAAATAAAAGGTGAGCTTTAGCTTAAGGTTGGAATATAATTTTTTTAACTCAGTGAAAGCGCTTCAAATGCAAAAAAAAATGTCAACCATTTATTCTCATTAAATTGTATTTAGAACTCGAGATGAAGTATTTTCCATTTAATTTGGGTTCATCTTAACCTTGGCAAATGCTTCAACATTAATACAACCGCAGCAGCTACAGTTTAAGGTCAGAAATGATTTTCTAATGTCAAAAAAGCTTTTCATTTTTGTGGTGCTTCAAATATTTAAGTTAATTAAATTTCCGCATATAAACATTTGCAATTGTTGTTCACTTATTTTCATCAAATTTAGAATGTCAATAATAAACAAATGTTGACCAAAAACATTTCACTGACCACAACAGCACTAAACCGGAGTCTATTAAAAGCAGCAACGAAAATATTTATAAACTGGTTAAGGGAATAAAATATTAAAATGGTTAAATAAATATGCCAATGTGGCAATGAAAAAATAATTAATTAGCAAAAAGTTTGCAAAGAGTTTGTGAATGAATTTTTTTCTTTAATTTCTAATTCTGCGTTAACATATTTTTTTCTGAAACTTTGAGTGTCTATTTTCTTTAGCGACCATTTTTTGGTAATTTGTGCAAAAAAGGTTTTTATTTAAAAATGGATTTAATTAAACCCAAACTACATAAAGAATAGAGAATTTAATGATATCTAAAAGAATACAAAACAAAATAAAGTCAAGATTTTCGGAAAATAATTGATTTAAACATATTTTATTGAAAAATAGCCCCCCAAACAAAATTATTCGACTTTTTCTGAAGTTAGACTTGTCGTACCGAATTCGTTAAGAAATTTAGGTAGTTTGTCTGAACTCAGACTTTTCGTTGCGAATTCGTTAAAAAATTTCGGTAGTTTCTCTCAACAATTTTTTTTAACATTAAAACTTTGATTTTTGAGTACATGAATAAAAGTCTGTGAAATTTTTATTAAATAAATATATATTTATATGTTGATAAAAAAGGATTATAACAAATGTTAAAAAACGTGAGTATATGTACAAATTATTTCGACAATAGCAGCAACATAACGGTGATGCGTTTTGTTGCTATAAAAGCAAAAAGAAATCGTACCTACATGTCGTTACGAATTCGTATCGACATATCGTATCGATTTCGTACCGACATATCGTTGCGAAGTCGTGTCAACCATTTCACTCAAAAATTGTTACGATTTCGGTAATATTTCGGTTCCGAAATCGGAAGCTTTTTCCGACTAGTTCTTACGAATTCTTTACGAATTCGGAGCATTTTGTTTGGTGGGAGACTATTTAATTCACTTTCAATTTTACATAAAAAATTATATTGAAAAATGTGAGTATATTAAACTTCCTTTAATATAAAATTCCGTTTACGTGTACTCGTATGTACAAGAAATTTTCTCTAAAATACAACTTTTACTTAAATATTATTATTATTAAATTAAAATATGAAGCAAGTCTTTATGTTACTAAAAAAAGCTTATGTATGTTTCATGTCTGTTAAAATGATAGTTGTAAATATATTTTGTAAGAGCTTTACAAAAACTATAAAAAAATCTAAAGAGAAGAAAGCAGTTGTAATGGGGAAAAATAATTCAAATAATTTAGCAAAATATTAAAAATACATACATATATTATTAAGTATAGCGATCATGTATCCCGCTCCGTTATAAGCTTTCTGGGTTGTTCTATACCACAGTATTTCAATATTCGTATTTTAATTTTCTTTTACAAGATGATTGTTACTGGCATACCTAATTACTTGAGATCTAAATTTCAGTTTTCTAGGTCTGATAGAAATCCTCAGATCGTTGTGCCTCTTATAACCTGTTCTATGTATCAAAAATCTTTTCTTATAAGAATTGCCAGATTGTGGAACTACTTGCCTATTGAGCTACGTTCTTTCATATTTTCTTGTAATGTATTCAAGAAAAAACTCTCCTCACATCTAATTAATACTAATAGTATATAGTTATATAGTCATAAAACATTTTGTTTTTTCGCTGCGGACTCACACCAAACCAAATATTCCTACCTTCATCCGCATTCAGTTTGTGTATAATTTTATTCAATTTAACTTAATGCAAAAAATAAAAAAATAACATAAAAATAAAACTTTTCACTTTAAATAATTACATATATATATATATATATATATATATATGTTTATTACGCAGTAACGCTTTTTATATTTAATTTTAAGTGACTTTTCTTTGTTATAGTTTAAAATTATTATGAAGTATGTAAGCAATACGCTATTGGCCTTAAAGGCTTCTTTGTATTGCAGATAAATAAATAAATAAAAAATAAAAAATAAATAAATAAAATATATAGTTGGCAATTTTTATAATTTTAAAATAAAATTGCAAACCAAGAAATCTTTATAAATTCTTTATAAATAATTGAAAAACAATTCAGCAAATTCCATTAAAAATTATTTATTGTGATATTAAAAAGATAAAACACTCTAGAGTACTCTAATAATTTGTTTTTTTTTATAAGAAAAAAACTCCTCTCTTCACTTTTTAACAATAAACCAAATTGCTTTTTGCAAATATGTTCCCTCGTGCTAGAAACTATAAAATCACCACCAGACTGGTTGTAGTCTTATCAACTGCAATGATGATTTTAATAAGATGACTACTGAAAGCACAAATAAATGCAATTTGCCAAACGTATACAAACGCATTATGTGAAGTGGCTGGGTTAAAATTATTATTTCGTCTTATCAGGATTTCGAACAAAAGGAAATAGGAAAAAAAACTAGGAATAAAGTAACAAGTCTATGATGGTGTTGTATGAATGTTCTGTGCATAAAGGGAAAAAGATAAGTGCGTGCTACTGATGCGGTTGGCAATATTTGCTGGTCACTCGTTTCCATAATGCTTATGAGCTTAGACAGCAACAAAATACAATTTTGTTTTTTGCCAAATCACTCAATTACATTTTGACACATTTGCTGACAATCGTTACAACGTTGAATGCCATTAATGCTGGCAAAATTTTTGATCACATAAACACTGAGAGAAAAATGTTAAAATCATGTTGTAATAGAAATTGTTTATATGTAGTTTATATAAAACGAATTGTAAGCTCATCTCACACACAGAAAAATTTCATATTAAAATATACGATAAAAAGGTTAATTTAAACATTTTCAGCAATAGTTTTGCGACTCTACGAATTGTCATTCAAGTGCAAATCGCCCGAAAACAAAAATGTAGAATTGCCCAAAAATGTTTTTAAAAAAGTTGGGTGATTATTCATCCATTATTATGAGAGACGCAACACTTTTAATTATTTGGATATTTGTTCATAATAAATAATTGCCAAATTTCCTCAAAATCCACAAAAAAAATTTTTGGGCGATTATTAATTTCAAATCCGAGTGATTGCACGAAATGAACAAATACCCAAAAACTTCGGGCAATTAGTCATTTTACACTTTTGGCTTATTCTTCACTTTTCTTGTGTATTTCTTCATAATGACTAATCACCCAATAATTTTTAGCTGTTTCGGGCGATTTGCACTTGGGCTATAATTCGTACAGCCTAATTTTGCTTCATATGTCTTTCATGTGAATTTAACAGAATTTACAGTAATATCCAAAGAATTGTTTCCTTTGAAATAACCTTATTTCGTGCCATAACCGCAAAAAAAACCGGCTCAATTTTCGAACATAATTTTTGATCAAAATCGATTATTTGCAATCGTAACTAATAGGTTTTCGTAAAAAAAAACGAAGTCCAAAAAATTTTTTTGTTATGGCTCGATTTCATGTTGGTTTAACATTTATAGTACTTTTAAATCAAAATGAAGAATCATGTTGAATCAAAGTTGTTTCAAATTGGTCAGCACAAATTTAATTTAATTTAATCATTTTATTTAATTTATTTTTTAACTTTATGTTTATGTGTTTCTTTATCCCAAAACCGTCATTGGGTAATTTTTTTTAGAGAAGGTAAAACTTTCGATTAGAAATTTCGAAAACAAGTGAAAAAGTTCTGGACGGCAACTTAGTGCCCGTTCAGGCTTACAACTTTTGTTGCAGCAATTCTTGAGTTTATTGGTATGTGTGTGAGATAAACAAAGATAGAGAGAGAGTGACAGAGAGAGAGAGAGAGAGAGAGTTTCACGTGCTCCGCTATTCTCTTTGGAAATTCGTTCCTTTTCCAAATGCGGCGATTACGCGTAATGATTTCCGCTTATTTGTGCAAAGCTTGAAAGTTTCACCTTCTCTGAAGAAAAATCGCATAATCATCGTTACACAAAAAGTTGGGAAACCAAATAATAGTGATGGTCTAACGACAAAGTCTAAATAGCACATCCTTACATTAATTAAGCCCATATTTCCATGACTTGAGTAGAAAATTTATGTTAGGGTGCCCCTGTGGCTGAGTGGTTGCGATGCTATCCTCTCAGTCAAGAGGTCGTGGGTTCGATTCCCGCCATAGACCCTCGGTGTTTTCTGCAGACAAGCTAGTCGCTTTGCGGGTTGTGTTTGTTAAAAAAAAGAAGAAAAAAGCACTCATACAAATTTTCTACAAGGATCAAATGTATGACCAACCCTTTAACTTACTGTAGATCGGTATTTATTTCACCGCCTGGGAGGCAACACATAAGCGGAATAAGCGGGTTTCTTAAAAAAAATTTTCTCTTTTCTTTACTGTCCATAGAAATTATTTCGGTTGTTAGCTACCTTAAGTAAAGTTCTAGTAACTGATTCAAATATAATCCAATAAAGACATAATTTTTTTGGAACACATAACACTCCCCAACGACGATCACAGCTGGTTTTAAGAGGTAGCACCCGTTACAGACGAGCCCCTACCTGATTTGTGGAAACAGGGTGTAACTAAAATTGAGAAGGTTTCAAGTAATCTTAGCGAAATAAAGACTGCATGGCTGTAGACAAATATTCTCATTTTCCGCTGAGAATATCTTTCGTACGGTATACTTCCTGTCTCTCTCATGGCCCAGACAACTTTAACAAAACTCTAGTAATAATAACGCACATCATTTTTGGTCCGTCAGTTTATATACCGCTGCTGTTTATACTCATTTACTATTTCGTCCTTTTTCCATTGCTTTTTGGATGGGAGAAGCACTTTAAAATTTCTATCAAATTCCCTTTTGACTACCATATAAGCTGAACTAGTTTTTGGGAATTATAAAAATTTTTCCCAAGACTTATTTATTTTTAAGAATTCTGTTTACAAAATATTTTTTCCATGTACCAAACATAAGTCGTATGGATAGAAAAAAAAAACAAATTAGATACAGAGATATTACAACTCCGACCACTATTTAGGTACGAAATGTCATTAGAGTTAAAAAGCAAATGGATTTTCCTTTAGCCCTTCTTGATTCATGTCAAAAGACACAAACGGCCAAACAAACAGACAAATGCATTTTGCAATTGCCAGCAATGCACACATGCACAAACTGAAAGTGTACTCGTCGTAGAAGAGCAACATGATTTTAACACATCCAAATTGATAGTAGACAAATAATGTCAAGCAATATGTGCTGTACAGTGGTGATGGCTGTACTATTCTTTTTTTACTTTTACTTAAAATAAAATAAAAGTTTGCTCTTTAATCATAATTACATACATATGCCATTGTGGCAAAAATATGTATTTTGTCGTTCATATATACGTATGAGTAATAAAAATGTATTATTAATTTAGTAAAAAATAAATATTAATCATACGCCATTGTATGTATCCATACTACACTACACCAGCCTTTCTCCTCCTCATGTTGCTGCTGCTGCTACTGCTGCTACTGCGGCTTATCAGACTCCATCACCACCTTCAACGTTATTTCATTTAATTTACTAATGAACATTGTGGGCATGAGTATTTGGGTGGTAATCGTAGTTTATTAGTAATTTGTGTTGTTGCTGTGTGTTGCTCATGTTGTTATTTGTATAAGTACATTTTGTTTACAACTTTGTGCTTAATACTTCATAAATATTAATGACACTTTGCTGCTCTCGTACTCCTTTATTCGCAACGAAACAAATAACTAACCAAATGACAAATGACACAATGCAAAAAACATACAAGCGCATACACATATACATCCTCATACACCTACATACATGTGCACAAAGGCTTGCGAAGGCGTTGAGTTCTACTCACGTCATACATTCATATAAAAATAAGCAAGTTAGACAAATATTCGTTAGCCAGACGTTACACCTTTAATATTATTGTGACGGATTTTCTACACCAATCCAACAAACAAACAACAAACAGATAACATATTAAATTCATAACTTTTCGTTTGTTCCTACATACATATGTATCAGGCTCTGTCACTCACATCGCTCATAGTTTTCATCACCTGTACAAAAATCATCAACAAAATAATGAGGGATTTCGTGTTTATTATTAAGCCGTTATATGAATGCATACCCGTCAATTAGGGTTGCGGGGAAATGAAAATTCTTCAGAAAATGTGTACTTTCATTCAAGGAAAAATTTTAAAATGATTTCTGAGAGAAAAAGGCATTACTAGAAAAAGAAATAGTCGCCTTGATAACAAGATTTTTATAAAGCCTTATGTTGTTATATAAAAGATGAATGAAAATTCAAAAATATTTTAAATAAATTAGTCTAGAATAAACAACAATGGCAAAACTGTTGTTAGTTTTAAAAACTAACAACGAAAAAACCTTCAAGCAAATTGTAATGCGATGAATCAAAACAATTCACATATTCCATTTGCACTGAAAAACATGTAAAAAAGAAAGATTTAGAAATTATTTATATTTATAGTTCATTCAGGTTGGCCTTCCTGATTTCGGTCGAAAATTAAATTATTTTCCATATATTTAACCTTTTCCATATTAAGTTATTTTACTTAATTTTTAAATTAATATGAAATTACAATAGACAACGCCGGGTTTGTACTAAAGCTACTTTTTAGGATTCCGTACACCAATGTTGAAAAGGAACCCTATTGTTTTCGCTATGCTGTCCGTCTGTCTGTCACATTCTATTTTCTCGAGAACAGTATGAGCTACGGACCTGAAATTTGGACAGAGTGTGTAGAACTTTAGCCTACTATAACAACAAGTACATGAGAGTTAAAAATTAAATGGTGTTCCAAAACGAGCAACGAAAAATTTAAAAATCCTATGTAATATACATACACTTAAAATTTGTTAAGCTAGTTTACTTTTATACAGACTACAAGAATTTACTCTTAAATATTAACTGCCTTATTCATAAAAAATATTTCAGTTTTATTCAGCGCTTATTTGACATATTTCTATGGGAAATTTGTCAAATAAACCTGTAACATAGGGTCTCCACCTAACATAATATGTAAGATAAGAGCGCCAAATTCAATCGCAGAGAGAATTATGCTACGTCTAGACTTCAAATTAGTGTTATGTCAATCTTATAAGATTTATTATAAGAGCGTTGTTATAAGAAATCCTATAACAACAATCTTATGATATGAACTGTCAAAAAACTACACGTACATGAAAATAAATTAGTATGCATGTGTGAGTGTTTATTAAAATAAATGAAAAACAATGTTTTGGGCAAAGTTTCTGGGATTTTATATGTTTAATTGATTTATACATTAAAGTTTGTGGAAAAAAGTTAAAACAAAATAAATAGTTGTATAAAATTAATACATGTTAACTCGATGAGAATTTGCATAAAATGAAATGTTATAGGAAAAGTAAAATTACGTTGTCCTGTTGTATGACATGAAGAGTTATATCGGCATTTTATTTTTGTAATTCTGCCGACGTTCTCTCAAATATTATATCAGAGTTAGTCGCAGTTGTAGACGCTATGTAATAAACCTAAAATATTTTTTATGAATTTATCGAAAAAATCTAAATTGAAGGGTGTTCTAGCAGTTAATGTAATTTTGACAACTTGCTGTATCTTGGAAATCGGAAGAGGCAAACTCTTGAAATGTTCAAAAACAGTAAAATAAAAAAATCCCAAAACTATAAAATCGCCAGACCGAAAAAAATCGCCAAAAACCTAAAAAAAAATCGCCAAAACGAAAAAATCTTAAATTAAAAAAAATTGTAGCACTAAAATAAGTCGCCAAAATGAAAACAAAGCGCCAAAATGAAAAAACCGCCAAAATGGAAAAATATCGCCAAAAGGAAATAATGCCAGAAATATCGCTAAAACGAGAAAAAAGCTTTAAGACTAAAAAAATCGCCAAAACCGAAAAAACGCAAAAACTAAGAAAAACCATATTAAGAAGGCGCTCAAAACCGAAAAAATCCCAAAAACGAAAAAATGCCAAAACTATATATTTTATAGTTTGTATAGTATTACATAACTAGTGTCAAAGCATAATCTAGAAAGTATTAAACGTACACACACACATAAAGGTGCAAGCACATGGTAGAAACAACTAACTATATATTACACACGGTATTGCCAACATAAAAGTCGTTATAAGGATACTCTCATATTCAAAATAACTGTCAATCGAATTATCTACAAACACCGAGAAACTGATTGTGTTAGAAGACTTTTTGATCACCTGGCTACCAATAGTAAATGACAACACAGATGGTAACTTGATGAATGTCAAAATGATGATGAATGTCAAATTGATATCATGATGAAAATTCATCACGTATAGACTCAATTCATTAATATTATGGTAGCGTTATGATATAATCATCACAGCTCACGGCCTGATGAATTCATCTTGATATCAAATGTCATTTTATGTGTTATTGTGCATTTAACGTTTATTTATTAAACAATTTTCGTTTAAAAAATGCGGCACAACAATTATTTGTGAACAAAAAAATAAAAAACACGCAAATTATTTATTTTTGGCAAGTATTTTTCAAATATTTGTTTGATTCATTATAATATAAAATCATCAACGTCTACCCCTTTGTTTTGATATTAATGGAAAAAATGACAGTTGCTCTGCCGGCGTCATATTACTAGGTCTGATATAAAATCATCAGGTGTGGACACTAGAGCTGTGTAGCTCATGAACGAACGGGTTAAATTGAACGAATCACTTAATTGAACGAAGTGATCCGGTGATTTTACTGAACGCTTTTGGATCAGTAGTGTACCGCTCGATGTTTTCGTTCATTCAGTTTGTGTTTCAAGTCTTTTATGTCAAATTTGCTTTCGTTCATGTTTGCTATTTATGTTATGTCTTTTTGTTTGAGTTGAGTTTTTGTGTTTTAAAAGGTTTAGGTACGTGTATATTAAATTATATTTAGCATCGCTGTGGCACTGCCATCATTCTTTTTATAATTTGATTTAATAGTCTTTTCATAAGAAGTATTTTTACCAGTGTTTTTTATAAAGTGTTTTTACAAAGTAAAGATGTTAAACCTTAACTGTATATATGTTTATAATTACATACATTTCATTACCTCAATCTAAAATGAATTTGTAGTGCTTGAGATATTTTTTTTTTTGTTTCCGGTTAAATATTTTTGAGGACAAAATTTTAACTTATGCTTTGAGAAGTAACATTCAAACATTGATGTGCTTTTGATATATAAATAACGATAAAAGCGTTACAATGCGTTTATTAATTATCGGAAGAAATAAATAGTAAAACCAAACAAAAGTACCTTTCTTAATCTTAATATTAAACTAAATGTTAAGCCAAAATAAAATGTACAATATTCTAGTCGAAAGAACAAGAAATTATTTATAAAATGAATTTAAATATAATTTTTTAAATAAATAATTCAACTTTTTTTTAATAAATTTTTCAATTAATTCATTGGCATTATTTAAATATTCGTATATACAACCTATTTTATTATTCTTACAAAATAGCATTGTTTCATGCTGTCGTTCAAAAGTGAACGATTGAACGAACGGGTAAATTTTTTGCTAATTGAACGAAAATGACCGGTCACTGAAAAGAACCATTTGGCACAGCTCTAGTGGACACTATGTAATGCAATAATACAGTTTCTGCTATTTGACATTACTAACTGCACACATTTCATTATGCCATCTCTTAGCATAAGTGCTATTGGTAAATAAAGCGTCATTCTTAACCTTAATTATTACACTGGAGTCTTTTATTCATTTGCAAATCTTCGATTTCATATCATGGAATAAATAAATACACAAATTTTATCTAATGCTCGTTTGATTTCATAAAATGTGTTTTATGCTATTTTAATTTTTTATACGTTGATAATCTAACAGCCTGTTATATATAGTTAAGAGCTATCACCGAGTCTGAATTAGCTGTTGAGGGCACACTAATTTTTTTGTTTTTGTTATTTTTCTTCTTTTTCTTGGGTTCACCCTCTCTACCATTTTCTTCTGCTGCAGCAGGTGGTACGACTTCCTCGGAATTGTTATCTTCGATCAAGTCACCTTTCAAACAGAAAAAAGCTTCTCAAAACCGGTCCGTGCATGGGCTCGTACAGACACACTAAAAACTTATAACAACCCTTACTGATACTAAACTGTTGAGTTCCTGTGGCCAAGTGTGCAAATTTCTTGTTGTTATTTTGAGATTTTAATGCTAAAAATGTAAGCAATCAAAACAAGAATAATCGTAATATGAAGGTTTACTTACCTTTTTATTGTAGGAGATTGCAGTTTTGAATTTTTCTTATATTCTTATTATTTGCCCTTTTTTATTTGTTTTGTTTATTTTGTGCACTATTTTTATAAACATGAGTAGAATATTTTATTCGTCCACCTTGACGTTTATTGTGAGTCAAATCGCTTTGTACAAACCCAAATAAACTGACATCAGTTACTTTTTTTAAGAAAAATCGTCAACACTAGTGTTCTAAAATCCCAAAAAATAAATAATGCTAACATTTCAGCGCTTTTTATTGACGAGTCGTGTTCTACAAACAGGCTGTAACTTTTTTGTCTATATTAAACAGCTGTTGTTTAGAAAGCTTTCCATAATATTGGGAATTTTTTTAGTGCTGCCATACTTCCAACGTAACATAATAAAAAAACTTTAAATTGTATTTAAATACAATCATTTGAATACTCTCGCAAATAAGTTGTCAAAAATAGTATGGATATGTATTTACACAAACCTAGTAAGGTTCCTCAACAATTTTTGCTAGTAAATTAAAATATAGTTCTTTTAGGTTTTTTTTAAAACTAATTGCCCAAAAATTGTAAAGCGGCTTTATAAAACAAGTATCGCAAATTTGCCCATTTGCACAAACAGCAATTTTAATAGTTCTCATGAAAAGCCTTACTATTTTATTTCTATAAATTTTGTTTAAATGTAGTTTAATTACATTTTTATGTAAACTTCCTTCCGTTTTAAGTTTAAAATTTTTTAAAATTCCGTTTGGCTAGAGAAAAATTTTTGGAGGAAAAAAATCCACCGGATTCGTAATACCTATTTTATTCCCTGGAAATTTGTTCTTCCCGCATTTGATAAAAAAAAGGGAAATAGCAAATCATAATAAAATAACAAAGGAAAACAAAACTCGAAAAGGATTTTTGTTTTATATTGGGCTAATATAACATTTGATTTTAAAAAATCCAATAGGGGATTATACGCGTAGACACAGTCCTTTCTTTCACTAAAACTTCAGATGACAAATAGTTAATAGCTATTATCCTTCCCAGACTGGTGGTTTTTCCTATACAATAAAACTTTTTATTTTATTAAAAATGCAAGTTAAATAGCTAATGTTGGCAACCATTACCTTAACGGATTAAACCAAACCTTCGATTATTTAATCCAGTGATTAACCTATTAAACCAAAAACTCGATTAATTGAATACCCTAGTAGACATAAACACAATTTGACATTTGCCTCGGTATGAGTGCTACCACCTGATAGATGTCACTTGAGCATTGCAAGTCTGGGGAGTAGCAGAGTAGATGTATGCACATACATACATACATAAATATGTACATATATCAATTGTCATTATTACAAACATTTTAAAATTTTTCATAATTCTAATTTATAAATTTATTTTTTTTTTTCTTTTTTGGCTTTTTGCAGCTACATTTTTGATAATATTTTAAACACAAGAAATGGTGACAGAAATCGAAAATGTTCAACAGTTGACGGGAAAAGAATGTCGCGAATTATTGTACATCCGCTCTAAAAATGTAAATTAATAACAGAAAATGTAACAGTTTATGAAAAAATACATCTGTAACTTATTACACTTTTCAGCCAATACGTGTGGTGCCAGCGTTTACATATGAAGCTTTACAAAAGAATACCAGGGTGGAACCGCCCAAAAAGTATTTCATTTCACAGGCAAATATAAAGTAGAAATTAAATTGCATATTTTTTTTGCAGAATAGAAATATTTAAAAAAAGTCCCAATAAGAGAACACTTTTTAAGGCCTATTGGCAACGTGGTGACATTCCAGTGACATTTTCCGGTAAAGTCTTTCATAAGAAAACGAAAGATTTCCCTTTGAAATGGTTCTGCACTCCACAAGATTTGGACTATTGCTATTATTTGCCAGTGTTTTTGGATGGGTGAGTTAGAAAAAAGCGGGAGTTGAGTTCTTTTAATAAAGAGAGAAAAAACTTTGTGTAGCCCACCAGGTTCTGAAATTCCCTGTTTTGCTATTCATAATTGTAAATAGTGTTAAGCTCAAAGACTGTGATCAGACGGCCCAGAGAAAAATTATATCGCACGGTGTAGAAATGTATCAATTAAGCGGCCTAGACACTCAAAATATTCATCAATTATACGTATTTTTGAAAATGAGTGAATGTATTACAATGACAGTGATTGATGAAAAATCACTAAAATTTAGATTTTGATGTTACATTTTGATGTGTCTCTGGCAACTGTTCCTTAAACACGAACAAGCGCGGTTTTTAAAATGTCGGATGAAAAAAAGATTTATTAGATCTAATTATTTTTTATTAACTATTCTTTCATCCATAAACGTTTTTCTTTTCATTAAATGTTAATCACTCAAAAAGCATTGTTTTTTGGATTTGTTCACGTAAGTTAAAAAAAATTTACAAAATAAGTAACAGCCATACTGACCGCAATTGTGGTTAAATCTGTCTTCTAGAAAAATTTGCATTCTAGAAATATTTGCACCGTCCGAACACACATCCTAAGCAATTTAAACAGAAAATCTCTAACTGCCACTAAATATACATATGTACATTTTTTGCAGGCTATCAGACATTGAGTTAGAAATACGTAAACTTGCTAAGTATGGTGCCATGGACTTAATATTAAAAGCTCCTCATAAAATACTGCCAGTACTGCCCAAATTGATCTTGCCCCTGAAGCGGGCATTCAATACCAGAGACAAGAAAATCATAATCGGTGCGCTAAAAGTTCTACAATTAATGGTGTTAGTAGGTACGAGAAATATTTCGAATTAATACATTTATATTCATATGATTTCTATTAATATAATTTTAGGACCCTGTGTGGGCCAAGCATTAGTTCCCTACTATCGACAAATCTTAGCGGTGTGTAATTTGTACAAAAATCTTAATGTGAATCTCGGTAATTTCATAGATCCTGATCGTGACAACCGCATAGCGGATGTCATCGAAGATACTTTAAATATATTGGAAAAATGTGGTGGCCCAAATGCTTATATTAATATTAAATACATGATACCAACTTATGAGAGCAATGTGTATCCACGTATTGAAAATCCGGAAGAAAAGTAAAATACAAATATTTTACTGAATCGATTGCGGCAGTTTGAAAATTTTATATTTTTGTCAACTTATACAACTTTTTTATTTTAGAGGGGAGAGTTTGCATCATTTTTAAAACTATTTTTTTTTTAAGTATTTATTTATGTACAAATCTCCAACTTTGAAATAAATTTGTTACTCCCTTATTAAAGACTTTAGTTTTTTATCTACTTTAATGAAAAGATCAAGGCTATATATATATATATATATCGATTGAAAAGACATGTATTGATGAACTTCCGTTCTGATAAAACTTCGTAATTTTTAAAAATTTTATTTTTTTTAATTTTTTTTTAATTTTTTTTAATTTCTTTAGGACGCATGTCCATCCATAATATGTTGTTTTAATTGATATAAAAATTAATGAATGGTACAAAACCGAACAAAATTCCAATTTTTAGTTGCTTTTAACCAAGTTTTCAATCTTCATTATTTTTTACACAAGAGCTAACCTAAAAAAATGGTTAGGACTATTGGATTCAGCGTACTCGAGTTAGGTTTACCCTTCACGTCCTTTTTCTGGCAAACTAGTTTTTTTTGAGTTATGACGTTGTTTGAGTAAATGAGCGATATATACATCATTGTGTAAAAATTTCATATAAAAAAAACGGAAATATGTATTTTTATTATATCTTTATTGAATTGTATGTAAATTGAAAACGCAAGAGTAGCCTTTCTGAGTTATGGCGCTCCTGCAATATAGGAGCGATATGTTCATCGTCGATATTTAAACATATCGCTCATTTACTTCAATAGTGGCATAACTCAAAAAATGAGTTTTTTGAGTTAATAATGCAGAAAGATGCGGCATTTCGTATTTTATCTTGTGTAAAAATTTCATATAAATAGCTTGTACCATCACCTCCTGAGAGAATAATTTTTTTTCATTTCTCCATTGAGTTGTATGCAAACTGAAAACTTAAAACGCGTTTTCTGCAAAACTGGTTTTTTGAGTTGTGCCACTATTGAAGTAAATGAGGGATATGTATGTATGCTTATAGTCAAGGCACATTTACTTGAATGTGCCTTGCTTATAGTCAATTTCATCGAATATGATTTTTAACCCCCGACTAAAAAAGGGGTGTTATAAGTTTGTAGTGTGTGTCTGTGTATCTGTGTATCTGTGTGTCTGTTGTGTCCACGTACAGGTCAAACGGCTGGACCGATTTTTCGATAGGATTCTTAGCTTATAGTCAATTTCATCGAATATGATTTTTAATGTTTAAATTTAATAACTTTACTTACCAAGTCAAAGCCCGTTTCCTTTACGTTCCAAAAAACAAACAAGTGAACAAAATTATGAATGTATTCCAGTGAGATTTCAAACACACTATATTTAAGACTCCGTAACATTATTAATGGGTCTTCACCATTAACACTTTAACAATATATACTGCAATAATTTTAACTCTAATAAAAATTTTATTATAAAACGATCAGGTTGTCAATTATCACTTGTTTTCTTTCCGGTTATTCCTTTACAAATATAAAAGAAAAAACAGTGCTGCCACTCTCGAAAATTTCCAAAAGCGCTATTTTTTGATGGAAATTTATTCATATTCACAATTGTAAAAATATGCATGCTACCAAGGCACATTTACTACAGGTACATGCATTAGGTAAAACTCTGTGGCAACTCTGTGCTTCTCGCATAGCTTTACAAAGTAATTGTCAGAAATTTGTATGCATCAAACAAGCCATAAAAGTTATTGTCAAACGAATTCTTCGTTATAAACTTGTAAACAAAAAATCAGCGGATGAGCAATATGCCTGATACGTGTACCTGTTTGATATGCCTTGCATGGTACTTAATAAAATTCGGATTTAATCGAATAATTTTATTGTCAGGATTAATAGATGAATTTGTAATCGTGATATTTGTGATTTATTTTTGCAGCTTATAAATTATTTTATACTGTGTTCACACTTATATTTTTAAACGTGTTTAAGACAAGCTTTGTAAAATCTAAGCACATTATATTGAGATGTTTAAAGTTGACTTTTTTGTCAGTAAATTATTATTTATGGGGGAAACCCGAACAGTTCCGTGTTTTATTTGTTGTATTATTTTCAAACAATAAATGTGTTTAAAAATAATTTTATATTTTATATTACGTGTGTAGTAACAACACTAAATTGCCAGAGTTGTCAAGAACGAACTGAATATACTCCATGTACGCGTTTAACGAAGTGCTTAAATCTAAAGTTTGTTATTTGAGATGGATAACAAATCAAGTCAATGTATGGTAAAACTTGCCGTTATATCGCGTTACAGATAAGGCGATGAAAAAGCATAAGTGAGTATAATAAAACATTTTTTTTCAAGTCCAAAAAATTTTTCTTTACGTTTTAGTTAAAAATAAATTGATTTCCAAAAAAAATTTTTTTTCAAAAATTCAATTATTTCTCTGTCTAAAAAAATTAAATTTTTTTTTTAGTATTCTGAACGTTTCAGGCGAAGGTATGTTAATTAAAAAAAATACGCCCTGATGGTTCTCGTAATAGAAATTTCTGCCACATTTTTGCAATGTTGCAGTGCAATATTTAATTAATCTTGCTGGCAAGACTAAAAAGCGGACATAGGAATATTGCAGGAATACTGCAGGAATATTGCCTTTGACATTATAACGTTAGGAAACAATATTCCTGCAAAATTCTAGCAATATTTTGTGCTCTATAGGATATCTATATATTATATGTATGTATACATATGTGTGTTAATCTCTAGATACATCTCAAATGATTGCATCTACGACTAATAAAAGCACCTTCTGCGGCACTTGCATACGAATCGATGAAAATATGTATGTATGAGCTCGTCTGCGATTTCAAATGCTCTGCATACGATTCACAATAGTCTCTTCTGCGATTGAAAAGACTAGCTGGGAAAAGTGACCAATGTGTGGCTGTATTAGTAACGAAATGTGAGCGTATTGTTTTTTCACTAGTTCGTCCTTGTGGGAACGGGGTGTTAAAGATGCTTGCAACGAAATCAATGAAACTATAAATGACACTTTTACATATCATTTACACATGCCACTATAGTGGCATGCCATTTCGAAAAACTCAATACACTCACGATTTTTCACTAACACACTCAAATTTTTCGCAATGGCAGCCCCAGTGGCAGCAAAATTTGCATGCGAGTGAAAATTTGGCAGTTACATGCCATTGAATGTCAAAACGAAGAAAAGTGTTACCCTGTTATACATTTGATGCAAATTTATTGGATTACTGTGAAAATTAAATTAATATTTTAGCTTGTTAAATGTGTTATTATGATTTATAACTTGATTTGTGTATGAAAAACTGGAGTTTGTTAATTATAAAGAACTAATATTATTAAAATAATAATAATAATAATAAGTGTTAATAGTTTCCTCAAGAATGCGCCTTTGTGACGTACTAGGTAACTCTATTCTATAAACAAAAGAAAAAGTAAAAATGGAAGCGAGACTGAGCCAGCTCGCTTTGACGACATTTTTAAAATGGAGTGGCAATGGCATGTGTAAACAGCAAAGCAAATGGCATGAGATTCGACTTTTTCGAACAATTTTTCGTCGATAATACGTACACAACACTGGCATGCCACTAGTGGCATGTGTAATTGCAGTGTTAATCTTTATACAATTAATACTACGTTTTCATAATGTAATAGATTACATACCCTGCTCCCATTATGATGCAACTCTGTGTTTACTTTTTCTAACCGAATATAACTGTAAATCCTCATCATTCTCTTTCTCTTATATTTCGTCACGATTGGCATTGCATCAGCTGTTAAAATATTACTGGTCAAGTTGAAAGAAAATTTAATTTGGCTAAATAATACTGGCTATAATAAAAAGTTTAATTTCATCGCAAACTCGTGTAAAGTCACTATAACTATAAGTTGAACTTTGCCAAAATTAACAAAAAAGAACGTAAGTACAACTGTTTCAACGCAAAGTTTTGTCTATTTGTTTTCGTTTGAGAAATTAATTGTACGCCCATACGTAAATCTAATTTGGAGGGATTTATTCGACCTTCTATTTTAATCAGTTAACATTTCTTCTTTTGTCATTTCTTTAATTTTACTCCCATTCAACGTACAAGCATACATACATACAAACACTTGTTTTTTTTTTTATTTACTTACAGACGATTGATAGATAAGCAGATTTGCTCATCCATTTATCAAGTTCACAAATTTTATAACCTCAAAATAAACTTTCAAGCTAAACACCTACATCCGTGCATAATTTAAAGCTAAAAAACTGACATTTAAAAAAAGGTTTTTCGGAACATTCGCGTGAACAAAACCTTTCCCAAAAGATGTTTCATTTAGTGGTTATTTAACGAATAAGGGTTTTTTTATTCGACAGCCCTTGACAACAAGCAAGCCAAGCAAAAGAGAACAAAACAAATTCAAAGAATTTCGTATATTTGTAACTTTTTTTTCCCCGTCCCAGTGATTGTTTATTTTATATGTCCATTTAAATTTAATTCATTGACTTGTGTTAATTTTCGTGTTTTGAATTATACATACATATTTCGCGTTGTTCGTTTGTCTATACATAAAATAATATTGTGATCCCACGACGGTGTGTCCATAACATTGACAATAGTATATAAAATATAATGGAATCTCCATCATTAAAACCATCGTCAAGCATCCATTCGCACAAAAATAAAGAGTGGAAAAATCTAAAACGTATTTCAGAAAGTTATTTGGAAGACGATGATACACCAATATCCAAAAGAGGCGAAAAGCTTTCCAACTGCAGCGCTCAGATAAAGCGTTTCAAAGGGTTGGGCAGCTCTGCCTTTGAGGATTCTTGTTATGAATCCCCCGTTAATGTTGGAGCACTGCTACGCCCAAAACGAATCTTTCAAGAAAATGACGATCAGCAAGGAATTTTATCACCTATCACTGAAATTTCGATGAACTTGAACGATACTTCTTTGCATTCCAGTAAGGTGGACTCGCAAGTTGATGCAGATTATGCTTTTGACGATGACAATGCAACTCCTATTAAGCGTTTTAGCACTAATGGTGCTTCGAAATTGAAGAACCTGTGTCAACAGAACAATGGGGGTGAGTATTATGGTTTTATTATACACATACAAATTTCAAGTACGTACATATTTACATTTATGTATCTATGTATGTACATGCGTTCTAATCCAGGGATATTATACTTATCTGCAATTCCAAACAAAAGAAAATTCTTTAGATTTTGTGTGCTAATGCGATGCTAATTCGAAAGTATTTTCGTTAATTTTGAATTGCAGAGTAGAGTGTTTGTTTGGTCTTCTGCAAGTTGGGTTCTATTATGCTTACGAATGAAAATCACATCTTTGGATAAATAACTGAAGCATTAATGTTTGGAAAAATATTGAATTATATAATATCAATCTGTTTTAATAAACATTTATGATATACATATGTACTATGATCGGGAGGGAGTTCTAATGGAAATTTATGTTAGAACTGTGTGAAAAAAAAACTTAGGGATTTCAAGTTACTAAATTTCTTTAAAAATATCGCTTTATTTGCTGGTGTACAAGGACTTCTTGATATTTCTTATTATTTACAGATTGTAATTAATTTTTAGTGTTTTTGTTTGTTGTAAATTAATAAATAATAATTGAATGTGTGTGTACAAAGGCTACACGATTATTCCCATCTAGCATTTGGAAGATAGTTTTTTTTAAAAATCACCTTGCTGGGTCCTTTTAGAATACTATTGGTGATCAAAAACTGATTAATCACTTATCACTTACACGATCAAAAAAGGACGCGAAAATGATTCGTGCTAATGGGTAAAAATAATTCGATTTAAAATACAATAACAAATTATATAGCAATCGCAAATGAATCATCCAGAAGTGTAAAATGTGACTATTATTTCCATTAGTTATTATAATATTTTGCTCATCTGTAAGATGGAAAAATGCGATTAGAAAGAAACATGACTGAAAGACAATTCGAAAAAGATTCAAAAATAAAGCATAATAGGACTAATAAATGGTCAGAAAACGATTCTAAAAAGACTTTAAATACTACTAGAAAAGGAGTCGAAAATGACTCTAATATAGAAAAACACTCATAAATGATTTATCAAGACTTATCAAAGACTAAATTTTGTTTGAAAATTTCAAATAATGCTCGCTAGGGTTTTGCGTGTAGAAATAAATGTAAATTTACAAACCTGAAATGCCGTAAGAACTATGTACCGGACTAAAGGTAGAACTAGTAAAATGGTATCGTACTATATATTTACATATTAGCTTATCGTATTGCTCAGCTTTGGGTAGAAGTTAGTGAAATCGTATCACCTAATAGAATTGTGTCGAACTCATTCAGTCGGTCGTTTTTGACACAAAACAATGATCAAACCCATTTAAATTAATGAAGCAAATGGTGAATCGGTTAAATGGATGAAAATGTCCATGAAATTACAAAACTATATATGAACAGAACACCTTTTTTGTGGTGAATTGTGGTTTTCTGAACATGCCTGTATAGTTCTAGCGTATGTATTTAAGTTGTCAACTATCTAATAAAGTATTTTCCAAAACTTATAAATCAGATATGTATTTGGGCTGGCATGAGCATGAGATGTCAACGTCGAAGTCGTCATATTTATTGCAACTCGTACTTATAAATTAACGTTATTGTGAGTATGGTTACATTAGAGTAGCTGTATTCCTATAATGTATACTTCCTGAAATAAAAAACTTCATGAGATACATAGATAAAAATCCATTCATTGCTAATCTCTAATTTATAGTTTACAATGTGATTATAAATTCCTGAAATAATTCAGATTTTTCCCAGGGGTTTTTTTTTGAATAGGAAGAATGGCTTTTCTCTACTTTTTTCCACAGATTTATTTGGAATGTAACATTCTTATTGTAATAATGGTTAAACGTGTAATCAAATTCGACTACATACTTGCAAATATTTAAAAATCAAATTGGTTATAATCTAATGAAAGTAAAAATTAATTATTTGTCTTTTTTTGGAAAAGAGCCTTTAAAGTAATGTTTCATTAAAGTGTTATGTTATCCCAGGGAAAACTGAAGTAGTTTAAAGAGCTTCTCCTTTTCACGCCTTCTTAATCATTACAGAAAGTGAATTTATGATTAACGCTTGCCTAAATCCTAATAAATTCATCAATATTAAAGTGATGAAAATTAACACCCAAAAACATTTCTGTCATGTTTTTTTGCTGGGATTATTTTTTTTTTTTTTTTATCTTAAGAAAATTCTCTTCTCGACGACAAAATATTAAAAACTGAAAACAGGAATCTAGGTGGGTGGTTCTACTCATCTCTTCGGGAATGTTTGCTATATAGTTGTGCATCGAATCAGAAGCAAATCTACAATTACAAAAAAAATGAACAGGGCGACTCTAAAGGTTCTGGCCTTTGCTAAATACTATTCAATCAATCAGCAAGTCTTCACAAACTGTGGTAACTTTCTATTAGAACTTTTGTTCTAATATGAAAAGTAGAAAATGTTTTCATTTGCCTGCAGATGGCGGTAGTGTTATGCGCTTCCGCTATGTGAATTTAAAAAGAATTTATTTTTCAACAAATCTAAATCTTTATTAATATGTATTAAGCAAATGTTTGCAACAGTTTAATAAAATGTAAGCACGTGTTGTAAAGTGTTAAGGATCGCTTAAAATGAACCCTAAATTTGAAATGTCACTCTTCGTATATTGTTTTGACTCGTTTTTGTCTGCTGAATAAAATCAGCAGGTATTTAAATTTACTTGGTTGATAGAAGACGGTTGAGGCAGAATGATGGATATTTATTATTCAGGGCTATCATGAATAAAATTCCACGTGAAATTTCTCCCTTTTCTAATTATAATTTTTTGTTTTCCCTATTACTTGCTATTAATTGGAATTGTTCCCGCGTAATTTTATTCATGATAGCCGTGATTATAATTATTAATATAAATTTATAGAAGTCATACAATAAAAGTCTCAATAATCCTTTATATAATAATGAACTACATTCAAAATAATTTTATTTTAATGTTTTCTTTTCATTTACATTTCAAATTGTGCGTGCATGCACGAAGTTATGCAGAGGTACTCAGACATCCATGTATGTATGTACTATATACGAATATACATGTACATACATACATTTGTATTTATATACATACCTACATTACACAGCTGGACAGTAAGTACAATCGTACAAGAAATAGTTTCTTGCAAGGACTTCCCTATTTAAAATTTGCTATTAAACTGTGTAATGGAAGGGTGCCTCACTCGGTGCTAACTGTGTGTTCCACTCTGTGATTTCTTTTTGGCTTGAAATCTTGCTAAATTTAAAATTGACATACACATCCGTTGGTCGCATAGTGCGCTGTGTAGCACAAACCAAGACGTTGACATCTCCGTACACTCGAATGCATTTTTAGCGAAATATTCATCATACACGTACCTATACAAAGAGAAACACGAGTTGAAGGCACATGGATAAAACAAAAATATTGCATGGGGATAATTTTTAAAAGAATTATACATATTTGTGTATTTTTTTCTCGTTTTTTGTTTTTGTTTTTTGTTCGTACTGAAATCACAAATTGACATTTAGTGGTTTTCTATATTCCAGCGGGAGATAGTTTGTTTTTCTTCTCAAATTATAAACAGAACTTTAAAAATTAAATTCATTGCAAGGTATAATTATAATACGAATAATAAGCAAGTAAAAACAATGTTCGTTCAAAAGCATCATGCTTGTTAACATGCTATTTAATATTTAATGTGTATTAATAATTACCAAAATGTCATATTAAAAGTTAATATGTCATGTTGCCGTGTAAAAATCGAACTATTCCAAACGAATAACAAATTTTGAAGATAAATTAGATGGCCCAAGAAAAACAGAGTTACATATTACAAATTTTAACGGTCGTATTCGTAAAAATATTGTTTTGTAAAGGATTTATAAAACAAATTTTTTATGGAAATCTTTTTATGAATAAGGCTTTTAGTATTTACCATATTTTATTTTTTGGGAGTAATCAATTTTTTTTTTAACAGACTTCAAAAAAAGGAGGAGGTTATGAATTCGTCTGTATTTTTATTTTTATTTTTTTTGCTACATTTTAGACCGATTGTAAAAATTCTTTTTTTTTTTTTTTTTTTTTTTTTTTTGTCTGATAGGGTATGTATAGCTTCTAATTGGTCACATTGTAAAAAAGTGGGCGGTGACACGCCCACAATTTTTTATTTGATTTTATAATAATGTACTTATTTAATTGCAGCGAAACCTAGCAGCGGGGCTACTCCCATTAAAATTTATTATTAAATATGTATCACGTGCTTCTACTTAACCCATTTTTATGAAACTTACCACACATCTTGAGCTCTAAATTAGACACAATCTTTCATTTTAAAAAATGGGTGGAGCCGCGCCCATTAGAATTTAATTTTATATTTCACATACAGTAAGGCCTCGATTATCCGTTATTCGATTAACCGGCAACGTTTATCCGGGAAAGAAATATTGTAATTGTGTTTTTGTCCATCCATTTAATTTTATTTTGCACCGATCAACCGTGATTACCTTTATTATTCAGCCAAAACATTTTTTCCCCTTATAGTACATATTTATGCATTTTTGGATTAGACACAGGAATTTTTCTTCTAAATATTATATGCAGTATATACAAAGATATGTAAATATGAAAAAAAAATATGAAAAAAAAACCAATAAATCCTGTTACTCCATAACCGTGAAAAACGATTACCAGAATGCTCCCGGATAATCGAGGCCTAACTGTACTTCTTAACCAAGAGATTTTAAACATTTTGTTTTTTGTTTGAAAGAGTTTACTTCCACTTGGATCCCATAAAATTTTTTCGAAAATGGTATATCAGATCTTGGCATTGAAGTCGGTTTTTTTGGTAAAATTATTTTATTACATACATATTTGATTTCGATAAAAAAAAAAAACTAAATAGGTAAAGAATAAGTTATTTTAGCGTTATTTCGCTGAGGAAATAATTTGAGACTTGTTTTAATTTAATTTAATAACTTGAAACTTCTTCTCTTGTATACTTTTAACACTGTCTTGGGTTTATTGAGAGATTCTGCATTTGCCGGACTTCTCCTTCACGCTATATCGCAAAAACTGCATGAATATTTTCTCTACTCTTATGTTGCGAATATCTGGTACATATGTACGTGCTTGAACAAACACAAGAAGCACATCAAAATGTGACATCAAGCATAGCTAAAAGCAAATGTGTAACACATAGAAGCTCATTTTCAGGAAATAATGCTTAATGATTGATGAGTATTTTGATAGTGTCTGGCCCCAAATAATTTAGTTCACAAGCAAAAGTGACCGGGCTCAAACGTTCTACTTTATTTTTTTTTTATCTACAATTTCATTCCCTTTTAAAGTTCCTTTAACAGAAGAGTATTTTTCTTCTAAGATTAGTTTCTTTGAGAAGTCTGATATTGTGTTTTTGTAAGAAGAGTCAATTGTTTTGAAAATAAAAGTTAAATTTTTCATTCACTTTCTTTCGGAAGTGTGAAGTTATTGAAAAAAAAAAAAAATAAAGAAAAACTTAACTCCTGCTGATTTTTTGTTTCTTGCTGTTTTAAGTTAAAGAAAAAGAATATATATATAAAAAAAGTTAATTTTTGCCAAAGCGGGAGAGGGTAAATTTAATGATTGAACAATATTAATTTTTGAACTAGCGATTTGATGTGTCAAAATTTATAGTGGTTTCTGATATTATACAGATACTATATATGTATGTATGTATGTCGTATATTTGATTTTTTGTTTTGCGAAATTACTTGAAAACTTGCTTTTTCACTTGACTAGATTTTCAAGCACTTGATTTATTTATTATCTTCCGTTTAAAATTGCCTATAATTCGATTTGAGTTAGTTGTTGTCTGTCTGTCTGTCTCTTATGAAGCAGTCATGTGGAATACTTATATACTTTCTGGTTTAAAAGATTTTTTTTTCGTACTTCCGTTTTTAAGTTTGATGACTTTTTTCAGTTTTCTTTATAAACTATAATTTTCTATACATTTAAAGTTGTTTTTTAAGGGTCATTTTCATTGTTTCTATAAGATTGTCGGCTGTGATGTCTAACAATGGCTTCAGTGTGTAAATGTGAGTGCACATTGTACATACGTGCATGGAAGGCATATTGTATTTGATTGTATTTGTTGTCCATTCTTCCTTGCTATTTTTTTTTTTTTTAAATATTTTTAAGTAGGAGTGCTGTGCTGTTTTTTCATTGTTGTGCGATGACATTTCCCCGCGCTATTCAACAATTTCTACAATTTTATTGTTTTACCGCTCATTTCTTTTTTATTATTTTTATTTGTTTTGGCTCGATCTTAAAAGAAATTAAGGGTATTCTGACTTTAAATATGAGAGTACACACTTATTAGTAAAGTCGCTAGACCAAAACGCTTAATAATATAACATATGTATTTACATACTTATACACTATATAAATGCATGCATATTATTAATTTATATGTTTGTAAATATGTATTACATTTGTATGAGTATTTGTGTAAGTATAAATATTCGTACATATGCATCGATAACAACAATGTAAGTAATACATATTCTACGTTATTACGGTTTTCGAATTTTTCGATTCGACTTCGAGAGTTTGTATGTACTTCATGTTTGTATGTATGCTTCTTGAATCTAGTAATTACATCAAGTGAAGTCGAATCGAAAAATTCGACTACCCTAATAAGGACCATTAATGCTAAATTTTAAGGATTGTTTTCTCTACCACTTTTAGAAACGCCATATTCGGCTGCTTTCTGTAAAACGAACCATTTTTAAAAACGAGTAAATCGAAATTTGGTGTTGTACAAATCACTCGATTTGGTAACATTCGAAATTAAGTTCGAATAAGAGATAGCTGTTAATTAAAAAAATCATATTTTAATTAAAAAAAATAAGCATTTAAAATGCCTGAAACGTTTATATTGAGTTGCGACAGAAAAAGTGTTTTATTTCATCGAAATAATTTTTCTTCATGCTCAGATTAGGATTTACTGGCTGCCAGTTGCACGCGAACCAGCTTACTTGGTTACTGATAGGCCCCGTTGTGCTATTTGGGCGGTTGAGAAGGACATAAGAAAAAAAATTTCCCTTCATCATACCATTGGGTCGGTACTAGGTTAACAGGTTGCCGAGGAAAACTGAAACTGTTCGGCTCACTAGGGTCCATTTAATTTAGGTTCCTTTGTGTTTATTTCTCGGTACTAAATCTGAAGTTGATTTTTTTACGAATGAATTTATTCTTATACCCCATTCCGACATAAGTTCCTGCAAAAATGTAAACGTATGAAAAACACTTTTTACCATCTAATGTGCGCAATTGTGAAAAGCTTCTGATCTATTTGTGATTTACATCATTTCAATAGACTGGTCGGACAGTTGATCGGTATGCCAGTTTGACAGTCGAGCCACATCCTTGGCTAGCCTATCCGCTATATTGCTCCCAACTACATCTCTAGAGTGCAATAACCAATTAACTGACTTTTTTATTGCTGTAATTTCAGTCTGCGTAACACTACACTGATTGTCTAGCTGGAAACTAATCGTTTACCCTAAATGGGGGAATAAAAACTCCCCCACTTACACCCTTGTCCGATTTCGATCTGTTTGTGAAACATCAAGTATACCTAACGTGACCAGATAGTTTTTGCAAAAAGCAGGACATGATTGATCAAAAAGCGGGATTTTGAAGAAAATACCGCCAAAAAGCGGGATTTAAAAATAAATTTATTTTAGAAAGCGGGATGTTCACAAAGCTTCATATGTACTTAGAAAACACATTGTTTAACTCAAAAGAAACGCTCTTAAATAAACAAAAATATTTATCTATATAAATGAAAACCAAATGCCGTTCGCTGGTAATCGAATCAATTAAGAGCGGTTTCACATGTGAATTTTTTTTTTTTTTTGTAGTAGTATATTTGCATCTAATGAAGCTAAAAACATAAAATCTTGTATAAGGAACGATTTTTATAATGTGCGTTGCCTTACAAAAGAAGTTCGAATTGGACATGTGTCTTTGTTTGTCTTCAAAAATATTACCAGTGTACTGATCTTGCTGATTTGGTTACAGCGTATTAATGATGGTCTAGAAGCAGCAATAGGCTATTAATTGTTCAATGCCTCAAGTTTAAATGTTGCTTCCGACATAGAAGCAACATTTATTTCAAGATATCTTGGGAGCCAAAACAGTAACGGTCTAATTCATAAAAAATATTTTAGGTTTATTACAGGTTTATTTGACAAATTTCCCATAGAAATGTGTCAAATAAGAGCTCAATAAACCTGAAATATTTTTATGAATAAGGCAGTAAATATTTTGAATTTTTTGGTAAGCAGTAACTCCAATAATGATGGATCAAAAAGTTTATGATCTTCTAAGTAAATTAAATATTAGTTTTTTAATGGCTTGGTATCTGCTAAAAACACAAACTTGATATTCCGCTGATTCCGCCGATGATAGAAAAAAATCGGGATTGGCTCCTCTCAAATAGAGAAAATGTTTACTTAAAAAAATATCGTGAAAACTAATGCAGTGAGTATTTTGAAACTCTTCATGGCTCTTTATGCTAACAATGAGAATTGTATTCTACAAAATAGTGAAAGTTGAACCGCAAGAGTTTCACTTCTTATATAAAAAACTTTTCTTTTCATCTCAAAATGTACATGGAGGGAGTTTGGCTAATTAAGCCAACTACGCATGAAAAAAATATTTGGAATGAATATATTTTTTAATATAAATCGAATAAGAGATTGAAAGTTTCAAAACTCTAAAAAGCGGGATAGAAATCCGAGGCGGGATCAACCAGTGAAAAGCTGGATATCTGGTCAGGTTAAGTATACCTGAAAGATTTCCCAACATCGTTCCATGCGTTTCGAGATATGTTAACATCAAATCTACTATCGGGCAACCGTTTCGATGAGAAGTAGCCTGTAGTCCGGAAAATATCCTATATCCTATCATATAGTTTTTTTTTCATTCTTTTGACCATCAGCTGGCAGTCTTAGCGGGTGTGGTATTGGATGCATTAGAGGGTCTACGCTGTAATTCGGAATCAAACCTACAAATTCGAAAGTATTTTCTTAAAGAGTAGACACCCCCGTTACCAACAAGCAAGAGGTACGAATGATTGTTTGTTTTATCCTTAGATAGGCAGGTTTTATTTTTAGCAACTGGAGAAGGTTTGCCATTTGGCAAGGCAACTTAAGTTTGGTTGCAATCCATAATCGAGCGCGGAAATTTTCAATTCGGTTTTAAGATTTGTGAAGTAAACAAACGCAGAATACAAATTGACAAGCCATTCCGCAAGAACGCGGAGGAATTGTGTCCATTTTTTGCGCAACAATTCGTCGGTTGTGTTGGAGCAGCTTGAATTTCGTCGCAAATTTCCTAGCCGTTCGACACCAAGGGGACAACAAACACTGGGGCTTTTAGAAACTCACCTTGAAGAGACTGGGACAACACCAGGTGTTCCCAAGGCTGGCAGGCGGGAACAGCCGTTCTGCCGTAATAGATTTGATTCCTTGCGGAAGTAGAGCTTGGTAACGTTTCGGAGAAATTAATATAGAAAAAATATATTAGCATGAATTTTTGAATCATTTTGGCAACTTTTTTTTATGATTTACTTCTGTCCTCCCATTGAAGAAAAATAGAAAAACAATTTCTTCAGTTTGCACTTCGTCTACGTGTGATTCGTCAAACAGAAAGGCTTTACCCTATTTGTAAATATATTTAAAAAAACGCATTAGAATTCAGCAGAGAATTTGTTTCTTTAAAATAATAAATAAAATATAAATTTGTAAATCATATTCAATTTCCCAATGTAATGATGTTCTTAAAATAATACTGATGCTGCAAGCGATTTTCATTGTCTGGGAAAAGATAAATAAAGTTAAAGAGAAAATTCTAAACGTAATACTTGTATCATCAATTTTATTTAAAGGGTGATTTGTACATTTCATTTCATTCCATTAAGTTTAGTTTTTTGGGTGTGGTGAATCTAATTTATTTGACGTCAAGCAAGTAAAAGAAAATTCAAGTGAAATTTGAGCATCTTCAATCGCGAAATACAATAAATGCCAACCATTAACAACTTTTACTTTCGAATCCTTTCCGTTACTCTTTTTTTTTTTTTTTTTTTTTTTTTTGCCAACACCTGGCTTCCCTCAGCTCGTGCTTGTTGTCAAATCTTAAGCTGAACAACTCACAGTTAGCTTCGTGAAACTAGAAAGAAATAATCTTTAACGCCAACAAGAACCGAACATTTTAACAGTTACGATTTGCAGTTAAATACTAATACTCGTAAATGCAGCACCCAGAGGGAAGAAAATCAATAATGTGCATTATTGTCACAAAATTTTAATTATTTCCGATTTATATTTTGTTGCCAGCTACCAACCAAGTCCTTTACAAAAGGCGGAAAAATTATTACGCAATAACAACGAAAGCAAAACAAATGCATCTCAGTTCATTTTGACAGCCAGACAATGAATTTTTTTCTTGCACGGTCTTTACTTATTTCTATGTGTGACCGGTGTTTCAATGTAATGTGTCGTTGACACCTGGATATTTTGCAATATCTTGGCAGAATCAGCCAGTCAGCCACACAAAACATCAACATTCTTGAAACTAACATTTCCTTTATATGTAATTACATATTAGTCTCCTGCACAAGACATCTTATAAGAACTTTCAAGACATCAGGGATTTTTCAAATGCTTTACTACATCGAAATCTTATAAAACAAACGTTAACAACATTGTTTTCAAGAAATTTGTTTGAGTATTGTAGGTATAAGAGTAAAGAAGAAAACACTTCGTGACGGAAGAATTTGTGATACTTGATTCTTTCTACGCATGAGCGCGTGTACAAACGTCATGCATGTATGTGTGTATGATTTTTTATTTTTCTGAGCACATGCAAAGGCACACACATGCATTAACATTAGTTGTATGCGGTTAACCACATAATAGCTTACCATCTACATATTACACACACACTCAAACGTACAATATGAAAAATAACAAGCATACACTAATCAACAGTACTTCTTTTGAGTGTTTGTTACAAACAAGCTGTCTTGTCGACATCGCTTGTTAACACTGATATACACGTACACCAATACATCCATCGTGCTTCGCTTACAGTACGACAGCATTTATTATTGGTTTAGTATAATACATGCGACGTGAATACATTTAAAAATCATGACGTTTTTACATTTCAAGACTGTTTACGCAGCTCTCTAGTACATATTTCCATTGCTGAATTGCATAGAAAACAAAAACTAAATTCAATTCCCTCCAAAAACAATGTCTACTACTTAAAAGTCAATGAATGAGTTCAAACTCACAGCCCTCAGCTTCGTTCGATATGCAGACGCAGCAAAAACAATGAATACAATCAAATAATAATGAAGAATAAGAAGAAATCGTACTTTGTTTGTTTTTTTTTTTTGCTTTTGTTTTTGTATAAAGAAATCTTAGCGCCAGCCACATCTTTGTTACGGCAAGTTAGATACACTTGTCCCTCATAGTGCGGATTTTGTATAGCGGTACTCCATACAAATAGGAGTGGGGAGACTTTAAAAGTATGTGTGTAGTAGAGAACTTTTAAACTTTCGATTCGATTTTCAGAAATGTATTTCTTTTACACTAAATTGTGAAATTCTGTGTTAAGTTTTATTTTCTACATTTCTACATTCTTCTCCGTACGAACTTTAAATAATATATTCAATATGAATTTTATCGAAGTATCAGCTAAATTAAGTTATTACTCAATAAGTCGAAAAGACAGAGATAAGCAGCAACTCATTGCGCTACAACTTCCTGAAAAATCACACAAAATAATTGATATTTTGTCCACAGATACTTTTTAAATATGAAGATTACAAAGGTGCCATTAAGCACTTTTTAGGGTTCCGTACACCAAAGGTGAAAAAGAACCCTATTGCTTTCGCTACGCTGCGCTGGTTTAGACAAATTAAAAAAAAAATCGCCAAACTAAACAAAATCCCTAAAACTAAAATAAATCGCAAAAAACCGAAAAAATCTCCGAAATTATGAAAACGCCAAAACTAAAAAAACAAAAAATAAGAGAAAAAAAACCCCATAAATAAATAAGTTTATCGAATACTTAAATATAAAAAAAAATCTACATCATTACCTGGATTCAGTAACTTTTTGCGAACCGAAAATCTTACGGCCTTATGTATAATCAAAAACTGGCATGAAGTTAGCATAAGTGGCAAAATTTAACATATTCTTAACGTGATTTGCCACACAATTTTATATTAAAAATCATGCTAGGATGTAATCGTGTGTTAAAACTACATTATGCAGCGATTTTTAATGTCAAATTGTATAGAGGAACTCGTCAACACGTAGTTCAATTTTGTCACTTATGTTAACTTCATGCCAGTTTTTGATTATACATACGGCCGTTAGTATTTATCGACATATTTATTCGCTTGCGATAACGATAATGTGATTCTGTAATTTAATTTTTACGATAGTCTCCCGCTTTATCTTATTCACCATTTAATTTAATATTATGTGGTAGCTCTGTATGGAAAATGTCAAAATAAGCGAAAAGCTCAAGGAATAATAAAGAAAAATTCAACAAATTTGATTTTGTGACTTAATTTTTTTTTCTCCAACCGACAGCGAATATCGTTAAAATATGTTACTGAATAGCAAAGTCGATAAATTTTCGTTATATTTATTATAACGATAGGATTGTCGTAATAAAAGTTACTGAATCCAGGTACAGGGGTCCAATCGTCATATTAAGGCATGGTACTAAATTTAAATATCGAACGAAATTTAAAAATATGAATGAATATATAATACACCCCTATCGTGAATAAAATGCGAAATTTTTCTTCCCATGAAATTTTCATTCCCCATGAAGGGAAATTTGCAATCGTGAATTTCATGGGAACGTTTGTTCCCGCTATCAATGCGTAGTGAATGTAAAAAACGGGAAGAAGACTTTTAAAGCTTCAAAATTAATTGAAAATCAAACAAATTAAGTTTAATAATAAGAAATACAAATATTTTGGGTTTCAAATGAAATGTTATAGGGTGCTTAGTTGTGTTTCAATTGTTTTCGGCGCCGTGCAAAAGATTTTTTAGTATACCACAGTCATAAAATTTACAGCATGTGAGCCAAAGAGATTCATGTTCAATGAAAAAAGGTGTTCCAAGGAATTATTGTTATTAATCGTGGACATTATTTATTGATCTTGCCCTACGCAGTATATTAATTCAGTTCGCCTGCAAAAATAAAGTGAACAAAACGAAGGGAAAAGTGAAAAAAATCCATGTGAAAAATATTATTCACGATAAGGGGAATCAAGAAAGGGAACATATTTCAGGGGAAAAGGGAAAATATTTAGAGGAAAAAACTGTTCACGATAGGGGTGATATTAAGATTTCGCTCGATAGCAAATTTGCTCTCTGATATTTTCTGATAACTTCTAGTATTGAAATATCCATTGCTGTATCATTATAAATTTCTTTAGTTTTGCCAATTAATGGCGTTTCTTTTCTAGAAAAAAGTTTTACATTTAATGCACATTTGAATTCGCAATGAAATGGTTTTTTGAAATACAAGAGTTTAATAGAAACTATTCACCCTTATTCCAGTCGTCGAAAAAATATATTGGGGCTTTTTTACTCGCTCGCGAGAACATTTTTGTGTTACTAACAGTCTATTTCCGTTCCCTAAGGCTTAGAAAATAGCTTAAAAATAGCTTAAAAATAGCTTAAACCTGCCAACAGGAGTTAGTTGTTTTCGACAACGGGTACACAAGCCCCAATTTTTTTGGTGTTGTGTTAAAGTGACGTCGACAACTGGAATAAAAGTGATTGTATCATCCTTTACTAGCGCAAATTGTTGCTTTAAAGAACCGCTAAATTGCATTTTTTTCTTAATAAAAAGAAAAAAATTTGCACTTTTTTTAGAAAAGAAAACGGCATTACATTTAATATTTAATTTACTGCCTGTTCACCGATATCGCAAGAAAATCGAAGCGATCGAAAGCCAGTCACTCGAAATCGAGTCAATTTGGATTCAACAATGTCGGCAATGCTCGTTCGCATGTACTTACGTTTGTCAGTTTATGTTTCTTAGTGCCCTTTTACATTTGGGAAATTGAAAGACAGACAGACGAAGTTTTTTTGAAGAAGGGGTAAAGATGCAGAGTGTGTAGTACATGACCCTCTGTACCGGACATTTTTTGCTTCTCTTTTCTACTTTTCGCAATTTATTCTTGTTGCTTCATATGATTTTTCTCATTTCAACGCATGTATGGATACTTGATGTGTATTATCAAGGCATATGGTATGTATGTGTATGTGTGTAACTAGCAAACGCGAAGAAGAAGTAAACAAACTACAAAATTTCTGTCTGTCTATTATTAATTTCCAATATGCAAAAGCTTCGGGCAAGAACAAAAGAGAATTGAAAAAATGTCCGGCAAGAAATGTCAAATGTAAATTGGGACTTAAGCGGCTATTACATGGTACGACTTGGTCTGCCAACATGGTCTGATGCGAGAGAGAGTTTTGCTATTCGACTATCATACCAAGTCGTCAAACATCAGTATAAAAGCAAATACTGTATGGTGAGGTTTATGTCTATTATGGCGCGTGAGTTAGTTGCTGCTTTGGTAATTGACGAATTGTTAGATGAGAAAAAGGAAAAAAGAAAAAAACGAATTTGGACAAAACAATGGTTGAATAAAAGATGAAAACGATCCCATACAAATTTATTAAGAGAACTGCAAACAAACTGCTTCGGGTTCAACTGTTTTTAATTTTTCAAGAAGTTTGTCATAACCCTTCTGCTTAAGAACTTTATTGTGGTATACTTCACTTTTTACCTGCACAATTCTGGCAAACTTTCATATATTTCAATGAACTCTTTTAAAAATGCGCGCTCTAAGAATGCCATGTTTACTATTCGCTTACGAAAACAACAATGAAATTTACGCTGAGTTTGACGGAATTGCTATTAAACGAGTATGATGGTTAGATGACAAACACAAAATATCAAAATTTTTTGAAAACCATCCAACCAATTTGACAGACACGCATTTTGCACTATTACACGAGTCTGATGGTACGCCATCAGACCATGTTGGCAGACCAAGTCGTACCATGTAATAGCCGCTTTACATACGTGTTAATTAATTAAAACATTGCCAGATAGGAATTTTCATTATATTTAGTCGATTTCTTTAAAATATAAAAATAATACTACTCATTTGCATGAAAATAAATACAACCATATTGAACAATGAAAAAACATGCAACAAAATAGTCGCACTACAACACCTAGTTATCATTGTTTTGTTTTACAACTATATTCGTTGTGTTTGAAATGTGCGAGTACTTTGTAAAATGAATATAAAGCAATAATCAAAACAAAATATTCAATAATATTTTAATTCATATTTTATGTCTATTGCGAAAAAATTAAAAAATAATTTAAAAAATGTGAATCAAAAGAATAATAAAGTGATAAAATAATCTTTTTGCCAACTTTAATGGCTTCTTGGGAGATAAATTGTACCAGTCGAAAGCAAAATAGCAAATAGGTGGTTTTGACATTTGAGTTCGTATTGTATATAGTCTTGTCGACGTAGCTAAACTGTATTTTATATGCAAACACTTACGTTTTCTTTCGAGTTCCCGTTTGAATAAATGTTCGTTGTTGTTGAACCCAAATCAATTTACTTTCGCTTAGAACGCGAAAGAATGCCTAGTTTCGACATCGTTGAACAGGCTGTTAATTTATTTTTAATTTGTATTTCAGATAAATATAATTCTTCGGTATTTCTTATATTTTTAATTTTATTTTCTACGCCTTCCCGCACTCAACTTTTATTTCGACAAACGAGTCTCAAGTGCTTTAATGAATAGAAATTGATGTTAGTGAAACGTTATAACTGCAGTGACTGCAATTTACACTTTTATGTTGTATTTGATTTCGTTTTATTGAATTTTTGGCAAACATACATACCTTGAGGTACAGTTAGGCGACCCACTGTCTTCAGACTGTGTGGATGCGTTTTTCTGTATCATTTGAAACTCTTGATAAAAAAATAAAATAAAAGTTAACTTAACACATGTTATATAAGAATTTTTTTGTTAGAAAATATTCCAGCAATTCACTGTAATTTTCTACGAAATTAAAAAGGGGACTTATATTTTTCTTAATTTCATTCTTTACTTTTTTCTAATGCTTTCGGTTTTAGTAAATAATTACAACAACCAAATGATGATTATCGGTAGAATGAGGGTGAAAAAAATGTCAAATTTATAATGCGAGCACCGCACCTCTTCTCGTTTGTTCGTCTGATGTAGCAGGAGCAAACGTTGCTTGGTTGGCACTGCCATCGCTAATGAGTTCAAAAGTAAGAGAAAGAAATTTTTGTTTAAAAAATAGCGGCTGTATATTTTGTTTTCAAGATGTTTTCAAAAAAGAGTGTTGGCGTTAGCACGCGCCAATTTCTCTAGGTTAGAATAAAACTCTTTTTTTTTAAATTTGAGAAAAAATTTATGTTAATTGTGGTTGTAAAGTTGTAATTTATAACGTCATTTGTCAAAAATGGGTGTAAAGCAGGCATCCTCAAAACACTGCACATATGTATGTATGGGAATTGTTCTTAATAATACATATTTCTCAATTTTACGTAGTATGTATAATTTGTAGTTAAAGTTGAGAAGTTATAAGAGAGTTAGAGAGTTGCTGTGCTGTAAAATGAATTACATATGTATGTCGTTGCAGTTCATGATTGTTTGCGTTAATATTCATAAAAAATATGAATACAATGAAATAAATACACAAATTTAGTTTCTATGGGCCTTATATATAAGAAAAAACTGGCATGAAGTTATAAGTGGCAAAATTGAACATGATTTTAAATAGTTTTGCCATAAAAATCACGCTAAAACTTAGTAGTGGGTTAAAACTGTGTACTGCACCCATTTTTAATATCAAATTGTATGGAGAAAGTCGTTAACAGCTAATTCAAATTCGTCACTTATGCTAACTTTATGCCAATTTTTTTTACACATAAGGCCCTATATTTATAGATTTGATTAGGCTAAAGTTCATATCGCTCTGTAAGCCAAATTGCATGCGATAATTATTAATGAACAAATAACACCAAAATTAATTGTAAATATTCTGGCATACTCGTAGTAGAACGGAACAACTAGCTGTTTGCGAAGGCCACTTCACCTTCATCATCAGCGTTCTTTGCGTTTGGCATACCTGATATTGCTATTCAAAAGTTCAAACTAATTATAACCCCACATAGCATACCGTAAACAAAGTAAAAGGTCCCCAAAACTACCGGACTTAACAAAGAAATCACAACAAATATGAGAAAAATGTTTTTAATTTCTCAACATAATCTCCCTCTAGCTCGATATACTTTTCTCAGCCATATTCCATAGCTTCAGTACTATTTTGTGAATTTTCTTAAGCGTTTCTGGCGAGTGGACACCTAAATTGGTGGACCAGTACGGTGTTTGTATTGGCAGCAAGTACAGCCTCGTTTAAACTCTTCCACCTAATATTTTATAATCGTAAACGAAGGAGCAGACTTTCCCAGAGTAGAATCTAGCCCGGAAATTTTTCTTTTTTTTTCCAGTTGTCAATATAGATGTCGCGTCAATACAGTACCGAAAAAATTGGGGCTTGTATACATACATAAATACTTTTCTTCGGTGATAAATTTAAGCGCCTGTCCCACGATGTCGACAGCGTTCGACTCATCGCACACTTAAATTCAAAACAAAGGGCCTGGGGGGTTATTATGTAATTCGATTCGAAACGAAAATGTGTTCGAATGTAATGTTAATAACATACAAATTCGAACAGTTTCCGTTTCGAATCGAATTACATAATAACCCCCCTGCTCATCTAAATCTGAACGATAGATTCGATCGAAAATTTATATTAGAAAAAAAAAACAAAAAACTGACATTTGTTTCTGTTTCCAGTATAAATATTCGATCAAATCTATCGTTCGCATTTAGATGAACAGACCCAAAAGCAAATTTTAAAATGTTGTTATTGTTTATAATGTTACTGTGCGGCAAGTCGAACGTTGTCGACATCGTGGGACCGGCCCTAAATGAAAAAACTACTTTTTTCAATTTTGTTTCCACGTAAAAATCACTAACAGCTTGTGGGCCAGACATATAACGTTCGTTTGACAGCTTAAATTGGAAAGAACAATAAAATAATGGCATTTTATTTTCTTGAAAAAAAAAATGTTACATTTAATACACTTTTCAATGAAAATTCGCAATAAAATGATTTTCTGAAATATACATATTATTAGAAATTATTGTATCATCACTTACGAGCTTAAATTTTTTCTCTAAACGAACGCTCAATTGTATTTTTTTTTTTTTTAATAAAAAATTAAAAAATGTTACACTTTTTGCAGAAAATAAAACGCCATAAGAAAATGTGGGCCTGTCCCACGATGTCGACAACGTTCGACTTGTTGCACACTTTCATTGAAAACAACCAAAAAATTTTACAATTTTGTTTTTGTTTTGAATGTAATTGTGCGATAAGGCGAACGTTGTCGATATCGTGGGACAGAGCCTTTGTTTTCAATATATCTGTAGCAAAAAGGCAAAAGTGCTTAAGTCGAGATAAGCTGATTTTGAGTTAATGGTGGCTCCGTAATCTGCATATATAAAAGTACCCCTGGTCAAAATCTCAATTAATTTATGCGATTTTTCAGTAAGTTATAGCACTATGACTTGCGACTTATATTTTTTAGACTTAGGCTGAGTTTACATCTGGCATTTCTTGTGTGTCATTTGCCCAAAAAAGCGTAACCAACTAATTACTAATGAAAAACTGTTTGATTCAGACATATATTTATTGATTTAAACACTTTCCAATCATGTTGGATTCTATAAAATTGTCTATTAGTTATGTATGAAACTGTTTAACTTAATAAATACGTGTCTGAATCAAACTGTTTTTCATTAGTAATTAGTTTTAGTTTAGTTAGTTAGTTTCATTAGAATTTACGTTAAATAGCTGATGTTAATAACAATCTCTACCCAAGTAGATAGACTAGGGTGCTGATGAAGTGCGTTGCTGCACCGAAAAATATCGGTATTTCCCCCATCTTAAAAGTCTAATTTAATTTTTCTTCTCTTCTTTAGAAACTCACATTAATTAATAAAAATATTTCATTCAATAAAAAGAATTGAAATTACTGAACTTAAGCCTGACTAAAAATTATTTCTGATTAAAAATTCACTATAGTTCAATTAAAATCTAAAAATGTCTCAAGAAATAAATTTCTGAAAATCGACTTGAACGCTTAAAAGTGCTCTCCTGCAAAACAGTAAAATATGACTTAAGCACTTTTTCCTTTTTTCCACAGATATACATTTAAATAATCGATCGAAGGTTTTCCGTCGACATCGTGGGCCAGGCTGTAAGTTTGTTGCTTGCATTCATTTTGAAAATGTTGGAAATATTTTTTTTTATTTAATTTTAATAATTTTTTGCTGAATATTTTTTTTTTTTTTTTTTTAGAAATTCGATATTTTTGATATTTTTTTACAGTTTTGATGAATTCCGATTTTTCTCTGGGGAAATGGTAATTGATATACGATATACATACAATTTAGGCTTTTGTCAAGACAGACATAAGAAAGTCTATACCTTTTTAGCACGCACTCAAGCGACATTTTAAGCAAGTTTAGGCAGAACAGTTTGAGCGTGAAAATAAATATGTATGTATATATTTGAAATATTTCGTTTCACAATCAAAATTAATTATAACAGAAAATAACGCCCATTTTCTTAAAATGCATTTTATTCATACATACTGGTATTTACAAATTACCCCTTCTTAATATCGAAATTTATAAAATGTTTAATGACGTTTTGCATTCATGAAATGCATTCATTCATTTTGTGTTCAATTGATTTATTATTACAAATTTATGGATCCTTTGTCAACCCTCTGGATGGATACGCCTCACGATATTTGCATTATTAAAATTGTTGTTGCTGATTTATTGAGAGGTGTTGAATATAATTTTAGCATCTAATTAATAAACCTTAGGTGGCAAAAAGTTTTCAAAAGAAAGTTCTACGTAAGAAGAAACACAGCAAAAAAAAAAAGTCGCACATAAATCAAGTTGCAAAGCCATAATCATAGTGGCACTTTTATTTTCAACAAATAACTAATTGCATTAAACCAGTCACTGCACGCTACTTTCGGTATTGTAATAAATCAAAAATTTTTGTTGGGAAACGAAACTATTGATATATACATATATGTATGTATATGCTTGTATTTTAGGAATTGCAATCAAATGAGAAATTGCGCAGTTTTATTAAGAATCAAAGATACTAAAGGATATTAACCCCTTTAAAAAAAAAAATCTTTTTTCCATTTTTTTTTTTCAATTATTTAAGTTTTGTTTTTTTTGTTTCGTAAACTATAAATAACCGCAATCGACTTTACAAAATTTTTCTTAATTTCAAATATTTATTTTGTTGGTTTTAAAGCCAGCCAAGGTGAAAAGAGTTTTATTTATTTTTTTTTTTTTTTTGTTGCGCTATTAATGCTTTAAAAGGATTTTCTTGAAAAAAAGAGAGAACTTCATTTGACCCTTTATCAATAGTATTTTTGTTGTTGTATCCTGTTTTTTTTTTGGTTGCTTGAAATTATGCGCTTGAATGCAGTTTTATTTCCTAAATAAAATAAAGTTTGGGAATGTTTTATTTTCTTTGTTCGTGGTACACGTCTTTGGCCATTTGAAATGTGTGAGAGTGTTTGCATGCGAAACCTTACTTCCTTCCGTCTGTCCCGCGGAGATTCTATTTTATAGAGATGATCTTTGTTTTGTTACAATTTAAGCGTGAAATTTTTGAAAGCTCTTCAGACAAAAAAGGACAGGACAGGACCGTTGTAATTTTGTAATGCAAGTATGTATGTATGTATGTATGCAAACTAAAATGCGATCTAAATCATCCATTCGTCTTCATTTACATGTCATAAATAGAGCGCGTTGTCCATAGCAACTACGAAAATAGCAAAGGTAATAGCATTAGTGTTTGCGAGCAAAAGGGTTGTGCCCCTAAACATAAGATTGCACCACCAACCAACCAACCAACCAACCAACCATCTTGTTCTCATATGCTGCAACAACACACGCAGCCAAGTTCAAGTATTTAAAAATCATTTGCATATTGTTGTCTCAAAAGATTATTAAATGCTATTGTTTTTCTTAATTTCTAAATGCAAGATAATGTCCTTCGAACAACAAATATTGAGCAGTTTTCCCCTTCCTTTGGCGCAATGCAAAATGGCCAGTGGTCAAGTTTTTCCGGCTTTTTGTTCATTTTCGTTTTCTCTGTAAAAGTCTCTGCATGTGTGTGACTGACTATTATTATTATTTTTATTTTTCTACGGGTTTTATTGTTTCCCTAATTTAATAATAAAGTCGCGTCGAGTGGTCAAGTTTGACCTTTTTTTGATCACTGTGATCAGCACATGTGTGTGTGTGTGTGTGTGTGATTTTCGTTTTTATAATTCTAATCACTCGAATTTCATCGTTCATGCCAAAGTAAACAAATTGTTGCTTTCCGGTGTGGTCAAAGGTATCAAATCTTGTAATAATATTTTTTTTTCTTTGTTCTTGGTTGTTTTTCTAATGCTAAAACAAACATTTGCCTTAGCACAGAAATCCTTTTAATAATATATTGCTTGACTTGCATATAAACAACTGATGAACTTAATGTAAAGTATTTTCTTTTTATTACCAGCAACAACAAAAATAAAATAAAATTACAATCAATGTGAGTTTATTGTTTTTTTAAGTCTTACAACTTGTTTGCTTTTATTATTTTGTAACCTTTTATCGTTACAAAAAGAAAAACGATTAAATATTTTCCATTTAAGTGGCAGAGAAGAGTTGAAGACCTGACTTTTTTTATTGAAATTTTAATTATGAAGAAACCGTTGCCAAAGCGCTTGCCGGTCGCAGTTTGATTTTTCGTTAAAATCCTATTTGTTCTGGTTGACCAGTGGTCGGTCAGTTACTAAAGCATAATATATCCGTATCCGTATCCATTGCATATGCATTAAGTATCTATTGTTATTCAAATTAAATTTTTATTAGCATTTCTTTTGTTTCTCTACTTCAAGTTCGTTCGTTCTTTCTCCCTCTTCCCCGTGCAATTTGTTCAATTGTCCGTTGGCGTTTTAAGTCGTCAAATTTTTGTTTACTTTTATCATAATTTTTTTTTTTAATTTAAATTATTCCATTAGTTGTTTTGTTGTAATGCAACATTAAACTAAACAAAATTATCCGATTACATGCCTAAGCAGAGGTTTTGTATGTCAAAATTGTTGATTTTCCCACTGCGATTAAGCAGAAGGTTATCACAGCCCGGTTGAACAGAAATGAATTTAAAATCACTGAAAATTTTAAATTTTTTGTTACAATTTGATAAAAAAAAGGGATTTTGTTATTAAATTATTTTTAATAATCTCCTAAAAGGCTATCATAAGGGTATCTCTATGAGATAACGGGGTGTGACAATCCCTCGCACTCTATACTCTGAATCATCCATCTTTTCAGTCATTACCTTTCTCTGGTTACTCATAAAACTTGTGTGTTATATTACTTCACAGAAAAAAAATTTCCGGCGATAAACACGTTTAATTTAAAAAAAAATCAATTAAAAATTTTATTGAGTCAATTAAACTTTTAATCTATATAATTAATAGGCAAACATGTTTTTTGTAATCCCTTTTACACTGGTACCACTGCACCGATTTTAAAAAGATTTATATGGTTTTAAAGGATTTTTTATACAGATGTGCAGAATCTATATTTTATTGAAATCGGTTTAGTATTTTGGCAGCTATAAGCGTTTAAAGTTGCTACTACTACATGCACACATATTACACACGCATTTATTAGCTTACAAGTAAAAAAGAAACAAAACATGAGTGTGTGTGTGTGGGTTTGTAGTATTTCTCTTGATCTAACAATTTTTTTCTCTTATTTGTTGTTGTATGAAAGCCATAATACTTAAAGGAAGAGAGTTGAATAAATTGAATTAACTTGGTTAAAGGGATTTTGTTTATGTTTTTTTAATTTCATGCAGTGCTGCCATATTTATTTTTCAAAAATCTTCAAGTCGAGCAAAAAAAATCTTTTTTTTTTTACCAAAAATCTTTTATGTTATTTTATTGAATGAAAATGAGTTAAAATTTATTTTGTTTCTTGTGAACTATTAAGAGTTAAGCCAAATTACACAAAATATTTACTGTATAGAATATGTGTAAGGCCATTATGAAGCAAATCAGAAAGTTTGTAAGTACTTTAGTCTAAAAATCCCTCAATAATGTATTAAAAGTACCAAAAGTAGAATTTCTTAAAATCTTATTTTTAGATAAGAAATCTTTTTTGTCGTTTTAACATGTCTAAAAACTTCACAAATAAGATAAATCTTCACATATGGTAACACTGATTTCATGTATTATTTAATTATGATTGCATATGTATGTAAGTTTGTGTGTGGCTGTGTTCATGACGTTTAGATACATTTTCTTTTAATCTTAAATTATTTACATTTTGATTCTAGAATACGGACGAGTGTGTCGTCCGTTTGGTATATCTAGTTAAATTAAATGTTTAAACAAAAGTTTAATTGGATCAATTACATTTTTATTTATTTATTTATTTTTTTTTCAATTAAACGTGCTTATCACAGGAAAATATTTTTCTGTATACCCAATCTCAGGAATAACAGAGGAAAGGATGTGCACTACGGTGGGGCGATTTGAACATCTTAATGGGCGCTTCTGATTCTTGGAATTGTACTGAGCAAAAAAGTCGGCTAGAGCATACGTCTACGGTGAAAATCGAGCTTCCAGATTTTGACTTGCAGTTTTTTCTCAGACTTCATTTTTTTTTTTTTTTTTTTTGAAAATTTGCAAATTTTCTTGGGCTCATATTTCGTAAACTATTTGAAATTTTGACTTATTTTCAAAAGTAAAGTAGCTATTGTATCGGGCTACAATTTCTTTGAACATATTACTTAGAAAAAACTTCATTTTCATGGTCAAAAAGTCGAAAATGTAGAAAATTCACTACTTTTTGTCACGTTTTTTTTTTTTTTTTTTTTTTTGGATATTTTGGCCCAAGGCGTATTCACATAAGCTGATCTTAATTCGACAGCTGACATAAATTCCCTGCTGTCAAATGCACCGAAACGTTAGGAAATATTCTGACAGCAGGAAATTTTACACTAACAAATATACAAGGCGAATACGCAAAGTTGCAAATCAAGACCACCTTGTATCAATTCGCCTTGTTTTGGCCTATAACAGCCAAACCATTGAGATTTTCGATCCAATACTAAGACAAGGTACTGCTTCTGATGATGTAGAATGATTCCGTCATTGGGAGATGCCTAAGTCTGTTGTCTTTTATAACTTTCTTAGACATTGCGAGATTAAATAACTCGAACCACTATGTTCAAAGATTGCAAGCAATGTGTTACTTTCTTCATGAGTATGAACAGGGGTGGTGTCGAATGCTTAAGTTTACCGAGAAGGTTCTTCACGATGCACATAATGGCCAAAGGTGGTAATTTCACAAATTAACGGGTAAATCGCTCCAAGAGGTATTTAATGAGGTTGGAAATATGAACGTATGCACATATCAGTGATCTGCAAATCAATCGTTTTTTCACTATTCATACTGACTCATGAAATTGTAAATATAAGTGAGTAGTCTGGATGATCCAAAAATGTTTCACAATTTAAAACTTTTCTGAAATAATTTTGGAAACTTTACTTTCAAATGAAAAAGGTACAATTGAAAATGTCATTCAACTTTGCTTTGACATAAATTTTCAAAAATTTTAAAATACGTACTTATAAGTAAACAGATATGTAAATACAAATACAAAATAACTACTTTTGTACTTGTAATTGTTTGTTTCATTTTGATCATGGCGTACATAAGTCAACGACCCGTGTTGAAAAAAAAAGTATAAAATTTTTTTATTTACATAAATAGTTCAATGCTTCTTTCATCTAATGTCACAATGCGCATGTATGAAAATTCATAATTATCGGTATACGTTTAGAAATTAAATTTTTAGCTTTGCGCCGCGCGGAGGGGCCAAGGCGGTAATTTCACGGATTAACTAATTTAGAAAAAAAAGTTCGAATACTTGCTTAAAGTGCATAAAATTCTACATCATTAGGCAAAAAATAAACGTCAAATAGGTATCGGCGCTTTAAAGCAAGAAATTGTAAGAGAAAACTGAACTTTTTTCGTAATTAAAACCTATTCACCTGAAGTAGTTTCGTAAAAGTAATGAATCTAACCATGAAACCATCAAGTTCAGGTATTTATTTAAATATGTTATGAAAATTTGTTTGTGGAAGTGCTTTTGTTGTTAAAGTTTACTATTTGATTCCATGAAACTATTTTTTAAGCTTTAGGTCAGTAAATTTTATATATTTTTAGTTTTATATCGATATTTCGTTAACCTTTATGGATTATCCTGAAGAAGTTAACCAGAGGTTAACGAAATATCGATATAAAATTAAAAATATATAAAATTTACTGACCTAAAGCTTAAAAAATAGTTCCATTGAACATATAAAAAAGGTCGAAAAATTAGATAAACAAGTTTACTATTTGAGCGTGACAAACGTTGTCTTACGCCCCCCACTTGAGTGCATAGGCACAAATTCATTCAAGTCAATCCAGCCGCTTAGTTGTAGTATAGATTAATAACCTAGATACCGACTGTAGCGCCATCGGCCGCGCTGATTTTTTAATCTAAACCAGAGAAGCGCAATGAGTAGTGAAAAAGTAAGTAGAGTTGAATCATGATTTATAATTTCTTGTACTTATGCGCACTCATACTTATTGCAATGTTGTATATGAATCATATTCACTCAAAAGTTTGAAGTTCTCATCGCACTCATACTTGGCAAGATTTATGACGTTGTTGATTTCGACTCTCCTGAACTCAATGTTTATAGACGATGCAAAATAAGTATTGTATGGCAAAGCCAACTTCGTATACGAACATTAAAATACTCATTATGAGGTTATGTGTTTGCTCATTATGAGGTTACAAATGTGTTTTTTTATACACTTTATACTGTTGCAGTTGTAGTTTTAGTTGTACTATATGGATGAGTTGAATGAGCTGAATCAACGTAAGTAGTACAAGTATTTTTCTGAAATTATAAATCAATCTGAGGTGATTTTTGGGTGCGAGTGTGGTACGACGCCGTACTCATATTTATTGCATCCTATACTTTCCTCTAGTCAGCCTAGAACCATATCATATGTCTCTATGTCAATACTCTTTCTCCAGCGACAATTGCACTAGTTAAAATGTCGACAACTTTCCTTTTATGTGTGAGTAAAGCATTAAACACATTCACCACAGCAAGCCACCGACTACCAAATGTCAAGTATAGAATACACATGTTTATATGAGAATAATTCTTTTGAAGACAGCAAGGCAACATGGCGGCAGGTTGTTGTCTATGCTGATTTTGTCGTTGTAGTCCAATTAAACTACCCAGTAAAAAATTACACATTACCATTAGAACTACTTGCCATATAATGACTTACTTTTCAGATTACCAAATTTCATTACTCGCTTACAAATCGCATTACATAAAACTCAAAAAAATGCTGTACAAGTTGATAAATGAGGAGAATGAATATTTTAGATTTAATAGATTACGTGAATATGTTGACAAATAAAAAAAAGTAAGTACTTCTCAAGAATCGATTATTTTAGTCTCACGCCTTGTTAAAATCATTAAGTTGGTAATCCAGTAAGGAATAGCTTCCACCATAAATGCTTAATTCCAAACTCGATTACCTTTTTTTAAAATTTTTGCTGGGTAATTTCTATTTTGTTGGCTACAATGAGAAAATTCAGTATTGCCAGTATAATACAAAATGTTGAATGAATGATTTTGTACAATTATATTATATTATTTAACAGAAACAATATCCAAAAATTGATGTAAAAAATAAATTGATTAATTTTTGTACTTTTACGTGAAATAAGTACATTTTAAAAGAGCAATTAACTTTTATAAAATGCAAAATATATAAAAGTGGCAATACTGAACAATGTATTTGTACTTGAATATCAGCTGCAGATGGTGCTGCTGCCGTCTCCAAAATAATTAAGTAGCCGGCTACGAGGCGGCAAATGCTGCTAGCGGCATTTGAAGTCGGGTGTTCGTGTAGCCTGCTGTGGTGAATGTGTTTAATGCTTAAAGATACGTTAGAGACAACAGTTCTAGTGTATTTCTGGTGATATTGTCAATGAACGCGTCAATAGATTGTTTTTCTTTTTTATTATGCTATGCAATAATATCAAATAAATATATCGTCAGCTAAAACGAAAACGGCCTTATCTAACATTTTTGAAATTTTACAGGAGGAGCAAAATACTGTTTCAAATCAAAAGTATAGTTTCAATCAGCATGGTTTTCACCAGAATTATTAAAAAAGATGCGACAAATTGATTTCTGGCTAAATAAAATCAAATTTTGTGATATTTGAATGGCTATGTTAGTTAGGTCCTTTTGTACCTTAATTTTCTGAAACCAAAGGCCCTATCTACACTTTAATGCAAAATAGTTTTATCATTGACATGACGCTTTTTATTTATACGCTTCTTATTTTCCTTTATTTCTTACAAAATCGCCTTTGAGATGAATTTCTTAATTTTTTTTTTAATAAAATCCCTTAAGCTGAAGCTAATTTCATTTTCCTTTAACAAACAATTTCTTCAACGGGAAAATCTGTCAGTTTTGTTGATGTCATTTTTCAATGTTTGCTCAAACAAACGATGACGTAAGTCTTTTTGTGTTTATCAAATAAACGCTTTTGTAGATAGGGCCGTTTGTTTTTCGTCAATAAAATAGCTAATTTTGGTCAGGCAAGTCTAAATTTTTTTGTGGTTGTGTATTGTGATGCAATGCATCAGAATCAACCAAAAAAGTGATTTTGGATTTTTTGTTAGTTAGGGCCGTTTGCGTTTTAGCTGACGATATGTAGACGAGGGTTACTAAAATTTACTAGTAAAACTTTGGTTCAAATATCTCCATATGGTCGTAAAAGAACTACCTTCTCGATAGTGCTAAGTCTACGGGTAGGTTTTCAATGACAACCCTATGTTATATGTCAATAGGCGATTACATTGGCTAGGGTGCACCTAGTCAGTAGCACTATTGACAATGTCACTAGAAAATCACTATAAATTTACTATTGACAACGAGCGAAGAAATATCGATATTGTAGACTAGACTAGTAAATCTTTGGTGTAAATATCTCCATGTGGTCCCAAAAGAACTACTTAGTCAGTAGTCCTACAGTCTAGTGGTGGATTTTCAATAACAAGCTAATGTTAAATGTCAACAGATGATTAAATTGGCTGGGGTACACCTGGTCAGTAGTACTGCTGACAATGTAACTAGTAAATCACTACAATTTCACTATTCGCACTTTCTGCAAGGGTTATAAATCAATATTATTGTGAGTGTGCGTAACTCACAGTAGTTGATTTTAAATGATGTCTACTCACTTATATTTGAAATTGTATGAGTCTGTATGAATAGCGAAAACATGATTCATTGCCAATCTCTGATCTAAACACAAAAAAAGTAATATGAATAATTTTGTAATATCAATTAAAATATTTGTAATATCAATTAAAAATTTAATTAACTTTTCACCCATAAACAATTTGATAATATCAATTAAGTTTTCCCACTCGAATTAATGAATACGTATTGATGTTGACCGCAAACTTGACGTAGTGCGCGATACATATTTCGAACAGAACCATGATTTTCAAAATAAATTTTCACAATACGGAAGCATGGTTCAGGCGTCAGTCTATTCTTGATTAAATGCCAAAGCAAACTAACAATAAATCACAAAATGGCTGCCAATTAAAATAGTACAGCGTTGTTGTATACCTCTATAAAAATACCCTTTACAAATGTCATGATTTGGTACGCGTAAGTCACGCATAAGTCACGCGTGATAGTGGTTGTATTTATACATCATAATAATTCGAAAAATAACGTGTGTGATTTTAGCTAATTTTCCCAGGCTTTTTAAAAAATATATTTTGATATACACTAGTGGCAAAAACTAAAGCAACTGGCAGTATTGTAAAAAATAATATTTGATTAGGTTTAGCAGTTCCTATTACAAACTTTTAGTGCTCTATTGACCTTTTACCACCAAATTTTTTTTTTTTTTAATTTTATTTAGTTAGAAAACAAAATAACACGAAAATAAAAACAATTCATATTATTATTTCTTATTTTTATTATTATTATTTTTCAAAACGGCAGCGCATCTTCTGGACATTGAGATGATTAATTTACAAATTTGGCTTTTAGAAATTCTGTCCCGTGCTTCTTTGCTTTTGAGGAAAAAATTTCGTTTCTTCGACCCTTGGTCCCGTTTTATCTTTTTGTTGACCATATCCCACAATGTCTCTAGAGGTTTTAAGTCAGGTGATTGGGCTGGCCATTTAAGTAAATTAATATTTTGATCCTGAATCCAGGACTTTACACGTTGCGAAGTATGAAACCATGATGCAATTATAACAGGTACATGCACAAGCCCAGCCTGTTAATATATACAATGCAAATAGTTGTCAAACTTTGTTAAACAAGCTGCAAAAATGTTAGTGTATGTGTGTGAATAAAATGATTACAGTGTTGACAATGAATTTACACATGGCTGTGTCTCCAATTACACATTGAAGAAAATTACACTACACATCTTTTGTGTAGGTTAAAATTAAAACAAAAATTAATAAAAATAAAACCCAAAGTAGAATTACACACATATTATACAAGAAGAGTAGATATGAGTAGAAATTACACACTGTCCAACTACACACAGATTGGCAACACTGAATAACTATAATCATACAGGAATGCCGCGTCTGCAATTGAACTTCAGTTACCCTGTAATTGTTATTTTTATAAACAAAAGACATTTGTTTCTGACAATTTTCCATTTGCTTATACCAACAAAATACATTTGTTTTTTGGTGTTGTATTTTTGTTGTTCACGGCTATGTACCTAGTATAATTGTATCATGGTATGAAACATGACAGTTTCTAAAATGTTTTTGTAGAGGTAACGGTCCAAGGTTTCACTAATATCATACTGAGACCCGATTCCATTGAGTGAAAGACACCTCCACACTATGTTATTTCTACTAAGTTTCGCGTGCAAGACAGGTAAGGATACGTCTAAAAAAAAAAAAAAAAAAAAAAAAAAGAATAAAGCCATTCCCAAAAGCGGCTAGACCATAAGTATTGTACTTATTGTATTGTACGAACTGTTAAGCATGGTTGTGGAAATGTCATAGTGTGGAGGTGTCTTTCACTGAATGGAATAGAGTTTCTGCATGAAATTAGTGAAATCATGGACCGCTTTATCTCTCTTGTTTCGCAAAAAAGGGTCTTTGTCCCGCCCCATTGTGCAACTACCAAAAATGCTTTAGTTTTGTATTTTTTGTGAATTTTAATCATTGCATTTTTTATTAATGGCGCAGTTTTTTACTTGTCATCCGTCAAATACTCGTAGTTACAGATTGAGTCATGACAACTCTTTTAAAATGATGGCCTATTGAAAATGCAAAGTCTTATTGGAGCACCCGTTATAATCGATATAAGATTGGAAATGTTTTTTTATCCTGATTTTTCCTTAAAGCCGTGCGGAAAAAACTGATAAAATTTTTCATTATTTTAATTACTTAATTTGTAGTGAATGATAATGTTGCCGTATCTAAAGAAAAAACTAACATCTAAGAGTCAAAATTGTTACCAGCGAAAGGCGTGACATATCACCACAATAATCAACAATCGAACGGGATGAAATATAGAAATTAGAAATGATGTTAGATTCCAAAGGTAATTCAAAACCAGGTGACACTTCTTACACTTATAATATTTTGAGCACGCACACGCAGACGCACACACAGAGAGAAATACAATTGCACATTATACATATTTTAGTTTGAATTAAGGAATAGTTAATTCTTGTACATACATATGTGTAGATATTTGTTCGAATAAGAATGTTGGGACGCGTGCCATCCGCAAATTACAAAACAAAAACAAAATCTAATTGTCATCGAAATACAACAAGAGAAAAATGAGTAAACAATAACAAAAACAAAAACAAGCATTTGAAGGAAGAAAAAAAAACACGAGGAAATTATTGTCCTTTAACACCTACATTTCTTGTTGTTGTTTTTTTGTTTGTTTCTTTGATGCATAGAAAAAGTAGCAAATGTCGATTGAATCGTTCGTTGCTGGGCTGTTGTTGCGATCATCATGCAACAAAAGGTGGTAAAGCTGCAATCATTGAGAAGAAATTGAAAGTCACTTTGTGTTTCTATGCCAACACTAAGTGGTCAGTCAATCAGAGATCTTTTCGATTACTGATAAAAATGGGATAAAAAGGATACAAAGCAATAAACAAATAAATTAACTTTGTGTCTTTGACTTTCCTGGTGTGGTTGGTGGCTACCGACGACAATGGACACCTAATGATATTGAGGTTTTGCCCACTAAACTGAATGTCAAATTAAACCCAGCAGATGCTTAATCCATTTTCCAACAGTTTCTCAGTTAACATCAATTTATTGATTAAGAAATATGGAGTTGATTGGCAATAATAACAATAACAATAATAGAATCAATAAGAAAAGAAGTCAATTAATATTTATACGTTATTCAATTTTCTTTTTGCTGCCATAATTATCTTAGACTCGTATAGTTGTTTTTGCTTTTGTTGCTAAAAATATTGTTGTTATAGTTGTACTCAAAGGAAAAATACTGCAGTAAGATTCAAGAGTCTTCTTTTACCTCCTGCAGCACCCATTTCAAATGGTAAAAAAAAATTATCGAATGTCTGTTGCAGTTTTTTGCACTTTTCCTTTTCCTTTCATATTCAACTCCCCTTTGGCATTAAGTTTGCTCTTCATTTTTTTTTTTTTTCTTATCATTTATTTCTCGTCTTCTCTATTTGCTGCAATTCTGCTGTGTTCTTAAATGAAAAAAAAAAAATTTTTTTTTGTTTTTTTCTAAAAATAATAAATCTATAGACTTGTGTGAATAAAATAAGTATTGCAAAAAGGTAATATTCTGGTTGTTCAGGCTTTGCTGGTTGCTTTTTTATATTTTTGATTTTTTTTTTATTCATATTTATTTAGTTTCCTTCCATTCTTTTATTTTAATGGTTGTATTTTTCCTTTTTCGTTCCTTGATTTGCTTTTTTCTTAATATTCGATTGTAGTTCCTTTATTTGGGTGCAAAAGTAGGAATAATTTTAACGACTGCAACGACGACATGGTGGAGAAATCTGGAAAATTACAAAAGAGGGCTGTGAAAGTATGAATTCTTCTGTAAGATCATCAATGTTTTTACTTTCGTTTCTGTATATTTTTGAATGTTTCGTAAGTAATTTTTGTAAGATGTGACACAAGACGAATTGACACCAGGTAATCTCGATCTCGAATCAGGAAACGGCGATCAGCTGTTTAAAATCTCTTGTGTCAAATCAAGCAAAACGTTCCGAAATTTTCTGACAGCAGAAAATTTTGCACTAACCAATACCCAGCAAAAAATTTAAAAAAAGGTAATCGAGTTTGGAATTAAGCATTTTTGGTGGAAGCAATTCCCTACTGGATTACCAACTTAATGATTTTAACAAGGCGTGAGACTAAAATAATCGATTCTTGAGAAGTACTTGCATTTTTTTTTATTTGTCAACATTTCACGTAATCTATTTCGCCTAAATAAATAATTTTTTTTTTCATATAGCAACTTGCACGTCATTTTTTTAAATTTTAGGTAATGTGATTTGTAAGCGAGTAACGAAAATTGGCAATCAAAAAAGTAAGTCGTTATATGGCAAGTAGTTCTAATGGTAATGTGTAATTTTTTGCTGGGTAAATGTATGTACATGCTAGTGATGCACGAATATTCGTATTCGAATTGCCGAATATTCAGCCATTTTCAATTCGAATACTAAGCATTCGTATTAGTCAAATTCAGGCGAATACGAATATTTTTCCAAAAAAAATTAAACAAATAAATGCATAAATCCTAAATTAAATTTAAATAAATTGGTAAAAATATTACTTTGTACGTATCCATTAAATTTTTTATAGAAATTTGTGCTTTGTATCATTTTCTAATATTATTTACTGACGATCATTAAAATTTTGTGTAGTTTTTTATTAACTTTAAAGTACGCCAACAGGAGTATGAAGTTGTTTTTCATAACAATTTTTTAATATTTCATATTGCAGGCGTAAATAGAGCCCTAATTTAATGTCTATAAATTTCAAATTAAATATTCGTATTCGTATTCGTATGCGCGAACATCGTTTCAAATATTCGTATTCGTATTCGTATTCGCGAATATTAAAAATTGACATTCGTTACATCACTAGTACATGCATTTTATACAGAGTTGCAAATTGAGACCACCTGGTATGAATTCGCCTTGATGTCACATATCAAGTTGTCACTAGTTTTTTTTTTATATTTATTAGGATAAGGAAAACTCTTCCTAGTTCCGCTTCACAAGTCTAAAAATGGTTTTATTTCGAAGGAAAAAATATAGTTTTTGCATTCTACTCTAGTCATAAGAACAATCGCCCTTATTCCAGTTGTCGACATCGATGTCAATTCAATGCAATACCAAGGAAATTGGAGCTTGTCTGTCTTGTCTCACTCTCAGGAACAATTTAATACTATCAACACTCTATTTCTATTTCCTAAGGTCCAGAAAATTACACGAGCCTCTCAATAGCAGTCAGTTGTTGTCAACAACTGGTAGAAAATTTTTTGATATTATATTGACGTGCCATCGATGTTGACAATTGTAATAAGGGTGATTAACTATCACGTGCCTCGTTTCTACAACTTGTGAGAAGTTCTCGCATCGACAAAATTTAAACAATAAAAACTTAAATAAACTTTAAAAATATCAACAAGTGGAGTTTTTTTTAACAACATCTTGAGGGATAATTACTTTTATTGAAGTCTGGTAACATTGGTAATAGTTAAAGTCGCTCTTTTTATTGAAATTCGGTCGCACCAGATGCCACTAAAAATTAAATTTACCAGACTTAAATAAAATAGCGACCTTAATTATTACCAATGTTACCAGATTTCAATAAAATTAATTATCCCTAAAGATGCTAGAAAATCTCAAATACACGACGGATACATAAAAAATAAAATAAAAAACGTCTTTTATTTAAATTTAAAAGAAATTGAATGACCTGAATAGATACAATATCTAGAAAACCACACTAACGGCCCTTTTCACAATGTACAATTAAAAGCTAACAGGGACTTTAACGGCAAGTTTTGTATGAAGAACTGTCAGTTAAAGTTCACGTTAACTCTTAATCATACATTGTGAAAAGGGACATAATTGATATAAAAAATTATGTCGAGAAATTATCTACAATTGCTAAATTTTTTTTCTACCATAAAAATACTTGTGTTGGGGAAAGTTAAAAGGGACCTATGGATCGAAAAAATCGACATTTTTTGTGCGGTTTTCTAATGCAGAAAATCGCAGGTTTCTAACTGCTTTAGTTTTGGCATAAATTAGCTTCAAAATATACTTTTGGTGAAAAAAAAGTAAAATAATCCGATGACAAATTTTTCTGCAATCGATATTGGATCCGCCATTTTAGATTTTCAAAATATAATACAAAAAGCGTAAGCACTGAGTGGCGAGTTTCAAGCAAATCCAATAATATTACAAAAAATAGTCCGCCCTCTTGAACTTTCAAAATCTAATGCCAGATTCGTAATCAGGGTTGTCAGATTTCTTCCGACCTATTCCGCCAAATTGATTTTAAAAATCGCCAAAAGTCAATTTTATGTAGTTTTTCTTAGTAAATATTTTATAATAAATTTGTTTTTGTATAACGCTTTTTTAACCCCTGACTAAAAAAAGGGGTGTTATAAGTTTGTAGTGTGTGTCTGTGTGCCTGTGTATCTGTGTGTCTGTCCGTGTCCACGTACAGGCCAAACGGCTGGACCGATTTTCATTTAGTTTTTTCTGTTTGAAATATGACTTGATCGAGAGGGTTCTTAGCTATGTTTGAAGAAAATCGGTCCAGCCGTTTAGAAGATATAACATCTTTTCAGAAAAAAATCGGGGGTTTTTAAAATTTTTAATTTTTGTTATTTAATATAAATTTTTATAAAAATTTATCCGAAAATCGCCAAAAATTCGAAATAAAATCGCTAAAAAAATTTTTCTTGTAAATTTTTCTCATCCAAATTCAAAACGCATTAGTGACTATAATAAATATCAAAATCAAATTGTTTTAACTTCTTGCAGACGAGTTTTGATAGGATTTATTTTTGAAACTACTCCTTCAACAAACTAATTTCCTGAATTACAAGAATTTTTAAGTTCAATTTTATTAAAAAAATAGCCATAATAATCGCCAACAAATTTATTTATCGCCAGCAAAATTGTCAATGAATTTATTTATTACCAGAAAAATTGCCACGCTTGGCGAGAAATCGCCATATCTGACAGCCCTGTTCGAAATTAGCGACGATAAACTCGTTTTTCTACAAAACTTATTTTCTGAGCGTTGACCCTTTTAACTTTCAGTGTCACGTACACATATAAATTTTTATGCACAGTTGTCTCAACTGCAGTCCTGCTTATTGAAAATAATATTCTTCAAGAATGCATTATGTTGAAGCTCTGTTTATGTTTACCTCAAAAAAAAAAAAAAAAAAAAAAAAAAAAAACTTCATGTACATATAAGTTTTTTTTCTTCTTAGCAAAAACCTTAAGGCGAGTTACGGCGGTAGGGTAGCATTTAAACATATTAAAACTCATATGTAGAGTAGGGTGTTGTTGTACACAATATCAATTCTTCGTCATCGGCATTATTGTTGGTTGTTGTTTTTTTTGAGACATTGAAAAATGATTGGGGGAAAAATCACAAAAATGGCATTTGCAATACAAGAGGGAACAGCAGTCGTCCTAAGAATATTCTTAATGCGCTGACAGATGCGAAAAAATGCGCTCAAAAATTCGACAAAATAAAAGTTAGCCGGTGTTGGTGACTTCTATTATTTTATGTTGTAAAGTTCTGTTTTTTTTCTTCTCTTTCAATAGTAATTTTTGAAGTAGTCATTGTAAAAGTTTACACAAATCTTAAGGCCTCTATGGCACTTTTAATAAAGTTACTTTGGAATTTTTTTTTTGGAAAGAAAAGAAACTTTTGAAGTTGTAAATTTTGCATACTTTGTATGCGGCCAATATTTGCAACTTTATTTGTTTAGCTTTCAATGGAGTGGCGCAACATAAAAAAAAAATAAAAGAACACTCTTTTGAAGTGATTGAATAGTTTTTACTTTCTCTAGTGTTTGTGGTTGAAATATTGATGCCTATTGGGCAATTCTATGAATTTACAAGAACATTCCAAAAACTGAAACTGCTGCTGTCAGCTATTATGAAATTTCAACAAAGTATATTTTTTTTTTTTTAATTTTTAAACGCACTAATAATCCCAAATTAATATTTTACTTATTAAGTAAAATATTTTTTTATTAAAAATACATTGAAATTGATTATTGAGGGGTTTAGCTGGATCCTATGCGCATTTCACTGTTGCTAATGCAGATCATCAGGGAACCTTTACCCAAAGCTTCTTAGAACAACTAGAGTTATTATGTTATAAACTTTCATTTAAACAAATGAGAAGCTCAATAACAAATAACAAAGTTGAAACAAGAACTCAATAATCAACATGTTTTTTATTTTCTTACTTTACTATTGCTACATTGGCTGACTTTTTTTCAGCTTCAAATTGTAGTCGTAAGAGTATGTAAAAGAAAATAAATGTAAACAACAACAACAGCTATTTAGGAATAGAGTGTTGCCACACAAGTATTTTTTTGACCGGGTGCAGTCAAGTTAAAATTAGTGTTTTTTCGTCCCTTTTCACAATGTATGGTTAAGAGTTAACGTGAACTTTAACTGCAAGTTCTTCATACAAAACTTGCCGTTAAAGTCTTTCCCCCTTATGCAAAAAAATATTTTACTTTAGCTTTAAAGTTCATATTAGTTGCCAAGCACTTTAAGGCTAACATAGCTTTGTTAAGAAATCATATGCAAAAGACAACTTTAATTATTTTGTTATCTAATAATGAATACTGGTAACACCACCGTGTTCAACAACCACTTCATAGCTTATGATGTACAAAATCGAATACAATTTCATTCGGGTATTGAAATAAATTTTTATTTTATTAAATAAATCTTCATTATCTTGAAGAAAAGCAACTTAATTTAAAAAATATGAGCTTATGACATGGTAATAAAACAGATAAACACAACTATGAAGTAAAAGTAAAAAAATGTGAAAAATTATCACAATTTGTTTATTCGAATGAAACGAGTATTTGAATATCCAGCTTTTTTCGATTTGTTTTGATTGTATGTACATCACTAAAACATTTTTGTATAATTGTATTTATTTTAATATTTTTTTAAGGATTTTGCTATGTATTTCGAATCAGTTGGATAATTTGGTGAGGTTTCCCATTACATGACAGAAATAATAAATTTAAGATAAGAGCAGGCACTTCTAGCTTCATTTTCAGATGTAACATGAATCTGTATGTGCTATATTAATAAAAATATTTGAGGTACAAAACACACATTTTGGAAATATCAACTTAAAGTAGTCTTAACAAACGTGGGTACCTACTTTAGAATTTGTATACAATAATTTTTTTAGAATACAACTTTACTTAACATTGCTTGGCAAAGCTTTATTAAGTTTTTTGCATAAGACCCTTTGTTATCTTTTAACCAGACATTGTGAAAAGGTACGTTTATGGGAATTGTTACAATTTAAGTTTAAATTTTTTTTTTTTTTTATGTATTTTTAATAAAAAAATATTTTACTTAATAAGTAAAATATTAATTTGGGATTATTAGTGCGTTTAAAAATTTTAAACTTAAATTGTAACAATTCCCATAAAAAACACTAATTATATTTTTTTCTCTAATTAACACCTTGAATTGAAAAAAATACAAATAATCAATTCAGTCGGTTAAACTTCTGTTTAAAAATTTAAATAATTTATAAACATTATTAAGGCTTAATAAGCAAAATTTTTTATAAATACGTCTGTTAAAGTTTAATTAAAAATTTAATTGATTGAATCGAATTTTTATTTAAAATGTTGGATTAATTAAAAAGTTTAATTAAAAGAATTCAATTTTTAATTGATACTGATTTTTTAATCAATAAAACAGTGGGCATTATGTGACCTTAAAACTATCCAAAGTGTTGCCAGACTTTAAAAATTTTTCAAGAAAAAGTTGAAAGCGAAAATTAAACAAATTAACTGAAATTTTTATTTAGACATTAGCAAGTTCTAAATATTATCGACTTATTAAGAGGTCATAATAGTAAACAGTTTTTGATAACTTAAAAACTTACTTGCGTTCTTAAAAAATACAGATTTGTTATAGATTTTAAGGAAAAATTTTACCATTTGATAAGAAAAAAGTTCTCTTTCACTTTGATCCTGCTTTACTACAGATGTTTGTAGTTGGCAAAAAAATTTAGGTTTATTTAGCTTTGAACTTCTAATCCATGTTCCGATATTCTGTAGAACTATTAACTATTCCTTGGCTTCAAATCTGAAACAATGAGCGAACTGGACCTTACAGCAATAAGATACACATCTTGATCAGATTTGCTCACTCAAAGTTTCAACTTTCAACAAGATATTTTATCAACAGCAAGCAAAAATAAAGCTAAACTGAAAAATTAAATTTTTTTTAGCTTTAGCAAACTTTCGTTGAGGATTTTGATTTAATGAACGTGAAATCACAACGTTTTGGGCAGGTTATTTCCTAATGCCCTAGTAAAGCGTTTGATTTCCTGTTTTCTCCACATTTTTTTAATTGAATTTTATTTTAGAAAAGTTGTGTCTCTTTTTTGATACAAAAGTAGAACTTGTTTTTTTTTTCTTTAGAAAAACACAATACTTCATTTCAGACATCTTCTCTTGTTTCAAATGCAGACTCCTTTTTTTCATTTCTTTAACAAAGGGTGAGGTAAAAAAAAGAGGAGGGAAAATGATTTTGCCGCGCGCGCGCTTACTTTACAAATGAGTTTATTCAATTTGAATTTCAATATATAAGCAAAAACAAACAAAAAAGCAACAAAAATACTCGTAGTTGTTTAAGCGCTTAAAACTACCCAAACCGTCATCCATCCATGCTTGTTTAAAATGTTGTTTTATGATCACTGACCTCTCAAACAACAAAATTTAATGAAAAATCTAATTAAAAAAAGATCCTAATAAATGCAGCATCCAAAGCTTGTTAATCGCTCAACTCAACTTGTTTTCCACAGCCAAATAATTCATAAATAGAAGCAGTGAAAATTAGATAGATTCAAAAGGATTTTCTTTAGTAAAAACAAAACATTAGTGTGGGTTCAAAGGTTAAGAAGAACGCTAGCTAAACAGCGAAAAGCTTCACATAATGCATTACGCTGGTAATTATTATTGGATATTATTTATCTTTTTAAATGGCTTTTGTTTTACTTCTTTAGTCAACTTTAAGAAACAAACAAAAAATAGGAAAAAATTTTAGAAAAATGGAAACAAATGGAATTGTATGTTGTCTAAAAGTGATTGTCAGTTGAATGGAATTGTATGTGAGGGTTTATTTTAGATGAAATCGTTTTTATAATGTTTTTAAGTTCTACATAACGGACAAAAAAAATTTAGATTATTGATACAATTTGTAGTGCTTTACAATAGTTATTTGAGCTTAATAACCTACACTCAAAAAAGTTTTACATTAACTGAATGTAGGTTATTTCAGAAGTTTTCCGTGAAGTTTAAATTAATGGAAAATTTTGTTATTTTACCAAGCCAAGGGAATTTTAACTTTTTGTGTATGTTGTTTAATAAGCAAACTACAATATAATAATGATTTTCTGTGCAGTCAATATAATCTATTATTCAGAATATTTATGTATTCAGTAAAACTAAAAAGTTGTTTCATTTAATTTTTACTCAGGTTATTTTCATTCATAAAAAACCAAGGTTGGCAAACGGTATCGTAAAAATACCGATACCGATTCAAATACCGTTAAAATAAGGTACCGGTATCAATACCGATACCGAAACTCATTTCGGTTAGAAAATACCGGTATCGACAATACCGTTTATGTCTATACCGGTACTTACCGGTATACCGATTTCCGTAAAAAAAATTAAAAAACTTAATTTCAATTAAGTTTTTGAAATTAATTACAGAAACAAAATTTCCCCCTTTAGACGTTCTTATTCAGCTCTATTCTTACTACTTTTTATCGACAACAAAGTGTAAGCACACCATAATCAAATACATATGTATAAACTAGAGTTTTTCTTTTCCCGGAGTTTTTCATTTCACGGGAAAGCGGGAACGACTTGCCGGCTTCCCGCGAAATTCCCGCCCAGTGCAAAACAATACAAAATATTTTTAATTTAATTATTTCAACAAAAAAAAAAATTATAATTCATTATATCGATTAAATAAAACGTTTTATAAGCACATTAGTAAAAAAAAATAATACCATTTGAGTTCTTTAAATAATAGTGATGCATATATACCAATATTATATGTAAATGCAAACAAAAATTATTTATTTATTTATTGATACATATTATACAAAGTAAATTTGCATAATATGGTGTTGAACAAACATGGGTGGAGTAACTAAACCATAAGCCCAGGATGTTATTAACAGTATTTTAAAAAAGTTTTGTGACTGACTGTACATGACGTATGCCTTCACATAGGAAGTAGCAACGTGGTTGTTAAAGAAATTCCACAAAAAACCGCAAGATTATACGGACGAAAAACTCTCGAAGGCCAAACAATACACACAAGCCTGACCGCACTTAAAAAATATATGTATATTATTAAATAAATATTACAAAATATTTCTTTGAAAATAGGACTTTAGTACAGAACAGTAATGTAAAGAATGTCAACTTTTGATATTAGCGAATACGAATATTTGAAACTATATTCGCGAATACGAATACGAGTATTTAATGTGAAATTTATAGACATTAAATTGGGGTTCTATTTACGCCTGCAATATGAAATATTAAAAAATTGTTATGAAAGAGCTTCATACTCCTCTTGGTGCACTTTAAAGTTAATAAAAACTACCCAAAAATTTTAATGATCGTCAGTAAATAATATTTCAAAATGAGCAAAAATTTCTATAAAAAACTTAATGGATTCGTACAAAATAATATTTTTATCCATTTATTTAAATTTGGTTTAGGATTTATGCATTTATTTATTTAATTTTTTGGAAAAATATTCGTATTCGCAAGAGTTTGACGAATACGAATGCGAATATGAATATTTAAAAATTGCCGAATATTCGGTAATTCAAATACGAATATTCGTGCATCACTAGTGCAGAATAAGCATTAATAGAATCGTTCTTTTTGCCCAAGAGAATCTGAAATTATTTTGTAATTTTTCTTTTATTTCATTGCACATTTCTGTTTTTACTTTTATGAATTGTAGAATTAAATTTTGAACGTCGCGTTCGGCTTATGACAAATAAAGGCCTCTTAGTCTCAGAGCACATGTGTGCCAGATGTAAACTCGGCCTTAATTGTTGTAAAGTTTCAGCTATTGTGCTAGTGCCATGACCTTATTATTGCGCCATCGCATTCATAAAATGAATAACGACACTCATCAAGTTGCCATAATATCAAAAAAATCCAAGGACTTCTCGCACATTTTCTGGGAAATATTGTTTGAAAAACACTAGTATAAACGTTTATAACCAGGCTGCCCAGAGAAGCGTCAGAGTGTCGAAAATCAATCGGCTTTTTATAGAAATGAATACACATGTACTTATACCTTACTCTCGATTTTCTCTCTGTGGGCAGCTCTGATCTAAACATACTTATGCATGTATGTATGTTTATACAAATAAGTTTACACTACACTAAACTTAGTTTTTTTATTTTTGATTTGAACGGGCTAAAGTTCGTATCGCTTTTTAAGCCAAATTACATGTGATAATTATTAATGAACAAATAACACCCAAGTCTATTGTAAATATTCTGACTAACAACACATAGTTGAACGGAACAGCCAGCCGTTTTCGAAGGCCACTAAACCTTCATCATCAGCGTTCTTTTGTGTTTGGTCCACTGTGTGTGGTGTCAGTTGATGTATATTTCTGCTTTATATACTTAGCATTTTATTGCAATAATAGCCATGGGCCTGTGGCAAAAATTAAATAAAAATATACTTAATAGTAACAAACCAAAAAAGTTTGTCTTAAGTAGAATAAAAAACAAGCAAATTAAGTAACATGTGTATAATTAGTAAAAAGAACAAAAAACGACAATGGTAAGACTGTTGTAAATATAGAGATGGTAAAATTGAGCTTACAATACAAAAAAGCTTTCAGCAAATTTAAATACGATGAATCAAAACAATTCACATATTCCATTTGCAATAAAATGCTAAGTATATAAAGCAGAAATCTACATCAACTGACACCACACACAGTGGACCAAACACAAAAGAACGCTGATGATGAAGGTTTAGTGGCCTTCGAAAACGGCTGGCTGTTCCGTTCAACTATGTGTTGTTAGTCAGAATATTTACAATAGACTTGGGTGTTATTTGTTCATTAATAATTATCACATGTAATTTGGCTTAAAAAGCGATACGAACTTTAGCCCGTTCAAATCAAAAATATGGAAATAATTTTTCTTCAGGTAATCAAGAAATTGCGCATATAATGCAAACTTACGCAAACTTACTTTTTGGGTTACTACATAATCCATTCCTTGCGAACTTTCTGTTTATACTTTTTATTGATTCTCTATTTTTTAAACTCTCATTTAAACTTTAATTTATTTTTTAATTTCACTCGTGTACAACAAAAATGACCCTTGTTTGATTAATATCATAAACCACCAATTAGACTCGACAACTTATGAAAACATTGCAACGATTATAAGAATGCAGTAGCAAATCTTATTGTTACCAATTGAGCCATCTCTTTCATATAAGCGCTTTTAGACTGCTGCAACAAAAATGGCAAGTTTTAACCGGGATTTATAGATATTAATGCGAGAACAATAACATTTTTTATGAAAAGTCACACAAAAATTTAATTTTTGGAAAAATTGCTAAAAAAAATAGCTAGATTAAAATAAAAATGGCAAAAAAAAGCAAATAGCTAAATTCACTTTTCTTCCGGCTAAATGGGATGAAAAATGGCTAAATTGGCATCACTGCATACGAGTATAAATATGGTAGCGCTGCTTGCTATTGATACTCGATACGTTTCGAAGGACCATTAAAAAGCTTTAAGTATTAAGCGCCATTTAATTCTTTAAAATTTAATTTAAAAGAATTAAACTTGTAATTTGGTTATACAATAAAATACTTATTGATATTGAATGAAGTTGGCATTTGCATCTTATCTTTTAGCCTAGTTTGTACATATGTAAATATATTTAAAAGAATTTGTCAAATAGTGATTTGCAAAACCAAAATCGCCCTTTATTGTAATCTCACGTTTTTGATCAATTTCTCACAGTGATTTACGTGCAAATTTATTTTGTTTTCATATATTTGTTATTATTTTTTTGTACGCTTTAAATTCATTTTGATTAAGTATTAAAAGAAAATATAAAAGCAACGTTAAGAAATTTTGCAATCGAAAGGCAGAATAATATTAATCCCCTGCTTTTCAAACTTTTATCTCTGCGTGTCCCTTTTCCCGTTATTGCAGGCAGGCAGGCAGCACATCACAAACACTTTAAATTCATCATTATTCTGCATTTTATATTTTTTTTTTTTTGGCAAGGTGAGTGAACATTGTCAAGATTATTCCAAGAAAAGTCGAAGAAGAAAAAAAAAATCACTGCATAATATTAAAAGTATCCTTGGCGCCAAAATACGCACATGACGAATTGCTGTTTTTCTTGTTCAAGACGTATGAAATCGGAAGAAGCAATCAACCAACACCAACAAAAAAAAAACGAATTGCATATTTTTTTGAATTCTTTGTATTTAAAGTTGTTGTAAGGATGTTTGTTGTTCAATGCAAATTTGATTTGCGCGAATTCACATTTCACACATTTGCATCTCATAATGATTTCATTTCTGTTCACTCTCTTTCCATCTCACAAGTGTTGTTCGTTTGTGCCACCGCGCTCCGTGTGTATGCGATTTTCTGGTATTATTTGCAATTTGTATATGTGTGGCTTTAATTGTGCTAATATTGTTTTTATTGCTTTTGCTTTTATGATTATAATTGTTGTTATAAAATAAATTCATCAGATTGAGATTTGTATCAGGTATGGGAAACAAAGATTTCAAAATGTTGCTTGAAATGAAATGTACTTGAGTCACTGTTTTTGAGGTGATTTAAATTAGGGACGTAATGAATGTTCGCATTCGCTTTCGCATTCGCAAATTATTCGCTTACTTTTCTTATTTGCATTCGCTTTTGCATTCGATAAAATATATGCGAATATATCAGGCGAATACTAAAGACGAAAAAAAAATTGTACTTCTTTTACGAAAATTGTTTAGTCCCTATTTACACTATGCAAGTCTTATTGCTAAGCTGATTAGTTTATTAGGAGAGAGAGAGAGAGAGAGAGAGACGGGGGGAAAAGAAATGTTTCTATTCCCCTCGTCTCTCTCTCCTAATAAACTAATCAGCTTAGCAATAAGACTTGCATAGTGTGATTTGGGACTTACAATTAACAAACGTCAATAAAACGAAAATTATTTTAGGCAGTATGCAAAAAAATATATATGTATACTTACAAGTAAAGCATTCTAATCAAAGCTTTAACATTTTAGCGGGAAACTTTTCTATCAATAAGTGCTCATAAGTATCAAAATCAAACCAAAATCCATCAGTGTTTGAAAATATTTTTCAGTTCTTGAAACAGAAAAGGCAGTGTTTGAATTGCGCGAAAATATTTTCTATTTAAGACTAGCAGTCTGTTCAAACTTTTGAAAAATGTTGAGCACCATTCATTACTTCGTAAAAAATTTCAAATGCAAACACTATTAACGAGTCCTTGTTTGTTCTAAACAAACAAATATGAGCGAAACAAATGTCGCTGATATTATTTTCATGAAAACTTAAAATGTTGAAGATAAATTTCATATGTTTTTCCAAGAGGAACAGAGTACTACTTCTTCAAAATTTTTTCATGAACAATTCATTTCACTTTCTGTTAATATATATTTTGACATTTCACATGAAATATTGAACAGAGTACCAGGCTTTAGGGCCAAAGTACGAAAGGGTTGATTGCCTAACATTTTGTGAATTAATTTTTAATTATTATCTATAGTAACTGTAATATAGGGCCTAATTTTGTAAAACGCAACGCTTAGCGTTGACAAATTTTGTTTGTATGTATTTTGTTTTTGTAATTTGAATATTTCCATATAAAATTTGTCAATGCTTGGCGTTGCATTTTACAAAATTAGGCCCATGATTTCATATATCTTTCTGTTTTAAAAAATTGTATTTTTAATAAATTAATAAATATTTGCTCAATTCAAGACTCAATTTGAATAAAATGCTATATGTAGGACATCTATGTACATAATACAACTAAATATTCCTGTACAAATTTATTTTTATGTGGTTCTTGAATGTATTGTAATATTTGCATTCGCTTTCGCATTCGCTTTCGCAAAAATTAAAATGTATTTTTCGCTTTCGCATTCGCTAAACTGGTATTCGTTACATCCCTAATTTAAATGATTAACTTTTGTTTAGGGTTGTGTAGTACATGAGCGAACTAGTTTAGTTGAACGATTTAGTAAATTGAACGATTCTTTATCATTGTAATCTTTTGTATCATCGTTCATCGTTCTTTTCATATTCTTGGTAAACGTCAGAATCGGTATTAAAATTAACACCAATATTTAAACATGAATTAACCCTTAACTACATTCATGGGGTAATTTTTTACCCCACGACGCACTCTATATTTCATAATTTACCTTGTACGGTCGAAAAAAAAACTGTAATTTTCTAATTTATGAAATTTTTTTAATACGACAAAAATGTCATTTTAATAAAAAATAAACAAATGTAATATTTTACACAAATAATTTCTTTTTTTATGTGAGGCCCTGCCCTATAGAAAGAATTTTTGATTGGGGTAGAAAGTTACCCCACCAATGTATTAACGTAAGTTAAAAAAACGAATGTAGTTAAGGGTTAAATATGAAGTCTTACATATGTATATGAGTCAACCAGATTACTTATGATGATTAAAAACTGAAAAATCAGAAGCGTTCATAATAACAAAAAAAAAAAAAAAAAAAATCTGATATTTCGTTCAATCACTCTACAGAGTAAATAAAGAACGAAGTGAACTATGTACGAAGTGAACGAACTAGTTCCTTTAATCGTTCGGTTAAATCTGAACGATTTAGTAAAATGAACTATTTTGCACAACTTTACTATTTTTCTTCAATGTCATGCTTCGATTAGAATGGTTTGAACAAATTTTAGTTTGAGAATCTTGAAAAAGAGGAAAGAAACTTTCTAAAAGGCATGATATCAATCCATACACTGTCTCGGTGAAAGCTACATGGTAAAATGTAGTTTCGCTGGGAGATGGCGTTCCACACTTGTGTCGAAATTGAAAACTTTAAGAACTGGTGTTAACTTCACGATTCATACCGAAGTTTCTGGACGATTTCGCCAGACTTATGTCTCTTATTTTTAAAATTACCTGTCTTGGTAAAATTTAACTGTCTCTTTCGCTAAATGTGATAATTCCATATCAGAGTACGACGATAGTCATCTGGCTCGTAATTAGCTGAAACCTGTGTATCAATGTCCCATTGTCAAGCACCTTATTTACAATGCCCCCATATTTTCGAGTGCTCCGAATTTTCGACTAAGATACCGTCGTTATGGAAATATTGAATAACTTAAAGCCAAAGACGGGTTTAGACTTAAGAGTGGATTCTGGTAGAATGAGATGAAATGAGTTAGATTTCTGATAAAAATTTATTTACCCCAAAAACTTACAAAACGAACTTGGGAAAATCGATGATGCTAATGCGTTATGAAACTTTAAATGCGTTTTTCTCAAAACTTCATTTTCATACACTAGATCTCTTTTCTCGGAGAAGGTCATATATGTGAAATATTTTTGTTTAATTTTCTCCTATTCAAATTATTTGAAATAATTTCCAAAACAAAATCAATCTAATTGCCTGCTCTTGGGTTATGCCAAAATGTGCTTTATATTAGATTTCCATAGTTTTTTCGAGAATCGCAGATGTTATCTCAATGTTTGCATATCGGATTATTTGAGGTTTAGTGGAGTATACTTCGCTTTTTCAATTAATGTTATAAAAAGAAGTTTGGACGGGTCAAATTTGTAGATCTAGACGGCTAGTCTAAGAAATTTTTATTGCATTGCAACAAGCTGCACATTCTTATTGAATGCAGTAGGTTAGCTTAGATTAAGAAGGGTGATGATATAACACTCCTCCACTCGAAGACCCAGTTGAATCTATTGTGATTCCCTTCTATTGACATACGTTAATAATAATTAAATGCCCATTGTACTCATTGTCTGCCATTAAGCCACTGAATTCCCATGATGAAGCCCCTGATGTCCTCCAGTTTACACTTACCGATATCACTAATGTTCTCATGGAAACGTCTGCTCATCCATCTAAGCCTATGACGTTGCATCTTCGGGCAATGATACATGATATATTCAATGGTTTCTGGTTCCTCTTCATACCAGCACATCCAACAAAAATCTGGAGTGCTAGTTTCCCAAATGCTGGTTCTTGCTCTGACAGAGCAGTGACCAGTCAACGCGTCTATCACGATTCACATCGCCTTCCTATTCATATCCAGTAGCAGTTTAGATCTTTCTGAGTCAAGTTTTGGCCATATATCCCTCGAGTCTCTGCAATCCCTACTTCGCCATGAACGTTTGGTCCTGCTTTCCACCTTATTATTGAGTTCCCTGTAGTAATGACGTATTGATAATTTCACCGATATACCACACATTTCCTCATCTAACGCCGCCCCTATTCTTGCCAGCTCATCGGCAATTTTATTTCCCTCGACACTGCTCTGGTCAGGACCCCAACAGTCTGACACTATATTTGTCCATAAGCAAGTTGAGGGCTCTCCCACACTCACTAACAAGTTTCGCTTAGACATTGTGTGCTTTCAATGCTTTTTTCGCTGCCTGGCTGTCGACGTAGGAGATTTCCTTTTCACCTTCAGCTACATTCCTGGCCACTAGTTCCGTGACCCTGAGGATCGCCAAGGTCTCAGCTTTCAAAATGCTGTATTCATTCCGCAGTCTGAAATAACTACAAATGTTCGTTCCCAAAAATAGACACCAGCCCCTGTGTCTTCCCCATTTTCGACCCGTCTGTAAAAACCTTACTATAGTCATATTGCTTATCAGATTTAAAGCTTGAACCCAGTAACCGTCTCGACCTTTTTAAGCATTTTTGGGAAGATACTTTGAGCCAACATTCATTCACCTTCTTTGCTGGAGAAAAACTGTCCAATGATCGTTTTGTTCCAAACACCGATCCAAGCTGTCACTTTTTGTTAATGCAATGGTGTTTCCTGGATCTCTTTTGGGTTCTCTTTTCTCTGAATGCGGCAAATTTGCTTTTTACTGCTTGTAAATGGATCACATCGGTCACCAAAGTTTGCTTCTAAATCATAAGATACTGTTTGGCCGTATTGAAAGCGAAATGGCGGTCAAAATGCGTTGCTACTGGTTCCACTGACATCAAAATGCTGAGCAGCGCAGTGACAATACAAGTAATTAAAGTTCCCGGTAACACTGGGAGCACATCTTGAGCTTTGATGAACTGCATGTGGATATTTCTTCCATTGTCCCGTGCTGCACAAAAATTTTACAAAAAATGACGATAAGTGATGTCAGACAGCCCCAAGAAGACATTGTACTTATGATCGAAATTCCACTAACCCAGCTTCCCTTTCTGTCCTCCTGTCCAAAACCAGTTTGTCTAATTTTATCGGTATAAGTTGAAGTCATCATCCGAATAATGTTCAAAGCCAAAGCAGCCTTCTTTGTAAATGCATCAGTTTGAATTTACTAAATATTTGTTTTAGTATTCCAAAAAGGTATAAATAACAATGCTTCATTTACCATCCCTGATATCTTTGCCTCGTGCTACAGAACGAAGGTAAATAACATCATAATATGTGCAACGAATGCGAATGGGGATAGTAAGTCGTTTGTATGTACGTTTGTATGTTTGCTTGGATGCCTGAGAATTTGTGAGACTGGGTGTTTGTATTGGTTGGTAAGAGTATCTGTATCAAAAGGTAAGGAAATGATTTCTTGTTTATTTTATTTGTATGGGGTAGACATCGTTTTGTATTTGTATTTCTTTTCTTCGTTTTCTTTTCTCGAAAAAGTCTTATTTTTATAGGGACGTACGATATTGTTTGTTGCTTTTGTTTTTTCTTGCATTTGGTTAATATGCGCAGCTGTGTTGTGTTGCTTAAAGACTTTGAGCGCTATTTTTCAATTTGATTTGATTTCGTATGCCTAAATTATGGGTTCATATAACAATTTCTCTTGGTATGTACATTATTTTTAGTTTTGCAGTTTTATTGTTGTTGTTGCTGTTGCTGTTGCTGTTCTGATGAATGAGAAGAATATAAGCCAAAAGTGGGAATGCGAAAAATATTGCGCAAGGTTATGTATTATGGTATTTCAGCAATTGTTAAGAAGGGTGCTTGCTGTGCAAAGTTTTTGCACAAAATTTTTGCAGCACGTTCTGTATTTACTTTTCCTTGCTTTTTTTCATTTTGCCCTTTTCAAAGGACCTTAAATTAGTACTAGTACATATGTTGTATGTATATTTCTTGGCTTTAAAGTTTTTAGATTTAAATAGATAATATCATACATACATATTATACATATTATGTATGTATTTATGTGCTCACAATATATCGCAAATGACTGCTAAAATTTGATAAGTAGCGTAAATTTAATCATATTTGATAATTAAATTTATGGGTATATCTGTGGTCATGAGCAATAACTGCCTAAGTTGACTGGTTGCTTATGGCTTAGTAACAAAAAAAAAATTTTTTTCTCAAACAGCATTTGCTAAAATGGTATTAATTAAGCTTATTATTATTTGGGGTTTGGTCAGCAAGGTCAACCTATTCCCATATATTTTTTTTATAAAAATATATCAACAAAAAACAACTTTCGAACAAAAACTTCCTTCCGCATACAAAAATATTTTATAAAAATTTACACATATAAAAAAAAAACATTTCAAAAAGTACTTGTGTATTTGAAAAAGTGTTTTGTGAAAGAAGAAATATATCAAAATGTAACTTTTTTACAAATAATCTTTTTGAAAAAGTTCTGCTAAAAATAAATGTTTTAAAAAAATTCTGTAAGAAAAGTACATTTCAACAAAATGTCATTTAAAAAAAAATTTTTAAATACATAAGTTTGGTACTATTTTGAAACAATGCCTCATTATAAAATTTCTTTGTATTTCACAAAGGATCTGTTAAGAAGAGTGCCTTAAAGACGTCTGAACTTTCAAACATAATTACCTGGTACTTATTGAAAAATTATTTGTTAAAAACTACATTTGTATTCAAAAAGTACTTTTTAAAAAGTACTATTCAAAAATACTTTTTAAAATAAGTTTTATTAAAAAATTAGTAGTATTATTAGTTATTATTAGTTATTATTTTTTGGTTAAAAAAATGCAGACGACTTGATAACCTCCTTCTTTTTTTAAGTCGGTTGAAACTATACATGTACTTTTTAAAAGTTACAATTCAGAAAGGACTTTTCAACAAAGTACTATTCAAAATGTTCATTTAAAGAAGAACAATTCAAAAAGTACTTCTTAAAAACTATTCTTCAAAAAGTACTTTTTAAAATCGGTACTTTTTAAACATATTTTTTAGTCCTTTTAATAAAAGTTAAAAAAATGTTTAATAATTTAAAAAACACCTTAAAAAATTTGCCGTTATAAAGGGTGATTTTTTAAGTGCTTTCAGATTTGATTCATAAAAAAATATATACGAGTATTTAAGAGAAATTTATGAAATCTTTATTTGAGTCGGTAGAATGATCTACATAATTCAATGTTTAAAGATGATTTCATTTAAATGTTGACCGCGGCTACGCCTGAAATGCTTCAAATGGATAAAATTTTAGCATACTTTCGCCAACATATCTGCCGCTATTTAACAATTAGATTCTTCAATATTGTCTTCCAGTGCGTCAACTGTTGTGGGCGTATCCCTGTAGACATGAGCCTTAACAAAGCCCCAGAATAAATAGTCTAAAAGCGTTAAATCGCACGATCTAGCGGCCAACTGACCGGCCCCAGACGGCAAATAAACTGTTCACCGAACTCGCCTCTCAATTGGGCCACTGTTTCGCGTGGTGGAAACCACATATTTCCCAAGTCCAGCTCTTCCATTTTGGACCAAGAAAAAGTAGCAGAGGCCCAATTACTGCTAATGGCCGAATCGTTAATTCACGGTAATCAACAAAACTTGCTGCCATATTTTCCTCTGCCCGAACTGTACGTAAGCGTGTTGGAAATTTATTCACAAGATTCCGAAGAGCATCCCCAGAAGGTCGCCCAAAAGGACCATAAAATGGAAGAGGTGCACGACGCACTTTCTTAACCGAACATGAATTTTGATAATAACATTAAATGATCTGTAAGCGTTGTTCATTTCTGTCTATACATAGTTAAATTATAGACCAAACTGTTTAACAGTAACATGATACACGAAAGCAGTTGAGTTGCCAAAAACGGTGTTGCTAAAAAATCACCCTTTACAAGCACGGTTTAAAAAAAATTATATCTTAACATACAAGGACGGCCTTAACGTAAAAAATTCTCATCAAGTTTAAGTTATATGGGAAACAAAATTGCAAACATTTTAAAAATTTGTTTCTCATTTTCATACAAGTTCTTCATCAAAGAAACGCATAGAAAAAAATCGGCAAAATAAAATTACCAATAGAATGGCTACTAAACACAGATTTGAAAATTCAATACGCCTCATTGACACCAGAGGCGCTGCAACACTGTATTAGTAAAAACGTGCAAAAAAGCAGAGTTTCAAAAGAACGAAGCTTTCCTACATCTCTTCTTTCACCACCTGTCTTCTATATCGCTATCCCTTTCCTAAAGAAGGCAACACCTAGTGTTACTTCTCTTTAAAAAAAAAGCAAGACTGTTGTAATCGTAGAGATGGTAAAACTGAGCTTTCATTACAAAAAACCTTTCAGCAAATTGTTATACGCTGATTCAAAACGATAGACCAAACACAAGCAACGCTGATGATGAAGGTATTGCGACCTTCGAAAATAGCCTAGTTGTTCCGTTCTGCTAGTGTTTGTCACAATATTTACAATTAAGTTTGGTGTTATTTGCTCCTTAAAATTATCACATGTAATTTGACTTACAGATCGATGCGAACTTTAGCCTAATCAATTCATAAAAACGTTTTTTAATTTTTGTGGAAAACAAACACAAATTTACGAAATTTTCTAAATTTTGTGTTCACACACTTTCAACAGGAATCAATGAAAATGAACTGCGCACACTGTGAATATTTTGATGTTTCTTTTCAGCCAACGACATTTATTGATTTATCAGTAATTATCATGACCTCTGGGATTCTGGCAACTAGTAGATAGTTATGTACTCGTATGTATTTTGGTTTTCTTAAAACATTTTTTTTACTTCTTAAATACATACTAACTTAAGAAATAAATTAAATAATAATAATGTAGTTAAAATAAAGTGTGAAATTTTTATATGCTGGTTCCTTTATTGCATTCACAACACCATCATTATTTTTGACACGAGCACCGAGTTTTAATTCTTTATATGGGTTGCATAAGCAGACTGTTTGGCTAATAGGTCTTAAAAATATATGTATACGTCGTTGTTATGAAACGGAGAGGGAGTTGCATGAACTCCTACCTAGCTCTCTTTGCAAAATCTTTTCGTTTCTTAAATTTTATGCAGGTTTCATAATTAGAACCAGCAGATTTTAATTAAAACCAACAGAATCCCATTTTGTAAGTTGTAAGAAATTTTCGAAATCTTTGTCTAATTAAAAAGTTGCATTTAGCATCTACTCTTAACATTGAATTAAATATGAATGCTTAAGAAAATAAACCCTTGTCGCCAGCAAGTCTATTAGAAGAAATCAAAAATTCTCACTTTAATTAACAATAATAATAAGTTTTTACAGACGCAATCAGGAGTTTAATTGCTGTTCTCATGAAAAAAAAAGAAATAGAAGGCGTAACCAATAAGTTTTAGATTTTACAAAATGCTGTTTAGAGTCTGCTTCTAAAAATTATAATTACAATAAACTTTTGTGAAAGTAATAATTTTTGCTTTTTGAAAAAGAAAGAACAAAAAAATACCTATGACCATTAAATGCAGGCCAAAATTTCATAATTTTCCCACAGGCGTAACTAACTTGTAATTTATTCGTTCTTAAATCATTTCCTATATTCTCTTGCAACAGCATAATGTGCCACAAATTAAAATTTTAACATTCTTTGATTTACAATAGACATAAAATTTCCTAGAAGAAAGAGAGAAAGAAGGAAAGAAAAATTTGTGCAGTTACTTACACAAACATGTGATCTACATGTGCGAAATTTCCGTTATTTCGTGTGGCAGCAGTGAGCAATTGAAGATTGTTGTTTATTTTTTAAATATGAATTCTGAAAATGTGTGTCCACAAATGTGTTGATGGATACTTTAAAATGTTACTAATTTGTAGTTGTTTTAATATGCTGTCAATTTTTTTTTTACTCTTGACTTATTTTACATACATATATATGTACATATGTATGTGTTCATTTGAGATGTGTGTTTTGTCACAAAGTCATTTGGGACTCGTATTTTTTCCCCCTTATACTCGTTGTTTTGATATTAGAGATTTCGGTTAAAAATAAAGAGATTTCAAAATGTCCAAAAGCTTTTGGGAGTTAATAAAATTTATTTGCATTTACAGTAGAGATAAATAAATAATAAATTCAGTGAAGTGCGACTTTGATCCGCGCACGAAGGGTTCCGTACGGACACTAGATATGTAATTTAATACGAACTTTAGCCTGTATAAAATATAGTTTTGGCATATTTTTAGTTTTTGGGTTTTTTTTTTGTTTTGAGCGTTTTTTTTAGTTTTGGCGTTTTTTTTTTTTTTGTTTTGGCTACTTTTTTTTAGTTTTGCGCTTTTTTAGTTTTGACACTTTTTTCCTCGTTATGGCGATTTTTTTTTTTTTTGTTTTTGGGGTTTTTTCTTTTTGGCGTTTTTTTTTTCATTTTTGCGATTTTTTTTAATTTTTGCGATTTTTTTCATATAGGCATTTTTTAATTTTGGCGCCTTTTTCGCGTTTTGGCGATTTTTTTCGGTTTTTGGCGCTTTTTTTCATTTTGAGGATTTTTTTGAATTTGGCGATTTATTTTAGTGTTAGAAATTTTTTAATTTTGGAAATTTTTTTCGTTTGGCGATTTTTTTTAAATTTTTGGCGATTTTTTTTCGTTTTGGCGATATTATAATTTTGGGATTTTTTAGTTTTACCGTTTTTGAAAATTTCAAGAGTTTGCCTCTTACGGTTTCCAAGATACAGCAAGTTGTCAAAATTATATAGTCAAAATTGCATTAACTGATAGAACAGCCTTTAATTAAAATTATTTTATATTTTAGTGTTAATTGTTGTAGTCTGTATAAAAATACACTAATTTTACAAATTTCAAGTGTCCATATACATACATATGTGACAAGCAAAATAGAAAGGAACCTAAGGGTAAAAACCGGTTTTGTTCAGGAGAGCCATTTTAAAGATTTAAATACGTGTATCTTTGGTGTACCATCACATCATAAAACGCGCATATCTCTGGGAGGGAACACTTTTGGGGCATGGGATCGGTCTCATTCGATGCTCAGATGTTGTCCACATCAAAAAAAAAGGTGAAAATTGATTTTTTTTTACCCTTAGGTCCCTTTCTCTACGCGCTGTCACATATCGTCGCTGTTTTAACTAACTGACCTAAGTAACATTTTAAAAATTTAACAGGAGAGCTGCTTTTATTGTTGTTTTATGCATTCATTCTTATGGCTGCGTCAGAAATCTTTTGACTTATACATATGTATAGGCATAAAAGTAATGCTTACAGTTATGAAAATTGTATACAATGTGTATTATGACTAGTCTAGTCTAGTAGAGGACTTAACTCAATTTTCAAAAAAAAAAATGTCAGTTAAGTCGGTTAGTTGAATCAGCGACGATATGTGCATACAGTTGCTTTTCGATTTAACGAACTATATAATGTCAGCCCTGTTCGTTAAATTGAAAAATTCGTTAAACCGAGTACTATTTATGACAAAGTTTGTTTACTCAAAAACTATGGAAATAACTCTAAAATTTTTGGAGTATGCCTTTATTATTATTTTAATTTTATTAAGAAATGCAATTCATATGAATTTGTATCAGAATCGTGTTAACAAAGAATAACTAAACAAAAAGTTCATTTTTAATCTAACAAAAAAGTAATTATTTTTCAAGCTTATTTTTTTGAGAACTACTACTAATACAAATCTATTTTAAATGGCTTCAACGGAAAAAAAATGTTAATTTTTGTTTGTATTTGTTCGTTATATCGAGTACAAAATTACGGTACAAAGTTACGGTGTTCGTAATACAAGGTACTCAATTCAAAATTTTTATGAGTTCGTTAAATCCCGAATTCGTTAAACCGATGGTTCGTTAAATCGGAAAACTACTGTACATAAAATTGTATGTATATTACATGGGTTTTTAGCATTTTTGGTTGCTCGTTTTGGAACACCCTTTAATTTTTAACTCTCACGTACGGAACCCTAAAAATGTTCATTCCAATTATTAATGAAGTGACGCTCTATATCTGCATTATCGTAGTCAGTATTGACATACGGCGCTTGGTATTTTCAAAGGCGGCCTTCAACCGGCCGCCGAGAAATCCAATTTCGCGTCGAACTTTACAATTGTGCATTCCACAAACGACCTTATATCGTATTTCGCATAACGACTTACACGACTTTTTTCTCATAAAAAAATTTTACGTTAAAACAGCTTTAATTTTAATAATCGCTTATGAATACCGAAGTTAAGTCTTTTAAAGATCAGGGGGTTATTATGTAATCCGAATCGAACGGAAATGTGTTCGAATTGTAATGTTAATAACATACAAATTCGAACAGTTTCCGTTTCGAATCGAATTACATAATAAACCCCCAGGGGGCAAATTATGGCACTCGTTATCGTACGAAATTACGAAATATTTCAATAGAGTTTGTATGGAAACATTTTAAAATTTCGAAATGTATCGAATGCCGTAATTTGTCCCCAGTTCCCACAAGAACTGACGGACACCATCAGCAACTTCGCATCTTTGATGAGTGGGTTCTGGAAATTCATCAAACTGATCCGGAATTGCAGCGAAAAATCATCTTGAGTGAAAAGCCCTAGTTTCACATCTGAAGCTACGTTAATAAGAAGAAGAATTGTCGCGTTTTGGACTCGGAAAATATATTGATGTGGGCGACTTTTATTTGTAATAAAACTTAGATTTTTTTCTTTGGGACTGCGTGGAACATAAGATCTATTTATGCCTTTGGTTCCAGTGCCTCGTTTCTGTAAGGAATGTGAGAACTTTGCGAGTCGAGAAAATTTTTATCATCCTGTGAAACACAGGGTGAGTAAGAAAAAAAACTGTATTTGTTGATATTTTTTGTAACTTTGTACAAGTTTTTATGTGAGTAACCCTGTGTAAAATAGGACAACCAACATAATTATTTAATTTATCTCGATGCGAGAACTTCTCACAAGTTACAGAAACGAGGTACAGACCTCAAAGATTTAATGGGTGAAGTCATCAAGGATATACAAATGTGCCAATTGGTGTTTGAATATTCCATAAAAAGAATATGATCATCTTAGATATCAAAATGAAATCTCTTATTGAAAGACCTTTTGTTAACGCTTTCCTTAAGCCAGAAGGCTTTCCAGACATGTATTATAAAGCATAAGTCCTCCTTTACAGATGCTCCAAGTTTCATATAAATCCAATCAGTAGTTTAGAACTTCCAAATTAATTGCCATTTATTTTGCAAAAGTCCGCACTGTGTGCCGTCAATTAGTGCCCTGACAGCGGTATTGCCTACTGAAAAAGTGTTTATAAGCTTATATTAATTTTGGGTCTGCACTTCTCTGAGTTAGCAACACTGGTTTGTTTGACAGTCGATTTGACAGCTGACGGTTTGACTTTTTGCACTGTTGTTAATTTAGTTTGCAAATTTATGCAACAATTGGAATACATCATTGATTTTGTATAAATATCTACATATATATTGTCACTTAAAACCAAAAGGCCGTAACAACCAAAAATTTCAAAATAGACTTCTTGATTGACTATGATGTGATTAACCAAAATACATCTTTCCTTAAAATGTTTCTCACATACTATGTTTAAAAATACCAATTTTATTCATTATTCAATTTGGCAGTCTTAAATAAAGGGTGTCCCAACAAGAACGCAAGATTTAAATTTTAAATAAAACACAGATATTAAAAAAAAAAAATCGTTAAACTTTATGATATCGTAAAGTAAGGAACAACAAACTGGGCAGATGGCCGCCGCGGCTTTGCTGGCACACACGCGATCTTTTAATGAAATTTTCAATGGCCGTTTTGCATAAATGCTGCGGTATTTCATTAATGCAGCGTCCAATTTCCTCTTTTAAGGCTTGAGTCGTCGTCGGCTTATTCGCGTAAGCCATCGACTTCAAAAACCCCAAAGAAAAAAGTCTAATGGTGTTAAATCGCACGATCTAGGCGGCCAATTCTGGTTTCCAAAACGCGAAATAACACGACCGGGAAATGACTGATGTAGCAATTGAATTGTTTATCTGGCTGTATGACATGTGGCGCCGTCTTGTTGAAACCACATGCCCTCCACATTCATTTCTTCAATTCTAGGCACGAAAAAAGTGGTTATCATTTCACGATACCGAACACCATTGACTGTTTGCGCTTGACCTGCGTTTGAGCGACATCATCACGTACAGCTGCGACATTTTCGGTCGATCGACCTGGTCGAAGGCGCGTTGTTGTCTTTACATCACTAACAGACCCAGTTTCGGCAAATTTATCCATTAATCTCTTTACAGTTGACACTTTTGGAGCATTATTCTGATCCCAAATTGATCGCAAATTTGCGAACTGTAGCCACAAAAGTCTCACCATTTTGGTAAAACAATTTCACAATGAGAATGCGTTGTTCATTCGTGTAGCGCTCCATTTTTACTAACCTCGTACCTTCTACTAGCAAACAATAACAATTGTTCAAATGTCAAACAATGACACTTCGAATGGCGCCAAATTTAAATCTTGCGTTCTTGTTGGGATACCCTTTATATAAGGTTTTTATTGCTTCTCCTGTAAAAAAGTAAAAAGTGTACTCACGGCCTTTTGGATTTTGGGTGCCGATATTTACATATGACTATTTTTTACTTTCTTAACAAAAATTTATTCTTACAAAAGAACCAGAAGCGTATTTTAAAAAAAATTTTTTTAAGCGAGAAGTTGTTTGAAAATTTACTTTATTTTTATATATTTTAGTGCCTTAATAAGTCTACACCCAGAGAAAAAACATCTTAAAATCAATAAAAACCATATTGAATTAATAAGAAACATTAACGAACGTCTAGTCATGTTGAAATTTCTCATTTCAATATGGAAAAATATTAATTTACAGTATTAATTTATTAATTTAATTTAATTTTAAGTACCTCAATATACATATTTCTTGTATATTGGAAATTATTGAATTAGTGTGACGAGTTCTTATTTTTAAGTTGCAGCTTTTCCCTGAGTGTATATACTTTATATAGACTTTTTGAACCTATAGGTTCAAAATCTAAAGTTTTACATAAAATATATGTATGTGTATGCAATTAAATCCTATTGGAATAAATTTTAAAATTCAAATATTTCCCGCCCCAAAAAAAAATACTGAAACCCCTACTTATTATCTTCATACATGTGGCGCCAATTAAATAAAACCATCAAGCACGACCCAAATATTTGTGGCACGAATACGTTAATTTTAATTTGTTTATTACTCTGAATCTAATAATTATTAGAACTTGAAAAAAAAATATTTATTATTTATTATGTTTTTGCCAAATGTGATCCCATTTTGTTGTTGTTATCAATTCGAAAAGTGTTGAGCAAATGTTTTAAATAAATTTATTATAATGAGTCGAGATTGATCTGTCAAATAGTCTAAAGCAATTTTAAATTGGCAGATGGTTAGAAGACGCAAACAATTTGTGATAGTGCAAGATATGTCACGCTTATCAGCGTGAGTGGAATTTTTACGAGATTTCTGAAAAGCAAAAAGAAAATTCTCAAATGAAAAAAGAAGCGGCAACAAATCGTTATGAAAACAGTTTCAATAGACTTTAAGGGAAAAAATATATCGGGTTTTCCAATAGGGACTTCCGAACTTTGACAGTTGGTGGCGGCTACTTTGAGGAAGTTATATCTGTTAAATTGACTGTCATTTATTCAGTTTGTTGTGGCAAATCACCATTGAGCAAAATTTATAATCTAGTTCACTAGCCACAAAATAAAAATAAAAAATAACGATCTAATGGTAACTTTCGCTAACGATCTTTCAGGTTATGACACGGTTATCGAAAGCTACATTTAGACCACAAGTTTGTGTATGTTCATTTGTACTCGCGATCTAGCGTGATCACCATAAAACTGGATGCCAGCTCTAACGAATGTCTTGTGTAGCAAAGCTTTTTCTATTTTAATTGTCTTTTATTTTTAGAAGATGGTAATGAATGCGTGCAAATTTTTGTATCATAAGAATTTAATTGCTTTTGAAAAGGTTTTTTTTTTCTAAACTAAAATCTAATTTTTTCGTCTATTTATATATTTATATTTGTGCTAATGAGTCATATTTTTTTTATCTACTCTATTTATTTGTCATGTGTTGAAATAGAAATTGCCTTAATTTGCATTTTTTTTTCATACAAGAGAATTTGTAGGCTGATTTTTTTATTCTTCAGAGGAGGCATGATGAGTCAGCTATTGAAAATTATTTTAAAATTAAAAGCAGTTAAATATGTTTACAACCCTTTGTCATATTTGACTTGACTTCTCCTACTCAGCAACCGAATTGAAGTAAATTTTCTATGAATATAGAAAAATATACTGCTAGACTCCCCCTCCCTAATGAAAAAAAAAAAATAAAATAAAATAAAATAATCAAGTCACTTTGACCGACTTCATGAAATTAAATGTGTTAAAATTTTTTTTTTTTCTATATTGAAACATGCATTTTGCATTTTCTAAATTTTAAAAATATTTATATGTATGTGTGTTATGGGTTCATGTGTCCCTCATGTGGTGACACACTGAAAAATAAACTATTTTTAACTTTTGACTCGTTTAATATTTTTCTGTGTCGTTGCTTGTTGTCAAATTTTCCGCTTCAAGTGATGCAAAAACACATTTACAAACATGGAAAGGCATATAACAAGAGCCGGCAACTTAATATTAACGTGTGCATGACTCCGAAACGTTGGAGGTGGTCGGTCGGTCGGTCGCTCAATAGCTGATCGTAGTTGTGCCATTGTGAAATTATGGCGCGTACTTTTTGTTTTTTTGCTTAACAACTATTATCCTTTGTTATCCTTTTGTTACTTTACATATGTGCACGGAATGGAATGTTTGTTTAAGTGCAAGTTATTTTTTTTTTCTTTTTGTTTGGATTTTAATTGTTGTTTCTGGTTTCAAATGTGTCACATGTTTAGTGTAATAATTATACAAACGAATGTCGAGTGGTAAATACAAATTTTTAATCTCCTACCAAGTTGTAACAAAAGCAGAAACAAATACGCAAAATGTCCTACAGGCAGTGTGCACACTTCTACCGATATTCAGTAGATTCTACCGAATATGCTTGTGAATTTAACAATCTACCAATTCTACCGAACAAGGCCTGAAATCTACCGAATATTGTTATTTAGTACTTTAAGTCGATATATGTGTAAATTGCCTATTTTACCACATAGCAGTGTGGCCGCAGAGCGGTCATTTTCTGTCATGAAAATCATTAAAACAGAAAAAAGAAATCGGTTAAAAACTGAAACTATAAGTAACTTAATATTTGCAAAATAATTGTGCCTTGGGGATGAAATATTTATTCCTACCAATGATGTAATAATTTTTGCACCAAAGTTTAAATTCATAAATGAATCTTAAGCTAAGTCTAGACGATATGTTGAATCAGCATATTTATGATAAAAAATTTATTACCAGTATGTTGGCAGTATGTATCGTGTAGACACTAAATTTTTTCAACATACGTATGCTTGACATATGAAGGGCATTTGTTAACGTTGTCAACAAACGTATTTTCAAGATTTTAGCATATCGTGTAGCCACCATATTTTTCCTTTGTAACAAATTTCCTATGTATGCTGTCAGATATGTTATTTGTTGAAAAGCCTATGTAAGCTTTTCAGCATACGGCAAATTTGATAGCATATAGAATTGATATTTTAACTCTGCTCAGGTATGAACAGTGTTTCCTAATTTGCCATTTTTAAAATAAAATTAACTTAAATATTAAAATAACAAAAATAGTAGAATAAAAGCAAAAAAATACACAAAAAATTCTACATTACGCGAAAAATATACTGCAGAAATGTTCATGGTAAATTCGGGTGAATAAAAAATAAGGGAAATTAAAAGTTCATTAAAAAAAATTTCAGGCGATTCTGAAGAAGACAATCAATCTTATTCCAGCAAACTTCGCAATAAAATCGACTTTTTGCATGCTTTCAGCCTCCTAAAAGTTTTGCCGATTTTTAAAAAATATTGGAATTCGTCAACATCCCGCTGTTAGTAACTTTTTGCGAATTTTCGCCATTTTTGCGACTTTTATTGAATTTTTTATATTCCTTGCAGTTTTGGCGATTTTTAATCAACATTATGGTTTGTTTAAAATTTTGCAACTTCTCGCGACTTTTTGTAGCTCGAGATAAAAGCGAATTTTTGGATGCTTTCAGCCTCTTAAAAATTTTGCCGATTTTTAAGAAATATTGGAATTTGTCATCATCCCGCTGTTAGTAACTTTTTGCGAATTTTCGCCATTTTTGCGACTTTTATTGAATTTTTTATATTCCTTGCAGTTTTGGCGATTTTTAATCAACATTATGGTTTGTTTAAAATTTTGCAACTTCTCGCGACTTTTTGTAGTTCGAGATAAAAGCGAATTTTTGGATGCTTTCAGCCTCTTAAAAATTTTGCTGATTTTTAAGAAATATTGGAATTTGTCATCATCCCGCTATTAGTAACTTTTTGCGAATTTATGTAATTTTTGCGATTTTTGCCGAATTTTTTGCATTCCTTACAGTTTTAGCGGTTTTCAATCCATATTATGACTTGCTTAAAATTTTTGGCGATTTTTTGCAGTTTGCAATAAAGGCGGCTTTTCGCGTGGTTTTTTGTTAGAAGTTTTAACAATTTTGAAGAGTTTAAAACATTATTAGACTTTGTCATCTTGCTGTTGTAGCTTTTTGCCAATTTCCGTCATTTCGCGAATTTCTTTTTATTTATATACATGTATAATTGCGCTAATTTTTATTTTAACCAAAAATATAATTTTTTGCACTGAAAGCGATAATTGATATATGTACATACATACATAAATTTATAATAATGAAAAAGAATTGTCAAAATTTATTTTATATCTAAGCAAATGTTCACATGACTCAACATATATATTAGAATACGAAATTCAACATATCATGTAGACACAAAAATATTATGCTAACTCATATGTTGTATTATCATTTGCTGACATATGTTAACTTTAAAAAATGTGGTACTTTCAGCATATTGTGTAGACGGCTAACATACATATATGTATATATGCTGACAGCAGGATTTGTTGTTATTTTAAAGCATATGAACATAAGCATACATTTGCTGATTCAACATATCGTCTAGACTTAGTTTTACATATAATATTTGTAGTTACAAATGTTTGTCAAATAAAAGTTATTTTAGTAGCTTTATAAAACCTATGTACAAAAACTGAATTCCTGTTATTTATGCATATTATTTTATATATGCATAGAATATCTATATAAAGGGTAAGGGCAAATAACTGGGGATGACACTTTTTTTATTGGAAATGCTTCATTGTTTATGGCAGTTTAATTTCCAATCACATGTGAAGTTTTAAATGCGCTTTTGGAACCTGTTGATACTCCTTGCACTTACCCTTTATATATAAGTACATATATTTTGTTATTTTTTTATTTTTTATATTTCTTTGAATTGTTATTTTTTATGTTTCTCTGAATAAAAAAAATTTCTACCGAATTTCATTAAAATCTACCGATTTTTTTTTGTCTATTCTACCGAATTTAAAAAAATTAAGTGTGCACACTGCCTACAGGCACAGCGGCGCTTGTTATAAGAAGCTATTTGAAAGCGCGAGAGCGAGAGAGAGAGAGAGAGTCAAATGGGAAATTACAACGGATTAGTTGGTCTAATCGTCAATTAGTTTGTTTACTTATATGTTTCGAAAGTGTGTTTCTTTGAAGGCATTCATTTGCTAAATCAAGGATCTAATAACTCGCATATTTGTAAGAAACTAGTTTGTTTGTGCAAAAATCATTAATGAGCAGTTAGAGAGGGCGAATTTCGTTATAAAACCTGTCAGACTGTCAGTCAGACTGACGTTCAGGAATAACCTTAAATGATTGCTATCATTGTTAGAGTTTAAAACGTTTTAATGTGACTATTAAACGAGGTAATAATACTGATTTGTGTATTGATTCATCAGTCGCCTGTATTGGGCCGATTTGCGGAGCAGAAATTTTTTGTATTTGAAAATTTCGCTGCGCAAAGAAAATAAAACAAACAAAAGTATGTAGAATGAAAATAAAAGCTTAAAAACAAAAACGCATTTCGGCTCTTCACGTGGATCTCTAGGGTGATTGATACGGACTCCCCTTTTGAGAACCTCTGCTTTAAATCAGTGCTAAATTTTATCGACAGCGAAAGACTTCTTTAGAAGCTGAAAATTTAAAATTTTTTGTTCTTCCATCCCATTGTGCGTCAGTTGATTTTTCTCTAAATAGTCAGTTTTTCCCCTGTAAATTCCATAAACTTAATTTTTCAAAATTAATTTTAGACTGAAAGGAAAATCGTTAAAAATACATCCTAATAAATGCCCCTTGAAGGAAACATTTGTTTTCATTTTAAATTAGTTGCGACATTTTTAATTTCATTTCTAAAAATTTTCTATAGTTTATTCACCTTTTCTTCCCCCCCCCCCAACTCCCAAGATCGTTCTAAAAAAATACGAAATGACATTTGCTTAATCACATTAAAATGATACTGTGTAAGAAACAAAAACCATAAACAAGCTGTTAAAAAAAAATACAATATTAAAACAACAAGGAACTCCCCAAAAATTTGTAAAAGAAAAAAATTCCTTGTCCTTCCTACACTTTTAAGAGAGATGATGAGAAGCGATGAAATATAAAAATGATAGAAATTTAAATAGAATTTATATATTTTGTGCATATTAGCGCGACAACAACAAATATGTAATTTGTGTAATGCTACAGTTTTCACTTATTGTTGTTGTTGTGTATGTCCTGCGCTCGCTGCCATAATGATGGCACGAGCCTTTTTTTAATATTCTGTTGTTTCACTTCCTAAAAAGTGTGTGTTTTATTGTTTTGGTGTAAGTTAAAAAAGTCTTCCTTGGCTGTGATGTTTGTTGCACCTTCGCTTCAACATTTCCTTATTTATGCTGTACAACATTTAAACTGCATAATGTTGTTGTGCATTATTGAGTTGCGCAAATTTATTCAATTTGTTTGTTGTGTGTCGTCCATATGTTGTCTTTATTTAGTTTTGTTTTTATGATCGATCCACTTTTTTCGGCTGGATAGCGCACGAGCTATCCCCTCAACATCATTATCATTCAACGTTTTCAGTCAGCGGAGTTTAACTCACGCCCGCTGCTAATGTTTTTGTTATTTGTCGTTTCTTGATCCTTTAGCTGATTCTCAAGGAAAGTTGTGGATGTGTTTGTGTGTGTTGGTTGGTGCTTTGCTACCTAAACGGTTCTTAACACCGCCTAGGAAGTTCATATGTTCTAGAAAGTTGTTGATTGAGATCTGAGGTACATTTTTCTAGTTGATTGTTTCCTTGAATTTTGAACGGTTTGCTACCTATGGACCTGAACAAAATCGAATGATTTAAAATTTTTTGCGATTTTGATCTTGAAGATGAAGTTTTTTTCATTTTATATGTTCACAATTTTTAGGGTTCCGTACACCAAAGGTGAAAAGAAATCCTATTGTTTTCGCTACGCTGTCCGCCTGTCTGTCACACGTTATTTTCTCAGGAACCGTAAGAGCTACGGACCTGAAATTTGGACAAAGTATGTAGAACCTTGGCCGCTACAACAGCAAATACATGAGAGTTAAAAATTAAAGGGTGTTCAAAAACGAGCAACGAAAAATTTTAAAATCCCATGTAATATGCATACAATTGTATGTGCATACATATGTATATTGACACTTGAGGTTTGTAAAATTGGTGTATTTTTATACAGACTACATAATTAACACAAAAATTTAAAAAATACAAATGAAAGGGTATTCTATCAGTTAATGCAATTTTGACTTTGTAATTTTGACAAACTTGGAAACCGTAAGAGACAAACTCTTGAAACTTTCAAAAACGGTAAAACTAAAAAATCGGAAAATTGTAAAATCGCCAAACAAAAAAAAATTGCCAAAAATGAAAAAACACCAAATTAAAAAAAGTTTCTAACACTAAAATAAATCGGCAAAACCGAAAAAATACACAAAATGCAAAAATCGCCAAAATAAAAAAACGCCAAAACCGAAAAAAACACCAAAACGCGAAAAAGCCGTTAAATCTAAAAAAATCGCTCAAATGAAAAAAACGCCAAAATGAAAAAAAACGCAAAAAAGGAAAAATATCGCCAAATTGAAGAAAACGCCAAAAAACGAAAAAAATCGCCAAAACGCGGAAAAGGCGCCATAACTAAAAAAAAATAGCCTGAATGAAAAAAAAATCGCCAAAACCCGAAAACGGCGCCAAAACTAAAAAATAGCCTGAATGAAAAAAATCGCCAAAATGAAAAAAATCGCCAAAATTTAAAAAAAAATTCGCCAAATTTAAAAATGACAAAAACCGAAAAAAGTCGCAAAAAACTCAAAAAAACGCCAAAACTAAAAAAATCGCCTATATGAAAAAAAATCGCCAAAATGAAAAAATCGCCAAAATGAAAAAAATCGCCAAATTGAAAAAATGCCAAAAACCGAAAAAATCGACAAAACGGGGGGAAAAAGGTGCCAAAACTAAAAAAACCGCCAAAAACCGAAAAAACGACAAAACTAAAAAAGCGCCAAAAACCGAAAAAACGCAAAACACGAAAAAAAGCCAAAAAAAAAATAGGGTAAAGTTCGTATTGAATTACATATCTAGTGTCCGTACGGAACCCTTCGTGCTCGGGTCAAAGTCGCACTTCACTAAATTTTTATTGTTCTTTATAATAAGAGCTACAACTTTGCCTCAGCGAGTAAATCAATATTCCGTGTTGTTATTTATTGCAAATTAACAAAAAAATCTTGGTTGACAGAATTTTGTTTCTTTCTTAAAATTTTCATAAATAGTTTTTTTTTCATCTGAGTATATATAATTTTTGAATTAGTTGCATTCACTTGTTTCTTTAAACTTAAGGTTGAGGGGACAAATTTGGGGGTTGATTTTCTGTTTTTTTTACGGAAGTTTAAAATAAAAAAGAATTAGTAAGAAAAAAAATAAGAACGTTTGTCTATTTCGTAGAGGGTGCTTGCTGCAAGCAATAACTGCGAAAAGCCAAATGAAATGCAACCGACAACGCTGCAACGTCTTGGGTTCATTGCACCCTAAATACAAAAATGAAATGTTAATAACACACATTTTCATATATGCAATTGCATTAATATACATATGGACGTACCAGTAAGTCTTAGAATGTTGAGCTAAACACCGTGTACGTTTAATGTAGCGCTTCGATGATTTTCCTCAATCATGCAATAGACGAAGATGGCGGTGAATGTACTCGTACATATGTGTGAAAGTTGCTTGCCAAATAGCACGCGTTCCTTGAACACACACTTGGTTGGTTGGTGAATAGATCAACCCGACATTTACGAGAACAAGTGTTTTTCCTTTAAATATTTTTGGTTTTTTGGCGGGGTTAATTTAAATTTTCTTCATTTCGTAATGAGTTCTATGACACAGGTGTGTATGGCGGCGCAATATGTCAGGGCGACTATGTCAAGAGTTTGACCTCTTTAACTTAAAATAAGTATGTGTGTATGTATGTATGTATATACATATTGTTTTTGTTATTAACTTTTATTATGTTAATAATGCGCGTAATTATACGAGTACATATGACTTTGAGAGGGCATTTTGACGCAAGTACGAGTACATTTTCCCTATTTTGGTATCTATTGACTGAATGAAATGACACAAGGTTCAGTTATGAAATTCCTTTACATGGCCATGGTGAAGTGAAGGTGGTGGTTGTTTGTTGGTTGTCTGGTTCAATGGATATTTACTTCTTTGTTTGTGGTATCAAGAGTGGTTGTGCATATTCAAATTGTAGTCCCTTAAGAGCATGTCTTAGTTTCTGTTTTTATTTTGTCTTTCGCAAACAGATAAAACATAGCACGAGCTTTATTAACGAACGTATCAGTAGTATTTTAGTATACAAGTCAAATAGCATTTGTCGACAGTTTATTAAAGTTGATTTGAACTCTTTGAGCTGCATTTGGGTGTGGGTTGCATAGTTGTATACTCGTACTTGCCATATGGCAGAGTTTGATAAGCCAAAGTTTTTTTCCTTATCGAATTTCAAAAATGTATTTATTACTTACAAACAACATCTGGAAAAAAAATGAAGCCGAGACCCTGTGGATAAAGAGGTTTGTTTATTAAGTAATAAAGAATTTGTTCAAATAATGTTGTTTAATTGATTTTTCTAGTAAGTAGAACTGCTATTGATATTTTGTTAAAATATTTACTATATTTTAATTTTGTTTTATAAAGGCTCTATAAAATAAATTTTGTGTGGAAATTGTTTTATAAACAAATAATATTTTTTATGCATAAAGGCTTCAAATCTTAAGGACAGGAAAAATAAATTCAGTGAAGTGCGACTTTGGCACGAAGGGTTCCGTACGGACACTAGATATGTAATTCAATACGAACTTTAGCCTATATAACAAATAGTTTCGGCTTTTTTTCGTGTTTTGCGTTTTTTTCGGTATTTGGCGCTTTTTTTAGTTTTGTCACTTTTTTGGCGTTTTTTCATTTGGGCGATTTTTTTCGTTTTGGCGATTTTTTTATTTTGGCGATTTTATTAATTTTGGCGATTATTTTTATAAGCGACTTTTTGTTTTGGAGTTTTTTTTTGCGTTTTGGCGATTTTTTTCGGTTTTCGACTTTTTTCAATTTGGCGATTTTTTTTTATTTTGGTGATTTTTTTTAATTTGGAAATTTTTTTCTACTTTTGTTTTTTTATTTTGGTGATTTTTTCAAATTTTGCGATTTTTTTTACATTTTGGCGATTTTTCTCATTTTGGTGATTTTTTAATTTTGGCGCCTTTTTTGCGTTTTGGAAATTTTTTTCGACTTTTGGTTTTTTTTGGCGATTTTTTCAATTTTGCGATATTTTTTTACATTTTGGCGATTTTTTAATTTTGTCGATTTTTTCGGTTTTACCGATTTATTTTAGTGTTACAAATTTTTTTAATTTGGTGTTTTTTTTTGGGTTTTTGGCCATTTTATCATTTTCGGATTTTTTAGTTTTACCGTTTTTGAAAATTTCAAGAGTTTACCTCTTACGGTTTCCAAGATATAGCAAGTTGTCAAAATCACATAGTCAAAATTGCATTAACTGATGGACCACCCTTTAATTTAAATTTAATTTTAGTGTTGATTGATAACACCCTTTAATTTTTAATTCTCATGTATTTGTTGTTGTAGCGGCCAAGGTTCACCTTTGGTGTACGGAACCCTAATTTTGTCTTCCTAGTGTTCATCTTTTAAAAAAAGCGCTTAAAAGCTCTGTGACTGTTATCAATACTTCTTATATCAATAATATTCATGGCAGGACTTGATACTTCTTCAAATTCGATATTTTATTGTTGATTATTTGTTTTACACGCATTAACAACATGTTTTTAGTTGTCAATCTTAAACCACTATACTACGTGATATTTTACATATTTTATAAAAGAAAGAGTTTTCGATTCAGAAATTTCATTCTTAACTTTGATTGCAACCAAAAACAAAAGCAACGAAAAGAACAACTTGCAACAAACCAAGGAAACAATAGACCCACACTTTCTTTAAAACTTTCAACAAAAAAAATAAAAAAAAATACAAATTGAAACAATGCATTTAAGTTTTATTTTGCGTATTATGCACTTACCAATAAAACAATAAAGCAAAAGCAAAAAAGGAAATAGGCTTGAATAATTTTGTTGGTGAATTTCTTAGAGGGGAAAAAAGCAAAATTTACATGGATGGATTGGAGTTGCTGATTTAAAGTGAGTTTTTTTTCGTCTTCTTTCTTTTTAAGGAGCGGTTGATATTACGTGACATTATCACTGCCTTGTTTTGTAATGCAACTTTAACATACAGACATATACGAAGCAACAGAGATGTTCATAGAAATAGCAGTACTAAATATAGAATTTTCACAAGTAAATTTCATGCTGTTTTTGTGATCGCTGCTTTGCACTTTAACACACACACACACACACACCATCGTTTTGCTCTTCGTTCTGATATGATCGATCTTTAAAATTCTTTTTTTTTTTTTGGCTGGTTTGTCTGCTCATCGTTTTAATTCAGTGGTGGTCTTTTGTCGTTAAAGGATCTTTAACAACACTTGCTTTTGGTTTTATTATTGTGTGTATCTTGAGCTTAAGTTATTTATTTTAAAACGCATATAAAAAAAAAAGAAATTTATGTTGTTGGAGTTTCCGATTTCAGTTTTTAAAGCAATTTAATTTAATGATATTTCAACAACATCCCACATATTATTTACATACATTGAACAGTGTCAAACATAAGTTTGTCTCTGCAAGACAGCGAATTCTGGTTTTGCAAAAAAAAAAAATGAGAAATATATCAGTGGCAGAAAGTATTAAGTGCTTTTAAGTCGACTTTAGCTAAAATTGAGCTAACGGCACCATTGTGATTTGACAATTTAAAAGTACCCTAGAGCAAAACTTTAATTTACTCGTATATTACGCAAGTTTTTAGGAAGTTATAGCAAAATGATATCTTGGTAAACGTTTTTGCAATCATTTTGGACTTGCAACGTATTTTATTTGTCACTGTCAACGTGGTTTTCAGCTCTTAATAATTATGTGTGACCACCTGACTTTAGCACACACATAATTTTTATTTATTTTTTTTTAATAAAGCAAATTTATTATGGTTCTGAACGAATTTTGACAAAAAAAAAAAAAAATAACAAAATTTGAATATGGAAACAGACAGAAAGCAGTAGTTGAAATTGGAAAACGTATACAAGGTGTTTCCATTTTTCTTTCGTTTTTTTTTTTTTTTTTTTTAATTTAATTTGACTCGTGCTTTAGACATAAATTTACACAAGCAGTTGGTGGTTTTTCCTTAAAATTAAAAAAAAAAACAAAACAAAAATACAATAAAATTTAGTTTATTTCCTGGTGACCCGCTGAAATGCTTGAGTGATCAGTTAGTTGGCAGAGGGGTTGCAAGTTGGTTTACTTTGTTGTTGCCACTAGTAACTCCTTAAGCACTTTAAAGTCTTTATACATATATGTATATATATATATATATATATATATATATATATATATATTCGCTCACTTTGGTACTTAGATCTGCTACGAAAATTATAATTTTCTCTTTTTTTCCAGGGAGACACAAATTTCAAAAAAGAAAACCTTCTGTTACGCTAAATTAAAGTCTATTTCAATTTGTCAGGTGTATGGAAAAAAAATTAACAATTAACGGCTTGTATGTTTACATATTCAGTTTCGCGGCCAACATTTGTTAGATTAATATACAGCCATGTTCTCACACTCGCAACTCGTATAATATTTGCGATTATGACTTCAACTCGCAAGATTAGTGTTCTGTAAATCGCAAACGCCAGAATTTTGGCGAGTTGAACTCGCAAGAGTATACTGAAGTGAACTGATGAAATTACAATAAACTGAACTTTAAACAAACAATAAAATGATAAATATATTAAATTAAATATGTTTTCTTTTTATTTGTATCAAAACTAGACGATTTTGCTGACAATTTTAATAAAATATATTAAATTTAAAAAAAAGCTTTTTTGTTTTGCTAATTTTTCCTCTCCATTGTTTTCTTATACTCTGTCGATTTGAGTATAAATCAATATGACAAGTCGCAAGCAAAACGCATGAGTTACAGAACATTTAGAAACAAGTTTAGCGATTTGCAACTCACATGCGATTTGAAAACCTTGCGAGTGTGAGAACATACCTGATAATGAGTTGTGGAGCTGTTATGATTTTTGGTTTGTAATAAGTCCTAATTTACACTAACAAACTAATCAGCTTAGCAATAAGACTTTCATAGTGTAAACTAGGACTAAGTTAAAACTTATTGACTTATTACCATTTACTCTTATAAGAAATATAACAAACCTAAACAATAATGCCAGCGTATAGAGCCATGTCGAACGAATACATTCGTTCGTTATTTAAAAAAAAATTGTTCAATAATATTCTCTCGACTTCTTTGTTTAGGTCACTTAGTTTTAGACTTGGCAGTTTTTCTTGTAGTAATTATCTTCAATTCTCTTTTAAAACAGCTCGTTTGTTTACACTCAGACGGTTTCTTGTTCAATTTTCCTATTGTTTTAATGCTGCGAATGAAATAACAAAAGAGAATTGAAGTAACTTTTCTGTACAAGAATTTTTTCCAAAGTTCAGTACCACTCTTCTTTCCTCCCTCTCCCATAAACTTAGACTTGCTTCAAGAAAAACTGCCGAGTCTAAAACATGTGGTTATTAGTTTAGTCTGCCCAATTTTTAGGTCCAAATTCACAGTCTATAGTTAACTAAAGCGCGTAGTTCAACTAACGATTTTTGTTATCAGTTTCATTGGTTAAGCCACCTTGACCCTAAAGCATTAAACACATTCACCACAGCAAGCTACCGACTACCAAATTTCAAGGATAGAATACACATGTTTATATGAGAATGATTATTTTGAAGACAGCAAGGCAACAGGGCGATGCTGATTTTGTCGTTGTAGTCCAATTAAACTAATTTCTATTTCGTTGGCTGCAATGAGAAAATTCAGTGTTGCCAGTATAATATAAAATGTTGAATGAATGACTTTGTACAATTATTTCATATTATTTAACAGAAACAATATCCAAAAATTGATGTAAAGAATAAATTGATTCATTTTTGTACTTTTACGTGAAATAACTACATTTTAAAAGAGTAATTAATTTTAATAAATGCAAAATATATAAAAGTGGCAATACTGAACTATGTATTATGAACTATTTACTTGAATATCAGCTGCAGATGGTGCTGCTGCCGTCTCCAAAATAATTAAGTAGCCGGCTACGAGGCGACATATGCTGCTAGCGGCATTTGAAGTCGTGTGTTCGTGTAGCCTGCTGTGATGAATGTGTTTAATGCTTAAGGCTCGAATTCACAGTCTTTAGTTAAGTAATGAAGGTGGTTTAATTAATGAAGTTGATAAGAAAAATCGTTCGTTAAACTATGGGCGTTAGCTAACTATAGTCTATGAATTTGAGCCTTAGTGTTCTCACGTTTGGTTAGTTAGTAAAAACAGTTTATAAACACACAAATATTAACATCCTTTTATTACAAACAACAACTGTCGTAGTTTCACTTTACATTTGGTTTGAAATATTTTCATATGTATTTACTTTTATTGCTTAATATGATTTTATAGCTTTATTCTGCTTCATTTTGCGCTGTAGGAGATCTTCCGCTCGGAAGTGTTTAGCATAAATTCATTTTCTTTTCAATTCTAAAAACTTTCAAATGTATCCTTGCAATTGTCTCTTATTATTTCTTCTAGAGCGCGCTATTTTTAAAGCACGTGTCCTGCCGTCTTTATAAATATTACGAGTATCTTCCTTTTACCCTCGTTTTTCCATTGATGAAATATTTGATATACTTCCTTTCACCTTTTTGTTAAACATTCACTATTATTATTATTCATTGTTATTCAAATAAATATATTAACACTTTCTATAGATAAACGAAATATTTATTTTTGTTTTTATTATAAAATTCTTGTTCTAAATTGCCGATATTGTTATGTTAATTGTATTTAAAAATTAATAAGATATTTGATAACAGGAATCAATAGAAATTTTAAATACTGTGTGAAAGTTGTTTGTGTGTTTTTTCAAGAACTTGGTTGACAAAAATTTTGGTTCAATTTTTTCCACTACATGTGTAGTTTTATAACATGAGTGTTGTCTGCTTCAATATAATAACATTTTACAAACTAACCATAATATGATAAAATGCAAATAGAATGTTGTCATACTTAATCGTACACTGAGAAAAAACTGCCTCATAGAATCAATAAGATTTTCTCTATGAAACGTTTTTAGGGTAAGGGGTATCCCAGCAGAAAGAGGCGAAGATTTTTTCATAGAGATTCCTTATTGTTTTTATGTGGTAAATCTTATTAATTTTATCAAAAAGAAAACCACATATAAAATCAAGAAGAAATCTTATTATTCCCAACTTTTTTTACTCAATTTCCGTTATTTTTGGCACCAAAAAAACAATCCATAGAGAAAAACTTCTTGATTCTATTAGGTTTTCTTATAAATTGTAAACTATATGGATATTTTATTGATTTTATTAGGTTGCCTTATTGATTTTTTTAAAAAGGTTTTCTTCTTGATTTTATTAGGCTATATTATTGATTTTTTCAATAAGGTTTTCTTCTTGATTTTATTAGGTTCCTATATGATTATGTGTAAAGCATCTTATTGATTTTTTTAACAAGGAAATCTTCTTGATTTTATGAGGTGTCTTGTTATTTCATATCTATAAATAGACACAGACAATTTTTTTCATGATCTCTTTCGTTTTTGTACAAGCATGTTTGTAAAATTATTTCAATGGTTATTCAGACTGCTTGTTAGCATATTGGTTAGAGTGTTTGTCTATCAGTCAGAAGTTTGCTGGTTCAATACTTGTCTCCTTTCAAAGTATATGGTATAGAATTTAAATGAAAATATATAATTATCGCCTCATAAAATCAAGAAGAAAACCTTATTAAAAAAATCAATAAGATAACCTCATAAAAATTACAAGATTTCTTCTTGATTTTTTCAAAAGGTTTTCTCTATGAAATTAATAAGATTTCCTTATTGAAAAAAAAACCATAGAGATTTCTTATTAATTTTGTTCTATTTTATGAGGTAATTATTAGGCACTGTTTTCTCTGTGTAATATGGCATATCTTCTTTAAAAAATTAAAATACCGCCAATTGTATTAAAGAGATAGCGACATGGTAATGAGAATGTCTCCAAATGATTATCGTGTATATAAATAAATCAAATGTCCCTGTCGTCGCTTGCCATAATTTCCAAAATCGTCTCAATGAGTTCAATAAGGTTTTGTGAGTGTTAGACCGAGTTTAAATTCTGGCACACATGTGTCCAAAAAAGCGTAACCACTAATTACTTATGAAAAATTGTTTTATTCAGACAAGTATTTAATAAGTTAAACAGTTTCATGCATAATGATTGGAAACTGTTTACATCAATAAATACATATCTGAATCAAACAGCTTTTCATTAATAATTACTGGTTACCCTTTTTTGGGCACATGTGCGCCAGATGTAAACTCGGCCTTAGTTCTTGATTTCAGAGGGATCAAAGATGGCAAAATTTTGACGGTGGCTTTGGCTGAAATAGTTAGCACGTTGACTACAATACCGTAGGTAGGTAGGGTTCGAGCCCGGTTACCGACAGTCATTGCATTGCTGTCCCTTTGTATCAGTTGTATATTCCCCCCAGGGGAGTCTATTTTGACTACGGGTGTGGCAATCCCGCGGCCCCAGCTGGGGTGATGTGGCTTTTTCCATTGACGTACTTTTGGTACATTACCCATAGAACTTATGTGTTACTACCCGATCTCTGAACACAAACAGAGCAAAGGATGTGCACATATTTATAACAAAAGGAAGACAGGTCCTGTTGATGTCAGTTAGGTGCAGCGTCACCTAGAACTGCCCTTGAGTTCAAAAGACGATAGAGGTGAAGCCCTTGTGGTGGAACTTCGAGGTCTAACCAGAGGCTACTTCTGGTGCCACGGGTGCCGGTTGCCCGACAGTCGAGCTGCTATGAGTTGAGTGTATTGCGGTCGTCAGAGTATTGTGCTGAAGTAAGTCGACTTCGTCCCACCCTACGGGGTTAAAGGGATGATGCTGACTGTAGTAGGCACTAATATCTGGCGGCAAGCTTGCATTATTCTCGGAAGAGTGGCCGTACTGTGCCGGCAATGGTTGAGGAATTCTCTTGGGGACCTCGCTATAGGTGTATACACAACACCTTAGCATGGAAGCCGGAGAATTATCGTGGTGGCCTTGGTTGCTACCAAAATCGCTGGGAGAATAGTCTTGGCTTCCCAGTGTTAAATCAATGATAGTGGTTGCTCTGACGCGGTCAGCCAGACACTATTCTAGGTGCTGTTGCCAGTCAACAGAAGCTGCTATAGGCACGGACATAGCAGCAGAGTTTAGATAGCTCAAATTACCTCAGCAAGGTAATTGAATATAGTACAGGGATAACTATATTCAAAGATTGCAACCTATGTGCCTTATGAAGTGGGCCATAGGTTCATTCTAAAAGGGTGCATGGGGGCGTTGGTCTGGCGTCTAACCCTCACCCAGTGCTTTGGCATACGTGAGATTAGGCCGTAATGGCAGGTACTCACGTAAAGCAATTGCACATCTGTATTAGTTATAGGAAAATTCAAGTGATGAAGGCATAGACACTAGTTACTGAACAACTCCTGCTTCAGCTAATCCTAATGTATTATTAGAGCAGAATCGTCGGTGAAGTAAAATAACCAATAAAATGGCTACTAATCACATCTTCGAAATTTAATACGCCTCATTGACACCAGAGGCGCTGCAGCACTGTCTTATTAAAAACGTGCAAAAAGCAGAGTTGTAAGAAGAATGAAGCTTTCCTGCCTCAGCATTCATTGCCTCAGTGTTACTTTTTTTTTAAATAAAAAAAATTGGTTTTTTATTCAGTATATTTTTGATAATTTTAGGCCACAGTGATAATATTCGACGACGTACTTGGCGCTGTATGTGGCCGGCTTGAGAGATTTAATATTTTTGAATTCAATGGGTGGGAGGAGAACGCATGTCATTTATAAAAGCACTATATAAGAATAATATTGTTGCGATGGTGACATAGAAATCTCTACGATTTATTGATAGTATTAGCTGTGATTTAAAAAACAAAAGAACTAGGCATACCGTATATGTACGAGGGTTAGTTACCATTTAAGAAATGTAATTGCGGATCTCGGAACATATTTCATCAATAATGTAGAAGGCGATCACAAAATTTGGTTTCCTTAAGAATAGATTTGAAGCCTAAAAACTTTCTTCCAAAAATATTTATGATATTCTTTGTAGACTTTTCAGGAAGGCCCCTCATGAAGTTAATACAAATTAAACTGCAATTGTGCGTTTAAAGTACAGCAAGTTGCATACTTTTCAATAAAGAAAATCCCATAGGTTAATCTAACCAATTTCAACTGTCAAGTTTACGGTTAATGAAATTTGTTTGTTGGCATTTTAATTCAAAATTTTTTTTTCTAATCAAAACAATCTTTAAGTTTAACATTTCTTAACGCACTAATTATCGCAAATTTTCATTTTACTGATTCAGTAAAATATTGTTTCTTAAAAACAACATTGTAAATTTGATTATTTGATAAATTGATTAATGAGTGGTTTCAACTTATAATAATTTTGATTCAACATTGTTCTTCATCTTATTTCAGTATCGAATTCAGGTTGTTCCAACTTGAAATAACTTTGAATTAACGTGATTCTTCATTTTGATTTTAATAGTACTTAAATTTTAAATAAACATAAAATAAAGTTATTCCAAAAGGAAAAAATTTCTTTAATAATTACTATAAATCATTCTAGATTAACATGAAACACATATGAAGCAAAATCATCGCCGAAAGAGGTTAAATTAACCTTGTTTACGTATATTTTAAGTTGAAAATTGTATGGGTAAAATTTAAAAAAAACCTGAATTCTGGTGCCTTATTTTCTTTAAAAAAAAACCATCATTAAAAAGACATATACTATGGGTACTCTTCACCATTAATCTCAGTGGTAAAAAAAGCGGTTTTCTGAGATTCTTTGTAACTGTACAAGCCGAACTTTGTGGACGCCCAGTCTCTACACTCGAAAAAATTTAAGATATTGTGTTGGATAATCGGAGATTGAAAGTGAGAAATTGTGGAAGCCCAAGGAATCCCGCATGCCTCAATGGTTTAAATTTTATATGATCACTTGGGTATGAAAAAGCTTTCTGCAATATGGGTGCCGGGTTTGCTCACAATCGACCACAAACTCAATCGCGTGACAATTTCGAGGGAGTGTTTGGCGTTGTTTAACAGCAATATGGGCCAGGTTTTGCAACGTTTCGTAACCTTTGACGAAATGTGGATCCAGCACATCACCTTAGCAGCCCTATTTCCCAGATTTAGCCCAAGTGATTATTTCTTGCCTCCAAAGAAGCGGCTCGAGGAAAGAGATTTGACTCCAACGATGAAATCATATCACAAACAAATATTTATATTTATGACCTCGACAAATCTTATTTTTCGGAATCAATACACAAATTGGAAAAACTTTGGACAAAGTGTGTAGAACTCAAAGGCGACTACTTTAACAAATAAAATGATATTTTTTAACAAAAACCTGTGTTTCATTTAAAAAGTTACGGAGTTATTGTTGTGTTAATTGCTTAAGGCCGTGATACACTATCATACAAAGTCGTGCGATCTACGAAAATATACAACCCTGGTGTGATGAATTGTTATTGTCTTTTGAAAATTTTCATAAACCACATCATACCATCGTTGTACTTTTTCGTAGATCGCTTGACTTTGTATGATAGTGTATCACGGCCTTTAGCATTTTTTTTAGCATTTATTAGGTAATAATCGATCCCGCTGGGGACGAAGGAAATTCTTGTTTCCTAGAAGTTTTATTTTCCGAAATGTAGATCAAATAGAAAAATATTTTCTTAAAATTTGTAAATTTATTTAATTTAAATTTCAATAGATCCCGCTAATAATAGTTCGTTTTGTTTCTATTTTTTTCAGATGGCAAAATAATTTCAACAAAAGATCATTGTATGCATGAAAAATTAGGCGACGAAGAGTAAGTACCACCACTTTGACCACAATCTATGAAAACTTAAGGCGCCTTTAAGCATAAAAAAAAATAGAACAATTCAATGCCCATGAGAATGAGAATGATTCTGTGTTCCTATGAAAGGTCACAAGTGCCAAAATAATAATGACTTTTATCTTTGCGAGATTTTTATGTGTTTTATGTATGTTTTTTCTATTAACCAGCCAGACAAAGAAGTTGTCTTTGTTAAAAAAAACTGCAAACAATTGTCCAGCCTCAAATGTTTCTTTTTGTGAAAATGAAAACAAATTCATGCGAGCATTCATATCTCTTCCACAACATCTTGGGCCCTGATTGTTGTACCTGTTGTAAAATGTTTGAGATGGTATTGATTTCTGACTTTGTTGTGCTCTCCACTAGGGATTGAAATTGAAAAATTGCCATTTTTTGGCATTAAGGAATTTGATAGTTTTTTGTTTTCTTCTTTTTATTTCGGCCATAAATTGAAAATCTGTTATGGACCTTAATTTTTCAATTGTCTGGTGTCTATTTGTGCATTGTTTTGAATTTAATGGGTTTCCTTTTAAGCCAAGTACGAGAGCACTTATTAATGACTCGAATTTTTTTTTTTTTTGCTTGGAGACCCGGTTTTGTTATCAACCGTTATCCGTTTTAAATTGTATGAAATAGTTTTTGTTTCTCCAGAATTTTGCACACAAGTGTCACAAATGACTGTTGCATGAGTTTGGTTTGTTTGATGTGGCCTTTGTATGGTTCGTTATTTTGATTGGAATTAAAAATTGTTATTAGTTTCTTTTTACGATTAGGAGGGAGGGAGTTGCTGTGGTACTTAATCCATCATCTGACATTTGAAATGAGCACAAAGATACAAGGAGTCTGGAGACCACCACCAGAGAGTAGTATTGATTGTATATTTGGTTTCTATTGGCAGCCACGGTGAATTAAAATTTTACCTCATTTAGAAAGACAGCCTTTGGGGAACCACCTTAATTTAGGGATTCAAAGTGTGAGATCTGCTTCTGTGAGAATTATGCCCATTTTTTCAGTTGGTAATCAAACCGCAATTATTTTTAAGTTCTAATTAAATACGAAATTGTGTTTTTGAGTGCTTATTTAAATAATAATTAAATGCCCAACCTTGCGAAATTAAACACTACTTAAGTTTTATGATTCTACCATATGTTTTTATGCGTGTGTGTGTGTTTACTGAAAACATGCACATGAGCATCATGCGGTCGTATTAAAAAGAATTTCGTTTAAATTTCATAAATATATAACATATACAGTACAAAGTTTCATATCATGGAATAAAGTAATATAAAAAGGTATTATGATGTTCTTTTGGTCTCATAAAATGAGTTTCTATGCAATTTAATTTTCTACATGTTGATAACCTAACTTTTTTGCTTACGTTAAACAGCTGCTATTTTGTTTTTTTTTTTTTTTTTTTTTTTTTAATAAAGAGAAGTAACACTCAGGCAACTAATGCCTACTACTATTACTAGGTGTTACCTTCTTTAGGAAAGGGATAGTGATAGAAGACAGGTGGTGAAGGAAGAGATAGAAGAAAGCTTCATTCTTTTATAACTCTGCTTTTGCACGCTTTTTTAATAATGCAGTCTTGCAGCGCCTTCTGGTGTTAAATGAGGCGTATTAAATTTTGAAGCTGTGTTTAGTAGCCATTTTATTGGTTATTTTACTTCGCCGATGATTTTTGCTACACAATTCCGACGAAGGAGGGCGCTCTGATGTTACATTAGGATTAGCATCTGTTGAAATCGGTATAGTTCAGTGACCAGTGACTATGCCTTCATCACTTGAACTTTCCTACAACAACTGATGCAAAGGGACTCTAATGCACATCAGAAAAATGCGTGGTGTTGTTATTTTAATGATTGTCGGATACAGGGATTGAACCCAGGATCTTCAGTTTTGTAGTCAATGTGCTAACTACTTCAGCCAACGCCAAGCCTTCAATAATACTGGGAAATTTTGCAGTGCTACCGTACTTTCAACGTAATTTAATAAGAACTTTAAATAACCACTGAAAAAATGAAATCGTATTTAATTACAACTTAATTTTAAATAAAAATTAGCTAATTACGTACTTAATTTTTAAGTTAAAAACTGGGGGTTAGATTGAAGTCAGTGTAGTTTGGGATGAGCTTGATGTACAGGGAAACGCTCTAAGTTTTAGTTACATTCCCAACAAGTTGTGCAAAATATTCTATATTAAGAAGCATATGCAACTTTACATGAAGCTTAAGTGCAGTTTCCACAATGCAACCAAGCGATTTGACTAGAAGAAATATATGAAAAACACTCATGTGTGATTTCTTTACAAACTTACTTCTTCCCTGTATAGGTGTATCTAAAGATGCATACAGGGTAATGAAATCGGGAGTTCTAGCCATTTTGTTATCTACAGCAGCTACGTCCAAGCACACATACACTGATATTTGCACTTGAAGTAAACAGCTTTGAAAGCTCTTAAATTTGTTCTTGTTTCTTTGCAAAGTAAGAGCAAGCATTGATGTCTGTTGTGTTGTTGTTGTGGATGTTGTACTCTCATCGGTGTGAAAGCACAAAAAGCTCTTTATAAAAGTTTGCACATTGGGCATATGGCCTGAACGTAGCTGATCTAGAGATTGATACCGCCGGGGAGAAAACAACTAAAAGCCATTAAAAAGAAATAATGAATCAATAAGAAACATTAAAGAACTTTTTTATTTCAATATGGAACAATATTAATTTAAAATTGCCCTATTCTTAACATTTTTACGTGGAAACAATATAATTTACATAAAGCATTTTTTCATGAAATTTCATGAATTTTGTTGCACGCAACTTTTTCTATTTGCTAATTGCAGCACTATAAAAGAGAATTTTATATAAAAAGGGCGTATAATGAATCTCTGAAGCATATTGGTAACTTTTTTGATACGAGTTGCTCCTCCAGGCTTCCTATTGACAAATAAAAAATTTTCTTGCAACTGATTTCGTGAAAAAAAAATACTTAATGTAAATTAGGTAATAATATTTTTCGCCATTGAATTAATATTGAATTCTTGCAGATCAATATAGTCTTCTTATCGAAACAAAAAGAAAAAGCTGTTGAAATTTATAGTTTTTCTATTCAGAAATAAAGTTAAAACAATATTGAATTAACAATGAAACAATTTAATAACAAAAATTAAACATTTTAAAAACCACCGACTTTTTTCAGAAAAGATGTTATATCTTCTAAACGGCTGGACCGATTTTCTTCAAACATAGCTAAGAACCCTCTCGATCAAGTCATCTTTCAAACAGAAAAAACTAAATGAAAATGGACACGGACAGACACACAGATACACAGGCACACAGACACACACTACAAACTTATAACACCCCTTTTTTTAGTCGGAGGTTAAAAAGAAGATTGTTGATGTAATATTGAAGCGTTATAAAATTTCAAATGCACAGCAGCATTTACAGTTACATGTGTACATACATATTTCCCTGCTTCTTTTAATTTTTTAAATGATATATATAAGTTTGCTCTGTGCTGCAAATTGTCAAAACAAAATTCGGTTAATGACTTTTCAAAATCTCATCAAAAGGAACTTACTTGTTGTGCGGCAAGAACACAAAGGCCTTAATTGAAATTCAACCAAAGAAGTCGCAACAGGAACGGCGCCATCTCCCACACAGTTTTAATCAGCTTTAAGTCTAACTGTTTTTTTTTTCTTTTACCAAATTTCTTTTTCTCTAAACATTTTTAGCCAAATAGTAAAATTCTATTGTGACAGCATGACAAATAGTTGTTCATTTCTTTCATTCTTTGATACAACGTTGCCAAAAATCTTGATAATCCTGACGCTGGCACGCACACATTTCAGGCAAAAAGAATAGTGCATTTGCAAAGTGACACAGATTTTTTAATGCAGCAAGAGAGCGCGCAGATAAATGCGCATGTCTATTGCGTTATGAAAAGAAAAAAGTTGTTTGTATATCTTTTGTTATTTACACCAACCTGCTGCTTGCTTGCTGGCTCTATCTAAAGTGAGTGGGACCTTTTAACCCCTAAATTTAAATGTTCATTTGTAAATTTGCACATTGGCAAGTGCCATAGTAATACGAAGGCCGATCAATAAGTCCGTGACTTTTTTTCTGCAAAATAAAAATTTATTTTTCAACATAATCTCCTTTTAACTTAATAATAAACTTAGTCCAACGTTTCTCCAGTTTTTGTATCCTTTCCCAAAAAAAAAAGGATTTTCCGAGATCCTTAAAATAGGCAATGATTTCATGGTTGGAGCTAAATCTCTTTCCATCGAGCCAAGGAAATAGAAAGTAGTCACTAGGGGCCAAATCCAGAGGATATGGCGAATGGGGTACCAATTCGTAGCCCAATTCATAGACTTTTGCCATTGAGACTGCACACGTGTGCACTTGTGCATTATCTTGATGAAAAGGAACTTTTTTCTTGGCCATATGGGGTCGTTTTCTTTTTAAATCCTCATTAAATCGGTCTAATAAGTTTGCATAATATTCGCCGTTTGTGGTTTTCCCGTTTGAAGGTAATCGATGTGGATTATCCCGCGTGCATCCCAAAAATCTGTTGCCATCACCTTATTGGCCGACAAACTCGACTTCTTCAGAGCAGGTTCAGTACAGTAATGGATCCATGTTTCCTCACAGTTACAAAACGGCGCAAAAACTCATTCGGATTGCGGTTAAACAACTCCAAACAATTCTTGGAAGTTGTCATACATTTACGTTTGCGGTCAATTGAGAGCAAACGCGGCACCCATCTTGCAGACAACTTTCTTAAACCCAGCTGATAATATAAAATCGAAACCACACTGCCATATGAAATGCCTATGGCATCAACAATCTCACGCACTTTTACTCTTCGATCGGCCAACACCATATCGTGGATTTTTTCGGGGGAACTCTGTTCTTCGAAACGAAAGAAAATGCTTTCGAATTTGTATGCTAACAACATTGCAATTCCAAAGCATTTGCTTTCGTTTCGAATTACAGAGTAGACCACCTAACCTCAATTGGCCGCCCAGAACGTTCAGGGTCATTTGTACTTTTGTGACCACAACGAAAGTCAGTAAACCACTTTTTTACCATTGAAATCGATGGTGCAGAGTCCCCAGAGTATTTATCAAGCTTTTCCTTGGTTTGATTTTTTTTTTCGAAAAAAAAATAATGTTTAATGAGACACGAAATTCACTTTTTTCCACATTTTCTTCTCAAAATGCGAGGTAGTCTGTTATTAACGGCTCACAGTGTTGCGAAACCGGAATTTTTTGGAAATCATATTGCCTAAACTGTAATTTTAATTGTATCGATGAGAAACTTCTACAGATTGGTCAGAATGAAATCCCAAACAAAATGAGTGAAAAAAAAATTTACACCGAAAAAATTGTTGAGTCAAATTTTCAACAAACGTCAAAAATAAAAAAAAATTGTTCGAAAAATTTAAAAAAAAAATTATTTTAATTCTTTTTTTATTTCTGATAAATACCCTATGATTAGTTTTTGAAATAAATTATAGGGTGGTCCGAACAAGAATTATAAACGTCAAATTTTTGTGATTTTTCGATATTTGTTGAATAACTCTGAAATTTTATATAAAACCAAAATCTATTTCATTTCTTATTTGAAAGGTGGCAATAAAAGGTTTAATTTGATACCGGTTTGAAGTCAATAGCTTCAGTTTTAAGAGAGTTATGCTCATTTTTGTGGAGTGCTAGAATAGATGTAGAATAAAAAAAAACTTTGAAGATACTATTTTATAACACAGGCCTATTTTATTGCATTCTACAGAAAAATTACAAATTATCAATCAGTCATCTACCAATAAGTTCATTGCTTCCTCTGATAATTCCAGGTGTTTCTTCTCCTTCAGTATTCTCCTACTTGTGATTGCGGGATCAGAATTGGCGAGCAGATAATGGAATATGTCTTCACAATTGCCTTGTGTTTCTGAAGTCCTTGTTTCCTGCTTCCAATGCTTCTTCTGATAGTTGGCCAATGGGGACCAAAAATGAACGAATTATTTCAGCTCCATGAATAAGAACCTTGTGGACAGTTGGTGGCATATAATGCCACGAATATTTCTTTACATAGAGACTAGGAGTTTCTTTTCCGTACTTCGAGAACTTATCGCAGTCTATCTTATATCCAGAAGTTATAGCTTGAAGAATACTAGAAAACCTTCTTATAAGTTCGATATCTACTCCTGTGGCCAGAGCGGTTTTCTCAGGATCACTAAAGAATTTCCTTGCTGTGTTACCATCATTAGTTGTTCCACTTCCTTGTTTCACAACATCAACAGTTATTTGGAGCTGATCTTTCAGATTTTGTTGAACTTCCTTTTTTCTTTGATCTCTAATAATCTTCTCATCCGGTCTGAAAATAATAAAAATTTGATTAAATTATTCAATAAGTGATTCCGAGAATTTCCGTTCTATTTCTATGGAATAAATACTGAGAGTGATATACTAAAATCGCTATAACTCCCAGGAGGGCAGGTATGGGCAGTTGATTTTTTCACAGTTCGTTGAAAACAAATTATGTAACATTTCTGTAGTGGTTTGGAACTGGGACTCTCTGGGACTTTTTAGATATTGCTTACCTAACCCAAACTTTAAGGAAAAATGAACCTTTAGTCGGGTTTTCGCTCTAAAAAAGGTGCATATGAAAATGTCTCAAACAACATTCCTTTTTTTACAGAAGATACTTGTCCGAAGGCAGATTTTTTTTCCGAATCAAAATATCTGTCGCCAAAATCAAATGAGATCATTTTGAATACAGCCCTGAAATCCCCTCTTTTCGTGAAAATTTTGTATATTTGACTTCTAAAATCAATTAAAAATCAACGGGCCAACATAAAAATAAGCTTTATGTGTTTTTTGTTTACTTGGAATTGCTGTGACAAAATTGCATCATTAAAAACACTGAAAAAAATAATCGGAAAAAAGTTACTTTTCCACTAGCCGCAACACAGTGCGGCTGTCAAACACAAACTAAATGACACAGCTTGTTGAAATTTAGACAGGAGTCAACTGACAGTTACCTCTTGACAGGAGCAGTGTTGCCATTTCAATCAAGAAGCGGGAAATTCAAAAAGACACTGAGTTAATGATCCACCCTCGTATGTATGTATATAATATGTTTGAGTTTTTAATAAAAACAAGTTGAATCTTTTTTCACCTGTTGCATTGTCAAATTTAATGCCTCATACAAAGTAAAAAATAGTGTTAAGTAGAACAAAGTACTCGTATGTTGTTTGCTCGTATTTGCAGTTACATAGAAATACACGTGGAGAAATTATTAAGGAATTCAAATAGCGTGAACTACTTGGCATATGATGACTTACTTTTCTGATTGCCAAATTTCATTACTCGCTTACAAATCACATTACCTAAAATTTAAAAAAATTATTTAGAAGTTGCTAAATGAGGATAATGATTATTTTAGGTTAAATCGATTATGTGAACAAGTTGCCAAATAAAAAAGTAAGTACTTCTTATGAATCGACTATTTTAGTCTCACGCCTTGTTAAAATCATTACCTTTAGTTAATTTAATTATTGTTTTTCGAACTTCATTTGTTTCTAAAGGGTGTTTTTTATTGAGGTATAGATTTTTAAGTTGGCATCACTTTTTTAACTGGCGGCCATTTTGTCAGCTGTCAAGTGATTAATATTTAGTTTGGTTTGCCATTTCATCATGAACAGGTTGACAAAAGAACAACGCTTGCAAATCGTGTAAATTTATTTCGAAAATAATGGTTCAGTTCGCGAAGTTTACCGCAAGCTCCGTCCATTTTATGGTCGACATAATCGTCCATCAGAGCAATTAATTCGGTTAACCATGGATCGTTTTCGCACTACGTTTACTCTATGTGATAATACGCATCCGCAGAGACGTCGAACAGTGCGCACCGAAGAAACAATTGTCTACGCCAACAAACCAGGAACGTTAGGGGACTTGGAAGCCAACATTCGTGGCGTTATTGCCAACATACGGCCCCATATGCTCGAAAAAGTGGTTGAAAATTGGACCTGTAGAATTGGCTTTATTCGAGCCAGCCGCGGCGGCCACATGCCCGAAATCGTATTTAAACATTATTGGCATAAAATTATCCTTCCAATAAAGCCAAATTGATGGACATTAAAACGATTTTCTTGTGTTTTATTTCAATTCGAAGTTCTATACCTCTAAAAAAACACCCCTTATATTTATGATTTGAACAGGCTAAAGTTCGTAACGCTTTTTAAGCCAAATTACATGTGATAAGCGTTACAAACTTTAGCCTGTCCAAATCATAAATATATCATTACCTTTTTTGAATTTTTTTTTTTTTTTGCTGGAATGTCACTTTGAATATGGTAATACTAAACTAAACAACCAGCTGTAGTTGATGAAAAAAAATTCGTATATTTTGGCATATTTTCTTGTGAATGTATTCATGTTTCCTAATGTAATTCCTATTAGTTTCATGTCAAATGTTTGTCCTCCACGAAAAAACATTTAATTTAGTTTTGTTTTTAAGCCTCTAAAAGCCATAAAATATTCAATTGTTTTGACATTGACTTCAAATTTTTGAAGCTGCATTGATGGCATGATTGCTATTGCGTTTTACCACTTGCTGCAAAATTATTTTGAAATCTGATTTAAAAGAAAATTACCATTTGCTGATCTTTTTACACCTTCTCTTAGTCTTTTGCGTATAACCATGAACATGTCTTTCGTTTAACAAACAGAGTGTGAATTTTTTTTGGGCAACATTTAATGGCCCACGAAATTTCACATTATTTGCTGCAGTTATAAAATCCTTTAATATTTTTTTTCGTGCTACTCGTGAAGTGTTATTCAGAGAATTATTCTTAATTTGGAGTACATCAAGGTTAAGATTTTGTTTTGTTTGAAATTATTCGAATGATGGTTTGAAGTTCCAGCAGCAGCAGTCTAAACTGGGATTTAATTTTTGAAAGGTTAAATGTAAGAAATACATTTGACACTCAAATTAAAGATATTTCTTTCCATTTCTTATAATATTCTTGATAATACAAATAAATAGCAGGCAAATTTCTAAGAAAATTGGTGCTATAACAAACTATGACTGCAGGAAATTACTGTTTCACGTAAAGAATGTACATATTTTTATCTGTATATCCCTTTTTGATACAGCAACTTCCTCTAAGATGAGGTTTCTTTTATCAAACATTGAGAAGAGAAAAAAGGGAATTGTTTAAAGCCAGAAAGGCCAAATCTCTGCCAAAATAGGCAAATTACTCAAGTGCTCTTTATAACTTATAATAAAAAGGTTAAAATCTGTTTAAAAAAAAGCAAGCAATGTCCAATATTTTAGTTAAAGAGGTATGTTGTCTACACAGTAAATGACGATTTTCGAGAGCCCTAGCTCAATTGCTGCCCAGACCCAGTAATACGATTAGCAACATGATGTCAACATGCATATGACAGACAGCGCATTCTTTCGTCGTTTTTTTTTTTAATTAATTAAATGGCTATGCATATCGTTGATTGGTTTGCGGCACAGTATGTTTAAAATACATTATGTATGCAGCAAACCAATAACCAACCGACGATATATCTTAACATAACCATAATGCGCTTACTTAAAACCATATGCACTGCAACGATGCTATAAAAATTAACAAAGCGAACAATAGCACCGTTGTAAAAATGAAAAAATTAGTTAAGTTCCTCTTTTCTCTATATATCAGTCACTTAACCATTTGTACTTGCACCATCCCTTTCCTACCGTAAGGGCTAATAAATCAGTGCAAGTTAATCTCCATTTTTGGTTTAAAATGTGTTTAAACTAGCAAACCTATAAATCAATACCGTATTTAAAGCATAAAATTGGGCGTTTAAACTACCAATACAGGCCATATGGTTTTGTTACTTACAGACCATCAGTCTTATTTATAAAACTTACTAAGGCTTTAAAAAGGCTTAATAAGAAAAATTTTGTATGAAAAATTGTCTTAAAAACCCTTTATAAAGTCTTCATAATTTTTATAAATAAGACTGCATATGTTTTGCATTGAAAGAGCTTTCAACTTTTTTCCAAGCCTCCACTTTTTCTTCGTTTCTTGTTTGACCTGTTTTCTAACACTCTAGTGTTCTTTTATACTATTCTATTTCTCCAAGCATATAAATAATTCCATTCTTGGTACAATTTGACGACATGTAATTGAAATTTTCTTAACTTTTTTATCTCTTTGATTGTGAAAAGAATTGATAACCTGCTGCATAACAGCTGTTTTTTGAAATTTATTCTAGTGCTGCCATAACATTATTATATTTTTAACTACACATAAAGTATGATTCACTATTTTACTCCTGTTTAGTTTAAACTACAAATAAATTTGAGTTTAGCTTAACTAAACCAGCGTTTAAACTTTGACTGATTTATTAGGTCTAAGTAACACAAAGGGACCTGTTCTTTGAATCCAAGTGAGTTGAGCAACCTGTCAAATCTAACCTAAACTGACCTAATTTTTTGCTGGAGTGATTGATTCGCCAAATTAAAAAACATTTGGCCACATAGCTGAGAAAGAAACTGCAAATAAAAGCTTGTATGGAAACATTACACAAAAAAAAAATAGACAAGAATTATTTTCAATAAACATGGTTTTATTGAATAAAATTTTAGTTTCAATAATATTTGTCATTAACTTGAATATTGTATTTATCAATTCCGCACATTTTTAAATATCATTTAATGTCATTTATTTGTGTTGGTGTTTTCCTTGCTTGTTGATTGACTAAACCTGGTCATGTGCTGATGTTGTTGTTTATTTTAATTGTTGTTGTTGTATTCGTGTGCATTCGGACAAGAAGCCGAAAAACGTCGTGGCTTGTTTTTTTTTTACTCAACAAAGTTATTTTTAGATTAGAAGAAACAAAAGATGATTTCTGTTTTGCGTGTATTCATTATTTGCGTATCCAAAAACGATTTGCTCTTTAGCTGAGTGGTAAGTAAGTTAGTTTATTAGTCAAGAGATTGCCGGTTCGACTCATCGTAAACACATTTAGGTTTAATAGCAGCCAAGCAAAAGCAAACAAAAAGGGGTTGAAAAATGTGACATTCATCCACACACACAACACAATAACAATTATCACTGAAAATAAAATTTCAGTCAACAACTTTTTTCTTTGATTCATTAAATTTCTTTATTGACTGAAAAGAAATATATTCAATAAACGTGCATACAATTTTATTTATCAATAATGCAAAAATCGTCATCACAGAAAATTCCAAAGATTTTTTTATTGAATCAACGATTTTCGTATTCAAATATCAAAATCATTTTTTTCTGTGTACGCAATAAGTTGCTGAAACATAATTTAAAATAATTTTCCCTTTCGACTGCCAGGCATGTCAGCAAACGTTTTTGAGAGTTTATGAACTGTTCAATAGGAACATTTTTTTTCATCAGAGAACACAATGCTTGAAATCTCGCCACGTTCGTGCATGCGTACCAACTTGCTCTTTCGAGTGTAACTCTTTTTGGCTTTGTTGAAAAATCGTGTGCTTTTTGGAACTTGTTAGGCTTTGGTGTATGCGCCGGATTTTGACTACGACTACAATGTTGATTTCACTTTCCCGAACCATTTCATGTGATGTTGCGGTTTTTTTTCGTCCGCGTTTGGCAATGCTGCCTTGTGTTGCGATACACAAACATTTTATGCACTTTGAAATGTCTCAGCTCATGAACAATAAATAGCCGGTTGTGATTTTTCGGCCAAATAAAACTCAATCACACTTAAGTTAGAATTCCATTTCGCAAGCTTGTAAACAATGTAAACAGCTGTCATTGTTATGAGTTTTACATGGCTGGCATTATCGGTTTGCCAGTATTGCCAACCTTGAGTTGGCGACACTTCAATCGCGCCTAACCTTGTAAATGGAGAAATATTTTGTGGTCATGGTATAGTGGAAATGTTTATCGTTCTTATGAGGCTTATCATGAATAAAATTTCACATGGGAATTTCTGAACGTGTGAACAATTGGTGTCAAAAAACTTCATAAGATTGCGAAATATTTTGACAATTTATGAAGGAAATCATTCACAAACATTTGTATGTTGGGAAAATTGGAAATATGTAAGCTTTTAATTTTATTCGAATTGAAGATACGAAATTAAAATCCATGTGAACGAAAAATTTCATTCGGAAATTTTCACATGTGGAATTCATGATAAGGCCGAACTCTTTATGCCCAATACAAAATCCACTAGTTACTTCAAAGACCGTAAAACACTGATTTATGGTCATGTGGCGCCTTGAAACTTAAGATATGTTTTATAAGGTTGCCACCTTTTCACCACTGAAATTTTCTTTTCTTTTTTTCTTTTACTGCTTCCACCTTTACGTCAAATCGACAAGTTTTGAAAAAACCCTAATTTCCTTCAATGCTATTAATTCAGCTTTATAATAGAATATAAATTACACTGTGCAACATAAAATAAAAATAAGAGATTATTTCTCTGAGGCTTACTAAATCAGACCTGTCTAAAATTATTCAATATCAATGAGATATCTCTTCAAGTCTAAAGATTTATATAAAAAACTCACACAAGATAATTTTGCAGAAATTTTTCTCAAGAGGTTCGTGAACAAGCCTTTTTTATACGTACCCATACATTTGCAGTATTATTGTGCAATAATTGATATTGTACAATAAAATTGCCTGTGTGTATATTATATGTATTGGTATATGACACCAATAAAGCCCCGTTCAGACTATTATACAAGTACAGGGTGTTTTTTTAGAGGTATAGAACTTCGAATTGAAATGAAACACAAGAAAATCGTTTTAATGTCCATCAATTTTTCTTTATTGGAAGGATAATTTTATGCCATTAATGTTTAAATATGATTTCGTGCATGTGGCCGCCGCGGCTGGCTCGAATAAAGCCAATTCTACAGGTCCAATTTTCAACCACTTTTTCGAGCATATGGGGCCGTATGTTGGCAATAACGCCACGAATGTTGGCTTCCAAGTCCCCTAACGTTTCTGGTTTGTTGGCGTAGACGAGCGACTTCACATATCCCCAAAGAAAATAATCCAATGGTGTCAAATCACACGATCTTGGTGGCCAATTGACAGGTCCATTCCGCGAAATTATGTGCTCATCGAATGTTTCCTTCAATAAATCGATTGTGACGTGCGCTGTGTGGCATGTAGCGCCGTCTTGTTGGAACCACAACTCATCCACATTCATGCCATCCAATTCGGGAACAAAATAGTCGGTTATCATGGCTCTATACCGGTCTCCATTAACGGTAACTGACTCTCCAGCATTATTTCGGAAGAAGTATGGCCCAATGACTCCACCAGCCCATAGAGCACACCAAACAGTCAGTTTTTGTGGATGTAATGGCGTCTCAAGGGTCTCATGTGGATTCTCTTCACTCCAAATGCGGCAATTTTGCTTGTTGACGTAGCCATTCAACCAAAAATGAGCCTCATTACTGAACAAAATTTTGCGATGAAAATCAGCATCGAGATCAATCTCATTTTCGGCCCATACACCAAAATCACGACGCATTGCATGGTCTCGCGGCTTGCACAAGCTGGATCTTGTAAGGTCGCAAGCCAAGATCTTTGCGCAAAATCTTCCATAAAGTTGATGGACAAAGCTCCAATTGCTGTGCACGGTGGCGAATCGATTCATTCGGGTCCTCTTCAACACTTTGCTCTACAGCGGCAATTGTTTCTTCGGTGCGCACTGTTCGACGTTTCTGCGGATGCGTATTATCACATAGAGTAAACGTAGTGCGAAAACGATCCATGGTTAACCGAATTAATTGCTCTGATGGACGATTATGTCGACCATAAAATGGACGGAGCTTGCGGTAAACTTCGCGAACTGAACCATTATTTTCGAAATAAATTTGCACGATTTGCAAGCGTTGTTCTTTTGTCAACCTGTTCATGATGAAATGGCAAACCAAACTAAATATTAATCACTTGACAGCTGACAAAATGGCCGCCAGTTAAAAAAGTGATGCCAACTTAAAGTTCTATACCTCAATAAAAAACACCCATTATTAATACTTTCATCACATTTTACGATACAGAAATCTAAATATATTCTTTGCGACTGTCAAAAAAATCTAACGTAAAATCACATACTGTGTTCAGACCATCACACTTCAAATCAAATGTGTAATACAAGTAGAAAACAAATCAGCTGTTCAATGAAAATGTCTGCGCTATTCACTTACTAGCGGCGGCAAAACGGTTTCATGCTGCGGGGACGTGCCGACACTTGAAAAAATTCAGCAGTTAAAAATATTCTATGTAAATAACAGAAAAAATTTAAGAAAATATATTACAAAAACGTTAAAAAATTACGTCAACGAAATATACTTCCATACGATTCACTTATTCAAAATTTTGAGCCGATATACATATGACAAAACATTACATCAATGACGACACGCTATCGGCGGCGAAACAGCCGACTTGGAAGTTTGGTTTGTGTGAAAATGCAACCCTGATCTAATGAAAAGTATTATTCGTTTAGAAAATTTTCTAAAAACGAAAAAGCCTTATGGGATGTCAAAATTTTTATCGTATTATTTGCCACTTTGATGACATTTTGCGTTCAGACTATCACACTTGCACGTATTATTTGAATTTATGACAAGTATAAATACAAAGTATAATAGTCTGAACGCGGCTTAAAGTACTCATAGTCTATGGGTACCTTTTGACTATAATTAATGATGACATACATTTTTTATTAATTCCTAATTATTTTTAACCCCCGACCAAAATAAAAGGCGTGTTATAAGTTTGTAGTGTGTGTCTGTGTATATGTGTATATGTACGAGTCCACGTACAGACCAAACGGCTGAATTGATTTCCAATTAGTTTTTTATGTTTGAAAGGTTACTTGATCGAGAGTGTTCTTAGGTATGTTTGAAGAAAATCGGTTCAGCCGTTTAGAAGATATAACATCTATTCTGGATATATTGTGGGTTTTAAAATTTTTAATTTTTGTTATTATGATAAACTTTTTAAATACTTAAGTACTTGTAGTATATATATTTATTTGAAGTTTTGAGAGTTTCTATGTGAATTTGCTTAGATTTTTCAAGAATTTTTTGCTCGAAGTCTACTGATGAGGAGGCTAATTTGTATTGTATTACTGCTGCTCTTATTCTCTTTAGGCCACAGATAATGTACGAGTACATTAATGACTTGAATATAAAAAAAAAGAAAAAATTATTTGCGGCTTACTTTCATTATAGGTTTCTTTCACTTTTATTATAACATTTTAGGCTGACCTGGAAAAAATAATATTCTCATGAGGCATTTTTAAAGTACTTCTAGGAAACAAAAAGCAATTAGTTGTGTTGCAAGTAACAAAACAGAAACAAAAAAAAATGCTTTTTGTGTTGACACTTATTTGTGTAGTTGCCGAATTAGCCGATCCATCCAACGAATATCCGACCACACGCACAGACACATTTAATATCTTACATTAAGGATTTTGTGCTACAAAATGACCAGATCTAAGGCTGCCTGCCACACAATTGCAATTGTTGCTCATTCATTGCCACAGGTTCACTGGAGAAGCGAAACAAAATATGAAAGATGACTTTGTGTTTGCAGACTCATTATGGAAATGTTATTTTATTCAGTCTCTTTATGATTTTTTTTATTTCACTTTCAGCTCAAGTGTTCATTTCGATTATCTGTTAAAAATGTATTTAAACAAATCCTTTTTTTTTTTTTTTTTTGTACAAAAGTTTACTTTCTTTTATGATTAATGGCAGAATATTGAATGTTTACAAAAGTTATTTATGCAGAAGTGTACGATTTTTGTTATGGTTTGAAAAAACATCACTTGAAATTAGAATGAAGTAAAACATGTTTTTCAATCAGTTTCTTGCTAACAGTTTGACCAGCAATTGAACCGAAATGCCATAGAAAAATCTAGTTTAAACAAATCAATCTCATAAATTTCAGTTAAAAAATGCAGACAAATGAATGAGAGAGATTTCAACAAGTGCTGCTGCAATGTGACGCGCCTTGACGCAAAACAACATCGTAATTGCTGTTATTTGAGATTTAGCAAAAACAAAAAAAAAAAAGGATCATCCAAGATATTTTATCATCACGTTCATATTTTTTTTGTGCCCATCCTTAATATTAACATATAGTCGAATGAATTTTATGGAAATTTGATCTTTGCATACTTGAAATTTTATGGAAAATACCAGCACATACATACTCCTGGTCCTAAATTAATAACAACATCTTCACCACATAAAGACGCAAAAACACACTCACTTACACACACATACTCACAGATACACAGACACAAAAAATAAGAAAAAAAAGAAACATCCAGGATCATTTTTATTTTTGTTTCTGTAAACTCAAAAGGCAGTAAAAATATCCTCTTTCATTGTGATTAACTGTTATTTTCTTTTCCTTAATTATATAAACAATTTTAACCAACAACAACAACAACAACAACAACAACAATAAAGTTTATTTATATACATATATATTTTTTTAAGAGTTAGCGGCTTCTGTTTGCCAGATTTTTGTGAAAACTATTCTAGAATTTCAATTGGTTTATAAATACCAAAACATTTTGTTTAGTTTCGTTTGAAAACGTTGTGGGGCAAGCAGCAACATATGTTGCAAGACGGTTATATTTGACTTTCTTTTTTTCTTCTTGTTCTTCTTCTGTTTTTGTGGACTACATAAATTAGAATGTCAAATAACCATATTGATTTCATTTTAACAATTTAACTCAAATTTGCTTGTTTGTTTAATCGAAAGGAAACATTTGACAGCTGTGATTTTTTGTTATTGTTTATAATTGGCACGATGGACTAAGACCAACGAATTTCTGTCCAACAGCATCTTCGGTTGCGAAAGCATTACGACAATTACTTCTTTATGCCTTCAGGGTATATCGAAAAAAGGCGGGAAACATTCTACTCTCGTGTGTTTCAAATACCAGTTTCGCATACTGTCTGCATAAAGGTCTTACAGGCTGCCAGCTCCACAAGGAACCGTCTGACTTGGGTTCTGATAGTTCCGGTTGTGCTGACAGCGGAAAGAGGATCAGACAAATTTCCTTTCGTCATCCCATTTGCTCAGGTTGGCTGAAGTAGTGAGTGTGTCCACTACAAAGCCAGTCATGGTACTCGAGAGCACGAGTTCAAACCCTGGGGCGACCCAGTCAAATCAGCATCATAGCTTGTCCTGATATGCGTTAGAATAGAATAGAGGGAAGTTCTGGTCCAATGACCGGCACTGCGACACCTGATGGATCTTTTGTGCCATAGATCTGTGAATTCGATTAAATCAATATCTGTATGACTCTGCTTATAAAAAAAGTCAGTACATATATTGGAGAATCCCGCCCAATATAATCTCAACACAGAAAGTCAGAATGAAAAACACGCCTTCTACTGTCACACAATACGATACACTCACAAAGAATGTGTCATATGCTAATTTATATCCCACCAGCCTCCTTCGTTGATATTTGTAGCAATTAATAGTCGGCGAAGTAAGATAACTAATAAAATTACTACATAGCTTAAAGTAATGCGTCTACTTCTCACCAGAGGCGCTGCAACGATATTATAAAAATTAACAAGTTGTACAATATCAGAGTTCTAAAAAGGAAAAAATTTAGTTACTCTTCTCTTCAGCATCTGTGATTGCACTATATCTTTTCTACTCTCAGGTAACGCAAGGGGACCTGTTATTTGGACTCAAGGGAGCTGAAAACTTACTTTCTCTTCTTAGTAAGCTGCCAACCTAATATAACCTATCCCAATTTGCTGGGTGGTAAACCAACCTGAATATTTTGCAAATAATTTTATTCATTTAACATCGCATTCCGATGTATTTGCTAGGTCCTGCAAAAACGTAAAGCCTATGAAAAACTCCCTTTTATCATTAAGAGATCAGTAAGTGTTCTTCCTTTTTCGCATCTTCTACATAACGACAACTTTGAGAGAAATCATTATATGGAATATTTAATTAATTAATTAATTAATTAATTAATACTCCCACTAGTGTACAGAGTTGATGCCTCAGTATTCCTTCCAAGATAGCGGACCATCTGGGATTGTAGCGTGGCTAAGTAACCTCCATTGACTAAATGGTCTGCGCAACTTTTTTGATTTTTGATTTGCGATGTTTCAAACAACCAGTTTGGCAGCGAATCCAATTTTTGGCAACCGCTTCCGCTATGTGGAGCCCCGTCTCCGGCAGTCATTAATATAACAACACTACGCATTTTTCTGAGGTGCATTGGTGTCCATTTGTATCCGTTGTTCTAGTAAAGCTCAAGAGATAAAGGCACAGTCACTGGTCACTGAATTACACCGGCTTCAGCGGATACTATTGCTAATGTAACACCAGAACGCCCTCTTTTCTAGGTATTTTATATAGTAGAATCATCGGCGAAGTTAAATAACTAATAAAATGGGTACCAAATACAGCTTTGAAAATTTAATATGCCTTATTGACACCAGAGGCGCTGCAACACTGTATTTAAATCGTGCAAAAAAGCAGAGTTGTAGAAGCTTTCCTCCATATTTCTCCTTCACCTCCTGTCCCCTCTATCATTATTCCTTTCCTAAAGAAGGTAACATCTAGTAATAGTAGTGGGTCTGGGTGTTACTTTTCTTTAAAAAAAAAAGATACATTCATAAACCAAAATAGATTTGTATACACGCGATACAGGGTTTTCCAATAAGAGACTTTGTGTTAATTGAAGCTGTAAATACCTTAAGGTAGACGGAACTGACACAATACTTCTCACGTAATAGTTAGCAGTTCTAATTCTAACACTTCCTATAAAGCGCACCAGTCACTTTTACATGGAGATGGGTGGTCTCATTGGAGGGAATAATTAACATTATATTTATACTTTTTGATACAGCCACAACGAACTTGTTCAGTGCCGTTTGCTACAATAGTTGACTGAGTCCCAATTAAATTGACAGAAGATTAAAACGACATATCACGAAAATCCATTTACACGATATTATTTTTTCGCCCTCCCCTATTCCCTCATTAAACCAAAAAAGTTCAATTATTATTGTTCGAACTTCATTTGTTTTCCTTTATTTATGATTTGCTTAGGTTAAAAACCAAACACAAAAGAACGCTGATGATGAAGGTGTAGTGACCTTCGAAAACAGCTAGTTAGTCCGTTCTATTAAGTGTTTGACAAAATATTTACAATTAACTTTGGTGTTCATTAATCATTACTCGTATCACATGTAATTTGGCTTACAGAGCCAAAAATTATTCAAAATCATACAGCTATTGTAGAGGAATCGAGATAATATGGATTCCAGCACATCAGGGTGTCACTGGAAACGAAGAAGCGGATTGGCTTGTAAATATGGGGTCATTACTGAATAGCATCACATTAGAAAACTCCAAATCTTACCAGGTATTCAAAAATGAACTGAAACTATTGACTGTTAAGTAAATATTTTTAAGTTAGATTAGGGATTTTAGGTTATACATATATCTGGATTTTATTTTTTTTTTTGTACTTCTCATCTATTGTCATATATTTTAACGTTTTTTTATATCTGTTATCCATGATTATTTGAGCTCATTGTGTAAGATACTTATCTTACAGCTCTCTTATTGTCATCAATTTTAATATTTTCCTCAATTGCCCATTTCTGATTAATTTCAGTTTTTATGTTTCCCACCTTTTTTGATCAACTTATTTTTCTTCTAAATCTCTACTCTTGTTCAACAGGTTTCTATTGGAATTTCTCCTGACAGGTTTCGTCCTCTATTTTCTATTTACCCCTACTTTTATTATTATTTATCAACTGTTTTACTTTGCTTTTCTTGAGCCTTAAACTGTGTTAATGTTGAGCCAAGTGGAGAATTAAGGAGAAAATATTTTCTTGGTCTTACTTCATTCAATTCGATTTTTCTTTTATGTGAACAAGTGTTTGTTTTTATTTATTTTTTCTTCTTTCACTTTGAGCCTCAAACTATAAATTTATGTATGTATGTATGTATGTCTGTATATGGGTGTGTGTGTGTGTGTGTGCATACCTGTTTTCTTATTGCCTTTTCTATTTTGTATGTATTTGTTTTTATAAATTAACACTGATTTCTCTGTTGTGATTTTCACACTTGCGCAGTTACATGTTTTTTTATTGCCTTTGATTTTTTTTTTGTAGTTCAAAGAGCAATTGACAGATGGCGCTGTCTAAAAGGCTTTGTTGATGTTGATTATTTATTCAACGACTTCAGAAAAGAAGAAAGTTTCCAATTCGATATGGGAGACAACGATAATTTAGGTTCTTGATTTCATGTCAAGCGATAATTTTTGTAATGATGAGGAATTTATGTCACGAATGCTCGTGACCATCAATTGCTTGTTGATCGATGGATTTGGGGCGTCAGGAACTACTTTGCGTAAAATAAAATAACCATTTCCCCCTGATGAAAAACTTTTCAAAGTACTGTTAATTCAATATCTAAAGAAAAAATAACATCAGCTGACTGTGCGTACGATAGCTTGCTGTGCTTACTTCAGCTGTCGACATTAACATGATTATTGATCGGTGGGTTTGGGGCGTCATTATCAACTCTGCGTAAAGTAAAATAAACATTTCCCTCTGTTGAAAAACTTTTCAGATCATGCTTAACTCAATATCTAAAGAAAAAAACAACATCAGCTGACTGTGCATACGTCAGCTGTCCACATTAATATGCATATGCGATGTAGGCTGTGAATCAGAATTGTACAACCCTCATACCCGTACATTGCACTAATTTGTTAACGCAGCAGCAACCAGTTCATTCACTTGGTTGCTTGCTAAATTCTTGCATTGACAAATTGTGCAATAGCGATATTCGTAATTGGGTCAAAAGCAAAATAATATTAAGAAATAGGTTCGCAAGTTAGCATAATAATATTTGCTATTACGCCTAATATTAATATTAAATTATGATTAAGTTTTGTATAAATAGTTCAATTTAAGACACCAATTAGGCAGTTGGAATAAGTAGCTTTAACCAGATAGTTGTAATTAGTTAGTTGCAGATAATTGTAATTAGCGAGTTGTAATGAGATAGTTGTAATTTGGGTCTTGTATTTAGCAGTTAAAAGTTAGAGTCATACCTGCGATTCCCACGGGACCCTCCAGGTTTAAAATTGTAAATTAAAAGAACAAGATACAAAGCCTTTTTTAAATAAACCATTAATATATTAAAAGAAAAATCCGTATTTAAATTCAATACAACACGTGTAAAATCAAAAATTTTGCTTGCATTTTAATAAAATATGATTCGACTTATTAGGAATATATTCAGCTAGAGTGCTCTAAAAAACGAATTCATACCAGGCAACATCATTTGAAAAAATCAGAGTAAACTCCAGCGTGCATTGTAAGAACAATAATATAAAGAGTGTGAATAAAAAAAGTATATTTAATTGTTTAGTCCGGTTTCTTATCGAACTATAAGTGACTTATGTTTAGTCCTGAATGTTGACTACAAAACCGAAGGTCCTGGGTTCGATCCCGATACCAAATAGTCATTAAATAACAACACCAGACATTTTTCTAATGTGCATTAGTGTCCCTTTGTATCAGTTGTTGTAGGAAAGTTCAAGGGATGAAGGCATAGTCACTGGTCACTGAACTCTATATACCGACTTCGGCAGATACTAATCCTAATGTAACATAAGAGCGCCCTCCTTCATCGGCGAAGTAAAATAACCAATAAAATGGCTACTAACCACATCTTCCAAATTTAATACTCCTCATTGACACCAGAGGCGCTGCAACACTGCGTTATTAAAAACGTGCAAATAGCAGAGTTGTAAAATAATGAAGCTTTCCTCTATCTCTTCCTTGATCACTTGTCTTCTCTATCACTATCCCTTTCCCTTTCCTAAAGAAGGTAACACTTTGTAATAGCAGTAGGCATTCATTGTCTGAGTGTTACTTCTCTTTATAAAAAAATCCTCTTTAAGCTAGCTTCGAAGTTTTTCTTCAAATAAAATGTGACAAACGCTTAACGAAATATTCTGCAAGGATTTTTTTTAAATATATTTCACCCGTTCAAATTAGCGATATTACGTTGAAATAAATTCAGTAAAGTGCGACTCTGACTCGCGCACGAAGGTTTCCGTACGAACACTAGATATGTAATTTAATACAAACTTCATCCTATATAATTGTAATAGTTTTGGGATTTTTTTTTCGTTTTTGGGGTTTTTTTCAGTTTTTTGTTTGTTTTGGCGCTTATTGCGTTTTTTCGGTTTTGGCGATTTTTTTTTGCTCTTTTTTTTGTTTTGACACTTTATATTCTCGTTTTGGCGATTTTTTCGGTTTTTCGCGTTTTTTCAGTTTGGCGATTTTTTCATTTTGGCGATTTTTTCGAATTTGGCGATTTATTTTAGTGTTAGAAATTTTTTTTAATTTTGGCGATTTTTTTCGTTTTGGCGATTTTTTTTTAATTTTTGGCGATTTTTTTTTTTTGGTTTGGCGATTTTATAATTTTCGGTTTTTTTAGTTTTACGGTTTTTGAAAATTTCAAGTGTTTGCCTCTTACGGTTTCCAAGATATAGCAAATTGTCAAAATTACATAGTCAAAATTGCATTAACTGATGGACCACCCTTTAATTAAATTTTGTTTTAATTTTAGTGTTAATTGTTTTAGTCTGTATAAAAATACACTAATTTTACAAATTTCAAGTTTCAATATACATACATATGTTCATACAATTGTATGTATATTACATAGGATTTTAACATTTTTCGTTGCTCGCTTTGCAACACCCTTCAATTTTTAATTCTCATGTATTTGTTGTTGTAGCGGCCAAGGTTCTACATACTCTGTCCAAATTTCAGGTCCGTAGCTCTTACGGTTCCTGAGAAAATACCGACGGACAGCGCAGCGAAAACCAAATGTGAAAAGGGTTCCTTTTCACCTTTGGAGTACGGAACCCAAAAGGTACACAGAAAAAATTATTCCCAAAAAATTTTCAAACAAACGTGTGTTTTGAAATATAATTTAGTTTCAGTAAATATTTTTTACTGTTCCAGTAAATTATTTGTTCCAATTTTATTTTATGTAAAAAAAAACTGTATAGAATGAAAGTTATCTATATAAAGTAAAATTTTTAAAAAATTTGTTTAGATTTATTTTTTTTATATTTAAATTTGTTATTTTCAGTTAAATTTATTTTTATATACTGTAAAAAAATTTGTCTGTTTTTTTTTAAATTTTTTCAGTTACGCTACATTTACACATGAAAGTACTTTCTTGAAATTTCTGTATACATATTATGAATAAAAAATTTAATGAAATAAATGGACCTTCATGAAAATTTCTTGTCAATTTTCATAAGAAAGTGAAAGTTCATTTTAAAAATGTCGTCGAAAAGTAAACTTGAAAAAATTTGCTTTGCTCACTTCTTAATTGGAGTTACCCAGAACATCACCTAAACAAATTTATAAGGCAATAAATTGGGAATAAATATTATTGTTAATATTGTAATAATATTATTGTTTTGAAAAGGCATGAAGTGTCTTCTCCATGTATGTTTGAACATGAGATATCGTCCCTACCACGTCAAACTATTCAATATGCAAAATTAGTATTTTAGATTCGTTATCTTGGTACCCTAATTTTTACGATATGCCTCGTTTCAAAATGCTGAAATTCTCACGGACGATAGATAACTCAATAAGAAACTTTTTAAGCCTTCTAGGAACACGTTGACTTTAAATTTATAATTTATGGGTCATCGCACTCTTCTTAAAAGTTCAAATTTGCATATTGGATAGTTTGACGTGGTAGGGACGATATTATAATTCTTTAAATATTTATGCTAAATAAGGATAATTTATAATAACTATTTACCGCAACCCTGTATGTTTATACTAATCTTTAAAGGGGGTAACACTGCAAACCTTTTTTTCATTTAAAGGTAGAATTAGCCGAACGTCCACGTAAGCTAACGAAACAGCTGATCGTTTTTGTTGAATGAAAACAATGCAAACGCTTACTGAAATTTGCTGTAACGTTGATGGCACGTCTCAACCTGTATAAAATAGAATTTCCTAACGTTGTTAAGTGACGTTTGTAAGCCAGTGATGGTACCATTGTAATTTAAATGGAATAGGGTTATTTTGGCTCTGTTTTTTGGTACTTTTGTTAATAAATCTGTGTGAAAAAACATAAATATATAAATAAATATTTGGGAATGTACATATATACATACTTATGTACACAAATATATACATGCATGTGTATGTATGTATATGTACTTATATATAATAAAGAAATGCATAAATATGTATGAGCATAATATAAATGTGACATGTATTAAAGGATTTAAATGGTATCAAAACTTCTTATTGTGTATGCACACTTGTAAAAATTATTTCATGTTGCATACATATCGTTGGTCAAAGGCCCTAACTCAAATAATTGTAATTTTACAGGGGAAGATAAAAACATAATATTAAACAGCACAACTGCTTTGTTAAACTGCTTTTAAAAGTGTTATTTTTACGATATTGCAATAAATTTTTGTGACGAGGTGTACTTGTGTCCATCGATATGTATGTATGTATGAACATATTTATTTGTTATAAATGTATAACAGACAGTATACAGTTTTAGTAGCGTTTACATATTTTAGGTACTTTTTCTTCGCTACATTCACCATTTGAACTTTTTTATTTCCCATCACTGTTTTGTGAACAGCTGTTCCTTTTTAATATTAAAACAACAAAACGAAGTAAAGCATACGCACGTTTTTAAATGTTCTATAAGTGCACCAACGTGCTAACAGTACGGTACGGTGCGGTACAGCAACAGCAACGTTCGGCTAACCCAGCCTTAACTTTCTGAAAACATCAAAAATTTACTTTCTTGAAAAAATCGTTGAAAGCTGACTGGAAATTAAAAAAAATGTGAAAAAATTGATTGTATTGCTACTTTCTTGCAATTAGTTTCATGTGTAAATGGTAGGTTAAATTTATTTTTATATACTGTAAAAAAATTGTCTAATTTTTTTTAATTTTTTCTAAAAATTATTTTATAGATATAAAATAATTTTATTTTTTTAAAGATTTTTTTTTGCGGTTTTCAAACTTATTATGTTTGTATATTGTTATTCTCAATATAAATTAAAAATTTTTTTTTGGGGTTGAAGTCTACTGACGAGCGGGAACGAAATGCTTAACCATAAAAACAAGCCAATTTTTGAACCTTTCATTTGATTCAGTTATTTTTTTTTCAAATAAAACTTACTAAAATTTTTTTTTTTATGAATGTATTTATTTATTGTATCTTCAAATATTAACTAACAATATGTATTCAAATCTTAAATCTAGAAAATAATTATTAGGCGCGACCACTGTCGGACATAAACTTAGTGATAGTTATAAATAATACATAAGTAGTGATAATCAAAAAGGAAAAAAAAAGTATTTTCAAGTAGTACCATCTGGAGTGTTGAGTATAAGAGCCCTTGTGTCCCTCTTTTTTAGGCGGATGTGTCCAGTAAAGTCCAAAATATTACGAGCAAGCGGATTAGGATGTGATTCGAGTTTTGTTAAATATTTGCCTGCGTACTTTGCAATTTCTTCAATCACTAGTGGCATATTCAAATCACGATGTATATTTGAATTTTTGATGTACCATGGAGCCGAAGTTGCCATACGTAAAATTTTGTTTTGCCTTCGTTGGATTCTCTCGACATTGGAAGCTGAAGCAGTGCCCCATAGTTGAATTCCGTAGCACCATATAGGTTTCAAAAGTGACTTGTATATCAAAAGTTTGCAGTCTAGACTGAGAGTTGAATTTCTACCAATCAGCCAATGTACCTGAGCTAATTTTAGTTTCATTTGTGTTAGTTTAGAATCAATGTGTTGTTTCCATGTAAGCCGTCGATCAAGGTGTATACCAAGGTATTTTACATGTGAATGTTGAGGAACAATTTGATTATTGATTCTAATGGAGGAACAAGTATCTTTTCGTAGAGTAAATGTTACCTGCGCACACTTCTGCTCATTTACTTTAATTCTCCATAACTTTAACCATAGTTCCAGTTGGGTAATATGTTCCTGAAGATATCGGGATGCCTCGTGAGTGAGGGTTTTCGTGCATGCTAAAGAAGGCTGTATCATCGGCAAAAGTAGATGTATGGATTTTAGTGCTAACAGGCATATCACAAGTATAAATCAGATACAAAACTGGTCCCAGTATACTCCTCTGTGGCACACCGGTAGAGATAGATTCGGGAACACTCATGAAGTCTCCTTCCACAACAACGAATTTCCGGGATAGAGTATAACTTTCCAACAGCTTTAGAAAATTTATTGGTAGATATGTCTTCAATTTTAAAATTAGGCCTTCATGCCATACTTTATCAAATGCCTGAGAAACATCAATAAAGAGAGTAGAACAATACTTCTTTTCTTCAAATGTTCTTATAACTTGAACCAATCTATGCGTTTGTTCAATGGTACTATGCTGACTTCTAAAACCAAATTGATGGTCCGTCAGTTAGAATTGGGGATAATTTTGTCATGAGCAGCTTTTCGAAAAGCTTTGATATTGTTGATAGTAAACTTATTGGCCTGTAAGACTCAGCTTTAGTAAGATCTTTGCCCGACTTTGGAATCATTTTGACCTTGGCAAGCTTCCAGCTGTGTGGATAATACTCTAGTCGTAATATGGCATTAAAAATAAATAGTAAGATTCTAGTTGCAGTGCGAGGCAGATTCATCAGCATCTTGTTACTAATACCATCAATACCTGGAGCTTTCTTCGGGTTGAGCTCAGCAATTAGTTTATGTACATCACGCATCTTAAACTTTAAGGGTCGAGGGGGAAGAGCAACTACACTCGGCAAATCAGCAACACCAGTACATGTATTTGGGGTAAATACGGATTTTAAATGCTCGGCAAATATTTTACCTTTTTCAGTATCGCTTCTTGCCCAATCACCGGTCGAAGTGCGCAGAGGTGGTTTAAACTCAACGGGTCTTTTAAGCTTTTTAGCAGCGCGCCACAAAGAGAAATTAGATGCTGGTGTGACATGAAGACCTTCCAGATAATTTTTAAAAGATGCAGTTTTCTCAGATGCAAGCAACTCTTGGAGTCGTTTCGTGCACTCTTTAAATCTAATTTTATTTTGGGGTGATCTGTGCTGTTGCCATTCCCTTCTAGCTCTTCTTTTTTCACGTACGAGACGTTCAATGTCTGAAGAATAAATTTTATTAAAACCAGTCTGCGGATTGGAGGTAGTGGCATGTTCAGCAGCCTGTTTAATATTCTCGTTGAGATTGGCAATGTTAGATTCAATATCATTTGGTGTTCTTAGCTTAATATTTTCCGTACAATGACTACTACTAAGGTATTTTTTGAACCCCAGCCAATTAACACGATTTATTATCTTCATATATGGATGAGGTAAGTCACTTCTTAGTGGGCTACAGATTGTAACGACCGTGGGAGAGTGATCGGACGAGAGATCTAGGGAAGCTTCAACGTGAATTAATTCTCTAGAAATACTTTTTATGACGCCAAAGTCTATAACATCCGGAATTTTTTATTAATATTTAAAAAAAAAATTTAAGAATTGTTATTGATTCAGTTAATTTATTTTCTGATAATACGAAAAATTTTAGTGAATGTGTTTGTAAATTACAAAAAAAAAATTTGCTGAATAACACAAAAAAAATCTGCAAAAATGTTTTTCTGTTCCTATTAATAAATTTGACTGAAAATATTTTGAGTTTCAGTTAACTTTTTTCTCTAATAAGTTAACTGAAAATAAATTTTTTTCAGTTAAATTTTTACAAAATTGTTATCAGAATCTACAAATTTCTTTGTAGGTCCGCATTCACACAAAAAATTTACTAATTCAATGAATTTGGTTACTGTTTCTATGTAGCAAAGCTGCACGGATTTTCTCCTTCTTTTGTATTCAATTACTAAATTAAAAAAGTCAAATTATCGGCCCTATTCTGTAAATCGAATCGATTTGAAATCTCAAGATTTTAGATAAATGTCTGCGATAATAGAAACATATATTCAGATTTTTTGAATTTTTCTATTACATAGAGTCTTGAATATCATATCTGAAAAAGAATAACTTACAGCACAGAGACGAATATTTTTAAAGAAGTACGACCTACCACATAATGCGTTAAGGAAATCACAAAATTCATAAAAGTTTCTTTCATTCTATTGAAAGAATAATTTTTTCTTTATTAAAATAATTTACACTATATATACATCAAACAAAATCAATCAGTTTCAAAAACATGTTTGTTAAAAGAAAAACCTTTCATAAATTTCTCTGTGTAAATTCAGAAAAGAAAATTATTTCTCTAATCAACATCTTTAATTAAAAAAAATCAAAATTCAATTAAAAATTTAACTGTGTGAATTAATACAATTAACATCTCTAATTAAAAAAAAAATTAAAATTCAATTAAAAATTTAATTGTGTGAAATAAACTTTTCAATCAATGAAACTGTTAAGCAAAAGTTTAATTGATACAAGTAAATTTTTAATTAAACTTTTTATCGATTAAATTTTTAAAAGAAAAAAAGTTTTAATTGATTCCTATTTGATTTTTAATTAACTATTTGTTTTGTGTATTTTTTTTTTTTCATTTAAAGTATAATAGGAGAAAACAATTCCTGTGTTCCATTGAAATTGAATTTCTTTACTTATTTTTATTGGAAAATAAAAATGTTTTTGCTAGTGAATAAAATTTTCTGAAAGAAGACTGTTTTTTTTTTAGAAACATGCATGACTTTGTCGGCAAAACATTGTAATAAATGAAAATAATCTATAGCTTTAAAGAAAACTGCATATCACTAATGTAACAAACTATTAAATACAATAATACTTTTGAATGTCGGCTTGCTCTATTGCTATTATATACATTTCTTCTTCAATAAAAAAAATATAAGAACTTTGTTTTTGTCCTTAAAAAGGGTTTAAGGAATAATTCTTATTGCTTTGAAAAATCACCGACTACTCGTACTTAAGCAAACTCTTTTGTGTCTGTCTCTCTCTCTCTCTCTCTTCTTTTTGTTGTAATTCTTGTTCACTTAACACTACTGCCACTAATTATAATTAATGATTTGTAACTGCAGCAAACTTCTTAAAGGGAACCAAGATTTTCTGCTCACAGCTGACTGTCATTAAACTGTTGCAAATTATTGTTGACCACTAAATCATTGTTGTCCACTCGGTCATGCTTTGAATACTCGTACCTTCCATTCAAATGTCAAACTAATGAAATTCATGGCGTTTTTTTATATTTGTACATATGTACATATAAATATGTATGTAGTATGTATTTATATTTTTACCCCTAGAGAAACATGCTTATCCATAATTTGGTCATTTGTATGCGTGTGCATCTTTATGGTGGGAATCTAAATCATAAAATTGATTAAATATGGTCCGCATGATTAAGCAAAAGTAAGTTTTTCTTAATTCTTTTCGTTTCTTTTTATAACAAAAAATTTTGAATTTAACAAAAGCTTTGTTTGACTTTAGATTTTTTCACTATTTACGAGTATTATTAAAAAAAGAATATAAAATTTTGTTTACTCCTGGGACACGAAATATGGAAAAAATATTATCCAAACCTTAGCCAAGATAAAAATGGAAATTGTGGGAAATATACAAATTCTCGCAAATCATGTGGGAAATGCAGGATTGATTCATATTTTTCTTATTTATTCTCGATTTTGACCTTTTACATTGTAAACTTTTTTAATACTTTTTTCAATGGAATTTACTTTTTTACAAAAAAAAAATATAGTTTTTAATGTAAAAATGTTAACTTATACGTGATTTACATTAAGCATTTTTTCATGAAATTTCATGAATTTTGTTGCACAAAACTTTTTCTATATGCTAATTGCAGGGCTATAAAAGAGAATATTATATAAAAAAGGACGTAGAATGAATCCCTGATGCATTTTTGGCAAGTTTTTTTTTTTTTTTTTTTTTGATATAAATTGCTTCTTCAGGCCTCCTATTTTTTCATGAAAAAATGCTTAATGTAAATTAGGTATTCGGGTATGTTCTGCATTCCACGTGAAATTAAAACGAGTGGAATTGCCATACAATTGTTGTTGGAAATATGTAATTATAACAACAATGCTATGGCAATTCCCCACTTGTTTTGATTTCACGTGGAATGCAGAACATACCCCATTATTTAATACTGAATTAATATTAATGATAAATTTAATTTTATTTTTTTTTTTTTAATTTTGAAATATGCATTAAAGAATGTTTAAAACTGCAACAATATGCATTTATCGTAAAAATATGCAGTTGTTACCAAGATATGCAAAAATATGCAACTACAAATCGACGCCAAAATAACTTAAAACTCTATGATTCGGATAGATACTTAAGTCAATACCTTTTTATCTATCGCAAAAAAATCATGTCTTTGCATGAACGTCCTTGCTCTGGTTTCTATTTCCAAAGCAAAAGTACATAGTCTAGGAGACCCCTTTGGGAGCTTCTTTTTACTCAGCATTTAGGTTAATTTAGGTTGGGTTAGGTTCAAAAGAGAAGCCATTACGCTCATGTCCGGGGACATGCACATAAGCCAGTCCAGGCCTGTTGTGCGCTCTCATGTACATTAACAAACGAACCCCACCTTTGTAGGAACTCAGTATCGTTCACGTAGCCCCTCAAACTTTTCCAGTCAATACTTCTAAGGTGTGTTCCCCAAATATCCGCATCTCTGCTGGGCAAAAGCTGGACCATGACAAAGGAAGTGCTTCATTGTGTCCATGTGTCCATGTCTTCCATGCATGCCCTGCATTCATTGTCATTCGTGGCCCCAATCCGTGCCCTCGTTGATTAGAGTGCCACATTAAGATGCCGCGGTCAACAGGCCTCTTGTTTTATCTTCGTCCGGGTCGCCTCATAGAACCTTGGTTAGATTACCCACAGTATCACAATTCCATCATGTCCTGTGGGTCATCTTCGCCCAATTGCGTAACTCAATATTTGCTGCTGTGAAAGGCTTTGCATTAATTAGAGTTACTGTCCCTAACTTTCTGTGCTTTTTCGCCAGTTCATTTGCACGTTCATTTCCGGTTACGCCGTAGTAGCCATACAAGACGAATGTTGCCATGAACCACGTAATCGTTTATCATATTCTTGCAATCTAAAACATTCCTAGAGTTTACTCTTTCGGTTGTGATTTCTCTAATTTCCAACTTGCTGTCGGTAGATATATTGACATCTGTGGGCCTAATATTCACACTGATCCGTTTTAAAACTTCCGTGATGGCACGAACCTCCGCCTGGCAGACTGTCTTATGGTTAGGCGAGTCGGAAGTAAATCTCGGTCTCCGGTTCTTCTATGAAGAAACCTAAGCCCGTTCTTTCCTCTAGCTTCAAGCCATCCGTGCAGCAGCAAATTCCCACTGGTGTGTACTTTAGGGTTCGATTGACCCAAGAGTGTCTTTCTGGTATCAATGTCTCGTATTCAGCTATAACCCTAGTCGGACATTTCCAAAGCCTGGTCGTATCCTGGTATCTGGTGTGATATTTTGTCTTGTTCGATCCATTCCCCCATCAGTGTTAGACGTTTTTTAGCAAGAGCTGATTCGTATCTATTACGAATTTCTATAGATTAGACATAAAGAATGGTCTCCAATGCCTTGGCGGATGTAGTTCTCATAGCACCACTCATAACTAGGCAGCACATTCGTTTAGCATTCTCCAAAATTTTAGTGTTGTAATTTCTATCTGTTGACCACCACCATGTTAGAATTGGTCTGATTACACTCCTATGGAGCCAGTATGTCGCAATACGCATAAGCTCCCATCTGGACTCTTCTGCAGAGAGACCAGCACGAGTTAGCCTTCTTGACTCCTTTCTCTATGTGATGTCTCCACAACAGTTTCGGATGTAGGATCATTCCTAAATATGTAATCATATCGTATAAGGTGATGGTCTTTCCCTGGAAACTAGGATCAATATGCTGCATGATCTTTCTTTTCTTGATGAAAAGACCTATTTCCTATTTTTCTGGGTTAATGTTCAGTCCTCTCGGCCAAGCCCAGTTTAGCGCAAAGTTCAGAGTTTTTTAAGGTCCTTGCTCCTTAGAGCAAGGATGTGATCCTGTCCGCATAGCAGACAGGATCATAACCATCATTATTCAGAAGTGACGAAATTGTTCCTCCTGAGGCGTCCCACTTTGCACCCTGTTCCTAACGTTTACATTGTACATACCGCAGCTTATCCATCTGTTCACCAGCATGAAGTTTACCTAATCAATCATTGATAGGTCAGCTTAAAACTATACTAAGGATTGGATAAGAGTGTCGGTACTCACACTGTTGAAAGCGCCTTCAATGTCAATACAAACGCCAAGCCTATACAACTTGTCATTGAAAGCTTTTTCGATGTAGTTAACTACTTTTTGAAGAGCCGTTTCTACTGGTCTTCCTTTGACATACGCATGTTGTCTAAACATCAGACTATCGTCTAATATTCTGTCTTACTCATGTCTTCCACTATCCGTTCCATGGTCTTGAGCAGGAAGAAAGGAAGCCTTTGATTTCATTAATTCTGCATTTTATAAACTATTTATTTAACTTTAAACCCAATGTCAACTCAAGGTGGGGAAATAGTTTTTCAAAAATAAATTTACGTTTTCATGAGATTAAAGTGCAAGCAAATTTCGCTTGAAAAGGAATACAAATATTATGTAAAATATTTGTGCAACATTAAATTTGTTGTGCAAGTAAATGAATTAATTTAATTAATGGCTTTAGCATTTTCACCTTAAAGGGGGGAAATCCATATATTTTTTGTTTTGCTTTTCTTTGCTTTAGGTCTGCTTTAAGGAAATAGTTAAATAAATAATAAAAAAAAAACGAATATGTAATCATTTGCAAAGTATTTTGACGATAGTAAATACATTGTCACGAACAAAGTGAATAAGAGAAAAAAATATTTCCGGGAATATTGTTTGATACTGCTGCAGAATGTAATAAATTTGCATAAATATGCACACAACACATTCGCAGATAAAGAAAAAACCGTTCAGGGAATTGACGCAGAGAAGCAAACAAATTGACAAGGTTTTTATGTGTTCTGTAACTTGAATAAAAAATATATATAAGCATTTGTATAAACAAAAAGAAAAATAATAAAAGAACTGTAATGAAGTTATAAAGAGAGTATTTAAGTGATCTATGGCAGACAAATAGACCAAAGAAACAAACAAACTGAATAAGGCAGACATAATAGAGACGGAGACGATCAAGATGATCTTGTATGTCAACAAAAGATATTTTCGCACATTTAAATATGCAATAGTGAATAAGTGAGTGAGTGAGTGAATGACATAAAATTAGTTCAGTACGAATTCTTAACACACACATATACACACGCGCGCAAGCACGCATTCAGACATGTCAAATACCAGACATACAGATTATTAAAATTTTCTAACGAAAGAGGTCACATACTCGTACTTGTGTAGAGTTCTATGTTGGATTTGTAACGTTTTTATTTAAATCTCAAATCCAGTTAAAACGACAAAACAATTTTCAAAACATTTCCCAAGAAAGTATTTCTCTCTCTCTCTCTCTGTCTATCCTTTTTCCTTGGATCAGGGATAAGCCTGCTTTAACTTGAAAATTGTTCAATTTTCTTTAAAATAAAAATAATAAAACTGCAACACACATAAAAGTAGTACAATTCATTGTTTTTAGTATTTATTTAGTTAATAGAGATTAAGATTTACGTGTGCGTGTGTGTGGTGTCCTTTAGCAAAATGAATCATGCAGCAGTAAAAAAGTTATTTCAATTCACTCTAGTGAAATTAGATGTCCTTAGAAAAGATTGCACTCATAACCGAGTAATGCAAGAGAGCAAATTTTTTTTAATCCCTTTTTTATTTTTATTATTTTTTGCTTAGCATGAGCTCTTCTTTTTTCCTTCCTGCTCTATGGGTACATGATACAAAATGTTTAGTTTTCTTTTGAATTTTACGTATCTGTGGGTTATTGGCAGGCAAACATACATGTACGAGTATAAGAAAATCACTTATTAGATATTAGATTCCCATTGTTTTTAGATCCTTTTACAAAGATACACGTGTGGTTCTACAAATTATTTGTTTTTGCATTGGTTTACATCTTTTTAGCAATAACAAAGTGAATCTCTTGTTAAAAAAAAAAAATTAAAATATTACGAAGGTTATTTGCAAAGTTTTTGGCCAGTACAAATTTTTTTTTAATGACAGTAAAACAAAATCATATTTTGTTTTCTAATAACAACCAACAATGGCAACACTGTTTCAAATTTTATATGTTAAAATTGAACTTTCATTACAAAATAAAAGCAAAGCTTTCAGCTAATCGTTGTGCCCTGAATCAAAACAATTCTCATAATCCATTTAAACTGAAAGTTGAGTATATACAGCTGAAATTTGCATCAACTGACATCACACACAGCGGACTAAACATAAGAACGCTGTTGATTAAGTAGTGGCTGCCTTCGAAAACAGCTAGTTGTTCCGTTCTGATGGTGTTTGTCAGAATATTTACTTTTTTCCTTATAAATTATCACATGTAATTTGGCTTACAGAGCGATACGAACGTTAGAATGATCAAGTCATTAATATAGAAACAAATCATAAACAATCAATCATTATGTAGAAATAAACCATAAATATATGTGACGCGCAAAATAGAAAGGGACCTAAGGGTAAAAACCGGTTTTGTTCAGGAGAGCCATTTTAAAGATTTAAATACGTGTATCTTTGGTGTACCATCACATCATAAAACGCGCATATCTCTGGGAGGGAACACTTTTGGGGCATGGGATCGGTCTCATTCGATGCTCAGATGTTGTCCACATCAAAAAAAAAAAAGTGAAAATTGATTTTTTTTACCCTTAGGTCCCTTTCTCTATGCGTACAAAGTTTGTTTACTAACACATTTACAAAGAAGCCCTATGCAATATAAAGGATGGTTAAATTTTAAGGGCCGATGTTGGATGTGAACCACACCTAAACGTCAAGTTTTTTTTTGCATTTCATTTGACATTTCTCAATTTCAGACTTACTCAGTTTCCAAAACCATGGAAAGATACACAATCGAGCAACGCGTTAGAGTTATTCAGGCTTATTATTATGAAAATGGGCGTTCAAATCAAAATGCATATCCTGCACTTTGTGATTTTTTCGGTCAGCTCAATCGACCAAATGTGCGTACAATCGGAAAAATCGTGCAAAAATTTGAGCAAACCGGGTCTGTAGGAGATGTTAAAACACCAGTGCATGCTCGTTCAGCTCGTACTGCAGAAAATATTGCTGCTGTTCGCGATAGTGTGGCTCAAGAGTCGTCCACCTCAACTCGTCGTGCCCAACAATTGCACCTCTCACGCTCGTCGTTTATGAAGATTATGCGTAAAGACTTGCATTAATACAAGAGTGATTGTCGAAAAACACATGCACCCACAAAGAGTGACTGTTTGGTGCGTTTTATGGGCTGGCGGCATCATCGGGCCGTATTTTTTCAGGCAGTTACTGTGAATGATGTTCACTATCGTGAGATGATCACGAACTTTTTATGGCCCGAATTGGAAGATATGGATGTGGACGATATGTAATTTCAACACGACGGTGCCACTTGCCACACAGCTAACGAAACAATGGCTCTTTTGCGTGACAATTTCAATGGCCGTGTTATCTCACGTGGTGGGCGATGTTAATTGGCCGCCAAGATCATGTGATTTGTCCCCGTTGGACTTCTTTCTTTGAGGTTATTTGAAAGAAAAGGTGTACATCGATAAGCCAGCAGCAATTCAAGAGCTAAAGGATGAAATAATTCGTCACGTTAACGCCATAGAACCTCAACTATGCCTCAGCGTCATTGAAAATTTGGACCATCGGACAGAGGTGTGCCGCCGAGGTCGCGGCATCCATTTGGCCAATATTTTGTTCCATACATAGTTAAGCCATACCATATTATCATAATGAAAAGAAATGACAATAATTTCCTAAATAATTTGTGTTTTATTCAAAATCAACGTCGGCCCTTAAAATTTAACCACCCTTTACGTACATTCTTTGCAAATCTGTTAGTAAAAAATTCACATGTACATAAATGTTTACATCACATTTTTCATTTTGGTCGTTAATAATTTAATAGAAACTTTATACTACGCAATGATAGATATATTCGTCATCACTACCGGTCAGATGATTGCCACTGTTTTTTAATGATTTATTCTGGCAGGGCAGACCAAACCAATGCGGGTATAAGTAACGGCGTTTGTAAAGTTTCGCGTCTGTAGCTGTTATACTTTTGTTGGATTTGTTAGCCACTGCCAGTGTTGCCAAATGTTCGGATTTATCAGGCCTGTTATAAAAATCACGGTGATTTCAAATCACGTGATTTCAAAAGTAAACTAATAATAGCTGACTTGATAGTGGGTTTTTATTGTATTTTAAGTTTTTGTCATATATGATACAATATTTTTTTCTAACTTCCAACGCTATAAATCGTGCAAATTACAAAAGCTTTGATTTAGCTTTCATTAATTTCTTCAAATCACCGTGATTTGACATGTCGTGATTTACAGAACATGTCCGTATCTCTATTTTTCCCAATTTTTTTTTAATATTGAACAGTCCTGCAGTTATTTGTTTATTAACCGCCTTAAAAAAAATAAATTCAGTAAAGTGCGACTCTGACTCGCGCTCGAAGGGTTCCGTACGAACACTAGATATGTAATTTAATACAAACTATATCCTATATAATATATAGTTTTGGCATTTTTTCGTTTTTGGGGTCTTTTAGGTTTCTTTGTTTTGGCGTTTTTTCGATTTTGGCGATTTTTTTAAGTTTTGACTTTTTTTTTAGTTTTGACACTTTATTTTCTTGTTTTGGCTATTTTTTCCGGTTTTTGGCGTTTTTCATTTTGGCGATTTTTATTATTTTTGGCGATTTTTTTAATTTTTGCGATTTTTTTTTATTTAAAAAATTTTTTTAGTTTTGGCGACATTTTCGAGTTTGGACGATTTTTTTCGATTTTTGGCGTTTTTTTTATTTTGGCTTTTTTCATTTTGGCGATTTTTTCGCATTTGGCGATTTATTTTAGTGTTAGAATTTTTTTTTTTTAATTTTGGCGATTTTTTTCTTTTTGGCGATTTTTCTTTTTAATTTTTGGCGATTTTTTTTTTTGGTTTGGCGATTTTATAATATTCGGTTTTTTTAGTTTTACCGTTTTTGAAAATTTCAAGTGTTTGCTTACGGTTTCCAAGATATAGCAAATTGTCAAAATTACATAGTCAAAATTGCATTAACTGATGGACCACCCTTAAATTTAAATTTTTTTCTAAATTTTAGTGTTAATTGTTGTAGTCTGTATAAAAATACACTAATTTTACAAATTTCAAGTTTCAATATACATATGTTCATACAATTGTATGTATATTACATGGGATTTTAACATTTTTCGTTGCTCGTTTTGGAACACCCTTTAATTTTTAATTCTCATGTATTTGTTGTTGTAGCGGCCAAGGTTCTACATACTGTGTCCAAATTTCAGGTCCGTAGCTCTTACGGTTCCTGAGAAAATACCGTGTGACGGACAGCGTAGCGAAAACAATATGGTTCCTTTTCACCTTTGGTGTACGGAACCCTAAAAAGGAATAGGTTATCAGTTCGTCTGTATTTTTATGCATATTATTACTGCATAACTTCATCATTTTTAGACAGATTAACAAAAAAAATTGTCTAAAAGTTAAAGGCTTCCATTTGGAGCCATGCCATTCTCAAAAAAGTGGGCGGGCATACGGGAACTAAAATCATAAGGAGCTGAAAAATGTTCTATTTCAAGTCATTTCGTTTTTAAACTCGACTTCCTTTATAAGTTATATCTGCATACTAAAACTTCTCAGAAATCCCTCGCTTGTAGTTAAATATTATTTTATAATTTTTTTTTGTATTTTCTTAAAAATCCGCAGACGGCAAAAAAGGACAAATAATTTTCATATGTAGAAATGAAACCAATGACTTAATCCTTTTGCCTTCATGCATAAAAAGCAAACAGGTCTTCTTAAAAAAGCGGGCAAAATATGTTTAAAATCACGTTTAGAGATGTTTGAGCGTTTCTCGGTACTTCTTGTCAGAGAGATTTTTCGTATGTGGCCTGGCCTGCAGCGATTTTATCTTAATATTTAATTTAACTTTAACAAATCGCCCACTCTTCTTTTTTTTCTGTGAAATGATGAAAGAAACTTTTTATTTTTACAACTGCCTGAGAGAGATGTTTGCTTGCAATCAGTGCGAGTATTTTGTATTAATTTTCATCTTAAATCTTCGTTTTTTTAGGAAGTAAAGTGCCGGTCGTCGGTCGCACTGTGTTTTATCAGCAGAGTTCATTAGGGACGAACGGTTTGACGTCGAGATAAGATTTATTTTAGTGGCAGCCCTTTTTTTTTAATAATTTCATTGATATTTTTAACAACATTTTTATGCGCAAAATAATCTGTTAAATGGTGCTGGTTACACATTCATTCATTCATTCAGAATATTTTGAATAAGACAATCAATTGCATGTCTGGGACGATAAGAGCACGAAGAAAAGTATGTCGTTATAGTCGTTGTTGTTTTCGTCTTCTATCTATATTGTTGCATGTAGCAAGTAAATATAGTGCTTGAACTATTTTTTCTCTGATAGTTAAATAAGAATCCATAGAAAAATATTATTTCTTATGTTTATATTTCAATATCAGTAATCGGAAATTGGTAATAAAATTTAATGGATTTGTAGATGTAAAAAGGGGGACCGCCGCCACGTTGTATAATTTAATAGATATTTGACACTTTATTAAATATTTGGTTTGGACGGTAGGTACACAGAGAGAAAATGAGGAGTTGATTTATGACTCGATTAACGATTTCAATTATAACAATTTCTTTTCTAGTTTTAAAGCATTTTTGCGGTTGTCCAAAGAAGTAATTATTAATTTAATTAAATTTTAATTTTTTAATTTTACCACCATCAACTAGAAATGTGCGGTTTGTAAAATACAGTTGCCAACCATAATCGAGCGAATAATTATTTTATTTCCTTCGACTTTGGGTGGAACTTCAACGACAAGACTATACTAAGATGGGTGGGAATTATCTTTTTTGCACTGCTTCTAGATTGGACTTGGATTGAACTCATTCAGTAGCTGGTTTTTGACACAATCCTTTTATCGATCATTGGTTTGTGTCAAACCAGCTACTGAATTAGGTCGATCCAAGTCTATTCCAGATAACAAGATGTTTATTACATTAATGGCTCGATTATGGATTATGGCAGTTGCCGTGACGTCAGCCGAACTTCCTTTTAATGAATACGCATGAAATAAAGAAATCACTTCATTATATAGAAACTTAATTATGTAGAAATTATATTTTTAAACAGTTAATTTTAATTATTATTCGAACTCCATTTGTTTCTATATTTATGATTTTAACAGGCTAAAGTTCGTATCGCTTTTTAAGCCAAATTACATGTGATAATTATTAATGAACAAATAACACCAAAGTTAGTTGTAAATATTCTGACAACACATAGTTGAACGGAACAGCCAGCCGTTTTCGAAGGCCACTAAACCTTCATCATCAGCGTTCTTTTGTGTTTGGTCCACTGTGTGTGGTGTCAGTTGATGTAGATTTCTGCTTTATATACTTAGCATTCTTGCAAATGGAATATGTGAATTGTTTTGATTCATCGTATTTAAATTTGCTGAAAGCTTTTTTGTATTATAAGCTCAATTTTACCATCTCTATATTTACAACAGTCTTACCATTGTCGTTTTGTTCTTTTACTAATTATACACATGTTAGTTAATTTGCTTATTTTTTGTTCTACTTAAGACAAACTTTTTTGGTTTGTTACTATTAAGTATATTTTTATTTAATTTTTGCCACAGGCCCATGGCTATTAATTTTAGTTAATTTTAATTATTATTCGAACTCCATTTGTTTCTATATTTATGATTTTAACAGGCTAAAGTTCGTATCGCTTTTTAAGCCAAATTACATGTGATAATTATTAATGAACAAATAACACCAAAGTTAGCCTGTGGCAAAAATTAAACAAAAATATACTTAATAGTAACTAACCAAAAAAGTTTGTCTTAAGTAGAATTTGAAATCCAGTTTAGGAAAATTTTGTATGGAAAATTTGAAATAAAATACATTTCAAATTCGTTTCAAATTTTATGAATATGGGGGTGAAAGTATAAATTATTATGGACCATGAAAAGCAATTGCAATGATTTTGTCTGCATATATTTTATTATAAATTTTTTTCTTTAAAATCAAGCGTGTGCAGTGTTGCCCATAGAAAGAATTCTCTTACAATGACGCCATTTTTAGATGCATAGACTTCGTACATTTGACAATATTAAAATGCTTGACAAATATTTTGCAATAATTTTACAATGCGTTTACACGATTGTAAGATGTCTGACAAATTGTTGTCAGCTGCTAGTCTTGCAATGAACAATGCAATGACAATGCTTTTGCTGGCAACGACGTCTGACAAAAATCTTCAGTTCACATGGTTGTAAGAAATTTTGAGCACATTTTACTGGCAATATTGTAAGATCTGACAACCGTCTGTATATAGCTTAAGTTGTAAAAAAAATGTTCTTCTTGGATATCTCATAATTTATCAATCGCTCAAAAAAAGGCTCGCTTCAAGTAATAAAGGGTCCGCCATCTAATGTTTTTTTTTTACTAGTGCTTATTTCGTGAATGGTAACACTTAGCTCATGTCTGATTTGACAGATAATTAGTTTTATCCTTCCGCTGAACGAGCCAACTGACCATCCAATGCGTTTTCGCTTCGCTAAGTGGGCCTGCGATCGAATTACAGAAGATGCCGATTTTGCCAAAAAAAAATCATATTTTCAGATGAAGCTCATTTTGATATTGGCGGGTATGTAAACAAGCAAAATTGTCGCATTTGGGGCACAGAAAACCCGCACGCATACATTGAAAAGCCGTAGCACCCAAAACGAGTCACTGTTTGGTGCGGATTTTGGTCCAGAGGCATAATTAAGCCATTGAGCAAGGAGTAGCCGTTACAGTCAATGGCGATCGTTATCGGGCCATGTTGAACGAATTTTTGTTCACAAAAATTGAAGAGGAGGATATTGGCAACATTTGGTTTCAACAGGACGGCGCTACGTGCCACACAGCCGAAGCTTCAGTAGTTTTTTTTTATAGCATTTTCAAAAAAAAAAGTTATCTGGCGGACCCTTTATAAAGGAATGCTAAAAAAGTTCAACTGTGGTGCTTCAAAAGACGTGTTTAAAATCTTGACAGGCGCTGAATCATGGTTACATGCTTATGAGCCGGAAATAAAACAGAAATCGATCGTGTGGATATTCTAAGATGAACTAAATCCAACAAAAGTTGTTCGTGCAAGAAGCACACAGAAGCAAATGGTCGAATGTTTTTTCGGCCGAATGGGTCATGTGGCCACTGTCCCGCTTGATCAATATAGAACTGTCAATTCTGAGTGGAAGTCTTCGGATAAATTCGTAAAACTTAACTCCGAAATATAATGATTCGTCATCATGACAATGCGAGCTCTCACACATCTCGTCAAACAATTGAACTTTTGAGCAGTTAAATCCTCCATACACGCAAAGAAAAGATATGGTTGTAAAATGTTTGAGAAAACAATATTATGTTCTCTGAAACAAATGTGTGGTCGTTGAAAACTGGTTATTGTTATTTTAAACATTTATTTCGTTACGATAAACAGAGTAATGTTTGGATTTAATAATTACATTATCACATCCATATAAAATGTGATATTAGAGTTAGAGTTTAAAAATATAGTTTTGTTAAAAATTTATGACTACAACATAATTTTTATTATTATTTAAAAATAATATGATGTAAATAATAATATAATGTTTTTCAAAACCATACTATGTTAAGTTAAAAAAAAATCTTTTTGAGAAACATCTGACAGTTCAGTATTTCGTTTTTAAGCTATCGGTAGTGCACGGGTGGTGTGAAATAAATGAATAAATAAATAAAGTATAAACAAAAGGGTAGACCAATAAAAATATATAAACATTTGTGTATCTTTTTATACAGACATGTCTATATATCGTATAAGTATACATTTCTATATACATATGTATACATTTTATTTCAACAATATTAATTAATTTTTATTTCGAATTTAACGTACAGCTATTTCTACAATAAATATGTGATTAAAAAACAAAATAGTATTGTTATATTAAATAATACTGTGGTCGTATTTAGCAATATTAATATAATATTAGAACATGGTGTGGTGAGTCTCAATTATATTTTAGTCACATCTAACAATAGTGTTGTCATATTTACAATACTAGGATTAGGTGTAACAAAGTTCATTGTTTTTGTTGATTAACTCAGATAATAATATTAAAGTTTGCTTTTCTATTAACAATAATATGATTTGACTGCAACCATATAATTCAATCATAGTATGTTGCTGTTTGATTATGCTTACCTCAACCATATTTTTTCTTTGCGTGTACAGTCCTGACTTGGCACCGAATGACTTCTTCTTGTTCCCGAATATCAAAGGTAAAAGATGCAATTGAAGCGTTCAAAAACCATGTTTTGGAGGTGTCGCAAAAATGGATAAACTGCTATACCAAATGGTTTAAATGAATGCAAAAATGTATTGATCATCAAGGGCAGTGTTGTCAGATTTATTTTGAGCTTCCTCGCCAAATGGCTTTTCGAATATCGCCAAATATCGCCAATATAATAAAACGTTAAATTTTAATACAAAAAAATATTTTTATTTTATTACATTACAAATATTGTTAAATTCTAAATTTAGTAGGAAACGTCTATGGTAAAATCTAAAAATTAAGCGAAGTCTTAAAGAAAATACTTAAAAATAACATTCCGAAAGATCAATCTAAATAGGATATATTGAACTTAAGCACCAACTTCAAAATCATTATTTAAATCTTGTGATAAAACTGAATTAACAAATTAAATTAAACTGAATTAATAAATAAATATTTGCTTAAGTACACATGTTATATCCTTGAAGCGGTAAGCACCAGCAGCATCGTCGTAATCATACACTTTATGCGATAACTCGTGCAGGATTTTTGGTGCTTTATTGTCAAAATATTGGCTCCAATTTATAAAAGGAAGTTTTCTCCAATGTCTTTCATAAGCACCAAATGAGATGTGATGGTCCATTATTTTTTTTTTTAACTTGAATTCGGAAAATTTTGCTTGAGGGAAAGAGTTACAACATTTAGAATTTTTTAGCACGAAATATTTGATGTAGTAGAAAAAAAAATTTTATATTTTTATCAATATTCTATTTTATTGAAATCATAAAAATATACCCAAAAATATCGCCAAGGAGTTCAAATATCGCCAGGTAAATCACTAATCGCCATTTCAGAATTTTCATCGCCAAAAACAAAGTTTTGTCGCCACGTTTGACGAGATATCGCCATATCTGACAACACTGATCAAGGGAAATATTTCTAAAAAAAAACAATAAAGCCATTTTCATTTAAAATGTTTGTTATTATTTGCTATTCCCTAAATATAAATAGTAAGTGGCAACTAAAGGTCGGTTGCCATCCATAATCGAGGCATAACATTCACGACATATTTCTTTAATGAGAGATTCATGCTCACTGTAAATTGAGGGGAAAACTATGAATAAATTTAAATAAATATTTCTAGAAAAATGTTGACCGTAACAGAAAAACCAAGAATTTTTTTTTTTTTTTTTTCATTTATATATTTTTACTTCTATTTTATATTTTATATTCTAAAGCAAGAACTTCTAATTTTCATTCTACTCTTAAAAGACATTTTCCAAATAGTTTCCTTAAAAGCTTTTTAGCCAAAACATTCATTAATTACAAAAATTAAAAGTGAAAAAAGAAATTGAAATCAAGTTCTGTTTGTGTTGGGTTGTGAAAATGTGAAAAAACGTTACAACTTTAATAAATTATAAACGGGTTTGTTTTTTTTCATGTTTGTATTCATGAAATTGTTTTTAAAATAAATGAATCTCTTTAACAGGATAAATTCAAGGTATCCTGATGAATGCATAATAATTATTAGATGCACACACACACTCATACACAGATATGCATACATACATAAATACACTTACATTTACAAACAACATTTGCATATTACAACAGCATGATGATATAGATGGATCGATGGTTGGATGGATGGATGGATGTATGGAACGAGACACAGCCAAACAACATGCATATAAACGGAATGACAACAACCGTGAAAAAAAATGAAAGGAATAGCAAGAATTCATTTAAAAATCATACGACAGGATTTATAATTTTCTAGTTTTTTTTATTCAATTTTCAAATTCGGCAACGATGAGCAGATGTAATGTAAAATGATTCCAAATTGTGGTGGTTACAACATTTTGCTTTTATATATTCACTTACTGATCTTTCCACAGAAAAGCTGCTATCAATTTGTGTAAGTGTAAAAGTGTGTGTGTGTGTGTGTGTGTGTAAGTATAAAAGTATCTATCAGTATGTGGTGCGTGCGTTATGTGTTTTTATCTGATTTATTTGAGGGGCGTATGAACTTTAGCCAAGGAACTTTGATACTGGTTTTGTTTCAGATCTGTTGTTTAATAAAATATATATGCATTTTATTGTGGTTGTTGTTGTTGCTGTAAAAGCATCATCATCATCCGCTCATCATAAGCATTTAGATTTGTAAAAGTAATTTCCAGCCGGACAACAACCCCTGATTAGAAAGATTTCTTTAAATTGTCAGTCACCCAAAAAGAAAAGTCGTTGTCCTAGTTATCATTATCATCATTTTATAATTTTTCAAAATTGTAAATAAACAAACATAAAATGAAATAAATGTCAAAGTGACAACATTACATCACACATCATAAATGTTGACCAACCAACCAACTCAACCAGCCATCCATCCATCCATCCATTCATTCACTCATTTACTCGTTTGCTCAGTTAATTCTTGTACCTTTCGGGCAAAAAAAAAGAAATGCTGGCAATGGATGTATGTACAAGAATGGTGCTGGTCAGTGAGATTTTTTCTTTGCATGAGCTTAAAGAAGATTAATGCAATATGGTCAGTTTAGTTCGTAATTCATGCAACATCAAAATACTAGAGTATCTCTTGGAATATCAGGGAAATGCTTTTCATGCTTTCTGCTGTGTCATTCGAGATGGTGTTAATAATTATTAAAGCAAAAAACAAATATAATTGAAATTGTTGTTGGTCAACTCGGTTGTTGTTGCTGCTGTTGTTTTTTTTTTTATTATATAAATTTTTATTATTTATTTTCATTTGTAGTTTTTCTTTGCTTTTGTTTTATGGCAGCTGAAAGTTATTAAATATTTTGCATAACAAACACATTCACACAAACACATATCAAACAACAACTGGGAGGATTTGCTCCTTTAAAGCTACAAATACAATAAACTCCTATTTGTAGCAAACAAGTTCTCTAACCCAACCAGCATAGAAATTTGAAACTCTTTCATCTCCGACATCTTTTGCTTATTCCACAAAAAAAAAAAAAAAAAATAAAAATAATAACAACACTAAATTCTTTTCTTTAGATTTTGCTCATTTTTTCTTTCTTTTGCTTTTATGCAAAAAAAGGACATCCCAATGTATGACTTGTGAAAACAAAAATGAGCAAAGATTTCAGATTAAACCGCAAATCTTAGCAAATAAGCGATGCAATTCTATTTCATTTCTCTAGTAAATGCATACAAATTTTAAAGAAATTGAAAGCAAAGAACACAAAACGAAAAATTGCATTGTGCATGGCAAATCCTTTAAGTTGAAAGCCGCTACTTTAGAAAGTAATTCTAAACAAACTGACGTTCAGACGGACGGCCAGTTTTAGTCATATTGTTTTGTCTATTAGTTTTGGTTATTTTCGTTCAAGTAACTAATTAAATACCGGCTTAGTTAGGAACCAAATTATCAGATTAAACAACAACGACTCTTTTGGCAAAAAAAAAAATTTTATATTTCTAAGGTATTGTAATTTGTATTGTATATATTGTAATTTATATAAAAATAAGTTCCGATTTCTGTTCGCTAAAGACAGCAGTTACTGTTTTTAATCAAAATTAATAAAAAAAAATCAAAGTCTTGTCTTATTAGATCCAAGGCGAATTGAGCTGTACGCATTCACTCCAATAATTTTTGAAATTATACTTTTGTCATCCGCATTATCACTTTGAACACACCTTCAGTTGGGAGATGCGTTTTGTACGATTTTATGGGGTAAATAAATTTTTATCAGAAATCTAAGGCCGGGTTTCCATCTGTGTGCCGTGTGCCACACAAGCGTAAAAAAAGCGTAACCAGTAATTACTAATGAAAAACTTTTACATTCAGACATGTATTTATTAAGTTAAATAGTTTCATACAAAACTAATAGACAATTTTATAGAATCCAGCATGATTGCAAACTATTTAAATCATTAGTAATTAGTTGCTAATTAGCTTTTTTTTTTTTGGGCAAATGACACAGATGTACACTCAGCCTAACTCATTTAATCTTATTCTACATCCTTTTCGGTACCAGAATCCACTCCGTTTTTTGACAAACTAGGTCCATTTTCTCGGATAAGGTCACATATATATTTGTTTGTAGAAATTACGGATATAACAGAACTGTATTATTACGTTAACATACCACTGTTATTGTATTTGGTTTGTGTTATCATCAGCGTGACCATATTAGCTTATTTAGGGCTAAATTTAGCTTATTTTTTTTTGGGATTTAGCTGCAAAATTTCTATTTAGCTCTTAGCTTATTTTTTAGCTTTTTTCAAAAACTCATTTAGCTTTTTTAGCCGCTTTTTTTTAATCTAAATTGCATGTTCTCAAAAAATATGTTAAAGACATAACAATTTATACAGTAGTTTTCGTTTATAGTCACTACCGCTTATTGTCACATTAATGATATAGTCCATATTTAATGTTTTTTGTGACTTTTGAACTTAATTTCATTCAAAAAGTTGACGATATAGTCCATTTACTATATAGTCATATTTGACATATATGCACCAACTTTGTGGTAGTCAAAATCCAAATTGTATGCAAACAATTCGCGTTATAGTCACAAAAATTTTCAACAGATTTTTTTTTAGTTATTTATTTAAGTTATATACCAAAAAGTAAATCTAAATTTCAACCTCCATCTACTGTTTAGTAGAAGAACATGTCTTTAGAACAAAACATTGTTGCATAAAAGGCCACACAAATGTGCCTTTTAAATACAACATTGTTTTGTAATTGACATAATTGGATTGGATGGAAATTCTTTTATATACCTCTGCGGGGCATATAACAAATTAGGCTTATAGTCACATTGGCGATATAGTCCACAATTTCTGTGCAATTTTAAATGTGACTATAAGCGAAAACTACTGTAATAACAAAAATTAAAAATTTTAAAAACCCCAACGTACTGACCAAACGACTGTACCGGATTTTCTTCAAGTATAGGCAAGATCAAGTCACTTTTCAAACGACAAAAACAAAATTAAAATAGGTCTAGCCGTTTTGGGAGCTACGGCGTACAGATTCAGTAAAATATATCTAGAAAAGAAGTGATATTTTCTAAAGGGCTGGACCGATTTTCTTCAGCTTTCAAACTAAATCAAAATCGATCCAGCCATTTGGTATGTACGTGGACTCGTACAGACATACAGATCCACCTACACACACACACACACACACACACACACACTACAAAATTACAACACCCCTTTTTTGGCGGATGTTAAAAATGATAATTTGTTAACATTTAAAAATACAAATTTTTTTCATGGGAAAATGATTTAAACAATACAAAATGTAAATTGCTTATTTATAAGAGAAATTGCAAATTTAAATATAGAGGACATTGATTGCAATTTTGGAGTTACAATGGCAAAAGATAAATAATTAATATTACCCATAAGACTTTTAAAGAGTTACTTTGACTTGAATTGAACGTGCATTCAGCGGCATGAATTTACTTAAAACAAAAATTAGAAATAGATTTAAAAAAGGTTTCGCATTTTAGTGTAAATGCTTTTACATTTTTGAAGACTGGTTAAGCTTACTTTGGGAAGTTTTTCTTTTGTTTTTTCTTAAACTCAAATATAATAATGAATAAATAATAATTAAAAAATTATTCAATATTTTTTTTCAAATAATAGAAAAATATATTTGTGTATGTATATATTTAACGTTATTTTAGCAATAAGAAACTATTGCAAATTTGATCAAAGAAGTCGAAAAAAGTCTAGCTTTATTTTGTGGCTTAAAATTTAAATTTTTAGCTTATTTTAGCTCTTTTTCAAACGTGATTTAGCTTAATGTTATTTTAAATTCTGGGCCCTATTCCACAAAAAACTTATCAACTTTTCACTTTGCACTTATCAAATTGCATTTTTTGGCAAAGTGATAAGTGTTTCTGTTCCACAATATTCTTTGCAAATTTCACTTTGCACTAAGTATATTTTTGCAAAGACTTTGCTCTCTTTGTAAATTTCGTGCACTCTTTGTAAAGTAATTGCGCTCTTTGCAAAGTTTTTGCGTTCTCCTGCAAAGTGAGTGTTCAAAGTGTTCCTGAAAACGTTTAAGCATCTTTGTATTTCTGTCTTATAACTTTTCACTTTGCATTCCTAAATAGAACTTGTTAAAGTTATCCGCAAAATAAAAATGAAAAAAATTTCTGAGTTTCATCTGATTAAAAATATATGTAATTTATTTGCTAGTTTTCAAACCAATAAAATAATTTTTTTTTATAAAATTATTGTAAATGTATGAATCCATATTCATAAAAAATAAAATTTATTTGAAATCCATTTTTATAAAACTTTGTATGAAAAACTTAAAATAAAATACATTTCAAACTTATTTTAAATTTTATGAATATGGGATTAGAGCTGGGTCCAACTCGTTCAATCGTTAATTTTTGCCACAAACTCATTTAAATTACATGGGTTTGATCATAGGATTGTGGCAAAAATGAACGAATGAACGAGTTGGACCCAGCTCTGATGGGGGTTAGAACATATTAAAGTTTACATTTCAATTTGAAGGTTAATAAATTATAACCTAATTATTAGATAAATAGGCTGCTGGAAGTTTTAAAAAACCCCAATCCAAATTTTTAACGTAATGTTTTCAATGTATTATTCTACATTGGTTTTACTATCTTTAATAGAATATATAATAACGCTTAAAACAAGTTTATACAAATATAATCTAATAATATATGTAATTTAAAGCTCAAATATTTTTTTCTCCTTTCCCATATCTATGTACATACGAACGCAATGTGAGATTCTATTGTTATGATTATTATGTTTCAAAATAATCGAAGATTTATCAACGAATTTTATTTTGTTGATTTGCAAAGAGATCGTTTACCTTTAAAATTTTTAACAAACTTATCAAAATTTGCTTTGCAAAAATAGAATTTACAGTTATTTTGGAACGAAAAAGCATAATTTCTTGCAAAGTCTTTGCAAGTTACACTTTTCAATATTAACTTTGCACCTTGCAGGAGAGAACGTACGTGGAACAGGAATCGCAAAGAGAGCATAAAAATTGCAAAAACTTTGCAAATTACACTTATCAATTTCAACTTTTCACTCATCAAATTTTACAGTTCTAAGGAACGAAAAGTTCTGCAAATTGTCGAAAAATTTGATAAGTGCAAAGTGAAAAGTTGATAAGTTGTTTTGTGGAATAGGGCCCTGGTCACACTGGTTATCATCACAAATGTAAAACCACCAACATAACCGTTAAAAAGTTGCAATTATATAAAGGGTGTTTTTTTTGAGGTATAGAACTTCGAATTGAAATAAAACACAAGAAAATCGTTTTAATGTCCATCAATTTGGCTTTATTGGAAGGATAATTTTATGCCATTTATGTTTAAATATGATTTCGGGCATGTGGCCGCCGCGGCTGGCTCGAATAAAGCCAATTCTACAGGTCCAATTTTCAACCACTTTTTCGGGCATATGGGGCCGTATGTTGGCAATAACGCCACGAATGTTGGCTTCCAAGTCCCCTAACGTTTCTGGTTTGTTGGCGTAGACGAGCGACTTCACATATCCCCAAAGAAAATAATCCAATTGTGTCAAATCACACGATCTTGGTGGCCAATTGACAGCTCCATTCCGCGAAATTATGCGCTCATCGAATGTTTCCTTCAATAAATCGATTGTGACGTGCGCTGTGTGGCATGTAGCGCCGTCTTGTTGGAACCACAACTCATCCACATTCATGCCATCCAATTCGGGAACAAAATAGTCGGTTATCATGGCTCTATACCGGTCTCCATTAACGGTAACTGACTCTCCAGCATTATTTCGGAAGAAGTATGGCCCAATGACTCCACCAGCCCATAGAGCACACCAAACAGTCAGTTTTTGTGGATGTAATGGCGTCTCAAGGGTCTCATGTGGATTCTCTTCACTCCAAATGCGGCAATTTTGCTTGTTGACGTAGCCATTCAACCAAAAATGAGCCTCATCACTGAACAAAATTTTGCGATGGAAATCAGCATCGAGATCAATCTCATTTTCGGCCCATACACCAAAATCACGACGCATTGCATGGTCTCGCGGCTTTAATTCTTGCACAAGCTGGATCTTGTAAGGTCGCAAGCCAAGATCTTTGCGCAAAATCTTCCATAAAGTTGATGAACAAAGCTCCAATTGCTGTGCACGGTGGCGAATCGATTCATTCGGGTCCTCTTCAACACTTTGCTCTACAGCGGCAATTGTTTCTTCGGTGCGCACTGTTCGACGTCTCTGCGGATGCGTATTATCACATAGAGCAAACGTAGTGCGAAAACGATCCATGGTTAACCGAATTAATTGCCCTGATGGACGATTATGTCGACCATAAAATGGACGGAGCTTGCGGTAAACTTCGCGAACTGAACCATTATTTTCGAAATAAATTTGCACGATTTGCAAGTGTTGTTCTTTTGTCAACCTGTTCATGATGAAATGGCAAACCAAACTAAATATTAATCAATTGACAGCTGACAAAATGGCCGCCAGTTAAAAAAGTGATGCCAACTTAAAGTTCTATACCTCAATAAAAAACACCCATTATAACATTCGAATTACGTAGATACCACTCGATTCATTTTGGCCGGTCTAGGTACAAAATGTCGTAAACAAATTCTCGAGGGCCGATACATTTCATGGAACTAAAAATAGTGCTAACTTGCTGTGCCATACCCATAAAGATTTATTACAATCGGGCCCATTCTCGTTTGAGTATCTTTTTAAAACGGTAATGTGATATTAAAATGGTAATGTGGTGCTAGGGTAACACGGTAGGTACATTTTAAATGCAAAATTTGTAATTTTAAAACGATACTCAAACGAGAATATACCCGTTCACTTGAAGTATTTCTACCTCAGCAATTCCACCGAAACTTTGCAAAGCCCGTGGCGCTATTCCGCGTCCAAAATGCGAACTATGGCCATTAAAATTACAGCCTGTCCCAAACGTTCGATCTATTACTTATATTCAAAACAAATTTTCTTATATTTTGAGGTTTTTTAATACAAGTTGTCGATTCAATGTTTTCTTTCGACATCATTTCTTGTATTTTTACCCAATCGATTTTTACGATACAAATTTCAGCATAATTTGATGCCACAAATAACGATAGGATTGTCAGACTTTTTTCCAGTGTAAACAAAAATTTTCAAACACGTTTCTAGAGAAAATATAAAAATAAAACACAGCACTAAAACCACACTCAAATTAAAAAAAAAATGGATTCTACCGGCTTCGAAAATAACGACATTGGGAAAGGAAAATTCAACGGAAATAATTATCGAACGATATGCAAACTACAATTATTCATTCTTGCGTAATGAGTACAAGCTCTCCGCGGAATTTATTTAATATTCCAGTTTTGTTTAATTCTGAGGTGGTAATGTGGCAACTGATGGTAAGAAACATTTAAGAAACATCTTCAGATATTTGAATAAAAAAAAAACATAGCGTGCCATAACCGCCAAAAAATCTTAAACGGCATAATTTTCGTACTTAGTTTTTTGGACCAAAATCCACTTTTAGCTATTGCAAATAATTGATTTTCATCAAAACACGAGCTTCAAAAAATGTGTCGTTGAAGCTTTTTTTGACGGTTATGTCTCGGTATTGTAAACCAAAAATACACTGAAAGTTCTGCTACAATCGCAGCAGAAAATTTCCGAGTTTTTGTAATGGTAAAAAACTTTCTTTTTATGGCTTATGCTATATATGGTACTTATTTATGTAATTAATTTATGTATATAATAATGAGTTCCCAGTAATGAATAAAATAAGCACTTACATATTCGTTATGAGAAATTACTTATTGAAATACTTTCCAGTTATTACTGAAGTATGTATAGGCAAAAATTTATTGATAGTGAAAAATAAAATATTCATACATACTTTAATTTATGTAAATTGAAATTTGTAGGAAATAGAAGTGACACAAGACTAGTCACGTGATCGGTTCCCAAGCGATAGGTTCCACACCGAGTTCTAAAGTTCTAACACTTCCTGTGAATGGGAACAGTCACTTTTACATGGGAATGGCCTAGGATAGAGTTAATTGATACTTTGTATGGACCTTAGGACTTATCAATATTATGTATAGAATGATATAAATTATATTATTAATCAGTTATTATAGTAACTGTAAAATAAAAACTTAAAATAATTTTTTTTTATTGTTACAAGTGCAATTATGTATATTTTATTTTTATTTATTTTTTTATTTGGACTGACATATTTCAAAAGTATAAACAAACACTAGTGAAGCTTAGGTTAATATCTAAGAATAGTTACGGGACTGGTTCCAGAGTGGCTTGGAGATATAAATTAATGTTATATTTATATAAATTGATAGGTCCTGTATCCTACCACAGAATTTGTTCAGTGCCAATTCCCAATTAAATTGACAAAACATCACGACAATGGTGAGAATATGTAACCATTTGCAGGATATGTCTTTTTCTTACCATACACTACTCCCTACTTTGGTTAACAATTTGGATCAATTGTCACCAAATTTTCTGCAGGACATGTTGGATATTTGCAGGCAAAAAGTTATACATTCTTGTATTCCCATAACTTTTTTGATGGCAAACTTTTTTTAAGGAGTACCCTATATATTTTTAGTTCTTCCAATTAACACAAAAATGACAAAACATCAATTTTTCTATAATTATCTAAAAATGCTCGTTTCTGCGATATATGTGGTAAGAGATAGAAAATTTTGCATGTGAGAAATTTTATAAAGAAAAGCAAATTTTTTTTATATGAATATTTACACAGAAAAAATTATTCCCAAAAAATTTTTAAGCAAATATTTGTTTGAAATCAAACTTAGTTTCAGTAAATATTCTGTACTGTTCCACTAAATTAATTTGTACCAAAACACTGTATAGAGAAGAAACAGGCCACGACGTTTGTCGGCTACATTTCGGCATTTACATGTATACAACACGATCAAACAAAATAAACAACAACAACCGCACAACAGCACGATGTTCCTATCAACAACAGCGTGACCGTTTGACCGACTAAAGTGGCAAATTGCCACTTTTTCGACTGCCTTGCCACTTTTTTAACTGCCTTGCCACTTTTTGTCTTCCTTTTTTTAGAGTGAGTTATATAAAAATATATTAAAAATTAAAATTTTAGTGTAGTTTTCTCGTTTTTTTTTAATTTTGCCCCTTTTCTTTGATAAATCCCCTTTTGGTGCCACTTTTTGAAAAATGTCATCGGTCACCCTGAAAAACAAGCAAGATAAACACCAACACACTGAAATAACATTTTCTCTCAGCCGAACTATGATTAATTTAAATTTTTACAAAATTTTTATCAGAATTTACAAAATTATTTTAGGACCGCATTCAAATAAAATATTTACTGATTCAACGAATTTGGTTACTGAAAATGAAATTTAGTTTTTTCTGTGTAATGCAGCCCCGTATTCCGTAACTCGCTAAAGCTAAATTCTATCGCTAATATGTTGAACAAATAAAAAATGAAAATTTTTTAGCAATCACATAAAACATTGAAGTTTCGGCGAATTACATTTTTAAGCCGTTGCCTGATTTAGCAATACACTTTTTAAAATTGCATTCCTAGCCGAAAATCGACTTTATACATATTTAGCGATAGAGATTTAGCTTTAGCGAGTTACAGAATACGGGGGCAGGTCTGCCAAACAGGTCCTTAACAAACTTCAACGGCACACTTCTCAAATTTAGAGAAGCATAATGTAAAATTTATTTCGAATCCTTAAGGCATACATACTCGCACCATTTGATGGCAGCATGATCGTATAAAAATGATTTCAAAGCACATAAAATTGTTTTTAGTATTTCGAAAAACAAAACAGAACTTCTCAGAAAAAAAAATATAATTCCTTAGCCATAATATTTTATTTTGTTTTATTAATTTTTATTTCCAAATATCTCTGTTCGCTAGGCATCATTAAATATCCGATCCATATGAAACGTTGTCCGTCCCTCTTTTCTGATTCAAATCAGTTTGCTCACAAAATGAGCATGAAATCACCTGAACTACTGCGCAACTAAAGTGATCACATCATTTTCTAGTTAAAAACCTTTTAAAATTCCCTCAAGCGTACACTACGCTCGACTGGTTGGTCTGTCATCTCACAACTGTCATATTCTTCAAATATCAAGATTTGCGCATCCTTGTCGTTAGTACTTACATATGTATGTATGTGTTCGTTCACCAATACATGCAAATGTTGTTGGCGCTAAAATTTTTTGCTTTCTCTTTTTTTTTTTGACCAATAGTTTTTTTTTTAAGAAATTATCTTCTTTTTTGCTTTAGTCTGTTGTCCTTAGTTGAGTTGTGCTGGTGTAACGATTTCGAATGTCCTGCTGTGAAGGGTTATTGTCATATTAAATTAACCATCTTTTGTTTTTTTATTGTTGTCGGTGATTATGGATTTGTTTGTGTTTTTTTTCTCGTACATTTGTGAAAGGGAAGTTCGCCTTTGTGTGGAAAGGATTAAATTTTCCTTAAGGATGTAAACTTCCCGCCTTTTTGTCAAGATTTTTCTAATAAAATTTAAGAGAAAAAAATAAAAGAAATGAAGGAAGATGTGTATGTATGTACATATGAATGGTTTGCATGCCGGTTAAGGATTCATATAATGAAATTTTAATATCACCCACAACAGCAACAACAATAACAACAAGAACTCAAAAGTAACTAATAATGACAATGTTAATAATGAACTTGGAAAACAATTGATGATTAGTTGAAATTATTTGCATTGTTTGGATTTTTTGTTTTGTTTTCAATAGAAATTTTGTTATTGCTTTTTTAGGTTAAAAAAATAATTTATCTCGATATTTTTAATATTCATACTTTTTAAATTTTTTTGATCTTTCCTTTCCCTTTTCGAGAAATGACTAGTGCCAGTGCTGACAGTCGTTTGATGGAAAGATTTCATGCTGAATTTTTTTTAAATTTTTTGAGGAATTCTTTGTTGGAGTTATAATGGATTCCTTAAAAAGATTTGTATGGATATTATTTCTAACACTTGCCCAAGGATTTGAAGTCTTCCATATTGTACTTATATATATCTATGCAGTTGTAAATTTGCATAGAATTGGCTTGTTCCAGTTTAATTGGTTAAACACTTTCGATAATTACGAGTATTGTTTGAAATGTCAAATTTGATTTATTGAAAATGTTCGAAACCTGTAATTATTTTGAATTTACTTGCTTGAGTTCTCAATCACTTTACTAACTAAAAATATATCTATCTCTTCATTATAGTCTTTTGATATTTTTGTTTCTTTTTTAACTCAATCGTATGAAATTCTTTAAATTCTTGTCATTTAATTCAATTCAGTTGTAGTCGTGACATCCTTTGTCTTTTATTTAATTATTAATTCCTTTTTGCTTTGCATTTTCATTCATTCCTTTTCATAATAATGATGAAATGATTGTTAATCATTTAACATGTTAATTAATTCTCACAACAAGAAAAAAAATGAGCATTAACATTTTCAATATTATTACAACTTCCGTTGCTTCCAACAAAAGCGTCAAAAGACGTTCAAAACTTTTTTAAATCAGATAAATAGTTTTCGTTTCGTTTTCCTTTTTATTACTTAATTTTCAATTCATCACATTTCGTCACTCGTTTGATAAATTTTCTTCAAACGCTAAATAATTTTCATTATAAATATAAAAATATATAAATTTTGTATTATACATGCATTAAACACATTCACCACAGCAAGCTACCGACTACCAAATGTCATGGATAGAGAATACACATGTTTATATGAGAATGATTCTTTTGAAGACAGCAAGGCAACAGGGCGACAGGTTGCTGTCTATGTTGATTTTGTCGTTGTAGTCCAATTAAACTAATTTCTATTTCTTTGGCTACAATGAGAAAATTCAGTGTTGCCAGTACAATACAAAATGTTGAATGAATGATTTTGTATAATTATTTCGTATTATTTAACAGAAACAATGTCCAAAAATTGATGTGAAGAATAAATTGATTCATTTTTGTACTTTTACGTGAAATAAGTACATTTTAAAAGATTAATTAATTTTTATATATGAAAAATATATAAAAGTGGCAATACTGAACAATGTATTTGTACTTGAACATCAGCTGCAGATGGTGCTGCTGCCGTCTCCAAAATAATTAAGTTAGTATTATTTCATATTAATTAATAGAAACAATATCCAAAAATTGATGTAAAGCATAAATTGATTCATTTTTATACTTTATTAACGTCATATAAGTACATTTCGAAAGAGTAATTTAATTTTTGTAAATGCGAAATATTTGAAGGTGGTAATACTGAACTATGTATTCATACTTAAATATGAGGTGCAGATGGTGCTGCTGCCGTCTCCAAAATAATTAAGTAGCTGGCCACGAGGCGACAAATGCTGCTAGCGGCATTTGAAGTCGTGTGTTCGTATAGCCTGCTGTGGTGAATGTGTTTAATGCAATACGTTGCATTAAATACAGTGCTTACCGAGAAATAAGATGCAGTAAAGATGTCCTAACGAAGTTCCTTTTTCTGCCCGACTACGACGTCTTCACACACAACAATTTTTGTTGGGCAGCTTTTGAGCTTATGGAAGAGATTCGAATATGCTTTAAAAACATAAATTTTCGCTAACGATAAAATTTAACAGATTGTATTTGAAAAGTTATTAACAATATTGGCATTTTTATTGGTTAGGCCCATAAAATTTTAACTTCAATAAAAAGGTTTAGTTTTACTACATGTCGCGTACGATTAAATCGAAAATACGGCTTGATATGCTTTTTGAATTTTGTTTAGTTTTTTTTTTTTTTTTTTTTTTATTTGAATAATTTTATAATTTTTCAAAACTAAATTGAATGAAATATGTACTTCCAGACCCACTGTAAATTTGCCCCAAAGATTCAGGTATTTAATTCATTAAATTCTATTGATTTGAATCCTAATGAAAGAATATTTCATTTTGGTTTGATCAGTGGTAACTTCACACCAACCAACTACAAGCAAAAACATTAAAATTTATTCCTAACGTACGCATGGCAAAATGACTAAATGTCTGAGTGTCATACCAAATTCCAATATAATTATGAATTCAAATTACGTTTTATCAATCAACCAAACAAAGATTGTATGAAAGCCGGCGGGCGCAAGAGTAAGAGCGAGGGAGGAGCAGGTATACATTGTTGAACGTAACCAAATTAAAATAACTAAATAAGGGGTGATGCATTATGAGGTGTTCTCTGCAATAGTGGTTTATTCATAGATTCTTAGTATATGGTATTGTTACGTTTTTACCTTTTAAAAGCGTAATTTTTCTTAGTTCGAATATTTCCAATTAAACAATAAGTCTCAGTGTACAATTTTTATAAAATCAGACACTTTATTTACTCAACATAGATATGAGAAGCTCTTAAGACACACAATGTTAAATTAATTCACTGCTGAAATACCACGATGTTAACTTTGCTATTTTTACAAAATACTCGACTCCATATAGAAGGTAGGGCGGATTTTACATTTTCGTTGAATATGGTTAATTGGAAAAGAACAGACTAGCACCAGCACCTGGATTGAGTAACTTTAATTATGACAATCGTATCGTTATTATATATTATATAAATATAATGAAAATTTATCAAGTTTTCCATTCAGTAACATATTTTAACGACATTCGCTTTCGTTCGAAGTAAAAAATGTAAAATAACAAGCTTAAATTTATTTAGTTTTTCTTTAATTATTCTTGATGCTTTTCGCTTATTTTGACATTTTCTATGCAGAGATTCCACATGATATACAATTAAATCGCGAGTAAAACACAGATCTACACTATCGCAAAAAAGAAATTACAGAATCACATTATCGTTACCGCAAACGAATAAATATATCGATAAATATTACGATTTTCGGTTCGGTACAGATGGGTCTTAATCATTTAATAGCATGTGTTATAATAGGTTCGTTCGAACATTTTGTATTTAAGTGATATTTACAGCAAGGAATTTATTAATTTAAGACATTTGTTTTATATGAAATGCTAATGAATGAATGCTAAATGAATTTTGATTAAAGGAATTCATTAATATTTATTATAATTATTCGATTAAACTAATAAATTATTTCATTGAATTGAATAATTGAAGCGTAACAGGTTTTCAGCCTCATATCAATAAAACGATATTGGAAGAAATTTAAAAGTTTTTTCTACCGATTTTCAGAGTATTTACAATCAACTTGGTTGTTATTTGTTCCTCAAAATTTATCACATACGATATGAACTTCAGCCTAATCGAATCATAAATATATTAAAATCTTCTCTTTACTTAAACTGGAAATAATTTAATTTTTTTAATTTTTTTAGGTACCGAAGCCGTAATTTGCTCCGCTGATTTCTTTTCTGTTTTTAATTTTCACTTCGTCTAAATCCACTCTGATTAAATATTTTTTTATTCAAAATTCTCTAAAAACAATAATCTATTGTTAATGATTCAAAAGTTTTGGGTATCAAATGTGTTGAAATAAATGTATTTCAATAATTGTTATAAATGTATAGAATAAGTATTGGAATAAAAGTATCTCGAGAAAAATGTATCAAGAAAATTTTCGAATAAAAAATTATTCGAATAAAATTTTTGTCAAATTTGCATTTATTTGCTTAAGGCCCTGACTCACTATCATACAAAGTCGTGCGATCTATGAAAAACTACAACAATTGTTATTGTCTTTTGGAAATTTTCATAAACTTCATCATACCAGAGTTGTATTTTTTCGTAGATCGCACGACTTTGTATGATAGTGTACCACGGCCTTTACTAATCAAGACCATGACTCACTATCCTATACAAACGCACGACCTACGACCTAAAAAATACAATCCTGGGGGCAAATCACGGCATTTGATACGACTAGTAATTTAAAAATATTTCCATGTAAACTCTATTGAAATATTTTTAAATAACGATTCGTATCGAAACGTCTTTTGAAAAATGTCATAGACTCCCACCATACCAGGGTTGTATTTTAGTGAATGACGACCTTTAATGCTGCAAATAATTTCATGTCTTTTCTTGTGGCGAAAAATACCTCCAAATGCATCTTCCGTTATTACTTAAATATATAAGTAAACAGAATACAAGGATAGATAAATACGCATAATTTAATGTGGTGAATCGGTTGACAGGGAAAGAATACTGGAAAGATGGATTGTTTTATGAATGAAATGGGAATATAAATGTGCCAAGAAGTCTTTTTGCTTTTTGTGTATTTTCTTTTCTTATTTTATTATAATTCTCCAAACGTTATTCAACTAAAGTTTAACACACACACACACACACACGCTCCTACACGCCGAATCTAACTGAGTGTGTATCTTTGAAATTTATATTGCAGGCTAGAGCTAAGAATAGTCGAAAGAATGTTTACTATTTTCAATCCTTTTTTTATCTGTTGCGTATTTAATTTATTTACAACCATTATTTCTTTTGTTATAACATTTTCCTGGTTGTTTTTTATTGCATTTATCGTTTTTAGCTTATTCCCGTCTTTGTCTTGTTTTCGGTTTTGTTTACAAAACCAAAGAAATCAATCTCGTCTTGAGTTGTTGTTTTTTCTTTACTATTTTTGTTGGGGTTACAGTAAATACAGGTGATTGACAACAACAAATACAAAACTCATTATTTACATGTCATTGTTGTTGTTATCGTTGTGTGTACCCTTTTTTTCATTTTGTTGTATTTTTTTGTTGCGTTAAGTGCATTTGTTGTTGTTGTTGTTGTTGCTGTTCTCTTTGGCCTTTTTAAGCCTTCCTAGAGAATTTACACGAGCAATAGTGATTTATTTACCCACGTGCCCTGTTGCCATATTTTACGTTTTATAGCGGTTTGGCGATTTTTTTTCATTCTGGGTTTTCATAAATAAATATTAGGCCGACTTCTAAAACTTAAACTTTGTGTCTCCAAACGATCTAAATGCCGCATCGGAAATGTATACAAACTTTGTATTAATCCATTTTGGAATTCAGCCTTACTTCGCAAACAATTTAACTTCTTTATAAATAATTTGTAAGTACATGTCGCCATTTACACTTTTAGCCCTTTGAATAGGTCAGCCTATCTTAGGGCTACCAGAAGCATGAGCCCGTAACCAGGACACTCATACAAATCACAAACGAATGTACAACAAAACCTTATATATACATACATATGTATGTACATATACTCCAAGAACTAATTGTTTAAAAATTAGCTGAAACAAATTTTTATTTTGATACATGTATCAAACATACACAAAGAAAAAACTGCCTCATAGAATCAATAAGATTTTCTCTATGAAACGTTTTTAGGCTAAGGGGTATCCCAGCAGAAAGAAGCGAAGATTTTTTCATAGAGATTCCTTATTGTTTTTATGTGGTAAATCTTATTAATTTTATCAAGAAGAAAACCACATAAAATCAAGAAGAAATCTTATTATTCCCAACTTTTTTTTACTCAATTTCCGTTATTTTTGGCACCAAAAAAACAATCCATAGAGAAAAACTTCTTGATTCTATTAGGTTTTCTTATAAATTGTAAACTATATTTGGATTTCTTATTGATTTTATTAGGTTGCCTTATTGATTTTTTCAATAAGGTTTTCTTCTTGATTTTATTAGGTTCCTATATGATTATGTGTAAAGCATCTTATTGATTTTTTTAATAAGGAAATCTTCTTGATTTTATGAGGTGTCTTGTTATTTCATATCTATAAATAGACACAGACAATTTTTTTCATGATATTTTTCGTTTTTGTATAAGCATGTTTGCAAAATTATTTCAATGGTTATTCAGACTGCTTGTTAGCATATTGGTTAGAGTGTTTGTCTATCAGTCAGAAGTTTGCTGGTTCAATACTTGTCTCCTTTCAAAGTATATGGTATAGAATTTAAATGAAAATATATAAGCAAAGCACAAAGAATAAAGAAAGACATAATTTTTTTTTATTTTATGAGGTCGCCTCATAAAATCAAGAAGAAAACCTTATTAAAAAAAATCAATAAGATAACCTCATAAAAACTACAAGATTTCTTCTTGATTTTTTCAAAAAGGTTTTTTCTATGAAATCAATAAGATTTCCTTATTGAAAAAAAACCATAGAGATTTCTTATTAATTTTCTTCTATTTTATGAGGTAATTATTAGGCACTGTTTTCTCTGTGTATATTGCAGAATTAAGTCCAACTACTATACTATAGATACAAAACAATAAACAAAAATAAGAAATTCATTTTAATTCATTCACTTAGGCCCTTATTATTCGATTTTCGATCTTCGCTGGCAATCGAACATCTAAAATTTAATGTTTAATTCATATTATGAGCATCGAAAATTTCGTTGACCAACGAATTTTCTATTGAACAGGGGTCGAATCGTCACATCCGTGAACGTACATCTCGTCACGTAAAAACACCATTTTCGGATTATGACATACGTGAACGTACTGAAATCCCATTCAGTTTATACGATTGACGTATCACTTAATTTGTTTTCGTACGATTGCCGATACGATCACGGATGTGACGAGTTGAGCTCAGGATTTAGATTTCGAAAAAATTTTATAAACGACTGTTTTTAATTTTTTAGGTATAGTTGTTGAAAATTTTAAAAATCACTTTGAGTTATATTCATAATAAGGCATTCTTTGTCGAATGCTCGTCATAATACCAAATGAAAATTCGTTCGATCAGTACTTTCGACTACAGTCGAACATCGAAAGTCGCCCATAATAAGGGTCTTAGTTGAAACAAAAATTGAATCAGAGTGGCTCTCGTTTAAATTTATTGTAGTTGCTGCTAAATTTTCCTGTACAAAAAAAAACCAGGACAATTTAAGAGTGGATCAGGACACCAGGACAATTTGTATAAATCCATGACAAATCCTGGAAAACCAGGACGTATGGAAGCCTCACCCTATCTATAAATTACCTGAACGTAAATATCTGCTACACTAAACAAATTTGCAGTTAGAATATTTCTGCTTTTTTAAGCTTAAGCTTATTTGAAATAAATTACATTAAATGCAATTAAATTAAATTAAAATTTGCGCCCTCTTGAATAGGACATTGCCAAGAAAACCAATTTTAAAGGAAAATATTAAATTCAGTGTTAATTTATTTAAGCTTTTACGTTACAAATTGTATTGAATATTTTTAAGCAAAATTGACCAAAACCAAGTAACTTGATGCCTCGAAGGTAAATTTTTCGCGCCAGCCAACCTAAATATTATAGAAAACGCATAACATTTGGGTCGGGGTGAGTAAGGTGGGCATTTGAGTTCCATTACATTATGTTTCTCAGGGCATGACTTTACTATTTAGGAAGTGTGAAAGGTTTCCACAAATTTAACTGAAGTACGTTCAAGAGATATTATAAAAGTTTTCTAAAATAAGTTTTTGCACATCGCGCTCAGTTTTTTTGTAGATGAAAATCTTTGACTAAAAGAGATTCTCTTACGAATAAAATTTTTGTTATAGATCTGATGGAAAAGCTATCAAGAGTTGCTAGTTTAGAAACAACAAATTTCATTTATGCATATCTTCTTTTTTTCGTTATTAGAATATTATAAAATTGTCGTTTGAGGTTTCCGTACTTTTTCGGAAGGCTTTTCACTGGGTTCAAAACCTTTTAGTTGCTTATTATGTATTCCCTTTAAATATCGAATTGGACCAATTGTGCTCCTTCCTTGGCAAGCAATTGTTTTGAAACACAACGAGCAAACTGCAGGATCTGGTGTTTTCTTTTTAAAATAGTCCCACAAACAAGATTTGTTATCGTCCATATAAATTATTTGCATAAAAATTATGTATTTGATAGAAATATTTACCCGAAGAATGTTTAACTTGCTACGGAATTTTCAAAAAACAAATGCACACTCAACAAACCTTAATAGGAATTTCCGGACCGCAGACTTTTTTACGTCCAAAAATTGCCGGGAATTCCCGCGATATATTCCCGGGATTACGGGATTAGACTAGGGTTTCTTATTTCCCGGACTTTTCCGATTCCCGGCAATCGAGGGAAAATGTTCTATTCCCAGGGAATTTCGAAAACATATGATTAAATTCATAAAATATTCAATAAAAAATATAGAGGGCAATTATAAATAAAATTCCGCGAGAAATTTTTCCCGGGAACAATTCCAACTAATAGCAAGTAATATTGGGAAAAAAATTCTAATTGGAAAAGGGAGAAATTTCCAGCGGAATTTTATTCATAATTGCTTTGATAATTTTATGAAAAAACAACATTTACTGCCTTATTCATGAAAAATATTTCAGGTTTATTACGCTCTTATTTGTCATATTTCTATGGGAAATTTGTCAAATAAACCTGTAATAAACCAAAAATATTTTTTATGAATTAGACCTTTAGCCTTTAAGAAATTTATTATTTGACATACTGTCATAAGTTTATTTTAATTGAAATTTATTTTTTATTTATTTATTTATTGTCTTTTATTTTCAAAAATATTATTGTTTGTGAATTCTCTCTCAAACAGTTCTTGAAAAAAGTCATAAGAGGTTTGTGACTATTCAAAATATGTGGTTGAAGTCTACTGATGATTTGGCTAAGCACTAAAGAAATACATATATAGACAGTGCTTAACCACCAGCAAATAAATTTCAACCAAAATACAACATTTAAATTAAAAACAAAACAACTTCATTCGTTCATTTCAAGAACAACAATATTTCAAAAACAAAAATAAATAAATTCATATGCTGTGAGTTATAGCATCCAGTTACTATTTCCTATAAAGAGTTTTTAGGCTAAAAATATTTCGTAACTCTTGACGTTGTTGGAGTCAACTCGGAACCATGGGTACCATGTGGCTGAGTGGTAGCGATACTAGCCTCTCAGTCCAGAGGTCGTGGGTTCGATTCCCACCAGACAAGCAGACAAGCTAATCGCTTTGCGAGTTGTGTTGTTGTTATGTTGTTGTTTATGTTTGAAACTATTCTATTAAATCTGTTTCCATCTGTTATATTATGCATCGTTAAAAAAATGTTATTTTTAAGTAATAAAACAACGAACAGCAATTTAAAAAAAAGCAAATTCCAAAAACGTATATATTAAATTTCCGAAAATTCCCGTTGAAAATTTCCCGGGATTTGTAAAAAAAAAAAAAATTCCCGGGATTTTTTTAACTGCGTAGAAACTCTAGATTAGACATTTGGCGGGATTCCCGGGATTTTCCGGCACTAAGGAGAAGAAAATACGTACTAAATTATTTTCTTAAGGAAATCTATATTTTTGGGAGGAAGTCTTCTTATTATTGCTCAAACACATTTGAATTAAAAAAAATCTATACCCTATGATTTTTGTTAAATAGGCCCTTTCGCATTTTAGTTAACGATATATTGAATTAATATTCAAATCAGCATTTTGTCAACTTTTCGTTTTGCGCACTGGAGTCACTACATTCTAAAGTACGAGTACTACAGTGTCTTCAAATTTTAAACGAACTTTCCCGATTTGTTTGCATTTATGTATAAAAAATTTTTACCAAAGGATTGAATGTTTGTTTTTTGCCTGCCTGCCCGATTGTGTAGAAAATATTTACATGGCAAAGCCGAATTCAATCGTGATTGTTATTGTTGATTTTCTCATGTTCTTTTTTTTTTAAATGGAGAAAACTTTGTTAATGTCTTTTGTTTACAAATTCTTAGCCCTGACTTGTGTTTGGGCCTTTTCCCCCCTTTATTTTTTCTTAGTTCTTTCGCTGCTGTTGTTTTTGTTGGGTTTGTTCTTAGGCAAGTTCTTAGATTTGGTGATAGAACTTGTTGTAGTGAGTAAAGGAAAAATGAGCCAAGCCAAGCCAAGCCAGCCAGCAACAGGCTCCAAAGCCAATAATACACAATTTTCCATTGACTTATTTTTTTCGTTGAGTAGGATGGCCGTTACAAAAGCAACAATAGCATATTGTTGCAAACAACAAATAAAAAGTACAGTCTTAAGACCAGTTTTTCTTTTTATCGAAGAAAAACTTGTTAAGTCTACTTGTTTTTTGTATTTTTTTTTTTTTTGTTATTATTTACTTACGCTTTCTTCAAAATTTCTATGGAAAAATTTATTATTTCCTGCAGGTCTTTGACTTCTAAGCTAGGTTACATAACTATGATTTGTTCCTTTTTTATTAGTTTTTATGTATAAAAGGTAAAACAATTGATTTTTTTATATTGGAAAATTATGGATTACAAACCATAAAAATTTTAACAATAAATAACAATGTATGTTAGAATATATTTTGTTAACCGATTAATGTCATTAAATAAGCAAATGAAAGAAGAAGGGAAATTATGATTTGAAAAAATAATAATTCCTTAATACATATGTATTTATGACATTTTCCAATGCATCATCTACCATATAATAAAAGTGTCATATAAATAAGTTTTGTCCACAAAAAAAAAATGAATTGTATCGTTATTAACTGTAGCGTGTGAATATTAAATATTTTTCTAATATTTTTTGTATTCACTAAAAATATTATTTGTATACTTATTTACCCTTGTAGCAGTTAAAAGGAATAAATATATATATATTAGTGTTGTCATTCGAACAAAAATTGTTCGAATATTCGAATAGCTTTTTATCATTTTTGTTCGAACGAACAAAAATTTTCAATTTCGAATAAAAAATTATTCGAACCATTTTTGTCGAATATTCGAACAATTTTCTTAACTGCTTTGTATAAAAAGTATTTTACATATCATTTTTTTTTTAATGTGTTAACAAAAGGATGTTAAACAAATTACTCCAAATTATAAATGCATGTGTAAGCTTGTTTATATGTATATGTTCGCTAAACGCATATTTTTTCTTGTTGGGAATAGATAATGCCTTTTTGATAGAATTAGAATAGAAGGTGGCTTACAATTTCTGATAAAAAGTTTAGAAAAAATAACAGATTTTCTCTAATCAAAAGCCTTAAGAATCGAATTATTAAACGACGTAAAAAAGATTTTAATGGCATAATATTATTCCTCAGTTTCCTGTCCAATACTAACTTTTTAAAATATACCACAAAGAGCGAAACAAGGAGTAATCAAATACTTTTTTTCATGATTATTTTGTTAATCATAACAATTTTAATTACGACGAAGTATTAGATGACATTTCTGAAGAAACTGATAATGGTTTATTTACTGATCTAAAAAACTGTATGAATAAAGTAAGAAATTGATTTAAATTATTTGGAAACATCAAAGAAAGGATTGCTTTTTAATGTCACCTTAACTATATCAACAACATTAACAATTTGCGAAAGAAACTTTTCTTCTTGTTCTTTTATTAAACGTAAAAAAGAGGATCGTTTGCAAGCTACGAGTAAAAAGTGTGATTATCTGGGGTTTTTAAATGATCTTTCAAAAGAAATCAATGATATATTAAAAAAATGCTTGCAAATGTGTATAAATACCTATACTTTTTAAATAATTTCGTTTCGGGTTTCAATTCCCGTTAAAAAAAGGGGGAGTTAAAGTTTGAAGTGTGTGCCTGTACAAGTACAGACCAAACGGCTGGATCAATTTTGATTTAGTTTCTGTTTTCTGTTTGAAAGTTGAGTTGATCGAGATTGTTCTTAAGCTATGTACAGACGATTGTCAGATCTTACAATATTGTCAGATCTGGCAATGTGCTGACAATGTACTGGCAATCGAAAATTGCCAGCACAATATTTCTTGTCAGTTCACACGGATGTCAGAAAATCTTACAATTTATTGCTAGACGGTTGTATGACAATAAATTCATCTGACAAAATCGTCAGTAGAAAAATTGTCAGTTCACACGGTTGTCATATGCACAAATTGTTCGATCTGTTGTTATGCGTTGCCAGACTTAAACCATTTGTTGGAAATTGTTAAATATTTATCGTTTGTGTTAAATGTAAAAAGTGAAAGTATAAATTATTATGTGTCATAAAGAAGCAATTGCAATGATTTTGTCTGCATATATTTTATTATAAATTTTTTATTTAAAATCAAGCATGTTCAGTGTTGCCCATAGAAAGAATTATCTTACAATGACGCCATTGTCAGATGCATGAACTTCGCACATCTGACAATATTAAAATGTCTGACAAATATCTGGCAATAATTTTACAATGTGTTCACACGATTGTAAGATGTCTGACAATATGTTGTCAGTTGCTAGTCTTGCAATGGACTGACAATGCTTTTTCTGGCAACGTCGTCTGACAAAAATTGCCAGTTCACACGGTTGTAAGAAATTTTGAGCACATTTTACTGGCAATATTGTAAGATCTGATAACCGTGTGTACATAGCTTTAGATATGTTTGAAGGAAATCGGTCCAGCCATTTAAAGGATATTACATCTGTTTTAGATACATATATTCTGTCCCCTTAACGCCGCAGCTCCCAAACGCTTGATCGATTCGTTTTTTTTTTTTTTTTTTTATACTATATTTGAAGAAAATCGCTCTAGTCGATTGGAAGTTATCATAAATTTTTATATATTAATTTATTCTTTTCTTTTTTGCGATTCTGTTATTTCAGTAATATTAGTGGAACATAGAGTTCTTAGCTTATGTTACAGCTTTTTAAAATTTTTAATTTTTGTTATTAATATTTTGATTTATTAATATTTCTGAGTTGGTTATTATTATTTTTCATTTGTTAATAACAAAAAATTAAACTAGTATAAATGCCTGTCGTTTTTTGCAAATGTTTTTCAATTATTCGAATAATTTTTTTTATTCTTTGTTCCTTCGAATATTCGTACAAAAGTTCAAAACTATTCGTCTGTTCGAATAAGAAAAAAATCATGAAATTTCATTCGAACAAATATAAAAGACGAATAATTAACAACACTAATATGTATACACATTAATGGCTCGCTTATGGACGGCAACTGAACTTTAGTTGCGTTGCCAGTAGCCCAACAAAAAACTTTTCAAAAAGTTAAAAATTTCACAAAATAACAACGTAAAATATTTTAGTGGTACTAATTTTAATTAAATTTTATTTTTGTTTTCGATCCTTTCTATGGTTCGTTTCAATATATCTCAAGAATGCTAGTTTGGCAACGAAGCGACGATAAAAAAGATAACGATAAAAAAAACCCTAAAGGGTAATAGGGCGGATCAAATTACACCAAAGACTAGATGTGGAAAACTATCGATGGGTGTCACTATTGAAAGTTTTCGATAATTTAAAAAACTATCGATATATCGATTCAAGATTATCGAAAGTTCGAAAAACTATCCCTACATCGAAGATACTATCGTGATAGTATCGAAGTTGTGTGGTTGTCTTATAATGTAGATATTTATTTACACTAAAAATTCTAAACAAAAAAAAAATAAAATAGAATTCTATTTGTCAGTTCAATAAATAACAAAACTGAAATACAGGCATGTTCGGTAAATCACAAGGTTTCAAATCACTTTGTGATTTTAAAACCACAATTGTGATTTGATGGTGTTCTGAAAATAACAAAAGTTTTAACTTTTCGATGTGATTTCACCCTTTCAAAAACACAAGAAAACAGCTGATGTTTTGTTTTGTAAATGCAAAATCACAAAGCAAATAACAACATTTCTCGCAAGAGAAAGTGTCTTCAATTTTTTCATAATTTTATAAATTCTTTATAGAAAATTGCTAATTTTACTATAAAAATCAATAAAAAAGATATTAAGTTATTCATTTAATTAATTTATTGCGAATTTCAAAACGAAGTGATTGAAAAAATAACCAAGTGATTTCAAATCGTCAGGCATTAAGCTGACCGGTTTAAAATCACAAAAATTAAAAAAGTTTTGTGTACAGAACACCTTTCTTGTAATTTCAAATCACTTTCACAAAAAGTGATTTTCAGAACATGCCTGATAATTGTACGAAAAATAAGTGAGTGAGTTCAGCGGAAAAATTTTTACCGTTATTCAGTTATTTTTCTTTATGAAAAGCTACATATTTACATTTTTTTTGTTTTAGTGGTGTATCCTTTACTATCGATAGTGACTAAAAAAATATCGATTGTTTTTAAGTATTAATCGACGGCAGAATTAAAACATCGATAGTGACAAAAAAAAAATGAACTATCGATAGTGCCATCGATAGCCCCTACCAAATTAATTATTCCTACTAACACTAGCAGAATGGAACAACATGCTGTTTTCAGCACCAGCGTTTACATGTTGATTTGCTGTGTGTTGTCTTATTTAATTCAAACTTCAGCCTTATAAAGAGTATTTTTTAAAGATAAATTTTTTAAATCGACATGAAATTTACTTTATTCGAAAAATAATCTTCTGGCATTATAATTTAAATATGACTTCTTGCATTTGACCGCCACGGCTGGCTCGGACGTAGTCTAATCTGGAGGTCCAATTTTCGAGGACTTTTTTTGTGGTCGTATATTGACAATAACGCGGCGAATGTTGTCTTCGCTTCCGGCTTATTGGCGTAGACTTGCGACTTCTCATATCCTTACAGAAAATAGTCTAGTGGCGTTAAATCGTACGCTCTAGGAGGCCAATTCGCGTGACTGAAACGTGAAACTAAGCGCTTATCAATTATTTCCTTCAATAAATCAACTGTCACACACAAGCTGTGTGACATGTTGCGCCGTCTTATTGAAACTACAGCTACTGCACATAATTCTTGTTCAATTTATGAACGAAACGTCAGTAATCATGGCTGCATAGCCTGATTATATCTTCTATAGACTGATTTGGGTCTTCCGCTACGCCACGCTCTACAGCAGCTACGTCCAAGCACACATACACTGATATTTGCACTTGAAGTAAACAGCTTTGAAAGCTCTTAAATTTGTTCTAGTTTCTTTGCAAAGTAAGAGCAAGCATTGCTGTCTGTTGTGTTGTTGTTGATGATGTTGTACTCCCGTCGGTGTGAAAGCATCAATAAATTCTTCTGTACGCACTATACGGCGTCTATGTGCATGCGTATTAGCATTTTGAGTAAAAATGTTGCGAAAACTTTCCATAATTAATCGGATTAATTAATCTGATGGACTATGTTAACCGCAAAATGGACGTAGTGCGCAATACGTATTTTGAACAGGACCATGATTTTCAAAATGAATTTGCACAATTTGGAACCAGTCTATGCAGGTTGAAATACCAAACCAAACTACACATAAATCACCTAATAGCTGACAAAATGGCACCAGTTTAAAAAAGTGCTGCCATCTTAAAGTTTTATACCTCTACAAAAACACGCTGTACAAAATTTTTTCAATTGCAAATGGAATACGTGAATTGTTTTGATTTCTGGTATCATAATATGTTGAAAGACTTTTTGGTAATGATAGCTCAAATAAATCACCATTATGGTTACATGTGTTACCAGCCCTGATGTTTAAAGTCGTTGTCAGCTGGTTTGAAACATTTCAATGCGTTAAATAAATATCAGCCTTCTTGGCTTCTTTAAAGGAAAATAAATTAATTTAACTTTTTAATGCCTATTTTAAATTGTTATTTTAGCAACTTTTTTATTTCTGTTATTTTATGCATACATTTACAGCCGTATTCATAAAAAAAAAGTTGATTGAGGTTTAAAATTCATATTAGTTAAAAAACGTTTTAAGGCTAAATAACGTTTTTTAAATATTGGTATTCATAATCAGTTTTTTAACTAAAAATCAATTAACTAAATTTTTTTTAAATATCATGGCAACACTGTATTCTTTATTTGTCACTTGCATATTAGTTCTGCAAAACAACGATTGTTAACTCACAAAGTACTCGTGTCTATTTTGTTTATTTGTCGGTTTTCAGAGAAATATTGTTTCTATAAAATAAAAGATATGTTCCAACTTGTATTTAATAAAATAATAAAAAAAAGCTCACAACAAATCTTTGTTAAAAGTGCTTTTTATATTATTTATTTTATTGCAGATAAAGAAGCACTAGAATAACGAGCTTTATTTTGTTTGTTTTGAGTGTTTATACATCCCTAGTTAATTTTCTACAATTATACTATTTTTGTTAACACATAAAATGAGAAAACAATGACTGGGAATGGAAACTGGATCGCTCCTTTTCTTTTAAATATTCTTTGGAGTATATTTGTTATTTCGGCAATAGTTTCTATAAAAAAAAATACATTGTTTTCTTCTAAATAACACTGGCATATGCATACATACATGCATACATAAGTACATACATACATACACACATATGTACCCTGCAGAAACTGCGAATAGTGAAATTGTGGTGATTTACTAGTGACGTTGTCAGTAGCACTACTGACCAGGTGTACCCCAGCCAATGTAATCGTCTATTGACATTTAACATTAGCTTGTCATTGAAAATCCACCACTAGACTATAGCACTACTGACTTAGTAGTTCTTTCAGGACCACATGGAGACATTGGCACCAAAGATTCAGTAGTAAATTTTAGGGGCTCTAGTCTACAATATCGATATATCCTCTCTCGTTGTCAATAGTAAACTTATAGTAATTTTCTAGTCACATTGTCAATAGTGCTACTGACTAGGTGTACCCCAGCCAATGCAAATGCCTATTGAGAAATAACATAGGGTTGTCATTCAAAATCTATCAGTAGACTTTAGCACTGTTGAGAAGGTAGTTCTTTTACGACCATATGGAGATATTTGAACCGAATACTCACTCGTAGATTTTAGTGACCCTCGTCTACATATATTTATTTAATATTATTGCACAACATAATAAAAAAGAAAAACAAACTATTGACGCGTTCATTGACAATATCACCAGAAATACACTAGAACTGTCGTCTCTAACGTATCTCTACTCGCACATAAAAGGAAAGTTGTCGACATTTTAACTAGTGCAATTGTCGCTGGAGAAAGAGTATTGACATAGAGACATATGGTTTTAGGTTGACTAGAGGGTACATACAGGTAAAGTTCAAAATGTAAACAAAAACGAAGCAAAATTACAACAACGTCACCTTAAAATTGGTTTAAACATGGGGGCAGTCAATTTTAAAATTTGCTGATTTACGCAAGATTTAAAAACCGTTTTTTAAACTAAAATTCTATTATGAATACAATTTTAGCGAATTTTGCTTAAACAATATTTGAAACGCGGTTTAAAATTTTTATGAATACGGCTGTTAATTATTTGTTACATTATTTTTATGTTTTTTTTTTTGCAGATCGTTAACAAGTTTGGAATCAAGGTGAGTAAAAGTTGCCCATAATCACATGTTTTTTTTTTTCTTATTTGAACTAATTATTAAATTGTTGAGATTTCCATATGTTTTTGGGCGGGAATTTAATTAATATTTTATTACTTGGTTGAAAACCAAAGAATTATATCTAGCGATCACTTTGAAAACAAACCGTAGTGTGATAATTAGATAATCTTTTGAATTAAAAAAAAAATAACGATTCGAACGAAGCTGGGTAAAAATTTTATAGAAAGTGAATTAGTGTGCTCAAAAAAAGCTGCGGTCTCATTTCAGCGTGAGCATATTATCTTTTTAAAAGCTTTTATTTATCTATATTATTAACACGCTTTTAATAGCTTCAGCTTTATCTATGTAATAGAATAATTCATTGCAATTTTTAAACACGCTTTTTTTAGCTGAAATATCTTATGTCTTGAAATTTGTAGCAGTCGAAAGTGTTCATTAGGGTGGTTATTAAAATTAAAATTTTAATTTTTTCAAGTCTTTTATCCACCGAACATTCAGCGGATACTAATCCTAATGTCACATCAGAGAGCGCTCCCTCGTCAATATTGTGTAGCTGAATCATCAGCGAAGTAAAATAACTAATAAGATGGCTACTAAACACAGTTTGAAAATTTAATACGCCTTACTGACACCAGAGGCGCTGCAACACTGCAAAAAGCAGAGTTGTAAAATAATGCAGCTTTCTTCTATATTTTCCTTGACCTAGCTTCTACGCTATCACTATCCTTTCCCTAAAAAAGTTAACAGCTAACATTGCCTGGGGTGTTACTTCTCTTTCAAAAAAAAATCGAGTTCAATTGTTTAAAAAAAATTTGAGGAAATGCTTAATTTCTTTGTGTCTCATTATTTCAATTAAATTATTTCAATATTTTTTCATTTGCGCAAAAAAAAATTGCGTGTAGAGGAAGTTTCCAATAACTTTTACATGAAAAAAAGGTTTTCCATATTTTGTATTTAGCAAAATGAATAAAAAATGTGAAACAGAGAAAATTGCAAACAAAATTTTTTTTTTTAGAATGAGACATATCCATATAAATAAATTTTAATTCAATTTATTTTCATTATTGATTTTTTCATTTCACGCAAATACACATCGTCACAAAAATTTATCGCAATAGTGTAAACAAGTATTTATACAAAAAATAAATCAAAAAACCCGACTGCGACCAACTTTGAACCGTTAAATTTCCTAAATGGTCATTTAAAATGAAAAATCATAAGAGAAACCTAAAGATGATTATAAAATAACTGTCGAATGATGCCCATATTGATATAGTTCGCCTACTTTTTATATTTTATAAAATGGCGTCTGTTGGCCGCCATATTGAAGAATCATCAAAATCGATCCACGCGTTCGTTTTATATAGTGCCGCAAAGGAACACACATACATACACACATAGGCTGTCGGGTAAAAATTACGCTTTTACAAGCAGTTGTACAAGCAATTGTACTGTTTATTATTATGTTTTTACCTTCTACTGTAAAGTTACAATTATTTGAGTTAGGGCTTTTCTACTTGTGACCAACGATATAAGTTGTGGTTTAATTTTAAAAGTTCAGCGATTTCCATTATAGACTATTTTCGAATTAAGTTTGAAATGAATTCCGAAATATGTAAAACAATAACGAATTTGTCTCTCATTCAATCGCCTTATATTCAAGCTATGCTGGTATAAATTTAATTAATTCTTTTTATTTTTGATTTCAAAATAAATTCAAAATTTTTTACTGTGTATGCATATAAATTTAAAATTTTTTATTAAATTACTTCTGTTGACGTTTTTTTTTTCATATTGACATTAACTGTTTGCGTAGAAGTTGAAAAGAAAATTCATGAAACAAATTTCGCACAAATAGTTTATAAAATAGAATGAAATTACTTTAGAAAAATAACACACGAAGAAAACATCAAAGAGGATTTGATGAATGCGGAATCTTTATTCTGTTGTTCACTGAACAAATGAACGAAAAGAACGAACAAGTTCTTTTAGTTATTGGGAACAAAAAAGAACAACTATGCCCAACTTTATTTTGTAGACCAACAAAGAGAAATGTGCATGACTGTTATACAGGGGTGCCCAAGCCCTATACTCTAGGTGCTCATTTGTTTTTGTAAAAGCGCTTGGGTATAGGCTGTGTATTTCAGTACTCACAGCACACACTTCAGCACTAGCAATACGAATCATGCACACATACAGCACTCAGCACTAGCAATACCCCTGCAGGAAATGTCAATAGTAAAACTATACTGATTATCTATTGACGATGTCGCCAGTACTACTGACAAATTATACCCCAACTAATACTATCTACTTTTGACATTTAACACGGGCTTGTCCTACGAAATCTACCACTAGACTCCTTCAATACTGACTAGGTAGTTCTTGTGGGACCATATGGCGAAAATGTCAATAGTAAGATTGTACTGACTTACTATTGACGTTATTACCACACTGCGGGATATGTCCGCTGTCACCACCTGCAGGAAATGTCAATAGCAAAATTATACTGATTTTCTATTGACGATGACCCCAACTAATGCTATCTACTATTGACATTTAACACAGGCTTGTCCTACGAAATCTACCTCTAGACTGCGTCAATACTGACTAGGTAGGTCTTGTGGGACCATATGGCGAAAATGTCAATAGTAAGATTGTACTGATTACTGAAAAAGAATCTTCAAACAAATACTTGCAAATAAAATTATTTACTGCCTTAATTTCGCTAAAAATGCAAGATACTTTATAAATTTTTTACAGTATTATTTTTATTTTACTTTTTTAGAAAAGACTTATTTAAAAGGAAATATATGTATATGTATGTACATGTATGTCTGTAAAATAAAAATTTCCCCCTGATTTTTTGATCCAATTCTAGTCAGCGGCGCCGAGTTCAATAACAACAAAAACAAAAGCATAAATAACAATTTGTTGACAGTGTCACCAAAAAGACACCATAATTGTTGACAAAAATATTGACTTGGGGACACTTAACCCCAACCTTCCTTCAGGGACGAAATACCCAAACGGCTTTATCTTATTATTTTTTTTGTCGTTTTTTTAACACTGTCTTTTTTATTTGTATGTATTTGTTTTTACAACAAGAAATATTGAATAAAAATTAGTTTTTCTTATATTTAATGTAATACGATCCAATAATGCAAATTAACTCTTCTTAATTATTTGGTAAAATTCTAGCTTAAAGCCTTTTATTAAAAACATTCCCATTACACAAATATGAAACAATAATTATTTAAAAATTTAATTTTTAACGTTTCATTGAAATTAAGATAAATTTTCGCACAGCAATCACTTTTGTAAAATAATTCATGGGATCCCTATGCCGACATCCATTGTATCCAGTTTTAATACCGCACAGCTGATTATTTATAATAACTGGGTCCCCAGCAGTAAAATAACATGTATATTTTTTAATAGCACAAAACGTACTGTTACGAAATGGTTTGCAAATGTTTTTTTGAGTAAATGTTGTTTTTTGTGGTACGTCAGGGATTACAAGACCTTCAGAGTGTTTTAAAGACCAACCATAAAGTTTTGACGTGTGGTTTTTGCCATAATCAATTCTTTTGCACAATTTCATTGGTTCAGCGAGTCTATTTTCAATAGGAGTTTCTAATTTTAACACCGCCACATTGTACTCGTATGTTTCTTGGCTGAAATTTGGGTGGACAAAAACTGTAGTAACGTTTGATTTGACACCATATTCAATGGGGTAACAATTTTGAATATCTTTTATAATAATATCAGAAGCATTGAATTTATTTACACAACTGGCACTAGTGACAACAAAATATCTTGACACTAAAGTTGCACTGCAAATATAAAATTTTTTATTAAAAATATGCACTAGTTGCGGTTGTTTTGTATTATTAGCGTATCTGCCATCTTTCACACACAATGATAATTCTATTTGATACAAAAACAAATGGCAGATGATAAACCACTTTAAAAATTCGTATGATTTAAACATTTTATACTTTTTAACGTTTATTCGCTACTGATATGTTAAATAATTTATAATTTTTAATTACTAATTTTATAACTTTAGAAAATATAAAAAAACACTTGTTCAAATATTTCAGAAGAAAACAACAAGATAAGAAAATGTGCGATGCCTAAAAAAATTTCAAAGTTTCCATATCACATTAAAATAGTGTTATATGTGTTTTTCTTCTCTTTTTTTTTAATTAATAGTTTTGTATATTTCAAAAAACAAACCGCCGAGTGAGATGAAATAAATATATATCTTTTTTTTTTCAATATTCATTTACACGTGTGATTATTTATGAAGGACGGTTAAAAATCCTTCCTTTCACTCTTCATAACATTAACGATGTCGACAACGTTCGACTTGTCGCACACCTACATTCAAAATAAAAATAAAATTTTAAAATGAAACAGGCTATCCCACGATGTCGACAGAAAACGTTCGTTACACAAATTATATTAAGGGCCTGTTCATCTAAATGCGAACGATAAATTCGATCGAATATTTATATTGAAAACAAAAATAAATTTCAGTTTTCTGTTTTTGTTTCTAATAGAAATTTTCGATCGAATCTATCGTTCGCATTTAGATGAACAGGCCCTAAGAATAACAATAAAATAAGAAAATTTGTTTTTATTTTCAATATACATAAGTAATCGATCGTACGTTTTCGGTCGACATCGTGGGACAGGCTGTAAGTCGAACTTCCATGTGGCATTTATTGAAAAGCTCTTTACAAGCTTATCAGCGTTTTTCATTGATTTTGATTAAATTTTAGTGTTTTTCTTTTTTTTTCGCATTTAGAAAGTTGCGAAACTTTGAAAATGCTTAAACATTTTTAAAAATCCTTTAAATTATTGATAAATTTTATCGCTAGATTTTTGAACAATTTTTCCGAATAATCATTTGAATTTGATTTTCTAATTGCTTTTCTGTTTTCGAGTTTGGCAATTATTTTGCGAATATATGTACATACATAATTTATCTATTGAAATAATAATGATCTAAAACCATCATACATATATATGTATATATACTAGTGATGCACTAATATTCGTATTCGTATTCGAATTCCCGAATATTCGGCCATTTTTAAGTATTCGTATTCGCAGTCGTATTCGCCGAATTCAGGCGAATACGAATACGATTACTTTTCCAAAAAAAAAAAAAATTAAATAAACGAAATTTAAATAAATGGATAAAAATATTAGTTTGTACGAATCCACTAAATTTTTTATAGAAATTTGTGCTTTGTATCATTTTCAAATATTATTTATTGATGATCATTAAAATTTTGTGTAGTTTTTTATTAACTTCAAAGTACGCCAACAGCAGTATGAAGTTCTTCTTCCTAACAATTTTTTAATATTTCATATTGCAGGCGGTTAATAGAACCCTAATCTAATGTCTATAAATTTCACATAAGTGTTCGTGTTCGTATTCGCGGATATCAAATATTGACATGCGTTACATCACTAATATCTACATACATACATATATATGAAAAGCTTTTCCAAGCTTTGGCAATTTTGACTTCTTTGTTATCAGTTTCACTTCAACACCCAGAACATACGAGGGCGGCGCAATAAGTCCGAGGCCTTTTGAATTTCCCGCCTCTTAACTGAAACACCTGTCAGTTGAACATTTAGGTTGCTTTTAGACCTCTGCCAAATTGTTCATTCAAATGACCGCTCATTTTCTAAAAAAAATAACGAATTTATTAATTTCTTTCATACGCTCTTTTCAAAAAATATAACCAAAAGAAAACAAATAAAAAAACTCAAATTATTAACTTGACTGCAACCGGTCAAAAATAATTATCTGGCAACACTCTCTGTTGTTTTTTACATTTACTTTCTTTACATATGTACATACTTCTTTTCTACAAATACAATTTGAGTTAAAAAAACGTCAGCCAATGCAGCAATGATAAAGTAGGAAAATAAAAAAAACATGTTGATTATTGAGTTCTTGTTTCAACTTTAATATTATTTGAACTTCTCATTTGTTTAAATGAAAGTTTAACATAAATTATATGTAAGAAATTTTTTATTCGACAAATTGTCAACAGTTTATTTTAATATGAAATTTATTTGCTGGTGGTTCAGCTTTGTCTGTATGCATTTCATTGTTGCTGTAAAAAATCATCAGTAGACGTTAAAGTCTACTGACGATTTGTTACAGCAAAAATGAAATGCATATAGACAAAGCTACGAGTATATTTGATAATAAATTTGATAATTTTTCTTTTCAAAAAAGTGAAAAAAAAATATTTTCTTAATTTTTGCAACAAAAAAAATTCACTAAGAAATTTTTTTTGGCATAAGATGTGAACAAGATTTGTGTGGTATACTCTTAGCAGTGATGCCAACTTTTTGGCTGCAAAAGCACATCACAATTTAAAAAAAGCACTAAAAAGCAAAATTTTGAGATCTAGTGAAGTTTAATAATTTTTAATACTTTCTAAGCTATACTCTATTTCGGTAATATTATCATATATAATGAAATATATCAGACGAACAATTTATGCTTTTCACTGCAAAAAAATAAATACACCAAGTTTCTATCAAAGCTATTTTAAGAAATGAATAAATTTCTTAAAAGCGCTCCTTAGTGCTTTTTCTTAGTTTGGCACTAACGCTCAAAATTTGGCGTTTTGAGTCTCCAAAAAGCACTAAAAATAGTGCCAAAAGCACCAAGTTTGGATCACTGACTCTTAACTACATTATTGCCATATATGGTTTAGCTCTATCACTAAGCCAGAATCAGCTGATGACACCATATTTTGAGTGCGCACTGATTTTCCAAATCTTTGGAGGAATATTAAAAAAAAAACAAATGCAACCAAAGTCGCGACTCTGAGTATATGGTTTTACTATCCTTTGGTAGAACTATCGAACCTATATACTGGCTGTTTCTCCAAAAGTTCCAAAATAAAATTTGCATATATGTATCCTATGTTTTGATTTGCACGAAATTTTAAATGTCCAGTCTCAAAAAACGATTTTTTATCAATACTGAGCAAATTTCCCGAAATTTTTTTTATTTCATTGGAAATTTTTCACTTTTGCGGCTACACAAGCGCTACCTAAACAGTGTTAAGAATCATTCTTAGGAAGTTTATATGTTCTACAAAATTCTTTATTGAGATCTCAGATACATTTTTGTAGTTGATTGTTTCCTTGAATTTTATACGGTTTGCTACCTATGGACCTGAACAGGGGAAGAAAGGTAAAAAAATCTAATATTTTTTTTTATAATTTTTTTTGTGATTTTGATCTTAAAGATGAAGTTTATTTTTTTATTTTATATATTCTCAATTGTTGTTCTTTATGACAAGAGCTACAACCTTGCCTCCGAGAGTAAATCAAAATTCCGAACTGTTTGCAAGAAATGAGTCTGAGAAAATGCAAAAATTACCCGGGGGCCCAAACCTTTGGTGACTAGCGTCCTGCACAAGACATCTTATAAGAACTTTCAAGACATGAGGGATTTTTCAAATGCTTTATTACAGCGAAATTTTATAAAACAAACGTTAACAACACTGTTTGCAAGAAAGTTGTTTGAGTATTGTAGGTATAAGAGTAAAGAAGAAAACACTTCGTGACGGAAGAATTTGTGATACTTGCTTCTTTCTACGCATGAGCGCGTTTACAAACGTCATGCATGTAATTATGTGTGTATGTATGCGCACTCTATTGGGGACCCATACAAAAATTGGAGGACTTGGGGAAAAACTGGGAGTCATGAGTCTTTTTTTTTCGTATATGATTAAATTTTTTGTGTTGCACTGTGTTTGCATACAGGGGCATTTGCAAATTTATATTTAAATTATTTTAAGAAAATTTCCTATAAAACCATCTTTTTGTTCACCATTACATTGATGTAGCAGCAACTAATTTTTAGTTGAAATTATTTTTATGTATATATGTCGGTAGCATTTGCTTGTGAGTTCGGATATTAAAGCATATGGCTACCTAGACCTGTTTAGCTTGAAATTTAAAATATACAAATTAACAGCATGTGCTCTAGCATCCGAATTTAGAAGAAAAGTAATTAGGAAAAGGATGAGTTGAAATTTTTGATTTTCTCGTTGCGTTTTTTCACTTTTGAACAATGAAAATAAATGTGGAATGAAATTACTAGAACTGTGGAGATTCCTTAAGGGACATTATTGCAACTCAAAGTTAGATTAAAGTAGGATTTTATCGGAAGTATAAAAACTCATTTGCAAAATTTTACTTTAACCTAAAGTGAGCGATAAATAACAGGCAAGTTTAGCCTACCTGGTAAGTTAAATCCAATTTGTAATAATTGAAAGCTTTTTATGCGTCCGATAAAATCCTACTTTTAACTAAATTTAAGTTGTAACAATGGCCCTAAATGTACTAAATTAACCATTGCTGTACTATTGTACTTTTCGAATTTGAATGGTGTCAATTTTTCCATACCTGACTGCAATAGATTTTATGAAAGTAATATTGCATTGTTTTCATCAATATCTGTGCTTTGGCTATCCAAGAAATAATTTTTCTGAAGATAACTTTACGGCATATTCCACACTTGGCAACTACATATGGGCCAGAGATGGTGAAAAAAAAGTTCTAAAAAAATTAAAATTTTTCGACATTTTAGCGACACTAGATGCATTTCTTTCGTAGTGTTTTGCTTAACATATTTTTCTTCTAGTCTGCAGCTACAATTGTGCTGAAGACAAAAAAAAAAAACAATGTCAATTAGTTTCCGAGATATAAGTTCTTCGAAAAAAAAAAATAAGTTTTAGCTTAAACCGAGCCTATGAGACTATAAAATCTGAACAACAGTTGAACTCGTAAAACCCAAATGGAATTTTTTTTTAAATTTCGAGAAGTACTTCGAGAAATTGCACACGAGAAAGAGTTTGCATTTTATGGGTTACACTGTGTTATTAAATACAATAGTATACGTGTGTCAGCTGTAACTCTCTCTCTCTCTCTCTGGCCTCCCTACCCTTTTTAATCGCATTTCCATATTTATAATTTTGATGTTTGTTTTAATAAAAACTATTTTTACTCCATCATATTGTGTGTATGTACGAGTATGTAAGCCTTTTCGTTTTGGTGCATTGCTTTCAATATTTTATTATGACTTCTAGTTAAAACAAAAATACTAATGCGATTATTTGCGTAACAAATCAATTGAGAGCGTTACCAACAATAATAATTGTGAAAGACAGCCTTTGTTTTGCTGATTTTTAACACTGAACCGCGCCAACGCTGTGTAGTCTTGTTATGAAAATGTATACCAGCGACACCAACAACTGCAGACGTCAAGAAAAATAACTGAAATTAAGGAAAATAAATGTAATCGACGGCCCACACGTCTTGACTTCGCTTTTACATTAAATTTTTCTGCATTTTGCTTTCAACATCACTCTTTGCTTTCAGCAGTTGAATACCTGAACGTGGACATACATACATCCACACATAGGCATTCAACAAAATGTTGAGGCTACCTATCTTGATCTTCCTTGGATTTTAATCATTATTATAATGAGCCCAAACATCATTATTATAATGGGCAACACAATATTTTAATATTACGAGTATTTTACTTTGTCAGGTTTTCCTTTATATGTATCTATTAGAGACCTGCGTAAACAGTCTTCAAATGAAAATACGTCATGATTTTTAAATGTATTCACGTCTCATGTATTATACTAAACCAATAATAAATGCTGACGTACTATATCATCGTATATATCGTGTATATCAGTGTTAACCAGCGATGTCGACAAGACAGCTTTTTTGTAACAAACACTCAAAAGCAGTACTGTTGATTAGTCTATGCTTGTTATTTTTCATATTGTACGTTTGAGTGTGTGTGTAATATGTATGTATGTATGTATGCTCATGCGTAGAAAGAAGCAAGCATCACAAATTCTTCCGTCACGAAGTGTTTTCTTCTTTACTCTTATACCTATAATACTCAAACAAATTTCTTGCAAACAGTGTTGTTAACGTTTGTTTTATAAGATTTCGCTGTAGTAAAGCATTTGAAAAATCCCTCATGTCTTGAAAGTTCTTATAAGATGTCTTGTGTAGGACACTAGTATCTATCTATCTTTTCTTCTTCTTTTCATTACTTGTTGTTTTTCTATTAAGAAAATGTTAAATCACGGTAAAAAAAAAGGCTCTATAGCAATGAGCTTGAGCATGAGACATACACTCACTCAAAGCAGGCAGAGTTTCCCACTAAACATACCTTTACAAGACATAAATATAAGCGCCGGTTCCATAAGACGTTGGCAACGTCACGCAACGTGACGCCATAAACTTGACATTCCAGCACTTTAATGTCAACAACCATTTGACAGAATTTTGCTTTTTGTGATCTAACACCAAAAAAAAATAGTAAAAATGACAAGAGGCTGTCAATAGTAGTGAATAGCTGTCAACAACAGGTAGACATATGCCTGTCACTTTTAAGCAATCGTTTTCGATATCGATGACATCTTGTTACGCAATATTGAAACCGAAAAATTTCTTTCATCTGCCAGTGTCTCTTGCTAGATGAACAACCAACGAATGCTTGCTGGGTTAATTCCCAATATTTAGAGTTTTGTATTAGATCTATCGTTAAATTATTTCGCTTTTTAACGTTATTCTTTTTTATTTTAAAATTATCTCAGTCTAAATGTTTTTTAAGGAAACCAAAAAAAAAATCACTTGAAACAATTTTTATTTTCGAAGAATTTTCAAAATACTGGCATTAACTCTTTTTAACTAACCAATATTTTTCTTCATTTTGTTGATTATGTTTTGAATATTGATGTCAACAGAAACACTAACAACAATATCTAATGGATACTTATGTTAGTTTGTGTGTTTGTAACCAATGGAGAAACAAATATTTAAAGAAAACTAAAAAGTTTTTCGGAATTTCAATAAATTCTTAGAGAGAGAGAGAGAGAGATAAAGCAGTGTATAGTCCACAAGAAATATTCAAGCAGGCAGACCAAACAACAATCGCATTTAAAAAACAATTCACGATACCAGCAGACACATAAAATAAAATAAAATAAATAACAACTTTAAGGTGACTGAACTTCTACCTCAGCTCCTTCACGAGCCACCACAACAAACATCATCTTCTTTGAATACCATGAATACGTCAACTTGTCAAACTAGTGTTTGTTGGGAGTGTGAGTGACTGACTTATCGATGACTTCTCAGGGATAAAAAATATATATATAAAAATTATGTGCTTTCATGATCGACCACGCCCTCAATGCGGAGAACTAGTCGTTACGAAATATTCTGCAACTTCCTGGTTTTTTGTTTCTAATAAAAATATATTACTTAAAATTAATGCTCCTATTAACGTTTTCAACACAATGGTCTTGGTTTGTGCCAGAGTATGAAAAAAATATACTGCGTATAATCATAATTGTAGCGCAAACAATTTGTTCGCTCATATATTTGCTCTCAAGCAACTATGACTATATCTGATATCAATAAACAAGAGCATCTCTACTTCGTTTATGCGAAAAACTAAAATACACTGCAACTTAAAATAAAAAACACATTCGTATCAAGCGTATTGACTCTCTGTCATACTTATAGTCGGAGTATGCTTATACTCCTACTATGGATATTTATTGGGATAAAAAATTATACCCACGATACTCTGGATATCTATTCATTATTCGCCATTGTAAACATAAATTTGTGTATATAAAATGAAATGGAAAATGTGTTTATTGGCTTTTTGAAAACATGTTTTATGTATGTGGGTGTGTGTAAATAAAAAAGTCCTATATATACGCATGTGTAGCCGATTAATAATCTGAGTATTCTTATACTCATGAGTATGATTCTAGCTTATTTAGTCTTTGTGCTGCGCAAATTAAAAAAAATTGTATAGGGTGTTTTTTTAAGAGGTATAGAACTTTGAATTGAAATAAAACACAAGAAAATCGTTTTAATGTCCATCAATTTGGCTTAATTGGAAGGATAATTTTATGCCATTAATGTTTAAATATGATTTCGGGCATGTGGCCGCCGCGGCTGGCTCGAATAAAGCCAATTCTACGGGTCCAATTTTCAACCACTTTTTCGAGCATATGGGGCCGTATGTTGGCAATAACGCCACGAATGTTGGCTTCCAAGTCCCCTAACGTTTCTGGTTTGTTGGCGTAGACGAGCGACTTCACATATCCCCAAAGAAAATAATCCAATGGTGTCAAATCACACGATCTTGGTGGCCAATTGACAGGTCCATTCCGCGAAATTATGCGCTCATCGAATGTTTCCTTCAATAAATCGATTGTGACGTGCGCTGTGTGGCATGTAGCGCCGTCTTGTTGGAACCACAACTCATCCACATTCATGCCATCCAATTCGGGAACAAAATAGTCGGTTAGTCGGCTCCAATTGCTGTGCACGGTGGCGAATCGATTCATTCGGGTCCTCTTCAACACTTTGCTCTACAGCGGCAATTGTTTCTTCGGTGCGCACTGTTCGACGTCTCTGCGGATGCGTATTATCACATAGAGTAAACGTAGTGCGAAAACGATCCATGGTTAACCGAATTAATTGCTCTGATGGACGATTATGTCGACCATAAAATGGACGGAGCTTGCGGTAAACTTCGCGAACTGAACCATTATTTTCGAAATAAATTTGCACGATTTGCAAGCGTTGTTCTTTTGTCAACCTGTTCATGATGAAATGGCAAACCAAACTAAATATTAATCACTTGACAGCTGACAAAATGGCCGCCAGTTAAAAAAGTGATGCCAACTTAAAGTTCTATACCCCAATAAAAAACACCCTTTATAAACATAGTTGTTGGATGTTTATAGTTATGAGTATTCGGTTCGAAATTAATGCGTGTGTTTGTATATGAGCGTGTTTTTTTTATTTTTAGCTGTCGGCATTCATAGTTGTTTGATGGCCAATACTTAAAAAGACTTAGAAGACCATACTGTACCTCGTTTTTATAACTTTGTAAAGTATTTGCATAAAAAAAAAATACATAATTGTAGTTGCTGGTTGTCCTTATTTTACAAAGGGTTATTCATATGAAAACTTAAGTAAACTTACAAAAATAATAACAAATGAATTTTTTGTTCTAAATCATCCTGGATTTCGCAATATAAGGAAATTAGGTACAGAAACGAGGCACGGTTCATAAATTACATTAGAATAGCAGTGGGAGTGTTTCCTGATAGACTTGGCACCTTCTTTCTCCAATACTATTTATAAAATATTGTGTGTTTCTCCCGGTTCTCGTGTATAAAACGTCACAATCAAAAATTTACTCGGATGGAAAAACTTCAGAAATGTGTTAAAAAGCTCCAGCTTGTTCGCCTCCAACGTTTACTTTTTTAATGAAAAATATTGCCTGATATAACCAAAAAAAAATTCGTTTTATTAAAAGTATAGAATTGCCAGATTTTATCAGGTAAATTTTTTTCTGAAGTGGGATTCTCCCTTGTTAAGTGAGTGGTGTGCCCATCTCTGATAAAAATTAACATGCGAACTTCTTTGATGGCTCAAAAGAGACAAGTCTCCTTATATTATTCAGTTAAAATGTTTGTACAAAATCGAAGATTTTTAACAGAATATCAAAAGAATCGATTCTTTTTTTGGGTTCTTAGGGTTTTAAAATAAATTTAAAATATGTATTATTATTTATTATTGCATTGTATTTCTAATTGCTTTGTTATTTCTTATTTTTTTAATTTAAAACGTGAGATTTTTTAATTGTGGTTTAAGTCTACTGAGGAGTTTTCCAAGCAGCAACGAATCGTATCAAGATAGAAAAAAAGTTTCCCTACTAAACACCTTAACGAAAGAGCAGACAACGAAAAAAGAATGAAAGTCTAATTATAAGCGTTTTGAATTTATCTAAAATTGGTAGTTTTAATTATAAATAGCAGAGTCCATCAAGAAGAATTTTCGATGTTAAGCAACTTGTTAACTGGTTCCTCCAATTAGCTCATTGAACTTGTTGTTTTAGGTCGCAGCCGTCCCATTTTGGAAAAAAAAAACATTAAGAATAAATATATATATATTTTTTTTTTCAAAAAGACTGATCAATTTGCTTCACCAAAATTGACTTGTACGTAACATTTTACGAGTACATAATATATTATAAAAGTAATACTTCTCCAAAATAATGCGATTTGTAGAGTCACACCCGTCACAGTCTTTTAATAGTCATTCTGAGCAAACATTATGTTCATTCATTACTTGGGAACATTGGGTTTAATTTTTTTTATATGATACATTTTATATATTTGAATTATAACAAATGACTTCAGTGTCACGGTCACACCCGTGACATTAGACCTGTCCATATGTGGGATATCATAAAAGGCTTATTTACAACAATTATTAAGTCCTTATAAAACAGATTTTCATACACATAAATTTTTATTAAGCCTTGATAATTTTTATAAATAAGGACTTCTTAAATCTATAAAAAAAAATTATTTTTGATATTCAATGAAAAAAGTTGCAAATTTAGCTTCACTTTCTCACAACCTAATGGTGGCGTTGACTGAAGTAGGTGCTGGGTTCGAGCCCGAAAACCGACAAAGTCATTACATAACAACACCACACATTTTGCTGATGTGCATTAGTGTCCCTTTTGTTTCATTTGTTGTAGGAAAGTTCAAGTGATGGAAGGCATACCCACTGGTCACTGAACTACACCGGCTTTAGTGGATGCTAATCCTTATGTAACATCAGAGCACGCTTTCCTACGTCGGTATTGTGTAGCAGAATCATAGGCGAAGTAAAATAACCAATAAAATGTCTTCTAAACACAGCTCCGAAAATTTAATACGCCTCATTGACACCAGAGGCGCTGCAGCAGCACTGCATTATGAGTTAGAAATGTGCAAAAAGCAGAGTTGTAAAAGAATGGAGCTTTCCTCTAGCTTGCCCTTCGCCACCTGTCTTCTCTATCAATATTCCTTTCTTAAAAGAAGGGAACACCTTATAATAGTAGTAGGCATTCATTGCCTGAGCTATTATTTCAATAAAATGAAAGATCGCAATGCTTTCTCTCCATAAAAAAAAGCTCGGAAATTTCCGGTAGAGTATGTTAAGGTTTTATAGGAAATGCAATATAGCTTCGGCAAACACTCATATTTTTTTATCGTTTACTGGTTTCTTCACCAGACAACATTTAAAACCAGTGTCTCGTTTCTGTAAGGAAAGTGAGAACTTTTCGAGTCGACAAAATTGTTATCATCCTGTAAAACACAGGGTGAGTAAGAAAAAACTGTATGTATGTATGTTTTTTGTAAGTTTATACAATTTTTTATGTGAGTAATCCTGTGTAAAATATAATTATTTGATTTTTTTCGATGCGAGAACTTCTCACAAGTTACAGAAACGGGGTACAGATATGAAATTCAAACAAGATTTCGAATGATATGACGATGATGAAGTCAAAGGAATGATAGATGAAGATGAAGTTTATTTTTCGGCGTGGCCGATTTTTATGAAAATCCTCATGTGTGTTAAAGTCCTGCTTAAGAACTTTTAAGACATGAGGGATTTTTCAAATGCTTTACTACAGCGAAATCTGCTAAAAGAAACGCTAAACAACACTCTTGGCAAGACACTTGTTTCAGTTATTGCGGTATAGGAGTAACTACAGAAGAAAATACTTCCAGCCGGAAGAATTTGTGATACATACTTGTATTTTCATACGCATGGGCGCGTATAAAAATGTCATGCATGTACATACAACACATAGCTTACAATCTACATCAAGCATAACAAGCATAAAGTCATCAACATTACTTTTTTTGATTGTTTGTTATGAACAAGAAGTCTTCGCGACATCGCTTGTTGACGCTCATATACACGAACACCCATGCATCCATCTTGCTTCGCATACATTTAAAAAACAAGACGTATTTACATTTCAAGACTGTTTACGCAGGTCTCTGATGTGTATTCTTTTTATTATAGAATTTGAAGACTTCTGCTTGGATAGAAAAATCTTTGAACAGGGAACGGGGATTTTTTTTAAATTATTTAGTCGGTCTATATAATGCTCGGTATCAACTTTCAATGATCTAGTACAGTGTCCCGCAAAATAAAATATTGGTGAGAAAAATGAGAGTAAAATAAACTAGCACTTGAAGAAAAGTTTTGTAATATAAAATATATGATGTGGTTATTAGTTGTTTGAATTTTTATTTTTAAATAAAATAAAAACTTAAATAAAAACTAAAAATTTAAAAACCATTCAACAATTTAGTGTATAAATTCAAAATTAAATTTATTCACAGCTCTTTTGATATTATTAAAATGCCTTTTAAACTATTTTCCCTATTATTTTTAAATATTCCATAACATAAAATGCATCGCATATTGCCTAAAGCATTTTCAATCACGAAATATTTCCCAGCTTCCATAATTATATTATCAATTTTTTGTCTGTAGAAATTTATTAAATTTGAACTTTAATTTCGTTCCGTGTGCTCAAAAAAAAACTAAACAAGAAACCAGGAAAAAATTAATATATGCGTGCACAACTTAATTTGTCGCTGGCTCAGTCACAGAATACACAGAAGTGAAAAAAGTGACAGGTAAAAAAAGCTCCAATCAGGTTTTTGTTAAAATTCATGGAAGAAAGAGAAAAGTATAGTGTATTTGATACTGTAGTGTATTACTTACTACTTAAGCCGCGTTCAGACTATTATACTTTGTATTTATACTTGTCAAAAATTCAAATAATACGTGCAAGTGTGATAGTCTGAACGCAAAATGTCCTCAAAGTGGCAAATAATACGATAAAAATTTTGACATCCCATAAGACTTTTTCCTTTTTAGAAAATTTTCTAAACGATAATACTTTTCATTAGATCAGGGTTGCATTTTCACACAAACCAAATTTCCAAGTCGGCTGTTTCGCCGCCGATAGCGTGTCGTCATTGATGTAATGTTTTGTCACATTTATATCGGCTCAAAATTTTGAATAAGTGAATCGTATGGAAGTATATTTCATTGACGTAATTTTTTAACGTTTTTGTAATATATTTTCTTAAATTTTTTTCTTTTATTTACATAGAATATTTTTAACTGCTGAATTTTTTCAAGTGTCGGCACGTCCCCGCCTGCATGAAACCGTTTTGCCGCCGCTAGTAAATGAATAGCACAGACATTTTCATTGAACAGCTGTTTTGTTTTCTACTTGTATTACACATTTGATTTGAAGTGTGATGGTCTCAACATAATATGTGCTTTTACGTTAGATTTTTTTGACAGTCGCAACGAATGTATTTAGATTTCTGTATCGTAAAATGTGATGAAAGTATTAATACTTGTATAATAGTCTGAACGCGGCTTTACCAATTAACACAGCTAATAAAAATGTATTGCACTAGAAAGACGTAGCAAAACAAAACCGACGACAAAATTTGAGGGAAAACGAGACAAACTGAAATATACCCGTATCTTCCGTCTCGTGACACTTCTGTATGTTTTGTGGCTCAGTGACGACAAAATGAAAGAGCGTAAGCATGTATGTGATTTTCATCCGCACAATTGTGCTATGGCTTGCGGGTTACTGATCTAGTACCACTCCTTATAGTTTTTGCACAAAAACGTGTGCAGCCGTCCCATTGTGCGACATGCTCTAGTTCGCGTGCATCGAACAACTTTTGCCTACATATAAGCGAAACACACAAACAAGCCAGGGACTTAGTTCTTAAAAGTGATTTGAAAGAATTATTTCCATGCAGCTAAAATCATAATTGCAGTCTTTAAAATCCTGTTCATTAATAGAATGATAAGAGAAATATAGAACAATGAAAAGTATTGACTTCTTTTGCATTTTTTAGCGAGAATACTAAAATATTTTTTTCTTGTTTCTTGTTTCTTTGAGAGCCGATCACGTATTGGGCAAAATGCCTCATTCCGAATCCTATTGACACAAGTCAATTTGTGGTCGTGTTGCAAATAGGTGGGGAGTTGAAAATTTATCAGAATCATAATCCTCATGTGCGAGTGCATTTTGTTGGTTTGTTAGATGCATTCAACAGTGGTACGAGTATGTGTTTTCAGTATTTGCTTTTTATAGTTGTTGCTTCACTTTAGGGCAGATAAAACAAATTTGAAAGCAGGAAACTGTAAAAAACACTGAACGGCGACATTTACTCTATTTGTTTTGCATGCGTTTGTTAATGTTAGAATTACAAATTCTTGCTTCTCAATTTGATTTTTTTTTTTTTTCACTAAATGTTCCTGTTATGTTGTAGGAACAAATATTTACTTTGATTGGGTTTTTTTTATACTTTTAGTAAATACATTTTATTTTTTTTATTTATGCGCAGCCAACAAACTTTGTGAAGTTGTTATACAAGCAATTTAGGCAAAAGTTAGAAATGTAAAAAAAAATAATTCCTAAAAAAGTTTACTTATACGAGTAGTTTTTCTTGCCTAGCGCTTATCTATTCATAGAATATCTCATGTGCCTTTAACAAAATTACAAAATAATACGAGTATAAATAAGTTCTTGAGCTTCAAAACTAAAGCTGTTGACATGTAACACAAATAGTTTTTTTTTAGAACTTTAAGTTTTATTTGTATAAATTTTGGTTTGTTTGTTTTTCTCAGTGTTTTTGTTGGTTTTTATATACATTTTGTATCTAGTTTTGTTTTTTTGACTTAACTGTTTTTTCGTTCTCAGCTTTATAAATCATTTTTATATTTATTGTATGAGCGATAGGCTTACTTTGTTACGATTATCTAAAAATTATATCTTTCCAGCAAACGCTGGTCTATGACCCCTCATATTTTGAGGCTGGTTTGATTGATATCAAACCTGGGGGTTTTTTTTTCATTTATTCGAATTTTACGCAATCATCAATAAAGTTATGATAATTGAAAGCTTTGAGGTTTGAATGTACTGCTGCAGGTAGATTTGAATAATATTGAAAGATTTTAACAAAGACTTGTCATTGTAGGAAGTTTCTGTTTTTATATATATTCAATGAAGCAGGTGACATGAAAAATTTTCATATGAAAATTCAAATACGTTATGCGTTTTGTGTATTTGTTTGAAATTGCCATAGCATAAATATATATTTCCAACAACAATCATATGGCAATTCCGAACATTTAAATGAACACATCCGTATAACTGCGCATGAAATAAAACCAATTCTCGTATTCCATTTCATTGCAAAGTGCTTGTTAAATCGTAGATAGGCATACATGGGTGCTATTCAAAAAAAAAAAAAAAAAACAAATAATCAATTAAAAATTTAATTGAGTAAAAAAAAAAGCTTTGTTTAAAACTTTAATTGCCGTGGTCACGGAAATTGGGGTGATTGTTGCCCCTATCAAATTAGGTTACGATCCGCTGCAAAATATTTTAAAACTTATGTAGCAATTATACGAAATTTACTAAAAATAATAAAATAAATAAATGAACCCCAATTGAATTTTACGCTTCCCAAAATTTGGTGTAAAGATGACTAACGTGGCTCAACTAAGTTCAACCACTTGCGCGAATAGTTTCTTATCAGTTCTCTTGTCAAAATTGTTAACATTTTCGTTTAAATAAATCTCGGCATTTTATTTAAAGAAATTCTACCATTTTATATTACGTCATGAAAATTTCTTCCACATCAAACAAAGGTAACGAACGCTATAATTAAAAACTACTCGTATTTTGGAAACAAATTATCATGAAAAATTTTTTTTATGAGAAAAAAAGTAGCAACTCAAATTTGTATAAAATTACCAAACAATCAAAATGCACGAGTACATACTTTTCAATTTAGTGGTTGTGTATTGATGAAGTTTGAAAGGCTTCTTCAACATTTATAGGAAAAAAAATAATAATAATAATACGGACGAAAAATATCCTGACTGAGGTCAAGTAAATAAAAACTTGTACCGTGAGAATTAGTTCAAGCGAACAACCAGACAACAACAAAATCTTAATCAATACAACAACAAACCAAAAAAAAAAACAAAAAAAAAGAAAACATTAAAACAAACACGAAACAACTAAAGATCAATTCCAAAATTCTTTTTAAGCCTTTCCTCAGTACTTTTGTTCTAAATGAGTGTCAGGGATGTGAAACGCTAAAAGACTACATTAAAAAGAATTGTCGGTATAGGAAAAAAAAAATTAAATACACACATAAAGCAGGTCTTAGTGCCAAACCCACGATGTCGACAACGTTCGACTCGTCGCACACTTACATTGAAAACAAAAACTAATTTTAATATTTTGTTGTTGTTTCAAATATAAGTGTGCGACAAGTCGAACGTTGTCGATATCGTGGGTCAGGCCTTTAGTTACTTTAATCACAAACGTTAATGTCAGGATCCGATTTTGATGCTTGCGTACACCCGAATGCTAGAGGAAACGGACATTGTCTTGCATGATCTTCTGAAGGAATCAGCTGTTTTTAAAAGTAAACGATAATCAAAATGAAAACATTAAAATTGTTAAAAAAAAAGAATTCTTAAAAAATTTTTGCTTAAAAAAAATAAATTAAAAATTAAATATATTATAAATAAAAGATTAATTGACCCTGTTCTGTAAACCGATCTATTTGAAATCGCACAATTTTAGAAAACTAACTCCGACAATAGAAATAAATATACATATGTTTAATAATTTTTAATTAATTTTTTTGAAAACGAGAAATTTACTCGGACTTGGTTTACAGAACAGGTCCGAATATTTTGTATGGTTTTAACGAAACTTTCGAACTTGGACGATGTCATTGTAGAAATGAATTTTATAAATGTGTGTAAATTGTACCTGTGGAATTCTATTAAGCTTGTTAAACAAAAAATCATTTTCTTCCACTGAAATAATAAACTTTTCATCTTCCATTGTGGTTTGATTGACAAAAAATATATCACTTTTATAAAATCTTTATTTGAAAACAAAAATTTTCTAGCATTTAACCCTAGAACGTCATCCTTGTTTTTTTTACACTAACGTCATCTATCGTCATTTTGACTAAGACCTATTTCAAGAACAAAAATAAGTACCAAAAATATATTTATTATTGATATTTAGTTAGTTTTTACCTGACTGCTCAACGCAAAGAAGGGTATTGTGTTTATGTATGTAAATATATGTGTATGTACATATGTGTGTACATAATCGCGGGAGTGTCACTAAAGATGTCAGTTATCAAAATTCAATATAGCGACCAGCGGACGGTATTATGTAAATACGAAAAAATAAAAAGTCGGCGAACTATATCAACAGGTATTTTAAAATCATCTTTAGGTTTCTCTTATGACTTTTCATTTGGTATAACCATTTAGGATATTTAAAGGTTCAAAGATAGTTGCAGTCGGGTTTTTGATTTTCTTTTGTATTGTATAAAGAAATTCATATACAGGCAAATCTCGGTATAACGAATCTCGCTTTAACGAAAATCCGATATAACGAACGGTCAAATTATTTACATTAACAACCTTATATAGCGAATACCAGCCTAATTTTATACTGGATATAACGAATGATGAAGAAAAAAAGCGCAAAATAAAAAACCAAAACTTGCTAAGAACATATTTCTAAGATTTTGTTCTACTTTGTATAGCGAATATTTTGATAAATGTGTGCTCTGCATAACGAACGGCAAAAAAATTTAAACAAAATCTACAGCAACAATGTAAATGCAAAAAAATGTAATAATATTAGTATGTATTTGGTGGCTTATTTGAAAATAAATTATCCTCATTCTTTTTATTGTATTGTATCATGTCTACAATTAATTTAAATAACACTTGCGATATAACGAATTTTTCGGTATAATGAATGGGCCTGACATTATATCGTTCGTTATACCGGGATTTGCCTGTATATATATATTTTTTTAATTGTTTAACGTACAATTAAAATTCCACAGCGTTCTTTCAATTGGCATTTTTTCTTAAAACATAGCATTAATAGCATCAATTGTATGAAATATGTATTACAAAATTTTTTTCAACAAAGTCTTGTAGTTTCTTATAATAAATTTATTAAACTAAAAAAGCAACATTAGTTTTGAGTAACTGCGGCTAACGCTATATGAAAATCGAAACCAAACCGATCTTGGGTTAACAAGAAATTTCTGCAACAATAAACTAATGCATACGCACGTACTATTCGCTGTCACTTAATATTGAATTCTATTTTCTACATATTTGTCCGCAACAGAACAGAACGAAAAAGGAAAAGCTAACAATACATACACCCATAGAAAAGACAGCATAAAATAAATCACCCTTATTCCAGCTGTCGACAACGACGTCACTTTAACACAATACCAAAAAATTGGAGCTTTTGTATCCGTTGTCGAAAACAACTGACTCCTGTTAACAGTTTTATACAATTTTCCAGACTTAAAGGAACGGAAATAGACTGTCAGTAGCACAAAATTGTTCTCGGGAAATAGTAAACAAGCCCCAATATTTTGGTACTATGTTAAAGTGACGTCGATATCAGCAACTGGAATAAGGATGAATGAAACCCGTATTGAATTAATAAGAAACATTAACGAAAGTCTAGTCATGTTGAAATTTCTTATTTCAATATGGAAAAATATTGATTTACAGTATTAATTTATTAATATTATTTTTATTTTTAAGTATCTCAATATATATTTTCCATTATATTGAAAATTATTGAATTAATGTGACCCGTTCTTATTTTTAAGTTGCAGCTTTTCCCTGAGTGTACTTACGAGTATGTACAAATTTTCAATTGAACTGAAACAGAACAGCTGATTCGTAACATGAATAGAGCGTGCAAACGAATTTGGCCTTCATATTGCAATAAACGTTTTGTTGATATAGCTTTGCTATTTATTGCGCGATAGAGGAGTTAGGATGTGATTTTCGTAACAAAAATAATGAAACTATAATAGTTATAAATATATATTTTTGTTTTCATTTCTTTGTACTTAAAAGCGGAGTACGAAAATAACCGAAAGAAATTGTTTGATATGGCTTTGTATCGTTCATTGTAAGTGCAACAAAAACAATAGAAACAATGAGCGCAGACCAGAAGCCGGCTAACAGCCGTCAACGGCCACAAACTATACATCAATTTAATCCTACGCCGCTAGAAAAGAAATAAATGGAAAAATTTTGAAATACATATTTGCAGGGAATTTGACTACATTATATAATATAATTTTATTGCATTTTTCACACATGAAATTTTTTTATACAACTTAGCAGCAAAGCTATAACCGGGTGTCCAAAAGAAACCTCTCTTCTTTTATATTTTAGTTTAGTAAAAAAACATGTGCTTTTTAATTTGAATTCTGTGCGTTGTTTGTGAAACGCAAGCCAAATGCATGCATTTGAAGGTTCGAAGTATTATAAACAAACTTTAAATGGTAATTAAAATAGTATATCATGCCATAAGCGCAAAAAAAATTTAAGCAACATAATATTCGAACTAAATTTTTTTTTGCCAAAATCGATTATTTGTAATCGTATACAATCAATTGGCGTAAAAAATTAGGTCCAAAAAATATGTCGGTTAATCATTTTTGGCGGTTATGGCTGGGTATGTTGATTGCTGGTATCAAATAATAAAATCAATTGAAAACTTTTGTTTTAAAATTGAAAAATCCCAACCCTGCTTTTAATCAAAGAATTTGATTTAATAATGAGTTTTTGCTTTTCCATGTCTTCAGTGTTTTCTGTTACATAATAAAAACCTTAAAAATTAAACTGGTTTTAAAATATACAAAAATGAAAGAAAGAATTCCGAATATTTTTCAAATAAATTACGCACATAATAAACTAAGAAGAAGAGGAAGAAGAAGAACAGGCAACAGAATAGTCTCAAGTCTCCTTCGACTTTACAAGGTTCAATAACTGGAAAATATGCCACGAAACCACTTGTTAAGGAGTTGAAAACAAAAACAAACCCAGATCAAAAAAAAAACAGAAGAGCACATCCTAGATTAAAAGCAACAACAACAACAAATGAATGTTTTCTATAAATACCACTATTCTAGATACATTGTTGTTGTAATTATTAATACTTTGATTTGAATTTATTGGCGTGCACGTGTGTGTGTGTGTGTGTGTGTTTGTTTGTGTAATTGTGTGTGTTGAGCATATTTTTATTGTAATTAAATTGTAAAACGATAAAACCCACAAAAGGGTTTCTTTATTTTTATTTTTTTTTTTCTCACAATTGGATTGATTTTTATTTTTCAAGTGAGAAAAAAAACCTGTTTTATGAGTGTCAATGAATGAAAATATTGTTGAATTTAATTGTTGTTGCCATCGAATGCTTTATTTTTACCTATCATCAATGTGCGATGGTGTTGGTTGGTTGGTATCGGTGGCGGTGTTGTCTACTAATCAAACCAAATTAATGGGGCCGCGCCGGTACCCCGTCTTCTTCAGACATTGTTATTTAATATTTATTGTTTTATTACTCTTTATAATGGATTGTGCATATGTGTCTGTATATTTATTCAAAAGGATTGTTTGAAATTTTACATAATTCTTAGAGAAAAACATGCAATTGCTATTAAAAATTATAAAACATCACATGATTTTACCAACTTTTAACAACAACAAAAGGTAAAATATTGTGTACCATTGTTTGTGTGAACTCTTAAGAATATCCTCTGAACTCACATGCAACAATTGAGCCTGAATAACAAACAAAACAAAAAATACGCTACATAAATTCAAGTCATTATCTAATAATTTATCAATATTAAGGGCCAATCCCACGATGTCGACAATCGACTTGTCGTATACTTACATTCAAAACAAAAACAAATTTTTATATTTTGTTGTTGCTTCAAATGTAAGTGTGCGACAAGTCGAACGTTGGCGATATCGAGGGATTGGCCCTAATTTTCAAATTTAATTCTTTTAAACTTTTAATTGAATAATTGTAATGATTTTCCTAAGAAAAAAATATTTAGTGGATCGTTAAAAAAATAATGAGGTACTTTATTTAAACAATTTTTATTGAGCCTTATCCAGGTTGGCGTACTTCAACTCCAATTACGACTACAACAGTTTCATCCTAGATTTAAGAACAAATGTTGCGTTGCTCTTTAATCGATTACAAAAGAGTCGAAATACGCCAAACACGATAAGGGGAATTAATTCTTTAAATATATTTACAATTTATGTTTTTTTTTTCAAACGCGAGGGCGTTGCCATCACTAATTTCATCGTGTAGTTAAAATTTGTATGACACACAGTAGGATTTTGGTGTCAACAACCCTATTTTTCGATCTCTCAATTTTATAAATCGAATGATGCAGTTTTGCAATGAAATGTGCATTTAAAGTTTTTTACTAAGTTAAATTTTAATTAAAATTAACGTTAAGTGAAAATTTTCCAAAAAAAAAATAAATTAAAAAAATTTCGGTAAAATTTTCATTCTTGCGGCTACCTAAGCGCTACCTAAACGGTATAAAGAATCATTCCTAGGAAGTTCATATGTTCTAGAAAGTTGTTTATTGAGATCTTAGGTACATTTTTGTAGTTGATTGTTTCCTAGAATTTTGAACGGTTTGCTAACTATGGACCTGAACAGGCGATAAAGGGTAAAAAAATTTATTATTTTTTAAAATTTTTTTTTTAAATTTTGAAGATGAAGTTTTTTTAATTTTATATGTTCACAATTTTTGTTCTTTATAACAAGAGCTACAACTTTGCCTCAGAGAGTAAACTAAAATTCCGAACGGTTTGCCAGATATGAGCCTGAGAAAATGCAAAAACGACACCGAAGCCCCAACTCTTTGGGGCCCAGACAAAAAGGAAATGTCTTGGGGTAAAACTGGTAGACACGGTGTTTTTGTGGTCTTTTATCACCTAGTGGTGTCAGTATAGGGTTATATATCTTCGTATTGCACTGTGTTGTTAATAACAAATAAAACCAAAGTTAATTGTAAATATTCTGACAAACATTTAGTAGAACAGAACAACTAGCTGTTTTCGAAGGCAACTAACTACACCTTCATCATCAGCGTTATTTGTGTTTGTCCCACTGCGTGTGTTCACTCAAAACCTTATCCTGTATTTGTTGCTTATTTCCAACTGCTAATCCTTGTCTATTATTTTTTAAGAAGAGTAACATTCAGACCATGTAGGAATACATAATATTACTAGGTGTTACCTTCTTCAGGAAGGGGATAGTGATAGATAATACAGGTGGTGAACAACAACTCTGTTTGGCCAACGAGGCGTATTAAAATTTTCGAAAATGTATTTAGTAGCCATTTTATTGATTATTTTACTTCTTTCAGTCTTTCTGTGGCGCAATTTATGATTTTCCAAATCATTTTTTTATAAATCTTCGCATTTCTTTTACTCACATCTGTCATGTAAATTATTACAAAACTTTTCGAATTATTACAAACGTATTAGCATTTATGGAGCTGATGTTTTTTTTTTTTCTAAATTTTATGTATTTTTCCCCTCTACATATGTTTATTTAACTACTTAAAACACTTTCAATATTTCTTTTATAAGAAAATCCTTTAAAATTACATATTTTAATTATTCTCTTTGTTACTTTTGAAATGCTTTTATGCGAAATCCTTTTTGTTAAGCAGAACATCCCTTTTCTGGATTCCTTAACAACTTTGCCTTAAATTATCCACAAAATATCGCGTCTTTTTTTTAATTACTTTTTGAAATCATAAAAAAATAAAGCAAATAAAAAGCATTTAAAGCCATAAATTTTCTTCTATCTGTGTGGAACCTTAAATTGTTGCATAAACATTAACAGATACAATTGAATTTTTTTTTGTGAATATTAAGGAAATAATATGGTTGGTTGGTATTTTTATTGCCCATTGTTATTGTCCTAAAGGCAACAACACACACATGCATACATACATACTTACACAGATACAGTGCAACAAACACTCCTTAACGATTAACTGAAAATTACATGAATTTTCTGTTTAATGTTGCATCTTCTTTTTGTTTGAAAAAAAACAGTATTTTACGATCTGTTTTTATGATGCATGAATAAATTTTTAATTTTCGAGAGTCTTTTTATAGATTTTGTTTTTCTAACAAAACTTTAGTTCGAATATTAACCCTTTTTCCTTTTGTTTTCTTTTAGAGCTGCTCTTGCTCTTGAAGTCCTAAATTTATTTATCACTTTGTCTGGGTTAAGGTGTTGCAGAGCAGATTAGACAGACTTAAACCGGAATAATGAGAAAAACTTAATTTAAGTGAAATAAGTATTTTTAAGAGCGGATTAGATTTTACTTTCAGCATATTTGTTTTGGGTTTAAAAAAATAACGTGTATGCACTAAATAATTTAACTGGTGTGTTCTAACAGCTGAGAGGGCATGAATGGGATGATTCTATAGTTTAGAATTAATGTACACCATAAAATTTTGATTTTAGTTTTTTTGTGAACTGTCATAAAATGAATCCAAATAAGATTCTGTTTTATTTCAATTTGTTTTTCCAAGAAGAAACTTATTTAGAAATTTATAGACCACCGTAGAGTTCAAACTAATGTTGCACTGAAATCGTTCGAGATAAAAAGTTAAAAAAAAAAATTCTAGTACTTTTGTTTAATTTAGCTATTTTAAGGAACAAACAAATCACACTCAAGACAAATACCAACTAAACGGAACAACATGGTGTTTTCCAAGGTCTCTACATCTTCAGCATCAGCGTTCACGTGTTTGGTCCACTATGTGTGATATCAAATAAAAAAATCACTGCATATGTGTATTGTTTTTTTTTCATTTATTTAAAATTATGTGTAAAATATTCATTCATATTATTCCAGTTGTCAAGATCATCGTCACGTCAATGCAATGCCAAAAAATTAGGGCTTGTCTACTCGCTCTCGAAAACAGTTTTGTGCTATTAGACTGTCAAAACTTCTGTTTTCTAAGGTCTTCAAAATAGCATGAGCCTCTCAATAGCAGTCAGTTGCTTTCAACAACGGGTAGAAAAGGCCCAATTTTTACCCGACTGCCCAACGCAAAGAAGGGTATTGTGTTTATCAGTCTATCTATGTATGTATGTGTGTTCCGAACGCTTAGACCGCTTTTGATGATTCCTACGTCTATCGATTTGTCTTAATCCCGGGAGTGTGACTGTTTGTTATCAAAATTCAATATGGCGGTCAACAGACGCCATTTTGTTAATAAAAAGTCGGTGAGCTATATCAAAATGGGTATCAGTTGACAGGTATTTTAAAATCATCTTTAGGTTTCTCTTATGAATTTTCATTCCGGATTACCGTTTAGGATATTAAACGGTTCAAAATTGGTTGCAGTCGGGTTTTTGGATTTTTTACTATAAATACTGGTTTGGTATTGTATTGACGTGACGGCGATGTTGACAACTGGAATAAGGATGATTCTCTTAATTTTGAAATACTGAAATTCACAAACGATTTAACACATTGAGTGCCACGTCGTATAGGGTGTTTTTTTCAGGGGTATAGAACTTCGAATTGAAATAAAACACAAGCAAATCGTTTTAATGTCCATCAATTTGGCTTTATTGGAAGGATAATTTTATGCCATTAATGTTTGAATATGACTTCGGGCATGTGGCCGCCGTGGCTGGCTCGAATAAAGCCAATTCTACAGGTCCAATTTTCAACCACTTTTTCGAGCATATGGGGCCGTATGTTGGCAATAACGCCACGAATGTTGGCTTCCAAGTCCCCTAACGTTTCTGGTTTGTTGGCGTAGACGAGCGACTTCACATATCCCCAAAGAAAATAATCCAATGGTGTCAAATCACACGATCTTGGTGGCCAATTGACAGGTCCATTCCGCGAAATTATGCGCTCATCGAATGTTTCCTTCAATAAATCGATTGTGACGTGCGCTGTGTGGCATGTAGCTCCGTCTTGTTGGAACCACAACTCATCCACATTCATGCCATCCAATTCGGGAACAAAATAGTCGGTTAGTCGGCTCCAATTGCTGTGCACGGTGGCGAATCGATTCATTCGGGTCCTCTTCAACACTTTGCTCTACAGCGGCAATTGTTTCTTCGGTGCGCACTGTTCGACGTCTCTGCGGATGCGTATTATCACATAGAGTAAACGTAGTGCGAAAACGATCCATGGTTAACCGAATTAATTGCTCTGATGGACGATTATGTCGACCATAAAATGGACGGAGCTTGCGGTAAACTTCGCGAACTGAACCATTATTTTCGAAATAAATTTGCACGATTTGCAAGCGTTGTTCTTTTGTCAACCTGTTCATGATGAAATGGCAAACCAAACTAAATATTAATCACTTGACAGCTGACAAAATGGCCGCCAGTTAAAAAAGTGATGCCAACTTAAAGTTCTATACCTCAATAAAAAACACCCTTTACGTTTCCGTACGACAGTGATTGTGTTTACTTAAAGCCTGTAGTTCTTTTATATGCGACACTGAGTGAAATTTGGTCTGATTTTTTAAATAAAGAATCCTTTACTGAACATTTTTGCAAAAGCATTCATAGGTCTAGGATGGTTTTTTGAGGTTTTATAAAGTGAAAAATTTATAAAATGTACAGAAATGTGCGACACCAAAAAGCCTGTATAAAATAAAAAGGAAAGGGCAAAATGGACTAGGGATATCTCAGAAATTGTTTTTTATCACTAACACACGCATTTAACAAAAAAAAATTTTGACCTCCTGGGAAGGTTTTCGTCAAAACCGCTTGGCTGTCAATGGGTCTAATGCATAAAACCTGAGCATTTGTTTCGACTCAAAAATGTTGAGTAAAAGTTAAATTTTATATGCATAAAAATATTTACAGTAGCTCTAGCTGGTATACTTGGGCTTATTGCATGAGATCGTACTCAGCAGACTTAACTTGAGTTACAGCTCAGTTTTTATGCATTAGACCCAATGTGTTAATAAAGTCAACTTTAATTAATCCAATTCCAGGGAAAAATTTCTTTCTTTTATGCATCAGCGAACTTTTACAAATACAACCTTTTGGCAACAATATGCATGTAGGAATCAAAAAATATGCGTTTTTATGCGTATAAGCTTGTATTCTTGGACGAATAATCTTGTATAAAAATCTTTCTTAAATATAAAACATGTTTAATTAAAAAATTAGAACTTATTTATAATTAGTTTTATATAATAAAACGAGTTATCCAGCCCTGTAAACTCTTTAAACAAGTTCAATGCAACAAGTTTCATGAAATATTTCTTGATGTAAATTTAACCTATTTCCATACTACAAGAAATAATTTTGCCAAATAAACCGACTTCAATGAACCGTGTAAACCGCGTGAAATTTTATAATAAAAATTAATAGGCGTAACCCCGCCCAGGTGCTTGATAGGTTTCGCAGTAGTCAAATAAAATTATAATTTTTTACAATCCGTCTAAAATGTAACAAGTTATAAAGTAACACCGCCAAAACAAACAAAAATTTAGACGAATTGATAACCTCCTCCTTTTTTGAAGTCGGTTAAAAACTAGCAATTGTTGTGATTATTTTTTTTCAAGTTTTGTTCACTTTTCTTTTATTTTATTTGCAATTTTGCAAAATTTCCAATCAAAATGTTTTTGAATTCTTCAGCGTATTTATTTGTATTTTAAACCCAAACTACCTTTAAAATTATTGTATAAAAAAAAGGATGAAATTAATTTCACACGCTCCTTGAAGAAAGAATAATAAAAAAACAAAACGGATGTGATTTTTCATATTTGCAAAATCATAAATTATATGTGAAAAGAAAAAAATGCTTGTTGTCAAACATTTATAATTTCCAAGAAATTGCTTGGCATGTCCCAAAAGACTTTATTATTACTCGTATTTTGAAGTCATGCAACCAACAACAACCATTAAATGGAAAAAGTATCAAAGAATGTTCCGCAATAATTGAGAGTAATTAATAGAATTTTGTAGAAAGTTTTATGAAAGGATTTTCTCAATGGAAAAAAAGAAGGAAAGAAGAAATATGAACGAATAAATTCACCCATTCATTCACTTGTAGGCAGTTGGCTTTGTCATGCGTACACATGCATGGCTGCAAGCAAATTTGTATGACACCTCAGGTGACAAAAGTAAAGGTTGCCGACCGACACCGACTGTTTTGTCCGCTGCCGTCTTCAGATTATTATGAGACGACAATTTACCAAAAATCCGCAATGAATGAATGAATGTGGCAGGTTTTAAAATTGCCAGCTGTTTAAAACACAGACACACTCGCACTCACACACACGCATACATAATTACTTGCAATACATTTATTCAATTTGCATGAAGGTTGCAAAGCATAGAAATATTGTAAAGGTGTGAATTTACATTAAAGAGTTAAGGAAATCATTGTTGGAATCCTGGAAATCCTTTTGCTTTTGTTTAGCCAACAAGGTGGTCGCTTCTACAAATCAATTATGTAAAGTGCAAAGTGCGAAATGCGGCCTTGCTTTAGTTGCATAATCTATTCTTAAAACAAAGACTATTAAATGTTTGCAATAAAAGTTATGGTGCGAAAACATTTGCATAGCTGTTCTAAAGGCAATGCGATAATACGAGTAGAATCCAATGTCATTTCCTGCCTGGTCGCTTGGTGGCAGGGCAGGTTGTTTATTTTAGCATGTTTGTGTTAGTTAGTCTTGTCTTGAAAGATTTATTTTTGATTTATTTCAACAAAAATTCCCGCCAAAACTCTTGAAATTCTTTAAATGAAAAAAAAAATAATAATAAATAAAACGTGACTGCCATACATCCCGCCCAAACAAAATATCTCTGTGTACTTTTCTTTTTAACTCCATACCAAGAAAAAAAAAAAGAGTAAATAAAATTTTTTCTTTTTTTATTATTTTTCCTCTTAAAAATATATTAAATGTCTGTCTTTGAAAACGAATGTCCTGCATGCCGAGCACGTATATTACAGTTTCAATATCCTCTCCCAGCTACCGACACGTTCGTCATTTACACTAAAGATGGGTCAATGAGTGACAATTGCTGCATTGTACAAGATTTATGAGAAATTAACATATGTTACACATACCACATGCAACAATTGCTTAGTTCTACAAAATAGTTGAGATTTCAAAACGATTAGGACTAAAATATTATCCCAGCAAGTGATGGAGTAGTGAGTGAGTACACAGTGTGGTGGAGTGTTTTTCATTAAACTCAGTGTAACGGCAAAATTTCAAGTGTTATCCAATTATTATTGAACAGTTTATTTGTACATATCGTTACCTTAATATAGAAAGTGCCTAACTCATTATTTTTTTGAAATCGAGATATTTCAAAAATTTTAATTTATTTGCTGGTGGTTGAGCATTGTCTATATGCATTTCATTGGTGATCAGTAGACTTCAACCACAAATTTTAAACAATGACAAATCTCTCATCTTATATTTAAACTTTCACAAACCATTTGAGAATTGAAAAATAATAATATATTTGAAAATCACAAAAGAAAAATAATATACGAGTAAAAAATCCAGCAAATAATTTATATTCGATATGAATCTATTTAATTTCACTACACCTTTATTCCATTAGAAATTCATTGGATAACAATAAAAGTAACATTAACCACCATCAAATAAATTTCAATTAAAATATACTTGTGACCAAAAAAAAAAGGATGAGCTAAAGCTAATTTCACCAATTCTATTTCGATATTAAAATATTTATGAAAAACAACTTCTTAGTATGAATTGATATTTAAATAAAATTGGTGAAATTGACCCTTAGGGACTTTCTATTGCCCCTATCACGGTTTTCAACTTTTAAAATAGTTTGGTTGGGATTGATATATTTGCATTGCCATTCTACACTAAAATAACAGTTGTCTTTTCAGTTGTGTTTTGGTACTGTCATTTTCAACTCTGCGTAAGTTTGGTTGAGAGAAGCGTTGAGTATACACAACTGCTTTTTAGTAGTTGGGTCTGTTGTTGGGTTTTTCTAGTTACAGGTTGGTGCGAAATAAAAGGCAGAAAAAGTGAAAAAATCGTAATTAGAAATATTTTTTATGCATATCAAAATTTTTTAAAAATTTTAGTATCGGCGGTATAGCTGGCACATATAAAGATTTCTTTAAATATGGTTTTAGGTGATCCAACAAATAACGAAACGTTTCTTTGTTCTGCCGGAATAACTAAAAGCCTTCAAAAATTATTTTTTTAAAGAATTCGTTCCCGATTTTAATTATTCCTTACCTTGCATTGGGTAGTTCAAGAGGATTGGAATCATCACGAATTTTTCTTCTGATACGTTGCACATCTACAATTGCGGCTTTGTTTTCGTCGTCATTAAATCAATCTACATATATTTGTGTCCATTTGGTATGATTTCTTCGAACTAAAACATTAAAAACGATACTTTTTCTAAAGCTTTGTTTTTTTCTGTCAAACTTGATATTTCAAGTTGACAACGTGATGACAATTTCAATTAAAAAACAGTCGCGTGGTTCATAATACTAAAACACAGTTTGGTCGTGTGTAAGCTTGGTCTACTCTTAGACGACCAAACTGAATTTAGTTGAGAACCGTAATAGGGGCATATATTAAAATAGCGATATGTAATATGTAATAGACCCCTGCACAAGACCACTTACAAGCACTTTTAAGACATGAGGGATTTTTCAGCGAAATCTTCTAAAACAAACGCTGTTTTCAGGATTGCAGGTATAGGAGTAAAGAAGGAAATACTTCGTGACGGTAAAAATTGTGATGCTTGCTTCTTCATACGCAAGGGCGCGTATACAAACGTCATGCATGTACATTAGGGCGGCTCGATTTAAAAATCGCACAAATTACAAGAAAAATCGTATTTTAGGGATCAAAATAAGAAACTTTGCCGAAGGAACTATACCTCTAAAATATATTTTGATGTCCCGACTTTTGATCCGAAGGGTCAAATTTTCTTGAAGGGTCAAATTTTAAAAAATCTCACTTTGACCCATTTAGAGTTCCTCAATCGAGTCAAAATGTATGACCGACCCCCACTAATTTTGTAGGGCCGACCCACCTATGCCAGTGGCACACCCCCTGGAACTACTCCTGGAGGGTTCTCCATACAAATATTTCAAATTGATTGAGGAACTCTAAATGGGTCAAAGTGAGATTTTTCAAAATTTGACCCTTCAAGAAAATTTGACCCTTCGGATCAAAATTCGGGACATCAAAATATATTTTGGAGGTGTGGTTCCTTCGGCAAAGTTTCTTATTTTGATCCCTAGAATACGATTTTCATATAATTCGAGACATTTTTTTTTTGCCTCCATACAAATCGACCCGCCCGTACATACATACAATATGCAAAATAACAAGCACACACGCATTAACACTACTTCTTTTGAATGTTTGTTACGAACAAGAAGTCTTCGCGACATCGCTTATAAACACCCATATACACGAACATCATCAATACATCCATTGTGCTTCGCTTATTAAACAACATCATTTATTACTGGTTTAGTACAAATAATACATGCTACGACAATACATTTAAAAACAAGACGTATTTATTTTTCAACACTGTTTACGCAGCTCTCTGATATGTAATACTATATAAACGAATATCTTACCTGCCCCCGTATTCTGTAACTCGCTAAAGCTAAATCTCTATCGCTAAAATTCTATAAAGTCGATTTATCGATTTTCGGCTACGAATACAAATGAATGAAACGCTTAATGCCAGTTTATAGAAGCCATGTAAAAATTCTCGGCTGTCTATTTATAATGAAAACAAAAACAAATTTTGAGTGCTTTGTTTTTGTATTCAATATAAATAGCCAGACGAGAATTTTCGCATGGCTTCTATGAACTGGCAGTTAATCAGGCATTGGTTCAAACATTTAATCCGCCGCAATTTTAGTGTTTGTGTCATCGCCAAAAATTTTGAATTTTTTATTTGTTCTGCATTTTAGCAATCGTAATTAGCTTTAGCTTTAGCAAGTTACAGAATACGGGGGCTGGTGTAGAATTTAATTTAATTTTTTTTTTGCGATTTTTTTTAGTTTTAGCTTTTTTTTTTTGTTTTGCCGATTATTTTGCGTTTTTTGTTTTGTTTTTATCGATATTTTTAGTTTTGGTTTTTTCATTTTGGCGTTTTGTTTTTACGTTTTTTTTTTCGATTGTCTTATTTTTTAGCAATTTTTGTTTAACTTTCGGTTTTTTTTTCGTTTTGACGACTATTTTTTGCTTTAGGCGATTTTTTTTTAATTTTTGGCGACCTTTTTCATTTTAGCCATTTATTTTATTTTTGTTGATATTTTCATTTAAGCGTATTTTTAATTTGGCGATTTTTCATTTCGGCATTTTTTTATATTTTTTCATTTTCATCTTCGGTGTACGGAGCCCTAAAAGATATTAAAAAGTGTATTTTATTACTAAATCACGGCTTGATACAATATAGTTTTTGATTAAAATTAATATTTCTAATATTATTAATGAACGAAATAAAGATCAACTCTGTGTCTCTGTAACAGTGTTGCCATAAATCGTGAAGGATATAAAACTCTTTTTATGTACTTTTAAAAATGCATTTTTATTTTGTGTTAAGTTTGTCAAATTTATATCCTAAACTACAATAAGATAGATAATCTGTTGTAGGGACGTGATATATTTTTTATTTTTATTTATTTATTTTTTTGCAACGCTGTAGGTGGAATTCCTAAATATTTCACAAAACAGTTTCCCTCAGTTTTCCAAAAGTAAAGAAAGAAAAAAAAATATGGAATAATGGAAAAAATCTTCTAAGATATTTGCCGCCTTTTCGATTATCAAATACTTTCTCTCTAGTTGTTTTTCTTAAAAACACACAACAAACACAATTCGAACACAAAAGGATACTTAGGAATTTTGCGGAAGTCCTTTTGGGCAATTGTTCCGCTATTCTATTTGAGCCCTAAACATATTCATTGATAACTTGTTAAACTGTTATTGTTTTGCACTTGAAAACTAAATTTAAGGAAACAATTACTCGTTTAGTTCTACGAATAATTTTTCTCCATAGATATGTATGTTGCTGAGAGATATTGAGGAGAAAGAACCGACAGACCACCTTGTAGTATTTGGTTACATTATAAGGAATTTTTGCGGCATAATCTTTCTTGTGTACGGTTTCTTGCTGCTCTTGAGCGTGATTATCACTTACTTTAAACGACTTATAGAGTGCGAGTTCCTCTTAATAAGAAAATTTCTTTCCCATCTTCTCGTTTTGCGTAACATGATGCTAAAAAAAAGGAAATTTTCCTAGGAAATTTTTCGGCAAAATGTTTATATTTTTATAGGCATTATTATTATATTTTTTTTGCCAATATTTGCTGACTAGGATAATGGCCAAAAATATTTCATATAAAATACATAAAGGACCTGATTTGGTTTTGAGCCCATTCGCAAAATTCTTGTTTCCATTGTTGCCTCGTTTGTGAATTGTTTAACAACAATAGTGTTTTCTTTATTATTTCGCCATTACTTTTTATTTTTATTAAATTTTGCGTTTGTTTTTGTTTTTTAATGAGATTCTCAAGTAGTCATTTCCAGGATTATCCAAAGGATGTGCCACATAAACTTAAACCTTGAGATGGTATGGAGATAGTGGTGGCTCTTGAATTGGGTGTTCGGTTCCGCTACAGAGTCCCTTTTTGCATTCATGTCATATCATAAATTATTTTTAAATTATTTTCTTACTCATTTCTTTCCCAAGTCCTGTTGCTTTTTCTTGGTATTTCATCGGCATGTCCTGTTGCAAAGAAGAAATGCAGGAGTTCTTTGGCGCCTCTTTTGAGGTGCATTGATTTTTGTTCTGAGCCTGTATTTTTCCTTTGAAATTCTTTATGATTTTTGTAATAAAACTCGAATACTTTTATACGTGTTTGCTGAATAAAAAAAATGTTTAAACGTGAGAATATTTCTCTGAATTTAACGCACGATTGCATTCCATTATTATTTAAAAGTGTGAATATGTGTTTTTGAATGAAACTATTGAGAGGGAAGAAGAAGCAGAAAAAACATGAATGGAAAGGAATTCTGTTTAATTGAAAATAATTCTGAGATTAAGGTCGACCGGCTTGGCTTGTGTGTGATTTTCTTAAAGCTAGTATATTTTTTTTTTTTTTTTTTTTGGAACAAAGTATTTCTTTGAAAATGAAAATCATTATTTAATCAATCTATTAGATAGAGTTTTAGTGAAAAAGAAATTTTAGTACAAAGATTTATTATATTCACGTCCATAAAAAATTAATTTTTAAAATTTTAGGTAAACTAAAGTAACTGGAAGCAAAATAGCTGACATTGAAAATTCGAATTTCTCTCTCTCAAGCTTTTATTTCTTTTGCCATAGAAGCATAGAATAAAAAAATTTATTCTTGGAAAAAAATCATTCCCTGGAAAGTATATCACGAGGAATATTTAGAATTGGGCTGATTATCATTTATATAATTAATAGGCAAACACGTTTTTTGTAGTGCCTTTTGCGCCGCTACTACTGCATCGATTTTGAAAAGATTTATTTGGTTTTAAAGCTTTTTCTACACAGATGTGAAGAATCTATTATTTGATTGAAATCGGTTCAGTATTTTGAGAGCTATAAGCATTCAAAGTTGCTACTACTACATGCACACATAGTTCACACGGATTTATTAACTTACAACCCTGCAAATAATATTGGAGTACGTGGTCCAATCTAGATGAAACAGAATAGTTACATCATAGTGCCATGTATTATGTCGTTTTCATACAATCATTCAATGCTGTACGATAAGTGTTCGTGTTTAAACGATTATGATCGTTCTTCTTAGGCACTCACAACTTGTATGCGAGTAGTCTATAACTATTCCATATGGATCAGTTTTTGGGGTTAGTCCGATGTAATGTAAAGTTGGACCATGTGTCCAACGACCACCTTTTTTTCATATATTTGGAGTAGTTTTGTGATACTCTTACTCACTCCTCTTTGGACTAGTCTTTACATGCATGTATGGACTAGTCGCATTATTTGCAGGGTGTAGTATTTCTCTTGATCTTATATTTCTTTTCTCTTAGTTGTTATTGTATGAAAGCCACAAACCAAAGTCAGGCAAACACATACATATATAATATAAAAGAGAGTAAAATACATGCTTGTACGAATGGACTTGTAAACAAGAGCATAAGGAAGTGCCCACGGGCGGCCTTTTGCTTATCTTTGCCATGAACATTACTTTACAGCGGCATCCATCGGGAGGTGCTTGCTACGTGATTATGTTACTACTTAAAATAAATAACACTTCACAGTAACAGGTAGACAACATTAGCAAAGGTCCAAAGTTTTTCACAAAATTGAAAATAATGAAGATACTTTACAAAAAAAAAAACATGTCTTTTTCAGGAAAATTTTAAAATTTTGAATTTTTACACCCTTATTCAAAAAAATATTTTACTTGAGCTTTAAAGTTCATAGTAGCTACCAAGCACTTTAAGGCTAACATTGCTTTGTTAAGAAATTGTATTCAAAAGACAACTTTAATTATTTTGTGATTTAATAATAAATTCTGGTAACACCACCGTGTTCAACAACCATTTCACAGCTTATGATGTACAACATCGAATACAATTTCATTCGAGTATTCAACTAATTTTTTATTTTATTAAATACATTTTTATTATCTTGAAGTTAAGCAACCTAATTTAAAATATATGAGCTTCTGAAAGCAAAATAAATAGATAAACATTTTTATGAAGTAAAAGTAAAAAAATATGATGAACATAGAAAACTTATCTCAATTTATTTTATTCGAACGAAATGAGTATTTGAATATCCAGCTTTTTTCGATTCGTTTTGTTTGAATGTACATCACTAAAACATTTTTGTATAATTGTATTTAATTTAATTTTTTATGGATTTTGCTATGTATTTCGAATCAATTGGATAATTTAGTGATATTTTTCATCACATGACAGAAATAATAAATTTAAGATAAGAGCAGGCACTTCTAGCTTCATTTTCAAATGTAACATGAATCAATATGTGCTATATTAGCAAAAATATTTAAAGTACAAAACTCACATTTTGGAAATATCAACTTATAGTAGCCTTAACAAACGTACTTTAGAATTTTGATATAATAATTATTTTTTGAATACAACTTTACCTAACATTGCTTTTCAAAGCTTTATTAACTTTTTATGAATACGACCCTTAGCATTTTCTCGATTTCACGAACGCAGATATTAATATGTTTTTTTACTTATTTTTCTTTTAATTTTGTCAAAAATTTAATGCTGTCTTTTAATTTAAAATCCAACCAAATTCTAAAAAGTTATAGGTAAAAAAACTAAAAAAAAGTCAAGGCAAAGAAAAAAAAATTTTTTTTTTGTCTAAATTCAAATATCTAAGGACATCATTTCCTAAAAAATGTAAGCTAAGCTCAAAACGCTTTATCCCATAAAAATCGAATAATTTTATTTAAAGTTACAAGCCCCAGAAGTTTTTTTGAGTCCCATGTAGTCAACTTAGGCCCACTGTAACTCCTGGGGACTTAACTCTGTAATTCGAAACGAAAGAAAATGCTTACGAAATTACATGTTACAAGCATACAAATTCGAAAGCATTTTCTTTCGTTTTGAATTACGCAGTAGACCTCCTGTTCAGCTTGTCATCAGAAAATGTCTAACTATCGAAATTAATTTCTATTCGAATGCAATTTCGTTCACTTGTGCAGGAATTAGGCCCCCTGAATTGTTGCAGTTATTTACTCCGTGCAGTGTTTAGGATTGATTATATCCCACCTGATCAGTCTTCAGAGCCTCGTTAGCGTGACAGTAGGCTCCATAACTCGGGTGGACAGTCAGTGAGGTCGACAGCGTTTTGCCTGTATATACAGCTGTAACATTTATGTTATAATTTGGAATACATTAACATTTATGTTGTCAAAGATTCATTCAAATTAATTTTTATATATTTTAAGAATTTCATATATTTTGCATCATTAGAAGTTCAAAATATTCATAAATGCAAATGAAAGGAAAAAGCTAAAAACAGTTTTTCAAACACCTTTCAAAGATAACTTCACATTTTTACTTTGCGACAGTGGGGTGTAAATTTACAAATTTGTTTCTTCAATCTTTTGGATATTAACGGTGGGAAAACCCATATGAAATTAAAACAAGCAAGCAGCACATGCGGCTTAGTAACCCAATACAAAATATTTATTTATCTATATTTAAATTAAATTTATGCAAATTAAAACCAAAAAAAATAAAAAAATTACAAAACGCACAAACGTGCACTGTAGGGATATATATTTTTTGATGGTGTCCTTGATGTGCGCTCTCAGCTGTTAGAAAACACAAGTTAACTGAACTTGAGTATTTGGATGATTGCAGAAAGTACAACGAACTGTGCTACTCTTACCTTTTTTAAGTTTCGATATTCGAATGAATGAACTAAGAAATCTGGCGCAAAGTATGGTTGTTGTTGCTGGCGTTAAAATTAGTAGAAGAAGACCTTGAAAAGTTTTGCCGTTCGACAAAGGCAGCAAGAAATTTATTGGTGATATTTCATATTTGGGGGTTTTTTTTTGGCTTTGCTTGAACTAAATCTTACCCTACCCTGGCAATTTAAACAGGCTGAATCTTCCGTCCGTCTGTCCGTCTGTCCGTCCGTAGTTTATCCCATGTGAGAATAATTAGATTTCGTGTTTTAACAATAAATGACAAAATAAAAGCAGTAAATAAAGGATTTAATGTAGAACCGAGCGAGGGTAACAAGCGTAACAATTAATGCACATGTGGCATTCCTTTGAGCAGCATAAAGCAAAATTTTCACTTCGACATAAATTTCTCACAAAACTTTTTGTTAAACATAAAATAAAATAAAATAAAACAAAATATATGTACTCGTATAAGAAACAAGTCTATGTATTGGGAAAAACTTAATGTACTTACTCGTTGTAGTAAGAGTAAAAAAAAACGTGCATTTCAAGTTTATTGCCAGATCATCTCCTTAAATTGCTACCGGTTCTATTTCTAATTTGTTGCAAAAGCAAAAACAATATCATCATTATTTTTCAACATAATTACCGGCAAAAAGCTCACAAACTCATCAATTTAAAGAAAAATTTTATATATAAAAAAAAAAATCTGAACAACCCAAACAAAAAAATAAAACAAACTCAGTTGAAAGTTGCAAACAAAAAGGACACAAAACAATACATCATGTGTCAAATTTGCTTAATGTCCACAAAAGTGACCACTGGAAGGCAACTCACTTTCTTTACAATAATTACCAAAATCAACAACAACAACAAAAATTGACCACAATGTAACCGAGGTAACAGCAGTGATGGCCGAACAGCAGCAACTAAAACAACAACAACAACGATGAAGCGCGTGTGTGTAACTTTAGCCGGTTCCACTATCAATCTCAGTTGCAACACGAAATTTTGACATTTATCAAAGAAATAAATTGTGATTTCTTGCAAATGTCCATATGCAACAGTCTTAATCCTTTCCTTTTTATTTTTTCTATCATTGTTTTTTTTTAAGACCCTTCTGCTGCCGCTGCTGCTCCTGCCAAGGACACTTTTGTTAAGCCAGTCCCATTTGAGAATGTGAATTCATTTTGGTAGCTTTTCTTACCCATTTACTTGTGTCGAGTGTACTCGTCCCAGCAAAAAATTTTAAAAAAGGTAATCGAGTTTAGAATTAAGCATTTTTGGTGGAAGCTGTTCCTTACTGGATTACCAACTTAATGATTTTAACAAGGCGTGAGACTAAAATAAACGATTCTTGAGAAGTTGTTATGTTGTTTATTGTAGGAATTAATTTTATTTTCCGTTGTGGGAAATAGTTATTTTTTTCTTGATTGAACGAACTACTTTTTTTAAATATGCCGTTGTTTGAGTAAATGGAAGGTCTTGGTTAAAAACTCAGTTTGATTAAATATACATATAATAACTTTTAAGAAAAATTTAAATAATTAAAAAAAAAAAACTTATTGTTTTACTACGAAATACACCATTTTGTAAAATTTCTTTTATAAACTCAATTGAAGTGGGTTATATTTTATTCGTATCAGTGCTTCTATTGTTACTTATAAATACTATATTTAGAAAAATTTCAATTGCTTTGATTGATGAATTTTTATTAAAACCGAAAATGAAAAAAAAATTATTTAGAACTATTTATATTTAAAGAATTATTTTCAAAAATGTAAGTACTTCTTTTTAATCCCCGACTAAAAAAAGGGGTGTTATAAGTTTGTAGTGTGTGTCTGTGTGTCTGTCCGTGTCCACGTACAGGCCAAACGGCTGGACCGATTTTCATTTAGTTTTTTCTGTTTGAAAGATGACTTGTTTGAGAGGGTTCTTAGCTATGTTTGAAAAAAATCGGTCCAGCCGTTTTGAAGATATAACATCTTTTCTGAAAAAAGTCGGGGGTTTTTAAAATTTTTAATTTTTGTTATTTAGTTTAAAATAAACTAGATATACCAAACGGACGACACACTCGTCCGTATTCTAGAATCAAAATGTAAATAATTTAAGATTCAAAGAGAATGTACCTATCTAAACGTCATAAAAACTTCATTAAAACGCAGCCCCACACAAACTTACATACATATGCAAGCATAATTAAATAATACATGAAATTAAAAAAACATAAACAAAATCGCTTCAACCAAGCTAATTCACTTTACTCAATTCTCTTCCTCTAAGTATTATGGCTTTCATACAACAACAAATAAGAGAAAAAAATTGTTAGATCAAGAGAAATACTTCAAACACACACACACACACACACACACACACACACACACTCATGTTTTGTTTCTTTTTTACTTGTAAGCTAATAAATGCGTGTGTAATATGTGTGCATGTAGTAGTAGCAACTTTAAACGCTTATAGCTCCCAAAATACTAAACCTATTTCAATAAAATATAGATTCTGCACATCTGTACAGAAAATCCTTTAAAACCATATAAATCTTTTTAAAATCGGTGTAGTGGTAGCAGCGTAAAAGGGATTACAAAAAACATGTTCGACTATTAATTATATAGATAGATAAGTAGGCAATTTAGAATAATTTATAATTTATTTAAAACAACTATTTATTTTGGCAATATTTTCACGTCTTCTTTTAAATTCCAAAGAATATGTTCAACACCTGCTTCCTATTTTTAAAAATTTGCGTAATGTGTTTTGTAAGCGAGTACTTCAATTTGGCAATCTAAAAAGTAAGTCATTATATGGCAAGTAGTTCAGATGGTAATGTCTAATTTTTTGCTGGGGTATGAAGCAACATAAATTTTAAATTTAATAATAGATTGTGAAATGTCCGGATTTGTTTTACAACTTTCTTTATCTCTTGCTCTGTTTGCATGTGTGCGTGTGCGTGTGTGTGTGTGTGTGTGTGTTTGCAAGTTTTCTTTTATTATTTTCCTTTTTTTTGACACTGCTCGGATCAAAGTTCAAATTTGTGTATTTGAGTCTTGCACTGCGCTTGCATTTTATTCCCTCTGTTGTAAAATGTAAATCCTTTTTTCGCGTTTTCGTCCTCTTTTTTTGCTGTCATTGTGTCATTGTTGTCCTTAATGAAAATGTATGTCTCCCTTTGTGTTTTATTGTTTATGTTGCCTTGTCTTGTCTTGTCTTGCATATCAATTGTTATGTTTTCATGTAATATTTCAGTGTAATTAAGTTGAATATTTATGTTTTCACATTTATTTTTAATGCCTTTTTGCCTTTAACGTCCCATTTCTGTAAAGTAATCGCGATAGTGGCTCTTCCTTTTGTCATTTGCAATGAAAGAAGTATTTTTCTTTAATTTCAAATAAATTGCGTAGTGATATATTTTTTGTTTATTTTTTTTTTAAGAAAATGTTTTGTAATTCAATGGATAATTCTTAAAACCGTTAAAGTTGGTTTCTTTTTTTTATTTTAACTGGGAAATTCAAATAGTTGCATTTATCTATATTAACTTATCTCCCAATGCAGAATTTTTTAAAGGGCATTGGGAGGTCTGTGGTATTCGTCCTTTCACTTCTACATTAGATATTTAAACAAACAATAAAGTTGCCTAGACCGATGCTGATATGCGCCAAATTGTCTGACTTCGGACTAACACGGAAGCTGAACTTTACTTAATAAATTCACAATCATAAAAATGTATGGGTTTCATTAGTGGTAGGCGCGACCGATATAATTCCATTTTTTTCTAGCTTAATTTAGTCAGTAAAATGCTCGGTGCCAAGTTTCAGTGATCTAGAATCACTCCTTACTCGTATATCGGGTATTTTTTAGTGGTATGCGAATTATGGATATCGATAATTATGGTTTGACAGCTGAGAATGTCAAACTGTGTTGAAAAATTTAATCTTAAAATCTACTAAAACAAGGTTAAATTAATAGTATCCGCATAGATTTTGCTTTATGTGGGTTTCATGTTCAATATGATTTTACTAATCTTCAAATAAATAAGATTACTAAAAATGAATTAACATTCTAATACTATTAAATCGAAATGATTGAATCATGTTGAATCAAAGTTATTTCAAGTTGAAACAATGTGAACTTGATACTGAAATAATGCGAAAAACCACGTTGAATCAAAGTCAAAACAATATGAAATTAATTTAATTTAGTGTAGTTAGTTTATTTTACTATGCAATGTGTGTATTGGCATTTGATTCTTACGTGTACGGTTGGCTTTCCTGGCCAAGATTTGAAATCGAACTCATTGCGTGGTAGTCAACGCATTCACCGCTGCAGCCACAAAAACCTTAAATATTCTTTAGATACACACTTACCGCCTAATTCATAAAAAATATTTCAGGTTTATTAAGCGCTTATTTGACATATTTCTATGGGAAATTTGTCAAATAAACCTGTAATAAACCTTAAATATTTTTTATGAATTAGACCGTTAATATATACCATCATGTTAATAAGTAACATTTTAATACAACATTATTTAATTAATTTGTGTTTTTTGGGAATTGTTACAATTTAAATTTAGCATTTGTTAAAGCACTAATATTTATAGGTTCCCGTCATTCCTACAATTAGCATAGGGCTTCAATATAATCCCTGAATATATTCCTATTCTGCGCCAACGCCTTTACTTCTCCCCAACTTTTGCCACTGTAGTTTACTTCGGCCTCGATTTTTCTTCCGCATGTGTGAGCTGGGCGTCCCCTTCTTCTATTCCCTAGAGGGTTCCAATCTACGGCAATTCCAGTAAAGTCGCTTCTAAGTTTGTGGCCAATCCAGCGCCGTTTCCGTCTCTATCTCAATTGATAGGGATTTTTGAGTTGTTCTTCTCCAAAGCTTATGATTTGATATTGTTCTCGGCCAAAATACACGTAGGATCTTGCGAAGACAACGGTTCACGAAAACTTGCCCTATGCAAGCGGTTATCTATATGTGCGCCCGATCCTCCGTTTTTAGCTAAAATGCTCTCAAGGTAGCAGAATTGGCTAACGTCTTCTATTTCGCTAGCACCAATGGCAAACAAATCCTGGGAGGTTGCGTTAATGCGTAGGGTTTTTGTCTTCAAGACGTCAATTTTCAAACCTGCTGCTTCCGCCGCCAGCGTTACGCTCTGCAAGTTTTCAGCTAGATCTGAGTAGCAGTGCGCCAAAAGACAAATATCGTATGCGTAGTCAAGATCGTTTAGGCGGCCCTGCAAGCCCAATGTTATCCCCCTGCCATTACCAAGGGCTCTACAAAGGATTGTTCACAAAACTATATTGAATAGAAGTGGTGATAGAACACAGCCCTGTTTGACACCTATCTCAACTCTGAACGCTCGAATTAACAATTTTCCATGTTTTATACTATAAAATGCGACCCACCTACTACCGGATTGTTTGCCTCACACATGCCTAGGAAAAGTTCGCCATTCTCCGTCTTGTGCCCAAGTGCGTGAATTCCCATTATGGATTTTATTTTAATATTGTCAGTACCAATTTGCGTATTAAAGTCTCCCATTACGATCATTATATAATCTGGGTTGCTCTCGCTAATTGCTTTATCAAGGGTATTATAGAACTTGTCTTTGCTTTCGGAGTTGGAAGCTTCGATTGGGGCATAACATTGGATGCAAGTAACATTGCGTGCACGAGTGCGAAACCTGGCAGATATAACCCTGTCCGAAAACTGTTTCCAAGTTATAAGGGCTCTTTTCACTTTCGTTGCCAAAAGAAATGCAACACAGCTCGAGCTGGGGAGGAGAGTATCCGACTTGCCTGAATATACTCGTAGCAGCGTGAGTCTATCATGTGTTGTGTGTTCGCCGACGCCAGACCAACGTGTCTCGCTTATGCCTAGAAACATTAATCCGTATCTATTAAATTCTTTACATAGTTGAGCCAGGAGAGATGGTTCAAAAAGCGTCCCTACATTCCATGATCCAAATCGTGTCCAATTCTTTATGCTAAAGGTCGTCAACGTTAAATAAGATTGTTCATGCAAATTATTTGAGGTTTCTTTAATCATTTAGTTTCAGATAAGCAGGTCATGCCTACTGTATCCTACTCTGATGATCGGGCTGCCATTTAAGCCAACAGACTGGCTGAGTAAGTCACAAATTTATATAGCTAACCGCTTACTAGATATAAAAATAGACGCCCAATCGCAATCGCCTCTCACGACTCGCCGGTGCTTGACGGTTGTCCAGAACATCGCCCAGGGGCCAGCACGAGGAGGTTCGTTAGTCGACTTGAAGTACAATTAATAAGGATCACTCTGGGTACACCAAATTGAACCGATCAGAAGTTTTATTATTTTATTTATTATTATTATTATTATTTTAATTATCCAGTAATTTTTCTTTTCTTTATTAAAAATACATTGAAATTAATTATTGAGGGGTTTAGTTGGATAATATACGCATTCCACTGTTGCTAATGCAGATCATCAGGAAACCTTTACACAAAAATTTCTTAGAACAACTTGAGTTATTATGTCATAAACTTTCATTCAAACAAATGACAAGTTCAACAAATAACAAAGTTGAAACAAGAACGCAATAATCAACATGTTTTTTTATTTTCTTACTTTACCATTGCAATGTAGCAATGACGTTTTTCTGACGTTTTTTCAGCTCGAATTGTAGTTGTAAGAAGTATGTAAAGAAAATAAATGTAAATGAAAACAACAGTTATTCAAGAATAGAGTGTTGCCACACAAGTATTTTTGACCGGGTGCAGTCAAGTTAAATTTTTTTAGGAACAGACTACTTGAACCGTCACCCGCTTTTGACTTGAGGTTGATTTATGGGACCCCCTGTATACTAGATTATATAAAGGGCCCGCCAGATAACTTTTTTTTTTTTTTTTTTGAAAATGCTATTAAAAAAAACTACTGAATATTTTCTCAAATTTCTTTTTTTATTTGAAAGTACAATCCTTCCGGTTAATAATGAAAAATAATTTCATTCAAATGGCTGCCTCGGCTGGCCATGCAGTAGCCTACACGATCGGTCCAATTTTTAAGCACATTATCGATTGTGTGCAGCTGTATTTCACCAATGGCTTCACGAATATTGTCCTTTAAAGCGTCAATTGTCTCTGGCTTGTCGGCGTAACACTTATCTTTGACGGCACCTCACAAATAATAGTCCAACGGTGTCAAATCGCAGCTCCGAGGTGGCCAAACGACATCAGCTCTGCGGCTGATAATGCGATCTTTAAAAACAGGGCGCAGAACATCGAGTGTAGCTTCGGCTGTGTGGCACGTTGCGCCGTCCTGTTGAAACCAAATGTTGCCAATATCCTCCTCTTCAATTTTTGTGAACAAAAATTCGTTCAACATGGCCCGATAACGATCGCCATTGACTGTAACGGTCACTCCTTGCTAATTTTCGAAAAAAAAAATGGCCCAATTATGCCTCTGAACCAAAATCCGCACCAAACAGCGACTCGTTTTGGATGCGTCGGCTTTTCAATGTATGCGTGCGAGTTTTCTGTGCCCCAAATGCGACAATTTTGCTTGTTTACATACCCGCTAAGATCAAAATGAGATTCATCTGAAAAGATGATTTTTGTGGCAAAATCGGCATCTTCTGTAAGTCGATATTTCCCAGCGTTGTTCAAGCGTATACACAACCATATTCGTTCAGCGGAAGGATAAAACTAATTATCTGTCAAATCAGACATGAGCTAAGTGTTACCATTCGCGAAATAAGCACTAGTTGAAAAAAAACGTTAGATGGCGGACCCTTTATTTTATAAAAAAAAATCATTCCAATAATTCGTATGTCTTGTATTATTATTTATGTTATCATGCAACTAAAAAATCACCCTATAATTTAAAAACTTTGATAAAAGGAACATTTGGAATCTATTGAACTATGATTTTATTTATATTTTTAAAAAAACTTGGTTCCTTAATTTGTAAAAAGCCACGCTAAGCATTGACAAATTTTGCATAAGTTGTGTGTTTTATATATTAAATTTTTGTATCTTTTTTACTTTTATCTCAGCTTAAAACTATTTCTTGGTATACATATTAGTTTTGCTATTAACGTAGTCTATGTTGCAGATCAAAACATAAAATTTTTTATACTCGCACACCAATAATTTAAAATCGATTTATAATCCGTAAATTCCATACACTTTTCCCTTAATTCCTCCATACATTTATTATAGTTCCTGCTAGAGCAACAAACAATTCATCAGTAATAATTACACTTGCCAATAGATATTAAAGAGAATTCTCCGTTTATATATTTCAATAGACAATAGGAGTCCTGTTTTTGTCTTAACGCTGAATCATTTTTATCGTTTAGACGATGAAACCCAAATCTTAAATGAAACTTTCCCACAAAATCAAAAATAGAAGAAAGAAAAAAATCTATAACGAAGAAATGTGTGTGCGTGTGTGTTTGAAAAAGTGAAAGAAACCGCTTTCCAAAGAAATCCATTAAACGCAAAAAGTAACAACATCCTGATACAAGGACTCCACAACTTGAAAGGTTGCAAGAAACAGGTATCAACAAACAATGATCAGCTGATTTATGCACTTGCTCCAGAAAATCGACATTTGAAAGCAAAAAAAACCTTTTAGTTAGGCATTAAAAACTAATACAAAAAAAAACAAATACAACTAACAACACAAATAAATACTATATAAAGTCGAAATCGAATCCTTTTTACACAAATCAAACATCATTATCAGCACTTGTGGCAGCAACAACAACACGAGTCTCACTCAACTGTTCTAGTTTTACACGTGCAAGGAACGAGGAGAGGAGTAGACCTAAAGGATGTTCTATTGATAAAATGAATTAGTAAAATAATCACAATAAAAACAACAACATGTAACGTCAGTTGATTTAATGTTTTTTGTCTTTTTATTTATTTCTTCAAAACACATTCTTCGCCTAATTTTTTCCCCTTGTAAGTCTAACTATTTGTTGTTGTAAAGGCGAGACAATTAATAGCAACAGGTAAAGTAGTCGCTGAGAAAATCAGCTGAGATTCTGTTTATTGTTGAGGTTAAAAGGTCACACAATCAGCTGATTATAAAGTGAAATAGGGGAGCGGACTAAAGGTTCATTTTTGTCCGTCTGTGGGAGCGTAGCTGGGTTTGTTGATTTTAAATTAATAGTTTCTTTGTTGTGTTCGTTCTAGAAGAAGAAAAAGGAATATGGAAACATTTATTTGTGTTTTATTATAGAACTGACAGACAGACACCTTGCACTTTTTCTCACCCGCAAAAAAAAATACACACGCAGCCTGCATAAAAAAATCTCATTGTAAGACTGTTATAATCTTCGGCTGGCAAGAATTTCTTCCTTTTTCATTCATCCCCCGGATCCCACAGTTGTCGCTTGATTTATATTGCATTTAATATCTAAGGAGTGCTTGTTGCCATTGTCATATTTCTGCAATAGACAGCAGCATCTGAGAAGGAGAGACTTTATTCATTTTTTAGTTTTTCTTTATTATCAATTTTTTTTTATACCATTATTCATTCTCACAGGCAGTCAGAATCGTTTGTTGCCAACAAAAAAGTAACGACTTTTCAAGAGGCTCAAATGTTATTAATTTTCTTTAAACGAAGAAAGAAAAAAATCCTGGCCAGGGCTGAGATTAGCAAAATTTGTAAGGATTTGTAGAGATGTCACTCTGCAACAAGTTCGTTTTTTATCTTTTTTATTAAATTTCCTTTCAGAGAAAAAAAATAATAATAATTTTAAATGAAAATTTTCCATTATTGAGAAACTAATTTTACAGAAACCACGTTTGATTTTGGCCTGGGAAAACGACTTGGCCTTCTTTTTATTTAACAAAAAAAAAAAAAAATACATAGTTAAAAAAATGAATTACGTGAACGTTTTGCTATGAAGTCCCGCCGTTTTCCTAATCCACTCTATTAGCCAACTAATAATAAGTTAAGGTGTTTGCTTACTTCTTATATAAAGAGAACAAAAACAAAAACTTGCCACATCTTAAGGCAGGTACAACTTGACTGACCATTTTTTTCTGGTCAATTGTCATCATCGTTTTGCTTTTTCAATGAAATGTTGAATTTTTTTTTTTTTTTTTTTTTAATTACATGATGTGTCAGTTAGAACGACTTATTTTTATGGCGTTTGCAATTGGAAATTGTTCATTTTGCACTTTCTGTTTCAACATGTTGCACCTTCAACAATAATTAGCACGATTATTGTTGTTAAATACTTTATTGTTTTTTTTTTTTTTTTTTTGCCAGAATTTACGTGACAAAATCCGTTCAAATGTTATAGAAAAAAAAATGTGTTACTTAAATGATTTTTTTTTGTGTTTATTTTTATGTTTTAACACCTCAACGTTCTTCAATGGGCCACACCTATTATTCTAGTTAGTTCTTTCTATTCACATTTAAAATGTAATTTGCTATTCAAATGTTTTAGGAATGTAAATTTTTATGAACAACACTTGTGGTTATTTTTAATTATCCCATAAAGCAAACTTAGGCAAAGAAATACAATTTGGCGCCAAAAATTTATTATTTTTTATTTTTGTAATTGAACCGGATTTAATTTTTGACTAACTTTGTACATGTAAGAGTAAAAGTAAAAGTTGAAATTTATTGTGCTTTTTGCAAATTCGTATCCGAGCATATTTTTCAGAGTTCAACTGTGATTATAATTAGTTTTAAAGATGCTTAAACTAATAAATAAAAATCATCATTTATGGCAAAAGGAGCCAAATTGAAAAAAAATCGTCTAAATGGCCAAAAATTTCAAAAATTGAAAATCGTGTGGGGCCTTAAAATATAAATCGTGTGTCCTTTAACACCCATATGTATTTATATATTTTAATGCCTTTCAAAAATAAGTTTCGAAGATGTAGAGGATGCCCGCCTCATACCCATAACACACACAGGAAAAAATAACAATGTTAAATCACCATTAAAACCTTTTGATTACAAATCAATTAATAGGGCTGTGCGAAATAAGACCCCAGGAAATAAGGCCCCAAAGCGCAAAATGAAACATCACCCCAATGTTTACATAGAAAACAACAACACGAAAATTTTGCGGCGTTCTTACACTTTCTTTTGGGGTCAATTTTCATTTCTTAATTGTGACGTTATTTCATTTTTTCTGAAATGAAATGTATCCCTAAAGAAGAAAAATGAAATAAAGCCCCAAAAATATGAAAATTTTTGCTGTGGGGCTTTTTTTCATTTCTTATTTCTACAAACTTCGCTAAGATTCTAGGAAATGAAAATTGGTCCCAATACTTCCATACAATTTTTTGGGGCTTTATTTCATTTTAATTAAACAAAGATATTTTGCAAAATTAAATTTTTATTAGTAGTACATTTAACGGGACTATAATGAGATTTGTTATTTTGTTTTGTGAATATTAATCAAGTATTTCATTTATAAAAGTGTGCCCGACGTGTTAAGTGGAATTTGAAGTTTCTTCAATTGAGTTTATACATATAAGTAAAATTGAAAATTTAAAAAATTTTATTGAAATGGAATGCGTTTTTTTTTCGGGAAACAGAGCCGGTTCAAAACTTCTTTACACTGAAACAGAAAAAATTATATATAAGAAGAAATCGGTTTATAAAGATGTAATAAAATTTGAATGCTGGCGTAAAGATTGTAAAGCCAGAGTAAACTATATGCCAAATGCAAAATGCATATACGCCAAAAATTTTATCCCCCACAATCATTCCAATGAGGAGGATGAATACAAAAAGATGTGCGCTCTTAACAAATTTAAAGAAGAAACTGCAGCTATTGCTGGCAGTTTAGGAAGCGAACTAAGTGCTATCGGAAGCGTTAGAACAGCTTTTAGAAATGTTTCTAAAATGTAAGTACAAACACATTCATTCTACATACATATTTACATTGTAAACTATACACTTACTTTTTATAATTATTAAAACTACCCAAGAATGCAAACAGAAACAAAGGCAATAGAATTTTCTAAAATTAGAAGAGGTTTACAATACATTGCATCAAGAAACTACGTTACTTCTCCTCAAAATGCATCTGAAGTTGTGGAAGCTTTTAACAACCAAAGAGTGTGGGAGCAATTTGGAGTATCACAAGATACTACGAATCCGAAATCATTTTTCACCGCATGCATCGATGAAAGAGATAGTTCCTACTGCATTTTTTCATCCCAGAAAACTATTCAAATAATAAAGGAAAATATTCCCAACGGCGATCGTAAATATTTGATAGATGCAACATATAAGGTTGTACCAAAAGGTTGTTTTAACCAACTCTTGATGATTTATATTGAATTTTCAGAAGAAGTAAGTACAAAAACTAACTATGTATATATAGTATATTAAAAATACTGGAATTATATATAGTAGCACAATACATTTTAAGGAAATGAAATGTAATTATAATTAAATTGATTTTTTATTTCTGTGTGGGTGTAATTGTAATTGCATATTTATTTTAAGTAAAACTTAGAATGTTAACCAGAGAAAAATTGAAGAAAACGTATATTTTCAAAAAATCGCGCGACTTGATGAGGATGATGATAGCGAAAAATCTGCAACAGTAGATATTAGTGAACGAGAGTGTGTTGTTTGCAGGGATCAAATCGCGAATGTTGTTATGTTGCCTTGCAAGCATTTGAAAATCTGCAGTTTATGCAAAATAAAACTTGTATCAAATTTCGACGCAGCTTTTTGCCCTTATTGCAGATGCAGTGTGGAAGATTTCATGGATGTATACGTTTAAAATATTCTGAAAAATTTTACTGAAAAATTAATGTTTAATTTGTATAAGCATTTATATTGACCTTGAATTTCACGTCTATGTTTTTTATTAAATAAATAAATATTGCTCAATGAAGTTACTTAAAATTAAGAAGCCTACTGAAAAATTTATAGTCCTATTAAAATAATGAACGCACATGAACAAAGTTAGAATTTTTGGTCATAATGAGTAAAATAAAAAAATTAAAATAGATACTTACAGGTAATTTTTAATAATTCTAGGAGGCGAAGCAATTCTTGGGGGGAGGCGAGCATTGTTCCTCCTCCGGAATGCGCTTCGTGTTTTATTTTAGCTTTGGGGCAAATTTTCATTTTTTTGGGGTGTTATTTCATAAGAAATGTTGGGGTTTTATTTCATAATGCAAAAGAACCTTAAGTTTTGGGTCATTTTTCCTTTTGCGCTTTGGGCCTTATTTCCTGGGTTCTTATTTCGCACAGCCATTAATAGACATAATTGGGATATTCAAACCATAGTCTTAAGTGTTATGATATCTTAATATTTTAAAATAGTTTGTGTCTCCAAAAAAGTCATAAAATAATAAGACTTTTTGAGTTAGTTTTATTGTTTTGTCATAACTACTTGTAGAAATGTGAGAGAGTTTAAAAAGTGAATTAAAGGAGAGATAGATTAACTTATGTACAAAGGTGCTGAAGCGAATATCTATACAAATAAGTACAATAGCCCAATTCACAATCTTGTGCAAATGGTCTTGCATCGTAGCATGTGCAAAATGGCATAGTATATTGATTCTCACCACTTAACAATTCTTACTAGTAAGTATTAATATACTCTACCATTTTGCACATGCAACGATTCAAGACCATTTGCACAAGATTGTGAATTGAACTACGGGTATGTTCTGCATTCCACGTGAAATTAAAACGAGTGGAATTGCCATAGCATTGTTATAATTACGTATTTCCAATAACAATTTTATGGCAATTCCACTCATTTTAATTTCACGTGGAATGCAGAACATACCCGATAATTTATAATTTTAAACTATGAAATGTTGCTCACAGCAGTCATAGTTTTTCGTGATTTAAATGATTAATAAAATAGAATGACTATATTAAATTAAATTCATGTTGTTTCAACGTGAAATAACTGATTCAATACACAGTAGTGTTCCGATTTAACGAACATTCGATTTAGTGAACATCGCATTTAACGAACATCCAATTTTTTTCTGCTGAGTACCTTATATAACGAACAAAAATTCTATTTTGTGCTCGGTATAACGAACAAATGTAAAATTAAATAAGAAATATAATTGCTATCAGAAAGTTACTAAGAACGAATATAAATAAAAATGTACCGTTAGTTATCTTCTTTTGATGGTTTTGTTTGAAGTCATATGGGAGTAAGTTGTGTGAAGTAATTTTTGCTACGAACATCAAAATGGATAAAAGAAATCGATTGTTCTTAAGGGATAAAGTTAAAATTAAAATTATCGATGATCATCGAAATGGTCTGCGGGTTACAGATTTATGTGAAAAATATGGACTGCATAAATCCACCATTAGTACAATCCTAAAATCAAAAGAAAATTTTTTAAGGAATGCTGAAAACAATCATTTTGGGTATCGCAATAGAAGTGCTGTAAAGCAAGGTGAGGTCTCGAGAATAGCAAACAAACTTTTTTAATGACTCCTCATGCAACGCAATTGCCATTTTATAATACAAAGCCAAAGAAATTCACAACAAAATTTATGGAAGATCGTTTAATGCAAGCCATGGTTGGCTGAATAGATTTATAAAAAAAATTAATTTAAATTTGAATAGATGGATTGAAAATAGCCCTTTACCTGATGAACAAAAGGAACGTGAAGAAGAGCTGGATGGAACTGAAATTAAAGAGCCCAAAATAAAACACGAAGATGTCATTAAGCATTTCGAAATTTGTATTAAATGAGCTCAACAAAACAAAATTAATAGCTCAAATTTAATGCTTTGAAGAGAGCTTCAAGAAGATGCCATTAAGAGAAAGATATCAATTCAAAAAAACAGACCAGTTTTTTTAAATAAACTATTTTTGTATTATATTGCTTTATGAATTTTTCTTTTACTGATATTTTAATAAAATACGTACATATGTATGTTCTTTTAATAAAATATTAAAAATACTACGAGTACATATTAGGGTGATCGACTCGGTTTTTCAACCGGTTTTAAAACCCGGTTTTGTCACAATTCTGTTGTCGGTTTTTTCAAAATGTTGATTTTTCAAATGTCGAATAGTCCGGTCTTTTGTTGATTTTCGTAAGTATTTTTTTAGTGTAAAAGCTCTTAAGCTCTTTTTTAGATGGCAACATTTACTGAAACATGAAATTTAAGATAAATTATTTTATGAGGTAATAGCAGAGGCGAATTTAATTAGCCTTATGGTGTGCAATAGATGCCAAAATACAGTTGCAAAAAGTGTTTTTTAGTTTTGTTGTCATTTTGCTTCATATTTTATATAGAGGTAGATATCCACCTTGTCCATACATTCATATGTATATACCATTAAGGAATAAACTCTACATACACCCATTAATTTTGGGGTTTGAGGAAACTTGGGAAGAAATTCAAAAAACTAATTATGCCAATATTTAGAGTGCTAATAAATATGTTTATACAAAAAATAAAAAAATAATTATAATAACAACAACATAACAGACCACATTTATTGACGGTTTGATACCAGAAATCAGAGAATTTTCAAACAATTTGACGACATCAAACATTTTGTACGTATTTATTTCATGTATTATCATGCCTGTATGTAGACTTTTTTCCTATGTATTTTGAATATTTTTGCTACTGTAGGTGTTATTATAACTATTTTTTTTTTTTTGGTATATTTAATTTTTTGAATTTCTTCCCAAGTTTCCACAAACCTTAAGGATGATGTAGATGTAGATTTTATTCCTCAACTGTATATTATATGTATATAAATATTTATGTACTATACATAAGTATATGAAGTTAATTTTTATGTAATACCTTTAATTTTTGTATTGTTTTATAGTATTTACATGAACTGTTAACTCTTTTTTTTTAATAAAGCAATTTAAAATCAAAACTTTTGTATAATAATTTTCTTACTTAAAAAAACCGGTTGACCGGTTTTTCCTAAATTGTAAAAACCGAAACCGGGGTTTTCATAATTTCAAATATTCGTACTATTCGAAAACCGGTTTCTGGAAAAAGTAGAATAATCGATCACCCTAGTACATATATTTTGAGTTTTGAATAAAACAGCGGGACGCTTTTCCTTTTTAACTTAGTACTGGATATAAGGAACAATTCACTTTAATGAACTGGTCTGACAACAATTAGGTTCGTTAAATCCGAAAACTAATGTAGTTCATCGTGTTATTTCAGTATCAAAATCACGTTTCAACTTGAATAACTTTGATTCAACATGACACATGATTTTAATTTAACAGTACTGGAATGTAAAGTTAACATGAAATAAAATTTAAATATATTTGATTCTTTTTTTTGTTTGCTGTTCAATGATTTTTAATGAGAGGTTTTATACGATTCCGACAAGAATGAGCGTCTGAATGAGCTTGTCATTTATATGAAAGAAGAAGAAGAACTGATATCTGATTTAAAAAAAACTGCGAAAAACAGATTAAAATATACATTTGGCAACGCTGGCGGTTGGTGACACGCCTCTTAGAATTATAATTGTACCCAATCGACTTTCACGAAGTGAAAAAAAATTTAAAAAAATATGGCATACTAAAAGCAGAAATGTGAGTGGTTCTAATCATTTGAACGGGAGTGTACCAAGTCAAATATGGCAACACGTACCACAATTCCACCTTCCCTGTTGTGTCGTAGTGGCAAAAATATCTCTCTCTTAAATAGGGGAAACAGCGGCATTCAAATTATTTTAATCATAAAAGTATTTGTTCAAAATTGGTCAAATTAAATTCCTTATTTAAGTGATTCGCACTGTACTGATTTTTAATCATTTTTTTTTTTTAAGTTGAAAAAATCATCAAATTTGTATGAATATTAAGTTCATTACATTGCACTGAAAACTCATAAAAATTAATGCATATGCCACTTTGCAACATTGTTGCACATTATTGATTGATTAAGCTGATAAATATTTGCCTACAAATTATTGCATTTTGTATCACTTTTAAGTACACACGAGTACATTGAGCGAACATTAAATATTTGCGAACGGATTAACGTTCTGTGTACGAGTTGGATTATGAAACTCTTATCGCCCCATTTAAATCGAAAAGTATTACAAGAAATTAAATATGTATTTTCCTAATTTGTTTAACGTAAAATCAATATAAATAAAGTTTTGATAATTGTGAAGAATCGCTCTGAAAGGTCATTTGTTCTGCCCAGTGTTGCCAGTTTTCTTTAGAGCTTATCCCCAATATTTGATTTGTCATCCTTGAAAATCCCGAAATTGAGTTTTTTTTTATTAATATGTTTCTTGTGTGAAAAAATGAAATTTTTTTAATTTTATTTAAAAAATAATTATAAAAATAACATACATACTTATTCAATAAAATTCAATTATATCGATAGCTTTATTTACATTCATATTAATTTAATTAATTTTATTTATTTTTGCGTCGTAAAAAAGTTCAACAATTTTAAAGATTTTTTCTTCGAATTCGAAAATTCCAAGTTAGCATATAATAATGCAACGTTATTTATATTGCATGTGTATAATTGCTATTAAATGGTTTAAAAAAACATACAGATGTATATCGTCGTTGTAATATATAAACTTCAGCCGGTTAACGTTTCCGTCAATAGTGAACCGCCGTCACTTGCTCCGTCACGGCATAGGTATCGGACCACATATTTTTCATAATAAAAACAGCCGATGTCAGAAGGTTTGTCAGAAGAGCTCGCTCTAATTGAAATTTTGTCAGACAACTTTGTGCACTCAAAAAAAGATATATACTATTATTAAGGAAAAATTTTTTCTAAATTAAAGTAAAAAAAATTTCTAAGTTTAAGTAATTTTTTCTAAGTTGTAAGTAAATTTTTACAAAAATCTAGTAAAAATTACTTAATATGAGTAAAAAATAAAAAGTTCATATTCTCAAAAGTAGTTCATAAAAATACACACAAAAATTCTCACATTCACGGTCAAGTTTACTGGTTTAAAGGAAATATTTACCAAAAATTGGAAAATGGTTTAAAAGTTTAGGGAAATTGTATCCTAAAAACTAGTCAATCTCGTTATAAATCAAAAAATAAATTTTAGGACATGACTTACTCCTAATTAGTTCATCAAATTTGACTAACTTGAAAGATATAAAAAGTTATTCTAAATTTTAGAAATATATTTACCAGTTTTAAGTATTTTTTCTTTAAATTATAGAATATATTTTTTATTTGCATTAAGCAAAAAATTCAAGTACATTTTTCATATATCCGACGAATATTTGAACTTGAAATAAATTTTGTTGAAAATAAAATAAAATTTTAAAACACAAAAATTTCAATGCTTATTCAGGCTGCTTTGTTAGGCAATTGTTTAGAGTGCTTGCCTATCAATCAGAAGGTTGTTGGTTCAATACTTGCCCCCTCTCAAGGAATTAATACGTATGTATGGTGAATTAATTAAGAATATAATATGAAGATATAATAAAAAACATACCATGTGGTATAGAAATTAATTAAAAACAAAAAGGTACCAAAATTAAAGACAAAAAAAAACCTTGAAAAATTTACTAAATTTGAAATAAAAGATGAAAAATCTTTTTTGCAATTCTCCGAATTTTATGGAGAAATTTGACTTAATTTTAGAAAAATTTTATTTAAATATAAAAATATAATTACTATAAACTAGTTCATTAATGAACTAAAAATTTAGTAAATATTTTACTGGTTTCGAGTAAAAAAACAGCTTTGGCGCCATACGACAACTTTTTTTTTACTCAAATTTAGAAAATTTTCCAAAGTTTTAGTCAGTTTTTTTTTTTTTTTTAGTGTGTCTGACTTCTACAGAAGCAATGTTTTAAAGGTGCCACATGACATGTACATGTTTTACACTGGAAAATTTGACAAGTCAGACGTAAAAAACATGTCGTCTACGGGGAGCTTATCATCCCCAACAAATCAACAGATTTCCAACAGGAAACTTTTATAGCCAATCGAGATAAATCCCCAATTTAGGGACAAATCCCCTAAACTGGCAACGCTGGTTCTGTCTGCAAATCATCAGCGCACGTACCAAATATTTTGTAAATGAATGCCTTCTGTAGTTGCCAAAAATATACTAAAAAATTTGTTAAAACTTCATTAAAAAAATCACGTTCACTCAAATTCGAATGGACGAGAGAAAGAGACCAAGTATTTGTGCGTTTGTGTTAATTTGAATATTTTTGAATGACATGTTTGTTCGTCTGATCAGCACCGGAAATTGCACTAAAGTGTTAAAAAAAATAAATAAAAATAAAAAAATTAAAAAACAACAACACTATAGGCCAGCCATTCATTCCATATCTCTCTCCGACTACTTGTAAATAAACTGCCTAAAGAAGCGCCATGTGTCTTGGTTACAACAGCCAAGAGCCATTCTATCCAGCACAGCTTTTATTCCAAATAAAAAAAATGTTTTTTTATTGACATAATTGAACCATAAATGAATTTTTCAATAATTTCATACAAATAAATGTTTATTACTTCGCATTGTTGTTATTAAATAAATATTTTATTTTAATAAAAGTTAAGTTTAAAGTACTCGAACGGTCGTTCATTGATAAACATTTATGATAATAATAAAAAAAATAAGTTAGAGGCTCGAATTATTCATTCATTAATTTTTTTTTTTGTCACACATGTTTGCTGGCACTTATAGAATTTCATGAATGAAATTTATTTTTGACAATATCAGCAAAATGAGAAGATAATTTTTGCAAAATATTTACTTAAAATGAATAATTGTTTAATACTCGTACGCAACTTTAGGAAAATTAATTCAAAAACTCGAATATTTGGCGCGTACTAAGAATGAGGTTGTATTCAAGTTGATTAACACGTTGCTCCTTGATGAATAAATTTTGCAATTAAATTTGAATTAAAGTTATTTTTGCGATATTTGTGTATGGTATATAGTGGTTCCTTTGCTTCGGAAATAATAACTATTCGTGAAGGAAATCAATTGTCTGTGTGTGATTTGGCAACATCTCTAATTTCGCTTGTATATTTTGTTGAGATCTAAGAAAGTAGCATAGCAGTTCCATCAGCGGATAATAGGACTTATACATGTGTAAGTATTAGCGAAATTGCAATTTCCTATATACATAATTCTAAAACTACACTGCACTTTTTTTACCAAAAATATTTAATGTTTATTTCTTATCAATGCATTTAGTGGTGTGCAATATAAAGTAGCTCTGCTTCCTGCATTCGTCTTGAGAAAACCAGCGAGCGACCTTGGATCATTTATTCGAGGCAGTGTCGTCATTAAAAATAGCACTGGTTGTGACTTAAATGCAAATATATTATACATACCCAGCTAAAAAAATATGTATGGAGCATATATGATATCCCATATATGGTTCGGATCCGAAAAATGAGGGTATATGGGCATATATGATTATATATACTCATACACTTTCATACATGTATGTGTAAATATTCCCTCTACAGTATACAAAGCTCATATTCATACACTCTTGATTTACAAAAGCGCAATGCTGTGCAATAAATTAAATTACTAAAATTACATATTTTTAGACTTGAGAGAGAGGTTGTATTTAATGAAACATTTGTTTGGACAAATAATTCAAAACGAACTAAAACTCATTTCATTCATCAAAAGGTGAATCAATTATTTAAAAATCACAAAAATCATATTCGTACATAATCAGATTAAAAACTAATGCAATTAATTATAAAAGAAAAAATAATCCGTCTAACAACAGTTTTCAATATAATTCTTTGCAGTAATATGAACTTTGTTTCTTATTTAGAGAATTGTGTTATTTTCTATAAAATTAATGACTGGATTATCCTTTTGATTATTTGATATATTAAATTGGGCCACAATCTATAAAATCGTACAAGAAGGTTTTTTTTGTAACAAAAGTTTTTCTTTTTTAAAGATTGAGTCTGTGCGCATATAAACTTTGCATACCGTATGTATTTTCTAATGGATTTCCAATTCACCAGTGATAAAATACCAAGCTTTTTTGATTGCAAAAACCATCTTATGTGAGATATCATGTATGCATACATTCTTATATCTATATATGGATCCACATATGAAGAGCTTCATAATGAAATTTCCATATATGAGCTCATATATTATAATACATTTCATATATTAGTCCATAAATTAGTTCATATATAACAGTTTTACAATGTATAATCCCATACATTTCCATACATGAATTCATACATATTCATATATATGTAGTTATATACATTCATATATTAAAAATATATGGAACATATATAATTTTTTTTTACCTGGGTAGCCATATTTTCTCAAGTTTCAATGGCTATGGCATATTTTTGATGTTAGTCAACAAGCCTACTCAAATTTTGATAATGCTTGAAATATTAAAAAAGTTATGAAGGATTCAGTTACACTTAACAAATCAAATTGAAGCAATTGAATAAAAATGTTTTATTTAACTGCATCTAAACTTTGTTTAACTTCTTAGTATGGTCAGTTATTATTTCGGTTAAATTTTTTTTTTTAAGTAAAAAAGTTGTGAAGTGCTGCCCTAATGGAGTCTGTTATGTAAAAAATAAACATTTATAAAGGGCCGATTTCGGGCCTTAAAATTTAACCACTTTACATAAGGCTGTTACTTTGCAAGTGCAAAGTAAATCAAAATGTTCACGTCTACAACAAAACTTAGGTAAATTTATATTCAACGCACCTTTTATTTAACTTCTCGCTTTCAAAATTACGAAGTTAATGGGTATCTCCTCTGTAATTCGAAATGAAAGGAAATGCTTTCGAATTCGATTTTCACAGTAGACCCGATTTTCGAATACCGAGTTATCATAAATATCGACGTTCTGAGGTCAGGAGAATATATTCTGATTAATTTTAAGATGATCTCCGTATGCATGTATGTAGTGTGTGTGTGTGTCTGTTTGTGTAACCCTGTCATAACTTAAGAATGACATAACCGATCGGTACCACAATTTACGGCGTTTAAAATTTCAAAAATTTTGATAAAGTGTTCTAAAATAAATACATTTCGAAATACTCGTAATAACCTAATTAGCTTTTAAACTCAAAAAAAAAAACCGTCGATTTCAGAAATTTTAATTAAAATCGATTGATTCTAAATTTGGTCTGAATCGCATATTTTTCGGGAATTTTCACAAAAATAAAATTTATTTAAATTAATTTAATTAAATTTTGAACTACATATGTACTAAACTGATCTGACTTTAAAATCCATTCCAGTTTAAAACTTAACAACGTCTCTGCCGTAACCGCAAAAAAATCCAATCAACATAATTTTCGAACTTAATTTTTTGATCAAAATGAAGATTTTTTTAAAAAAAAAATAAACAAAATAAAAAAATACACGGTGTCCAAAAATGCGTCGCTTAAGCTTTTTACCCCCCCCCCCCCTGTTGCCACATGCAAGTGCAAGTGAAAAAAACTCAATACACTTACAATTTTTTACCAACACAGTCACACTTTTGTTACTTGCGAGTCAGCTTGCAATGAAATTTTGAAGCAAGTAAATTTTCACATTTGTCGCAAGTAAAGTGACAAAACGAAAAGCAGTGTTGCCGAGTAGAGAGTTATTTCATGAATTTGGTTAGTATTATAACTGATTTTTTGTATTTATAAAAAGGATATTGAAAAATGGCATAGACTCATTATAGAGCTAAGTTTGAACATAAATTTAATGTTTTAATAAAAGAAATATATTAACAATGCAATTAAAGTTCAATATTGACTTCTTGGCAACACTGCACCAACAGTTGCAGCAACGCTATTATCTAGAACTTTACTTTTTGACGACATTTTAACTTGCACTGTGCTGTGTAGCCACTCAAAATATTGTTGTGTTTTTTATATTTCTCCTGATTTTCTTTGGTAATACATATAAACTACTTGCTAGTAGGGGGGGGGGGGGTTAGCGGTCATGGCTTTGCTGAATGGTTTATTGCTGAAGTTCAATGTAAAATCGATTTATTCGCTCGATCTCTTGAATTGTTGAAGGATATTTTGGAAAAATTTCAAAACAGGATTTTTTTTAATCACTACTAACCTTCTGGTCAAATTGATTTTCAGAATTCGGCTGCTTTTTTCGAATGTCGAAAATTTAATCGATTATATCGGCAAAATGCCTTAAGAATATTTTTTATCGAAAATGTTCAAAAAAACAATTTTAATGTTCATATCATTTTATTATTAGATATCACATTCTATAGTTGCACGAGCTTTTAAAAACTCTATTATTTATAAATTTTCAATTACTTTGGAGTTGAAGTCTTCGCGAAGTTCCAGGCATGGACGGAACAGGCACTCTGTTTTTAGATATTTGGGATTTTTTTTTATTATAAATGATATTTACCTTACGCACATATCTATGTATGTATAAAATACACCACCAAGTAATGGCTGAAGCAGCGGGAGTGCTATTTACTTGAGCCAAACTGTTTTTTGCACACATCTTTGTGAACGTGAAAATTGCAGAGGCCTGCATATAAATTATTTAAAAAAAATGTATTTAGAAACTGTGAATCCGTTGAAGATTTAATCTGAAGCTTTTATTAAGTGTGTTTCTTTACTTGTTTGTGGTTTACGAGTAAATTTTTATGAAATTTATCTTGGTTTGCTACTCAAAAATCTTTACAAAATATTTATAAAGAATTTTTGAATTTCTTGTTTATATCTGCAAACCACAAAAGAAATAAATTGTATTTACTAATATTGTTTTTATTTATTATTTAGATTGTAATGTAAAAAATGTAATTGCGTCATTAGTTTGTTTGGTTGGCATACTTTAAATTAGCATTAAATCTTTTTGTTTTATTTGTGGTTTATTTTTCCTATAAACATGTGACATTTATTTAACTACTCGTAGTTTAGCTCTGCCACCCTGGTCGTTTGTTAGTTCTAGTTTGCTGAACAGCTGCCAAAATTACTGGGAATTATTATACTATGTAGTTTTTTTACTTAAATATAAATATGAATTGGGTCGATTCAGCTATCGGCTGGAAACGTTTGAAATATTATATTCCAGCCACAAAAAATAAAGAAAATAAAATATCAAATACGAGTATAATTTTGCACATAAAGTGTTCTCGGAAAAGTAGACAAGTATATAGTTGTGGGACATACAGATACAAATTCATTCATTTAGTCTTATTAAGACTTATAACTTTTAAATAATCCTGTTAAGGATATGCTCATATGCATATATTAAGACACTTGATATTTGATTATTCCAATTTCATACAGGAAGCAATAATGATAAGAGTGACAAGAAAAAATATTGCTCGCCTATTTTAGTTTTGTTTCAGCAAATATTAGTTTGCATCGTAATATGCATAATCATTAAGACAATACAAGTGACAACATATTACCGAATCGTTTCAAAAGTGGTTTTCTGTAGAAAAACAAAATATGTACTCGTAATGCGATTAACCAACAAAATTCACCAGCATCGCCACTTAAAATGACCGCACTGTTTCGGATTTCAAAGAGATGTAAAATTGTCCTCGTTGCTGGTTATCCCACACTTGAAATCATATGTAATAAATAAATAAATACATATTGTCAAATAGTGAGATTAAGATTTTAAATGGAGATGCATGTGTGGAGACACTTAAAAATATTATAACAGCCATAAAACAGCAAATTATAAAATTCACGCCTCCTTAAAAAGTGTCCACTGTAATTGTTATTACATACATACATGCATACATATTTACTTATTTTTTTTCTTTTTAAATTTGTTATAAACTAAAAAAAAAAAAAAAAAGATTCTCTTTTGGGACATGTTCGTCCTCTCTTTTAAATGCGTGTGTGTGTGTGTGTGATTTCTTAACAAGCAGAGGTAACGGGTGAGTTTTTTGTAAGTGGTTACTCTGTTTTTAAATGACAACTAATTTGACAGTGATTGTTTTCATATTTTTGTCTTCCGATTTTTAAATAACACAATCAACCTGAAACAACATTCGGAAACCAAAATAAAGAAATCATAAAATACAACGCATTACATTGTAACCCATGAAAGAATAACTGCCCATTACAAAAAATGCCTAACGTTTTTGCTCGGTATAATGAATTCACGCCATGATATACATACGTATGTTGCAAGACAGGCTTAGTTATTAGAGACTTGCGAAAACAGTCTTGAAATGTAAATTCGTCATGATTTTTAAGTGTATTCACGTCGCATGTATTATACTAAACCAATAATAAATGCTGTCGTACTATAAGCGAAGCACGATAGATGTATTGGTGTACGTGTATATCAGTGTTAACAAGCGATGTCGATAAGACAGCTTGTTTGTAACAAACACTCAAAATAAGTACTGTTTATTAGTGTATGCTAGTTATTTTTCATATTGTACGTTTGAGTGTGTGTGTGTGTAATATGTAGATGGTAAGCTATTATGTGATTAACCGCATACAACTAATGTTAATGCACGTGTGTGCCTTTGCATGTGAGCAGAAAAATAAAAGATCACACACACATACATGCATGACGTTTGTACACGCGCTCATGCGTAGAAAGAAGCAAGCATCACAAATTCTTCCGTCACAAAGTATTTTCTTCTTTACTCCTATACCTACAATACTCAAAAAAATTTCTTGCAAACAGTGTTATTAACGTTTGTTTTATAAGATTTCGCTGTAGTAAAGCATTTGAAAAGTCCGTCATGTCTTAAAAGTTCTTATAAGATGTCTTGTGTAGGACACTATTAGTTATTTAAAATATTGTACGAATTAAAGGTTTCACCATAAAGTCGTATTTTTCTCATAATTTTACCTCAGAGTCGCAGCTGGCACCACGGTTGTTAGATATGGCGATTTCTCGCTAAACGTGGCGATTTTGGAACATGTTTGGCGTCTAAATTTTTCATTTGGCGATATGACGATTTTTCTGAAGATAAATAAATTTGTTGGTGATGTTTATGGTTTTTATGGCTTCAAAATTCAGGAAAACTAGTTTGTTTAAAGGGTAATTTCAAAAATAAATCCGAGATACAAGTTTCGTCTGCAAGAAACTAAAACAATTTGATTTTAAGGATTTTTTGATAAAGGGTGCTCTTTATAGATGTATATAACTTTAAAATGGAATAACACAAAGATGAATATTTTAAATTGACATGAATTTTATTTTATTCGAAAGATAATCTTTTGGCATTATAATTTAAATATGTCTTCTGTTACATGACCAAAACGGCTGGCTCGGACGTAGTCTAATCTGGAGGTCCAATTTTCGATGACTTTTTGCAACATTTGTGGCCGTATATTGGCAATAAAGCAGCGAATATTATTCTTCAAGTGGTGAATCGTTTCGGGCTTATCGGCGTAGACTTGCGACTTCACATATCCTTACAGAAAATAGTCTAGTGGCGTTAAATCACTCCCTCTTGGTGGCCAATTAGCGGGACCGAAACGTGAAACTGGTTACCAAACGTTTCCTTCAATAAATCAATTGTGTGTGACGTGTTGTGCCATATTGTTGAAACCACAGCTCCTGCTTATCATGGTTGTTCAATTGATGAAGAAAGAAGTCAGTAAGCATGACTCTATAGCGGGCGGATAGACTTATTCGGGTCTTCCTCTACGCTACGCTCTACATGAGCAATTACTTCTTCTGTACGCACTGTACGACGTCTCTGTGGATGCTTATTATCATTTAGAGTAAGCGAAAACTTTCCATAGTTAATCGAATTAATTGCTTTTATGGACGATTATGCTGACTGTAAAATGGACGTAGTGCGCGTTACGTATTTCGAACAGAACCATGATTTTCAAAATAAATTTGCACAATTTGTCAAAATGGCCACCAGTTAAAAAAGTCTTATCAACTTAAAGTTGTATACCTCTATAAAAGACACCCTTTATTAATTATAGTAATTAATGCGTTTTGAATTTTGATGAGAAAAATTTACAGGAAATAATTTCTGGCGATTTTATTTCTAAATACTTTGAGCGATTTTATATATTAAGAAAAACTACATGATGATGATTTTGAGCAATTTAAAAAAAAATTGGCGATATAGGTCGGAAAAAATCTGACAACCCTGGCTATTATGTGCCAAGTGCACTGTTGGCCACCGAGAGAAATGTATTCGTGTATGTGTGTTCATTTGTATAATAGTAAGCCGGGTGCAAATTTGGCACTCGGGTGTCACTTTGGCCAGCTATGGCCCAGAACAATGGCTTCACTAGTCACATCGTATCGTCTTACTTTTAAAGTTATCGTACTCGTATTGTTTAAGTTTGGATGTTAGTAAAAACGTGAGGCTTGCTATGAATGCGCCAGCTTATATTGTATTTCTCTGCTTTATAAATGTATGTGTGTGTGTGTGTGTGTGTGTGTGTGTGTGTGTGTTTGTGTGTGTGTGTTTGTATGTATATATGTCAAGAATTGACGTCTAGATTTTAACCTATCAAACGTTGCCAATACATTTTCAATAAGCATCAAAATGCTTTTTAAATTTTACAGATTTTGTCAGCTGATACGGCGGAACATTTCGATATGATTTCACTTATTCTGCCATAAGGGTGTTAAAAACTTTTTATATATCTCTCTAAAATTTTGCCACCTCTAAAAATGCACCCGCTACTTTTATCTTTAGCCTTGATTTTGTTTTACTGTTTTATTTTCTAAATGAAATTTTTAGCGCCAAAAATTTTTTGGGTTTTATGTATTCAAGTGTTTTAAGATCCCATCATTTGTTCTTTTTATATTTTCCTCTCTTTGTGCAACATACTTTCATACGTTTATGTTGCTGGTTTGCCTCTTTCGGCAGGCAGTTAAAATATTTAATATGTTTGCATGGCTGTCAGTCGGTTTGACTGTCTGTATGTCTGTCTGCTTGTCTATCAGTTGTTTTGTTGCTGCCCACTGTTATTTTCGACTTGTTGGTTCACATTCCTTTTTTTTAAGTTCAAATAAATATAAATTACATTGTTTTTGCTCCAACTGAAAAAAAATTTTTTTTTTTGCTAAAACTGCCGGGTTGGTGGCGATTTTTGGGATTTTTAGCTTGGAAACAAAATCTTTTTTCCATAATTTTAGAGTTTTGCATACGTACATGAATGAATTGATAATATATGTATTTTTTTACTGTTTTAAATGTTAAATTTATGAAATGTAAATTATTTATTATGAAGCAAGTACATACTTGAACAGACGATGCAGTTCTAATTAAAGATCGAACGAATGTGTGCAAAAAAAAAAACAAACAAAAAAGTACGAGTACTATAGTTTGAGTGTTAAATATTCGTAAATTTTACTATTAAAAACTTAATTGTGTGATATTAGTTTCTTTATAATCTGGATTTGAAGCTTTAAAAATTATAAATAATTGTTATATTATTCGATTAATATGTTTCGGAATATTAAAAGTTATTGTCATACAAATTGTCTGGCAATAAATTGTAAGATTTTCTGCCTGTACATAATTTTTTTTTTTTTGTTTTTTGTTTTTATAAAACCAATTGAGTATACAGCATGTCCGGTTATTTTAGTTTATTTGGTTGAAAATTATGTTCCGAATTCGGGTTAAAATGGTTAACATATGTATATGTCTCTTGGCTTATAAATTTCGAAATTTATCTTCTTAAGTGGTTATTTATATAAAAAACAAACAGCATTACGTTGTTGGTGTTATTCTATTCGTTGTAGAACTAGGGCTAAAGCTTAGCTTTTACTCTCCACTTCCGAAGTTGTCAAATTATAATAATCCTCCTGTCCTATCAGAGTTTAAAGAAAACATTATGTTGTTATTTGAGCCATGCAAGAAACATCTAATGCATTAATTTTTCTCTAAGATTGAAGTGAACGAAATTATTCACGATTTGTTTGGTGCCCTTTTATGAAATTTTCTCTAGTGAAATTCCAAATTTGAAAATTTAGAAACTATTTTAAAAATGTTTATGAAAATTGCAAGTGTAAAGAGCTTTAAACTCCGAATCTCATAAAAAGGCACAAAAGACATGAATTCCAACATTTTTTAGTTGCACAGATATTTTCGTTCGTCCGGAATTCAAAAATGCTAAACTCTTGTTAATTTGTTTTGTTTTGTTTTTATAAAAACAATAGGATGTAGTGCATGTTCCTGTTTATTATACCCTTTACCAAAAAATGGTAAAAGGGTATATATAGGTTTGTCATTCCGTTTGTAATTTCCAGAATATTAATAAGCGAGACATAAAGTATATATATTCTGGATCCTTATGCATAGGGAAGACTAAACGATGTCCGTCTGTCCATCTGTCTGTACGTGAAATCGGTTTTCCGAAGCTCCCAGAAAAGCTAGAGACTTCCTTCTTGGACTGGTGGGTCAGAAATTGTCGAAACAAGATTGGTATTGAAAATCAGCAAAATCGAGCACACGGTTTCAGAGCTGGGAAACTTAAACTTCATTTTGCCATACAAAATAACTACTGAAAAGTAGTTTTTATTATTTTTTTTAGCAAAAAAACTTATTTTATAATTCAAAATGAATAAAATTGGTATTTCACTTTCCAGGGTTGGAAAACTTAAATTTTTTTTTTCTTATACAAAAGTAACTTACTAAAACAAAATTTTTCCTTTTTTCTACAAATTATACATATATTACATATATATTACATATATTATGTTCTTAAAGTACAGAGATTGATGTAAGAAATCAGAAAAACAAAAAGGATGATTCCAGGGTTGGAAAACCTACAATTTTTGTGATATATAAAATTAACTACCGTAAACTAATTTTTTATTTATTTTTATTAAATAAACTTATTTTATACTTTACCACGAATAAAATTGGTATTTCAAATAAAAAAAAAATTAAAATTTAAAAAGACGTTTCCAGGGTTGGAAAACTTTATTTTTTTTTTCTTATACAAAAGTAACTTATTAAAACAAATTTTTCCTTTTCTTGATAAATTAAACATATCTTACATTCTTAAAAAAAAAGATTGGTGTAAGAAATCAGGAAAATCAAAAAGGATGATTCCAGGGTTGGGAAACTGGAACTTTTTGTGATATAAAAAATTAACTACCGAAAATTAATTTTTTTTTTTATTAAATAAGATTATTTTATACTTCAGTATGAATAAAATTGGTATTGCAAATTAAAAATTAAAATTCAAAAAATTAAAAATATGTTTCCAGGGTTGGAAAACTTTAACGTTTTTTATACAAAAGTAACTTAATAAAGCAAATTTTTCCTTTTTCTCTATAATAGAGATATCTTATATACTTAAAAAAAAGAGACTGGTGTAAGAAATCAGAAAAATTAAAAAAGATAATTCCAGGGTTGGGAAGCTTACTCTTTTTGTGATATAGAAAATTAACTACCGAAAACTAATTTAAATTTTTTTTTTAAATAAATAAACTTATTTTATACTATATACTTATTATTATACCATAGTACGAATAAAATTGGTATTTCAATTTAAAAAAGTTTAAAACACGTTTCCAGGGTTGGAAAACTTTACCTTTTTTTATACAAAAGTAAGTTACTAAAGCAAATTTTTCGTTTTCTCTATTAAATATATATCTAATCAAAGATATCTTATATTCTTAAAAGAAAGAGATTGGTATAAGAAATCAGAAAAATCAAAAACCATGTGGTAAACCCACACTTTTAGTGATATAAAAAATTAGCTACCGAAAACTAATTTTTATTTTTTTTTTATAAAATAAATTTATTTTACACTTCAGTACGAATGAATTTGGTATTTCAAAATAAAAAAAGTTGAAAAAATTAAAACGACGTTTCCAGGGTTGGAAAACCTTATTTTTTATACAAAAGTAACATACTTAAACAAATTTTTCCTTTTTTACTATAAATTAACATATCTTATATTCTTAAAAAAAGATAGGTATTAGAAATCAAAAAAATCAAAAAGGAGGATTCCAGGGTTGGGAAACCCACACTCTTTGTGATATAAAAAATAACTACCGAAAATTAATTTTTGTTTATTTTTATTAAATAAACTTATTTTATGCTTGGGTACGAATAAAATTAATATTTCAAATAAAATAAAAGTTTTAAAAAATTAAAAAGACGTTTCCAGGGTTGGAAAGCCTTAACTTTTTTTCTTATACAAAAGTAACTTACTAGATCAAAAAAAGCCTTTTATTTACAAATTAAACATATCTTATGTTCTTAAAAGAAAGAGATTGGTGTAAGCAATCAGAAAAATCAAAAAGGATGATTTCAGGGTTGGGAAACTTACACTTTTTGTGATATATTAAAGTAACTAAGTCTAATTAATTTTTATCTTTTCCTTTATAAGTTATACATATTTTACGTTTTGGAATGAAAAGTTTGGTTTGAAAAATTATAAAAATAAAAATCACATCGCCAGAGCTGGAAACTTTGAACTTTTTTTCTAGATATTAAAGTAACTAAATAAAACATTTTTTTTTTTTTGAATTCCCTTTTTTTATCACTTAACGCACTTTCTATATTTTTTTAAGAACTACTATATTGATAAAAGGAATGAGAAAAATCTAATTTGATGATTCTTGGGTTTGAAAATTAATTTTTTTTTTTGTACATAAAAGTAACTAGGTCAAATTACTTTATGTATGTGCTTATGTATGTATCTCTATACTACATAAACGCACTTTGGTAAAGGGTATATAAGATTCGGCACAGCCGAATATAGCACTCTCACTTGTTTTTAACTCATTTGGACGAAAAATATGGTCCGAATTTCACTTTGAATATACATATGTCCATACCTACAGGATTTTATTTTCTAACAGATTTATGTTAATATCCTAACATGCATCTGTAAATGGATTTGGTTCGTGTCTTGGGTTATAAATTTCGAAATTTAATTTAATTTTATGTAACATCGTATGTGACATTTTGTGGAATTGCCCACATGTATGTATTAGTGTCCTGCACAAGACTATTTATAAGACCTTTCAAGACATGAGAGATTTTTTCAAATGCTTTACTACAGCGAAATATTCTAAAAGAATCGCTAAGCAACACTGTTGGCAAGTAATTTTTTTCGGTGGTTTGTCTTGCCAATAGTGTTGTTTAGCGATTCTTTTAGAATATTTCGCTATAGTAAAGCATTGGAAAAAATCTCTCATGTCTTGAAAAGTCTTATAAATACTCTTGTGCAGGACACTAGTATGTATGTAAATTTTAATGACTGCTGTGACATTTAAAGAAAATTATACACAAAGTACGAGTACTTATTCAAAAAAAAAAAAAAAACAAATCAAATGACTGTCACACTTGTCAATACAAGTTGATATTGTGATGATGACAAACACAATATAAAACTAAATATTTTTATAATGTAAATTTTTCAAATAGTCGTGAACTATTAATTTTTGGACCAAATTCAACCAATAATAAGGATTTTCCCACATAAGTGGAGTCAACCTTTCGAGTTGTTTAGTTTTTGTGATCTTAGACCCTCTTCAAAATAATAATCTCCCTTATTCCAGCTGTCGACATCGACGTCACTTTAACACAATACAAAAAATTGGAGCTTGTGTAACCGTTGTTGAAAACAACTGACTCCTGTTGGCAGGTTTATGCCATTTTCCAGACCTTAGTGAACGGAAATAGATTGTCAGTAGCACAAAATTGTTCTCGAGAGCGAATAAACAGTAACCATTTTTTTGGTATTGTGTTAAAGTGACGTCGATGTCGACAACTGGAATGAGGGTCAATATGTACGTTAAAATTTATGTTTGGCTGATTAAAAACAAAAAAATATTTTTATATTCAATAGTTCTTAATAAAATGTTGCATCGGAAGTGAATTCTTCAGTTTGATAGAAAATTCTTACCTTAGAAAAATATCGATGGTATTGCCAGCACATAATCATGTTTGTGATGAAAATAGATTTCAACGCCAAATCGTTTTGAAATCGACAAGAGATATTTATGTTTTCTGGTGTTGATTTTATTATTCATTTTGTTCCATTTCGATTTTGTCGTTTTTGCCGCGTGATAGTTAAAGGTGCAATCAGACGTGCCATAACCATGACCATAGAAAACAGCCGCTCGAACCAAACTTATGGTATTCGATTATAGGTGACTTGCCATAACGCCACAACCGTTGCCATAGAAACCAATTGAATTTTGGTCATGGCATTATGGCTATGGCACGTCTATTTTAAGCTTAAAGGACAATGTCAGTTTGAAATTTAGATAATTTTATTTTATCTCAACTTAATAAGAAGCCAAAAAGTAAATATTTTTTTTTTATTAAAAAAAATATTTTAATTTTAGTTCAAATATCATGGCCATTGAAAATTCAGTTCAAACAAGGACAGTAAGCAGCGGGTCATATTATCAAACGTTGCGTTTATGTTTCGCACCATGAAAAAATACTTGAATACATATTTATACGGAGCCTGGTGTGTCATTGTGGCAGTCTGCAAATATCACTTGCATAACGTGACAAAAAAAACTACCGAAAGTGTTATTAGTGAATGGCTTAAACAACAACGTTAACTAACTAGTAAAAAAAGGTCTTAAAAATATGTCACTTTCGAGGAAACAAAATGCGAATGTTAAACTTCTGCCACAGAAAGAGAAAAATGTAATACTTTTTCCAAAAATTGACACAAAGTCCTTGCAGGTATGCAGGTACATTCATACTTGTTTTCATCACTTCATACTGTGGCTAAAATTATAAAAATCGCAGCGGTTTTTTGTACGACTTCTTTTTGAATGGTGACGCTTTACTTTTTCAAATCAATATAATCACTTTTTCGTCCTTAAAACCTTTTCGTTTAAATAAAAGAAATTACACTTGAAAGTGTTTCATTGATAACAAAGCAGTTTTTAAAAGAGTTTAAAAACTCTGCTTGCTATTGGTTTTAATGAATTATTACAATAATAATTTTGTTATTTTTCTTTTTGTAAAAAACATCCTGGAGATCTGAAGTTTTTTTTCTTGACAAAAATCCATTAAATGGAAGCCTTCACACTTAATTTCTTTATTGTATAAAAAATAATTTCATAATAATTTTTCTTGGAAAAAAAACTCCGAGAAAATTTTATTGGTTAAACAAAAAAAAAAATCCGGCCGCAAGACTGTGACGAATTTAAGCAGAGCAAGTGGTAAAAAGAAAATTCAATAGCTTTGTCAAGTGATACGAGCAACTTTCAAACTGATCAAACAAAAGACTTCTTTCTTTCTTTGATTTCAACTTCAAATAATAAATGATTCTTACCACGTTTCGTAAAACACTATGAAAATTTACCGCCTTTTTCTTACAATCGACAATAAAATAAAAAAAATAAAAAAATAAATAAAAGATTAGCTCTTTTAAAAGGAAAATTTTATTGTCAAATCAATAAATAAACAAAGTAACCATTTTGAATTTTTCTCTGTGGTGTTTGAATATCATCCACGTTCGAGTGGGTACGTAAAATAAAAGGTTAAATAAATAGTATAAATAGGTTAACTAGAATTATATATATTTTTTTAAAATTTATTTTTAATGTTTAAAAACTCCAGAAGATTTATCTTATTTTTGGTTAAGTTAGAAATTTGCATTCACCACAGCAGCTCGATGAAAATTTTCATATTCTGAAGGAAAATAATAAAAATAACTGAAGCAAGTATTGTTTTTTGAAGCATTACAAAAATCAAGGCTCATTATGGTATTTACGTTCGAAATTTTATTCAACATTGACCATATACTCTGGATGGATCACATGCATGAACGCATATTGTTCACTTCTGCTAATTTCGTCTAATAACTCTGATTATTTTTAACTAAAATCGGATGAAAAGTTAATTCTTCTATATTTTTCATTCATATATTAAGTTAGCCAAATTAAATGTGATCATTTCGAAAGAGCAAATTGTACCAAAGACAATTGTAAATAAATATTCTGACAAACGTTAGCAGAACGTAACAACATGGTGTTTTCAAAGGCCGCTACAGCTTTATGTGATCAGCGTACGTGTATTTGGTCCACTGCGTTTGGTGTCAATTAGTATAAATTTCAGCCTTATATCTTTGGCAATAAGAAACAAATGCTTAAGTCTTATTTTAGCGTTTTTCAGGAGAGCACTTTTAAACTTTCAAGTAGATTTTCACATACTCCCTTCTTATATAGTTAAATTTGAAAATTCATTGTTCACTTTTATTTTATTTAGAAAAACATTGTTCTACTTACCATAAATAATACTTGTACATTCAATTCGAAATATATCAAAGTATGAGCTACATTAGGCTTTTATTCTATAAGAGATTGTAAGCCGGGAAAAGATATGCCGCAAGCCGTTGCGCTATTTGAAATTTTAAAAGTTAGTGTATTTTTATACAGACTACAACAATTAACACTAAATTTAAAAAATTTAAATCTATGGGTGTTCCATCAGTTAATGTAATTTTGACTTTGTAAATTTGGCAACTTGCTGTATCTTGGAAACCGTAAGAGTAAAACTCTTGAAATTTTCAAAAACGGTAAAACTAAAAAATCAAAAAAAAAAAAAATATAAAATCGCCAAATATAAAAAAATCGCCAAAACGAAAAAGCACCAAATTAAAAAAAATCTTTAGGACTAAAATAAATCGCGAAAAACCGCAAAAATCGCCAAAATTAAAAAATCCTTAAACAAAAAAAATCGCCTATATGAAAAAATCGCCAAAATGAAAAAATCGCCAAAATGAAAAAACCGCAAAAATCGCCAAAATTAAAAAATCCTTAAACAAAAAAATCGCCTATATGAAAAAATCGACAAAATGAAAAAATCGCCAAAATGAAAAAATCGCCTAAATAAAAAAACCCCAAAAACAGAAAAAATCGCCAAAATGAAAAAACCCCAAAAAACAAAAAAAATCGCGAAAATGAAAAAAATCGCCAAAATGAAAAAAATGCGAAAATTAAAAAAACCCAAAAAGAGAAAAAAAACGCCAAAACGAGAAAAAAGCGATAAAACTGTTAAAAATCGTTTAAACTGAAAAAACTTAAAAAATTAAGAAAGCTAAATCAAAAAAAAATTATCAAAACAGAATGTGCGCGAGTCAAAGTCGCACTTTGCTGAATTTATTTTAATTGCATTGCGTACACAACAACAAGAACAGCAACAACTAAACGATGAACAACAGGAATTAAAAATTAAAAAGTAAAAGTAACGGCATTTACCATAGATGAGCACTGCAGTACCACTAAAGTTTCAGTAAAAACAAAAAAATTTTACTGATTACTAAAATTTTTTTCTACAATTTTTATAAATTGCCTAAATGATTTGTTATATGATGAGCTGCATTGAATTTTCAGTAATCAGTAATGCCCGTATTCATAATCAAATTCTACCAAGTGGCTAAATGTTTTTCATACAAAAGTTTCAAAATTTGAATGAAAAAACTTTGCCACTTGCTACGGCCCTACGATTTCCCTAGTAATGCAAATTAAATTTCATTAGCAGTAAAAATTTACTGAATTTTTTAGTAATCAGTAAATTTACTGCTTACTGCAATTTTGAATGCAGTACATATACATATACTGCAGTGCGCCCATTTGCTAACCAAATAAGTTTAATAAAACAAACAAAAACCAACAAATTCATATGTAGTTACAATAGTGAAAGTTTTGATACTTTTAATTAATTAATTTAAAAAAAGATACTAAAAGCATAAGTACTTCCAACTTTCATTAGTAGATGTTTACACATCTCCTCTGTTATCGGACTCACATTGTTTTTTTTTTTTTTCATATGAAAGGTGGCGATGTCTAGTTGCCAAATATAATTATGCCAAAAAGTCGAAACGCCGTCGTCGAGGGCTGTGGGACTTTTTTCCATATAAAAGGTGACGATGTCTAGTTGCCAAATAAATTTTGAACGGTGAGAAAAAGTGGCGTCTTCGATGTTTGCGGAGCAGCTTTCGGTTGGTACCTAAAAATCCCATAGGAAAAATGGTGCGAATAAGTTGCGATAGCACGGTCTAGGGCTGCCAGACTTGTTTTCCCTATTGTAGCCTATGATATCCACACAATACTTCATCTAATAATCATTCGTCCTTCGAAGTCGATGACAAAAATAATAATAAGTAAACTTATAAATATGTTAATGTAGAGCATGCCAACCTGAGTGGCACCGACTTTGAATGGCACTACGGCTTAAGCATATAAAAATGGTTTATTTCAGTAAATCTAAATTATTGTTGACTTTTTAGTGCTTATTTTTTCTTTCTTAATTCAGTAACTGTTACAATTTGCTTACTTCAAACAGAAAAACAGCTGTTAATATATAAAATAAAATATAAAAAAATTAAATCCCTATTTTTTTGATTAACCGCACAAAATTTGGCTATTTGAAATGCCAACATACATATAAAATGAATCGTAAACCTGACAATTGAAATTAGTTAGATTAACCCGCGCAATATTTTTATTGTACATAGCTGAGATCTTGAATTAGATAAACTTCTGAATGATTGAGTCAGTGAATTATTTTTTGCTTTTCGGCATCTTTCTTATATTAAATGTGGGAATTGTAAAATTAATGGCGAATTAGTATTAGTGATGATAATAAAGCTTAAAAAGGTTCGTTGTAAAGGTTGTTTAAATGTCAAGTACACTAATGATTACAATACGTCGACACACACACACACCCAAACATGGAAACTACCCTGCAGAAAGTGCGAATAGTGAAATTGTGGTGATTTACTAGTGACGTTGTCAGTAGCACTACTGACCAGGTGTACCCCAGCCAATGGTATCATATATTGACATTTAACATTAGCTTGTCATTGAAAATCCACCACTAGACTATAGCACTACTGACTTAGTAGTTCTTTCAGGACCACATGGAGACATTGGCACCAAAGATTCAGTAGTAAATTTTAGGGGCTCTAGTCTACAATATCGATATATCCTATCTCGTTGTCAATAGTAAACTTATAGTAATTTTCTAGTCACATTGTCAATAGTGCTACTGACTAGGTGTACCCCAGCCAATGCAAATGCCTATTGACAAATAACATAGGGTTGTCATTCAAAATCTATCAGTAGACTTTAGCACTGTTGAGAAGGTAGTTCTTTTACGACCATATGGAGATATTTGAACCAAAGCTTCACTAGTAGATTTTAGTAACCCTCGTCTACATATATTTTTTTTAATATTATTGCACAACATAATTAAAAAGAAAAACAAACTATTGACGCGTTCATTGACAATATCAGCAGAAATACACTAGAACTGTCGTCTCTAACGTATCTCTACTCGCGCATATAATTAAAGTTGTCGACATTTTAACTAGTGCAATTGTCGCTGGAGAAAGAGTATTGACATGGAGCCATATAGTTCTAGGTTGACTAGAGGGTATTTATTGTCTAAATATTTTGTTAGAGTGTGAAACTGATCCTTAGGAATTGATAAATGTTCCAAAAAAAAAAAATGATTAAATGAACTCACAAATAACAACCTAAAAAAGTAACTTAACAAGATTAAAAAAAAAATAAAAAAAATAAAGATGAACACATACATACATACTATGTACATATAAATTAACTTTGAAAAATTGAACAAGAAAAACATTAAAATAAAATAGTTGAATGAAATGCTTCAGATTTATCAAAAGTTAAACATCAAATATGTAACTCTCATAAATGCTATCGGTAAACATGAAATCTAAACAGTTTTGTGGCAAAGAACAGGACACATACACACACACACACACACACGCAGCCATGCGCACACAACAATCACAAATTCATTAATAAGCAAAGAGAGTAGAATCAGCTGACGGCGACAGGTACAAATGAGGTGAATTGAACAGTTACGTGTGTGTATAGGTGGGTGTGTGTGTGTGAGTTGGGATATTTTTTTTTTTTCAATAAACAAAACAATAAAACAAATTACATAAAATTTTTTTGTTATTCTAATATTTGCTGCCACTTTTGGCCGTCATTGCTTCTGCTGTAATCAGTAAATTTATTTGTGACATGAGCGCGTGTGTCTGTCTGTCTGAGATGATTGTATGTAATTCCTTTTAATTTAGCGATCCAAAACTAAAAGTAATAATAATAATAATGAAATAAAGACAAGCAGTTTAGTGTTCATTTAACACACATGCATTTATTTTTATTTGTATTGAAGGAGAAGTGGAACGAACGTATGTATGTATATATGCACTCGTAAAAAGGGAATCAATCCTGTTTATGGAAGAAACAACATTTAAATCATGAGAAAAATGCGCCTTGTTTTCTTAATTTTTTGTTTCTCCTCCATCAGGTTGGTTGGCTGGCTGTGTTTGGTTTGTTGTGTGTTGTTCAGTAAAATTCCAAGAAGTCTAACAATAAATACACGTTTTATTTTAATAAAACCGAAATAAATTTAACAAACAAATACAACTATTTACGACTTAAACACAATCGAATATAAACCACGATGCGGCTTCGTACTCATAAGCGCAAGTGCGCTTAGTCGAGGTTTTGCTCATTTTTTGGTTGAATTATATACACCATTTCCCAAATTTGGAAATTTTAATGGAACAATTTAGATGTACCTATTAAGTTCTATAGGAAAAAAGGACTTCTTTTAAGCACCCGTAAACATATTTAAACATAGGTATTTGCTATCCAGACAAGTTCAGTTAATGGTCCGCACGCGCTCACGAGTCGTGACAAGTTGTAGATGATTTGCAGTGGCCTGAAAGAAAGGAAAGTCCTAAATAAAACTATTTGGAAATAGTGTATTTGCCAGTTGTTGTTGTTCACATTGTTTTGTTGAGTTCCCAACAATTTGTAAGGATGAGGCAGACACGTATGATGTTTTGTTTTGTTTTCGTACTTCATTTCATTTTATGACGTTCTCCAATAGAATTTCTGAGCTCATTATCCTGCAGAAACTAAAAAATTCTAAGAAAATTGCCAATAAAAGCACAAAATAAAAGTAATAAAAGCTTTTTAAACACACAAATGCTCTTCAGCTCAATGATATTAAGACTGAGACACACAGCACAATTGCAGGATTTCTAAGAATTCTATTGAAAAATTTTATATATCCTTCTTGAGCTGAATTTCATTCACAAAAATCTTGCAAATGTGTGAGTATCTCTCAATTGCTGCTTTTTAGAATTACATACAAACATACATACATATGTATGTATATGTGTGTATGTATGTATGTATGTAAGAAATCCGGTGGCGAAAAATTTCCGTTTTTCATAAAACAGGAAGTATATTATAAAACTCCCACGCTGGAGCGTAGACAATTTTTAGCGACCACTTCCGTTTTTTCCTTCTCTTAATTTTTATCTACCGTTAGTTAGTTAGTCCATCATGAATTTGTTTTCATATTCATTATTAATATGGATAGCGATTTTTTGCGTTGATGACCGGAACTTCTGTTTATTTAGGTTTGCGGAAAATCCTGAAAACGTGTCACAGTTCATATTTAAGTAAAAACAAATATTTCCTTATTATTTCTGAACAATTCAACCAGGGAAGAGAAATTAATAAACATATTGAGTTGTTTCTCCAAACAAACAAAAAATCTTAACAACAGATTCTGGCAGAGGAATTAAACAAAATTGCACATAATTAAGTTTTTCCTCAGTTTATCATAACGTTGCAATCTCTAGCAGATCTAGAAGATTTGCCGGCAGAGCAACTGTGAAAAATTCATCAACTTCTTTGTTGTGGTGAATATGTGCGATGTACATGTTCAGGCATTTCAAAGTGATTTGCATTAGTGCAATAGAGATAGAATATTTACTAATTTTGTTCTGTCTCTTTTCCTTCTATATATTACAAATGGCTGCAGACTGAGAATCTCATGGCGAACATTGTTGCTCAGACATATGTTCGGGCATCCATGTCAGAGCATGGACGAAAGTTGGACATGAGAGGTCTGCATTAGCCATTTGCGATGTCCGACATGATGCCCATACCAAGTTCGTGGCTAATGGAGAACGCTGGTAAAGCAGCGATGGGCAACGTATACTACTACACCACGAACCAGTGTTGCCAGTATCTTCAGAGGCAAATGTAGTTTTAATATGGTCAGAAGAAACACTCGATTTATGTTTAAAAATAAAGGCATCTTTTGTTGTTGCTACGTGAATGTAATGTTGGTTAAAAAAGGTGGTTTTGTAGTACATTTGCTTAAAATAATTTAATTTTTCGTTAAGTTTGAATGTAATGAGTAAAACGTAAATTATGGTTAAATTTATTAACCAAATACAAGGATCCTTAATTGATGAAAAATTAAAAAGATTTTATTTAACATGCGAAGTAGGGACAAATTGTTTTCTCTGACAAGGCTGATTCTTGACAATATGTGATACATATAACCTGTCTGTTTGAATGCCTAAGCTAGACTGATTAATGTTGCTTACTTCTTTACAATGTGTGTGAAACTAGTGTTGTCATTCGAACAAAAATTGTTCGAACGAGCAAAAATATTCAAATTAGAATAAAAAATTATTCGAATCATTTTTGTCGAATATTCGAACAATTTCCTTAACTACTTTATATAAAAAGTATTTTACATTTCATTGTTACTACGTTTATACGCAGGGCTTATTTGCAAATAAAACTGTAAACTGTTGCCATATTATTGTTTTTATTGCGACTTACTAATTCAGAAAACTATTCACGATTAACGCACTATTTGCAAATAAAATCCTTGAGGTTGCCACGCTTGCATATATTTGGTAAGAAAAAACAATAAATGGATTAATATTGCACAAAAAACATTAATAGATGCAAACAATGGCAATTAAAACGAATAATTATTTGATATTTTGTACATTTACATTATTTTTTTGTCAAAAAAAAGTAAATTTTCTATAGAAGTGCTACCAAGTTTGTGTACTCTTCCTATGCCGTATAAACAGTGAGTTAATTTTTTTGCGAGTATTTTTATTTGCAAATAGTGCGTGTATAAACGTAGTATGTGTAAGCTTGTTTGTATGTACATATATAAACATACATATATTCGCTAAACTCATCTTTTTTCTTTCTGGGAAAAGGTAATGCTTCTTTCATGGAATTAGTTTCTGATAAAGAGATTAGAAAAAAAACTGATTTTCTCTAATCAAAAGCGTTAAAAATCGAATTGAACGACGTAAAAAAACATTAACTACCAACTTTTTAAAATATGTCACAAAAAGAGAAAACAATTATAAGTTTGTAGTGTGTGTCTATGTATCTGCTTGTTTTTACGAGTCCACGTATAGACCAAACGGCTGGACTGATTCTAATTTAGTTATTTCTGTTTGAAAGGTGACTTGATCGAAAGTGTTCTTAGCTATGTTTGAAGAAAATCGGTCCAGCCGCTTAGAAGGTATCACATGGTTTTTAGATATATTCTGTTAGATCTGCGTGTCTCTGACGCCATAGCTCCCGAACGGCTTGACCGATTTTAATTTGCTTTGTTTTCGTTTGAAAGGTGACATGATCGTATATCTTCTAATTTATACTTGAAAAAAATCGGTCTAGTCGATTGGAAGTTATCTTAAATTTTCTATATATTAATTTACTCTCTTCTTTTTTGCGATTCTGCTACTTCAATAGTATTAGTGGAACACAGAGCTCTTAACTTATACTACAGCGTCAATTGCGGCAAAGGTTCTTAACATTTTTAAGTTTTGTTATTAATATTTCTAAATCTGTTATTTAAATCATATGTTTTTCTTGTGTAATGAATAATTTTTCGTTTGTTAATAAAAAAATTAAACTAATACACATACGTGTAGTTTTTTGCAAACTTTTTTAAGATTATTCGAATATATTTTTTTATTCTTTGTTCGTTCGAATATTCGAACAAAAGTTCAAAATTATTCGTCTGTTCGAACAAGAAAAAAATCATGAAATTTTATTCGAACAAATATAAAAGACGAACAATTAACAACACTAGTGTGAACACATACTTAATAGCAGAGTAAATTAAAGTGGGCCGCGCCCGGCATTCGCTGGTCACTGACTTAAAGTGCTCTAGGATAATATTTGTGAAGTCTTTTTTTATTGGAAAATTTTAGTTGCGTTGAACAGTGTAATCAGGAAGTTAGATATCAATTGGTTGGTTGATTGGTTTATAATCTAGATGATTCCTTTTTCAAAACACCACTCCACTCGTCGGTGTCAACCTATATAGAACCGTATATTTAAGTATCCGGATACGGTATTTGGTAATAAATCCAACTCGTCGCATAGAGATACCTGATAAGGTCGTTCAACACAAAGAAAGTATAAGATTTTCTCTTATTTGATTTCTTCTCGACAACTTCGGCAGAACTCATTATAGGACAGGCTACCCTATTAGCATGTCTGCCGATCGTCCAGTGCTCCGTCTTAACTGTGACGAGACTCGAGTTAGAGCTTATTCTCTTTGAATTACTTGCTAGTTTTCCACAATTAATGGGTGAATAGATAAATCCGTATCTTTTTTTAATGGAATACAGGTTTTTGTATAAAAAAGCATTTTATTTCTCAACATGGTCTCCTTTATCCATTTTGTTATCCCTTCCCAAAAATAAGATCTGTGGAGATCATTAAAAAAGGTTGAGATGATTTCAAGTTATGAGTTAAACATTTTGCCGACGACCCATCACGACCCAGGACGTTGGAGAACAAGAAATATTCACTCGGAGCTAAATCAGGAAAATAACACAGAGGAGGAAGCAATTCGTAGTAAAATTCATGGTTTTTAGCACGGAAACTACACATGTATGCACCCTTGCATTTTCCTGGGAATAAGAACTTTTTTCCTTATCCAAATGCGGTCGTTTTTCAAATGAAATTATTGAGTCGATTTAAAACCAATAAGTTCGCATCATTTTTGGCATTAATTTAAAACATTCAATGTGGGTTATACCGCGTGCATCCCTAAAATAAATCCACTTTCGCCTTCCTTAGCGCCGAGAAACGAGAAACGCACTGTTGGCTTGCTATTGGATCTCTGATGTGTTGCGGTCGATCCACGGTTACGAAATGGTGCAAAAACTCGTTCATATTGCTCCTTAACAACGCCAAACACTCCTGCTAAGTTTTCCCAGCATTGCGTTTGTGGCCGATTGTGATCAAAGAAGGCACTTACCTAGCGGAAAGCTTAAACTGACTTCCAAAATTGCCTTATCGATCGCTTGGTCTTCGAATAAAGTGTAGATTTTCACAAAGCCGTCCCACAAAGCACTGATAAAGTACCCTGCAAGAAATGAATGACCGAAACTAACACAAAAGTAATTTTTTCACCAACACAATTACAACAATTTTATATTGAAAACAACAGTGACAGGCAATTGCTCTAGTTGCTCTACTCTAACATGTATGTGAGAGTGGAACATCTAATGTACATATGCCAAAACTTAAAAAAAAAATCGCATTTATTGTAAAATACACAAAGTAGTAAAATATACAATTCGTTCGGTCTGTGAAACTAAAATTAAAATAAGTGTTAAAAAAGTTAAGCAAAAATCAATAGTGTATAAAAGAAATTTCAAAAGTTTAATTAAATATATATATGTATGTACATATCTATTTCTTTTTCAAATTTTAGATACGTATTTATAAAAATCAAAGTGCGTTGCAGGTTGAAGGAAGCGTGAAGAGGCTGGACCACCTACATTATTTTGTGCTTTTATTTGTTTTTAAATATTTTAATTATACATATCTTTATTTTTCTTTAATAAAACCAATTAAAACAATATGAAAATCATGTTTATTAATGTAATTATGTAGGTTTGACTTGTTTTGCTATGACGGTTATATACATCAAGTTTGTTCAGTCAGACGTGACTACCACATGCATCATCAATGAGAAGTAAAAATACGGCAGAGTAAGCAGTTCAGCTATATATGTTCCATAGTAGACATTTTTAATTAGTTAGACAGAGATGCAAAATCACACGTACACAAAAGCTTACATCACTTTTTCCACATTGTCGTTTGTTAATGACAATGATAGAAACTTAGATAGATGACCGGTCATGTGACTGGGAGTGTTCTTGCTGGGTACATTGTTTTAAAACGTCGTCGACAAGATTAAGAACTCTTCAAACAAGCAGTCAGCGCATCGGTTTCAAACTTAATGCTCATGGTTGCACTGTTTTTCATCTTTGTATCTTTACACAATATAAACACCGCATCTGAAAAGTATACAAACTTTGTACTGATACACTCAAAATTGAAACAGTTGAACCATATGCAATGGTTGTTGGTTTCCACAATCTCTCTCACTTTCAATCTCCGATCGGACAACACCATATCGCGATTTTTTATTTCTGGGCTTCCAGCGAAAATAAATTTGGTACAAGTAAGCACTAAAACAAAAAGAAGTGTGTGTAAAAAGTGTACAGTGCATCCCATTCGCCTTACAAAGATGCAATAATGTAAGCTAGCGATAAAATTTAGTGCAAAAACTCCGCTATTTATACTCAAATGTGTGAGAACAAATATGTGCTTCGGTAGGTCAGTGGGTAGTGTTCCAGCCTACCATGCGCATCGCCTGCTAATTTAATGCGCGAACAAAAAATATTTGATAAATGTACATTGCAGAGCAATAAAGTTTTCAATTGTATTTGTACGATTTTATACAGAAATAAATATAAACTTCAGTCGTTAAGCAGCTCTGGGCTAAAGAACAGCTCTCGCGTCAACGTAATTATTTCTTAAGTGCGGTCAAGCTTTTGTGTGTTGTTTGGCCTTCGAAAGTTTTTCGTTTCGTTGACTGATCTGCAACGGATAACCGTATAATCTTGCGGTTCTTTCTTGGAATATCTTTAGCAACCACGTTGCTGCTTCCTATGTGAAGGCAGAGGTCGTGTACAGTCAGTCACAAAACTTTTTTAAAATACTGTTAATAACATCTTGGGCATATGGTCTAGTTACTCCGCCCATATTTGTGCAAGCATATTATGCAAATTTACTTTGTATAATATGTATTAATAAATAAATATATATATATATATATATATATATATATATATATATATATATATATAAAATTGTGATATAAAGAGATAAATTTTTATTAATTATATATGCATCTAGGATGAGCACAAAGAAGTTCATACCTGAGACTTAACAAGTGGGACATTATGAACAAAAATCATGGAATACCGAACGAAGCAGGTTGGTAAGGAAGAATTCGGCGCAACCTGCTTCCATGCAAATTGATATTTTTGCTGGGTATCTTCCGTATTTGTACGACCACAACGAAATTCAGTAAAGCTCTTCCTTACTACCAAAATTGATGGTCAAGAATTCACATAACATTTATCCAGCTTAGCCTTGGTTTGAGTGATGATTTTTCTTCCCCAAAAAGTATGCCCTTTTTGGCATTTTCTTAATTAATCACGCAGTACTCTGCCATCAGTGGCTGTTAAACACAAACGAAATGATGCAAGCACAAACAAATTTGGACAGGAGCAGCAACTAAAAAGCAGTGTTGCCATTTCAGTTAAGAAGGCGGGAAATTCAAAAAGTCACGTACTTATTTACCCGCCCGTAAAATAAAAATGTTTTTTTTTTCTTTCTCTTCCAGTTTATAGAAAATGATAAATAGATCGATAAGTAACTATGCAATATTTTTTTTTTCATTGTTAATATTGTTTTTCGTATCATTTCCTATTCTTTTATACGAGTGCGTAGGATATTTGAGTTAAGTTAATCTGAACTGATTGTTACCAATAATAATTTCTTCCTGGTATCCGTTTACAATAATCAAGAAATTTAATGTTTGTAAACAACTCTAATGACCGTTGTTATCTTTGAGATTCCATGAAACGTTCACTTGCGAACGTACATACATTCATTAATTTCATTAAGTGCAGCCTGGGAATTTTCTCATGTTAAAAAATATTTTCAAAATTAAAGAAAATTTTGTTATTCTATTTATTTAGTTTTTATTCTCTCCATGCAAAAGATAAACGCGCAAGGATGTCATCACCTCACCAAAACGGTTTTATTGACATGCGATACTTTTAGGGTCGTCCAGATTCTTCTCCCTATTTTGTTGCTGCTGGCAATTTGCAACCATACCTACAAGGAATTTCAGCTCACCAACACAACATAAACATAATTTTAAATCCAGTCCTTTCACTGGCTTTTGTGTGCTCCGAATTGTGAAAAAGATAAGAGTATCAACTGCAGCTAGTTTGGAGACTAAATGAAGGAAAATGTTATAAAATTTTGGGTTTGTTTTATTCCCAGCATAAGGAAGAAATATGATTTTTTTTCAAGTTTTAGATGGTCAATTAATAACTGACAAAATGTAACTTCTTCTAGTTGCAATTCCAACATCTTAAAAAAGGGACAGAGGGAGACGGACTATAACGTTGTGTCAAATATCCTGCTGATGATGCTGCTGTTGTTGTTGTTTTTGCACTGGCTGTTGTGCATGTGAAAGTAGGGACCTGCTAGAGATAGAAGACACCACTAACAACAACATTGACTCGACTAAGCAGAATTGATATTCTCAAAAAGTCATTGAATATTTGCCCAAGCCACTTATACGGTTTATTATTTGAGACTTTGTTCATGCGTTCGTTCCGTTTGTCAGGTTGACAAACGTATCAGTTTTCTCTTCTCATAAGGACATAAGGATACTTTGAGCCAACAACAACTTGCATCCTGAGAAGATTTCCTATTTCTTTAGCTGTAAAACACTTTTCCTTCCCTCATAGCTATAGTTAATATTTATTTAACAGAACTTGTCCTTTTATTTCAATAGTTATAGATTAACTGTTTGAATCGATTGTTTGACTAGTGGTGCCTGAATATGCAATTGCAATAACAATTTTCCTGCCGGCAGCCAACAACACTGAGCAACAAAATCTATGGGAATTTTGTTTTCGGACAATCAGCTGGTGTTCCCATTTCCTCTTGAGTCGTTCGGGCGATGGGAAAAAATCAGTGCCAGTGCATCCAAACTATTGTGTTTGCTTGGGTTGATACAATTACATGAAAAGTCAGCAGTAGTTGGTCATACTGTGAGCTCAAGATGGCTCAACAATGAAACATTTTTTTGCACTTTCTTTCACATATTTATTGTAATTGTTGAGCCATTCATTGTGCTGTGTTAGCAGAACAATAAAGGAAAACAATGAGCCACATTACCAAGTGCTTATAAACCACTTTGCAAATATTGCACCATCATTTCACGTCACCTGCAATATTTTCTCATAGCCTGCATTGACTAGGATAGACTGAATGTTATTATTGCTGTTGGTTCTAATGATAGTGATTACCTGCTGACCTCAGGATCTAAGTAGATGCATCTCTACTCTAAAACTTTGCTCTTAATGTGTTTTAAAATAGAGATCCGAAGAAAGATTTATATTCCGTTAGAATAGTAATTGGTTTTGTTGCGGTTTGGAACATTTATTACACGGCTTAAACTCATTCGGCCTAAGCTTATGGATTATCTTCACTTCAATTGCAACGATTTTCTTTTTTATTTACGAATCCTTTCAATCAAAAATTAGATTCATCAATGTCAATTTGTGCTTCCGCCCATTAGCCAAAGTGGCGGCGCGTACGATAATTGTTTGGGCTCTAATTCTTGCATAAGTGCAATGTTAAAAGCTCATTAACCAAGATCTTTACATAAAATCCTCCCTGAGGTGGAAGATTCCCCACTTTCTGAGAATGATACCGAATTCAACCAATGAATGAATGCCTTCTACATATTATTAGGTGTTACCTTATTTACCTTAGATAGTGATAGAGAAGATAAATAGAGATCGAAGAGGAATACGAAAGCTGTATTCTTTTACAACTCTGCTCTTTTTTGCAGGTTTTTATCGCATTTTTGAAGAGCTTTTGATTTCAATGAAGCGCATTAGCCATATAATTAGTTATTTTACTACTCCAATGATTAGTATATGCAGAAGCCGGCAGACTAATGTACATCAGAAAAATTCGTGCTATTTTTATTTTATGATTTGAGGGTGGCGTTGCCTGAAGTAGTTAGCACGTTGGAAAAAACCGAAGGTGCTGGCTTCGAGCCTGGTCTCCGACAGTCATTTTCTAATGTACATTAGTCTGGCTTTGTGTCAGTTGTTGTCCGAAATGTTCTAGTGATGAAGGAATGCATAGACACTGGTCACTGAACTACACCTGATTCAGCTGATGCTAATCATAATGTAACATCAGAGCGCCCTCCTTCGTCGGTATTGTGTAGCATAATCATCGGCAAAGTAAAATAACCAATAAAATTGATAATAAATAAAGCCTTGAAAATTTAATACGGCTTATTGACACCAGAGGCGCTGCAACACTGCGTTATTAAAAACGTCAAAAAAGTAGACTTGTAAAAGAATGAAGCTTTGCTTTTTCTTCGCCACCTGTATTCTCTATCACTATCTCTTTCCTATCATCCTTTCTCACTATCTTCTCTTCAACTCACATGTATCACAAAGGGATCATTGTATTGGACCCATGTAAGCTGGACTCTAAATGTCACTCTTCCTTACCAGAAGCCTGCTAACCTAATATAACCTAAACTATTTTATGACTTTGTCGGACACTGGGCTCAAAAGCAGGACTTTCGGCTTTTTGTAGGCAACGTCCTAACAACTTCAGCTAATGCCACACTCACCATCCAGTAGAGGTCTTTACAGGATATGGGGTTGGCCGTTCGGAGATTGAAAGTGAGACAGGTTGTGGAAGCCATAAGCATCTTGCATGGATTGGTTTATGACTTCGGTATGAGAAAGTTTTCCGCACGACGGGGTCTGCGTTTGCTCACAATTGCCCACAAACCCAATTCTGTGACGAGTTCCCAAGAATTTTTATCCCAATATGAACCAGGTTTTGTACCGTTTCGTAACCGAAGACGAAACGTGAATGCACCACTACACACCAGGGATCAAACAGCGGTTCAAACATTGCGTTGCTCGTGGTAAATCGGCACCAAGGAGGGCCAATGTGAGTTTGTCTGCCAATTAAATGAAATCTACCGTTTTTTCGGATGCACGCTTTAAAATCAACTTTGCTTTAAGAAGAGTAAAGCAATCAATGGCAAATATATGCTAAGTTATTGGGTCGATTTAATGCGAATTTGAAAACCAACAGGCAAAAACATGAAGAGTTCGCTCGGCGATGACCTCGAAGACATAAAAAATTGGTGAAACGTTGGACAAAGTATATTAGACTTTGGTCGAACTCGTTCACTCGTTCCATCTATAGAGCTCAAAGAAGGCTCATTAAAAATGATTTTTTTTTTTTTCAGAAGTTTCATTAAAAAACGGACTCCCCCTACCCCTACTTTTACATCATATATCATGAAATAAGGCCATCTACCTGCCATCAGCTCTTAACCTCAAAAAGACGCGTTGATTTTCAGTTTGACTTAAAATTGATAGGAGTAGGGGTTCGTGAATTTTTTTTATGAAACAAGTTTCTAAAAAAATATTTTTAATAAGCCTCCTTTGAGCTATATAGACTTGGGTCGAAATATATCGTTGACGAAAGAATTGGTTTTGTTTTTCTAATAACTTCAAAAGATTTGTTCATTTTGGGTTTAGATAACCACTGCTTTTTATTAGTTTATCGGATGGTGCAAATTTGGCAAAAAAAAGATATCTAGCTTAGCGGGAAGTTTCAGGGGTGGCCTACAAGGTCAACCGATTCCTATATATCAGAAAATCTTCACTTGTGTATATTTTGTTCAGAACTGTTACTGTCTTTTAGTAATGATTATACATCTGAGATTCTTGAGACTTGGATTGTTGTAAATGATAAATTCCATTGTTAAATACTTGGAGTTTCTAAATTAACTATACATAATACTTCTCAATTGGTTAGTCTTTTCATTCTAATTCTGTCTGTAGGTTTCTAAGAGAAAAGATCCTATACACATTTATAGATATGTATAAGAAAAATCTTTTAGCTTGGTTAATGGTTTTACGCGATAAGGTTTAGGGGGCAAGTGTCTAAAATTGTGGTGTAGGTGAGCCTAACGGTACTTTTTTTCTTTTCGGGACTGCTAGTTAACCCAGTTTTGTTCATTTTATTCCTTTCTTTGCTTCTAGTTTTGGTTACCCGGCCGGTGCAAAGGGCTTGAACGGTCATATGAATTTGATTTAATAAACAATTTTTAAATTAAAAAGTGTGTTTCATGTTAATTAATTCTTGGAATCAACAAAACTAATCAAGCAAATATAAATATTCATGTATATGTTAAATAATCAAATCACTAAATGTGTTGGAAATAGTTTTTCTATGACTTCAATGAACCCACATGGAAGTTTGTAGAGTCTACAGTGTACAAATGCAGACATTCATACATACATACATACCTACGAGTAAACCGCTTAACAATTGAATCAAATAAAAAAAAATTGTTTGCTGCATGCACATATGTACATACATACATACATACATATGTACATAGTATTTATGTATCTACATATGATTGTATGTGTGTATGTGCTATTGTATCAAACATTTATGTATATTGAGCATTTGTTGAGCTTATAACAAAGTGTCGTCCGTCTCTCATTCTTGCGAGTGTGTGATATTGAGCCCAACTGCAAAAGCAAAACAAAAAAGAATAAAATCATACTGGTTTTACTGGCTGGAAGAGATTTTACATAAAAGCACAACCTTATGTACTCTACGATGCAGTGAGAGCGGCAGCAGAAATGTAAGAGAGTAAGGAAAGAAAAAGCGCGGGCGCCAATAGAACTTGTCATTACAAATGCGAAGACATACATGCAAAAAAAAAAAAAAAAAAATGGAGAGAAACCATGCCAAACCCAAGGCATAAAACTGAGGAAAAAGTAACGGCCGTTTCATTTTTTTCTATTTTTTTCTTCTTCTTATCTCTCAGAAACAATTGTACAGGCAGGGAATGGGCGAGAGAGAACTAAAAAAAATTAAAAAGTCTAAATGGTTAGAATTATTGTACAAAGTAGTACAAACACAGATTTAAGGCTCAGTTAGCCGACTGTAACGTAACTGCAACAGTATTAAACAGCTGATCGATATTGTTATGCGATGTAATGTAATGTAGCGTAAACTACTTTTCATATAAAAATATCGATCAGCTGTTTCCTACTGTTGCAGTTACATTACAGTACAGTCGACTAACTGAGCCTTTAGAGGCTTTCTAATTATGGTAAATTAAGGAAATGAACCGATTTCTTCCATTTTCGAAGCTTTATGTTCGAAAACATTTCTACAGATTAGAATTACAGAATTGATGGACTCAAGTTTTCGTCCAATATTCGATAACGAGCTGATTCGATTACGTTTTTTCAGTTTAAGGTTATGGCATTCGATATCGTACCATGTTATTACATTGTCCGATCGTGAATTCCATAATCTCAAACTGAAAACCGCGATCGGATCAGCTAGTTATCGAAAGCGACAATTAGACCCAAGATTTAGTTATATGTGTCTCCTTTCCGTAACTTGTGAGAACTTTCCCATTGGTTTCTCCATTTGCCCCATAGCGCTTTATATAAAAACTGAAAAACATCAACCAATGCTACTCATCCTGTGTTTCACCAAAAATATAAAATAATTACCGATTCGAAAAGTTTTCACATTCGTTCGAGAAAAAAGGCACTGGCATTGGCAGGTGATTTTTACGAGTAATAAAATCAGTTCTTTGGTTGCCAATACTCAATCTTAATGGTTTGATAGGGTTACCATTCTTTGCTCATATTAAGAACTTTAGTTAAACAACACACTGTGAATATGAAGTATTAGTTAAACCATACTTATCATTTTAGTTTACTACACTTAAAAAAGTTTTACATTAACTGTTTGTAGTTATTTAAGAAGTTTACCGCAAAGTCAAACTTAAATGAAAATGTAGTTGTCCAACGAAAAAAATTATATGTTAACTTTTTATGTATGTTGTTGAAAAAACAACTACAAAATTAAAATGATTTTTCGTGCAGTCAAATGTTGAGTTATTTTCAATTATTAATAAATAATTCTAAAATATCTAACTTTTTAAATAAAATAAATGATTTTTTGTTTATTTTTACATATTGTGCCAGTTAAAAAATTAGCATTAAAAAATAATTGAAAAACTTTCTTGATTCAAATGAAATGTAAGCGAAAGGGTTTTAAATGACATTTTACTTGATTTAAATGATTTTTCATTTATTTTCCCTAACAATTTACCTACATAATACTTTGAGTGTAGTAATTAACTAATGACTGTAAATTTGGCCTTAACGAGCATCACAACATGTTTTCTTTAGTTGAAGTCGGAATACGCCAAGCGCGATAATGGTCATAGTTCCATAAAATGCAAACCGTCTCACCTACTCGGTAATACTTTAAAAAAATTTATGGAAAGAAAAACTTGTTTTATAAATATATATTATATAATATTTTTATCAGTCGAGAAATTTCGCAAGGAGATATTCAGAATCAATGAAAATTGATTTAGGAATACATATGTATTGGTTTGCATTTTTGATGACGATATTCATGTTTAGATGCAAAATGTAGGGAAAGTATGCTTATACAAATGCATATCCACATTAAGTAGGGTGTAGTTTCACTATTTTTTGTTAATTTTTAAAAAAGAAAAAATCACATGCATACTTACTTAATGTTGAGCCAAACAAACATTTTTCGATCGTATCATTTAAAGTTGATCTTGAGCAGCTATAACAACAAGTACATGAATCTGTATGTACAAGTAGATATGTAGATGCATTTACCATAAACATTGCGGAGAAAAATAACGAGCTGTTCGCTTCTCGTAGAACAGAAAAGTTTAAAGTTAAAACAAAAAATAAAATAAAAAAAAAAGACAAGGCGCAAAAAAGAATTTTTGAATGTTGAGTTTAGTTTAGTTTGTTTTTATTGTTTATTTTTTATACTTCAAAGAACTTTGTTTTATATTTCAACTAATGCACACAATGTCGTCAGTCAGCCAGTCAGTCAGTGTATGGAATATGAAGGCTGGAGAGGAGGAAAAAGAAAAAAGAAAATAAACAAAAAGAAATTTTGTCCGTTACAAAAGTTTATACATTTTTCTTCTTATTATTTGTTTTTTTATGTGTACTTTCAACCACCACCACTAAAGCAATTATGAGCTGTCTGACACACAAGCACACGCATGCACACACACACACACGGACACCCATGCAGGGCGTATCGCTCAATAGAATTGAGAATCGGATTTTTTTTATATTATTTTTATTTAAAAAGCATGGAACGAGAATTATAAATTGAGCTGACGGTTTGATAGTGTGTTTGTTTGTGTATCTGTTTACGATATCTGTCTGCCAAAGATATAAAAATAAAGCTGAAGAAAGAAGTAGAAAATATTCTTTAGATTTTGTATTTCATTAAATATGCGTCCGTCTGTCTGTGCTCGTTGAGCGTTGAGCCGCCAAGCCGTTACAAATGCATGTCCATATGACTTTTCCCAAAAACAGTTCTGCAGTTTTATGTTGTTACTTAAAGTGTCGTGTTATTGTTTTATTTTAATTTTTTTTTCACTCGCTAACGAGCTGTGGGTATCACGTACTTGGGTATGTGCATACGAATGTTGTTGAGTTAATTTTAAGAATTTGTTGAGCTTGGCAATGCAAGTCGCCGTGGCGTACACATGTGGGCTCGTTCATCATGCGAGCTCAACAAAAAAAAAAAGCCATTATGCATGTATTTAGTTAGAGGGAGGAAAAATTTTAATAAAATAAATTTGCGCCTTGCTAGTCTAAGAATTAATGCCGAGCGAGCCGTTAAGTTGGCTAAACTCACACAGATGCACACCCCTCCTTAACTTCACACATACACAAACACACACAGGCATATGTATATAAAATTTAATTGCAATGAGCAGGGCTAAATGCAGCTCATTGTATTTGGCAGCGAAGAAACTATGTAAATATTACTTGGAATTATTTGTGCTGTTATTGTTTTTCTATTAAATCGTAACGTACTTTAACACTCCGTATAATTTTGTAAAAGTCAATCAAATTTAAGTTTAGAGTTATACAAGTATTATTTGTAATCGAACGAAACGTTATTTGTGTGATAGTGCATTAGCTTGGGTGTAAGCAAGGCGAATTCAGTATCAGATGACCTCTTCTCTACAACAATACAACTACACAAAAAACAACATGAAGTGAGAAGATGTCTAAGCAAACTTTAACATTTTGGTTCGAATTGCTCAATTTTGTATCAACAGCTGATTATCAGGCGAGCTGAAGAGGCCACCTTGGGTGCAAGCATAAACCCGTCCATGAGTGACGTTTGCACAGGTCTTCTTTAATGATCGTTTATGTGTTCGTCAAGTACCTTTTTTCTCTCCTAAACTTAGCTAGGCGATAAAACATAAACTTCAGCCCATTTCGAAAATGTTTAAATTGTATACATATATATTATACAGTCACGCAGATAAAAATACGTACACCCCCGGAAAGTAACTTAGTATTAAGTTGGACCTTATTTTCCCTCAACTATTGAGTACATATGTATGTATACATAAAAAATATAGTCTTTGTTGCTTTAGACGCTAGTAGGTTCCCTTCATGTTCCAAACCATCCTCGAACTTGTAAATTCTTTATACGTTTGTATATATGTATTTATACTCGTATATTTGCTTTATCACCCTTATCGGGAATAAAGACCCGACCCACGATATCGACAACGTTCGACTTGTCGCAAACCTACCTTTGAAACAACAACAAAATATTAAAATTTGTTTTTGTTTTGAATGTAAGTGTGCGACAAGTCGAACGTTGTCGACATCGTGGGTTTAGTCCTAAAAGGCGAAAGTTTTGTTCACGTGAAATATTTTCCGTGAACAAAAAAATTTTAAACAAAATTAGAAAATAGTATACTGACACAACAACAACGCCAATATTGCCGATCACAATTTTAGGGAAAGGGAACACATTTCACGTGAACTTTTATTTCCGATAAGGGTGATTGTTTTGATGGATCCTTTTCAAAATTTCTAAATACTTTTTTTTTAGTGTACGTTACGAAACACAGACGTACATATGTATCTTGATTCCATTTATTACTGAATTGAACAATAAGACTGGGTTCACAGACAACTATTTCAGCTGAGAAACTTTATTTAATGGGCGAGAGAGAGAGGAAAATAAAATGGCTCCGCTCTTCATTATCTTTTCGTCTCTCTTCCACAAAAGTTGCTCAAATAATATTAAAGTGTGTGAATCCAGTGCAAGAACTACCTTGGGGTCTTCTCTGTAATTCGAAACGACAGAAAATGTTTTCGAAGTTTCATGTAATTAAGACAAAAATTTTTAAGTATTTTCATTCGAGTAGATGCCTTGGATTTCGCTCTGCCGTCCTGCGACAAACCGACTGATATCTGGACAAACATTTTATTCAGCAATTTCAGCAATAAAAGTGGGTTCAATTTAACAACAAAAAACAAAAAATTAAAAAAAAAAATCGAAGTCAAATAACTGTAAGAGATAAAATGGTGCTCTAAGTATGTTTTATTTTTGTTTCTTAACGTTGATTGTACCGCTGAAAAAATTATTAAGATCGGTCGATATTTAAAAAAGTTACAAGCTCCAAAAGAATTTCGATACCCGCAGTTTCCCAATTTGAGGCTCTCTGGGGCTACCCTGTCTTACAACAGGGTGCTTCCAAATATCATTTCTCAAAAGTCCAACACTTCTTCTTTCTAAAACAGTTAGCTTCATCGAAATTGGTTCACTACTTCATAAGTTGCAGACTTTTTACCACTTTTTTTTATTTCACGCCACTGTGCAGCATTATCAGTGCAGTGTTCCACTTTACATATATATATATATATATATATATATATATATATATATATATATATATATATATATATATATATATTTTTTTTTTTTGTTTTCAAGAGAAGTTCCATTCAGGCAATAATTGTCTACTAATATTACTAGGTGGTACCTTCTTTAAGAAAGTGTGATAGATAGAGAAGACAGGTAGTGAAGGAAGAGATAGAGGAAATCTTAATTATTTTGCAACCCTGCTTTTTGCACATTTGTTATTTTAATAATTCATCATTGCAGCGCCTCTGGTGCCAGTGAGGCGTATTAAATTTTCATAGCTGTGCTTAGTAGCCATTATATTGGTTATTTTACTACGCCGATGATTCTGGTACACAATACAGCTCTTATGTTACATCAGTATTATTTAACATTTCGTATTATATATTGGCAGCACTGGACCTGCTCATTGGAGCTTATTCGTTTCGCCGTGATTTTTGTTCAAAATTAAACTGTTTATTGAATCAAACATAAGGTGCATTCACCCAAATTATGCTGAGTGTAAGACCATGCAGAACATACATATGTACATATGTATGTATGTGTGTATGTATGGAATGTGTACGTAAGTGCATTTGTGTGTAGTTTCCACATACAAATGTGTGCTTAGAATGAATGGCTCAAGAAAGTGGCAAAAGTAACGTATTTTTTGACACGTTATTATAAACAACAAAAACAGCAGTAACAACAATAACAACAACAACAACAATGATGCTACAAAACTATGTCGTCTAATCCAAACAACAAAATATAATGCTGAAGATATTGGTTTGCTCTTAATAAAGGCCTCCATAATCAGTCAATGACACCAAAAGACATTTAAATGTGATAGAAAAATTTTTATTTCGTTAAATTGAACTTAATTACTTACATATTTGATTAGCTCATCAATTAGAAATTGATTAAACAAATTACATATAAAAAAAAGTAAATTATTGTTACTCTAAAATAAAAAAATAAGAAATCGAGAGAAATATAAAGCCTGAATTTGTTTGTGTGTGTATGTGACCTTTTTGGCTTTTTAATATCCAGTTATGGAATGACAGCACTTGAGAATAATTAAAAAAGGGAAGATTGTCAAATCAGTCGTTATGTCCAAAAAAAAAAAAAAAAAAAGAGGAAAGTATCTTCCCACGATGCCATGTTGAGCGGCACTTGAATTGTGTGAAGAAGAAAAAAATGTGGAAAGAAGTTCATAAATCTGGTTCATATTTGTATTTAATATCTTGAACAAACAAAATGTTGTTGTTCTACCTCTGCTTGCTTTAAGCCACTTGTGAAAGTATGCGAGAGCATATTCAGGCTCAACATCATCTATTTTCCCAAAAAGCAAAAACAGAAATAAATAAATTTAAAAAAAAAATTTTAAGAATTCGTCTTCATGTACGTTTTCAGTCAGTCAGTCGTACTCGTTCATTTAATACGGCTGAGGAGGCTCAACAACAACTCGTGTGTTTTGTTGTTGGCACATGGTTATAACTCATGCTCTTCACGTTCACAACCTGTGTCTGGCATGTGCACCAGCCAGCCAACTCCGTCCGACTGCATTGCACTTTTTACATTTTCTTTCCCATTTTTTTCTCTTTTTTTCTTTCTTTAAGATGTCCTGTTGTGTTTATTTTTCACATTAAATATTAACTTGGCATTTCGTTTGAGTTTCCCACACTTGGGAAAATGTTAGATTTTCCTTCATACAATATAATTTGTGTATGCAAAAGATTTTGTTTTTCTTCTATTCAAATCTTGAGAGCCAAATTCAACTCGTGCTGAAAACAATGCCTTCCAAGTGTAATACTCTCGGGTCTCTGGCCTTCCTTAGTCTTGTTATCTGAGTGAAATGCTAAAATTTTCACATTTTGTCTCCAAAAAAGTCGAAGATAACGACAAAGTAGTTTAAAGCACTTGATTTAATTGGTCTTAGTTTAGGCACTAAAGTCATCCGTTTCCGTTTGCTACGATCAGAGTTTGCTTTTAATGAAATTTAAACTTCCGTCCTAGCCAGACTCAATCATATCATCATTATAGATTTTTCTGGTCTACATTTATGTCTATGCCAGTGCATATCAAAGCTGATGTAGGAATCATCGATATTTCTCATAATGGGTCGTTGTTGAAATAAAATAACTAATAAAATGATTTTATAGCTTAAAGTAATGCGCGTAATTCTCAAAAGAGGCGCTGCAAAGATGCTCTAAAAATTAACAAAACAAAGATATTGCTGCATTGGCATCTGCGGCGATCTGAGAACAACATCGACAGAGGCAATGGTGAACATTTTATCGATATTGCTGATCGATGTACAGCTCAAATATAAATCATAATTTGACATCAAAATGTATTACGATATCTTACCACAGGGTGATGCCACCACAGACAGAAGACAGAACTCTAACAAGATATTAGAGCAATGCACGGATCTGCCGGATCATAACACAGTTTTTCAAACCGACATCATGGTCATCACGAAAAGTATTAAATGATTTAAGGAAATTTATAGCAGAATGCCAGCCCCTAGTTTCACGGATAGTAAAGTTTGGCCGACTTCCAAAAGTACTTTGTACTTTTGTGTACTTTTAACACAGTTAACGTTTTGGAAGTTGGCCTTGTAGTCAAAGCCTCAATCAAAGTTAAATCCCAGAATATTCTTCAATACAAACATGAGATAAACTCGTATGTACAGATCTACAGATATTTTAAATACCAGCATATCAAGCTTAACAGGAAGTGAAGCGACTGATAGGCCCAGGTGCTATCTTTGAATAATATCCAACTGCAGAACCTCAGATCTTTAAAAAGACTCAAAACCGAACGCTAATATTGGGCGATTCAAGAACATGAGAGCGTTCGGGCAAAATTATACTGCGAAGAGAGCAACCGAACCAAGAGAACTAAAAGTAGATTATAGATTGAATATGCCAACAATCAGGAGACTGCCCAGCTAAAAAAAATTATATATGGTCCATATATTTTTAATATATGAATGTATATAACTATATATGAGTATGTATGAATTCATGTATGGAAATATATGGGATTATACATGGCAAAACTATTATATATGAACTAATATATGGACTAATATATGAAATGTATTGTAATATATGAGCTTGTATATGGAAATTTCATTATGAAGCTCTTCATATGTGGATCCATATATAGAATTAAGATTTAATATATGGAGCCATATAAGAATGTATGCATACATGATACATAAGATCGTTTTTGCAATCAAAAAAGCTTAGATTTTATCACTGGTAAATTGGAAATCCATTAGAAAATACATACGGTATGCAAAGTTTATATACGTACCCCCCACGTTTAAAAAATAAAAACTTTTGTGACGAAAAAAACCATTCTTGTATAATTTTATACATTGTGGCCCCATTTAATATATCAAATAATCAAAAGGATAATCCAGTCATTAATTTTATAGGAAATAACAAAATTCTCTAGATAAGAAACAAAGTTCATATTGCTTAAAAAAATTATATTGAAAACTATTGTTAGACGGATTTTTCTTTTATAATTAATTGCATTACTTTTTAATATGATTTCTTAAATTAAATTTTATGTACGAATATGAGTTTTGTGTTTTTTAAATAATTGATTCACCTTTTGACTTAAAATGACGAATGAAATGTTTTTTAGTTCGTTTTTCATTATTTGTCCAAACAAATGTTTCATTAAATACAACCTTCCTGTTCAAAATCTAAAAAAAAAGTAATTTTAGTAATTTAATTTATTGCACAGCAGTGCGCTTTTGTGAATTTTGAGAGGATGAATATGAACTTTGCATACTGTAGAGGGAATACTTACACAAACATGTATGAAAATGTATGAATATATACAATTATATATGCTCATATACCCTCATTTTTCGGATCCGAACCATATATGGGATATAATATATGCTCCATACATATTTTTTTAGCTGGGTATTCATACTTTCTTGATTCAAAAAAGCGCACTGCTGTGCAATAAATTAAATTACTAAAATTACTTTTTTTAGATTTTGAACAGGGAGGTTAGATTTAATGACACATTTGTTTGGGCAAATAATTCAAAACGGACTAAAACTCATTTTAATTCCTCATTTTAAGTCAAAAGGTAAATCAATTATTTAAAAAACGCAAAATTCATATTCGTACATAAAATTTAATTTAAGAAATCATATTGAAAACTAATGCAATTAGTTATAAAAGAAAAAATAATCCGTCTAACAATAGTTTTCAATATAACATTTTGCAGTTATATGAACTTTGTTTCTTATTTAGAGAATTCTGTTATTTTCGATAAAATTAATGACTGGATTTACCTTTTGATTATTTGATATATTAAATGGGGCCACAATGTATAAAATCATACAAGAATGGTTTTTTTGTAACAAAAGTTAAACGTTGACGGTACGCATATAAACTTCGCATACCGTATCTATTTTCTAATGGATTTCCAATTCACCAGTGATAAAATCCAAGCTTTTTTGATTGCAAAAACGATCTTATATGAGATATCATGTCTGTACACATTTTAATATGGTTCCATATATTACATGTTATTTCTATATATGAATCCACATATGAAGAGATTCATAATTAAATTTCCATATATTTCCATACATGAATTCATACATACTCATATATATTTATATTCATTCATATATTAAAAATATATGGGCCATATATAATTTTTTAGCTGGGTATTTTTTCTTTTATAATTAATTTCATTACTTTTTAATCTGATTTCTTAAACTAAATTTTGTGTACGAATATGAGTTTTGTGTTTTTGTTTTTAAATATGCAGTTGGTTCACCTTTTGACTTAAAATGATGAATGAAATGACTTTAAGTTCGATTTTCATTATTTGTCCAAACATGAATATGAACATTGCATACTGTAGAGGGAATATTTACACATACATGTATGAAAATGTATGAATATATATAATTATATATATATATATATATATATATATATATATATATGTATATATATATATATATATATATATACCCTCATATACCCTCATTTTTCGTATCCGAACCATATATGGGATATCATATATGCTCCATACATATTTTTTTAGCTGGGTGGTTAATATAATAACCGGTCACACGGATATAATTTATCATATAGCTCGCATGGGGCTTATAGAGGATATCGCATGCAGATCATGCGAGGAGAAGGACGAAATATTAGATTACTACCTGTGTTAATGTACAGCGTTTAGTCACCTTAGAAGGCAACTTTTCCTTAGGGACAATGTATCCAACTTGGAATGTCTTAGGTGCTCTGCTTGCACAGACCTCAGGGAATACTTAGAACAGACTGGTTTTAATAAAGCTGCATTCCATATTTTGCATAAGTGCAATCCTGTATTAAATTGGATCAACATAGTTGCCCGTATTTTTAACCTTACCTAATCTAGCAGAAAGTAGTGTTCCTACTTCTCACCAGAGGCGCTGCGAAGATGCTATAAAACTTCATAAAACTCACAGTTGAGCTTGATAATTTAATACTTTACCACCTGTTCTCTCTTCGCTTCCCGCAAAGGGATCTCTTTGAAGACTGCGAGTTTGACAATCTCCAGGACCCTCGTTGGGGTAAAATAGGTTTTCTTGAGGCATACGTTTGGGTAGAGTGTGGCGTTGTCTGAAGTAGTTAGCACGTCGACTACATAACCGAAGGTCCTGCGTTTGAGCACGATCTGCGACAGTCATTAAATAACAAGACCATGCATTTTTCGATTAATAATATCAGGTGTGCCTTTGTATCAGTTGTTGGAAAGTTCAAGTGATGAAGGCATAGACAATGGTCACTCAAATGGTCACTAATCCTAATGTAAAATCGAAGCGCCCTCCTACGTCGGTGTTGTGTAGCAGAATCATCGGTGAAATAAAATAAGCAATAAAATGGCTACTTAACACAGCTTCAAAAATTCAAACTTCTCATTAACACCAGAGGCTCCGCAAGCAATACTGCATTATTAAAAAAAACGTGCAAAAAAGTAGAGTTGTAAAAAAATTAAGCTTTCCTCTATCTCTCTCTTTCAACAGCTGCCTTCTCTACCAGTATCCTTTTCATATCACAGTCTCTCACCATCAGATAGCACAAAGAGATCATTGTATTGGACCCAAGCGAGCTATACTCTAAATTGCACTCTTCTTTACCAGTAGCCTGCTAACTTAATCTAACTTAATCTACTAATCTTATCCATAAAATTTATCCAATCTCTAAAATGAGAGAGTAACGGATGTGCACATATGTATATGTTAAAAGGAAATAGCTTGCTACGCTGCCTCACTGATGGAGTGTCACCCGAAACTGCGCTTAGTCCAAAAGAAGAGAAGTGAATCCTTTCGGATTGGATCTTCGAGATCTAAACAGTGGCTTAATCTGATGTGCTCTAGGGCTTTAATGGGCGGTGAAGTGTCGGCATCATCCATTGCCGCAAGCTAATGATAGACTTAGTCTAACCGTATGGTTTTCAATAGATTATGCTCACTATGCATTTATCCAATCCCATTATGAGTAGTGACGTTGTGCCGGTAATTGCTGAGGTGTGTTCAACCGTATTCACTGCATCTTATCACGGGTTTGGTTACTACTAAAATCGCTGGAACAGGATGGGTCTCCAGTTAAGAGACTGGTGAGACGTGGTTAACCAACCACAACTCTGAGTGCTGCTACCTTACAACAGAGGCTGCTCTGACTACGGTTTTAGTCCCAAAACACACTGTGCAAGTCTTATTGCTAAGCTGATTAGTTTATTAGGAGAGAGAGACGAGGGGAACAGCAACGTTTCTTTTCCCCCCGTATCTCTCTCCTAATAAACTAATCAGCTTAGCAATAAGACTTGCATAGTGTAAATGGGGACTTAGCAGCAAGCTCGATTACGTTAGCAAGGTACAGGGTCCGCCATCTAACGTTTTTTTCAACTAGTGCTTATTTCGTGAATGGTAACACTTAGCTCATGTCTGATTTGACAGATAATTAGTTTTATCCTTCCGCTGAACGAATATGGTTGTGTATACGCTTGAACAACGCTTCCCTAAGTGGGCCTACGATCGACTTACAGAAGATGCCGATTTTGCCAAAAAAAAAATCATCTTTTCAGATGAAGCTCATTTTGGTCTTGGCGGGTATGTAAACAAGCAAAATTTTCACATTTGGGGCACAGAAAACTCGCACGCATACATTGAAAAGCCGACGCACCCAAAACGAGTCACTGTTTGGTGCGGATTGTGGTCCAGAGGCATAATTGGGCCATTTTTTTTTTCGAAAATAAGCAAGGAGTGGCCGTTACAGTCAATGGCGATCGTTATTGGGCCATGTTGAACGAATTTTTGTTCACAAAAATTGAAGAGGAGGATATTGGCAACATTTGGTTTCAACAGGACGGCGCAACGTGCCACACAGCCGAAGCTACACTCGATGTTTTGCGCCCTGTTTTTGAAGATCGCATTGTCAGGCGCAGAGCTGATGTCGTTTGGCCACCTCGGAGCTGCGATTTGACACCGTTGGACTATTATTTGTGCGGTGCCGTCAAAGATAAGTGTTACGCCGACAAGCCAGAGATAATTGACGCTTTAAAGGACAATATTCGTGAAGCCATTGGTGAAATACAGCTGCACACAATCGATAATGTGCTTAAAAGTTGGACCGATCGTGTAGGCTACTGCATGGCCAGCCGATGCAGCCATTTGAATGAAATTATTTTTCATTATTAACCGGTAGGATTGTACTTTCAAATAAAAAAAGAAATTTGAGAAAATATTCAGTAGTTTTTTTTTATAGCATTTAAAAAAAAAGTTATCTGGCGGACCCTATACATGTTCATAGTCAGAGATAACCATGTTCGTAGGTTGCAATCTACGCCCTGGTGGACGCTTAACTTCACTCGGTGTTAAGACCGCCATGAAATTAAGTCGTGATGGCAGGTGCTCACTTAAATCTGTAACACGCTCTGTCCTCTCTTCGCTATACCTTCCCATAACTGTCAAAAAAAACTTAAGCGACACATTTTTTGGACTTTGAAAATCGATTATTTACGATCGCAAATGATCGATTTTGATAAAAAAAAATAAGTTTCGCTAAATCTTTCTCGGCGTTTATGGCACGATATGTATGTTGGTAAGCATAATAATAATAGTTACGTGAGTGTCACTTCTCTTCTCCAGCTTTTTTTAACCCATATTGTGAAGAGTTAAAATACATAAATCTTTCTTCATCTATTTAAAAGCAAAGGTTGGCTATATCTGTTTTTTTTACTCCTCTGCCAGAATTAGTCGTTAGAACTTTGTTTTTTTTTTGTGTGTTATACATTGTTACTCTTAATTTAGAACATAATTGGTATGAGTACTCAGTTTAACAGAATTAAGATCACTTTAGATTTGCATGCTTCAGTTTGAGTCTTTAGATTTAACAAGTTCTTCAATGGTAAGTGCCTGACCCTTTTAAACATTATAAAAGAAATTTTTGTCAATATTCTTTTTTATTCTTTTACTCTAAATCGTTTTATACTGAATTGCTTTATTACCACACACCAAAAAGCTTTAATAGCAATTGCAATATTTATGAGATCCCATCATTAACGCCGTAGGAACGAACAGACTTTTGCCCAAAAGGGCCTGAAATGCGAAAGGACGAGTGCACAATTATTGGAACCACACACAGAGTCAGTCAGACGTTTGAAGGAGAAGAGAAAACAAATGCATGAGTATAAATGTATAAAATCATCCGAAGAAGAGAAAAGCAAAATAAAATTTTATCATATTCTTCTTTTTTTTTTTCTTGAAATAATTTTGCAAAAGCAGAAATATTGCACGTTGTCTCGCAAGTTATGCGCTTCTCAGAGTCTTTCCTTAAAATTTCTTTAAAAAAAACTGATTATCATGCAAACAATGTTAAGATAAACGATCTCATGAAAGCAAAAAAAAAAAAAAAAAAAAAAAAGAAGAAAAAAGAAAAAGGAAAAAGATCTTTTGGGCACAAACAACAGAGATGCAGTGGTTCTTAAATGTTGGTGAAAGCATCAAGGGAATGTTTAAGTTATCAAGAGAAAATTAAAGCTTCAGACAAATTTTACATACCTGGTACTCGTATAATAAGTGAAGCACCCACCACAAATGTTCAGAAAATCTGTTTGGAAATAAGAAAAAACACGTACTTTGCCAAATATTTTCATGGATATTTATTATTCTTCTGAACTCTTTCGGTGCAGAAAAATATTCTTTTAATGAATGAAATTTGTTAATCACGAACCATGTTTGAATAAAGATCTTTTTGGCCATGACTTTGAAACCAGTTAAAATACTGAGTTTTGGGTGTGGTTCGCCATTAACTTTAGCAGATTATAAAACGGTTTTTTTTTTTTTTTTAATTTTGTTGCTCATCATCTCCTGTTTTGATGCGAATATTCAGGTTGTATAATTAAGTATTTTTTGCGATTATGCATTTTATTTATTTTTTTTATCCCTTAACCGCATACAATGAGGTGACAAATGACAATCTGTCAATGGGTATGCAGATTATAAACGTGTGACTTTTTTTCTGAAGGTACTCTCCTACATACGGTACGTACGTCGAGTGGAACTTGAAATGCAAACAAGATTTTCGGTGGACTCAAAAGGTTTCCTTGGCCAAAAAACATCCAATATTTGTGGTTAAATGTGCATATTTTAAAAATCAACATTAGTTTGACTTTTTTTTTTCTTCTACTCAACTGACTTGTTTTATAATGTGGTTGAGTTTTTTTTTACTTTTCAACTCTGGAGTTTTAGTGGCATATTTTCTTTGCAATTTGATGGATTTTGTCTTAAAGGATAATTTAAATTGGAATTCTTTGCATTGATTGTGTGTGGTTACTTAACTTTAGACAGATATTGAATGGAAAAGTAGTGAATACTTACATAACAATTAAGATTTTGTAAATTTTGAGAATGAATTGCGTGTTTGAATTTTAAGGTTAAAATGTTGCAGTTGTAGAAGAGATGGACCGAAAAAAATCATACAAAGTAAGAAGTCACGTTAATGATATTTTAATGGACTTTAACATGTTGCTAAGTGTTGCTGATGTTTATGTTAATGTTAATCATCAGCATTGTTTGTGGTCACATCTCCACAGCAACAGTGAAACATCGCAGCTTGGACAGCTTAAGCAGCGACTAAACCCCACCAGCCTGTTTTGCTCTAATCATTACCAGACATTTAAAACTAAAATGTGTATCTCTCAGACAGCCTTGATCCTTTTTTTTAATAACAAGAAACTGTAAACCAAAAAAATGTGAACCGCTGCAGTAGTATGTAATAAGCAGGGAAACCAGAAATATGCTCTAAAAAAAGTGTTTTATGCGCATTCAATATGCACTAAAAACTAGAAAATATGCTCTTAAAAATAAAATAAAAAAATAGAGACATTTTTAGATTTTTTAATTGAACTATAGTGAATTTTTAATCAGAAATAATTTTTAGTCAGGCTTGAGTTCAGTAATTTCAATTCTTTTTGTTGAATGAAATATTTTATTAATTAATGTGAGTTTCTAAAGAAGAGAAGAAAAATTAAATTAGACTTTTAAGCTGGGGGAAATACCGATATTTTTCTGTGCAGCAACGCACTTCATCAGCACCCTAGTCTATCTACTTGGGTATAGATTGTTATTAACATCAGCTATTTAACGTAAATTCTAATGAAACGGAATGTGAGAAATGATTGTTGTGTACAATTATTGATTTACCTTTGGTAAATACATATGTAAGTATCACTATTTATTTCCCGTTTTTCCATTTTTTCATTTTTCTATTTAGGTTAGCACGAAGTTATATTACTCTACCTACGTATGTTTAACTATTCTTGCTTATCTTTTACGATCATCACATTAATTATTTTTACTTATTCGATGTACCGTCGGTACATGCATATAAGTATTATGTAGTGGATATTATGTTACTTTTGTTGTTGCATTCTCCCGTTTATTTGGTTTTCGAACATTAGTGATTGCCAAGAGAACAGTGATTGCCAAGTGAACATATTTTTGTCACGTGCCCATGATGAATTGAGACATTTTTATATTTTTTAATTGAACTATAGTAAATTTTTAATCAGAAATAATTTTTAGTCAGGCTTGAGTTCAGTAAAAATTGAAATTACTGAACTCAAGCCTGACTAAAAATTATTTCTGATAAAAAAAATAGTTAAAAAATAATAACTGCCATATTAAAAACAATAATTTAGAATTGAAGTGCACGTTAAAACAAAATTGCCATATAAATTTTGACTAAAGCAAATAATACAAACTCATTTTTTTATACTCGCAACAATTTAACTTCAATTTCAAAAGAGATCACGATATTAGAATTAAAACTTTCATTGCAATAAGAAACAAAATATTAAGCTAGATTTTCAAATAAAAATCGTTGCCTGTTACATTTAAGTAAATTTTTATACATTGACAATGTTCCTTCAACGTTTACTGATCGGGGCAGAGCCCGTCACAACTAGCAAACCCAAATCTTTATTTAAACTAACGTCCATATACTACATGGAAGATTGGATATGAGATTTAAATGGCGAAAACTAAAAACAAAAATTTTTACCAATAGATAAGCTTGTAAGCATATTAAAAAATTAAATAAAGCACCAAAATATGCCCTAAAAGCGTAAACTATGCTCTAAAAATTAGAAATGTGCTAAAAATATGCGTTTAAGACTGATATATGCAAAAAAATGCTTTAAATGGTAAAATATGCAAAAATATGCACTAAAAAATCGATGCCAAAATTCATAAAAATGTCTGAAACGGATAAATATCTTGTCCGCGCATTACTACGTCACACAAGAAAAAACATGCAATTGCATATTTGCGGTTTCCCTGGTAATAAGAAATAAAAAATTAAATAAAAATCAAGAATATCGCCGCACTGTGGCACATTTCACTAGGCGGTTGCAAGTTTTTTTTTTTACTAATTTTAAATTTAGAAATTCTTTAAGAAGAATTATCAAAGGGGTTTTTTTACTCATGCTCTCCCAATCGTGCCCTCGTGTGGTTATTTTTTTGGAGTCACTCGTGGGCAACTTGTGATTGTAATTAAATTTGAAATTTAAAATATTTTTTATGATTAGTACGCTATATTATACAAAGTGTTTAAAGTTCTGATTCCATCCATACGGCAATGGAAGTAGGAGGCACAATAGTAAGAGAATGTGACGTCAGAATATTCACTGATGGATCAAAAATTTTCTGCGATGTCATATCTGAAGTCTTTTCATCTGATCTTGGCATAGAGTGCTGATTTCGTCTCCCTAACGAAGCCACAGTATTTCAGGCTGAAATTTTAGCGGTAAGGGAATCGGCTAGAGTGCTGATTTGATAGGAAGGTACAGGGTAAAGTCGGTATACCTGTCGACAACCAAGCAGCTCTTCATTCTCTCTAAGATCATATACCACTTCCTCTGTTCCAGTTGGGCAGTGCAAGAGTGTTTTATCTAGACTGGGTAGCCAGGTTGACCTCAACCTCATGTGGGTTCCAGCACATAGCCACTTTTTAGGTAACGAACGGGCGGATGAGCTGGCTAGAACTGGCTCTGTAATGCTGAATCGCTAGCCATGCCGTTTGTTGTGTTAGAAATGGCATATTTAAGCACTATCTCTAAGCTGAATGCAGATGGAGCAATATAGTCACGAGCAAGGTTGCTAAGAAAATGTGGCCCTGCTGGGCATCGCGAGGCTCGTTGTAGTCATGATGGGGCATTGGACGGTCGGCAGACATAGGATGGATATTGTTTATGAAAAAATTATGCCCCTATAACGGTTTTCAACTTTTAAAATAGTTTGGTTGGGATTGATAAATTTGCATTGCCATTCTCCACTAAATTAACAGTTGACTTTTCAGCTGTGTTTTGGTACTGTCATTTACAACTCTGCGAAAGTTTGGTTGAGAAACACGTTGAGTATACACAACTGCTTTTTAGTAGTTGGGTCTGTGGTTGGGTTTTTCTATTTACTGGTTGGCGCGATATAAAATGCAGAAGAAATGGAAAAATCGTAACTTGAAATATTTATTATGGTTAATAACAAAATTTTCTTAACAGTTTCAGTATCGGCAGTATTCCGGGCACATACAAAGATTTCTTTAGATATGGTTTTAGGTAATCCAACAAATAACAAAACATTTCTTTGTTCTGCCTGAAAGAACTAAAAACTTTCTATAAATAGTTTTTAAGGAATTCATTCTCTATTTTGATTATTCCTTTCCTTGCTTTGGTTAGTTCATGAGGATTAGAATCATCACGAATTTTTCTTTTGATACGTAGCACATCTACATTTGTGAATTCGTTTTCGTCGCCACAAAATAAATCTACATATATGTACATATTTGTATCCTTTTGGCATGATTTATTTAAATAAAACACTAAAAATAATAGTTTTTCTAAGACTTTGTGTTTTTTAAATTTTTACACAAATTAATTGCTGTCAAACTTGATATTTACGTATCACACGTACATATATTAAGTTGGCAACGCGATGAAAATTTCAACTAAAAACCAGTTGTGTTCATAATACCAAAACACAGTTTGGTCGTGTAAATTTGGTCTACTCTTATAACGTAGACAGACGACAGCGTTAATTTGCATTAAAATCTCACTAATGTGAATTAAAAATTTACCCTGACAGACGACAGTATTTGCATTAAGTAAACAAAATCTGTACATCCCTTTCGTGCCACACACTTTGATAATTTCCCTTGGAAATATTAAAATGGAAAAAATGTGTCTCGATTTTAATATTTCGTTGTTCTTTTTCTAAAAACAATTAAAATAACTTATATTTTCTGACCGAATCGCATTTTAATTTTGAAAACTAAAACAATTTGCCAACATTTGATTGATTGTTCACGGTGTTACCATATTATAACTGTGTTATCACATAGCTAAATTCAGTATTAATTTACTGTCATTTTGTGCATTTACGAATGAGGATAATTCAAAAGTTAATTTTTATTAAGACAGTTAATGCAAATTAACGCTGTCGTCTGTCTATGCTAATAGGCCCAATAATCGACATCTCAATTAAAGCTACGGTCACACTTGTCAAACATTTGCCCAAAAAAGCGTAACCACTAAATGCTAACGAAAAATATTTCAATTCAGTCGAAAGTTTGTCAAGTTAAATAGTATCCAATATTGTTGGATTCTACGACATTGTCCATTAGTTGTGTTCGAAACTGTTTAATATGATAAACAAGTGTCTAGATCAAAAACTTTTTTCATTAGTGTTTGTTGGTTACGCAAATGTTTGACAAGTGTGACCGTACCTTAAGTGTCATTCAGCTAATAGCCACTTAATTTTAAGTTGCACTTAATTGCAGTTTCATTTTTTCAGTCGTAAAATTAAATGATCACTTAAATACTATGAAAGTGTGGTAGCACAGTGAAATGTTGATAGTTCTAAAGTAAAGCTATGTACATACGATTGTCAGATCTTACAATATTGTCAGATCTGGCAATGTGCTGACAATGTACAGGCAATCGAAAATTGCCGGCACAATATTCCTTGTCAGTTCATACGGTTGTCAGGAAATCTTACAATCTATTGCCAGACGGTTGTATGACAATAAATTCATCTGACAAAATCGTCAGTAGAAAAATTGTCAGTTCACACGGTTTTCATATGCACAAATTGTTAGATCTGTTGTTATGCGTTGCCAGACTTAAAGCATTTGATAGAAATTGTTAAATATTTATCGTTTGTGTTTGTGTTAAATGTAAAGAAGCAATTGCAATGATTTTGTCTGCATATATTTTATTATAAATTTTTTCTTTAAAATCAAGCGTGTGCAGTGTTGCCCATAGAAAGAATTCTCTTACAATGACGCCATTGTCAGATGCATAAACTTCGCACATCTGACAATATTAAAATGTCTGACAAATATCTGGCAATAATTTTACAATGTGTTCACACGATTGTAAGATGTCTGACAATTTGTTGTCAGCTGCTAGTCTTGCAATGGACTGACAATGCTTTTTCTGGCAACGACGTCTGACAAAAATTGTCAGTTCACACGGTTGTCAGAAATTTTGAGCACATTTTACTGGCAATATTGGAAGATCTGACAACCGTCTGTACATAGCTTGAAACAGATGTTTAATGTATGTAAATAAGAAAGTTAGGTTATCAACATGTAGAAAATTAAAATTGCATAAAAACACATTTTATGAAACCAAAAGAGCATCAGAAGGCATTTTTCTATTTATTTATTCCATGATATGATACTATGCATTGTAAATTCTTTTTAACACGACCACATGATGTTTATATACATGTTTTCAATAAACACACACAAGCACAATAACATATGGTATGCTCGTAAGACTCAAGTGTGATTTAAATAGACAAGGTTGGGCATTTAAATGGCTCTCAACTTTATACTGTAAAAATGAATTCAGTACTTAAGAGGCACTTAAAAATAAATGACACATAATTGAGAAGTCAATTATTGGGCCTTAGACGACCAAACTGAATTTAGTTGAGAACCGTGATAGGGGCATTAATCATTTTATAGTTCGTCATTGTTTCATCCCGAAACTTGTTCTTTTGTTAACGTAAAATATGCAAAATTTCTTCAAAATCAGGTGAGCATTTAAAAATGTTGCCAAATCACATGTAACATATGTGTGTTACACGTTTCTTTTAGAAAAGAAAACGCCATTAATCAAAATTTTTACTTAAATATGTATATGGATTTAAGAGTGAAAAATCGGTTTAGCCAATAGACAATCGTATCAGCGGCGGCTACGAGGCGACCGGCCTCGCGCTCGGTCCTAAATACTAACTTAAAATAATAATAAATATAAATTAATAAAAAAATCATAAATTTATTTATTATTAGGCTTTAATTTTTTAAATTCCTAACGTATTTATAGTTCCATTGAAGCTTAAAATGAAAAGGAATAAATCATAAAACTGAATTCAGCAAAAAACTCAATGGTAGCTTTTTTTTTGGAAAAGGTTACACTGTGCGCGTTTTAAAAATAAATAAAATATTTCAAGAAAAAACATAATAAAATGTCAGTTGTTATCACATAAACAGAATTCACGTGTGCGACCCAAAACATGAAATAATAAAACTGGCTTAAATTCTTTGCATTGTCCTTTACTCGCTCTTGCACTGTCACTCTCTCTCTCCCTCAACCTCTAACCATAATTCAACAATTTTTGCCCAAAGTTCACAGCCTTCGAAAGATCTCGAACGGAATGGAATATAAATAAATAAATAAATAAACCAATTTTAATGTCACAATCGAAAACCATAAAATGCACTTTAAATGGTGCCATTATTGTCGACTTCAAGCATTAAAACCGCTGTCAATTATCGTATCGAATTAAAAGGAAAGATATTAAAAACATTAATGAGGCTCAACAAAAACTCTAAAAAAAAACAAACACCGTAATAACTTCGGAATAAAATCAGAGCGAAGAAATTTTTTGTTTTTCCTTTTAAATTTTAAGTTTTTATCACAGCAATTGTCCCCCGTTCTCTTGGTCATAAAATAATGTTGCAACAAATAATATTTAATTCTTTAATCAGCAGACACTTGTTGTAGTTGTTGCTTCTTAGATCAACTGCAGTTTCCACTAAAGAAGAAAAAAATTCCAAAACATTACATATTTAGACAAATTATCCTGAAACCAGTCCACTTTTGTGTTGTTTCCTCTCTACTTTTTGTTTCTCAAAGACAAATTTTCAAATAAAAATTCCTCATTATTCCAAATGAGCAGGAAAAAGCGGCAAAGTTCAGTGATTTAATGCTCTTCTCGACTCAACTTTTCGTTGTTGTGTTTTCCTGCTCAATCTTTACTGGGCTCAGTCAGTTTAATGCATTTCCAAGAATTCCATCATAATTTTTATAGTTTCTATAGACTGGCTGTGATGATGATGGTGTTCCTTTTAATGTTTGCTGTTGGATGTTGCAATAAATATACTCGTACTAAAACATTGTTGTTAGTGTGTACTGTATGTGCATCATACTTCATACCTAAAGTTAAAGTATGTATACGTACGTAATTGTGTTGGACCGTTTCTTTAAAAGATTTTACTTTATTTTACCTCTTATTTTTTTCGAAAACCTCTCATCATCTCATCAGAGTCATTTTGTCCTCCTTCGAGGTAGGAGTATAGTTGCTTTAGAAGACATTCGTTTGAAATGTCGAATATTTTCAAGATTGAAGGTAAATATTTGTGTTGCCTTAACACAAATAACCAATATATACTAAAATAATTAATTTTACAAGCACATACATACACTAGATCCCTGCACAACACCACTTACAAGAACTTTAAGACATGAGGGATTTTTCAAATGTTTTATTACCACCAAATCTTCTGAAACAAACGCTAAACAACAGTGTTGACAAGACATTTGTTTCAGTTATTGCAGGTATAGGAGTAAAAAAGAAAATACTTCGTGATGAAAGAATTTGTGATGCTTGCTTCTTCCTACGCATGGGCGCGTATACAAACGTCATGCATGTACATCCACATACACGTTGTGTGTATGATCTTTTATTTTTCTGCGCACATGCAAACGCACACATGCATTGACATTAGTTGTGTGCGCTTGCTCTAAAAAACCACCCTTAAAAACATAATAGCTTACCATCTACATCTTATACACACAAACAAACGTACAATATGCAAAAAAAAAAAGTATACACGCATCAACATCACTTCTTTTGAGTGTTTGTTCGCTACATCGCTTATAAACACTCATATACACCTAAATCAATACATCCATAGTGCTTCGCTTGCTTATCAAACGACATCATTTATTATTGGTTTAGTATAATACATGCTACCACAATTTAATTTCAAGATTGTTTACGCAGCCCTCTAACATACACACATATGTACATTTTTATGGCATAACAAACACAGTGAGGCTTGCAATTGTTTTCCTCTTCCTCAGTTTTCTGTCTTGAGAAAATTGTAAATTAAAAATACAATGTTCAATAAACTGTTGCTTCTTCATTGCCATTTTATTGACGAAATTTATTTGTCTTAGATGGAAACATACATACATATCAAATAAACATACATATGAAACTAATAATACGGTTTTACGATAGACTTGAGGCCTCATTAGTTTCTGCTTTCCATCCATTTCCATTTTTCCATCCTTCGTTGTTGTCAAAAATACATTACTTTTTTAGCGAATCATTTCTAGTTGTGATAGCACAACAAAGTAATACACATAAGCACTTTTCATTGTCACTTTACGTGGAATTCTATTTTATGCAGATTTGTCCGCAACAGAACACAGATTATTAATTGTATAGAAATAAAACAGCTGATTTATAACAGAACGGAACCTAACTATGCCTTTATGTGACATGCGATCAGTGTGACCAGCGCAGTCTTCTTTAAAATAATGCCAACAAATTATAATGCTGAGCACACATTTAGTATTTCTTTTCATACCATTTTGTATTGTCATTTTCAGGATGTGTGCAATGCCGTTCACATGAAGGGTTTTCATGAGAACTCTTAAAATTACCATTTGAGCAATTAGGCAAATTTTGTGTCATTTAATGTCAATATGAAAGAAACGGAACAACATCGAACATCGAAAATATTATGTTGTTTCGTTTTGCTAGTGTTTGTCATAATAATTTAGAATTGTCTTTTGCAATTTCTTCCTTAAAAATTATCACCAGTGCTCGAATTTCCATGAAAAGTTATCGCTTTTTGCACTTGTTTTTAAAATTGCTGTACTTACAGAAGTGCCATATAAACCATTTTATTTTCAAAAGTTAAAAGATTTTTTGCTGATTTTTTTTTTACAATTTACTTTTAAGTAATTTTTTATTATTTAAATCATATTTTGGTAATTTTTCCACTTTTTGCATATAAAGTAAGTTTTAAATTACTTGTAAATCATGCTCAAATTTTTCTTCCAGATTTATTCAATACTACGAGTACCACCCAAAGTCGCGATTATTTGAAAGAAAAAAAAAATTTGATATTACTATAATTTTTTGGGGGAATTTTTTCGTATTTTTTTGGTCATTAAAATCCGAACCCTGATAATCACATATGATTTGGCTTACAGAGCGATACGAAACACAAAATTTAGAACAATATGCATATGTAATTAAAAACTAACTTAAATTTGTTTTTGTCGAATGTTTTTCGTCGACATCGTGGGACAGGCTGTAAATTTTTATTTGTTTGACAATTTTGTTTTGTTGATATTCAACTGTTCGGTTTTTGTTTTTACCATAAAGTAGAAAATAAATTATTCATCTGAAACAAACATTCAAACGAAAAGTAAGGAACGCGTTCTGTGAACCCAAATTATTACATATTCTCGCACTTTTCGTACGCAGATTTTCTGATTGTTAGGTGTTGTGTAAATGTGTTGGTAATTCTTTTTTTACAAGAGAATATAATAGAAAATTCGACCAGAGTGAAGAGTTCAATTATGTTATGAATAAAAATTAACTTAAAATGTGCATTTCAAGCTTAAAATGTCACATTATTTTTAGCTTTTTATTTTTTTAATTGAATATAGCGATTTTATAATATATATTTTTAAACAGCTCAATGTTTAAAAAAAAATTAATGGAATATTGAAAGAAAAAAAATTATCCTACGATCTTTGCTAAAGAAAAATTTAAGAAATTAAATATTATAAGGGCTTGTAAATAGTATGGAGCTCTGATTCAGTTTACCGCCCTGTGATGTTATATCTATGCAAACTCGTACATCGACAATATAAAAGCTGAAAACACTCTTCTTTCCAAACTTCTAATACAAGTATTGCCGATGTAGCAAGTCTGGGATACATGCTACATTCTGCAGCACCACAAAAATAAATAATATGAAATTTAAATTTCCTACACTTGTCTATATATGCAACACTAAAAGCCATTGCAGACTGAGAAGTGCAAAAGTTTGCAAACACTGGAACAACTGTTTTTTGTTTTCTTTATAAAATCAAAGCAATTAAAATCCAGCTCTGGCAAAAGTTTCCAGGCGAAAGCGCCGCCACACAAACTGCCGTCAGACACTAAAATTATAAATGTTTAAAGTCTAAATTGCAGTTGTGTTAGTTTATCTAAATTTTGATAAAATGAGTAAAAAGTTGAATGCTCCGATGTCCGAGTTTAGACGGGCGAACATTTGGAAGGAAAATATCGGGAATTCTCTCTTGTCTTTTCCTACGCGTTCACAAGGACGAAAATGTTGCAGGCAACATTCCATTGCTATTGGATCCCAGTGGGAATTTGAGTTAACTCAGAGCTAGTTAATTATCAGCCAAAAATTAGTCAGAGGTGGTTAAAATCAGCAGTCATTCTGCATGTTAAAAGTGATCAGATTTAACATTGAGTGGCCGCAGGACGAGTGCATCAGTTTTGACATAACCATGAGTTAGCTCATTATGAGTTAGCTTGTGCCAAATAAAAAAAATAAATAAAAAGAAAGTGTTATTTTTAGTTAATTATGATTTAGCTTATTATTTATTAACATTTTTTAGTCAGCTTAAAGTTTAAACAATTTTAAATTATTTTTTTAAGAAACGAGAACGTGTATCGAACCGAGATCGCTTTGTTTGTCAGCCATCATACTTAACCCTCTAATGCTTAAGTCTGCCTCTAGGCGGGGTAGCAAAAAACCGTTATAAAATTTTTATTTTTGTCAATATTTATTTAATAAATAAATCTAAGTATAAATTATTTTTTATTATTTTATTATTTTTATTTTATCAACAACTTTTCATTTTGTGGCAACACTCCAACGCATTTGGCAAATAGTAAATTGTCATCTTGAATTTGAGCGGCAACGGTAATTTTTTATTCTTTGTGAAAAACGTTAATATTGTGCATCGAAAAAATAATATTTCAAAGCTTACTGGTGTGTATTTAAAAGTTCAGTTGAAATAAATATTAATTTTTTATTTTAAAAAATACAATCGCTACTGGATGTGGATGTTTTTGCTCAGCCCGTCTATAGGCGGACTGGGGCATTAACACAAAAATTTTGTATTTTATAATATTTATATGTTACAGTGAAAATGGAAGGTAAGCAGCAAAAAAAAGCTCTCGAAAATGATGGAGGAGGAGATTTTGGAATTTATGGAAAGATTTCCATCAGATGACGAATCAAGTGAAGAAGATAATGATGGTGATTTTGACGGAGATGATATGGATGATCCAGATTTTGTTTGCCCTGCAGATGAAGAAGAAATAGACCACTTACTCACTTTATCTGAGATTTTGTCAGACGCCATAAATACTAGCATAAACATTTCCAATATTAGTGCGCTTGAGCAAAGTTTTCAAGAAAATGTAACTGCTGAAGCTGTGCATATATTGTCTCCAGCTAAGCACACTTATCCGAAAAAGCGAAACATAGAAGTTGAACTTGTGGAAGAAGAGGATTGCTCATCTTCTGGTAGATTCAATGGGGTTCCAACTGAAATTCGAAATGATTCGCAAGAAATAAAAAATATTTTATGGAGAAAAAAAGATTATCAACTGCATGTAAATGAAGTGGTTTTCCGCGGCGAGAAGTCAGTACCGGTGCATTTCAATACGTTGAAAACACCATACGACTGTTTTGTATATTTTTTGACCGACATGCTGATCTTATAACAGATATTATCGTACTTATTGGAATATTGTATTTCTTTTTGTTTAGTATTTGGTGGATCAGATGAATCTGTACGCACGTCAACAAAGTATTTCCACACACTTCAAAACAGATGAAGCAGAAATGCGTAAGTTCATTGGCATCTTGTTTTTTATGTCAACCTTTCGTTTTCCGAATGTTCGTGCTTATTGGGGAAGGCATGCATTTGAGCCCATAAGGCAAACGATGACTTTAGAACCGAAGTGGCAGAAACTATGTGTCTGGTAGGCACAGCCACAACGCTGAAACGTGGTCGACCAAAATCTGAGGCTCCTCCTGCACAAAAACCGAAAAGGGCAAATATTCCAACGCATAATTTTCGGTTTGATCAACTTGGGCATTGGTGTGTAGTTTTGGATCGTTCCGGGAAAAAAATGTGCAAAATGCCGGGATGTAAATCAGAAACGCAAGCTTTCTGCGATAAATGCAAACTAAATTTATGTAATTCCACGTCAAAAAAATGTTTTTTCAACTGTCATAATAACCCTTAAAATACTAAATGAAAAACAGTATCATTTTATTAAAATTTAAGAATAAATATCACCCATTAAAATGCTAATATAAAAATTATTCATGTTGTTTAAATTATTACGATAATGCCCAACTCCGCCTCAAGGCGGGCTTAACAGTTTGACCTCTTACAGGTCAACGAGTACTCAGAGGAAAAAACTAAATTCAGATTCATGTTTCTCATCCCAAAATTAACTGAATATGATTTTTTGAAGTTAAACTAAAAATGTGGCATTAGAGGGCTAACACTTTGCCATCGCACCATATAAAATATAAACGGCACAGAGTTATTATAAACATGAATTTTATGCTGACATCCTCTCTCTGAACTTTGATTGTATCAGCTTTGAGTTAGCTAAAAGTTACCTCAAAACTTATCAAAGAAGTTAGTTGTACAAAAACAACTCACTAATCTCTGCATCAGTTTTGAGTTAGCTTAAAGTTAGTTCAATACTTATTGGGAAGAAGACAGTTGTGCAAAAAACAAATGACTTACATCCGTATAATTTGTGAATTAGTTCACAAGCTAGTTGTAAATAAGTTATCAAAAAGTCACCCATATTTTGAGCTAGCTAATAAAAATCCGACTGGGATAATACCAAGCTGGGGGTGGCGTTGGCTGAAGTAGTTAGCACGTTGACTACAAAATCGAAGATCCTGGGTTCAATCCCTATATCCGACAGTCATTAATTAACAACAGCACGCATTTTTCTAATGTGCATTAGTGTCCCTTTGTATCAGTTGTAGGAAAGTTCAAGTGATGAAGGCATAGTCACTGGTCACTGAACTATACCGACTTCAACAGATGCTAATCCTAATGTAAAATCAGAGCGCCCTCCTTCGTCGGTATTGTGTAGCAGAATCATCGGCGAAGTAAAATAACCAATAAAATGGCTACTAAACACAGCTTCAAAATTTAATACGCCTAATTTGAGACCAGAAGGCGCTACAACACTGCATTATTACAAAAAAAAAATGCGTGCAAAAAGCAGTTGTAAAAAGAATGAAGCTTTCTTCTATCTCTTCTTTCACCACCTGTCTTCTATCACTTTCCCATTCCGAAATAAGGTAACACCTAGTAATAGTAGTGGGCATTAATTGTCTGAGTGTTACTTACTTCTCTTAAAAAAAAAAAAAAAAAAAAAAAAAAAAAAAAAAAAAAAAAAACAAGAACGCAAGATTTAAATTTTAAATAAAACACAGATATTTAAAAAAAAAATCGTGAAACTTTATTATACCGTAAAGTAGACAAAATGAGGTTATGTGTGGGACAACAAATCGGGCAGATGGCCGCCGCGGCTTTGCTGGCACATACGCGATCTTTTAATGAAATTTTCAATGGCCGTTTTGCATAAATGCTGCGGTATTTCATTAATGCAGCGTCCAATTTCCTCTTTTAAGGCTTGAGTCGTCGTCGGCTTATTCGCGTAAACCATCGACTTCAAAAACCCCAAAGAAAAAAGTCTAATGGTGTTAAATCGCACGATCTAGGCGGCCAATTCTGGACTCCAAAACGCGAAATAACACGACCGGGAAATGACTGATGTAGCAATTGAATTGTTTCTCTGGCTGTATGACATGTGGCGCCGTCTTGTTGAAACCACATGCCCTCCACATTCATTTCTTCAATTCTAGGCACGAAAAAAGTGGTTATCATTTCACGATACCGAACACCATTGACCTGCGTTTGAGCGACATCATCACGTACAGCTGCGACATTTTCGGTCGATCGACCTGGTCGAAGGCGCGTTGTTATCTTTACATCACTAACAGACCCAGTTTCGGCAAATTTATCCATTAATCTCTTTACAGTTGACTCTTTTGGAGCATTATTGTGACCCCAAATTAATCGCAAATTTGCGAACTGTAGCCGCAAAACTTTCACAATTTTGTTAAAACAATTTTACAATGAGAATGCGTTGTTCATTCGTGTAGCGCTCCATTTTTACTTACCTCGTACCTTCTACTAGCAAACAATAACAATTGTTCAAATGTCAAACAATGACACTTCGAATGGCGCTAAATTTAAATCTTACGTTCTTGTTGGGACACCCTTTATATATGTATATGTGCAAATGTATGTACATATATAAATGAAGGCTAGCCGCGAATAATGTTGTAAGTGACAAAATAATAACTTTTCAGGAGAGTCACAAAACTTATTTTAAGGCAAGATTGTTTTTTCGTTTAATTTTATTTAGCATATCGAAAATAATGAAAATTAGCATTAACATTTCTTTTTGTACCTCTGTTACATTTATCAATTATTTTCGACAATTTCGTTTGAATGATTTTGATAGTTACTCACAAAGTTCTTCCACTGAATGACAATTTCTAATTGTATTTTGACGGCGATAAGATGCATAATTTTGCATTGTTTAATCTTTAAAAAATGCAAGAGAGTAATGTGAACGGTAATCTGTGAAAAAAAACTGGGTTTGTAGAAATTGTCTTTTACAACGTTATTCACGGCTATGCTTCAAATGTAGCAACGAATATGTCAACAAAGCATGTCGCCGAGTACCGAACACAAAAACGATTGTCTCTCTTCTCCACGCGTAATAAGTTTCCAAACTAAATGTTTACCTTCAAAATGTTTTCATTCCTAAACGTAGACTATTAACCAGATACATTAGCGGGTTTGACGTTCAAATGTTGACTGCGGCTTAGCTTATGTCAAAATTCAACTGTTACAATGAGTTTGTCAAGCGGCCCACCCACTTGAAAAATAGTACAATAGTATATCCATTGTGTATATCATATTCCAAAGTGGCACAATATATTGACAAATATCAATAGACTTTTGATTTTAATTGTACAACCAGGACAATTGTGTTTTATCTTGTGGCAACATTGTTCAATCTTATATTTATGATTTGAACAGGCTAAAGGCCCAACTATAATATGAATAAGCTAGCTTAAGTAACTGTGCGGTTACATATAAAACGCATGTGGCAAACTATAATGTACTTAACAAACTTTTCGTCAAGTTTCGTCAAATGTCAGTGCCAAACTGAACGCACATTCCGTAAGGAAACAACTGTTTGTGCATTTTTTAAACTCAAACAAGCAGCAGCAGAAAATATTCATTGATTTTAAATACTTTTTTAGGGTTCCGTACACCAAAGCTGAAAAGGAACCCTATTGTTTTCGCTACGCTGTCCGTCTGTCCGTCACACGGTATTTTCTCAGGAACCGTAAGAGCTACGGACCTTAAATTTGGACACAGTATGTAGAACCTTGGCCGCTACAACAACAAATACATGAGAATTAAAAATTAAAGGGTGTTCCAAAACGAGCAATGAAATATGTTAAAATCCCATGTAATATACATACAATTGTATGAACATATGTATATTGAAACTTGAAATTTGTAAAATTAGTGTATTTTTATACAGAGCCAGGGTGGTCCATCAGTTAATGCAATTTTGACTATGTAATTTTGACAATTTGCTATATCTTGGAAACCGTAAGAGGCAAACACTTGAAATTTTCAAAAACCGTAAAACTAAAAAAACCGAAAATTATAAAATCGCCAAACCAAAAAAAAAAAAAAAAATCGCCAAAAATTAAAAAAAAATCGCCAAAATTAAAAAAAAAAATTCTAACACTAAAATAAATCGCCAAATTCGAAAAAATCGCCAAAATGAAAAAAAAACGCCAAAATGAAAAAAAAACGCAAAAAATTGAAAAAAATCGCCAAAACGCGAAAATGTCGCCAAAACTAAAAAAAAAAAATTTAAATAAACAAAAAATCGCAAAAATTAAAAAAAATCGCCAAAAATAAAAAAAGCCAAAATGAAAAAAACGCCAAAAAACCGAAAAAATCGCCAAAACAAGAAAATAAAGTGCCTAAACTAAAAAAGAGCCAAAACAAAAAATCGCCAAAACCGAAAAAAACGACAAAACAAAATAACCGAAAAGACCCCAAAAACGAAAAAAATGCCAAAACTATACTATATTATATAGGATGAAGTTTGTATTAAATTACATATCTAGTGTTCGTACGGAACCCTATGTGCGCGAGTCATAGTCGCACTTTACTGAATTTATTATTGTTTCTTATTTTAAACTCGGAAAATAAAGCAAAACTTTTATTTTCATTGTTTGTTTTACAATACACATATACACACATACTCATGTATTTACTTATGTGTATGCACTGTTGTACTTTTTAGTAGGCAAAACAAATAAAACAAGTAATAAGTTGATGGATATATTTATATGTGAATTTTTAATAGATTAGGACATTCTTTCAAGTTAGTTTGATTGAATTGCATTCATTTTGAGTTATGATAAGAAACAAAATTAATACAAAATTATTGACAATACCTAGATGTGCAGCTGTGGCTAAAGAATACTTAAGTGCATGTAAGTACATTATGGCCACCTAAAAATCACATCTGAATTGTTAAAGCATTTGACAGACTTATCGTCCAATTCTGAAATTAGCTTAAGCCAGCTTATTCATATTATAGTTGGGCCTTTAAGCTCGTATCGCTTTTTAATCAATATTGTTTACTTTTTTGCTGTCAGGAAAATTGGGCAATATTTTTTTTTAAAATATTGTACCATTTATTGCATAGTATAGGTCAAAACGACAATAATATGTACAACAACATATACAATAATATTGTGTAATGGATGGTCCACTTTAAACGTTTGAAAACAACTGAAAAGATTGCAGTCTATTAGAGCATATGCAAATATCCACCGGACCTACATTTGTGCTGCTAGACGACCTTTCGTAGATCCTTGCTAGAACTGGAACTATATGCAATTGAAGTTAGCATAAAACTATTTATGGACAATCGGTTTGTTCGAACAAACCATATCCTTCCAAAATGTCTAGGGGATTTTTCGAATACTCTTAAAACGCGTTTATAAACTTTTTCTAATTGAATTTAGCCAACTATTGATTAGATATTCTGCAAAAGGTTGCATACCTTATAGCAATTGTTTTTTTTTTAATTCTTTCTTATCCGCAACTATAATGAAGCGTATAATGTGATAATAGAATCGTGTTTGATTGATCAGCTCAGTTCGCACGGTCAGCTGTAGGTCTTCTTTCTCTTTTTCTGCTAAAAAAAAATAAGGAAGAACATCTCAATAAGAAATATTACTCGTATGTAGTGCGTATGGGATATTCTCTTTTTGTATGATTGATAACGTTGTTTGTTAACTGCTTTTATCTATCAGTGGAATTGTTGATGAAAGAATAACAAGGATTTATGCTTTTAAACATTCCTTGTTGTTGTTGTTGGTTGTGTATGGACGCCGGTCATAATGTGAACAATGTTGTGAAATTATTGCACAGATCTGTGCATGCATTCATCTTTTATTTTTATTTTCATTTTTGCACAGGAAGTTACCTGTAATTTTACGGATTATGAGTTTCTTTCCTACATTCATTGAGTTACATACTCGTATTTTATTAAATATAAAAAAAAAAAATTCATTCAGAAAAATAACAAGTGCTAACTAACCAGTGTCGATCAGTTGCTTGATGTTGTTGTTGATGTTGTTGATGTGTAGTGAAGGAGGGAGGATTGGCTTGCACTTGTGTGGCCTCATTTGATGTGCTATTTTGCAATAAAAAAAGCCTTAAAAAAACAAGGATTTTGTAAAAGTAGATTGCAACTGTAAAACAATATTCTTGCACAAGGGATTCTTTTGTGGTTCATTATGTGGGGATTAGTGTTTTAGATCTTGAAGAAATAAGACAATCGAATATGGTTTTATAACTTAATCAGCAAAGTAATTGATTGAGTTTTCAACATCTTATCATCTTTCAACATCTATTTAATAATAACTTCCGTTTTCTTTTGAAGAAGAAGTTAGAAGAAATAAACAAACATGTGTTTAATTAAAATTAAAACTGGACCACACCTCATTAAAAAGTGTCATCATGCATCATAAATTAAGGATTTTATTGTTGGATGCGTGAGAATATTACCTTTACAGTTTAAGCTTTCTTTTTATGCGACTGTTCATTAATCTTATTTTTCTCAATTCCCACCTTCTTTTTGATATCTTCTTTATACGTTTATATTCAACGTATGGCCCCACATAATAAATATGTATATACAGACGAGTATATATGCACATACTTTACATGAATTAATTCCACACATTCAGTTTTTCTGCCCACTTGTTTTTTTTTTTTGTCGTCTGCGCTTCCTTTTGCTCCGCTCACTTTACTCTTTTTAAACCTCTGCACCTCCTTTGGTAAAAAGATTGTGGCTGTGGGCTTTTGAATTCAAGTTGGTGTTGAGTTGGTAGAAGAAGCCTGTAGAAATTTTGGCGCCAAAAATTTTGCTTCCAACTCATCATATGGAAACCTGTATTTCAACAAAAAAAAAAAAAAAAAAAAAAACAATCTCTTACGCTCATTACACTTTCTCCCACCGCTTGTGCTCAAGAATCAGAGTATTTGAATTGATCTCTCTTTTTGTGTCTTGTCTTTAGCTATTCTTTTTTTTTAATGTAAAAGTTATATATGAATACATACGTACTTTGCTTTTTTGTTTAGGTCCATATGAGGCGGCTTTTTCCATACATCTTACAGTGTTTTTGTGCTAGAAATCCTTGAGGCTAAAAACCTCTTTACTGCACCCAAAAACTCTTGGCTGCATCTTCTTTACATACAATACAAATCATATGATTCGTACTGTCTTGTTTTGGGAGGTTTTTTTTTTGTTGCTGATTTTTTGTTTGGCCACGTTTGAATTTATAATTCTTTCCTGAGAATTTGCCGAAATTGCAAACGAAAGAAGAAAAGAAACTTGCATTTCTGCATTCCAAGGGACATCTACATAAATAAACAGCAATCTAAATCAACTGCATGTCTGTCCGTCCAGACATTCTACTTTATTTTATCTCTTTGCATAACAAACTCTCTCATTCTTCTTTGCCTCTCTCTCTCTCTCTCTCTCTCTCTCGCGGCAAATTGGCGTTTTAACAATTCCAGTACTCAACCAAACACAAACTGTTTGCGGAAAGGAAGGTACTCCCATTGCAAATATCTTTTTTATAATTTTTTATTTATTTTAAATATCCTCTACTACTGGGATAGAACTTTCGAAATGGTTAGCTGTCATACTGCGCTGAATTATTGATATTTATGGTCAGAATATTCTGGCAAATCATCATGAATAGATTTACGCTATGGCAACGCTACCATATACACTGAAAGTCAGTCATAAATTCTCGCAAGTTATAGACGGCTTCGTGTATTCAGCGAAGATACTGATTTTTGTTTTAACATAAAACCAATTCACAACAGTCCCTACATAGAAAAAAATTTCCGAAATAAATACGTTTAATTGAAGAAACAAACAAAAATCAATCAATGCATTCGCTAATCTACATCGTCTGCGGCACCACCGGCTGGAGTTACAGTGCACTTGCGAAAATATGAACACCCTATAATATTAACACTTTTTTTTCTTCCATTGGCTACTCCAAAATATGAACTTAGTTCGAACGAAAGCTTAGTTTTATTTGCGTTGATTCGCAAGTCATATTTTGATGCCGTCGAAAATAAATTTTCTATTTTCTGCTGCATGTTATCCGTATTCGTGGCCAGTAACACTGGGTCGTCTGCATAGTCGAGGTAGCCGAGCTGACTGTAAACATCTACTTGTACCTGACACTGTCGTCATTATGTCGTCAAGCACTGCAATAAAAAGAATAGGGGACAGTAGGCAACCTTGTTTGACGCCGCTTCTCGTTTCGAAGGATTCGCTTATTTTTCAGCATTGTGAAACACGAATTTTGTTGTCTTTTTATTGTTCCTCTATATTCTAGAGCAACTGTCTTATCTGGTATACTTTTGTTGGCAAGAGCAGTCCAAATTTTGATCGGACTGATGGTGTCAAAAGCTCTCTCGAAGTCGATGAAAGTACGGTAGAGTGCAGTATTATATGCAGTATTAACAGAAGGCTGTTGATTTGGTCGACGCAGGAGCGGTTTTGGTGGAAGCCGGTTTGTTCTTTTCTTAGCTGTTCATCAACGGTGGCAAGGATGCGGTTTAGTATAACCTAATTCAAAATTTTAAATACAGCGGGCGTAAGGACGATACCTCCCCAATTCTCTCTTTTGGAGATTTTAATTACTAGGCTCTCTTTCCAAGCATTTTGTATGGTTTCAGTTATCCATATTTTCTTAAATAACGGCTGTAAGATAGATGCAAGCAATAGTTTGGAAATCTTGTTTACATAAATCGGCTGGAACTTTGTTATTTTTAAGTTGATCGATTGCGGCTTTGACTTCGTTGTTATCGTTCTTCGGGATCATGAGTCGTCGCACAGAATTAGTATGTGCCCGTTGTGAATCGGAAACAGAATAATCGCTCTTATGATTGAGAACTTTTTCGAAATGCTCTCTCCACATATTTAGTTGTTCCTCTACACCAGGGCTGTCAGATATGGCGATTTCTCGCCAAACGTGGCGATTTTTCAACTTGTTTGTCGTCCAAAGTTTTGGTTTGATGACATGTCGATTTTTCTGGCGATAAGTAAATTTATTGGCGATTTTACTGGCGATAAATAAATTTGTTGGTGATTATTATGGCTATTTTTCAACAAAATTGAACTTCAAAATTCTTGTAATTCAGGAATTTAGTTTGTTGAAGGAGTAGTTTCAAAAATAAATCCTGCCAAAACTCGTCTAGAAGAAGTTACAACAAGTTGATTTTAATGATTTTTTTGATATTTATTATAGTCACTAATGCGTTTTGAATTTGGATGAGAAAAATTTACAAGAAATAATTTTTGGCGATTTTATTTCTAATTTTGGCGATTTTCTGATAAATTTTGATACGATTATTTTATAAAAATTTATGTTAAAAAAAGCGTTATATAAAAATAAATTTATTATAAAATATTTACTAAGAAAAACTACATAAAACTGGCTTTTGGCGATATTTGGCGATTTTTAAAATCAATTTAGCGAAATAGGTCGGAAAAAATTTGACAACCCTGCTCAACACTGGTAAGTATCGTGCCTGATTTCTCCTTAATTTGTATGTTCGTCATTAATTTCTTGCCAGAGAGCTTTCTGATAATGTTAAAAACCATTTTTAAGTTTACGGTGAAGGCTGCGGCTGCGGCTGCGGCTGCGGCTGCGGCTCCAGAATCCAGGCTCTTGATGTGGTTGCGTTTATCCTTCCTGGATTGCCTTTTTACTGTTTTTACTAGGGCTGCATATTTATTAGGTAACTTGTTCTTTCTTGCTGGGCTTATCTCTGCCAGAAGAAGCCATTCTTTATTTTCCCTTTTTGGCGTGTCCAAGGACGCACACAGGGACAAATTGAAAATTTAGAGCGACAAAATTATTTACTATACATATATGGACTCAACAAATTTTAATAAAACTAGGTACCTCAAGATGATGTCAGTTTTAAAAATTTAAAATGGCGGATCCAATATGGAGGAAATGGGAATTAGGTGAACTACCTGAGGAAAATGTGATCTATTTATTGAAAGGGGAAACGGGTGACCACCACTTGGCTTTTTTACACTTATTAGTAGTTGTGTTTTTTAACTTATAACTCTGGAACTTTTTTTATAGCTCTACCTAAAGCAAATTTTTCAACATATTTCATAATAAAAACAGTATAGTATATCTACACTAAATATAATTGTTGTGTCAAAATAATAAATAATAAAATTAAATAAGAAACATTGTGCTTTAAGAAATTCCATTTTTGTCGCCGTAATTCGGTGTGTGCGACGACGTGAAGTCACATACTTATGTTTATAAAGCAGCCACGATTTTACGCTTTGGATAACTACATTATTCGTGTTATTGTGGCCCTAAATTTGACGTCCAGAGTGCGCTTTGTCGAAATTAGCTGCTCGCCATTTCCAAATGTTAATGGCATATCTTGATTTTTGCATAAAAATGAAATCCCAAACCCTTATTACCATTACCAAAACTAAACCGCAGAAATACTAATGCGGCTAGACACTGTCAATCTACTCATCAATCAGTATGGTGGTATTTGTCTGAAAACAAGTTTGCATGTATTATACCGACGATGATTGATGAAAAATCAAAACATTTTGATTTTTAGTATGCTTGACGTCAGATTTTGATAATGTCTTTGTTTAATCAATCAGGAACACATAAAAAGAATAATTAGATATACGAGACAAATTTCTCCATTATTGGCATTCATATGATATTGACATAGGAGATGTGCACGTGAGCGTTTTTTACTCACGACACGCACGCTCACGCAGAAAAATATTTTACTCACGCATGAACGATATTGAAAATTTTCAAGATCACGCACGCTCACGAACAAAATATTCTCAATCACGCACGATTTGTTTACAACTTATCACGATCACGCCGATTTTTACCGGTTAAAGCATTTTGACATAAACTTGAAATTCTTAAGAAATAATTTTCCAAGATGTGTTTTCGTATCTCTCATAAGATATTTTAGTTAAGACAAAGAAATTTTTTTCCGTTGACGTTTTTTAGTATTTCGCCTATTACTTTTTAGTTCGTTGTTGGATTTTAAGTTAAAAGGCAGCATTAAATTTTTGACAAAATTTTAAATAATAATAACAAAAATTAAAAATTTTAAAAACCCCAGACTTTTTTCAGAAAAGATGTTATATCTTCTAAACGGATGGACCGATTTTTTTCGAACATAGCTAAGAACCCTCTCGATCAAGTCATCTTTCAAACAGAAAAAACTAAATGAAAATCGGTCCAGCCGTTTGGCCTGTACGTGGACACGGGCAGACACACAGATACACAGACACACACTACAAACTTGTAACACCCCTTTTTTTAGTCGGGGGTTAAAAATAGGAAAAAAAAAATATTAACATATCCATTCGTGAAATCGGGAAAAGGCTAAAATATCCAAATTTTAAAATTTTCCTGAAAAAGACATGTGTTTTTTTAAGTATCTTCATTATTTTCAGTTTTGTAAAAAACTTTGTTTAATACATTTTTAATTTTTTAATTGCATAACGCTAAAGACAATGAATTAAGAATGTGCTCAGAGCCAATTATTTTGTATTTCGGACATGTACCCTACATTCAACAATATCCTAAAATAGTAAATTTTAAAAATATTTTTTGTGTTTAAGCGGTTATAAAAAGTTGTGACGGTAGATTTTGAAAGTTTCAACTATAAGATTTTATTATGTAGATAGTTTTATACATTTGTAACTAAAATTTAAGAGTGCCTTTTCATAAATGCGGATGCACGCGTAGTTTTGCTAAAAAAAAAGTAAAAATTTAGGGAAAATATAGCTGTGTACCATAAAAAATATATTAAAATAATTTTATTTTTCTACATTGGTATATTTGAATTTCACATGAGCCAGTTTACTACGCCTGAAAAAATTATAACAGTAGCCCAATACACAATCTTGTGCAAATGGTCTTGCATCGTAGCATGTGCAAAATGGTATAGTATATTGATACTCACCTATGCAGGAATGATATCTCGTGAGAGCGTGAGGATTCGTGCGTGATTAATAAAAATAGCTCACGCACGAGTAATATGTTTTTAAGGCACGATCACGCACTCACGCGTGATTAATTATAAATTTGATCACCATCATGCGTTAGCCATGACACGATAAAATCACGACATTTGCACATCTCTAGTTGATATCACAAAGTGAAACTCAAGAGAATGCTTGATGGGTCAGCGCTCATGTGTACATCAAAACGTTCAGCACATGTACTGATGAAAGTGACAGCAGACGTGTTGATAGTAGTGCCTAGGGCGCTTTAAATAGTTTTTAAACTACATATACATATGAGCAGCGCGGCAGTGGGATATCATTTCATATCAACGATTGTAGATAAATATTACTTTTAATCTGATTCTCCTTGAGAACACCTACCCATTTCGAACATAATTTCAATATAATTTATTTCAACTCACAAGTTTTTTAGTTAAACAGCACTGATTTGTCGGTCAACCCTTAGCCAGGTATCACAAGCTCACAAACAATACTCTGAATGGTTTGTTATTAGAAACCAGAACAAAAGACCGCAAAAAAACGTTAAAAATAGCCCATCAAAAATAATTTTCAGGCCCATATAAGAGGAGGTTATTTTTTTTATTTTAAAGATTTGGCGGTATGAAAGAGAAGAGTTGCCAAAAAAAAGGAAAAAAAAGTAAATGGTTATTTTGTTGTGTGCCATTGATTAAATTGGACATTAAGATTTTTAACTTAGTAGAAGATTGCACTCGCTTCATTGCGTCCCCCGTTCGTTCTCACTGTTAGTTCGCTTTGATTTGTCGAATACGAGTAAGAAAAGAAAGGAACAAAAGCGAAACGTTTAAATCAGCATTGCTGCCAGTTATAAATATTTTGTGTGATCATTCTGTTTTTTTTTTTTAATTTTTTTTTCGTCATATCCTTTTATTTTCATGGCATTTTTCGTTCGATTTGTGCATTCTAAAAAATGCATTTTACAATTTTATGAAATCATTATTTAAATTTTGCCCATTTATTTGGCAAGGAACAATTATTATATCGTATAGATTGAAACAAAATATATGTATGTATATACAGGGTGTCTGGTGGAAAATTTTTGGTTTTTGGTTTTGCCGTTGGAATTATCAGTTGTGCGGATTTGTTAGTCGCGATGTCGCTGTGGTCGAGTCAGTATCGCGCGTTATCTGTGGAGCCTTTTTTAAAGAGTAATTATTCTTACGTAATTGCTTGTCGACAATTTTGTTCAAAGTTCGGTATTAGGCGAATACGTGATGGACCGAGTGTAAATTTAATTCGTTCGTGGTTGCAGAGATTCCGCGCAACTGCTTCGGCTATGAATGTCCCACGGCAAGGGCCCAGTCGATCTTCTAGGACTCCCGAAAACATTGAACTGGTTGAAAGCAGTTTACGTGAAAATCCGCTACTCTTAATACGGAAAAGAGGAGTCTCACTGGGACTTCCAAGAGCGATTATTCATGAAATCGTAAAAAAGGATCTGAAGTTCCATGCATTTAAACCGTTCAAGAACTGAAAGAAAGTGACTTTGATTTACGCAAAATTTTTTGTGAAACGATGTTGCAGCGTTTTCGCTCTGCAAATCCTATTTTTTGGAGCGACGAGGCTCATTTTCACTTAAAACGGCCACGTCTGCCGTTACTGGTCTCCAAGAACCCGCAACCCTCGATTGAAACATCAAAAACCATTACATTGCCCCAGGATAACTAACTGTTTGGTGTGCCTTATCCATGCATGAGATAATTGGACCATTTTTTTTTTCTTCGAAAATTCTCGATCATATGCGACGAATGTCAACGGCGAAAATTATCGACGCATGATTACGGATTTTTTTTTTTTTTTTTGCCAAACCTGCGAGCTCATCCATCTTACTCTTCACATACGTGGTTTCAACAGGATGGGGCGACTTCACACACAGCCAGAGCTTCGATGAATTTGCTTCGAGAAAATTTCCCCCAAAAACTGATCAGACGCTTTGAGGACGTCCCATGGCTACCGAGGTCGCCCGATCTGCCCGAACTGCCATGTATTTTTTTATGGGGTACCTCAAAGAGAAGGTTTATAATGACAATGCCCAATCTCTTGTGGATTTAAAGGAAAATATTCGTGGAGAAATTAGCTCAATTGAAGCAAGTGTACTGCAGCGTTTGGCGCACAACACAAGGCTCTGTTTTGAACAGTCTGTTCAAATCGACAGAAGACATCTGGATGACATACTATTTAAAAAATAGAATCCACATTTCCGTTCTATTGTTCAATGCTCTTAATAAAACTTTGTGATAATTGAAGTATCTCTTGAAAGTCCCATGGTTGTTTGGGTTAAATCGTTAAAGCCAAAACTAAAAAACTGCATGTTTTGCTAACACGTCTTTTATTTAAGTTTAAAAATATAAATCTGCCATCAGACACCCTGTATATATTTTATAGTGGCATATGAAAGTAATCAATTCCAATGACATTGATACATCTACAAGCCTTTCAAGTTTTTCCTAATTCCTGGTGCTAAAGTTGAATTTTGAGCGTTGCTACATTCGGAAATTTATAGTAAAATTTATTCGTAAATTCATTTGAGGGTATTTTTTAACCCCTTTTCGAAAAACATCTGTTGCACAAAAATAAAAGTACTGAAAAGATTCATGTACCTAAACTACAAGTGGAAGGGAAATTCAATCGTTTTTACCCGACTCCGCGATGCAAAGAAGGGTACTGCGTTTATTAGTGTATGTATGTATGTGTGTATGTACCGATTTCGATGATTCTTACATCAATGCATATGTCTTAATCCTGGGAGTGTCACTAAAGATATGACAGTAGTTAAAATTCACTATGGCGGCCAATAGACGCCATTTTGTAAATACGAAAAAAATAAAAAGTCGGCGAACTATATAAAAATGGGCATCATTCGACAGGTGTCTTAAAATTATCTTTAGGTTTCTCTTATGATTTTTCATTTTGAATGACTATTTAGAATATTTAACGGTTCAAAGTTGGTTGCAGTCGGGTTATTAATTTTTTTTAATTACTACTTGTTCTTATGGGGTTCAGATATAAATCAGACGTTAGAGCCTTGTTACGAGTATTCGTATTTTTGAAAACCTTTGATTTGGTGAATTTAGAAGGGCACACGAAAATCGTCTCGGAGCAGCTTTTATTCCTTATTTTTACTTTACTTTGAAGTTGTTGTTGTTTTTTTTTATTTCCATTATTACCAACAACACTTCATTGGGAACAAACAAATGGCTCAGGACAAGACAAGGCAAAGATAAAAAAAAAGAATCCGAAATAATTGCATACTTTAAGCGCCGTAAAATTATATCCATGCAGGGAAGAAAAAGTTCAACCGACAGACTAAATGAGAGCTATACACTTTTTTTTTTTATTGTTGCAGTTGTTGTTAACGTCGATGTTAGTGTAGTTATTTTTAATGTTACTGTTTTGTTCACTCTTACAATCATAATTTGTTAATTGGTTATTAAGATGCAACCTGATGATGCAAAGAAAATATTCGTCTGCACTTTAAAATGAGCTGCATGAGAGAATAAATTAAGTGCGTTGCGTTATATTTTATTTTATTGTATTGTGAAAGGCTCCTTCCCCAGCTTTTTAATGGTACCTACTCTTCTTAAAATGATATGTAGCGTTAATGAAAAAATGAAGAGCGAGTAAAGATGTTTCATTAAATAAAATGTGGCTGAGGCGCAGCGAGGAATCATTTAAACAAATTAATTAACTAGATGTTATTTTGTCAATTATGTATATTTTTTGTTTAGTTTATTGTTCATACATCAAGTGTCAAGAGTATGTTGGCAAATTTATGAATATCGATATTTTTGTTGGTATCTACATACATACATATGTGCACAAGATTAACATAATAAGAATAAAGAACAAAAATGCTGGTACATTTAAAAAAAGATTCATATGCGTGTATGTGTAATTAATTGTAGAATATTTGTTTATCATTTCAACACGACAGTTTAACTCAATATTTAGGGCAGCAGTTTCATTAAGAATGACCACATTATTGTTTCATCACAAGTGTTGCTTTTTAGCGATTTTATCTATAATTATTTTTATATATGATAATAAATAAAAATTAAGTCATTTGAATTATTCCTCTTGGTCTGTAACTATTTGTCGACTAAATGTCAATACAATACCAAAAAATTGACACTGTCGAAACCAACTGACTTCTTTCTATTCACAGGCTCATGGTATTTTCTAGACTTTAAAAAATAGGAATAAACTATCAATAGTGAATAATTGATTTCGAATGCGAGTAGACAGGCGCCAATTTTTTGGTATTGTAACGATGTGACGTCAAATTTTTTACCTAAAAAAATATAAGAAGAGTCTTCCACAAAATGTAAAAAGATCTCCAAAAAACTAAAAAACTAGAAAAAAAAACCAAACAAAATCACCAAAACTAAGAAACGCCAATTTCAAAACAATCGCTAAAACTAAAAAACCTCCAAAAAACGAAAAAAATCGCAAGACGCCAAAACAAAATTCAGGTAAGATATTCGATTATATAGTTCGTATAGTATTACGTAAATACATGCATATGGGCATTTGCACTAGAAATTCCTTGTTTTTGTAGCGTGCGATAGCAAGCTACAAAAGCTTGTATTTCGGAACAATGTGACTCGATTTTTCTTAAAATTTTACCAAATGTAGAGCTGCTGATGCCCTACGCAAATATATAAAGAAGTAGAAAAAAGTTTCGTTTTCTTTGAAAAGACAAGCATATATGTTTGGTGTCGCACGCTACAAAAATTTGGCATTCCAGTGGAAATGCAAATATGTAGTGTCCGCATGGAACCCTTCGTGTGCAAGTAAAAGTCGCACTTTACTGAATTTAAATATGTATACATATTTTCAAACACATTTGTTGAAAATTCAACAACATAAAAACTTTCTGAAATAACAAAATGAATCCTAACGAAAAACACCGAAAATACAAGAATTACGATCAATAAACACACTAATTTTTTTTCCTGCGAAATGCTGTCAAACTACATGTAAAAGTATTTGGTGTAAAATATTTTCGAAGTAAATTTAGTACTCTCTTATTATTGCGAAAAACACGTAAACGGTATTTGGCAGGACGTTTTTCCATGCAAAATGAATCTGGCATCATTTTAGTTTCAGCTGCGAAACAACATGAGCAGTACTTTTTTCGCACGGAATCTTAACAATTTTGCATACTTGCAAGCAATAAAATCGAGAAATTTATAAAAAAAAACTCGAGTTGGGCTACATTTTTCACGCGAAACAAGTAAATGTTACAGAATATTTTTCACAACTTCGAACAGGCTTAACTCAACACAAATAATCTCAAATATTTGCGAAGAGGCCGAAGAAAAAACTTTCTTTGTACCTATGTACATCATCATCTTTATATACTCCAAAGATAGTTGGCGTAAAGAAAATAGTAAAAAACCGTTCATAGGTAGAATTACTTCCGCAGCATTAAGAATAAATAAAACGCAGAATTGGTAAAAAAATATTATTATTTAAGATTAAAAAAAACTTGGAATAAACAAACAGGCAGGCACGCAAACGAATCTTAAAAATTTTAACTAACACAGCCAAGTAATCCAACAAAAACAACAGAAAACAAGTCATGAGTAGGACTGAACTGATCTGGAATCAACACAACACTATTTTGTATAAGATCAGACGGCCGACAATCAACTGATCTGCACACAACAACTTCGCGTGTTAGTGTGAAATTGTTATTTATCATTTACGCAGAATATTAAATATTTGCAAAAATACTGGTACAAGTATCCCAAATGTATAAGTATGTTTGCATCAACGTACCCTGTAGGAAGTATATTAATAGTAAAACAGTATGGATGCACTATGAACTTTATCACCAGTACTAATGATGCATAATACCCCATACAATTGGGGGTTTCAAACTTTATAGTGTCATAATGTTATACAATTTTTGTTTGAAAAAAAAATAAAACAAATACATATGTACTCGTATGTGTTTTAAAACAATTTAAAACATTACGACACTTACGAATACCGCTTGAATCCCCCAAATGAATTTTGCTATAGACAACTAAGGTGGGCATGTCATTCAAAATTTACTACTGACACCTCATAACGTTAGTACTTTTGGGACCATTGGAAACAGGACGTGCTAATACATTTTAATAACTGTAGTCCAAAACAGGTAGTTCTCTTAGGATAAAACCAAAAATGCCGCCATCAGTCAGCTGCCGCCGCCGAAGTGCGGGTCTGGCAAAAAGTTTTCTACTCATCAAAATGAAATATTGATTTGTAGATCCTCCGTTGACAATGTCGCCAAAAATAGTCGAAATATGTAAGTGGGGACTTGGGGACACTTCCTACAGGGTGCACACGCACACACACATACATACATGCTATATATGTTTGTAGGTCTGCATTTGAATGTGTCTTGCTTTGCTCCATTCAGGCTTTTTACTGAATTCTGCGTTCGGTTCATTGCTACAATTCAGTCGAAACAATATCCATCCATGTTTTATTAAAACTCATTTCTTTAATTTTTTTATTATTCTTAAAGTTGTATATGTGTATTTTATTTAATTTTTTTTTCTTCTTAGTTTTTAAAACAAACAAGTATCGGCGTGGGAATTAAAACACAGATACTCTGCCTGCCTGCCTGCTGTTGGTTCGTTCATATTGTACAATAAACAGAAACGGACCAACATCACAACAACAGATGATTTCTAAATGAGTACGAGTATAAATAAATATGAAATATTTTACATACTGGCAATATGTCACACACACACATGCTCAACAGTTTAAGCTTCCCCATTTTATCATTATTAATTAATTAAATATGTAGAAGAAAAAACCCTTTAGTATTCAAAGAATTTTTTGTTGCTTTTAATTTGGTCAAACAACAATTAACACAAATTGACAAATGACCGAACTTTAAATAGATAGATCTATTTATATATCAGCGAAATTTATACATACATACATATACATATTTACAGTTATGCTCATAAGTAAGTGCATACGTATATTTGGTATTACAGCGAATAATTTACGTTTGTAAATTTGTAAATTTTAAAGTTGCTTTTTAGACAAGTATAAATAAATAAAAGTCATAATTTTATAAATCACGTTTCGAGTTTTACATGGAAAATCATTTTGGTGGCATGATTTAAGCTACGGTCACACTTATCAAACATTTGCCCAAAAAAAGCGTACAGCCTACAGTACACGGCATGTAAAAAGCCACATGCGTATGTAACGATGACGTCACGAGAATTTTCAGCATGGTAGTTGCATTTTCTAAAATTACTAGTATTGGCTAGATCCCATAAAATTTTTATAGTATTTTTGTTCCAAAATACATATGTGGCACATGTAGCCAAATCGCAGACATTTTCTGGGGCAGCTCGTCTGTAAGTATGTTAATATATACATGTAGCAAATGTAGCATCGTGATGACGTCAAAATTACGTCAGAACCACATGAGCATGTGGTTTTTTACATGCCGTGTACTGTAGGCTTAACCAACAAACACTAATGAAAATAGTTTTGATCCAGACACTTGCTTATCATATTAAACAGTTTCGAACACAACTAATGCCTAATGTCAGAGAATCCAACAATATTGGCTACTCTTTAACTTGACAAACTTTTGTCTGAATTTAAAGATTTTTCATTAGCATTTACTGGTTACGCTTTTATGGGCAAGTGTTTGACAAGTGTGACCGTAGCTTTAGACAACTAGGCCCAACATTTTTCTTAATGATATTTTTTGATGAATTCAACTTTCGTCAAATATGAGTATGTAGAAACAAAAATATAAATGATTTGTTGTTTGTCCCAAAAATTTTTTAATTTCATTTATTTGGAAATTGTTCACTTTTGCGGCTACTTAAGCGCTACCTAAACGGTATTAAAAATAATTCCTAGGAACTTCACATGTTCCAGAAAGTTATTTACTGAGATCTTAGGGACATTTTTGTAGTTGATTGTTTCCTTGAATTTTGAACGCTTTGCTATCTATGGACCTGAACAGGGGAAAAGGTAAAAAAAAATTTAATTTTTTTTAATATTTTGCAATTTTGATCTTGAAGATGAAGTTTTTTTTTAATTTATATGTTAACAATTTTTGTTCTTTATAAGAAGGTCTACAACTTTGCCTCAGAGAGTAAGTTAAAATTCCGAACGGTTTGCAAGATATGAGCCTGAGAAAATGCAAAAATGACACCGAGGCCCCAAATCTTTAAGGGCCCATACAAAAAGTAGCTGACTTGTGGCAAAACTGGGAGAGACGGGTCTTTTTTTATCTTTTATCACATAGTGGTGTCCGTATATCATTATATTTTTTCGTGTTGACTGTGTATTTAACTGTTATTATTGTTGTGGTAGCGGCCAAAGTTTTACATATTGTGCGAAATTTTCAGGTCCTTAGCTCTTATGATTCTCAAAAAAACAGTCTGTGACGAGCAGACAGACGAACATCATAGCGAAAACAATAGGGTTCCTTTTCACCTTTGGTGTACGGAACCCTAAAAAAGATATGAACAACAAACTAAGAAAGTGAACTTTTGAAAAATTAATAGCTTTTGAACGAGTAATAAATACAAAGAGTCTCAAAATTTACCGTGTATTAAAAATAAAACAAAATAGTTTTTTTTTTTTTTGGGGGGGGGGGGGGGAGTTCGTATCGCTTTGTAAGACAAATTATATGTAATAATTTTTAAAAAACATAAAATTAAATTGTAAATATTCTGACAAAGACCAACAGCACAAAACAACATGCTGTTTTTTTCAAGCCCTCCGATTTGAGGTGGAATGCCACATATAATAACTTTGTATAGGTGCTGTCACTATCTCTGGTCTTGTTGGGTAAAGCGTAGTTACAAATTTAACGGTGTTGCTATAAATCGTTCGATTGAATACTTATATTGAAAATAACAACAAATTTTCTAATTTTATTGTTCTTAGCAATACAAGTTTTTGATCGAACAATTTCTGGTGACATCGTGGGACAGGCCATAAGATTTTTTTTGCTTCAAGTTTTTTTTTTTTTTTTTGTTTTTTTTTTTTTTGCTTATCACTGTATTGTTGTACGCCAAATAAAGTGAGATTTTGTTTGATAACAAAAGACCAAATGGGTATTTTATTAATTTACATACGATTCACCCACTTCATTTTCTTGATGATACATGCGATTCATATGATTGAATATCTTGATTTTTGATTTTAGGCAAAAGCCAATAAACCGAATCTTAGAATCTCTCCCGCCAGCAGTCTTTATATATGTATTTATGCGAACAGTACATACGCATATAACTTCTAGGAAAACCATTTGAGAACCAGGCGCATAATGTCTTATTCCATGATTATCTGCTGCTGATCAGCATCAGCTGCGGCCGCTACCCGTTCTGCTATTTATTCTAGATTTCGAATATATTTTTCTCCCAGTAACAATTACAATATTCTTTGTTGTTGTCTGCACTCATAAAAAGTGTGAGTCGTTAGAGACTTTGTTGCATTCAGTGTGAAGCATTAAACACATGCACCACAGCAGGCTACACGAACACACGACTTCAAATGCCGCTAGCAGCATTTGTCGCCTCGTAGCCGGCTACTTAATTATAGGGTGTTTTTTATTGAGGTATAGAACTTTAAGTTGGCATCACTTTTTTAACTGGCGGCCATTTTGTCAGCTGTCAAGTGATTAATATTTAGTTTGGTTTGCCATTTCATCATGAACAGGTTGACAAAAGAACAACGCTTGCAAATCGTGCAAATTTATTTCGAAAATAATGGTTCAGTTCGCGAAGTTTACCGCAAGCTCCGTCCATTTTATGGTCGACATAATCGTCCATCGCATAATTTCGCGGAATGGACCTGTCAATTGGCCACCAAGATCGTGTGATTTGACACCATTGGATTATTTTCTTTGGGGATATGTTAAGTCGCTCGTCTACGCCAACAAACCAGAAACGTTAGGGGACTTGGAAGCCAACATTCGTGGCGTTATTGCCAACATACGGCCCCATTGCTCGAAAGAGTGGTTGAAAATTGGACCTGTAGAATTGGCTTTATTCGAGCCAGCCGCGGCGGCCACATGCCCGAAATCATACTTAAACATTAATGGCATAAAATTATCCTTCCAATAAAGCCAAATTGATGGACATTAAAACGATTTTCTTGTGTTTTATTTCAATTTGAAGTTCTATACCTCTAAAAAAACACCCTATATTTTGGAGACGGCAGCAGCACCATCTGCAGTTGATGTTCAAGTACAAATACATAGTTCAGTATTGCCACTTTCATATATTTTGCATTTATAAAAAATTAATTACTCTTTTAAAATGTACTTATTTCACGTAAAAGTACAAAAATGAATCAATTAATTCTTTACATCAATTTTTGGGTATTGTTTCTGTTAAATAATATGAAATAATTGTACAAAATCATTCATTCAACATTTTGTATTATACTGGCAATACTGAATTTTCTCATTGTAGCCAATGAAATAGAAATTAGTTTAATTGGACTACAACGACAAAATCAGCATAGGCAACAACCTGCCGCCATGTTGCCTTGCTGTCTTCAAAATAATCATTCTCATATAAACATGTGTATTCTATACTTGACATTTGGTAGTCGGTAGCTTGCTGTGGTGAATGTGTTTAATGCTTGAGGCTGTGGATGCTGTTCATTGTTCATTGGTGTGGAAGGGGGCATATTTTTCCTTTCAAGTACCAACCTTTCAGTACTTTACAATTGCAATTAATGTGTTGCTGTAGTTGTGCAGTTTGCAGTTTGCACTACTCGCTCGTATCTATTACTAAAAAAGCAACAACTAACTCTCTGTTGTAGAGTTTTTTGAACTTTAGACAAACTCAGAGTTGGTTTTGTAGACTTGCTAGGAAGGGGGTAAATTCTGGAAACTTGTTTAAAATTATTTTGCCCCCTCTTCACTTTTTTGATGCAGTTAGTTCAATTGCCAGAGTGGCATTGGAATGGCAGGATGTGTTGCTTAACAATTTTCTCTGTTTAAATTGTTTTTGTTATTATGCATTTAGTTGTGCTCTTTTTTTGTTGCTTTATAATTCTAATAGACCATGATTAGTTGAAACTTTAAGTGTTTGCTGTGTATTAAATGATCATTATGAAAGAGTGTTGTGACTTGCAGATGATGTCTATCTGTATCTATTCGTCTGAGGTTTGTTGAACTTGCATTTTCTTGCAAACAGAAGGATTCTATTTAAAGAGAATTACGATGATGGCGATGATGATGATGTGCATTCAACAATGTCTAATTTAAAGATCATTTTAAAAAAATATAATTTTCTGTAGGGAAGCTGTATCGCTGCAGCCAGTTAGTGAGATGAATCGCAGTACAGCCCGTAGATGATGATTTTTGTAATGCAATTGCAATGTTTGAGGTCGAATGTGTTTATTTTTAATAAAGAGAAAAAGAAAAAAATATATATACTAGAACGTGTGGATGCTTCTGATTTAAATTGCTTTGAAGTTAATTATAAAAATTAAAAAGGGAATATTAAAGCAGCACTTTTTCTTTCTTTAGTACATATCATAAAAATGTTGTGTCCATGATTTTTTTTTAATGGGCAGCAAAGTTAGTTTAACGAAAGAAATTTTTAAAACATATTTTGCACTGTTCGAATTGAAGGACCGTGAAGGATACTGCATCCATTTTACTAAGCAGGGTAATGTTAAATTTTTTAGGTTTATTACATGTGATTAGACTAGTTTTTGAAGCAGGTTCTTTTTCGCATATCTACAGCGTTCTGGACACTCCCACAATAGTCGATATATCATTATTATATATTATAATAATTTGTTCCAACTTTTTATTTATTGTATACAAATAAGCTTCAGGTCTTTTATAAATAAATAAATTAGTTAATTAATTTTTTATCTTTTTGAGTTTGTATGCACACAGAAAAAATATTCCTGTAATAAACAATTTTAATTGAAATTAAAACCAAAAATCAATTAAAAACGTGTTTAAGCCAATTAAACTTTTGCTTCAAAATTAATTTTTTTTGGAATAAACCACTGTAATTGAAAATAAAACCAAAAATCAATAAAAAAAATTTAGTTAAGTCAATTGTTTAAATTTATTTAAAAATTTTATTAATTACAAAGTTTAGTTGACTCAAATACATTTTTTATTGTTTTTTTGTTTTATTTTCAATTACAGTTGTTTAGTGCAAAAATAATAATTTTTAAGCAAAAGTTTAATTGACTTAAACACGTTTTTAATTGATTTTTGGTTTTAATTTCAATTAAAATTGTTTATTGCAGGAATATTTTTTCTGTGTATTACACCAACGATGATTGATAAAAAGTAAAAACAAAAATTGTATTTAAATTGGACATTTTGATGTGTTTCTTGTGTTTTTTCATCAAGCACGAAAGCATTTCTTTTTTTAAACTATTCTTTGAAGTAAATTTGTAGATGTTTTTCCCTTTCATTATTTCATTTATTATTTTTCTGAACACTTCGTTATTACCGCTACTTAATTTTCTTTGGATCTTAGTTTTCTAACGATATTCAATGCAATAAAATCGAACTCAAAATTAATTCTCTGCTATTGACATTTATATTATGTTAACGTCACAAAATCAAATTCAGAGTGATTAATTGACGAGTCATCCAGTATGTGTGCATAAAAACACTCGGCGCACGCACACACGAAACTGACATCAAGCAATTTGATCGTGTCTAGACCGCTTAAAAATTATGACCACACAATTTATTTGAGATATAACGTAAAACTCGGACAATCTGGTGTTCCGCAAAATTAAAATTTTGTGTAAACGCCGCTTAAGAAATTTTGTACAAAAACTGGAAATAAGAAACAGGGCAGTAACGAATCTAATGCTGAATAAACATCTCGCATTTCGTGTGTTGTTCACATTTTGCTTTTTATATGGAAAGCAATGCCACACAACGAAAAATATCGGAAATAACAAACGTTGACACTAGTGCACACCATTACGATATCACAAAATGCCATAGTGTGTACTTCGCATTAGGAATGCCATCAGTGTTGCCAAATTATGATACCAGCGAACATACACAGAGAAAAGACTGCCTCATAGAATCGATAAGATTTTCTCTATGAAACGTTTTTAGGCTAAGGGGTATCCCAGCAGAAAGAAGCGAAGATTTTTTCATAGAGATTCCTTATTGTTTTTATGTGGTAAATCTTATTAATTTTATCAGGAAAAAAACCACATAAAATCAAGAAGAAATCTTATTATTCCCAACTTTTTTTACTCAATTTCCGTTACTTTTGGCACCAAAACATAACATAACATATCAATCCATAGAGAAAAACTTCTTGATTCTATTACGTTTTCTTATAAATTGTAAACTATATGGATTTCTTATTGATTTTATTAGGTTGGTTCATTGATTTTTTTTTAAAAGGTTTTCTTCTTGATTTTATTAGGCTATCTTATTGATTTTTTCAATAAGGTTTTCTTCTTGATTTTATTAGGTTCCTATATGATTATGTGTAAAGCATCTTATTGATTTTTTTAATAAGGAAATCTTCTTGATTTTATGAGGTGTCTTGTTATTTCATATCTATAAATAAATAGACACAGACAATTTTTTTTCATGATATTTTTCGTTTTTGTATAAGCATGTTTGCAAAATTATTTCAATGGTTATTCAGACTGCTTGTTAGCATATTGGTTAGAGTGTTTGTCCATCAGTCAGAAGTTTGCTGGATCAATACTTGTCTCCTTTCAAGTAATAATATGTATGTGTGGTGAGTTAATTAATTAAGAATACAATATAATATGTACATATGTATCTATGTAATTATGTATAGTATAAATAAATAACATCTACATTAAACATCTGCATGAAACTAAATAATGATGTTTATGAAACTTTCGCTATAATTTTTTATTCTTTTCATTTCTATTTCATACAGATGAATAACTACGAAACAAGAACAATGAATACTCAATAGTTATAGAACGCAGTAAAATGATGTTGGTTTGTTTACTTATACAAGAGCATACTAACATTTACAAATGTGAAACAGAACATGTGTTTAGTATATCTCGATTAAGTTCATGCAAAAACAATATGCTTTTAAAGATCAGTGTTGCCAGTTGTAGGAAAAGGGGAAATATAAGAATAATCGCCGAAAAGGAAGTTAAAAAATTACACATAATTATCTTTCTATTCAATGCAGTATTATTGTTGTTTAAAATTTCGTACTTTTACATATGGTGATGATAATCAAATTTATTGAGTTTTATTACAAATATTAATTTCAAAAATAATTGTTAGTTATATTTTTGCTTGGAAGAATATAAATAGTTATTTTCGCTTGGAAACGAGTACTTTTGTTGTGTTTTGTTTAATTTTTGTCAATTTCAATTTTTTTTATATCATATGAAATTAAAAAAAAACAAGCACGTGACCAAAACCGTTAGACACCTACACAACTAATAATCAAATTTGCTTAATAATATATTCATTTCTCATAAACCAATTCCTTTTTTTCATTTTTCATCTAAAAGTGTGTGTTTCTTTCCATAGCATTTCATTTAAGGGTTGTGTGCAGTTCATTACAAGAATATATGATATATTAAAATAGTTTAAAGTTTTATATTATTTAAAAATGCAAATGACAAATTAAAATATGTATTGCTAATATGTATGGAATATATATATGTACTTAGTTATGTGTGTATGTGTAAAAGTTAAAACTTTAATTTAAAAGTGAAACCTATTACACATGTGCGACCCATACAAAAACTACCACGATTTCACTATATTGGCAACATTGCTATTGCGAATTAATAACAAAAGATGGGATAAGAGAAAGCAGCATGAACAAAAGTCGTTTCAATGAATAATCTCTTTGTGTTAACAGTATGAAAAGAAACGTTTTCACTCACAGTATGATAAAAGCAACAGTTTGTTGAGTATTAACATATTTATTCGAAGTTGGGCTTTATTAAACAAACATTTCAGTAGTTTCATGGATGAAATTGTTCATGCAGCTCTATAATCTACATATACTACATACATACATAAGTATTTGGTATAGAATTTAAACGAAAATACATAAGCAAAGCACAAAGAATAAAGACATATTTTTTTTATTTTATGAGGTCGCCTCATAAAATCAAGAAGAAAACCTTATTAAAAAAATCAATAAGATAACCTCATAAAAACTACAAGATTTCTTCTTGATTTTTTCAAAAAGGTTTTCTCTATGAAATTAATAAGATTTCCTTATTGAAAAAAAACCATAGAGATTTCTTATTAATTTTGTTCTATTTTATGAGGTATTTATTAGGCACTGTTTTCTCTGTGTAGGAACTAAAAAGTTCGACGACTTAAAAGTGTGCAAATAAAAATTTTCTCAAAAAATTGCTCTAATTCTATTTCGTTAGACAATTTATATTTAAAACTACAATAAAATATAAAAATTTGTTTTTGTATGCAATATAAAATTGTCGAACTAATATTTTCTTTCACGAAAAAAAAAATTTTATCAGGTTTTTCCAACTACCGTCACCGCCTTTGTTCGATTTATTTAATAATTTTCTTAGGGCAATTATTAAAAAAATAAAATCCTACTTTTAACTATTTTTAAGTTGTAATAATGGCCCTTAATGTGAAAAAATTACAAATATATTTTTTCAAATTTTTTTTTTTTGTATTTTTTTATAATATTGAATTAAAATATTAATTGAAACAATCAAACGATTAACTAGAACTAGAAATATGTTCTTGTGTCTGGTTTCCATATTTTGATAATTAGTAATTCTTGTCAATGTTCTGCACTATAGCAATGAGAAACCCTACACTTTTTTTAACTGCAATCAGGATTTGTAGGCTACAACATACTTCAAGAATGCTTAAAAATCACAATTGTCACATGCAAGTATTGCATTGTCAGTTCAGGTGCTGTGTGCTTTAGAAATATAATTTTCACGGAAATCATAAAAAGTTATTTCTATAAAATTCTTGAGATTGAATTTCGCTTTAGCGCAAAAAATTTGATTTGGACACAATTTTTCTGGTACATATAATTTTATTCTCCTTTCTATATTAAGCTTTTTAATATCGATCATAGATCAATAAATTTTTAAATTGTAGATTGATATATTATTCCCCCTTATTGCGAATGGCGTCGTCGACGTCACATCAAGAAGACAGTAAAATTTGTCAGTTTTCTACTCTTTGTCGACAATAATTGACTACTATTAACATGTTACATTAATTTACAAAGTCTCCGAGATTAGTAAGAGATTGTCAATAAGAGCCAATTGTTGCCGATAAAGAGTAGACAAGTGACAATATTTAGTGTCGTCTTGATGTGACGTCGATGACACCATTCACAATATGTGGGATTATAAATATATTGTATAATGTGAACTTCAATTTCTCGAAAAACCAAGATACAAGAACAAACTCCAAAAATGTTACACGCTTAAATGCTTCCCCAAATGAGTTCTTGTTAAAAATCTCATTTAAGCTCACTAATTGTTTTCATGTTAATAAGTCCTAGTTTACACTATGCAAGTCTTATTGCTAGGCTGATTAGTTTGCGTGAGAGAAAGAGAAGAGGGTAACAGAAACGTTTCTTTGCCCCTCGTCTCTCTCTCCTAAAGGCTCAATCAGACGTGACATAACCATAGCCATAGAGAGCAGCCGTTCGAAGCAAACTAATGCGCAACACTGTATTCGATTATACGTGACTCGCCATAACGCCATAACTCTCACCATAGAAACCAATTGAATTTTGGTTTGGTTATGGTTATGGCGTTATGGCTATGTAACGTCTAATTTAAGCTCAACAAACTAATCAGCTTACCAATAAGACTTGCATAGTGTAAACTAGGACTAAGTATATGTATATCGTTACCTTTATATAGAAAGACCCTCCTAACTCATTATTTTTTTTTGAAATCGATTTTTTTTATATTCCTATAGAATAACATCTAATAATTAATGATCGAAAAAAGCAAAAATCTCGATTTCAAAAAAATAAAGACTTGGGGCCTTTCTATATCAAGGTAACGATATGTAGATATGTATATTCTTATATATTTGTATTCAGTATCTAACTAGATACATGAATATTTTTTAAGATCATTTTAATATGTTTGTTAAGTCAATTAACAGTGAGACACAAAAAAAGTCGGCTTTTGACGCAAGATAAAAGTGTTAAATAAATATTAAAGAAAACAAATTAAAGATTCTGCTATTTTTGCAGGAAAAGAACCCATACTAATATAAATGTGAATTGAATTTCTAATTATCGATAAAAACAAAATCAAATAAAACCCCATCAGACAGGCACACAAAAATTAGCCTTAACAGGCAGAAATTTCAGAAATTTCAATATTAAAGTTTAAATTGTAATAAAATAAATTAAAACAACTTTATAAATAATAATGAATTGTCAGTCATAGTTAACCCATTAGGTGAAACTTCTTCACTAAATAAAATAAAAAATATGCATACATATTATTTGAATTTGACGGCATCTGAAAACGTAAAAATCTTTGACTTTAATTGATAAAATACTAATAAAATTCCATTGCATATCAAATTTTTATTATTCGAAGTTCTGCAAGCTTACTACAAATATGGTTTAATTGACTTCTTACATTTTGGTAGCTGCTAATTAAAAAATTTTTAATATCATTTTTAATTTATTATTAAAGTTATTTTTTTAAATGTGTAACCGCAAATGAAGCCAAACAATAAAGATCAAATGACGGCCCAGAAGAAAACTTCCACCATTGCTGCTGCTGCAGTATTAATATGTCATCTGTAAATAATACCCTGATAAGAAACAAACAAACCAATTTATGGACTATCATTTGGACGATGGCCATGTATTAATAACCTTGATAGCTTTAGCCAAGACGTCCCACTGCAACGGAAGTCATTAAGGAGCTGAGAAAAGTGAAAAGGAAACTGAATAATAAACCCGAATAGCATGAAAGGGAGCCATAAAAAACATAATAGTAACAACAACAGCAGTAATAATAACATTAACAAACTCCTAAATTACAAATAGGAAAAAAAGGAAATAGTTGTAAAAAAAAATCTTACAGACTTTGCAGCTTTTGAGTCTTTGTGTGGAAAATAGATACATGCACGCACACAGACAGACGAACGAACAGACAAATCTTTGCAATGTTTATAAAGTTTGCAAAAGGTCCTTGCTCTCGAAAGATGTTATTACGTCTTATAAAAATAAGAAATAAGTAGATGCAACACACTCAATACAATTCGATTATGGGCACTAATACTGAACCAGCAAAGGAGTGCGATTGAGGATCTTTTGTTAAGCCGTATTGTATGTCCACTACCAAGTTTTCTAGCGGAAGTTGCTTCCAGAAGTGACTTCCAGAAGTTTTTGTTGTGTAAACACGTATTAGAAGTCGACTTCCAGAAGTCACGGCTTGCAAAAGTTATTTGCAGCAATTATGTGGAAACACGTGTTTGTTGCTTGCTGGAAGTAACTTGAACGACTTACTGTGAACTACAAGTGTTTTGAAGACTTGCAGAAGAAGTCGGGTATACGTGAGTAAACGATTTGTGGTACTCTTTTCTGTTTTCAGTTTTGTTTTGTATTTTTTTTTTTGCATGTAGTCTTCGGTCCGCAATTCTTCAAGTAATGTATTTTGGAAACTTAAATCTACGCGCCGCAGCACTCAATTTCTCACCCAAACACTTATTTTTGTTTTTTTTTTTTTAATTTGTTTCTTTTTTATTAAATATGCTGCGATGGCAGCTGCCAATCTTATTTTGCCACAAGACATTTTTACACTGTCATTCGTAAAAAAGCAAACTACTGCAAGCTGTACTTACATTGTGTGGAAACACGTCTGCAATTCCTTGCAGCAAGTTCGTCGTGATAAATTCTACATACTACTTCTGGAAGCAGACTTCCGCAAGTTTGGTTTGAGTGAAAACACTTCAGCAAATACTCTGCTGTGGAGTAAAGTTGTCAAAAAGTAAAGGGTTAAGGTAGAATTAGCCGAACGTCCACGTAAGCTAACAAAACAGCTGATCGTTTTTGTTGATTGAAAACAATGCAAACGCTTACCGAAGTTTGCTGTAACGTTGACGGCACGTCTCAACCTGTATAAAATAGAATTTCCTAACGTTGTTAAGTGACGTTTGTAAGCCAGTGATGGTGTCATTGTAAGTTAAATGGAATAGGGGTATTTTGGCTCTGTTTTTTGGTACTTTTGTTAATAATATCTGTGTGGAAAACATAAGTATATAAATAAATATTTGGGAATGTACATATATACATACTTATGTACACAAATATATTCATGCATGTGTATGTATATGTACTTATATATAATAAAGAAATGCATAAATATGTATGAGCAAAATATAAATGTGATATGTATTAAAGGATTTAAATGGTATCAAAGCTTCTTATTGTGTATGCACACATGTAAAAATTATTTCATGTTGCATACATATCGTTGGTCACAAGTAGAAAAGCCCTAACTCAAATAATTGTTATTTTACAGGGGAAGATAAAAACATAATAAAGGGTGTTTTTTATTGAGGTATAGAACTTTAAGTTGGCATCACTTTTTTAACTAGCGGCCATTTTGTCAGCTGTCAAGTGATTAATATTTAGTTTGGTGTGCCATTTCATCATAAACAGGTTGACAAAAGAACAACGCTTGCAAATCGTGCAAATTTATTTCGAAAATAATGGTTCAGTTCGCGAAGTTTACCGCAAGCTCCGTCCATTTTATGGTCGACATAATCGTCCATCAGAGCAATTAATTTGGTTAACCATGGATCGTTTTCGCACTACGTTTACTCTATGTGATAATACGCAATCGCAGAGACGTCGAACAGTGCGCACCGAAGAAACAATTGCCGCTGTAGAGCAAAGTGTTGAAGAGGACCCGAATGAATCGATTCGCCACCGTGCACAGCAATTGGAGCCGACTAACCGACTATTTTGTTCCCGAATTGGATGGCATGAATGTGGATGAGTTGTGGTTCCAACAAGACGGAGCTACATGCCACACAGCGCACGTCACAATCGATTTATTGAAGGAAACATTCGATGAGCGCATAATTTCGCGGAATGGACCTGTCAATTGGCCACCAAGATCGTGTGATTTGACACCATTGGATTATTTTCTTTGGGGATATGTGAAGTCCCTCGTCTACGCCAACAAACCAGAAACGTTAGGGGACTTGGAAGCCAACATTCGTGGCGTTATTGCCAACATACGGCCCCATATGCTCGAAAAAGTGGTTGAAAATTGGACCTGTAGAATTGGCTTTATTCGAGCCAGCCGCGGCGGCCACATGCCCAAAATCATATTTAAACATAAATGGCATAAAATCATCCTTCCAATAAAGCCAAATTGATGGACATTAAAACGATTTTCTTGTGTTTTATTTCAATTCAAAGTTCTATACCTCTTAAAAAAACACCCTATATTAAACATCACAACTGCTTTGTTAAACTGCTTTTAAAAGTGTTATTTTTACGATATTGCAATAAATTTTTGTGACGAGGTGTACTTGTGTCCATCGATATGTATGTATGTATGAACATATTTATTTGTTATAAATGTATAACAGACAGTATACAGTTTTAGTAGCGTTTACATATTTTAGGTACTTTTTCTTCGCTACATTCACCATTTGAACTTTTTTATTTCCCATCACTGTTTTGTGAACAGCTGTTCCTTTTTAATATTAAAACAACAAAACGAAGTAAAGCATACGCACGTTTTTAAATGTTCTATAAGTGCACCAACGTGCTAACAGTACAGTACGGTACGGTACAGCAACAGCAACGTTCGGCTAACCCAGCCTTTATCAATTTTTCGTTATCAAAAGTAACGTTAAATAAAGCAAACATAAAGCTATGATTTCAATGAAACTTTTATTTTATTATAATGATTGGACCTTGTCCATTGCGTACAAAACACAATAAAATTTAAATGACCTATTCTAGATTTGTTGCAACAGTCTATCTTTTTGTGGTTTCCAACCACTTTTTTTTGCGCATTTCGGGCGGTATCTCGGCGATAACTTGATGAATGTTGGTTGGTGTAGACACGGTTTTTTTTTGGCGTAGCCCCACAGAAAAAAATCTAACGGCGTCAAATCGCATGCTCTTGGTAGCCAATTGACGTCGCCAAAACTTGATATTACGTGTTATAGAAACTTTCCATGCAATAAGGCCAAAATTGGTTATATTGTTTGCACCATCTTGTTGAAACCACATATCGTCCAGCTCTAAATATACAATTGCAGACCAAAAAAAAAACTCGGTTATCGTACTTCAATAGCACTCTGCATTGACGGTAACTATTCTTCGTATTATCCTCCACACTTTCATTAACACAAGCTTTATTTTCGGCAGTGCGGACGGACACTGTGATATAACGCGAAGAGACAATTTTTTGAAGAGACAAATTTGTCATGTTTTAGACTTGGCAGTTTTTCTTGAAGCAGTTATCTTCAATTTTCTTTTAAAACTGCTCGTTTGTTTACACTCAGACGGTTTCTTGTTCAAATTTCCTTTTGTTTTAATGCTGCGAATGAAACAACAAAAGAGAATTGAAGTAACTTTTCTGTACAAGCAAGTCAGTACCCCTTCTTTCTTCTTTCCTCTCTCTCCCACAAACTCAGACTTGCTTCAAGAAAAACTGCCGAGTCTAAAACATGAGTTTCTTTGTACGAGTAATCTTGGCAATTACTTGCACAATATGTCGATTATGACCACCATAATCACCGTGCAATACTCGAAAAGTAGCCACAACGTTTGTAGCGAATTTTAATTATTTTTGCGTGTTCTTCGGTTTTGAAACGATTCATATTAGTAATTGCCAAACGTTTCACTAAATAAATGACACTTCAGATGACAGATATTGCACAGCTGACAGCATTGTCACACCGGTGGTTTTAAAACCACTGAATGACTGAACGAGCCGAGTACCAATAATAATCTGCCTTATAGTGGTTGGCGTATTTCAAATACGACTACGACTGTTTGGTAATAGATTAAAGAAAAACTGTTGAAGTCTTCTTTAATCTATTGCCAAACAGTCGTAGTCGTATTTGAAATACGCCAACCACGATAAGGCAGAATATTAGAATAAATGCCATAGATGTAATAGTTGATAAAATTTTTTTAAAAAAACACAACCCGCGAATCGATTAGCTTGTCAGCGAAAAATACCCAGGGTCTATGGCGGGAATCGAACACACGACCTCTGTATTGACAGGGTAGCATCGTTACCACTCAGCTACAGGTGGCACCCAATTTTATTATTAAATTTGGAAATATAATAATTAATTCGACTACGACGATTTTGTACTAGATTAAAGATAAAATGTTGCAATGTTCTTTAGTCTAATACAAAATCGTCGTAGTCGAAGTCGTAATACGACACTCGTAATAAGGCGCAATATCATATTTAACTGTGTTGAAGTGCTAGTGCGTCGTTCACCGTAAAATGTTTACTATAATCAATTTCAATTTATTTTTAAAATAAAAAATATTTTACTAAATAAGTAAAATAATAATTTGGGACTATTAGTGCGTAAAATTTTTAACAAATACTAAATGATTTTTTAAAATATTCGAAAAATATTAAAAATACTTTTTTCACAAAATATACAAAATTTTCTCATAATTTTCAAAAATCCAAATTGCAAAATTATTCCTAGCTACAATTTTTGAGATATCTAAAAAATTCTTTCTTCATATAAATTATAATATAGTTTTCTTTCAAAAACAACAAAACCAACTGATTTTTGCCAAGTAATAAAGAAGTTATGTACCAACGATTAAAAAAAGTCAGGGCCAAAAATTAAAAAAAAATTTTTCAAGTCAAATAACTTGGAAACTGTAAGAGATAAAATGGTGCTCTAAGCATGTTTTATTTCTGTTTCTTAACGTTGATTGTCCCGCTGAAAAAATTATTAAGATCGGTCGCTATTTACAGAAGTTACAAGCTCCGAAAGAATTTCGACAACCGCAGTTTCCCACTTTGAGGCTCTTTGGAGCTACCCTGTCTTACAACAGGGTGCCTCCAAATGTACCTTCTGAATAGTTCAACACTTCTTCTTTCCAAAACAGTTAGTTTCATCGAAATCGGTTCCCTAGTTCAAAAGTTGCGGACTTTTTACCACTTTTTTTATTTTCATGCCACTGTGAAACGTCAACTTCTCTTTTTTCTCAAACACACACACGTATAAAGCAAAGAGAAATACAATAACCAGCGTGACCGTTTGACCGACTAAAGTGGCAATTTGCAACTTTTTCGACTGCGTTTCCCCTTTTTCGACTGCGTTTCCCCTTTTTCGACTGCCTTGCCACTTTTTGACCCCATTTCTTTAGGGTGAGTTATATGAAAATACATTAAAAATATAAAGTTTAGTGCAGTTTTCCTGTTTTTTTTTTAATTTTGCCCCTTTTTTTTTGATAAATCCCCTATTTGGTGCCACTTTTTGAAAAATGTCATCGGTCACCCTGACAATAACATCTGATACGTTCGCTGGCAGTATCACGTTTTTACCAAGAATGATAAACTACAAGATTACATCAATAAGAGAGTTTACCGTTAGACGTGACGTCACACGTCTATTGTAAGAGTTGCCATAAAGGCTGGGAAAAATCAAATGAAAGACTTAAAGCATAAGTATGGGAAACTAAGAAATTTAAACAAAGAAATAGCAAAAAACAAATTCTATTCTATTATTTTATTTTCTCTACAAAAATTTTTCTTATTTGTTATTGAGAGTTTCTTTTAATTTTTGAAATTAAACTTGTTTTATTAGTCTTAACAAAGCGCTTAATTTTGAATTTTTTTTAGTTATTTAATATATTTAAGAAATTTATTATTCGACATATTGTCAGAAGTTTATTTTAATTTGAAATTTATTTGCTGGTGGTTCAGCGTTGCCTATATGCATTTCATTGTTGCTGTAACAAATCATCAGTAGACTTCAACCACACATTTTGAATAGTCACAAACCTCTTATCTTATACACAGACTTTCAAGAACTATTTGAGAATTCATAAATAATAATATTTTTGAAAATCACAAAAGAAGAATAAGCGTAGTAGGCTTTGAAACTAACATGAAAAAGCCAGCAAATAATTAATATTCGATTTGAATCTATTTTATTTTTCTACACCTTTATACAATTAGAAATCCATTGGATAACAATAAAAGTAATTATAAGGCAAAATGAAAAATAAAATCTAAATTTAACATTTAAGAAATTTATTATTCGACATATTGTCAGAAGTTTATTTTAATTTGAAATTTATTTGCTGGTGGTTCAATGTTGTCTATATGCATTTCATTGTTGCTGTAACAAATCATCAGTAGACTTCAAATTAAAATAAACTTCTGACAATATGTTGAATAATAAATTTCTTAAATGTTAAATTTAGATTTTATTTTTCATTTTGCCTTATAATTACTTTGTGGGATTATTATATGTCCAATTTTCTTCACCGAACTTAGCAAAACCAGTACTTGTATAGTGGTTGGCAATCCTGCAGTCAAAATAGCTTTGAAGATTTTTATAAAAAAAAAACATAAACCAAATTATCTGTCAATAGAAACGCAGTGTGCGTGACGTCACACGTCTACTATTTTTTTTTTTTTGCACTGGCGTAATCTTGTAGTTTATCATTCTTGGTTTTTACTAACTAACGTTAAGTTTTAAACGATACGAAAACTTCAAAAGTAACAAGATACGAATCGACTAATTTTACCATAAATAAGTAACAACACTCTAAAACAACATATTTGGGGGATTCAAATGGTAGTCTTAAGTGTCGTAGAGACATAATTGAATATTTGTGCAGAGTGATTTATCATTGGTATTTATTTTTCTATGTATTCAGTTTGTTGCCTGTTGACAGGCAGTTGAGAGGTGGCAACTTTCTGTTCTTGCTTTGCAGAGCGATAAAGAAAATTGGAAAAACCATAGTGATGTTTACTCAAGTCTCAGAAATCTGTTTTGCTTTGCCTCTTCGTGGGAAGATCTAGAATAAGCCTTCATTTAAATTTCATCTACTGCAGCAGTTATAACATTTTCTAGTAAAAAGAATTTGTAAACACAAGTTTGTTTTTCTTTTACTACGAACTATGTTCGCCGATCTGTTGTAGCATTCAAGATAAGTATAGTACTGGAACCTACGATGATGGGATTGTAGTAAAACTAACTTAACTGGTTTGTAGACACAGAAAATTCAAACAAAAACAACAGCAGCCTCCTCTTGAAAAACTACAAGTCACGACATTTAAGTTTACACAACATCCTTCCCAATTTGATACATATAACCTCCTGGCTACTCCTTCCTCTTCCCTACACCATTTTCATCATATTGGATTTGGTTCGTTTAGTATCACTCCAAATTCAGCTTGTTAAGCTGCATGAGCTCCTTAGTGTTGGCGAATTGTGTTTTCGTTCGGTGTCTGTCTCTTTGGGGAAATTAAAGTTTGTTAATGAGTCTTATTGACATTTTGTCATGCTTTCAACTTTTTTAAGATAAATGTCTCATATTTAACACAAAAAGAAAAGAAAAGCGGTCACAAATTGAAAAGAATTATGATAGAGAAAATTAAATTTAATTGGGTTGTTTGCGAGCTCTTCTCCCTCACACTCACTACTCACTTGCTCGCTCAATCATTTTTTTAATCAGCAGAGTTTTTTTTTAATTTTTTTTGCTTATTTGGATGGTTGCTTCTTTAATCAACTTTATTACAACCATCTTAATCTTATTGAATGAATTGTTATTTTGCAAAGAAATAATAATTTTGTTCAAAAGAACGCATTGCTTAATAACTTGAAGTATTTTTTAAGCGATTGTTTTTACTGAATTAACTTTTTTGAGGAATTTTCTAAGTTTTTTAAGAACAACTTTCTTGACACTTGAAAGAAGTTGAAGCGCCTTTCTTTTTTGAGTCGTGTAACTTAAAACGATTGTTTGAAAGTTGTCGGTAAAAATTTATAACGAAATATTTTGATAAATTTTTATGCCGCAAAAGGAATGATATTTAAAATTTTTAGATCATCACAAAACGATGTGGTTTATTTTATTTGAAGTTGAAAAGAAATTTAGTATTGAGAGCATTAAAGAAAATAATTTGTATTGAAAAGTTGGTTAAATTTTTTTTTTTAAATAATGTTGAAAATTTCTGAAAGATTTGTATTTTTTTTTCTTTTTTTTTTTTGGTAGCTGATTTCGCAATAATAGGTTTTTGGGCTTAGCTTGGCTGTTCACCATAAATCGTCCCATTTATGGTTTAAATACTATTTCTTAGGCGTGGGAGCTAGTACAAAAAAATTTTTATCGATAACCTTAGTGTCGAATTTTTATAATTGGAACAGAAAATGCAAATTGAAAATCGTTCAAAAAATAAGGGAAATTAGCAAAAATGCCCAAAAAAGTACCTAAATGTTTTTCTAACCGCTTCAAGACGGATTAAATGTAAGAAATCCCTTAATTCTTCATTCCCTAAAAAGGGCTGCTATACAAAATTTATTTTTTTTTTTAACTTTTTCATATTGTTTGAACTAGACATGGGTGCGTGTCGACTTTTTCCAACATGACACGACACGAACAGGAATAGCAAGATGCTCAGCACGTACGAAACGCGCACGCGAAAAATTTGGTCAACACGATACTTCACAACACGCACGATATACTATTAGTATGGTATTAAAGATCAGAAAATTTAATTGATTTTTTTCAAGACTCGCGTTTTAAAATATGGCACCGAGTTGGCACTGCCAGCTGATACTATCTGCCGGCACAGCTGATGCTATAGGTTTATGTACAGAACTTTAAGCTTCAGAGGCCCATACAATATTAACAAATATGATGGTGTTCTGTGTTTGACGATACAAAATATTAAATTTTTTCTCTACTAGAAATTCATTTATACATATTTTACATCTTAAATCGTTCGTGTTTTTCGTGTCAATTTTCATCAACACGAAACGACCCGAACACGCAAGAAATCAAAATTTTTGTTACGAACACTTCGCGTTGAGTCGTGCGTGTTCGTGTCACGCCAAAAAAAAAAACACGATAACAAGCATGACTGGCATAAATTGTTATTCCATAAGATTATCTTAGAACATCGGTACTCTACTTTATCTTTAACCCATAAGGCGGCCTCAACATATATCTTATATTCACCAATATCGGGAAAATTTTTCCCTCGAAATATATCCCCTTTTCGGCAAATTGCAGTCCCGAATAATGTTTCCTTAGAAATGTTTTCCCTAATCATGAATAACATTTTTCACGGGAATTTTTTTTGCACTTCCTTTTGGATTTGTTCATCGATTTTTCAATACTTTCCTTGAAATTAAATATTAAATGTTAAAAACAGACTACCGCGTAAATTGCGGAAAAGCTACCACACAAATCAAACACGAAAGGCGCCGAACGTTCTGAACGCCTAGTTGAGGTCAGGGTTGTCAGATATCGAACATTCGATGCCTTGCTGTTCTCCGATCGGTCGATTGGTGTCACGAAGTAGGTCGTTTAATTGTTCTGCACTGTTCTGTAGGAGAGCACTTTTAAACTTTCAAGCCGATTTTCAGAAGTTTATTTCTTTTACAGTTAAATTGAGAAATTCGGTGTTCACTCCTATTTTTTAAGGTCAATAATGACAATATTCACACACAAAAAGTAATATGAATAATTTTGTAGTATTAATTAAAATATTTGTAATATCAATTAAAATATTTGTAATATCAATTGAAATATTAATTAAACTTTCACCTAAGCAATTTGATAATATCAATTAAGTTTTTCCTTTCAAATTAATTAATACAATTAAAAATTTAATTGAATCAATTAAATTCTTTATTGAAAACATTAATTGGTGAATACTTTTTTCTGTGTAAATAATAAATTTGATTTTAAAGCTTATTAAAAAGCTTAAATAAGCTTTTATTCCATATGAGATAAACAGCAATTCACTGCTACTACAACTTTCTAAAAAATCGCACAAAATAGTTGAGATTTTAGCCAGGGATACTTTTTGAATATGACGATTGCAGGCAGGAGTGCTACTAACTCAAAATCAGCTTATCTCGATTTTAGCAATTTTTCTTTTTTGCCACAAAATTGAAGACAATTTCGTTAGTATTCAAAATGTTATTTCAATTTAAAGATGTCTGCATCCACAAAAAAGCATCATTATTTTTTACATTCTTTGATTGTTTGCAGACTCTGGATCCATTGTCACGATTCTCACAACAATGTAGTGCAAAATCAATATTTAATATTTTTATAACAATAAACAGTTTTACGAGTCCAAACAAAGGAAAAAAGTTCAAAAGTAAATTAACCAAAATTATTGAAAAAAAAACATTTGCTCAGACATATCGGTTGTAGAAATTAAGATTTTAACTTCCCACATGTAGTCGCGGTACGAACCCCTACTCTGGGTAAAATATGTGCATTTTAAGCACCACCAGGGTGTTTGTGTTTGTGTTGTATGCAGCAACGCAAATACATTAAATTGCTCTTCAGCGTACGTATGTAAGTATGTATATTCTTCACGGGTTGCTTTCCAATTTTTCAGACAAACAAATAAACAAACATGCGAACTAGTTTGTTGTATTAAATTGCGGTATTTTATTCCAGTGTTTGGGATATTTTTTCGGTATCTCCTCTTCGTTTCTCGTTTATACATATTATAATTGAAATTAATATATGTATGTGTGTACATACTTATGTAGAACTTTGATATTCTTTAGTATGCATACATACATATTACGAGTAATTGCTCTACAGACTTCGCTATGAACTTACGCAGATGTTTGTTACACTTGCTCTCATGAGTAGGAAGTTTTACCACATTAAAGCACAAAATCTGGAGCAAATTACGGCATTCGATATTTAACAAAATTTCATGGTGTTTGTATAGAAATTGCGATAGCTATCGAATGCCATAATTTGCCACCTATACAAATATTCTACCCGGAACAAATATATTGCAAGAACTGCATAGAGGGAATAATGAAGTAATACATACATACTAGTGATGCACGAATATTTGTATTCGAATTGTCGAATATTCGTCCATTTTTAATGCGAATAGGAAGCATTCGTGTTCGTCTAATTCAGGCAAATACGAATATTTTTCCAAAAAAATTAAATAAATAAATGCATAAATCTTAAACGAAATTTAAATAAATGGATAAAAATATTAGTTGGTACGAATCCATTAAATTTTTTATGGAAATTTGTGCTTTATATAATTTTCAAATATTATTTACTGACGATCATTAAAATTTTGGGTAGTTTTTATTAACTTTAAAGTACGTCAACAGGAGTATGAAGTTCTTTCTCATAACAATTTTTTAATATTTCATATTGCAGGCGTAAATAGAGCCCTAATTTAATGTAAAGGGTGTTTTTTATTGAGGTATAGAACTTTAAGTTGGCATCACTTTTTTAACTGGCGGCCATTTTGTCAGCTGTTAAGTGATTAATATTTAGTTTGGTTTGCCATTTCATCATGAACAGGTTGACAAAAGAACAACGCTTGCAAATCGTGCAAATTTATTTCGAAAATAATGGTTTAGTTCGCGAAGTTTACCGCAAGCTCCGTCCATTTTATGGTCGACATAATCGTCCATCAGAGCAATTAATTCGGTTAACCATGGATCGTTTTCGTACTACGTTTACTCTATGTGATAATACGCATCCGCAGAGACGTCGAACAGTGCGCACCGAAGAAACAATTGCCGCTGTAGAGCAAAGTGTTGAAGAGGACCCGAATGAATCGATTCGCCACCGTGCACAGCAATTGGAGCCGACTAACCGACTATTTTGTTCCCGAATTGGATGGCATGAATGTGGATGAGTTGTGGTTCCAACAAGACGGCGCTACATGCCACACAGCGCACGTCACAATCGATTTATTGAAGGAAACATTCGATGAGCGCATAATTTCGCGGAATGGACCTGTCAATTGGCCACCAAGATCGTGTGATTTGACACCATTGGATTATTTTCTTTGGGGATATGTGAAGTCGCTCGTCTACGCCAACAAACCAGAAACGTTAGGGGACTTGGAAGCCAACATTCGTGGCGTTATTGCCAACATACGGCCCGATATGCTCGAAAAAGTGGTTGAAAATTGGACCTGTAGAATTGGCTTTATTCGAGCCAGCCGCGGCGGCCACATGCCCGAAATCATATTTAAACATTAATGGCATAAAATTATCCTTCCAATAAAGCCAAATTGATGGACATTAAAACGATTTTCTTGTGTTTTATTTCAATTCAAAGTCTTATACCTCTTAAAAAAACACCCTATATATAAATTTCACATAAAATATTCGTGTTCGTGTTCGCGAATATCGTTTCAAATATTCGTATTCGTGAATATTATAAATTGACATTCGTTACATCACTAATACTATTTACATACACACATAGTATTTGCCTTGTAGTTTTCTTTTTTCGCTCAAAAAAAAATTCTATTAGATTTTTCATAAAATATTTATTTAAAAAAAAAAATAGTTTATTATATAATTTCAAAACACTTATGATATAATAAAGATGTAAAAAGAAAACAAAAAAATTTAAATAAATAGTAGGGCCACTATTTGTCGAACTTTAATGGCAGCAAGTAATTGCACAAGATAAACCAACCGATAGTATGCAAATAAATTCAGACACACAAGTATAATATAACAGTGCAACAAAATTGCACTTGAAATTGTCACATGAGTAGAATACCACGCCACGCTACTCTTAATTCATCGGAGAAACAAAAACCTGAAGAGTTAAGGGTTTGTGTTAAGTTAAATTGGAAGCATAGATATTTTGCAAAGCTTGTAATTATTTCGGGCAATGAAAACCCACAGATTGTATGTACTCTACTCGTATGTATTATGTTGCTCAAATAACAAACATGGTAGGCTGGCTGGGCCAAAAAAAGAAAAATTAAACCCACGATTGTTCGCATACGTATTACAATGTTGTTGAATTAAAACAAAAAAAAAATCGAAAAATAAACAGAAACTATGAAAAATTCCTTGGAAATCGATTGAAGTTGAACATGCAAAATGACATACATACGTACCACGCACAGTGGGACTTTAGAAAAGAAAAAGTCAACAAAAATCGATTGGACGAATTGCAGTCAATATTTTAATTGTACTTGTCGTTACCTTAGCAGTGGTTGTTAGGCGGCACCAGCAGAACGCAACATGTACATTATTTTGCTGTGCAACACAGAGCACATTTGGTATTAATACATACATTTGACAATATATGCTTGTTTTTATCCGACTTCAAAAAAGGAGGTGGTTAAAAATTCGTCTCTTTTTTTTTTGGCGATGTTACTTCATAACTCGGTACATTTTAGACCGATTGTAAAAATTGTTTTTTTTTGTCTAAGAGGGTATAGCTTCCCATTGTTCCTATTGTAAAAAGTGTGCGGAGACACGCCCACAAATTTTTTAAATTAAATTTTATGATATTCTACTTATTTGATTGCTGCGAAACCTATCAAACACCCTTTGTTCTTGTAATTACACAATTTGAAAGTTTAAAAAAGTGGGCGGCGTTACGCCCATTAAAATTTATTATAATATATCACGCGGTTCTACCTAACCGATTTTTAGGAATCTTACCACACACCTTGCGATCTAAAATAGACACAATCCTCCATTTACAAAAATGGGCGGAGTCACACCCATTGAAATTTAATATTTTATTTTAATTGGTTCTACTTTACCGATTTTGATAAAACTTAAAACACACCCTGATGGGCAGAGGCACGCCCATTAAAAACGAAATTTATATATCACGTACTTCTTCTATCAGATCTTTGCATTAAAGTCGGTTTTTTTGGCAGAAAGAACTATTTGGTTAAGGAACGTTCTCATATGAAAATAAATACATATTTTTGATTTTTAATTTAATTTTAATTGCAAAAAATTGGTGGAAAACAAAATAGATGTAAAATCGAATAAATATACTTCTTTTGTTAAGATTTTTGTTTGAGGGTTTTAAACTTATTATGTTTATATATTGTGATTCTCAATAACGTCTTAAGAGTCCTATTATAAATACACGAAGTTTAGCTGGCTTCAAAAAGATTTTTGGGTGCTGTCTTCTGATGAGTTCCATAAGCGGGAACGAAATGCATATAGACGTTGTTTAACAAAAAAAAAGCAAAAATTTCAAATAAAATAAAGACTGTTATATTTCTTATTTTTTTTAAGCTTGCGAGTATGTTGCAACGCAAATGCTTAACGATATTACAATTGTATATAACCGACAGTAAACAATCCGGTTCGAAGGACCACACACAAGCGTGAGCCCCTTGTTAATCTCTTTCGAAGTATTTATAGTGAACAGAAGTTAATTTTTAAATGAAATACATTTCGATCACATTTTTTCTATGTTAATAAGAAAAATTTTGTGTTGAAATCAGTTTTATAAACTCTTTATTAGTCCTTGACCAATTAGGACTTTTAAATTGCACAAAAAAATCAACATTTTACTATTCAGTTATAAAAAATATATTTGTCCAATACACAAGACGATTGAATACATTAATTTAGCAATTGTATACAGATACTATTTACTATGTTTTTAATTCCAATATTTCCTTTTAAACATTTTTGCTAGTTCAAAGTGTCCTAAGTTTGGTCTATCTTTCTTTAAAAAAAATATATTGACAACGTTGGTACCAGACTATAATTTAGTCTTCATAATAGATTTGGTTAATTTAAATTTGCTGAAATTTCTTTCCACTGTACAGGGGAATAAGAGCATCGACAATTTAAATTTTTAGCAAACTCTTAAATAAAATATTTTTTTGATATATTTTTTTTAATTAAACATTTCAATATTTATCTAATTTAAGTCAACTATTCATTAGATCGCTTCCACTGTCGCAACAAAGTGCAGGGATGAAAAAAAGTTTATTTAAAATCGTATCATTGAATTGCATTCAATTCATAAGAATGTTGGAAGATATACCAATATTCATTCCCCTGAACAACTTTTATGTTTTCTTGATATTGGCTTTGACTTTTAAAAACACATGATCATCATGGTCGTCAGCATCGTCATAATGAGATATTGTTGTCGTCATTAACATTAAATACAGATGAAGAAAATAATAGTAGGATGCTTTTAATGAGTTTTCAGTCATAATAATATCATTGAAACAAGAGCAAACTTTACACTTATCATTTCAATGCTCTCATTAAAAGGGTCACCAAAAGGCTTCAAACCGTGCCTGCCCCGCCAATGTGATCAAATCGCATCATCGCATGTATACATGAATGTGCACGCATGTATATATGTACGTACATATGTATGTGTATGTTTGTATGCACATTTCGCAAAAGAAGGTCGAAAATAAGAAGAAAATTATTACACAACTCCTTTATTCCATCTGCACATTCATGGGGTTCACTTGTTGTTTCAACCCATTAAAACAAAAACAATGAATGGGAGCTCATTTTACACTGGGCCTCGGAGTTTAATAAAGAAGTAAGAAAAATGGAAACACCATATCCAAAGAGAAGCAAATATTAATGTCGTTTGTTGTTCGACGGACATTCATGATCTGATTAAATTTATTGAAGTGCATGCGTGTGTGTGTGTGTGTATTATTTGCTTAAGTTTGCAACATGCGAGTCTTTTTCTTTTTGTGTTTGTTGTTGATGTTTTCGTTCGTTTTGTATGTGGAAAAATTAATGTAATTTTTAACAATAAATTCATAAGTTTGTTGTTGTCGAACGAGCGTGTAATAACTTATTGTTGTGTATTTAGCAAATAACTGACAATTGTTGTTTTCTGTCAGTAATCATTTCCGTTTGTTTGTTGTTGAATTACGTTTTTTTTTTTTTTTTTTTTTTTTTTTTTTTTTTGTTAAGTGACGAATAACATTCATTCATTCATACGCACATGTTCACCACTCACTCATTCATATTGTTGTTGTTTTTTTTTTTTTGCTGTCGGGCAGCATCTTTTGCTGTAAATAAATGAAATTTTGTGTAAATTGTCTCTGTTCTGGAGAAGGCTTTTACTTTAATTGTCTTATGTTGTTGTTGTTTTTGCTTTAGTCATGTTTCTTTTAAACGATTTCAGCATTTTGTAATGAGTATTAATTGACTTTTTATGCATCGAATGAAGTTTTCAGTTCTTGATTTAATTGCATAAGAGAACGTAACTTGAAGAAGCTTTAGAATTATGTTAAAAAAAATCTTAATGACAATTTGTGCTTCATATTAAATATCGTCACATAAAATCTACAAGGACGTATCAACAAAATTTTTCTGGATCGTTTTTGGTTAAAATTAATCGGATTTCAAGTACTTGCAACTTTAAAGAAATCAAAACGAATATGATGCAAAGGATAATGCATAAATAGTGTTATAGTTTTTATAAAATTGTAGATTTTATATTATTTTAACTAACTAAAAAGGCAAATAAAAATAGCATATTAAAAATTAAATATCGTAAATGTAACCGCAGAGGATACCAGAGCTGAAGAAAGTGACTTATGAAAAACTCTAAAATCAGCTGATGTTTGCTTACTGCCAAAAAGGGACAAATGTAGTGTGCTTGTTATTAAATTTTTAGCTCAATAATCAAAACAAACAACGGAAAATGTATACATAGTTTGTAAAACGAAAAAGTAAAAATTTTTACAAAATTAAATGGACAAATTTGTTGTGTTGAAGTTAAAAAATCAAAATGTGGAAAATATTATTATTATTATTATTATTATTTACACGATTTCACTTTTACACGATTATTTTGGTTTTCGTGTAAATTGAGGGATTTAGGAAATACCTCGAATTTACACGATTTTTTATGTGTTTTGACTAAACCCTTCAGATATTTTTAATTTTGTTTTTGTTTTTATGAATAGAATTTTTTTTTTGTTTAAGGAACAAAGGTTTATTTTTATGTGTTTTGAGTAAACGCTTCTGACATTTTAAAAACTAAGTTGAAATACATTTATAATTTCTTAATAAAATCAATTTTTTACGCGATTCATACAAAAATTTAAAATTTCGATTTACATGACTTTCTCAGAAACGCAGCGAAAATATAAAATGAAATTACGTTAAATAATGAAAATACGTAACGCGAAAGAATCAGTAAAGAAGATTTGAAAACTGTACGAGCGAGACCATGCGAATACACAATTATATTCCGTCTCCTGTCACTTCTGGTATTATCATCTGTGAATACAACCGATCTTATCGTTTTTCGGTATAATGTTACACTAAAGATCTTTCAAGGAAGACAATAAGTTCCCGAATTTCTGATCCGGAAGCAGTGCAAATCTGGGCCATTTAGTATGATAATTAATTACATAATAATGATTTTCTTTTTTTGATGCGTATTTTAAAGTGAATCCGATATAATGTTCATGATCTTGAGCAAATATGATTTTTTGTTTGTTTTTCGTAACAAGTACAAAAGAACAAAGAGTTGAAAATTATTAATTTATTAAAAAAATTGTTGTTGTTGTTGATTAAGCAAGGAGGTATGTACTTTGAATAAGCTTGACGAGTTGAACTCTGTACTTCCAGTAACTTTTTTGGTGTAAGTGGTGTAACAGAAACTTGGCTATCGTAAATAATCGATTTACGTAAAAAAAACGATATTTTGTTTTTCTACTTATGTTAGTTGTTGTTTTCGGAAAAAGTTTCTTAACCCACTGTGTATTTGATTTGTATTGCGATTTGTCAGGTGCTTGAATTGAATTCTACTGGAAGTGTTGCTTGAGCAGCAACGAAATTCTTTTAAAAGTTAACGACTTATTGGAAAAATTCGTATAATTATACATCTAAAATTTACTAGATGAGTACAGCCTGTACAGTTAATACCCGTTAAATAAAAAATAATAATTTATTTTTTTAAAAACCATTGAAAAATTTATTCACTTTTAGCGTTACAACAACTCAAATAACAACTTAAATATCTCAACGTCTAACTAAAATGAATTTGAAAAACATTTTATATAAAAACTCTGATGAAACGTATAAAGCAGATGGGATGGTTGGTCCCCTCTAATGTTTACACAATCTTTAATTAAAAATTTCATCCTTATTATTCCCATACTCCACTTCCCTCTTTTGAACATCACCACATACCACTAGCTTAAAATAACATTTTGTACAACTTTGTGGGGCTAATCAAAAGTGAAAAATATTGCTTAAATGCCTCTCAAGATATGTATTAATTATTAAGCAACATTGTGATGACAAATTCCTCCGCACATGCGCAACATTCATTCACATACTCCCTCCCAATCGCACTCAACTCCACCACCTCAAAAATTCTATACAATATAAAAATAGATTTAGATTGAGTTTAATAAATATTTTTAAATCACGAAAATAAACGGAAAAACATGCCACTTCCGTTTCGGTTACTGCGTTTAATTGTATGGCGCGTGCTCAGGAGCTATTTTGCTTTCATTCGTCTTAGTTACTAAGAAAAACTCGAGCATTTGTTTTGATCATAAATTACGATTTAATTAAATTTAAAATTAAACCTTTGACTACATACGACGAAGTAATAAAAAGAAAATAATAAAAGAATCGCATGTTATATTTCCCTATGACCGTTATAAATTATAAATTTGTCAAAATTTCAAATTAACTGGACCATTTAGAACAAAAAACAACAAATTAACCCTTCTATTCATACAATTTAATTGTTAAAGAAAATACGCTCAATAAAAAATAAATAGAACTGGGTCATTTGACAAAGAAAACAAATGGAAATAAATTACGCAGCATCTTGCAAGAAAATATTTTAAAACAATTGCCTCAAAGTCCCATCAAAGAACTATAAAAATGTCCGCACATGTCCACACAAAGAATACAATTTGCGTATGAATGCATCCAAAGAAATGGAAGTAAAAAACAAACACTTGATTAGAGCTTGTGGACCTGAATAAAGGGACGGACGCAAGCAAATACATATTTTGTTGAAAATATTTTCCTTTTGTTGCATACAGGATGCAAGAGATAAATAGCCGTATTCTCTTACATTGTAAGGCGATTTAAAATGCAAATTAGCAACATTAAAAAAGGACATAAAATATCCTCTTGTCAACATCGCCGCGTCCTCGTAACCCTGACCAAACCGACGCACCAACCCAAAGTTAAATATGCAATCATTAGCCTTTGAAAATGACAAACGGCTCTGGGATACGAGTAGATGCATTTACGAGCAGATATTTGTGCAGATAAAGCAAACTTAATCGTATCTCCCTAAATTCATACTTATGTACTTATGTGAACGAGTTTATCTGGCTGTATTGAACCCATGATGCTGCGCAAAGTTACACACATTCGAGCACAGGCAATCCTTTCTTTTGTTTTCCCGTCTATAAATTTTATTGTTTTTCTTTCTCAGCTAAAAGCTTACAACAAAATCCGCCAAATGGAAAATTAGCGGTCTTTTCTATTTCTTATCCGGGATACAAGTATTTACAAATGTGTGCGTGCGTGCGTGCGCATGTCACTGTACTCGTATGATGCTGCCGCTGCCGCTGCAGCCTTCATTGCTGTCGATCATTAAACTACCACCACCCCTTTTTCCCACTGAACAAAAAAGGCGCATCTTTATTTAAAATCTCTTAAGGAGTTTTGTAATATCTTGCTTTTCTATTTATTTTTATTTTTCTTATACTTGTACCAACTTCAACGTTTTTCTTTCGTGTGACCTCATCTAATCGTTTTTTGGTCCATGAAGCAAATCAAAAGCAAATTTATGTCATTTATTTTCCTAATTTCAAAAGCAAGAAACGAAACATGTTTTTTGTACTATTTGTTACAAACTAGGCTGGCTGCAGTAAGCTCATACAATCAGCCAGCCGGCCCGGCCCGGCCCATCCAGGCTAATCATAATAAAGTGATCTTGTTAAGGAAAAACTAATGCACAACTTTAAGGGAAAATTCTGTCTTATTAATAATGAAATTTAATATTTTTTTTCTAGCATGATTTTTATGATATCTTTGATTCTTTGTAAATCGTAAGAAAAATTATGGTTTCACATTTATTATTTTGACAGAGTATCATAATTTTTTTTGTATAAAAGTTATGCTAATTTCCCATTTTATTATTTACTTTTTTGATTGTATATGCAGATAGTTAATAATTGTGGTAGGATAATGAAAAAGGACCATTTTGTTATAATTTTTTTTAAGAAATTCTTACCTAAACAAAAAAATAATATAGAAAATCGGCTTAGATTTAATTTAAATTAAATGTATTTATGAGCAACAATTTGACTAACTCCACTTTTTGATCGTACTCGTAATATAGAGAATGACGTCGACTGCAATAGTTAGCACGTTGAAAACAAAACCGAAGTTCCTGGGTTCGAGACCGGTTTCCGACAGCCATTAGGTAACAACACCACGCATTTTTCTGACGTGCATTTGTGTCGCTTTGTATCAATTGTTGTAGGAAGTTCAAGTGAAGACACTGGCCACTGCACTATACCGACCGACTTCAGCAGATACTAATCCTAATATAACATCAGAGCTCCCTCCTTCGTTGTGTATCAGAATCATCGGCGAAGTAAAATAACCAATAAAATGGCTACTAAGCACAGCTAAAAAAAATTTAATACGCCTCATTTAACGCCAGAGTCGCTGCAACAACTCACAGGTAGCACAAAGGCATCATTTTGGACCCAAGTGAGCTAGACTCTATATTTCACCCTTCCTTGCTAGCAGCCTGTTAACCTAACCTAACCTATGTTTAGTATTATTTTGGCTTAGATTAATAATCTTCCTTAGAAACAAAAATGCTCTGAAAATGTCGATGTGAAGCAGAGATGATAGCGTATCGAATTTTTCCAACACGACACGATCCGAACACGAATACGTACGAAACACGTACGAAAAAGAATTTTCGAACACGAAACGGCACAACACGCACAAAATCAAATTGACTAGCAATAAATTATTTGTTTATGTTCAAATACATTGATACATATTTTTGTTTAATTTCTGAACTTTAAACTTAAGACGTCCCTACACTATCAACAAAATTTGCTAGTTTTGCGTTTTTGAAGATATAAAACATAAAATTTTTTCTTTATGTATAATTTGATGCAGACATATTTTTTCATCTAAAATCGTTTCGTTTTTTTATGTAAATTTGCTCAACAGAAAAGGGACTTAAGAGTGGATTCTGGTACCTAAAAGGGTGTAGAATAAAATGAAATGTGTTAGATTTCTGATAAAAATTTATTTACCCCAAAAACGTACAAAACGACCTTGGGAAAATCGATAATGATAATGCCTTATGAAACTTTAAATGCGTTTTTCTCAAAACTTCATTTTCACACACTAGGTCCCTTTTTTCGGAGAAGGTCACATATATAGTAGATACAATAATTTAGGGCCGGTTTGCCTAAATGCAAACGAAAGTTTCGATCGAACATTAGTATGGGAAACAAAAACAAATTTGAATTTTTTGTTTTTGTTTTTAATATAAATGTTCGTTCGCCTGTTTGTCTAAAGGCCGGGGCACAATGAATCCGTCATGCCTTAAACTTTGCCTTTTTCAACTGAAAGCTAAGTTGAAATACATGGTTTCTTATGAGGTCTGTTACATTCAGTACGTGTCCGTCAACGCAAAGTTTAAAATTTGGTCAACTTTTAACTTTTTGCGTATGTTGAGTAGTTTGACAGATATTGGTTGGTTTTTTTTTTGGTGTGTTCTGATTTAGGTTTTTGTGTTTTGTGGCAGCAAAAATAAAATTAAACAAAAGAAATAAACGAAATAAATAAAAAAAATTGAATTTAATAAATAAAATGGAGAATCAACCTATTGAAGCTGTTCAAATACTTCCTTCAATGAAGTACGCATTGTGCAAACCTTCTACGTCGTTTCGTTAATTTCAGTTGAAAAAGGCGACGTTTAACATATGACGGATTCATTGTGCCCTGGCCTTAAGGCCCTTAATGTTCTAATTTATGTATAATATTATTAATTGGCCTGTTTCACGATATCGTATGATAACTTTCGACTGAAAATTTATATAGAAAACAACAATAAAATACGAAAATTTCGTTTTGTTTTCAATAAAAATTTTCAGTCGAAAGCTATCTTTCGCTATCGTGAAACAGGCCATAAGTACCAAAAAGGCCGCTTGTTACATACAATAGTCATCACTGCCTTATGAATGTCACTTAACAATGTTACGAAATTCTATTTTATTAAGATTGAGATGTGTCGAAAACGTCACAGTGCATTTCGGTAAGCATTGACACCATCAGATGTTTCTTTAAGAGACGTGTTCGTGTTTGGCTATTTCTGCCTCTTTTTACCGAAATTCTTGTTATTTAAAATTTATTGATTTTTCTAATTTTTTAGTTAAATTAAACACAAAAATGTATAAATAAATTTTAATATTTTGTTTTTATATAACGCATATCAAAATGAATACGAATTAAAAAAAATTTTTCTTATTATTTCTGTTGCAACTTAAAATTGCCAGCACAGCTGATTTTTGACTATTATTAAGTAAATTCTATCATTTCAGTGCTATAAATTAAATCGAAATTTGTTACCGGTTTCGTGACATGTTTTCTTCATCGCTCGGATCTTAACGAGAAAACCAGGGGTCTAATCGTCGCTTTCGATAACGAGCTAATTCGATCACGGTTTTTCAGTTTGAGATTATGGCATTCGATGTCGAATCACATTATTACATTGTTCGATAGCGAATGCCATAATCTCAAACTGAAAAAAGTGATCGAATCAGCTCGTTATCAAAAGCGACGATTAGACCACTGCTATATGCAATTACATGTGTTTTCCTTTGCGGTGTATGAAGACACGAATAAGATACAACATACACATATTTCGCAAAAGAAGAACAAAAAAGGTTGACATACATACATACATACATACATACATTTCAAGACTTTGCGCAGTCCTCTTGGTATACCCTTAAGTCTTGAGAGAAAAATTATATGTTTTTCAATAAGTTGTGTCTTATATTGCGTTGCCATATACGAGCTTTGGGCTAAAAATCTGGTTTTGGGCAAAACCCCTGTTTTGCTATTGATTTTTAACCCCCGACTAAAAAAAGGGGTGTTATAAGTTTGTAGTGTGTGTCTGTGTATCTGTGTGTCTGTCCGTGTCCACGTACAGGCCAAACGGCTGGACCGATTTTAATTTAGTTTTTTCTGTTTGAAAGACGACTTGATCGAGAGGGTTCTTAGCTATGTTTGAAGAAAATAACATCTTTCCCGAAAAAAGTCGGGGGTTTTTAAAATTTTTAATTTTTGTTATTCTATACTTATTTCATGTGAGTAAAACAACCTCAAAAACAGGTTTTGCTTCGAAACTTGTCAAAACCATTTGTGTAATACTGTGTTTGTTATATGATTACAAATGCAACATTGGGTTATTGACAAGCTCGAAAAAAGTGAATTTCGTTTGTCGATAGCAACCGATTTTAATACATAATTGTTTTGTGCAAAATTTAATGACAATTGCTCAAAAGTACATAAATTATATAATGATCCAGTCCAAAGCTTAAATAAAACTTCTGCAAGAGTAATGCTAAAAGTAAAGTAGAGCAGACAAGAAAAAAAAAATTGCTTTGATAAAAGTGTTGCCAATTGATTTTGTGATTCTAATTTCAATTCAAAGTGTGTTTAAGACAAATATAAAAATAACTCGTCTTTTGTCTCAATTTAAGGCCATTGAACTTTGTCTCAAAATAGGTGAAGTTTATTTCAAAGACAGACTACAAGATATAGACAAAAATTAAAAACCTACGACACATTATATACATATGTATATTATAATATATGTATGTAAATGTGTTGTTCCATTTATGCAGGCAAACTAACGGTAGAAGAAGGGTTGTTTTATTTCCGATCGCCCAAGAAAGTCACCAACGCATGTGCAAAGACAAAAAGAAAAAACAAACCGTTTCGATAACAATTTCTAAAATGAAAACAGACCAACCCACAAGATGCCTGCTGCACGCGGTATGTTTGTATGTAGTTTTTTGTATGTTTCAGTAATGAAATTGTCTATTTATAATAACGTCACGCAAATCAACGACTTTAAGGTTGTTGAACTTTAAATTGATTGTTTTACAAATGGATTTTATATTCAACAAACACTCGCATATAAAGGGTCCGCCAGATAACTTTTTTTTTTCTTTTTTGAAAATGCTATAAAAAAACTACTGAAGCTTCGGCTGTGTGGCACGTAGCGCCGTCCCGTTGAAACCAAATGTTGCCAATATCCTCCTCTTCAATTTTTGTGAACAAAAATTCGTTCAACATGGCCCGATAACGATCGCCATTGACTGTAACGGCAACTCCTTGCTCAATGGCCCAATTATGCCTCTGGACCAAAGTCCGCACCAAAAAGTGACTCGTTTTGGGTGCATCGGCTTTTCAATGTACGCGTGCCGGTTTTCTGTGCCCCAAATGCGACAATTTTGCTTGTTTACATACCCGCCAAGATCAAAATGAGATTCATCTGAAAAGATGATTTTTTTTTTTTGCAAAATCGGCATCTTCTGTAAGTCGATCGCAGGCCCACTTAGCGAAGCGAAAACGCATTGGATGGTCAGTTGGCTCGTTCAGCGGAAGGATAAAACTAATTATCTGTCAAATCAGACATGAGCTAAGTGTTACCATTCACGAAATAAGCACTAGTTGAAAAAAAACGTTAGATGGCGGACCCTTTACTTAAAAGAATGCGTACATACACACGGATATTTTCAATATAAATATTTATATAAGCATTTTAATATATGAAAAAGTAGGTTTGTGCGTCTTCTATATTTGAAGGCGGTTCGTGGTATTGCGGCCTCACAATAGTCATTCCAAATAACTAATGCTTATTGTTGCGAGAGGGGGTGTTGATAATTAAATATCGTTTTCTTTCATTAGAAACAGGCGCGTGCGTATCCATCGTTAATTTGGGGAACGAAATTTTAAATTAAACAAATAATTTAGAGTTGAGGTACCCACACATTTGCAATATTATTGTGCAATAATTGATATTGTACAATAAAATTGTTCTGTTTGTAATGGCTCAAAAAAAATCGCCAAAACGAAAAAATCGCCGAAAACCGAAAAAATAGCAAAACGAAAAAATCTCCAAAACTTAAAAAAATCTCTAAAAATAAAATCGCCAAGAACAGAAAAAATCGCCAAAAACCGAAAAAACTCCAAAACGAAAAAGCACCAAAACTTAAAAAACGCTGTAAATAAAATCGCCAAAAACTGAAAAATCGCCGAAAATTAAAAAAGTCAAAACAACACTTAGGTTAGGTTAGGTTAGGTTTATCTGGTTGGTCCAAGACCTCGCATAGACCGGCATTGATCCTTAGCGATACCAGCAAATGAAATGAGAACCTGTTAGTATGGCAGCCTAGTTCGTGGTGCCTGTATCGAATGACTCCCACACAGATTTAACAAATTTTAGCAACCTACACATTTCTACTCTCGATACAATCTCAAGACTACGAAAAGTGTAAGCACCAATATAGTTATATCTAGTACGGCTTAAAGCCGGGCAGTGACACAGTAGATGTTCCATTGTTTCCATTTCTCCGGGTTCCTTACATTTCCTGCAGGTACCGTCGGCTATTCGTCCTATTTTGACAGCGTACGAAGCGGTCCAGCAGTGCCCAGTTAATACTCCCACTAGAAGCTTACAGTTGCTTCTAGTTAGTGATAAAAGGAACTTAGTCAATTTGTGATCATAGGAGCTCCACATGATTTTAGAAGTTTTGCAAGTTTTCGTCGCGCGCCAACATTTCTCCGCTTCTTCCCTCATATTAGAATGTATGATCTCTTTAAGGTATTGAATTGGTTTTCGGATATTTACCGTTACCTCAGCCGGTAATAGAATTCCCCTTTTGGCCAGTGTATCGGCCATTTCATTTCCCTCTATCCCCATGTGTCCCCGGATCCAGAATATATGTACTTGTCTACCAGTACATAACATATCCAGGGCCTTTCTACACAGGAGCACAACGGAGGAGTAATTGCAGTCAGCTGAAATTGCTTTAATAGCTGCTTGACTGTCTATATACAGATTTACACGCGCATCCATAGTTAGAGAGGTGAAGGCTAACTCTGCTGCCATTTTGACAGCATAGATTTCCGCCTGGAAGATGCTACAATGATCAGGAAGTTTATAAGATTCCTCTATATCGAGCTCCCGACAGTAAACCGCAGCTCCTACCCCTCTATCCATCTTTGAACCATCAGTGAAAAAGTTAAAACCAGAACCACTATGATTAAGACTTTCCAAATAGCCTTCTTCACTTATAGTGATCTGTGGTTTGGTAAAAAAGTTCGTCACTGGAATGATGTAGTCCGAGCTACACTCCATGTTTTCTAGTAATTTGCTGTGACCAAATGATCTGTACGACATCTGACCTGTTGTCCTTAGTCGGATAGCTGATTTGCATGCCACGTTCACTGCAATTAGCTTTATTGGTTTAAGGTCCAATATAACGTCTAAGGCTGCAGTAGGTGTACTCTTTAAAGCTCCAGTGATGCAGAGCTCTGCTAGCCTCTGGATACTTTCCAGCTTTTTCAGGTATGATTTTGTCTCAGTCGCCCTCCACCATACAAGTATTCCGTAGAGTAAAATTGGTCTAGCTATCGCTGTGTATGTCCAATACGTAAGAGTAGGTGAAAGGCCCCATGTCTTGCCCAGCATTTTTTTACATGCATATAGAGCAATGGTGGCCTTTTTAACTCTATCTTCTATATTGTACCTCCACGTCAGCTTACTATCCAAAATAACCCCCAGGTACTTTGTATGTGTTTTGGGCGAGAGCGATATACCGTCTAATTTTGGTGTTCTCCATTCCTTTACTTTCCTATTAGTAAAAAGCACAAGGTCAGTTTTTCCTGGGTTTAAGTTCAAACCTACCCTTGTTGCCCATCTATGAATATCCCTCAACGAGGATTCCATTAGGGAGCTAATTGTATCGAGGAACTTACCAGTTATAATGATAGCTATGTCGTCCGCATATGCTGTAATCTTAGCTGCTTTACCCTCGAATTCCATGAGAATTTCATTTACAACCAGCGTCCAAAGAAGTGGCGATAGAACACCACCTTGGGGAGTTCCTCTCTTAGCTTCTTTGTTTACCTTGGCATTGCCTAATTCCGCAGATACTATTCTACATTTCAATAGGTTGCCTATCCAGTTTTTGACTTGCAAGTTAGCCCCGGAACGATTAACACTTTCCATAATTGCGTCCGTAGAGACATTATTGAAAGCGCCTTCGATGTCCAAAAAGACCCCTATAGCAAAGTCCTTATAGTGTAACGATTTTTCGATTTGTTCAACAACATTATGAAGTGCTGTTTCAACCGATTTGCCCTTTGTGTATGCATGTTGGTTGGAAGACAGGATATTTGGATATACAAATTCTTTGATGTGTATATCCAGAATTCTCTCTAACGTTTTCAGTAGAAAGGACGTCAAACTGATAGGCCTAAAGTCTTTTGGATACATATGGTTGCTCCTACCTGCCTTTGGTATGAATACAACCTTGGCAATCCTCCATGATTTTGGCACATAATTCAGTCTGAGACATCCTCTAAATATTCCTACTAGCCAGGGAATTATCCTCTGTTTACCATACTGTAGTAAAGCCGGAAAAATACCATCTGGTCCTGGTGATTTATATGGTTTAAAGGAATCGATTGCCCATTCCACCTTACTAAGGGAAATGACGTCACAATTCTCAGTATTTAATTCATTTGTCATTTCTGAGCGAGGGGAGATCTCCGTGCAACCTGGGAAATGTGTGTCCAGGAGAACTTCCAGCGTTTCTCGGCTGCAGTTAGTCCAATCGCCGTTAATTTTACATATTGTGCTAGGCACTGATGGATTGCTTGCAAGCAGCTTTCTCATTCTGGCCGTGTCCGCAGTTTTTTCTATATTGCCACAAAATTTCTTCCATGAATTTTTCTTGGCCTTTCTCACCTCTTTTTTAAAAGATCTCAGTGCTTTTTTATAGTCCCTCCAGCATTCAAATTGGTCTATGTATCTAGCCAATCTGAAGAACTCACGCAGGTCACGTCTTTGTGCGTCTAGATCACTACTCCACCATGGTGGTCTAGACATACGTTTTACGCGCGAGAGGGGACATGCTGATTCATACGATTTTGTTATGGCTTTCGTTAAGCAATTAACAGACTTTTCAATATCAGCCTCACTCTTAATCGATTTGGCATTATAAAGATTATTTTCAATGTTCTTCCTGTAATAATCCCACCTAGTATTGCGTGGGTTCCTATATAATTTCTTAAGCTTTGAAACTTCAGATAAAATTCTAAAAGCTATGTAGCAATGGTCAGAGAAGGACGGCTGTCTAAGCACCATCCAATCCTTAAGTACAATATCTTCATTGTTAACAAGTGTTAAGTCCAATACATTCGATGATGTAGGACCTATATAAGTAGGTTCCTTCCCTCTATTCACAATCACAAGGTCAGTTTGCAGTATGAATTGAATAAGTGACTCACCTCTTTCATTGATGTCCTTACTTCCCCATAAAGTATGATGTGCGTTAGCGTCTGTGCCTATCACCAGTTTTTGTTTCTTCTCGCAGGCTTCTTTAACGAGCCTTTGGAGCTCCGGTGGAGGTGCCTCAATTATGTGTGGCATGTAGCATGATGTAAGGAGTATTGGCTCATCCTTGTCACCATCTACCGCTACAACAACTAAATCGTCAGTGCTGTAATTATACAAAATATATGAATTAAAGTTCTTCTTAATTAGGATAGCTGATCGTATCCTGCTTACCGTCTTTGAGAAGTATGTATGGTAAACAACACTTAAATCCGAAAAAAATTTCAGAAACGAAAAAAGCGCCAAAACTAAAAAAACGCCAAAACTAAATAATCGCTAAAAACCGAAAACCCGTGTAAGATATACAATTATAAAGGCTAAAGTTCGTATACTATTACATACCCTGTAGGAAATCGAACTGGCACAAAACTAGTCACGTGACCGGTCCCCAAGTGATAGGGACTTCCTAAGAAGCGGAAGCGGAATGTCCTAGGATAGGGTTAATTGATACTTCTTATGCACCTTGTGCCTTGTACCTAAACTATCGCATAAGGACCTATTCGATATATAATAATATAAATTATGTATAAATGTCATTCCGACATTTACACTTATAAACTTTTTTTATTGCTATAAATGCAATGAAATTTTGTTTTTGAGATTCGAATCGACAGCTTCGTGCATGACAGGCTTGCACACTACCCACTCAAGCACAGGACCACTCTTATTTCAAAAGTATAAGTACCAATAAAACTAAGGTTAATATCTGAGTATAGTTACGGAACTGGTTCCAGATTCACATTGGAGGGAACAATTAACATTATATTTGCACTATTTGATATGTCCATGTATTCACCCACATCGAGCATGTTCAGTACCGTTTACTACAACACTAGACCGAGTCCCAATTAAATTGACTCAAGATTGAGACGATACATCACGAAAATGGTGAATATGTAACCATTTACACGATATATCTTTTTGTCACCATACACTACTCCTTAATTTTGATAACACTCGCATTTTCTCAAGTCATACGTTTGGATCAATTGTCACCAAATTTCCTGCAGGGTATGTAGTGTCCGTACGGAACCCTTCGTGTGCGAGTCAAAAACGCACTTTACTGAATTTTTTCTGTAATATATCCTAAATACGATTTTTAAAAGGACACTTGAACAAGCCGTTATATAAAATTTTATAATGGCTCCAAGTATGGATGGACTATTTGCTTCTAGAAATATTAATTACACCAGATTTCGTTAAAAATTATTTATATATGCGTATGCTCTGAAATAAAAAATATGGAAATACATAAAAAATTGAGGACAAGGTTAAGGTTGTTATGAAAATAAAAATACTATTTTTAATAAACTATATATACATAAAGATTTACACATACATACATATATAAGTATATAGCGAACTAACTATAAATAGGAACTGACTGGCAGCTTTTAATGGCCAGCAATACTTATTGTTATTTGTTTGTTTGTTTTTTTAAGTTCAATGAAAACAACACCAAAAGTATCAAAAATCAACTGCTTCATAAAAATTTAAAGACAAAAATGTAGAGGGAAAAAAGCACCGAATTTGAAATGCCTGTCGCCAATTTGATTCTGTTTTCTGAAATACTTGAAATTGTTGTTACTTAATTTCGTTTTTATTTTTTATATTTTTTATTTTCATAAACATATCTAAGCGACATCCGTTTCGTTTTAAACAAAAATCTTAATCTCGAAGAGAAAAATAAAACAAACGTGTCGCTTTTCATTCATCATAATTTCAGAAATAACAAATACTTATAGAATGTCTGATAAATATGAATAAGACGTACTCGTACAAAAAAGAAAAAGAGAGGAAAGAAACCCATTTAAAACTATATGTATGCATATAGTTTTAGTAGAAGCTCAACTTGAGCGAAAAAAGAACAACACAAGAATTTTATTTTAATCATCATCGGAAATCATAATCATGTTTTGAAAACAATTTCCAACAGTTCATAAATTAATAAAGAAGTAAGAATATTGTATACATATTCATATCTTTGTCGTCCCCTTTATTTTGTAACAAAAAAATCAGCCTTTTTGAAATAAAAATGTATAGAAAATTTTAAAATAAGGGCATGATTACACTTCGTACTCGTTTATCAATTCGAATAATAACACCATCGAAGAGTATATCTCAACATTTCGTTACTGAATTGAAGTCGTATTTTTTAAGTTCCCATTATTGAAAATGACTGATTTTAATGGATTTTTAATGGTGAATTCAGCAACGGTTGCTCCATATTCATTTTCGAAAAGTAAGGTCTAATAACCCCGCCAGGCTTTTTAACTTTAATTTTTGGCTTTTCCGAGCGATAATTCGCGATAATTCTGCTTGTTATTCTCCGAAGTGAAAATGGGAGTCATCACTCAAGATGATTTCTCAATTCAATTCCGGATCAGATTGATGCAATTCAAGGGCCCAATCAGCAAAGATACGACGTTGTTGATTATCGATAGCCGTGAATTCTTGTCTTAACTGAACTTCAAATGCTAAAGAGTTCATGCGAAATATGGTTTAATGTCATTTGTGGAATGCCCGATTCCAAAGATCGACAATAAATGAACAAACCTGGTTTTCCTCAGTATACCTGTTTGGCGTTTCAAAATCGAAAATGAGAATTTCAAGCAATAGTCCTTTTAAAACAAGTTCGTATAAATCTTTGAAATGAAACCTAATCACCCTTATTCCAGTTGTCGACATCGACATCACTCTAACACAATACCAAAAAATTGGGGCTTGTGTACCCCTTGTCGAAAACAACTGACTCTATTTGGCAGGTTTATACTATTTTCTAGACCTTAGGGAACAAAAATAGATTGTCAGTAGCATAAAATTTTTCTCGAGAGCGAGTAAACAAGCTCCAGTTTTTGGCATTGTGTTAAAGTGATGTCGATATTGACAACTGGAATATGAATAATATGAAGCATCAACTATTTGTTGTCAGAATATTTACAACTAACTTTGATGTTATTTGCTCATTAATAATTATCAGATGTAATTTGGCTTACAAAGCGATACGAACTTTAGCCTGTTCAAATCATAAATATAGAAACAAATGAAGTTCGAATAATAATAATTAGAAGAATTTTGGTTTGTTTCTAGATACATTTCGTTTTATTAATCCTAACAAATTCTTAACATTTGATAAAAAAAAACTCATAGAAATACTTAATTTGCTAAGTGCTATATAAAGAATGTATATTACCCGAAGATACGGGGTCATTCGAGTGAAGAAGAAAGATGTTGAAGCTGAGTACTCGTATGTAGTTTTTCAGAACTTTAAAAGTTTCGGTTCCCTCTTTTAGGGAACATATATTTATCTATCTAACTTCAGTCCTTGCATACCTAGGTGGAACAAATCCCTTCCATTGCATCTTATCATTTGACATTATATCATTTCGCTCCACAAAATATGTATTTTCAGTAGCTTATTTTCTGTCTAGCATCTCCAAGTGTTGGCAGAGTCTTTTAACGCTTCGGGTATTGAACACTGAACCAAAAAGGTACATAAATTCAACGAAAAAATTCGTTGATTCAACGAATTTATTCCTTATTTTTCACCTAAGGAACATGTTCATTGAATTCAACGTATGCCAATCATTGGCTTATTGAATTCAACGTACCAGTTCGTTGAAGTTAAGAATCCATACGTTGAAACCTTACGTAAATTCCTTAAACCTATATATATATACTTTGAATTTAATGAAACAGTTCCTTGAATTTAAAGAACCTATTCCTTGACCCAATGAACACATTCATTGATTTTTATGAATTTATTCCTTGAACCAATGCACCTATACATTCAAAATTTCACTTTAATAAATATAATAATAGACAAGTTCATATTAAATTGAGTACTTTATTTAAAAATTCATATAATAAGAAGTAATTTATATATGTATATAAAGGGGTGTTTTTTTAGAGGTATAGAACTTCGAATTGAAATAAAACACAAGAAAATCGTTTTAATGTCCATCAATTTGGCTTTATTGGAAGGATAATTTTATGTTTATTATATATATATATATATATGTATATTAATGTTTAAATATGATTTCGGGCATGTGGCCGCCGCGGCTGGCTCGAATAAAGCCAATTCTACAGGTCCAATTTTCAACCACTTTTTCGAGCATATGGGGCCGTATGTTGGCAATAACGCCACGAATGTTGGCTTCCAAGTCCCCTAACGTTTCTGGTTTGTTGGCGTAGACGAGCGATTTCACATATCCCCAAAGAAAATAATCCAATGGTGTCAAATCACACGATCTTGGTGGCCAATTGACAGGTCCATTCCGCGAAATTATGCGCTCATCGAATGTTTCCTTCAATAAATCGATTGTGACGTGCGCTGTGTGGCATGTAGCGCCGTCTTGTTGGAACCACAACTCATCCACATTCATGCCATCCAATTCGGGAACAAAATAGTCGGTTAGTCGGCTCCAATTGCTGTGCACGGTGGCGAATCGATTCATTCGGGTCCTCTTCAACACTTTGCTCTACAGCGGCAATTGTTTCTTCGGTGCGCACTGTTCGACGTCTCTGCGGATGCGTATTATTACATAGAGTAAACGTAGTGCGAAAACGATCCATGGTTAACCGAATTAATTGCTCTGATGGACGATTATGTCGACCATAAAATGGACGGAGCTTGCGGTAAACTTCGCGAACTGAACCATTATTTTCGAAATAAATTTGCACGATTTGTAAGCGTTGTTCTTTTGTCAACCTGTTCACGATGAAATGGCAAACCAAACTAAATATTAATCACTTGACAGCTGACAAAATGGCCGCCAGTTAAAAAAGTGATGACAACTTAAAGTTCTATACCTCAATAAAAAACACCCTATATATGTAAATATGTATTTACATAAAAAAAATTTGGTTTTGATAGTATCATAGTCTACTAAACTATTACTGCCTTATTAAAGTTAAAGAAAACTCCTTCACGTTTACCAAAAGCAACGCCAAAGTCTTTGTCCATCTGAAATATAATTATAAATCTTTATTTTGCAATAAGCACTAAAGAATAAAACATATACAAACATATATAAAATTATACTATCTAAATAGCATCCAAAATAATTACTTACATAAAACTTGAGAATTTGAACCAATAATTTCAGGAGTAGATGCATCTGGAACTTATTTTCCAGCTTTAGAGTAGTTCAGCAAGTTCCTGATATACGGGATATTATACAACTATATTTCTTTTTGCAATGAAAATAAATTATAATCACTTCTTTATTATTAACTTACTTTTTGGAACTTTTTTATTTTAAACTTCCTTTTTTAATTGCACACAAACTTATTTGTTAAACGAAGAACAACAACTGATTGCTTTGTGTTTATTTTTTCTTTTTAGTATGTTTTTTCCCCGTTATAAAACAAGGAACTAGTTCGTTGAATTGAACCAAGTAAAACAAAAATTCAAATGGTGATTCCTTGAATCAAAGTACTCGTTCATTGAATAAAACATCTTCTTCTTGCTGTTGAAGTCAAATTCAAAGTACAATACTTAAAAACAATGAACGGGTTCCTTGAATCAAAGTACACTTTCTTGAAATTTACTTTATTTTTTTCTTTTATTTATATAAGAAAGAACGCGTTCCTTAAATTCAACGTATTATACGTTAAATCAATAAACTAGTTCGTTGTTAAATTTAACGAATAATATCAAGGAATGGTTTCAACGTTCAGTTCATATCTACATAAAATTTTACGTTGAATTTCAAGGAATATTTTTTTGAAACAACGTATAATACGTTGTATTTCAATGAATTTAACTGCTTGTCCCACGATGTCACTCGCAAACGTTCGAATGACAACTTGTATTGCAAACAACAATAACATTAGAAAATTTGTTGTTGTTTTCAATATAAGTTGTCATTCGAACGTTTGCGAGTGACATCGTGGGACAGGCAGTAAATCAATGAATGGAAGTTCGTTGAATTTATGTAAAACTGTATTTTCAGTGAACGCAATAGCCTGTCTGGCGATGTCATGAACACGTTTTCGCAGGCATTAAAATTTGCGGCATGTCCAGCATGTGCTCTTATTGTATGGTCCAGCCATTAAAATTTGCCCTAAATGAGCAAAGATTGCAGGACAGAATATTTCCAGCACACGTCTACGACAACGGCTACTTGACCTCCAGAATTTATTAATCATAACATATCCCAGCAAAAATTTTTGTTTGCTGGAAGAATTTTTGTAAGGGAGACCATTAAACGGAATCACTTGCAATTGCGCTTTTATAATGCATGATTTTTGTTCGCGATGAGCCACTTAGAAGCAATAGCAATAAATCATCCACCAAACTTATGCCTGTATTATATATATAATTGTGTAATGTTCGTGTAGGATCGTAGAGCTTACGTTAGTGCCTCTAGAGATGCAATGTATTGCTTCTAACAGCTTTTAGTGCTTCTAAGTGTCGATAATTTTTTGCTGGGATGCTTGCTTAGTTTCGCAGAGTCTATTCTTGATATCTTCCTCAAGGGTATCATAAAGACTTTATTTACTATCCTCACTGATTGGTCAGAGTTTGACTCATAAATTCTTCTTCTTCCACAAATAGTATAGGATATCGAGAAAAGCAAGGTACTCCAATATTTATCCTGATATGGTTTATTGTTGCACATTCGTGTGAAATATAGCAATGCGCACTATGATGTAGCTCTTTAAAGAGACTCATAACTTTTTCTGGAACATCCCAAAGACAAGACAAGACACGTATAAAATCCTGGAAGACCAAGTGCAATGGTAAGCATCAGTCCGACAACTGCTCGACAATCACTCTCATGCTATTAATGTTATCTACACAGGACTTCTTTCGGCTGAAACCAGCTTGCTTTCTTCTCAATTGCGGTAACAGGACGAATAATTTTGGATATTATCTTATTTTGTAATATTGAGCACAGTAATGCCTCTCCAGTTCCCACACTATTACAAGTTTCTCTTTTTGGGATTTGTACCATAAGGTCTTCTCTTATTGCTTCCAAGTAAGTCAATCAGATCCCAAACTTGTGAACCAGAAATAGTGTAAATCTGAATCATTTCTCCTGATTTAATGTATGTTCTTTTTAATAAGTACAAATGAACTTATTATTCGTTACTTTTATAGAGTTAAAAAAAACTAACTAACTAAACCCATGGAAAGGCCAAATATAGTAGGAAAATTATTGTATTATAGAGCTTTAAAATGTAGTGCTTGTTGAAAACTTCAGTTGCGTAAAAAAAAATTAAGAAATAACTTGTTAGTTAATTTCCTGGGTGTTGTTGATAATCACTTCCTGAAAAATTCAAAATACACATTTATTGATGGTTTGGAAGTAGAGAAAAATAGTTCCTAAATCATTACTTCCAATTTTTTTCACTGATTAGTCCTAGTTTACACTATGCAAGTGTTATTCCTAAGCTGATTAGTTTGTTAGGAGTGAACGTTTCTGTTCCGCTCGTCTCTCTCTCCGTAAAACAAATCAGCTAAGCAATGAGAATTGCATAGTGTAAACTAGGACTTAAGGGCTCAATATCCATTGTAGATAGGCGAACGTCATTATTTTAAAAGTTCTATTAATATTAGATCGGTGCCTGCTGACGTGCTTTTTTTGATCCGATTAATTGCTTCTGTAATTTCGTCTGACGTACTCATATATGTATGTTCAACAACTCAGCAGCGTTAGGGACGGTAAATTGTAGTGTTTCTTCTATTTATTTAGCTGTTGGTCTTTCATCTACCGCTGGCGAACAAAACTAGACATGTGCTCAGTAAATGATTTTTTTTTATTTTGTTCGGGCTCTATGACGTCACGAAATATTTTCATTCAAAACCAGTTCGATCCTACCTTAAAAAAATAACAACTGAATTTTCCTTGCTAGTCTCTATCTAGGTAGACTGGTTTTGTTCGCCATCATTGATTATGACCAGGTACATATATCCTGATTCCTTATAGGTTATTAGATCGACCTATTTTCAGGTCATTGTATGTTTGAAGTAGTATTATTGAAATCAACTTTAAGCATCTTTCTTGACTGAATAAGATACCAAGTAGTGCAAGAAATCCAAGGTTTATTAGTATATATTTTAAGTATAGCCTAGTATAGCAAACCTTACATCCTCTCGGCAAAGTTAGTTGCCGATTGTTGGTGTCTCAAATCTCTCTAGGTCAAATTTTTCCTGTGAATAGTTTCGTTGCGCTTTACAGTATTTAGTTTAAAATGAACATCGATCGCTGCATATGTACATCCGAGCCTCTCTTATTCTTTAAACGTGGAAAGTGGTACATTAAATAGTGTAGTGTAGAAAGTTAAGTTTTGGATCATGTATTTATGTATATTGAAATTTTGGGGCCCACTGTCTTTGAAAAGTTTTATCGTGTTTGTTTTGTATTCTTTGTGTGAGTGTATCTTAGCGCCGTGTTACGAGTTTTAAGTAGAAAAATAATATTAAAAGTATTTTGTTGTAGCATATTCGCATATACGATATATGTATATATATAACATGTTAAACATTTAAAGCAAAAACAATTCAAAGCTCATTTGAAAATACCCAAACTCTATTTAAAACAAAAATATTGAAGCTCATAATTTCAAGTAGGCTCAATATATTTTGTTTATTTTATTGTTTTAGCTAAAAAGAAATACTCAGCCAGCAACTACAGCTCTCAACCCTATCGCATAAGTGTATCTAGACAAAAATAAATAATGAATGAATTTCAGACATTGTCTGCCATGTGTTTAAAAAATTTATGTATGTATGTACTTGTATATACCGTAGCCATATTTACATACATAGTTATGTACATACATATGTACATAATATGCTTTAAGACCTAAGACAAGTTTGAAGTTCAAACTTTGTTTCTTTCGAATTTTTAATGAGCCAACAAACGACACTTGCTGTCGTTTCCTCAAATATTTATATTAAATCCCTCTTCACATTTTTTTGTTTAAGTGAAGAATTTTTGTGAAATTAATTGTACTCTTTATTTTAACAAATATTTCTTCAGACATTTTTTTTCTCAATGAAGCACGATTTATTAGTTTGAAATAAAATTTTACATTTTTTTTAATTGTTTTAAAAAATTTTTTATTATGAGTGTTATATGATATTTATTTATTAATGCAATTATCTTGCTCTGGAAAAATATATATTTTTTTATTCAAATACATATTTAAAATTCAATTATTTTCATTTAAGAATTGTAGTTGCATTTTGAAATAGTTACACTTAGTGACTCTTAAGATACAATTTGTCAGCGCAATTAAGGAACTTGTAGCTAACAATTTTTCTTATAAAAACGTTTGGATTTTAGGTTTTACGAGTATTATTGTCTGACTTTACTTTTATTTGTCAAGTCAGCGTAATACCCAAACTAGGAAACAGAAATTAAAATTTTAATAGCATAAACTAGATCATATTACAAGTAGTTTTGCGTTGTTAAGAAAAATTGGGAAGTATCATTGCTTTTAGAAGTGTTAGGACCCTTCGCACACATAAAGTTTGCTTTGACAAAATTTTTATAAAACTAAGCGCGGGTGTGTAAAACAACAACAATTGTTTGAGGTTAGCTCTTGCTTAAAAAATAATTAAGATTGATAACTCTTTTAAAGGCATCTAAAAATGGCATCTCTTCCCAGTTTTCTACCATTTGTTAACCTTTATCGATTTAAAAGACATGTATTGATGGGAATGTCGTCCTGGGAAAACTTTTTGGAAAAAAAATTTCTAATTTTTTTCATAAAAAAATTGGAAATTTTTTCATAAAAAAATGGGAATTTTTTAATTGGCAATTTTTATTTTTTTTTTTGCAATTTTTTTTTCCAAAAATTTCTTTAGGACGCATGTTCATCCACAATATGTTCTTTTTATCGATATAAAAATGAATGAATGGTAGAAAACTGGGAAGAATTGCAATTTTTAGGTGCTTTTAACCAAGTTATCAATTTTAATTATTTTTTAACCAAGAGCTAACCTAAAAAAAGTTTAGCACCATTGGATTCAGCTTGTTACATTTTTGAACTAGAACAGTGTTATTTACGATAGCAAATCGATTACATAGAAAAAAATATTCTTGCAATAAACAACTTTAATTGAAAGTTAAAATAAAAATCAATTAAATATGTTATTGAGTCAATTAAAATTTGTAGTTAATTAAATTTTTAGACAAAAGTTTAATTTACTTAAAAACATTTTTTATTGATTTTTGGTTTTATTTTCAATTAAAGTTGCTTATTTTTTATTTAATTTAATTATTATTTTTCGACCTTCATTTGTTTCTATATTTATGATTTGAACAGGCTAAAGTTTGTATCGCTTTTTAAGCGATGAACAAATAACACCAAAGTTAGTTGTAAGACAATGGTAAGACTGTTGTAAATATAGAGATGGCAAAATTGAGCTTTCACATATTCCATTTGCAATATTGTATATAAAGCAGAAATCTACATCAAGTGAAACCACACACAGTGGACCAAACACAAAAGAACGCTGATGATGAAGGTTTAGTGGCCTTCGAAAACGGCTGGCTGTTCCGTTCAACTATGTGTTGTCAGAATATTTACAACCAACTTTGGTGTTATTTGTTCATTAATAATTATCACATGTAATTTGGCTTAAAAAGCGATACGAACTTTAGCCTGTTCAAATCATAAATATAAAGTTTTTTATTGTTTATATTTTATTTTTAAACAAAAGTTTAATTAACTCAAATACAATTTTTAATTGATTTTTGGTTTTATTTTTAAATAAAGTTGTTTATTGCAGGAATATTTTTTTCTGTGTATTTACGATAGCAAATAAGCGATTTTGGAATTAAGTTCGAAATACAGTCAGGACTCGATTATCCGTGATCTTGTTAACCGGTAACACCTAGTAACCGTGATGGCTAAGATCAGTATATTGTTTTTTTGTTTGAAATGTTTTCAAATTGTTTGCTTCGATTAACCGTGAACTTCAAATTCATAAATACAATATAATAAACATGAAAACGAGAAATTCCGTTGTTTGCATACGATGAGTCAGAAGCATTTACAAGTAATTGGTTTAATTTTGAAATTTGAGAAGTGCGTGTGGTTAGATCTAAATATATTTGTTATTTGATTAACCGTGAAAATCGGTTATCCGTAATGCTTCTGGTCCCTACTATCACGGATAATCGAGGCCCGACTGTAATATAACAATCGAATATCTTACTTTTGGCGATTGATGTTATTTTCAGAGTTCTTTTAGTTTTGGCGTACTCTTCGTTTTGGTGATTTTCACGGTTTCCAAGATACAGCAAGATGTCAAAATAACATAGTTAAATTAGCGAGTTAAGCTTTAGAACACCCTATAATTTTTAACTGTCATATATTTGTTGTTGCAGCGACCGAAGTTTTACATATTCTGTGAAAATTTTAGGTCCATATCTCTTACGGTTGACGAGAAAACATCATGTGACAGACAGACAGACGGACATCGTAGCGCACCTTTGATGTACGGAACCCTAAAAAGGAGAGTAATATCGTTTACCATTTCTCTTCTATAGAAAATCACATTAATTAACAATATTTTATGCCATAAAAATTAAAATACTGAAATTGATTAATTTAATTGAATTTAATTTATTCATTCATAACACAAAAAACATAGTCTCAAGGGCATAATCGGTTTTTACTAATACAATCGGTACTAGTACAACAGCACCATATTATTGGTATTAAATCAAAATCTACTTATAGCTTAAATTAGACGTGCCATAGCCATAACCAAACCATAATTCAATTGGTTTCTATGGTAATTCCCTGAAGGAAATGTCGATGGTGAAAATGTACTGAGTCGCTTTTGACTTTGTCACCAGTACTACTCTACAATTATTCCCCACATAATACTTTGTGCTATATACATTTAGCATGTGCTTGTCATTGAAATTCTACTAGTAACACTAACAGTAACACTAGAGAATTCATAGTTCTTATGGGAACATGGAGACATACCAACCAGAAATTTACTGGCAAATTTCTATACCTTAATTTATGTACACGCAAAGAAAAAATATTGTTGAGGTAACCATAATCAAACAGCAACATACTATGATTGAATTATATGTTTGGAGTCAAATCATATTATTGTTAATAGAAAAGCAAAATTTAATAATATTATTATCTGAGTTAAAAATAATATTATCTACAAAAACAATGAACTTTGTTACACCTAATCTTAGTACAGGGTGGGCCAAAAGAAACCAAGGGGTGTAAAAGTTTAATAACTTTTTTGTTTATTAACTTTTTTTTATTTTTTCTTTCAGATTATATAATATACAAAATGGAATTTTTTTTACACTAAGTATGAAAAATGATGTCTCTTAAATGACCACCGTTTTCAGCTTCGCACTGATGGGCTCTTTTTAGAGCATTTTCCATAACATCTTTCAAAACTTGTGGCTGTAGCGTTCGAATTTCTGCAACAATGTTTGCCTTGAGTTCAAGGATTGTCTCTGGCTTGTTCACATACACTCGCTCCTTCAAAAAACCCCAAAGAAAATAGTCGGGTGCTGTCAAATCTGGCGATCGCGCTGGCCAAATAATTTCCGAATTTCGAGAAATTATTCGCTCCAAAAATTTGACTTAAAAGTGCCATTGTGTCTCGGGCAGTATGGGCAGTGGCTCCGCCCTGCTGAAACCACATACCAGGTCTGTTTTCAAGAGCAGGACGTAAAAAATTTTCTATCATAAACCGATACCGCTCTCCATTTACGGTTACAGCACTTCCATCTTCATTCTCGAAGAAGTAGGGCCCAATGACATTTTCAGATGTGATCCCACACCATACTGTACACCTGATGGGGTGCAATTGGCGTTGATGAATGGCTCTTGGATTTTGAGAACCCCAGAACCATCGCTTCAGAGGGCGAAATTCTGACGTTAAAATGTCGACGATATGCTCTTTGCGTTAAAATAATTGATCTCTGGTTTAAATAATAAAATTCTATTGTTCTGGTTCTCTGTTCAGTTGTGAACCTCTCCATTATAAATTCTCCAAGTGTTGTCTATATAATCTGAAAGAAAAAATATAAAAAAAATTAATAAACAAAAAAGTTATTAAACTTTTACACCCCTTGGTTTCTTTTGGCCCACCCTGTATTTCAAATATGACAACACTTTTGTTAGATGTGACTAAAATATAATTCAGACTCACCATGCTATTTTCTAATATTATATTAATATTGTTAAATACGACCACAGTATTATTTAATATAATAATACTATTTTGTTTTTTAATCATATATTTATTGTAGAAACAGCTGTGCGTTAAATTCGAAATAAAAATAAATTAATATTGTGGAAATAAATTGTATATATAGAAATGTATACTTACACGACATACAGCCATGTCTGTATAAAAAGATACACAAATGTTTATATATTTTTATTGGTCTACCCTTTTGTTTATACTTTATTTATTTATTCATTTATTTCACACTACCCGTGCACTACCGATAGCTTAAAAACGAAATACTGAACTGTCAGATGTTTCTGAAAAAGATTTTTTTTTTAAACTTAACATAGTATGGTTTTGGATAACATTATATCGTTATTTACATCATATTATTTTTAAATAATAACACAAATTATGCTGTAGTCATAAATTTTTAACAAAACTATATTGTTAAACTCTAACCATATCATGGATGTGGTAATGTAATTATTAAATTCAAGCATTACTCTGTTTATCGTAACGAAATAAATGTTTAAAATAACAATAACTAGTTTTCTACGACCACACATTTGATTCAGAGAACATAATATTGTTTTCTCAACCATTCTACAACCATATCTTTTCTTTACGTGTATATTGATTGACAAGTTGTTGCAAAATCCACCAGAAATACACCACATCTGTATTCTCTCTTTATTTTATACTGACGAATAAGAGAAATTGTAGACAATGTAACTACTACTAGAGTTTTAGTGTTGACATAGAGACACTTGGCCCCAGTCTGACTGCAGGGTTGCTATGGCGTTATATATATACAGTGCTGCCCATAAGTTTGGTTCGAACGGCTGTTTTCTATGGTTATGGCACGTCTGATTGAACCTTAAGCACTCTGTTCTTCTGCTACAGAATTTCATAGTATACTGAGATAAACTCAGTTGATATCATCTTTTTTTTTGTTAGAGCAGCAAATTCATTTAAAATAAACATAGATTTAATTAAAATATTGAACAAAAATATTATATTTTCTAAGCAATCACTCAATTGAAAAAAAATGGAACAATAATTTTTTCTGTGTAGAATTATTGTAGACGGACTTCTTCATTGTAATCAGGTCAACAATATAATATTATCTAAATATTGATGTTCATATTTATGACGACTAAATTACTCAAAAATGTGTGCTATTGCCAAAAAAAACAAAAACAAAAAAAAAAAAAAAATTAACTGTTTTCGTCCTTAAGGGTTTTCTGGTCGCTTTGAATGATATAAGGCTTCCAAGAAAATTTTTCAAAACTTCTGTTTAATTATATAACTTGAGTTTTTTTGCTAACATTTAGTGCCGCATCCTGGATGCAATTTAAATATGTGTTAAGAAAAAAAAAGAAAGAAAGAAAAGAAAGCAAGAAATCCATAAAAATACGGAAGTTTTTTTAACTTTTTTTTTTTTTGTCTGCTCTAGCCAATACTCACACTTACTTACCCTGGTGTGTAAGTATGTAAGTACGAGTAAAACAGGCTTTTCTTTTCAGCATCCTCGCATTAAAATTTGCTTGCCGCTTCTTAAGGTGTTTTCTTTTTTTTTCTTGATGTAAAAGAAATCAAATCAAATGTAAAAAATGTGCGTGTGAAGATCGGAGATGATGAGGGTTTTATTTAAATTTTTTTTATTTTATATTCTTGAAGATGTTTGTTTCTTTTTTGATGGAAATGAATGGCAGTGAAGCGTCATATCATAAAAAAGGATACTGGCTAAAAATAATATTGTTGGTTGCATCAACGCCTATCCCATAGTGATATTACATACTTACATATCTAGTTACATACATTCATACTTATGTAAATAATTACATGTGTGTGTGTGTGTGTGTAGATATTTATGCATATTTATAGTATAAAAAGTGCAACATCAACAGTCTGTATTCTTCGTAGTCTAACACCAAAAAAACAAAGATAAAAAGCGGCGCTTTACTGGTACACTCCTGGTATTCCAGAACAAGACATTCTAAAAGTTTATGACTTCTTTTGCGTTTGTAAACGGCGATGGTGAATTATAGGATTGACGTGTGAAATGGCTTTTTCTACAGCATAATTTTTCTATTCTTTGAAATCTTTTCTTTTCGTTTGTTACCAAATTATACAAGAGAGGAAAAAATAATGAATAATAATTTATAATTTTAGAAGCACTGAGCAGAGTATTGTACGAACCGAAAAAAAAATGATGAAGTAAGCACCCTGACTCAACAAATTTCAGGCGCTTTACAGGGGGTTGTATTTGAGACACTGGGTTATTTCTTTTTTTTCATATACGAGTATTAAATTTTTTTAAACATTTTTTTATTCTATAAAGTGTCGTCTTGTAATTTCAAACCCTTTTTGAATTTATAAAAATAATCTTAAGACGGAACATTTTGTAAGCATGTGGTTGCAACACATTTGTTTTTCACACCAATAGTTAGTTGCCTTTTTTTCCTTTGTATTTTTTTTTTTTTACTCTTTTTACCTTAGATTTTTTTAGATTTTCTTTAGGATTTATTACACTTTTGTGGCAGGAATTTTTTTTATTTCTAAATTACATTATTTGTACTTGAAATAGGATTTTGTTTTGTTTAATTTATTGTGAAATCTAAAGAATTTTTGGGTAATTTTTTTTTAAATTTTTTACTGGCTTTTGTTAAATAGTTTTGTAAGCGATATGTGAGCACAGTTTTTCCTATTTTCATTACAATTTGTTTTTTTTTTCATTTTTGTTATTTGAATTAGCTTTATAAATTTAAATAATAATGGATTTTTCTATCTTAAAGCTATTGAAAGGAAAATGCCTATGAATAATATTTCAAGTAAATGATACATGTTGTTTATCTGGGCGTTAATCATGTTGCGCATTAAATATGCGTTATTAAGTTAAATTTTTTCTGCAAAAATCTTCAATAGACGTTGTTGTTTAAGAAAATGTTTAAGATAGCATTACTCATACACTGAAAAAAATTAATGCAAAATTAAAAAAAATCTTTCTTAGTTACTTAATTCGTAAAATATAAGAAATTTTAGTACATTTGTATTTTTATATAATTGTTAAGAGGAATTGCCATTAATAATGAAAATAATATCAGCCATATGACCGGTTCGATTAAGCTTACATGACCATATCATATTCAAGAAATCTTCCATCTCAAATTCTTACATTTGCGACTTTATGTCATTGATAACTTCCCGAATTCTATTTCTGAAGTCTTAAATTGCTTGTAAGCCATTGGCATAGACCTTATCTTTCACAAGCCCCAAAGACAAAATGCTTAATTAAAAGATGTCGTTGGCCTATTGCGACCGCCTTTTCGGAAAGCAATGGTATCGTTACTTGTATTTAGTTTTGCAAACTGTTACTGCGAAATTTTCACCGTTTTTGTAGTGAATTTAATTTTAATAATTTCTTTGCGATGTTGAAGTTCTATTTTTATTAATTGCGTATCCTCATATCAACAACGAAATATTTCGTCAGATGTACAAAAAGTTTCCTGGATTTTTTTCAGTGTACATAAACTTGGCGACTGTATTAAAGCTACGTTCATTTTTAATTTATTTCTTAAATAAGCAATCCTTTTATAAAAGCAATATCACTATTATAAACAGTGTTTTAGGTTAAGTACACTGAACGAAAATATTTCACTTAGATAATTGAATTTTATGTTGGATCAATGAAATTTTAATTTAATTTAATGTTATTTTAATTGGACAAAAATCATAATCATAAACTGCGTTTAACTTTTGACTAAACTTTTTAGACAAACTTTTTTCAGAATATTGAAATTTTTGTCTTAATCTACGAATATCAGGCAAAGTTGGACTTACCTATTAGCAAAACAGTGGACCAAGGTGGGTAAAAAGTAAAAAATTAAATTGTTTTGGTCGAATGTGTATCTAGTAAATTGTAGTATACTTTTTTCAGCTCTTGAATAGAAAGATCTGCTCGCAAAAATTTATTTTTATCAGATCAAAAACATCAGTACAGGTTTAAATTTTTCATAAATTCGAGGTGATCCTCTTTGAGGCCTTGAGGTCCGCCCTCTTTAACGATATTAAAGGACGGACTTCCAACTTCATATTAATAACAACACCTTAAATACCGTACAAAATTTTATAAGAATCGAACTCTTGTAGTGTTTTCACACTAACGTGGTTTTAATAAAAGCTTATTTTATCTTTAAAACTAACTCCTGAAACCTGGTTTTTTCACACAAAATAATTTTGTTAAAGCCAACTTAAAACAATTTCTGAAATGGTTTTATGTGGGTTTTATGAAATGCAACCTTGTTTTCGCCATATTAAATTTAGTGCTGCCAAGTTAAAACGACCGGAAGTAGCTGATAATGTCTATATATGCCAGTGAATAAGAATAAATGCGGATTGAAAGATTTTCCACTTAAAAATAGATGCAGTCGCAACAATAATCAAAAAATTGCGGAGAAAGATAATCTTTTGGACGGAAAACAAAAAAAAATATTCTCATTGACTTCTTGGAACTGAAAATCGACGATATGATTCTCATCCATTTGCCGATAAATTAAGTGGGCAAATTACTTCATTCGATACGACTCGTAATATACAAATATTTCAATAGAGTTTATATGGAAATATTTTTAAATTTCGAGTCGTATCGTATGCCGTGATTTGCCCCAAGGTTTAGCTTATAATGTATTTGTGTATTTTGTATATATGTTTAATAACTTGATTTCCAATCACTTCTTCACTTTGTTTAAGTACTTCCATAATTTTAAAATGTTTAGTTACAAAATATAAAATAATTCTTATTTCAGATCGCATTGTAAAATGTCAGAGTTTTCCATACAAAGAAAAGCAGTTCTACATTTTTTTGATTAAGTGTTATAAAAAACAAAAAAAAAAAACTACAGCACGAAATATACAGAAAAAACTAATTTTCCATTTCAAACACAAAATTCTCTGAATCAATTATTAATTTTTTCAATATAGGTCCTACAAAAAAAATTTGTAAATTCAAATACAAAATTTTGTAATAATTTGTTTGAAAAAAACCCCGATTTTTTCAATCAACAAATTGTCTGATTCAATAAAAATTTCTTTTATGAAAATAAAAAGCAAATAAAACAAATAAGTAACTATTTTGTACAGTATGCAATTTCTATATTGGAACAGAAATCTTCTTTTAACAATTTTGGTTAAAAATGTTACTTTATACTAATTGTATTAACTAGAATTTTTCACTCCATACTGTTTTCTGTAAAACCAAATGTGTTTGGGATGAGTCGAACCTGCAATCTCTTGAATAATAAACTAAGGCCGGGTTTCCATCTGTGTGCCATGTGCCACACAAGCGTAAAAAAAGCGTAACCAACTAATTACTAATGAAAAACAGTTTGATTCAGTCACGTATTTATTAAGTTAACAGTTTTATACATAACTAATAGACAATTTTAAAGAATCCAACATGATTGGAAGCTGTTTAAATCAATAAATATGTGTCTGAAGCAAACAGTTTTTCATTAGTAATTAGTTGGTTACGTTTTTTTGGGCAAATGTCACACAAGAAATGCCAAATGTAAACTCAGCTTAACGTACTCACTAGTGTTGTTAATTCTTCGTCTTTTATATTTGTTCGAATAAAATTTCATGATTTTTTTCTTGTTCGAACAGGCGAATAATTTTGAACTTTTCTTCGAATATTCGAACGAACAAAGAATAAAAAACTATATTCGAATAATCTTAAAAAAGTTAGCAAAAAACTACACGTATGTGTATTAGTTTAATTTTTTTTTATTAACAAACGAAAAATTATTCATCACACAAGAAAAATATATGATTTCAATAACACATTTAGAAATATTAATAACAAAACTTAAAAATCTAAAGAACCGTTGCCGCAGTTGACGCTGTAGTATAAGTTAAGAACTCTGCGTTGCACTAATACTATTGAAGTAGCAGAATCGCAAAAAAGAAGAGAGTAAATTAATATATAGAAAATTTAAGATAACTTCCAATCGACTAGACCGCTTTTCTTCAATTATAAATTAGAAGATACCATCATGTCACCTTTCAAACGAAAACAAAGCAAATTAAAATCGGTCAAGCCGTTCGGGAGCTACGGCGTCAAAGACACGCAGATCTAACAGAATATATCTAAAAACGAAGTGATACTTTCTAAGCGGCTGGGCCGATTTTCTTCAAACATAGCTAAGAACACTTTGGATCACGTGGACTCGTAAAAACAAACAGATACACAGACACACACTACAAAATTATAATTTTTGTTTCTCTTTTTGTGACGTATTTTAAAAAGTTGGTATTTAATGCTTTTTTTATGTCGTTCAATAATTCGATTTTTAAGGCTTTTTATTAGAGAAAATCAGTTTTTTTTAATCTCTTTATCAGAAACTATAAGACACCTTATAATTCCATGAAAGATGCATTACCTTTTCCCAGAAAGAAAAATTATGAGTTTAGCGAACATATGTATGTTTATATGCTTATATACAAACAAGCTTACACAAGTATTTATAATTTGGAGTAATTTGATTACTTAATATCATATTGTTAACAAATTAAAAAGTAATGAAATGTAAAATACTTTTTATATAAAGTAGTTAAGGAAATTGTTCGAATATTCGAATATTCGACAAAAATGATTCGAATAATTTTTTATTCTAAATTGAATATTTTTGTTCGTTCGAACAAAAATGATAAAAACTTGTTCGAATATTCGAAAAATTTTTGTTCGAATGACAACACTAGTACTTACCACTCACCTAAAGAGCAAATCGTTTTTGCATACGCAAATAATAAATACACGCAAAACATGATTTGTTTTGTTCCTTCTAATCTAAAAATAACTTTGTTGAGTAAGCCACGACGTTTTTCGGCTTCTTGTCCGAATTCACACGTATACAACACGAGCATTCAAAGAAAATAGCAACATCAGCACATGACCACGTTGAGTCGTTGATTGAAACACCAACACAAACAAATGAAATTAAATCACTGCTGGCCAGAGAAGCGCTAGAGTGCCGAACATCAATCGGTTTTTTGTACAAATAAATGCACATACCAGTGATGGGAAAGTTGGTACGATCGTACTTTTTTTGATACTATTTGACATGAAAAAGTACCGTAGTACTCCCCCAGCGCATTTGATACTCTCACGGTCTACTTAGAAATGCAGTCAGAAGACGCTCGTTTGCATATATTTTTGTCAAGAATTAAATTTCTTTTTCGACAAATGGCATGAAACTTTATTAATATATTTTAACAAATGATATCTTCTGCGGCACAGAAGTTGATCTATATACTTATAAACAGAAATCATGTTGAAACAACTGTTTTAAATCAGTTTAAAGAAAATTGCAGTTTTATATTAAATTCTGTCAAGTTCTAAAGTGGACTTTGACCATGAAATGTTAGTTTGGATTAATAAGATTTCCCCTGAAAATGTTTTATCTGGTAAAACCAACAGCATTATACCACTTTTAATTAAAATGTCTAACAGCGAAAGGCTAAATTTTGAAAATATTAACAACCAATATAGATCATTGGCTAATATGGAAGAACTGAAACCATTAACAAAATAATATATGCAGTTTCTGGTCTAGAGTGTCTAAAACTAAAAACGCATTAGATGAATACATGATTCCTGATATATCGAAAGTAGCTTACGGAATTTTGTCTATAGCTCACTTCTCTGCGAATGTCGAAAGGATTTTTGCTTATCAAAATCTCATGAAAACAAAACAAAGGAGCAGACTTTATGTTCCGACAGTATCAAGTCTTAAGGCGGTGTCAGATACAACTTCAACGCTTTGCGTGACGTTTCTAACTTTGGGGAAAAAGCATGACGCAAAATGTGTATGACACAATGAAAACTTTGACAACACTCACTGTTTGTTTCACTATTCGGTTTTATGTATAAAACACAACACAATTCAATTACCGACATTTTAATAAAAATTCCATATTTACATGCGAGTTTGGTCAAACAAATTAATAATAGTATAACAACTGATTGTCAAAGTATACAAAAAGTTGAGCGTTAATCTGGCATAAAAATGTATACATACACACAGCTTTGTGTGTGTTGGTGTTTTTTGTATTATTTTAACATTTGCTGTTTTTAAGTTGTGTATGTATTGGTTTTGTGCCGATGATGCGGTATTGTGCCTGGTTGAAAAATTATGCCAAACACAATACCACTCTCTTTGCCTCTCTCACCTACAAACTGCCATGTTATGCCAGCACAATTGTTCTCGTGTGTGATAGCTGAATGAATATATGAATATTAATGTTTTGCTAATCAAATTTTAATAAAAAAAATATAGTTTTTGGTACACTCGGGACCAAAAAAGTACTAAAAAAAATTTTTATTGATACCGAAATGCAAATCTCATTTCCCATTACTGGCACATACGCTTATACATTACTCTCGGTTTTCTCTCTGTGGGCAGCATTGAATTAAATGATAGTTTTTTTTTTACATAAAACAAAATTGAAACAAATAATTTACTGGAACAATAAAAAATATTTACGGAAACTAAATTTTATTTCAAAACACACGTTTGTTTGAAATTTTTTTTGGAATAATTTTTCCTGAGTACACTAATTTCTACAGTGGATTTATTTTATTTTATAAAAATGTATTACGAGTAGACAACATGTTGTTTAAATCCTGAATTTAACAAACTTGCAGTGGGAACGCAGCATCGACTGTTTATGTCTTTGACGTAACTTGAGGTGTGAAAACTGCATTATAAACGAGGTTTTTAAATTTTTTTCCAAAATTCCATACTGTGCGATATGCAATAAATCACATCAAATGACTATTAATTTGAAATTGAAACTTATGATGTAACTTGCCAAATTTTCATACTACTCGACACACAATTTTAAGTTGGGTGTAATAGTGAAATGTTATTTTCTTTGAAACCCTGATGTCCTATGCAGCTAGTTTTATCTTGGAATTAACTTCTTGAAGATAAAATAAATAATATTAATAATATTTTCTTTGAAAATAATATGGTGATAAAAATTTTTGACTGCATTTCCTAGTAGAGTTATTTATAATAACATAACAAAAGGAAAAAAAATTAGAAAGTGAGGATTTGTAGTTACAAGCAATAGGAAGTTCATTGCAGAGTGCGAAACTTGGGGTATTTTTTCGAATGGCAATAACTTTTGAAATATGCGGCGTAAGTTTTTTTTTCCTAAATTTCTAATTTATCACTAGAAGGGATATCAGAAGACGTGCTTGAGATTGGGTGTTTCAATACTTTCCAATCGAGCATTAAATACTAACAATATACAGAGAACTTAATGGGCTGCATTAGGTGTGGCAAATTTTTTGTTTTTTTAATATTTCTAAAAATATCTTTCAATCAAAGAGGTGACAGGCACCACTTTTTTCCATCCACTCATAGTTTTTATTTACAATTAAACATGTTGATAGGATAAATTTTGTTCTGCACACACTCTTTATACAGTAATCCCTCGTTATACGTGTCAATTGGTATCGGAAATCGAATTTAAAACTGATCATAAATTGCAAAAAATACAAAGAAAAATTTAAAAATTTACGACGTAAATCTATACGAAGCAAATTGGACGTATTATTGTATTCTAATTTTATGTACGAGCATATAAATATGAAAGCATATAAACTATTTGATGTAGCGCACATCTTGTTTCTGGCCGAACTGAAACCTTTTTTCAATAGGCAACCACTAAAAATAATATTTATTTGCAAAAAGAATAGGGAGACTTGGTTTTCCCACATTTCTACATAATTTTGGGAAAAGTGAAATTTTTTTGGATTTTTACATTTGTACTCGTACATACATAGGAAAATGTAAATGTGCATAAATTTTGAATTAGAAATTCGCATTCGTTATAGTTATTATGTACATATGTATATTCCTACATACGAGTAATTAATGCGTGTCTCGTCCCAATTTCGATAAAAGCCCGCTGCAAGTTAAGGAAAATCTTCTTAAAAATTACATCTTTAGGGAAGAAGATACAAAACGCTCAATGTGGATGTTTTTTTTTCTAACCCCCACCCTAAATATATGAGTGCATGTAAAAATATTAGCAGTTCAATGGCATGACCCCGAAAAGAAGAAAAAAATATCTTCCTTGTGACAGACAGTTGTCTGAAACTGTTCATAAGAAAGTCCTGCACTAATAAATGGCACAGTCTGTGTTATGTTTGTCTGAGTGAGCACGATGTTATCACTTACACACCCCTCTCCCCATAATGAATAAGTTTTGTATATTTATACATATAAGTATGTCTTGATTGCAACTATTCATTGATCTATCGGGTGGTGGTGAATATAATCCATAAGGAAATATTTATATACATATGTATGTATGTATGTACTCGTACATAAATTTTTTTGGGTTTTATTGGTGGTAGTAATTGGGCTTTCGTTTTCAAGGAGGCTGCAAACGAAAACCTGTACTTTTAGTTGTACGCGAGTGCCATGAAAAAAGTGCACAGCTGGCAGGCAGCGCACTCCCAAAATTTTTATATGAAATACTATCGATATGAGCGATTCATGTGCTATTATGCTAAAATTTCAAGAAGAGAATAAAAAATATCACAAACGCTTCTTATACTTAGAATATGTGTGCATGTGTGTGAGTGAGTGCATGTAAGTATGTAAGTACTGCCGCCCTTGGCTTTCAAGTACATAAGTGTAATAGCTTCACCCTACATGCATGTGCATGTACATATATAAATATTGTATAATGGTTATTTTTATTCATTAACAAACATACATACATACGTACATTTACAAAAATGTGTTTACAGTTTGAAAAAGAATTTTCTTCATTGATTTTTAAATATTTGTGTACATACTTGAGAAAGTATTACACATATGTACGTGTACTTTATGGAAATCATCCTGAATTTGGCGGCTGTTGTAAACTTTTAGAAATTGCCATTGTAAACGTTCTATATGCAAAGTCTATATTCAAAATTCGAATTGTAAATTCAAAATGCATTAATTACTATATTAATATAAGAAAAAATGCAGTGACTCGCGCACGAAGGGTTCCGCACTAACACTAGATATGTAAATGATATACGATCTTTAGCGTATATAATAAGTAGTTTTGATATTTTTTTTCAATTTTGGTATTTTTTCGGTTTTTTTTAATTTCTGGGTTTTTTGCTTTCTTGAGTTTTTTCGGTTTTGGCGTTTTTTTTTCAGTTTTTCGTGATTTATTTTAGTTTTAGAGATTTTTTTTCTTTCGGGCGATTTTTTCAGTTTTTTGCGATTTATTTTAGTTTTAGAGACTCTTTTTAGTTTGGCGTTTTTTCTCTCGTTTTGTCGATTTCGTTCAGTGATTTTTTTGTTTGGAAATATAGATAACATGGATGGATATGGGATATGTTTCAACAGAATGACGCTGTGCGTGCCATAAGGCGACCGCAACCATTGAAATGAAAAGTTGGCTATAAATTGATTACGATAAATGGCCTTGCTTATGCTTAAAAACCGGCAATAATTGACGACTTGTAAAACAACATTGTTCGTTTTATTTGTGCCATACAAAGATTACCCAAAATAGGACCTCCAGAATGGGGGTCGTCAAGAGTCGACGCCGTGGCCGAAATCATTTTGAAATGTGAAAATATATTGATTTTTCGAGAAAAAAAATTCAATATTTTGTATTATTTTTTACAATTTATATATACGAGGGTGAATCATTAACTCATTGTCTTTCTGAATTTTCCACCTCTTGATTGAAATTACAACACTGCTCCTGTCAAGAGGCAACTGTCAGTTGACTCTATAACAGACTAACTCGCCTTTTGAGAAGAAAATGGAAAAAAGTGAATTTCGAGTGCTCACTAAACATTAATTTTTGCGAAAAAAAAATCCTTCAATCAAACCAAGGAAAAGCTCGATAAATACTATGGGGACTTTGCACCATCGATTTCAATGGTAAATAACAAAAATTAAAAATTTTAAAAACTTCCCGACTTTTTTCAGAAAATATATTATATCTTCCAAACGGCTGGACCGATTTTCTTTAAACATAGCTAAGAACCCTCTCGATCAAGTCATCTTTCAAACAGAAAAAACTAAATGAAAATCGGTCCAGCCGTTTGGCCTGTACGTGGACACGGACAGACACACAGACACACACTACAAACTTATAACACCCCTTTTTTAGTCGGGGGTTAAAAAGTGGTTTACTGACTTTCGTTGTGGTAGCACAAGTACAAATGAAAGTTCTGGAAGGCTAATTGAGGTAATTACACCCGAAAATGACGAAAAAATCTACGATATGGTGTTGGCCGATCGAAAAGCAATAGTGCGTGAGATTGTTGGTGCCATAGGTATTTCATATGGCAATGTGGTTTCGAATTTAAATGATCAGCTGGGTTTAAGAAAGTTGTCTGCAAGATGGGTGCCACGTTTGCTCTCATTTGACCATAAACCTAAACGTGTGACAACTTCAAAGGATTGTGTGCACTTGTTTAATCGCAATCTGATAAATTTGTTCAGCGTTTTGTAACTGTGAATGAAACATGGATCCATTGCTGTACACTCAAAAAAAAGACATATACTATTATTAAGGAAAAAATCTTTCTAAGTTAAAGTAAAAAAAATTTCTAAGTTTAAGTAAATTTTTACAAAAATCTAGTAAAAATTACTTAATATGAGTAAAAAATAAAAAGTTCAAATTCTCAAAAGTAGTTCATAAAAATACACACAAAAATTCTCACATTCACGGTCAAGTTTACTGGTTTAAAGGAAATATTTACCAAAAATTGGAAAATGGTTTAAAAGTTTAGGGAAATTGTATCCTAAAAACTAGTCAATCTCGTTATAAATCAAAAAATAAATTTTAGGACATGACTTACTCCTAATTAGTTCATCAAATTTGACTAACTTGAAAGATATAAAAAGTTATTCTAAATTTTAGAAATATATTTACCAATTTTAGGTATTTTTTCTTTAAATTATAGAATATATTTTTTATTTGCATTAAGCAAAAAATTCAAGTACATTGTTCATATATCCGACGAATATTTGAACTTGAAATAAATTTTTTTGAAAATAAAATTAAATTTTAAAACACAAAAATTTAAATGCTTATTCAGGCTGCCTGTTAGGCAATTGGTTAGAGTGCTTGCCTATCAGTCAGAAGGTTGTTGGTTCAATACTTGCCCCCTCTCAAGGAATTAATACGTATGTATGGTGAATTAATTAAGAATATAATATGAAGATATAATAAAAAACATACCATGTGGTATAGAAATTAATTAAAAACAAAAAAGTACCAAAATTAAAGAAAAAAAAAACTTTGAAAAATTTACTAAATTTGAAATAAAAGATGACAAACCTTTTTTGCAATTCTCCGAATTTTATGGAGAAATTTGACTTAATTTTAGAAAAATTTTATTTAAATATAAAAATATAATTACTATAAACTAGTTCATTAATGAACTAAAAATTTAGTAAATATTTTACTGGTTTCGAGTAAAAAAACAGCTTTGGCGCCATACGACAACTTTTTTTTACTCAAATTTAGAAAATTTTCCAAAGTTTTAGTTAGTTTTTTTTTTTTTTTTTTTTGAGTGTACTCCGGAGAATAAGCAGCAGGCCAAGTTGACTTTATCGGCCAATAAGGTGATGGCAACAGTTTTTTGGGATGCACGCGGGATAATGCACATCGATTACCTTCAAAAGGGAAAAACAATAAACGGCGAATATTATGCCAACTTATTAGACCGATTTAATGAGGATTTAAAAAGAAAACGACCCCATATGGCCAAGAAAAAGTTATGTTTCATCAAGATAATGCACGAGTGCACACGTGTGCAGTCTCAATGTACAAAACTCTACGAATTGGGCTACCAATTGGTACCCCATCCGCTATATTCCCTGGATTTAGCTCCTAGTGACTACTTCCTATTTCCAAACCTAAAGATATTGGCTCGATGGAAAGAGATTTAGCTCCAATAATGAAATTATTGACCAAACAAATGCCTATTTTAAGGAACTCGAAAAATCCTTTTTTATGGAAGGGATACAAAAACTGAAGAAACGTATGAGTAGGTGTATTGAGTTAAAAGGAGATTATGTTGAAAACTAAATTTTTGTTTTGCAAAAAAAAACCGTGTTTCATTCAAAAAGTCACGGACTTATTGATCCTCCCTCGGAGTTTTGTTACACGCGCAGCAAGGGTTTTAAAACAGTGTTGTTTGAAACGACACATTTGGCACATATAAATATAGTTCCTATTTGGTTCCATTACTTAAACTTGGCGTTAGTTAAAGATAGGATTTTAAGAAGGTATAAAAAGTTTTTCATAGTTACAACTTTGCTTTAACTTTCCAGGTAGAATGAGCTTGCCTTTAACTTATCGCTCACTCCCGAAGGTAAAATAAAGTTGTAATAATGAAAAACTTTTTCTACAAGCCATAAAATCATCCTACCTTTAAGTTAAATCCTACTCTACTCTTTGGCAAACAAATAGTTCTTTGCCATGTCGCCCTACAATTTTAATCTAAGATTTAAAAGTCACTCCTTTTTAATAAATCCAAACATTTATGCTTTAAGATTTTTCCTAATCAAGTGACAATAATTAAGTAAAGTATTTATATGTGAAGTTTTTTTTTCATATGCAAATTTTTGCGATAAGACTCTCTGTAATTAGGAGCTGTGAAAAACGCAGCAAGGCTCCATTATTTGTATTAAGAAAAACAAGCTAATCCGCTTGAAGCCAATCACCTCGTTACATCCTGAAGGAAATGAAAAAAAAACAAGAAAGAAAAATAAATAAATTAGATGCTTATGCATGTATGTGGAAACTCAAGTGTGTCAACAATAAACTATTAAAATGCAAAATATGAATCCTGGGAAGTCATAGAGAGCAGCGAGTGAGGGCTAAGCCTAGTAAGCTTGATTTTTACAAAGGAAAAAGTCAATCAAATTTTCAACTTTGAATAAGAATTTTTGTCAAAGTTTAACGAATTGGAAAATGCAAATTTCCAAAAAAAAAAAAAAAAATAAATAAAAAATACAAAAGAATTCTCTTCAATCCAAAAGTCTTCGAAACTTAATGTTTGTATTGTTAGTAAAATTAATCCTGCCCTTTGCATACCAACAACATTTTATTTTTATTTAATTTTACACAATTAGAGGATTTTCAATAAATAGAATTTTATACGCGCATATTAGCAAAATGCTAATATTTGAGCTTAGAGAAATTTATTTATGTTTTCGTTAAGGGGCAATAAAAATCATATATCGCACAATTAACATGACAATCTTTGGCATTAATCAAAGGCTTGCTTGCTTGCACCAGTCTATATAAATCCTGCATTCGTGCATTGTTATTTATTATTAATTTCTTAAGAGCAATTGAAGGGTCGGTCACGAAAAAAAATCGATACACTTCCTTGCGATTGTATTTATTCACTTACTATGTGCTGGCAATAGAGATTTACTTTCTTTCTGCAAAAGGGTTTGTGCTGTGCACATGCGTTCCTTTTCGCCAATTCTAATTCTATGCACATGTACATATACATTCATATGTATATATATGTATGTGTGTGTGTTGTGCAAATTATGTGCAGGCAAGCGCAATGGTTTCAATTAAGCAAAATCTATTGATACATTTGTTACTTTTATTTTCCATTTCATTTTTTTTTTTTATAAAATATTTGTATGTTTCCTATTTTTTTCTCATTCAAATCTTTAATGAAACCCTTTTTAGTTCTTTGTGCTAAATTTTTCATTGTGGTAAACGTGTTTTCGTTTCATTAAGTGGAAAAAAGGGAAAAAGGTTAGATAAAAGTTTAACTTGCTTCTTTTATATTTTTTCTGTCTAAGGAAAAAAACATAGAACTCCTATGGTTTTGTTTGTGTTTTTTTCGCAATTGATTTGCGGAAAAATCAAAATGATTGGCAAAAAATAAAAGAAATCAAGATAAAACAAATTTCCTTGGGTATTTAAAAAGAAAAAAAAGAAAATATGTACACAACCGGTTTTAAGTAATGATTTTTTTTTTTATTTGAAGTAAAATCCAAAATTATCGAATTCTATTTCTCAATTTTTGCAAGTCAAATGAATAAGAGCTTACATTACACACAAAACTTTTTTATGAAATTTGTGCAAGGCTAACGAATATAGGCAGAATGTCAACTTTTTAAGGCGTGCGACACTGTTTTTTTCTAAGAAAACTGAACTTCTTTTATTTCTTTATCAGCCCAGTCAGGAATATTCGCTCGGAATTTCGTTTTCGCGGCAAAAGTTTTTCTCGATAAATCATAAATTCCTTGGGAACAAAAAAGAGTAATACGTGGCATCACCGCAATACACAGAAAAAACTAAATTTCGTTTTCAGTAACCAAATTCATTGAATCAGTAAATTTTCTGTATGAATGCGGACCTACAAAGAAATCTTTAGATTCTGATAACAATTTTGTAAAAATTTGACTGGAAAAAAATTTAATTTTTAGTTAACTTATTATGGCATTAGAGAAAAAAGTTAACTGCAACTGCAAAAGTATTTTCAGTCAAATGTATTAATAGTATTAATGTATTTGCAGATTTCTTTTTTGTATTATTCAGCAAATTTTTTTTTATAATTTACAAACACATTCACTAAAATTTTTCGTATTATCAGAAAATAAATTAACTGAATCAATAACAATTCTTACCAATTTAAAAAAAAATGAGTAAAAGTTTTATTTGAAAAAAAAAAATTGAATCAAATAAAAGGTTCAACTATTTTTTTGCTTTCAAAAATTGGCTTGTTTTTATGGTTAAGCATGTCGTTCCCGCTTTTGGAACTCGTCAGTAGACTTCAACCCAAAAAATTTTTGAATTTAGCTAACGAACTCCGTATGTTTATAGTAAGACTCTTAATACTATATTGAGAATCCCAATATACAAACATAATAAGTTTGAAAACCGCAACCAAAAATATTAAAAAAAAAATAAAATGTTTTTTATATCTATAAAATAATTTGTAGAAAAAATTAAAAAAAATCAGACAAATTTTTTTACAGTATATATAAATAAATTTAACTGAAAATAACAAATTTAAATATAAAAAAAATTAATCTAAAATTTTTTTTACAAATTTTAATTTATATAGATAATTTTCATTCTATACAGTTTTTTTTATATAAAATAAAATTGGTACAAATAATTTACTGGAACAGTAAAAAATATTCAATTTTTTTCTTTACTTTTCTATAACTTCTACCACCACCACTTACAATATCCACCAGCATTTTAAAACCTCGAAACATAACCAGGCAATGGAAAAGAATTCATCGGCTCCAAAACAATCGTTTTTAAAAAACCTTACCAGCGACTTAAACACATATCATTTGGATTTGTGCAGAACATTTTTAAGTGCAAATATACCACTACACAAAATTAGCGATATCACGATAGAAATATACCATAAAAACTCTTTGCCATCTGAATTAACATTGCGAACAAAGTATCTGCCGACAATTTGTGAAACCTATCTTAAGGAGCTTCAAGCCAAACCAGAATCCAAAAAGATTTGGGTATTTTAGATTTGGGAAAATTTAAAAAAACACATGATTGTTCATTGTAATAAAGATCTCTTTGAATAAAAATACTTTGAAGTAACAAAATTGTTGATTTTATTCTTGCATATTTGTGCATATAACCGTGCATATTTTGAAATTTTTTCGTGCTATTTCTAGCGCATATTTTGAATTTTTTTTTTTTTTTGCATATTTTAATTAGTCCTAGTTATTATCTATTATCTCATCTTTAAAGTTAAATAAACATACCAATCGATTTTAAATAAATTTGTTTATGAGCTGAATAATTTTGGATTCGATCGGCTTAGAGTTTAAAATTTATTTCCGAAAACTTTTTTTTATATAAATCTCAAAATCTAACGAATTGGTTCATTATAACACGAAATATACTTATATAAGTGAGGTAAATTTCTTTAGAATGCAGTAAGTTTGCTTTCCATCGACCTTCTTAAGTTATAAAAGGTTTATTTATATCCATACATACATACATGCATACACGCACGCATACATCCGTACTACGATCATAGTAAAAATAGTTAAAATAAATTCCCATGACCTCAATGCGTGGAGATCTAATGCAAACTCGATTTTCGGAAAAACAGAGGGAAATGAATACCTTCGTATTTTTGATAATTGTGTAACGATTTCGTACAATATTATTTTAAAATATATGTATACAGGTTACGGGAAAGGAGACTTACTGGTGCCAACAATTTCCGCGAATTTATTAAAAATACTTTATATTCACTCTTTTTTTTTCTTTTTTTTTTAAATAGGACCAGCACTCAGGGGATAACCCCTACTCATGCAATGCATTGTGCTAGAACTAGGAAAATATGTTATAAGGAGGCTAGAGGGAGTAGTGTCTGTGGACATTCGATTTAAACCTTCCCACGCTGGTAGTGACAGAAAAGACCTCCGCAGGTAGTTGATTCCACATACGAACAATGCGGCTAAAAAAGGAATTTTCTCTGTAATGCGTAGTGCGATTCATTGGTCAATCGACCACAAAGGGATGTTCTCTGAATGAGGCACGTGTTGTACGTATAAATGTGCGGGTTTCAGGAACAATTTCCCTAATTTCATTAGAACACATTCCGTTGTAGTAGCGATAGAACAATGAAATTCACCCCACATTGCGTCGATGCTCCAATGAATCAATAGAGTTGGATACCATACTGTCACCGATGAGCTTCTTCGCCCTCTCTTGTACGCGGTCGAGCAGCCCCAAAATAGACTTTAAAGCGCCGGGCCATACATTATAGTTGTATTCCATTTTCGGTCGGATATAAGTGGTATAAATAGTAAGGAGATCAGATGGGGTGAAATATCGTTTGCTTCGTTTCAAAAACCCGAGGCACTTGAATGCTTCTTTTGCAATTTGAAAAATGTGTTCAGACCATCGAACATCACACTGTATTTTCATGCCAAGAACATCAAAAGCATCTGATTCCTTAATATTTATACCCCCCATAGTTGCAGAGGCAGCAGCATTTTCGGTCGTGCATCTAAAGGGTGTTTTTTATTGAGGTATAGAACTTTAAGTTGGCATCACTTTTTTAACTGGCGGCCATTTTGTCAGCTGTCAAGTGATTAATATTTAGTTTGGTTTGCCATTTCATCATAAACAGGTTGACAAAAAAACAACGCTTGCCAATCGTGCAAATTTATTTCGAAAATAATGGTTCAGTTCGCGTAGTTTACCGCAAGCTCCGTCCATTTTATGGTCGACATAATCGTCCATCAGAGCAATTAATTCGGTTAACCATGGATCGTTTTCGCACTACGTTTACTCTATGTGATAATACGCATCCGCAGAGACGTCGAACAGTGCGCACCGAAGAAACAATTGCCGCTGTAGAGCAAAGTGTTGAAGAGGACCCGAATGAATCGATTCGCCACCGTGCACAGCAATTGGAGCCGACTAACCGACTATTTTGTTCCCGAATTGGATGGCATGAATGTGGATGAGTTGTGGTTCCAACAAGACGGCGCTACATGCCATACAGCGCACGTCACAATCGATTTATTGAAGGAAACATTCGATGAGCGCATAATTTCGCGGAATGGACCTGTCAATTGGCCACCAAGATCGTGTGATTTGACACCATTGGATTATTTTCTTTGGGGATATGTGAAGTCGCTCGTCTACGCCAACAAACCAGAAACGTTAGGGGACTTGGAAGCCAACATTCGTGGCGTTATTGCCAACATACGGCCCCATATGCTCGAAAAAGTGGTTGAAAATTGGACCTGTAGAATTGGCTTTATTCGAGCCAGCCGCGGCGGCCACATGCCCGAAATCATATTTAAACATTAATGGCATAAAATTATCCTTCCAATAAAGCCAAATTGATGGACATTAAAACGATTTTCTTGTGTTTTATTTCAATTCGAAGTTCTATACCTCTTAAAAAAACACCCTATATGTGTAACCATGCAACGTTGGGTCTTACGGGCGTTAAAATCGACCCTGTTCGCATGACCCCATTCAGAGATTTTTTCTAAGTCATAGTTTAAAGTCTCATTCATTGTTTGTCGCATGGCCTCAACCTGCGGCAGACTAGGTCTATTGCTGAATGAGAAAGAATGGCAAATGCTGCTGTAGTCCGCGAAAGAGTAGATAGGGTTGAAAGTTTTACATAGAAGGTCGTTTATAAAGATAAGGAATAGAGTTGGCGAAAGAACGGAACCTTGCGGTACCCCTGAATTTAACTTGAACTCATTTGATGAGATCCCATCAATAACAACTCTGCGCACTTTCCTAAAACAAAAACAACAGAAGATAATTGAAAAACGTCCTCTAAAATAATAAAATGATTCCTTGAATTTGGCAATTTATTTATATACAGATTCCTGCTAAAATTAAAGGCGCAATTTTAAAATTTAAATTTTAAAACTTGATGATCTTTGTTAGAAAATAAATAACATAAAAATTAACAAATAAATAAAAATTAATGCCAAGAAAGGTATAAATAACATTACGAAAAATATTCTAAGCTAAATATGTTAGAGGCTTAGCAAATGCCTAATAAATTAAAAGAAATTAAAGCAAATACCTGAGAAATCTATAAAAGGTTAATTAATGAAGGGTGAATGAATCTCAGCTCAGGCAGTTTAACGAACGATGATGAAATCTTTTATTTTTAAGGTAAACGCAAGAAAAATTTATTGGTGGTATTAAAAATTGAAAATTCCTTAGAAAAGTAGGTACGCGCACACATACTCTTGACTATACATACATTCATATTTTGTAACTAAGGTATTACGAGTAGAAAAATTTGCAAAATATATATTTTTGTATTGCAATTCATAATAGCCGTTTCTTTTTCTTAAAGATACGGTTGCAACTTTATTACACCCAAATTTCAAATTTATATGAAAGCAAAGCATTCTTTGCTTTGCGACACATTATGCAAGGGATAATGGAATGTAAATTTAAAGCACGTATATACATATATATTTTTATTGCAATTTCTTTCTTCCTTTTTTTTGAGAAATTTTAAATTAAAAAAAATTATCTCACAAATGAATGCCAATACAATATAATGCAAATGTAATCTCTAACTACCAGTGAAATGTTGTGACTATTCTTTTTAAAGCCGTTTAATCTTTTTATGACTAGGTATTTGCCTATTTACTCCTTTAAAAGAAAAATGTATAATTGTTAAGAGATTCAAATGCGAACATGTATCTGACTAATAGCCCATTCAGGCTGACACGAAATTTAGTAATTTCAAGCTCAAATTACGAACGAAATGAAAAGTGTTTATACAGGTATTGAATGACATTTGAGTTGATTTCGCAAACATTTTATTTACAGCGGCAGACATTGAAGTACTTTTTTTTGATGTGTAAACATCTATACGCTAGGGGGTAAAAGTCTTTTTCACAATACAATCACAAATTTTGACTGAGATTTCTTAGCTGAGATGCACACAGCGTTGTCAAATCGGTGTGAGCTATGTATGAGTGTATTAGTGTTTGAAAGAAGCATTACAAACTTATTTAAAATATTGTAAATACATAGGAATTTGCTGGTTTTTGTTTGTTAGGGTCGTTAGGTTTTTTGTTTCCGTACACCAAAGGTGAAAATAATAATATCTTTATTAGGGTTTCGTACATTTTCAAAGGTGAAAATGAACCCTATTGTTTTCGCTACGTTGTCCGTTCTTCTGTTACAGGGTATTTCCTCGAGAACCGTAAGAGCTATGGACCTGAAATTCGGGCACAGTGTGTAAACATTTGGCTGCTACAACAGCAAATATATGAGAGTTAAAAATTAAAGGGTGTTCCAAAACGAGCAACGAAAAATGTTAAAATCCCATGTAATATACATACACTTGAATTTTGTAAAGTTAGTGTATTTTTATACAGACTACAACAATTAACAGTAAATTTGAAAAATTTAAATTAAAGGGTGTTCCATCAGTTAATGCAATTTTGACTTTGTAACTTTGACAACTTGCTGTATCTTGGAAACCGTAAGAGCAAAACTCTTAAAATTTTTAAAAACGGTAAAACTAAAAAATCAAAAAATTATAAAATCGCCAAATCTAAAAAAAATCGCCAAAACCGAAAAAAGCACCAAATTAAAAAAAAATGTAGGACTAAAATAAATCGCGGAAAACCGGAAAAATCGTCAAAATGAAAAAAATCGCCAAAGTGAAAAAAAAAATCCAAAAACAAAAATAATCGCCAAAATAAAAAAAATCGCCAAAATAAAAAAAGTCGTAAAAATTAAAAAAAAACCCTTAAACAAAAAAATCGTCAAAATGAAAAAAATCGCCTAAATAAAAAAAACTCCAAAAACAAAAAAACGCCAAAATGAAAAAAAGCAATGTGAGTCCGATCACAGAGGAGATGTGTAAACATCTAGTAATGAACTTTTTTTTTAAGTTGGAAGTACTTATGCTTTTAGTATATTTTTTTAAATTATTATGATTTTGCGATTTTACTGATAATGCAAATTAAATTTCATTATCAGTAAAAATTTACTGAATTTTTTCAGTAATCAGTAAATTTACTGCAATTTTTAATGCAGTACATACATGTATACTGCAGTGTGCCCATTTACCTACTAACCAAATAAGTTAAATAAAGCAAACAAAAACAAGCAAATTCATATGTATTTACAACATTATAAGTTTTGATACTTTTAATTGATTAGTTAATAAAAATATACTAAAAGAAAAAGTACTTCCAACTTAAAACAAAGTTTTCATTACTAGATGTTTACACATCTCCCCTGTGATCGGACTCACATTGCTTTTTTTACTTGAATAAATTCTTTGTTACACTTATACAAATTTTTCTTTCAGAAATTGTCATAAATATATGAGACGCTTAGTGCAATAACTCTGTAAGCCACAAAAACAAAATATTGAATAAATCGACTTTTAAGTTTAAAATAAATTTAAAAAATCAGGGTTTTAATATTTTCTACTTTAACCACCCTTAATAAGCGTCTTAGTAGGATCACCATGATTAATATTTTTTGTGCAATAACTGCGTATGCCACAAAAAGTTAAAAAAATCATACCGCGCTAGTTTTTGAAATAAATTTCATGTCTATTGGGAAGAGTCCTTTAACTAATACCCATTGATTTAACAGAAATATCAGAAAAACTTGAAAAAAAGCTTCTAGTTTCACCAAAATCCATCGATGAAAAAAAAGAACAAGTAAAGTTAGTGTGGCTTACAGAGTTATTGAGGAAAACAAAATGAAAGTATATCATTTTGGAAGAAGTATATTTTGTAATAACACCTCCAAAATAATCGAATTTACTTAAAATCTTTTTTTAGTATGTAAGGCTATGGTACCTAGAAATAGATTGAGCACATAAAATCAATTTTTGATTCCATGTGGCTTATGGAGTTATTGCACTAAGCGTCTCATATTAATTATCAATCTTCTTTTAATTTCATATTGAATTTAAATTTTTTATTATGTTTGCAAAAAAATTAATTTTAGTACAAAAACAGAATTGTATATTATAATTTCTTCTTAATTTCATCGAAATTAAGTAAAATAAATTAATTTGGAAAATGTCAAAATGCATGGGAAATTATTTAATTTGAACTTGATTTCGACCGAAATCACAACATTACTTAATTTGGCGTCAGCCTGAATGGACTATAACATAATTTTCATTTAATTTACTATATTAATTATTTCCAATTTCTATAAAAAAAATTAATTTACTGTTGAAAATTTGTGAACCCCTTGATATGTTTATATTAAAGACTTTAGCAACTTTTTGGAGCAGCAGCTGTACCGCTATAGCTTAAAAACTATACCATAACATTATTTTAGAAACAATTACTTTTAACAAAAACACTTCACTTTTGGTTATAACAAAAAACACCAATTAACAATAGATTACAAAAAATTAGTGATTTTCAAAATGATAATTAAATAGATGGCCTTAATTGGTTATGTAAAAGGTTTTAGAGAAAAACTTGAACAAAAGCCCGCATTATCATTATCCTTCTCGTTAACCAGTCGGCCTTAATTGGCAACTTTTGTAATAAAATAAAAAATAAAAATAAAAATAAGCACACGTTACAGATTCCCTTTCTGGCTATCACCTGCCGTTTTTGTCTGGTCTGCCACCAAAAAAAAAGCTGCTTTTGCTATATCAATGTAATTTATCCCTTAGAAAGTTTGGGGTTGCTTTTTCACCACCACGAACGCACGCCACCACCGCCAGTCACTACTACCCAACGTAAAATTTGTGAGCACCACACCACCAGCATAAATTTCTAATGCATTAAATTACACCAGCGAAACCAACCAACAATGGCAAACTGCACCAACACCACCAATGACACCCTCCACGCTTGACTACAATTGAAGTTTAGCAAAGTGTGTGTGTGCGTGCACTGTACGCCGCGCTATTGGGTTGGAAAGGATGGTATGAGGAGCAGCTGTCTTTGCTTTTAAGCACTTGTTTTGATTTCTCTTTCGACGTAATCTCTAATTCAAATATACATACATACATACATACATACGTATGTATGTATGCTTTTTTCTATTCATCTAAAAATTTTATGACGGTACGTACAATGTTAAAATGTATGCATGTGCAATATTTTTCTATGCCAAAATAAGGGCTTTCTATTCAATTTATATTCTTGCAATTGTGTTTGTAATGAAATATCCTGTTTTTGTTTAAACATGGGCAAATAAATCATTTGTTTTATTTTTGCTGTTCAAATAAACACTTTATCGCAGTTGTTCTTGATTTCAAACACTAGCAGGAGCAGCAGCAGCAGCAGCAGCGGCAGCAGACACAACAACATTGCCTGCGGCATCATCATCAATAATTTTAGATTCTTTTGAATATCACGTGCTATTTTTGTTCTAATATGTATGTGGCATAATCAAATGAAAAGGCTATAGGGGGACTTGCAGCTCTATCACTACCACCATCATCATCGTTGCCACCACCAGCTCTATACCACCATCAGATTAAGTTTTTTTTTTTTTTTCTTTACAAGGACATGTTTTCATTTACAGTGAATTGATTTGTATATCTTTCTGTTTTTGTTTTACGCCTGCGCAGAGTTCCTTCCTCCACATTGTTTATTAAAATCATTTGCTTAACGAAGATGTTGCTTTTTTTCTGCTTGTTAAACTCTTTGTATCCTTGACAAAATTATTTTTGTTTTGTAAATTTATTTAGAATTTCATAATTTTTCTGCAAAACAGATGCACTAGTGTTTGTCGCGTGTCATGTAAGCCATCCCTACAACCTTTGCACTTTTAAGTCAATAAAATCAGTGAATATCTCAAATCGATTTGACGAAGACTTCAAAAGTTATTAAAAGAAAATTAAAGAATTTTTCTCAAAAATTTTCTTCAACGATATCGCTGGAATGAATCATTCGATTGTAGGCTATTGTGATCAGATTAGATTTTGAACTTTTAATTTAAAATTTTTTTGACAACACTGGTGAAAATGTTATTTTCGAAATCTACCGAACCAGTTTGGTCTCACGGCATCTAAGTGAGCTCAACATCATCCGAATTGACCAGTTCTTAACTTATGAGATACACGTACCAGTGATCTCCATGATTACGAATCAAATGACATAATTTTGCATTTTCTAAAATGAATATTAAGCTAGCACTAAACATTAAAATAATGAATGATGCTATTGCATGATTCATATCAATGAGACTGTTGTTATTAAATGTATGCCACTGCTTCCAATCTCTATTCATTCATATGATTCAATGAATCAATATGATTGTTTTGAATAATTCTTTAAAACCCCGTCTGACAAATATAGTTTTATGTAATACTAGCAACACCCGGTGTGTTTCGCCACACCCATTGTCTTTTCAATTTCATTTATATTGATTTGAAAGTGTTGCGCGTTGGTGGTGCAATATGAAAATTGGATTTTGCAAAGCCCCTCCGCCCGCAGACCGAAAATCAAATATCAGACTTCACAGTGTCACCCGCCTGAATATTCTGAAGATTCCCTGAAAATTTTATCAAAATCGGCTCAGCCGTTTTGGAGTCCATACGTTACATACATACACACATCCTCTTTTATATATATAGATTATAAAATAAAATAGATAGCCCCATTTTATTTTATAAATTGTTTTAATACCAAAAAAAACTATTGATTAATACGCCATGTTTTATTAACTTAAGACTTCATCTAGTCAACATGCTTTTGTGAGATATTTGATTGCTTTACAAAACAATCAAACAACAGTAAGAATTTACATTGACAGCACCAAAAAAAAAGAGAGTGAGTTAATGACAGTCAATTGTTAGAGAGGTAACTCTGCAAGCAATATCATTTCCATATTGATGTTAAAAAACAAAACAAAAGCATGGTAAAAGTGAGTGGACAGCGAAAGTGAATGAACTCATACAGTTCTCTGATACGTACACGTATGACCTCAAAACTGCAAATATGATGAGAACTCTATTTGAAATAAATTTATATTAGTAGTTGTTATAATGTTTTCAAAAAGAGTTTTTAATTTTCAAAGTGCAGAAAACTATGTTTAATAAAAATGGTTGTTTCTTTTTTCGTTAAACCTCAAAAAGGTAGAAAAAATTACCAATTTGCGTTGATGTATTCTTTGAATCTGCAAGAATTGCAACAATCAGAAACTGGTCCTTCGAGTAGTTGTGCTTGCTGCAGTTATAGCTATTTTAAACAGACCTCGAGGTGACCCTCTTAGTTTTATTAAAGTGAATGATTTCGTCTTCATATTTTCGCAAAATTCGATCAAATCATTTTAGAATGCCTTGAGAAGAATTTGGTGCTGAGGCAGTTTTCAGGGATCAAACTTATGGTCCCAGGAATATTGGACACTGTCCATGACTTAAAAACTCAGTTCGTACCCACCCTAATGCTAAATATTTTTGAACGAAAATAAAGCCGTATTATTTTGTCATGACTAGAATGTGACGTGGTATTAAAAAACTATTAAAGACAGAAATGTAGCCCTTCCAGAGCCATAAACACCGGTATACAAAATGTTATGATCGGACTAAAAATGGCGACACAGTGAACAAAATACTTAAAGGGCGGCATTTGTAGGCGTCGCAAACAAATAAAAAAAATATTTTTTGGAATTGTTTTTATATTATCTTTAATCCTAGGGGGTGACTGGCACAATTTTTTTTTTTTTTTGTATGGAAGGCCATATTGTTCATTGGCAAGGCAGTGTTTTGGTCGACTATACCCAGTGTTGCACATCACAAGGGCAATAAACCCTCAGTGTTGTTGTTCGTTGCATGATATATAATATCCTCCAAGAAGGTCAGTCTTTCTAAATTCAATTACGCCAGGACCTGTGCAACGTTTGGAACACTAATATTTCTCCTGACATGGCCTTTATTTAAATTTAAACCAAATATTCTGAATGAATTCAGATGTTTTAGCTGAAAAAACAATCACCGGTTACTGTGTATATAATTTTGACCCAGAAAATTCTTAGCGATTTTTTTCTTTACCGCATTTATTATTTTCTGAATTACAATTTAATTACAATACACTAATAGAAAAATAACGATCTTAACTTAAAAAGAAAATTCTTGAATTTAGATTGTAGAAATTTTAAAATTTCAGTCTTGAAATTTGGTCAGTAAGATTGACGATCTTAAATTTAAGCATAAATTCTTAATTTATAGAATGATCTCTAAAAATGTAGAACACATTCTTGAAATCAAGAACGTAATCTTAATTTTAAGATTATATTATTAAATTTTTAAGAATTTGATTTTAACTTAAGCTTTTTATTAAGAACAAAATAATGAATTTGATCTTAAAATGAGATTTTATTCAAGATTACAATCTTAATTACGATCTTAAAAAAATTAAAATTTATTTCCTTTAATGTAGACTGAATTAAAACTGGAATAGGTGTAGTTCTCATCCAATGACAGAACAGTACCGAGTTGTAGTGTTTTGAGTATGTTTATTGTAAAGCACTGGCTCGATTATAAGGAGCCAAATTTAAAGAGCTTTGAGGTTATTTGGGATTCTTATCACGCTAAAAATTTGTAAAATCAGTATGAGACCACACTCTTTACCCAGTACTTTTATGTTACAGTTGACCAATTTCATCAATTGGCTCTTTCGTATATCCCAATAAATGCTTTGAAATTGCATTAGTGCAGCCATTTTTCTATACAATCTTATATTATTCCGCCTAAGCATATTAAATAGATTCATCTGATAATTTATAATTCGATAAGCATTCAAACAAATCATAATTGACCACAGCATCAACGGGATATGTAGTGTGAGAGAAGCAACTTATTAAAAGCGAGAGAAAAATTAAACACATCTTTGATATGCTTTCCCACTATGAAGAAAATACCGGGCTTCCACGCAATAGCACGAGCTATGCACATGGATACAATCATAGATACTAGAGACCTGCGTAAACAGTCTTTAAATGTAAATACGTCATGATTTTTAAATGTATTTACGTCGCATGTATTATACTAAACCAATAATAAATGCTGTCGTACTATAAGCGAAGCACGATAGATGTATTGGTGTACGTGTATATCAGTGTTAACAAGCGATGTCGACAAGACAGCTTCTTTGTAACAAACACTCAAAAGAAGTACTGTTGATTAGTGTATGCTTGTTATTTTTCATATTGTACGTTTGAGTGTGTGTGTGTAATATGTAGATGCCCTGCAGAAAGTGCGAATAGTGAAATCGTGGTGATTTACTAGTGACGTTGTCAGTAGCACTACTGACCAGGTGTACCCCAGCCAATGGTTTCATCTATTGACATTTAACATTAGCTTGTCATTGAAAATCCACCACTAGACTATTGCACTACTGACTTAGTAGTTCTTTCGGGACCACATGGAGACATTGGCACCAAATATTCACTAGTAAATTGTAGGGGCTCTAGTCTACAATATCGATATATCCTCTCTATTTTCAATAGTGCTACTGACTAGGTGTACCCCAGCCAATGCAAATGCCTATTGACAAATAACATAGGGTTGTAATTCAAAATCTATCAGTAGACTTTAGCACTGTTGAGAAGGTAGTTCTTTTACGACCATATGGAGATATTTGAACCGAAGACTCACTCGCAAATTTTAGTGACCCTCGTCTACATATATTTATTTAATATTATTGCACAACACAAAAAAGAAAAACAAGCTATTGACGCGTTTATTGACAATATCACCAGAAAGACACTAGAACTGTCGTCTCTAACGTATCTCTGCTTGCTCATAAAAGGAAAGTTGTCGAAATTTTAACTAGTGCAATTGTTGCTGGAGAAAGAGTATTGACATAGGGACATATGGTTCTAGGTTGACTAGAGGGTGGTAAGCTATTATGTGATTAACCGCATACAACTAATGTTAATGCATGTGTGTGCCTTTGCATGTGCGCAGAAAAATAAAAGATCATACACACATACATGCATGACGTTTGTACATGCGCTCATGTGCAGAAAGAAGCAAGTATCACAAATTCTTCCGTCACGAAGTGTTTTCTTCTTTACTCTTATACCTACAATACTGAAACAAATTTCTTGCAAACAGTGTTGCTAACGTTTGTTTTATAAGATTTCGCTGTAGTAAAGCGTTTGAAAAATCCCTCATGTCTTGAAAGTTCTTATAAGATATCTTGTGCAGGACACTAATAGATACATACATACAGTGACGAACAAAATTATTTGCCCAATAAACAATTTCTTCTTGAGCATTGATTTAATCGTCTTATTTTCATTTTCACTAGATATAATGATAAGTTTTTTAACTTTTATTATATTACTATCTGACCCGGCAAACGTTGTTTTGTCACATAAATTAGTTCTAGGGTAGAAATATCACATAAATTATTTCTAGGGCAGAAAATAATAACTAACTCATTGTAAGTATGTGAGGATGTGGTATATGAGTGACAGAGCCAGAGAGCGCTGTGAACTATGACGGAGTACAAAAATAACAAAATAACTTATCTTAATTATTTTCAAATTAACTCATACAAAATTTGATGATTCCTGCTATTATAGCTTTCAATATATAAGATTTTTATAATTGCTTTGTGTTCCCCTTCTCACGGTCCTATTCTACCAATATTTTGAATTACTTCGCATCTTTCTCTCAAAAGAGTCCCTACCAAATTGTAGAACTCTTGCTATTATAGTTTTCAAGATGTAAGATTATTATTAATTACTTTGTTTGGTGGGTGCCACTTCCCCCAGTCCTTTTCTATCAGCATTTTGGCGGACTTCCCACCTTGCTCTCAAAAGAGTCCATACCAAATTTGAATACCCTGACTCCTATAACTTTCAAGATATAAAAATTTCGTTCGTATGGGCGTGGCGCAGCCCATTTAGGAACATGAAAAATATATGACTACCTATTCTCAGACCTACCTACACATATACAATTTTATAAAAATCGGTCAAGCCGTTTCGGGGGAGTTCAATAACAAAGACCGTCATACGAGAATTTTATAAATATAGATTAAAAAATAAATACCGAATTTCGTTAAAGTATTGGTATTTTTTGTTTTATAACTGCCTCCTGTTGTTTTGGCATAGAATTCACCAATTTTTTCTGTACCTCTGTTCAAATATTTTGTCATTCTTCGACCATCTCCAGGTCATTCACTCGCCTATCCAACTCGTTCCATAAATCGGTTATCGGTTTGAGATCTGGCGATTGTGGGGGATGTGGTAGAGCATGTGAAAGATTGTACGCAAGCCACGTACGCACAACATGAGCCGAATACTTCGGTTCATTATTGGCATTATGTAGCGCTCTCTGGAATTTAACAGCATGAACAACTTTTCCAAACGCTTGTTTGATCTCAGCAGGAAACTGTGTAGCACTTTTTTAGGACTCAATTTGACTGATTTTGATTATATGGCTGACTGCATCCACGACTAATTACAGATGCCGACCTGTATGCTTTGCACTTTCAAATTTTGAAAGTACGATGCTGCAAAATATCAACATAAGATTTCCTTTGACCGTACAAATATAAGGTGTGTTCCACAAGATTTCGTACATGTTCGGACTAATGAGAGTAAAAAGAAAATTACTCTCTGAATATGCAAAAGTTATCCAAAATTGTTGGAACGCAAAAAACCATAATTGCCCATCTTAAAATACTAGTGCTGCTTACTTTTTAAATTAAATTTAATTTAAGTGATTTTAGTCGCTTAAAACGCATAACATTATAAAAACAAAAGTTTTGCATCATTGGCAACAGCTTTAAAAAGCAAATGAAAATGAGTTCTAAAAAGTAAATTATTTAAAAACAGCATTTTTTATATTAAATAAATAGGGAAATGTGTACAAATGTACTTACAACTTCAACTTTGTTCAAAAAACCTTCGATTTTGATTTTTAATAAATTTGTATGCAAATATTTTTTTCCTATACTTGCAAACTTTCTGGTTAATTTTTTAGTTCGATATGTAAACAAAAAACAGCTGATTATTTAATTCTTGTCCGAACTTACCCAGAAGAAAAAGTTCATACTAGTTTGTACAGGAAATGAAAAAAATTACTCTCTCATTCGCTCTGAAAACTGCACGAAATTTGCTATCTGGAACGCTTTTGGATAACTTTGTACAAGTTCGGACTGTTTTGTTATGCATTTGGAACAGACCTATAGAATAATTTAGATATGTGTCCTTTTTTAATAAAGAGAAGTAACACTCAGACAATGAATGCCAACTACTATTACCAGGAAAGAGATAGTGAAAGAGAAGACGGGTGGTGATGGAATAGATAGAGTAAAGGTTCATTCTTTGTGCGTGTTAAATTTTTTGAAGCTGTGTTTAGTAGCCATTTTATTGGCGCTCTGATGTTACATTAGGATTAGTATCTGCTGAAGTCGGTTTCAGTAGCCAGAGACTATGCCTTCATCACTTGAACTTTTCTACAATAGCTGATATAAAGGGACACTAATGGACATCAGAAAAATGCGTGGTGTTTTTATTTTAATGACTGTTGTATACCGGGCCCGAACCCAAGACTTTCGGTTTTGTAGTCAACGTGCTAACTGCATCACCCAACGCCACCATGAGGTTCGAAATATTAAATAAATCTTTAAAAAAAAACTTCAATAAGTATTTAATAAACGTTACATAAATTAATTAATTATTTAATCGAGACTAGTACAACTCTAAATAAAAATGTTGCATAATATAAACATATTTTTTAATTTGTTCATATGTAATCCACTAAATATCTTGACCAAATAAATATATGCCTGAGACCACTTTCATAATTAAGTGCAGATATGAAAACTTGTCAATTTAAGAAGAAGAAATAGTGGTGAGTTCTTAGCATAAAGTTGCCAGATCGTCAAAACCTTTACAATATGCCAATTATTTTGTTCTGCAAAATTCACCATTTTCTTTGCTAAGTAAGAAGTAAACAAAGTGAATTTCGTGAAAAACTTTTCATGCTTTATTTAATTTTAGTAACGTTCACAAATTTGTAGAAGGGGATCAGAGTGTATACAATTCGGTCTCTAAGTGAATGTGTCTTACAACACTTCGCTTCCTCAACTAACCTAAACTCTCATTCTACGAGTTTTTAGTAAAAAATATTTATTTATTAAAAGAACGCTATAATAGGGTTATTAAATCAATGGTGTGCCAATAATTTAGTGCGTCACTGTATATATTATTATTGTTAATATTATAACAAAAACAAATATAGAAAATTTACTTAAATGCTGCAATACCTCAAAATTACGCCGAAATTGCGCTACAAATGCAGGGTGTGTGTTACATTTTTCGAATGTAATTTGTGCACTCGTCTTTGGGGGCTTTCCGCATCATTGATTGCAAAATGTGCGCTCATACACATGCATACGTCATAATCTTTTTTTTTCACTACTATTCCGGCTGTCTATTGTTGGTTGTACGATTCAATAAGAATTCTTTAAGATTTCTTCCGTTTGCTTTTAATGATTTTTGATTTTGAGCGTGTTTTAGGGGTGGCTTTTTGTAATAAATAAATTGCAACTTTTCAAAACTGGCTTTACAAATGCAAACGGGAATGGAAATGGGAAAAATAGACCAGCGGTCACAACAACGGTCCACAGCAGTCCATTGATGATGTGTCACATAAATATAATTTGGAGTTGTTTGGTTGGTTGACTTTAAGTATCAATATCTTTAATACTTACCAATATTTTATTTCTGTTTCTTTTTTTTTTTTTTGCCTCACCTGGCTTTGGTTTGAATATTTGTCAAGTCTGCTCTACATTCTTGTAGAAAACTAAATAATAATGTGACACATTTTAGTCGCATTAAAACAGAATTCAACCCCTGCGTTTGTAACGTTAATAGATTTAGCTCGTGCCTTTCAAAGATTCAGACAAATGTCTTGGCAAAATGAACAAAGACAAAAAAAAACTAGGATATTTAAGAAGCGTAAGACAGTACTATATATTAGCCATTCTAAGCTCTTCTTTAGTTGTACAGAACATATTACAAATTTGCCTCCACCACAATTAATTTAACAGCTGACGATTATTCGTTTATGAAAGTGCGAGTGAGTTTTTATTTGTTATTAACAACAAACCCTAAATCTACTGCTACGATTACCAGTGCGTTGCAGTTAATTGTGTGAAGCCCCTGCCGTATGCTTCATTCAATTACCCTTTGGCATACTAATAATATTAATTCAATCGTATATTTATTTCCAAATTTAAATTCATGTATTACATATTTAGTTTTTGTTTAACACAAACCCTTCTTTGAACAAAATGCCAACTACATAATCAATATTTTAATCCACATCTGCGAACCCCCCACCAATTTTCCCCCTTCAGTTGTTATCGCAATACAGGTGAAAAACGTTTGGTCATATCGTTTAGCACCATAAATCTCTTAATTAAATCGATGTTCAATTATTCCCAACACTGTCACAAGCAGTCATCGTACGAGTAATCATATTATAATCAAATCAATATTCACAATTTTATTTAAAGACTCTTTTCGTTTAATGAGCCAACATTAGCATAATAATTTTGATAAAAGTCGTTTACATATTTGTAGACCTAAATTATGCTTCATTTGAAAATATTGATACGACGAAGGGCGCGAACGAATATTGTTTATCAAGTGTTTTAATTATTTGGACGATTCAGTTTATAATAAAATGTTTTCACCTGAATATACATATGCATACATACATATTTGCATTTATATTTGAGTTTAAAAAGAAAAGAAAAATGTGTTAAAATTGTCTACTTTTAAATTTGTATCATGCTATTTATTTCCTATTTGCTAAAACACTGCGATATAAAAGAAGTATTTTAGCATGAAGTAGTGTTGTTAATTATTTGTCTTTTATATTTGTTCGAATAAAATTTCATGATTTTTTTCTTGTTCGAACAGACGAATAATTTTGAACTTTTGTTCGAATATTCGAACGAACAAAGAATAAAAAAATATATTCGAATAATCTTAAAAAAGTTTGTAAAAAACGACACGTATGTGTATTAGTTTAATTTTTTTATTAACAAACGAAAAATTATTCATTACACACGAAAAACATATGATATAAATATTAATAACAAAACTTAAAAATTTTAAGAACCTTTGCCGCAGTTGACGCTGTAGTATAAGTTAAGAACTCTGTGTTCCACTAATACTAGTGAAGTAGCAGAATCGCAAAAAAGAAGAGAGTAAATTAATATATAGAAAATTTAAGATAAGTTCCAATCGACTAGACCGATTTTCTTCAAGTATAAATTAGAAGATATACTATCATGTCAACTTTCAAACGAAAACAAAGCAAATTAAAATCGGTCAAGCCGTTCGGGAGCTACGGCGTCAAAGACAAGCAGATCTAACAGAATATATCTAAAAACGATGTGATACCTTCTAAGCGGCTGGACCGATTTTCTTCAAACATAGCTAAGAACACTTTCGATCAAGTCACCTTTCAAACAGAAATAACTAAATCAGAATCAGTCCAGCCGTTTGGTCTGTACGTGGACTCGTAAAAACAAACAGATACACAGACACACACTACAAACTTATAAATTTGTTTCTCTTTTTGTGACGTATTTTAAAAAGTTGGTATTTAACGCTTTTTTACGTCGTTCAATAATTCGATTTTTAACGCTTTTGATTAGAGAAAATCAGTTTTTTTCTAATCTCTTTATCAGAAACTATAAGACACCTTCTAATTCCATGAAGGAAGCATTACCTTTTCCCCGAAAGAGAAAATATCAGTTTAGCGAACATATGTATGTTTATATATGTAAATAAAAACAAGCTTACACAAGTATTTATAATTTGGAGTAATTTGATTACTTAATATCATATTGTGAACAAATTAAAAAGTAATGAAAAGCAAAATACTTTTTATATAAAGTAGTTAAGGAAATTGTTCGAATATTCGAATATTCGACAAAAATGATTCGAATAATTTTTTATTCCAAATTGAATATTTTTGTTCATTCGAACAAAAATGATAAAAACTTGTTCGAATATTCGAACAATTTTTGTCCGAATGACAACACTAGCATGAAGTAATTTTGTTTGTTGTTGGTGAAGCCAATGTCTGTATGAATTTCGTTTTTGAGATATTATTAAGAGAACAATCGTTATAACCAGAGTTCATTATAGGCGTACTAATATGTATGAAATACTCGTGTAAATTTAAAACTGTTGGAACCGTCATAACAGATATTCGGTATAGCCGTTTTCTAATGAATTTCGAAAGCGACAGATAGTCAAGGGCATTTAGGTTTAATTTTTTGTATAAAAAAAATCCAATAAAAAATTGTCTGCACAAATGTTGAGCGCATGTCGTCCTTTGTAGTGTTTAATACTTAAAAACATGTTATTTGTTAGAAAAATTTTATTTTTAAATTAAAACACAATATTCTAGTTAGTTTCGATTACATACAACTGAGAACGAAGTTTTTGGCGGGTAAATTTGTTCAATCTTAGTTTTTCGTTGCAATTAAATCTTTATTCAAAATTATTATGAAATGTATTTAATAAATGAAATAAAATAAATGCTGAATAAAATTATAAAAGTAAAGGTTCGGTCACACTTGGCGAACATTTTCACAAATAAGCTTAACCACTAAATACTAATGAAAAACGTTTTGATTCAGACGCGTGTTTATTATGTTAAACAGTTTCAAACATAACATTGAATCTAATATATTATTGGAAACTGTTTAACTTTTAATGACCGGTGGTGTGAATTAGACAGACCACTTGTCCTTATTTATCATAAACATGTGTGTTCACGTGTGCAACTACATATAAAACAAAAACAAAACATAAATATGTTTTTTTTCAAGCAAATTTAAATCGCTTTTTTATCACTTTTACGCTAAGAATTTTTAAAAACTATTTATAATCATCTTAATCAGAAATAATTTCACCTTTATCGGGAATAAAAAAAGAGAACAGTTTATTCACGTGAAATATTTCCCATGAACAAAAAAAAAAAAAAATGGTGAACAAAATTAGAAAATAGTATACTAACACAACAATAAACGCAAACATTGTCCATCAAAATTTTAGTAAATGGAACGTGAACTTCAATTCCCGATAATGGTGATTGTGTATACTTGTATCTAGGCAAAAATACCTTTTAAATCATATAAACGAGTATTTTGTCAATATTGGTGGACGATAAGATACAAAAAAATGTGTGCCGTATTTACATATAAGAGAAGATAAACTCATATCGTGTATTTAGTGGTTACGCTTATTTGGTCAAATGTTTGCCAAGTGTGTGTGACCCTACCTTAACACAAATAAAATAAAAATAAAAACGTGACTTAAGTCTTGCAATTTTTCCAGAAATTTTTCGTTGTTGTCTTGTTACCCTACTTCCATGTTTGCTGCATAAAACCATTTCGGGAAACAAATGTTATGAATAAAGATTTTCCTAGGCTGCGAATTTTATCTGTACATGAAGTTTTCTTCATTTAGGTTATGATTCATTTTATTTTGTAAATAGGTAGTTAAAAACTAATTAACTAAAGAGGTCGAATATTAATAAGTCATTAAGCTTCCAAGAACTAATTTTGTTTTAATTATAACAATTACACATCATGTCATTATCGATGATTATGTGATTCACTGAAGCTACTAAGTTTAGGCTAATGGCTGCCAATAAACCGTTTTTTCCCTCATTTGAATACCAAATCTTTATTTAATTGCACAAAATTCAAAACCTTGGTAATCTATGTAGTCATGTAATAAAATTATTCGTTGCAAGTTCGTACCTGCATATGAAATGTACATACATACATACATATATGGAAAATTTTTGAAAGTAGTGACAAATGTTGAAGGTGAATATCGATCAGAGAACTGGATGAGTTGTTTTACTTTTACTGTCCACTCACATATGTAATGCTTTTGTTTTATATTTTATTTTCAATATGAACTAATTATATTGCTTGCAGTGTTAACTCTCTAACAACTGACTGTCATGAACTCTCCAGCAATAAATTAGACATTACCATCGGAACTACTTGCCATATAATGACTTCCTTTTTCTTGATTACCAAATTGAAGTATGTACTTGATAAAAATCACATAAAATTTTAAGAATAGAAAGCAGAAGTTGAACATATTCTTTGGATTTTAAAAGATGACATGAAAATATTGACAAAATACATATTTAGTTATTTTAAACAAATTATATACATTTCTAAATTGTCTACTTATGTATTTTAAACTAAAAAATAAGTACTTTCACTTTGGAAAATTATTATTTAAATATAAGTATGTAGTTCCAAATAATAAATTTTGGAACGAGCCAATGCAGGCTCGGATTCGAATCAAATATAACCCATTTCAATTGAGTTTATAAAAGAAATTTTACAAAACGGTGTATTTTGTAGTACAACAATTTTAATTTATTTAAATTTTTCTTAAAAAGTTATTATTTATTTAATCAAACTGAGTTTTTAATCAAGATCTTCCATTTACTCAAACAGCGGCATACTTCAAAAAAAAGAGTAATTTTTTTTTCGACTAAAAAAAGTAGTTCCATCAAGAAAAAAATAACTATTTGCCACAACGAAAAAAAAATTATTTCCTCCCAGCTAAAAAAATTATTTATGGTCCATATATTTTTAATATATGAATGTATATAACTATACATGAATATGTATGAATTCATGTATGGGATTATACATGGCAAAAATATTATATATGAATTGATATATGGACTAATATATGAAACGTATTATAATATATGAGCTCATATATGAAAATTTAATTATGAAGCTCTTCAAATTTGGATCCATTTATAGAAATAAGATATAATATTTGGAGCCATATAACAATGGTTGCATACATGATAATCTCACATAAGATCGTTTTTGCAATCAAAAAAGCTTGGATTTTATCACTGGTGAATTGGTAATCCATTAGAAAATACATACGGTATGCAAAGCTTATATGCGAACCCTCAACGTTTAAAAAAGAAAAACTTGTTACAAAAAAAAACCCATTCTTGTATGATTTTATACGTTGTAGCCCTATTTCATATATCAAATAATCAAAAGAATAATCCAGTCATTAATTTTATAGAAAATAACAGAATTCTCTAGATAAGAAACAAAGTTTATATAACTGCAAAAAATTATATTGGAAACTCTTGTTAGACGGATTATATTTTCTTTTATAATTAATTGCAATAGTTTTTAATCTGATTTCTTAAATTAAATTTTATGTACGAATATAATTTTCGTGTTTTTTTAAATAATTGATTCACCGTTTGACTTAAAATGATGAATGAAATGACTTTTAGTTCGTTTTTCAGTATTTTTCCAAACAAATGTTTCATTAAATACAACCTCCCTGTTCAAAATCTAAAAAAAGTAGTATTATTTTTTTATTGCACAGCAGTGCGCTTTTATTAATCAAGAGAGTATGAATATGAAGTTTGCATACTGTAGAGGAAATATTTACACATCCATGTATAAAAATGTATGAATATATATAATCATATATGCCCATTTACCCTCATTTTTCGGATCTGAACCATATATGGGATATCATATATGGTCCATACATATTTTTTTTTAGCTGGGCTACAATAAAAAACATAACTACTTACTTCTCAATAATCGATTAGATTATTTTAGTCTCACGCCTTGTAAAAATAATTATTTTGGTAATGCAGGAAAGAACAGCTTCCACCAAAAATGCTTAATTCTAAACTTTTGAAATTTTTTGCTGGGTCCGTCTTGTTTTTTTATTGCCGTTTGCACAATAAATAAAAAATGCTTACTGACTGTTGTTTGATTGTTTTGTATAACAATCAAATTACTCTCAAAAACACCCTATTTGTTTTCACATATATTTAACCCCCGACCAAAAAGAGGGGTGTATGTGACATGATCGAGAGTGTTCTCAGCTATGTTTGACTAAAATCAGTCCAGCCGTTTATAAGACATCACATCTATTCTAGATGTATTCTGTTGAATATGTGTGTCTTTGACGCTGTATCTCTCAAACGGCTAGACCGATATTAATTTGGTTGTTTTTCATTTGAAAGATTACTTGATCTAACATCTTCTAGCCTATACTTGAAGAAAATTGTCTTTTGGCAGATATGATTTTTGCGATTCTGCTACTTCAATAATACTAAACATATGCTTCAGTGTCAACTGCGTAGGGGGTTTTGAAAATCTTTAATTTTTGTTATTAAAATAACTTTAAAAAACTATTTAACCCACCTTTTTAGAAAATTTAATATAATGAATTTAGAAATAGTAATAAGAATAAGGTTTATGTTTTTGCTGTTCACAAAACAATCACTTCACTGCTTCTGTGAATCATATGAATGGACAGAAATTGCGAGCAGTGACATGCATTTATTAACAACATTCTCGTGACTATGAACGATGCATTAGCATCTTCATTTTTTTCTAATTGCTAGCTCAATATTCATTTTACGAAAAGGCAAAATTATGCGCTTTGATGCGTAATCATGCAGATCTCTGATATCGATGTGTCTAACAGCCTGTTTATATGTAAGTAATCACTTATATCTTTTTGAATTAGTACCTGTTGTCATTATGAACAAACAACAAATACATATATGATGAAAGTGATTATGAAAGTGGTCCAAGTCATACATTTCTTATGTCGAGATATTTAGTAGATTACGTTTGATCAAATCAAAAATTATTTTTTAACCCCCGACCAAAAATAGGGGTGTTATAAGTTTGTAGTGTATATTTGTGTGTCTATCCGTGTCCGTGTCCACGTAGAGACCAAACGGCTGGACCGATTTTGATTTAGTTTTTTTCTGTTTGATCGAGAGGGTTCTTAGCTATGTTTGAAGAAAATCGGTTCAGCCGTTTAGAAGATATCGCATATTTTCTAGATATGTTCGTGGGGTTTTTAAAATGTTTAATCTTTGTTATATATTATGCAACATTTTTATTCAGAGTTATACTAGTCTCGATTAATATAAATTAATTTAATATTTGTTTGAATTTTATTTAAAATTTATTTAAAAATTGACTTAAATCACTTACATAATTATGGCCACTTATTTTCTATGTGTAATATTGTTTTTTTTTAATTCTCAGCTTCCACTTAATGTTGTTATTGACTTTTCGGCAACGTTTCGGTGCAAAAAAACCTTAACCAGTATAACCCAAAGAAAACATAAAAACATAAGAAAAATGCAAAAATACAAACTCACTACTCACAACCGAAAAAAAAACATTCTTACAAAAAACAAAAAACACAAATTTATAAGAGATATTGCAAATTTTTGTTCAACGTGGTATTAATCCTTTGAATATGTACATATGTATGTATGTAGTTCCCAGCTATTTTTAACATATTTTCAATAATTAAATATTTCAGGTTTCTAAAATTAAATATTTTTAAGTCTATCCCCAGGGAAGTTTTTTCATATTTTTCCAACTGCTCTGATATTTATAAATGTTTACAAATGTTTATATTTAATACGATACATTAAAATGTCCCCTCATATATAATCCGCTTTATTAAGTTGCAACACGAACCATTCATTCATTGGCGGCATCCCAACAGAGATGAGTTTTGCATCTTAGCGACCGGCGTACCTGGCGAAGTTTCACAACACCACCATATCAGTTTAAAGACAGAAATTAGAAATGCAAAAAAAACCCTTGTCACATAAATTTGTAATTAAATCACCTACGGTAAATCAGAAATAGTAGTAACTTCCCTTGTTTTGAAGCTCGCTCCCCTGTGGAATGGGATATGTGACTGGCTGCCTTGGTGTACGTGAAATGAACATGAGAAGATTGCATTTAAATAGAAATTATTTTTTAAATAATAGACAAACTCATGTCATAACTAACTGTAATTCTATTTGGAAGCTGTCAACATTTTTCGAACAATAGAAAATAAAGCAAAAAGTAAGGATGTCATCTGAAGAACACTCTTCAATGTAAGACTGCCCCTGACCGAGTTTTTAAAAATTTTCTCATCACATTTCTTCATTATAACTTGTAAGAGTGCTAAAGTATATGACGTCCGACATTATATGTACATATCGCTCATTTACACAAAGAACGTCATTACTCAAAAAATTTAATTTTTGAGTAAATGATGCAGAAATAATCCTCACCTCGTTCTTCATATTGTGTGAAAATTTCATACAAATATCTTGTTTACTGAACTCTTGAGAGAAAAATAAAATCCCAGCTAAAAAATATGTATGGAGCATATATGATATCCCATATATGGTTCGGATCCGAAAAATGAGGGTATATGGCCATATATTATAATATATATTCATACATTTTCATACATGAATGTGTATTCCCTATATAGTATGCAAAGTTCATATTGATTCAACAAGCGCATTATAAAAGAAAAATTAATCCGTTTTTATACTAACACTAGTTTTTAATATTCTTTTTTTGTAGTTATATGAATTTTGTTTCATAAATATACATATCTGAGAATTCCGATACTTTGTATAAAATTAATAATAATTTAATGACTGAATTATCTTTTTGATTATTTGATTTATTAAATAGGCACACAATATATAAAATCCTACAAGTACGATTTTTTGGTTGCACGAGTTTTATTTTTTAAACCTTGAGGCTTTACGCATATTAACTTTGCATCCGCTTATGTATTTTTTAACAGACTTCCAATTCACAAGTGATTAAAAAGAGGGAAAAAGATCGAATTAACAAAATTTAATATTTTTTGATTGCAAATGCGATCTTATGTGAGATATCATGTATGCATACATTTTTATATGTCACCATATATAACATCTTATTTCTATTATAATACATTTCATATATTAGTCCATATATCAATTCATATATAATGGTTTTGCCATCTATGATCCCATACATTTCCATACTTGAATTCATACATATTCATATATATTTATATACAATCATATATTAAAAATATATGGACCATATATCATTTTTTTAGCTGGGCAGTTAAATTGAGGAGTTCTCTGTTAGTCGTTATACACACTATAAATAATACATATAAGTTAAACTATAACAAAGTATAACCTAAATTAAGCTATTATTCCAAACGAGATTGGAAATCTAAAAAAAAAATAAGTCGCAAGTCATAGTGGTATAACTTCCTGAAAAATTAGACAAATTATGTGAGATTTTCATCTGATGTGAAAAAAACGAATTTTTGATGTAAATGAGCGACAAAAATGCCGTTGAAGTCAAATATGTAGTGCAAAATTACACAAAAAATTTATGGTGCAAAAATATGGCTTTATGTAGGATTAATAATAAAAATTTTGCACTAAAAACCTTTTATGAGCAACTTTCGATCATCGACTGTAGTCGAAATTTCATTTGGTATTATGTCGACCATTCGACAAAGAATGTCCTTATTGTGAATGTCACTCAAAGTGATTTTTTGAATTTGCAACAACCTTACCTAATAATAACAAGAATTAAAAATTTTAAAAACCCCCGACTTTTTTCAGAAAAGATGTTATATCTTCTAAACGGGTGGACCGATTTTCTTCAAACATAGCTAAGAACCCTCTCGATCAAGTCATCTTCCAAACAGAAAAAACTAAATGAAAATCGGTCCAGCCGTTTGGCCTGTACGTTGACACGGACAGACACACAGATACACAGATACAGACACACACTACAAACTTATAACACCCCTTTTTTTAGTCGGGGGTTAAAAATAAAAAACAATGGATTATAATATTTTTTTATACTAAAATTTATACTAAATTCTGTTCGATAGAAAATTCGTTACTCCACGAAATTTTCGATGCTCATAATATGATTTGAACATTCGATATTCGATAGCCAGCGAAGATCGAAAATCGAATACAACTCATAATAAGGTAGAGGTGGAAAACTATCGATAATGTCATTATCGAAAGTTTTCGGTAGTTTAAAAAATTTTATCGTTATATTGATTCAAGACTATCGAAAGTTAGAAAAACTATCGATGTATTGACGATACTATCGTGATGTATCGAGTTGTATAGTTCTCGTAGAATGTAAATATTTATTTGCACTAAAAATTCAAAACAAAATATTTTTAAACAAAACAAAATTAAATAGAATTTTATTTTTCAGTTCAATAAATAACAAAACTAAAATGATTGTATGAAAAATAAGTGAGATCAGTGGAAGAAATTTTCCGTCATCCAGTTGTTTTTGGTTATGAAAAGCAACATATTTACTTTTTTTTTCCTTTAGTGGTGTACCATTTACTATCGATAGTGACTAAAAAATATCGATTGTTTTCAAGTATTAATCGATTGGAGAATTAAAGCATCGATAGTGACAAAATAAATTAACTATCGATAGTATCGATAGTGTCATCGACAGTTTTCCACCCTTATAAAAAGACCCTTAATAATTTTTATAAGGCTGTAAAAAATAACAACAATAAAATAAAAGCTCATCCCAACAATATTTTAAAGTTACTTTTCAAAACAAAAACAAAAGATAAAAGGAGGATACAAGTTTCCCCGTATTTTTTTAGTTTTATTTTATTATTATTTTCTATTGCAAGTAATCGGATTTGCTTTATACTTACGTTAAACTATTAGCAGAAAGAAATTGTTTTTTTTTTACTGGATTAATAGGCTTGTTATCCCAAATTTAATAAAATTGAAATTAAATGCCCAACCTTGTGTTCATATAAATGCGAACGATAGGTTCGATCGAATATTTTTATAGAAAACAAAAACAAATTTCAGTTTTTTGCTTTTGTTTCTAATATAAATTTTCGATGGAATCTATCGTTCGCATTTAGATGAACAAGCCCTTAAATTTTATTTTATTTATTTATTATTATTCATTTGTACAAGCAATTCATATAATTTTGTGGTTGTGTCTGTTTATTGAAAACATGTGCATTAGACCGTCTCACTTTTCATTTTTTTTTCGAAATTCCTTCATAAACAATTAACGATTTTCTTAATCTACTCTAAAAACCAAGAATTTTGGTATATAACATTTAAATATTGATGAACGTGAAGTGGTCTCTTAAATCGTTTTTTTTTTTTAAGAAAAATCTTGCTTTAGTAATTAGCATCAAACTCAAGCTCTTAACGAATTTCAACCTAATTACGCCCATTAGAAAGCTTATTAAATTTCCTAAATGTTCCTTAAAACAACGTTACTATTTTGTGGATGCTTTTTTTCATAGGATTACAAATTCAGATTCTTAAATGTCCACTTATTATTATTTTTTTTTTTTGCTTGCCTTTTCTTATATAAAAATTGGACGAGGCAAAATTTTTATATTTTGTAAATGCAGTATGGTAGGAAATTTTAAGTAAAAACTGCAGTTTCAGCCGAAATGGCTAAAGTTGTTTGTAAATTTGCTTCAATTTCACATTTTAAATTTAAATACAAATTAGCTAAATACGTACTTAAAAATTAACAGCCTTATTTATAAAACTTATTAAAGCTTTATAAAGGCTTTTTAAGAAAATTTTTTTATGGCAATTTGTATTAAAACCCCTTTATTAAACCCTAATAAGTTTTATAAATAAGGCTGTAAGTAAAAACTGGGGGAATTAAAAAAATTAGTATTAAAAAAATTAGCAATAAAAAGTGTTTAAAAAAGGGCGAAATCGGCGTCAATCGTTCACAAGGATATTCACATTGGGCGGTTCACAAAACTGTGCTTGGATACTTTAAAGATGATATATTTAGGCAAATTAGTTAGATTCTGTAACAAGATAAGAGCATTCTATGCGTAATGCCAGATTTGTAAAAGAATTAATTTCAAATGTTCGTCTTCTTAATTGGCCAATCTTCCGATCTAAACTTAATTGAAAATGTTTGGGGTTTCTTGTCATGTTTATGGAGGGCGAAGACAATTTTTTACCACTCAACAGTGTGTAAATTTCATTTAAAAAATTAGATATTCAGAGGTTTTTAGATATAAACTAAATTTGTACATATGTGAATTAAATCTTGAAAACCACATAAATCACATTTTGCATAGTCAGATTTGTTTTATTTCAACTTTATAAATAAAATATGGTGTAAAGGGATTATGATTAAAAAATCGTTGCATAACAATTCATTTACGAAATGTGCTTTATGGTAATGCCCCTATGCATGAACAGACCTATTGTCATAACTTTCATTTCATTCTTTTTATTCTACTATCAAACTTCAATCAAACTTTTTAATGAAAAAGGTCCACTTTTATGTTCACTTTATATTGAACGTTAGAACTTTAATGTCATATATGGGTAAAAAATTGCGAGATAGAAGAAAAGAATACCAAAAGGTTAGGAATTAGATTTAGGCCCTGAGGTGAAAAAAATTTAAACATAAAAAAATTTACGGCTTTAAATTGATTTAATTTTTTATTAAACAAATTGCTGATTAAAGCAAAAGCTTTAAGAGGAAATAAGTCAAATACTCGTATGTGTTCCTCACTTTGCCTGTTATTTGATTTTATATAAATATGTATTTATACTCGTACATATGTATGTATATATATATTAGAGACCTGCGTAAACAGCCTTGAAAGATAAATACGTCATGATTTTTAAATGTATTCACGTCGCATGTATTATACTAAACCAATAATAAATGCTGTCGTACTATAAGCGAAGCACTATGGATGTATTGGTGTACGTGTATATCAGTGTTAACAAGCGATGTCGCCAAGACAGCTTGTTTGTAACAAACACTCACAAGAAGTACTGTTGATTAGTGTATGCTTGTTATTTTTCATATTGTACGTTTGAGTGTGTGTGTGTAATATGTAGATAGTAAAGCTATTATGTGATTAACCGCATACAACTAATGTTAATGCTACATGTGTGTGCCTTTGCATGTGCACAGAAAAATAAAAGATCATACACACATACATACATACATGCATGACGTTTGTACACGCGCTCATGCGTAGAAAGAAGCAAGTATTACAAATTCTTCCGTCACGAAGTGTTTTCTTCTTTAATCTTATACCTACAATACTCAAACAAATTTCTTGCAAACAGTGTTATTAACGTTTGTTTTATAAGATTTCGCTGTAGTAAAGCATTTGAAAAATCCCTCATGTCTTGAAAGTTCTTATAAGATGTCTTGTGCAGGACACTGATATATATTTTGTAACTGATAAAGCATTCTATACATTCCAGGCCATGAATTAAAATTTGTAGGCATATTCATATTTCTTATTGTACGTGTTATGATATCTAGAAGCTAAAAAAATGATTTAAATAAAATGTCGATGTTTGCATTTAGAAACAGAAACCAAAAATTGCATCAAGTATTTAAATAAAGATATTTATTTAATAAGAGTGAATTTGTTTTAAAATAGAAAAACCTTTTACTTAATAAAATTTAAAGTTGATGTGAATATTTATGTTCAAAAAAAAAACTTTCTATTGTTCAATATATGTACATATCGTCACCTTAAATGCAAACGGATGTAACTACACTTTTATATTTTTTACAATAATAAGAAAGTGTTCTTGAAAATTTTCTTCGAAATTTACTTGAAGTATGGATACCTATATGTTTTTAACCGTTTATTTCCTTTATATATATATATATCTACGGTTTTATGTTCGTTACGTTCTTTGCAATAAAAAATAGATGCATTCGTAATTACGACCGTTTGAATTTATTTAATAAAGCCGTAATTTTTGATCACATGGGTCTAAATATTAATAATATGATAAATATGATAAAATGAACCATAATCAATCAAAAATGCGATTTCGATAAAATGAACCATAATCAATCAATAACTCGATTTCGAATTTTTGTGTAGTTACGTCCGTTTGCATTTAAGGCGTCGAAGTGTATGTATGTAAGTTTGTAGCCGTGATGGTGGTTTTCCGAAAGTTGTGAGGGAGTATTAAATGGATAGTGGTATATATGTATGTATATATGTATGTATCGTCAGCTGAAGTGCAAAATAACGTTTCTTTGGCGTTTTCTTTTCTAGAAAAAAATTTTACATTTATTGCACATTTGAATGAAATGTAGCGTCACTTCACTTACGAGTTTAAATTTTTGCTGTAAAGAGATGCTAAGTTGCATTTTTCTGAATAAGAAGTTAAAAATTATTGCACTTTTTCTAGAAAAGAAAACGGCATAACATTTTTACTATTTTATTAAATTTGTTTATTATTTAGTAGAAATTTATTTATTATTTATGTGTTGAAAAAAAATGATTTTGGTAACCAAATGTGTCGCAGATATAGCAGGATTTATTAATTTTTTTTTATTATTGAAGTTTGAACTCATATTTTCTTCAACAAAAACATGTAACTGTAATGAAAGTTATTTAAGATTTTAATAGAATATGTTTTGCATCCGTAAATGTAAAATAATTAAGAAATTTTTTTCTAGGTATATATGTATATTATTTTTATTTATTTATTGCTTTGAATTGTAAGCACTTATCGCACTGATCCTTTCTCAGTGAAAATGATAAGTAATTATTGCCATCCTTCCATGTTGCCATAAAATTAGGAAAGGACACTGAAATAAACCCATTTTCTGCATTTGCCTTACATTTCTACAAAAATAAATTAAATATTTGTCTATATGTAGAAAATATTTTTTTGTATATTTTCTTCTATATTAATTAATTATCAATTAACTAACGATTAGCAAAGTTACTTTTTACTTTTGCCCTTTTTGCATACGCAAAGTTTACTTTAACAGATTTTGTATTGTTCTGTTTTATTTTTCTTTTCAATATAACAAAAATTCATTGCTTACCTGCAACGAAATAAAAAATAAAAGAAAGCGTCCAACATAAACATGCAACCAAATACAGAGGTATAAACAACGAACGAATTTTTAAGTTAATTTTTATACAATTAAATTAAAATTATATTTATTGTCATTATATAAATCATGTGTAATTGCTTAAATGTGTGGAATATATTAGTTAAGATTGGTTAGTTGGAGTTGATAGGTATATCCATCAATTATGATCAGTCAAACTTGACCAATATTTTTGCTCTCATTGATTCGTAAAATGCAATAAAGCGAGCAGTTCGAATATATTGTTCATTTAGTCAAAAAAAACTAGTTTGGCAGAAAAAAATTTAAATTTGCACACAACTTAATGGAAAAAGAAAATTTTATTTTGTCTTCAAGAGTTGAGTAAACAAGATATTTGTATGAAATTTTTACACAATGACCGTTATTTCAGTTGTCGACATCGACGTCACTTTAACACAATACCAATAAATTGGGGCTTGTGTGCCCGTTGTCAAAAGCAACTAACTCCTGTTGGCAGATTCATGCTATTTTCTAGACCTTAAGGAACGGAAATCGATTGTCATTAGCAAAAAATTGTGCTCGAGAGCAAGTAAACAAGCCACAATTTTTGGTATTGTGTTAAAGTAACGTCGATGTCAACAACTGCAATAAGTGTGAATATGAAGAACGATTCGAGCATAAATTTTCCATCAAAAGTACAATTTTTTTGGTTTATGACGTAATTTGGGTAAACGAGCGTACACAAAAGTTTCCAGCACATTTTTCATTTTGCCATAAATAATGTGATAGAAACTTTGTTCTTCGCAATGATGAATATATACTTCATGACTACCAATCAAATGACTGGAAAATTGACTGGTACTGTTTGGTGGATTTTGGATTTGGTGAGAGTCAACAAATTTACTCTCAGCTACTTTGAAAGTCATTTTATATTAACATTTTGCTTTATTATTATTTTAGATGGTACTCTATCTGGGTAGTAGCGCGTTGGCTATACATACATAGTTCGAACCCCAGCAACATTTTTTGTAAAGTTACTGACTACCAGGTGACTTAAATAAAATCAACTTTAAGTTAGTCGAAAAGTAGTGCAGGGTGAGACAATTGACTACCGCCTAGGATATCGCAATGCTAAAATAATTACTTATCTTCCATTGGAAAGCAGTTCAAGTTTCAGGCAGCACTAGTTGCAAACTAGTTAGCTTAAAGTTAGTTTAAAGTTAACTTAGTTTCCGACAGGGTCCAAGCAATGAGCATATCGTTAACTTAATACGAAAAGGCCCTAACTCATGTTTTTCATAATTTACAGGAGGAAGAAAAAACTAAATAAAAAAAGATGCAATATTGATACGAAAATTTTTAAAACGCAATTTTTATTAAAAACGCTTTACATTAGAACATAATATTGCATTTAAAAAAATCTTGTATCAATATTGCATCTTTTTTTTATTTAGCTTTTTCCTCCTCCTGTAAACTACGAAAAACATGAGTTAGGGCCTTTTCGTATTAAGTTAACGATATAGAGTTACGCACTTGTAGTTATGTTCTTCCCATTTTTGCTTATAAAATTACCAATTTTTATTATATGAGATTAATATTTGGAAGGGACATAGATGCTCCTAATATGGTTCATAATCAATCCCACCGATTTCGAATGTTATGTTAGTTACGTGTTTTTGCATTTAGGGTTATGTTCTGTGTACATATAATTACATATGTGCATATATACGATGTTGGGCCAAGAAGTCAGTGACTTCTTAACTAGTGTTTATTGAGTCCTGTCAAAATTTCAACAGCCATTTATAGCAGACTACTTGGGTATGAAAAATCTTTCTGCAAGATGGGTGCCGCGCGTTTGCTCTCCTAATCGACCACAAAGGCAATAATTTGACAACTTTGCAGGATTGTTTGGTGTTCAACCGCCGCTTCGTAACCGTGAACGCACCAGATACCAAACAACAGTCAAAACAGTGGTTCCCTCGGGGTTATTTGATGCCAAAGAAGGCCAAGGCTTGGCTTGTCATTCTATACAGTCATGCCTCCGATTTTTAAGGATGTTCGTTGACTATCTTCAAAAGAGTAAAAAAAAATCAATGGCGAATGCTAACTTATTGGGTAGATTTAATGCGGATTGAAAAAAACGAGTGCATTTGGCCAAAAAAAATTCTTTTATACCAGGACAAGGCAAGGTTGCACAAGTGCATGGCAAAAATCCATAAATTGGCCTACGAATCGCTCACTCATCTGCCTTATTCTCCGGATTTAGGCTCCGCTGACTATTTCTTGTCGTCAAACATATAGAAATGGCTCTTCGTAGTTAGATTTGACATGTGCGGTTAATTACGAAAGTGCTCTGAGTCATATATTTCTTTAGTCGACATATGTATATAGTATATTACATTTGAACAAATTAAAAATTATTTTTATATTATGCAACATAATATATGTATATAATAATGCATATGAGTTAGGGCCAATTTTTTTACTTGGTAATCAAATTGTAATTATTTTTAAGTTCTATTTAAATATTATATTGTGTTTTTCAGTGCATACATATATACATAAATAATAATTAAATGCCCAACCTTGTGTATTTAAATTCTATTTAAGTTCTATGAGCGTACCATATGTTTTTAAGCGTATGTGTTTATTGAAAACAAACATTAAAAAGAATTTCGTTTAATTTTAATCAATGTCATAAATATCATATCATGGAATAAATAAATAGAAAAATGTATTCTGATAATTATTATTATAAAATGTGGTTTTATGCAATTTCAATTTTCTACATGTCGATAACCTAACTTTTTTTGTTTATATTAAACAGCTGTTGTTTGGAAAGCTTTCCATAATATTTGGAAATTTTTTAGTGCTGCTGTACTTTTCAACGTAAATTAATAAGAACTTTAATTAATAAATCACTGAAAAAATTAAAACGTATTTAAATACAATTTAAAATTAAAGAAAAATTAGCTAATAACGTACTTAAATATTAAGTTAAGAACTAGGGGTTAGACCACTTTCATAGTTAAGGGTACACATATCTTACAAATAAGACAAATCAAATTTTTTTGCAGGTATAAAAGTATTTATTTCGATGACAAATCCAATTTTTTCGCAAGATATAAAAACAATTTGGGAAAATTTGGCTGGAATGTATAGACTCAAAGGATTTCTTATCCAAAAACTTGCGTTTCATTCAAAAAGTCACCTATTTTTTCACACACCCTCGTATGTATGAACAACATGTCTGAAAGTTGCTTTTCTTGCATCATTTTATTCTTTTTCATTTTTCCATTCTCTTTTATTTTTTTTTTTTTTTAATAAAATTTAATTTGTGTATTGTATAACAATTCAGTTGTGAACCAAAAATCACACAAAATCACTTAATTTATGACATTAAAAACGTCTTTGTATTTGTTATTTTACTTCCCAATTAGATGAAGTCTTCATCTCTCCATATTCTCTACCATGTCCCCCATCATACAAACTATTACATTTAAGTATTGGACTGACAAAAGAAATGACTGCCTGACCTATGACTTGATACAATTGATTTTGGTTCATTTCTTATGGAATCTCTCTAAAGTATTTTATTCTTGCTTTTCTCTATCTGAAAAGAAATTCCATTGATAAATGTATCTGATATAATAATATTTAAATGAGTCTTTTCTCCATCTCGAACTTTTTTCAAAGTACTCGTATGTTATCTGTATCAACATGTTTGTTTTTTTTTATAAGGTTTCTTTTGTTTATTGATTGTCGCATGAACTATTAATATAAAAAGTTTAATTTGACATTTATATGATATTTCAATGAAATTTATAAAAATAAATTTATATGATATGATTCATTTTTTAACGCTGTAAATTCGGTCGGCGCAGCAACATGTTAGATAATGAAGAAAGTCAAATTGATGGTATGCATGTTCTATTTTCATGTATTGTACTCTTATATGGATGTAGTATAATCGAGGCACTAGTACAAAAAGCACTTACATACATATACTATGCATGTTCTTAGTTCAACAGCCAGTGAGGGGATAGAGATAAGAGTTTTTCTAATCTTGGTAGACACTAGTGTCCTGCACAAGAATATTTATAAGACTTTTCAAGACGAGCGATTTTTTCCAATGCTTTACTACAGCGAAATATTCTAAAAGAATCGCTAAACAACACTGTTGGCAAGACAAACCACCGAAAAAAATTACTTGCCAACAGTGTTGCTTAGCGATTCTTTTAGAATATTTCGCTGTAGTAAAGCATTTGAAAAAATCTCTCATGTCTTGAAAGGTCTTATAAATAGTCTTGTGCAGGACACTAGTAGACACTCACTCTGTCACACGCTCACACAAATTCATTGTGCTAACAAGTGCTTTCTGTTAATTATTTGATTTCTTGTATTTGTATTTGCTTTAATTATTTATCCGTTTTTTTTTACACTGATTAAAAATATTTTGGCGCAATTTTCTTCATAGTTCCCTTGCACTTGGTGCCTACGTTCTGCTTTCCTCGTGCTGTTGCACTTTGTGTATTTATGTGTGTGTGTATTGGAAGAAAGTCTATGTATAGTCTGCACACCCCTTCTCGTATGTTCAGATTGTTGAGATGGTCTGTCCTCTTGTTCCTTTGAACATATTGTTTTTTCCCAAATTTTTCGCGCGCTATTCATTTAGTATTTTTCTTTTATTTCTCGTTTTGATTTTTTCTTGTACGTTTTCCTCATGAAACCTCATGTTTGTTATCTGCAGGGGCACACTCTATGTGTTGGTCTTCTAGACTGTTTTATTCCTTCTTAAGCCGTACGAACAAATCGTGACACGAGATTTTTGTCTGTTTTTTATGTTTTATGTGTGAATACATGTACATATGTATACATGTATGTATGTATGTATATATGTATGCATGTACAAATGTGTGTGTATCCTTTTGTCGAATCAGCTGATTCAAGGTTGTTATCCTATTTTGTTGATGTAATTGTGATTTCTCTCGTTTCTTTTATTTAGTTTTTTTTAGCTATCTGAATTTGTTTGTCTGTTCTTATTCTTAACTCCGTGTGTGTTTCCTCTACTCGTTGTTTTATTAACAAAAGCTATTTAAACAATAAATATTTGTTAAAGTTTAAAAACATTTTTTTATTTAATTGAACCTCTTTTATATTGTGATATGCAAGAGGTAAATTGTAATACATGCATATATTTACCTATGTGCCCTTAATTATGAAAGTTGTCTAAGTCATATAACGGGTGTTTTTTTAGAGGTATAGAACTTCGAATTGAAATAAAACACAAGAAAATCGTTTTAATGTCTATCAATTTGGCTTTATTGGAAGGATAATTTTATGCCATTAATGTTTAAATATGATTTCGGGCATGTGGCCGCCGCGGCTGGCTCGAATAAAGCCAATACTACAGGTCCAATTTTCAACCACTTTTTCGAGCAAGTCCCCTAACGTTTCTGGTTTGTTGGCGTAGACGAGCGACTTCACATATCCCCAAAGAAAATAATCCAATGGTGTCAAATCACACGATCTTGGTGGCCAATTGACAGGTCCATTCCGCGAAATTATGCGCTCATCGAATGTTTCCTTCAATAAATCGATTGTGACGTGCGCTGTGTGGCATGTAGCGCCGTCTTGTTGGAACCACAACTCATCCACATTCATGCCATCCAATTCGGGAACAAAATAGTCGGTTATCATGGCTCTATATCGGTCTCCATTAACGGTAACTGACTCTCCAGCATTATTTCGGAAGAAGTATGGCCCAATGACTCCACCAGCCCATAGAGCACACCAAACAGTCAGTTTTTGTGGATGTAATGGCGTCTCAAGGGTCTCATGTGGATTCTCTTCACTCCAAATGCGGCAATTTTGCTTGTTGACGTAGCCATTCAACCAAAAATGAGCCTCATCACTGAACAAAATTTTGCGATGAAAATCAGCATCGAGATCAATCTCATTTTCGGCCCATACACCAAAATCACGACGCATTGCATGGTCTCGCGGCTTTAATTCTTGCACAAGCTGGATCTTGTAAGGTCGCCAGAAACGTTAGGGGACTTGGAAGCCAACATTCGTGGCGTTATTGCCAACATACGGCCCCATATGCTCGAAAAAGTGGTTGAAAATTGGACCTGTAGAATCGGCTTTATTCGAGCCAGCCGCGGCGGCCACATGCCCGAAATCATATTTAAACATTAATGGCATAAAATTATCCTTCCAATAAAGCCAAATTGATGGACATTAAAACGATTTTCTTGTGTTTTATTTCAATTTAAAGTTCTATACCTCTTAAAAAACACCCTATATGAAGAAATGTCAATTTGCGCACTGAAACTTATGTTTATGTTTGTGTATATACAATCATTCTCATTATACATATATATTTTATATATAATACAAAAAAGATCATTGTGCACAGCAGCATCCCCCCCAGGGGAGTCTATTTTTGACTACGGGTGTGGCAACCCGTAGCCCCAGCTAGGGTGATGTGGCTTTTCCATTGACGTACCTTTAGTACATTACCCGTAGAACTTATGTGTTACTACCCAATCTCTGGCAACACAGCAAAGGTTGTGCACATCTATCTATCTATATAATTAATAGGCAAACATGTTTTTTGTAATCCCTTTTACGCTGGTACCACTGCACCGATTTTAAAAAGATTTATATGGTTTTAAAGGAGTTTTTACACAGATGTGCAGAATCTATATTTTATTGAAATAAGTTTATTATTTTGGGAGCTATAAGCGTTTAAAATTGCTACTACTACATGCAAACATATTACACACGCATTTATTAGCTTACAAGTAAAAAAGAAACAAAACATGAGTGTGTGTGTGTGGGTTTGTAGTATTTCTCTTGATCTAACAATTTTTTTCTCTTATTTGTTGTTGTATGAAAGCCATAATAAAGGGTGTTTTTTTAGGGGTATAGAACTTCGAATTGAAATAAAACACAAGAAAATCGTTTTAATGTCCATCAATTTGGCTTTATTGGAAGGATAATTTTATGCCATTAATGTTTAAATATGATTTCGGGCATGTGGCCGCCGTGGCTGGCTCGAATAAAGCCAATTCTACAGGTCCAATTTTCAACCACTTTTTCGAGCATATGGGGCCGTATGTTGGCAATAACGCCACGAATGTTGGCTTCCAAGTCCCCTAACGTTTCTGGTTTGTTGGCGTAGACGAGCGACTTCACAAATCCCCAAAGAAAATAATCCAATGGTGTCAAATCACACGATCTTGGTGGCCAATTGACAGATCCATTCCGCGAAATTATGCGCTCATCGAATGTTTCCTTCAATAAATCGATTGTGACGTGCGCTGTGTGGCATGTAGCGCCGTCTTGTTGGAACCACAACTCATCCACATTCATGCCATCCAATTCGGGAACAAAATAGTCGGTTATCATGGCTCTATACCGGTCTCCATTAACGGTAACTGACTCTCCAGCATTATTTCGGAAGAAGTATGGCCCAATGACTCCACCAGCCCATAGAGCACACCAAACAGTCAGTTTTTGTGGATGTTATGGCGTCTCAAGGGTCTCATGTGGATTCTCTTCACTCCAAATGCGGCAATTTTGCTTGTTGACGTAGCCATTCAACCAAAAATGAGCCTCATCACTGAACAAAATTTTGCGATGAAAATCAGCATCGAGATCAATCCATTTTCGGCCCATACACCAAAATCACGACGCATTGCATGGTCTCGCGGCTTTAATTCTTGCACAAGCTGGATCTTGTAAGGTCGCAAGCCAAGATCTTTGCGCAAAATCTTCCATAAAGTTGATGGACAAAGCTCCAATTGCAGTGCACGGTGGCGAATCGATTCATTCGGGTCCTCTTCAACACTTTGCTCTACAGCGGCAATTGTTTCTTCGGTGCGCACTGTTCGACGTCTCTGCGGATGCGTATTATCACATAGAGTAAACGTAGTGCGAAAACGATCCATGGTTAACCGAATTAATTGCTCTGATGGACGATTATGTCGACCATAAAATGGACGGATCTTGCGGTAAACTTCGCGAACTGAACCATTATTTTCGAAATAAATATGCACGATTTGCAAGCGTTGTTCTTTTGTCAACCTGTTCATGATGAAATGGCAAACCAAACTAAATATTAATCACTTGACAGCTGACAAAATGGCCGCCAGTTAAAAAAGTGATGCCAACTTAAAGTTCTATACCTCAATAAAAAACACCCGTTACTTAAAGGAAGACAGTTGAGTAAATTGAATTAACTTGGTTAAAGGGATTTTGTTTATGTTTTTTTTTTAATTTAATGTATTATTTAATTATGCTTGCATATGTTTGTAAGTTTGTGTGGCTGTGTTTTAATGAATTTTTTATGAGGTTTAGAATCTAAACTTTAGATAAATTTTCTTTGAATCTTAAATTTTTTTCCTTTTTATTCTAGAATACGGACGATTATGTCGTCCGTTTGGTATATCTAGTATTTATAAAAGGAAGACAGGTTCCTGTTGATGTCAGTTAGGTGCAGCGTCACCTAGAACTGCCCCTGAGTTCAAAAGACGATAGAGGTGAAGCCCTTGTGGTGGAACTTCGAGGTCTGACCAGAGGCTACTTCTGGTGCCACGGGTGCCGGTTGCCCGACATTCGAGCTGCTTTGAAGTTTTGAGTGCATGTAGCGGTCATCAGGATCCTTTGCTAAAATGCCGAGTTCGTCCTAGCCCACGGGGATTAAGGGATGATTTTGGTAAGTGTGGAGTAGGCACTGGATTTTTGGTGACACAGGCATGCGTTCAACTCGGATGAGTGGTTGAGCTGTGCCGGCAATGGTTGAGGAATTCTCTTGGGGACCTCGCTATGGGTGTATACCATACCATGTTACTGTGGTTGCTACCAAAATCGCTGGGAGAATAGTCTTGGCTTCCCAGTGTGAAATCAATGCTAGTGGTTGGTCTGACGCGGTCAGCCAGACACTATTCCAGGTGCTGTTGCCATTCAACAGAAGCTGCTATGGGCACGGACATAGCAGCAGAGTTTAGATAGCTCAAATTACCTCCGCAAGGTAATTGAATATAGTACAGGGATAACTATATCAAAGATTGCAACCTATGTGCCTTGAGGATTGGCCCTAAGGTTCAATCTAAAACGGTGCATGGGGGCGATGGTCTGGCGTCTTACCTGTACCCGGTGCTTTGGCACCCGTGAGATAAGGCCGCAATGGCAGGTGCTCATGGAAAGCTGTTGCAGATCTGTGCACAGCAGCATATTTACGTCGCAAAAGAATGCTTCAAAAGTAACTTTAAAAAAAGTAGATTTGATATTGATATCTATCTACTACTATATATTTCTAACTGTGTCACACCGTGTACATAAAAAATATTTAAATTCTTGAAAATATAAGAAAAAATTAAATCATATTTATGTGAAAAATCATAAAAAATATGATAAGCCCTAGTCTGAATATCAAACTTTGAGGTAAAACAAAACAGCTGGAAACAAGATAGCTAACTTTGAAAATTCAAAATACTTCCCTCACTTCCTATTTCTCTCGCTATTTGTTTAGACTAGAATAAATTACAAATAATTTCCCGTGGAATATTTAGACTTTTGCTGGATAAATCATCTAGTCTGTCAACGATGACGGGCAGCAGCTATTTTTATTAATAAGCGTGGAAATTCTTTGAAAATATATTAAAATTAATCGAGTATGTATGTTCTGTATTTCACGTGAATGCTATAGCAATTCCGAAAAGTTTCGAAAAGTCTACCATGACAGAAAAAAGTTCACCAACAGATTTGTTTTCTTGTATTATAAATTAGAAATATTTAAAATTAACTAAGTTTAAGAGTTCGAAGCTTTTCTTAGTTGTGGTGGCGAAATAATTTGCTACAAAGTTAGGCTTCTCGTTTTGATAAGTTTTACATAATTTCAGAAACATTTTCTCTTTACTTTGGAACAGTGTTTTGACTTTGGTTGGGACAGTGTAATAAATTTAGGAGCATTTACACAGTAAAACTTTTATTGTGTAAACTAATCGTAGACAAATAAAAAGAAAACCACTATATATATAAATTAACGATAAAATTTAGTTCTTCTTAAAATGATATTTCAATATAACGTGTCGCCAGTAAAAGTAGCATTTATTATCATTATCTCTACGCTGACGATCGCAAGTGCGTGAAATTTTGTGTGTTATGTGATTATAATAAAAAATATCGTTTATAAAAGAAATATTTAATATAATATTAATTTTCAAAAGTGTGTGACGTAACGCCAGATGGTAAGTTTTTTTTTTTTTTTTTTTTTTTTTTTTTTTTTTTTTTTTGTTAGTATGTATTTACAATGTTTGTTTAAAATTTTCTTAAAATTTTGGCTTTGAGTTTGTTCGTTTGCTTTCAAGCCCAAACCGCTAAACCAATTTTTAAATTCTTTCAACAACGGAAAGCTACATTACCAGCGTCAAAGTATATTTTTCGTATCCGGTTCGGAACCGGTTTTTTGTATATGGTACTGGCTTTTACCGAAAAATACATTTTTGGGCTCGTTAGGGTAATTTTCAATTCGTGTTCGATTGCTTAACTAGTCTTAAAAACGGTTTTTATTCTGTTTTTTTTTTTAATTTTTTATCACCTTTATCAGCGAATAACAATTAATAAAACATTCATAAATTTTAAGTATATGTATTTTCCAAAATAGAACGTGAACGGAGCAGCGCCACTTTTGCATATTCTTTTCTTAATTTTTAACCAAAAAAATATCAAGTGGAAATTTAAGTAACGCCACGCCAGATACTAGGGTTAACAAAAAAAAAAGGAAAAAGGTTTTTAATCTAGAAGCTTGGAAAATAAATTTATATCAGTCCAAGTAAAGTCCAGTAAAGTTTTTTTTCCAAAAATACTTGCCCAATACGCAGAGTTAAGCAATTTCGTAAGTCAAATCAAACTCCACTTCTGTTTTTTGTAACGTAACGCCAGGCCATATTTTGCGTATATCTTGAAATCCGTAGGTTTGCTTGTCGCCATTTTTAAGAAAAAAACTTTTTTCAAACATGATTTTAAATTTTTTTCCAACTTTTGTCGTGCAACTATCATGTAACGCCAGAAAAGAATCTACCATATACCCGAATATATTTTAATTTTTTATAATATAAAAAAGTTTTGACAATACATACCTACATAATCGTACATATGTTTTAGCTTCTAATATATCACTATAATGTTCTAGTGAATTTTGCAACTTTTGTTTATTAAACATTTTATTTAGTTAAGCTGAAATTTAGAAATTTGAGAAAATCTTTTCAAAAATCGATTGCCAAAAAAACTAATAAACAACTTAAAATAGTTAGGTACCTACGAGTATGTACATATATATGTATGTATGTATATAGTTCAGGCTAATGTTGTTTTTATTTATTTTTTATTATTTGGTATTTAAAATATCCAATGTACATAAATATTTATGTAAATAAGTATACTTATGTACATATGTAGTTAATTTAGGATTTTGCTTAACGCAACAAACCACATAAGAAATTTTTTATTAAGCAAAATCTTTATCTCTAAAATATTTATTCCTACATACGCATACACGAAACCAAATAATATAACAAATAAAGTGCTCCAGTACAACATAACTAGTTTATTTCAAGTATTTTATTTAAGTATATTCACCATCCACAACCAACCTCCCATTGTCGTTAAGAGTACAAAAAAAGCACACAAATCCTTTGTTATTGAACAAAGTTTGCCGCCTTTTTCTTCAAAAAAAAAAATAATAAAAATAAAAAAACTGCTGAGATTCAGATTATGTGCATACAAGCTTGCACACCAAGTCACACGTATACATCGCATAAATATGGATGTATGTATGTACATATGTTTGTGTGTATGTCTATATAAGAGCCACTATATAATAAGAGCTCCATTGTGGACTGCAGAAGAATTTCTTTGTTCACATATGAAGAAGAACATCGACAACAATAATAACAAAAGTATAAAAAAATTATGAGGACAATATTCCTTTTGCCGGTTACCTGAGCTCCACTTTTTTTTAATATTTACTCCCCATCAGAGTTTTGAAATTGTATAATGATACAAAAATCGGATAATCTTAGAATCCCCAAAATGCCCGTTGTTCACTTTTTCATAAGGTTGCAAATTATAAATAAAAGCAAACATATACCGAGTACACACACACATCTGGCACACCTTGTGGTGTCATTTTCAAAATGTGTGCAATGCCATTCCCATTATGTTTTTTATATGGAAAGCAATGCCACACAAGGAAAAATATCGGAAATGACAACGTTGCCACCAGTATATAATCTATTGCGTAGTCCATCGCATTTGGTGTGTACTCGGCAATACATTCATTATATCTGCGGCAATATGGAATAGTAGCTTAATTAGATTTAAAGAAATTTAGCTTTATTATGCTGTATTATATTCCAGTTCGAAATCATATACAATTTTCGTATAGAATTTTTTATAAAACTGTATAAACAAATGTAAAATGATGCGATTTTTTTTACTTAAGTAGTTGAGATACGCCAAGCGTAATCAGACTGATTATCTTCCATTGGCCTAGATTGCCATGCCTTAGACTTAGGTCAGTATAGCTTAGCTGGCCGCCGGTAAGGAAGAGTGAAAAATTAGAGTAAAGCTCACTTTGGTCCATTACAATGATCCCTTTGTGCTACCTGTTAGTTGGAGAGATGACAGTGATTGAGAGAGGGTGGGGGAAGGGTAGATGTAGAAAAGAGGTAATAGTTGTTATAAAGGAGGTGACTAATATAGTACATTTAAGGAATCTCCCCAGTTTCACTCCGCATTGCTTTCCAAACGATTCCATATGTCAATTTTCACTTTTGAACCATGAAACTCATATTGTTCTCACTTGAAAACAGTCGCAAAACGCAGCGAGAAATATATATCAAAAAATGTGAACTCGTCCTTTTCCAAATAATTTTTCTGAATTCGGATGCTAGAGCACATGCTCTTAACTTGTTTATTTTAAATTTCAACTTAAACAGGTGTAAGCATATGCTTTAACAGTTGGGATACAAGCAAATTTGTGAAAACGATTCGGAAGCCAGAAAAAAGTCGATTATTTTAATACAAACAAATAAAAATATGTAATTTTAACTAAAAAAAAATCTTTTAGTACAATTAAGGTAAAAAAAGTACAATTTTTGAAAATCGTTGGTACAATTTTAGTATTCTCAATGCCCTCCGTAGTTCCTAATATAAGGGCTAAAATTTTGAGTTCAATTTCCGAAAACTCGGATAGGCTGCCGAAGGATAGTCTGCCAAGGAGGCTGCAGACGGAGATCCTCTACAGCGGGACAAAAGCAGAGCAGATGCAAGATAATTTTCTCATATTCCTCATTATTGCAACTGAAGCAATAGTCATTATACGGGAGACCCATACGTTTGGCATGGGTTCCTAAAGCACAGTGACCGTTCAAAGTAGTCCTCAAGTGAAATTCATGAGATTTTTCGTTCCATGTGAGCTTAGGCGAGGCCAGAGAGTTCTCGCTATATGTCATAGACTTACTTGCTGAGCAGACGTTTTAATGAGAACATTAGTAATAATGAAAATTAAAACTGGAAGATATCGAAGGCTGTATCATGGGAATTAAGTGGCTCAATGGCAGATAATGGAGTTTTGTTCTGGTTTTTAGTTAATTTTACTAACGGGCATAAATAGAAGTGAATCACAATGGATCCAACACTGCCCTTCCTAACATAACTTTGTCTTGTTGCATGACAAGACAAAAGAGACTGGCATGGAACAAATGTGGTGGCAAGAATCTTTGAACCATTTTTGACAACTTTTTTATTTGATTTGCTTTTCTTTACCTTCATGATAATTCCCTACAACTAATTTCATGAAAAATCCCACCTATGATTGAAAATAAAAATGTTAAGCCCCAACTTAAAAAAAAACCGTAAATTAATTTATTACCCATGCTTGGCTACCCTGACATTCTTTCAGATTGAAATGCTCTCAGAGAGTATGTTCAGTAACTTAAATTTGCTTATCTTTTAATATTTTGTTGTTGTTGTTGCATTGTTTGGGAGCTTGGTGCTATAAAAGCTTGCGCGCCAAAATTCAGTTTGGCATTCAATATACAGCCTCCAAAGTGAAACGATAAATTGAAAAAGATCAATCATTAAATTATAAATTCGCGAGATCTCACATAATCTTAAAAAATACTTACGATTGCAAGAAATGTTGCACTTTGTATAAAACTCCACCTATTAAAGGAATTTTCCTAAACGAAATATATAACAAAAAAATTTAAGAAACGGTTCCCCTGTCGTGTTAAACTTGATCAATATGCACATAGTAGATATGTACATACTTACGAGATAGTCCGTGTTAAGTAAAAAAATATTGAAGAGAACAAATCTTATGTTGGGTCACATAAGTAGAAAATTGAAATCTAAATAAAAAATATCCCAGAAAGATATTTTTATTAGTCTGCTCGTCCGTCCTACCTTGCTGGCTTGATATGATTTTTTCTTTGAAGGAAAATTTCAAATTTTAAAGGAATTTCATGAGACCCCCGGTGCAGTTTGAAAACAACAAAAACAACACACAAATAAAATGTTTTTTTTCTTCTTGTGGAATATATTCCGGTTTTTAGAGTTTCTCCTATTTTAAGTTTCTCTGTTATACACTTGTTCTCCGCAAATAAATAAAATAAAAAAATACCTATGCAAGGATTCTTCTCTTGTTCTTATTTTTATTTTGTAGGGAATCAGGGACAGAATGAGTTCTCCAAAAATCTCATAACTTGTACAATACAATAACAAAAATCATATGGTTTTGTTATTTAGTATTTCAATTCGGTTTAAAATCTCTTTTTCTTTTTTTTTTCTTTATTCTTTTCTTTATTTGCTGAATACTTTATGGATGTATGTATATTTGTTTGTGCATACATACATAAGTATACATATTTAAATACATATGTATGTATGTATCTATGTATGTTCAGTGTACACACTACCAAACATACAAATGTTATCCATACATGTGTGTGTATGTAGGTATATCCATATCCATAAGATTGTTTTTATGTTAAAAATGTGTTATAGCAGTCGTATGGACTGTGTTGTTTTTGTTTGTATCTCAAGATCCTTTTGATTATTGCTTTTAATTTTGTTTCTTTAGCTCATGGGAGCTCTTTATTAACTACCCAGCTGATTGATGTTTTTGTTGTTGTTGTTATTGGCTGCTTGAAACCTCTGCTTTTGGACGCAGAGAGAGTGAAATTTGTTGGCTCTGTCCATTTGCTTTTGCTTGGTGGTGGCTTTGAAATTGAGATATAACATTAGCGCAGCAAATATTTTCTGACGTTGACGTCGTGTATATAAACTCGGTGTTCCTTAAGAAAGTCAGTCATTCGAGTTCTACTCTTCTGTTCGTCATCGTGTAGCAGCAGCAGTGAAGCAGCGGTTGCTTTAAATTACTACTGCTTGCAAAAAACTATTGGAATATATTATTATAAAATAATTAAAATTTTAATGAACAAATTAAAGACAAAATCAGATAATTTTGCAATATGAACTTAAAATATTACGAAAGAAATTTTTAGCCTAAAATATTTAAATATTTTTAACACTAAAATTTTTACGTTAAAAAAGTAAAGTGTAAAAATTGTGTTTTAGCAATTTTTAAGCGTTTTTCTTTAATTAAACAAAATTTTTTCAAAATGATGTGGGAATCAATTATTGAAGAACCTGGAGATATTGCCATGGATTGCCAAAGGTAAATTTATATGAATTTGGTGTTGAAAAAAAATTTTTTTTTGCCAAACTGTGGATTACCAGCAAAATAAAAATTGTGCAATAAAGATAAAAAGAATTGAACTTGAACTTTTTTTCTTAAATTGTTTGTCTTGGAATGTTTTTTTACCGCAACCTTCAAATGAAAGCAAAAGTTTATTTATTAAAGCTTTCGTTCATGCGCTCTCTACAAAAGGGGAGCTTTACTCATTTTTATGCATTTCGTTTTGGAGAATTCATTCATAAACATTGGATAATAAAAAAATAAATAAAATGAAAATTAAAAAAGAACCGGTGCAACATTTTAGCACACCGTTGTTTTATCACAGTGCAGTTTCGACCTGACCCAATAATCGTGTTGATTGTTATTCTTTTTGTAGGTAATGTGTTTCAGCCAACATTCATTCAGTCAGCAAACCGTAACATTTTCATGTAAAGAGGCAGCTGCCTTACAAAATGTACTTAATTTTTATTCAAACTTCTTGCTTCAGCAAGTTCTACTCCTTAGTCACACAAATAAAATACACTTCCTTTCAAGGAAGACTTTCCTTCACAAAAAAGTTTTGTTTACATTTTTTTCATGTTCAGTCGTGAACACAACATCTGCATTATACTGTTTAGTTCCCATAACACGTTCTTACACATACATACATACGAGTACATACATACATACATAGTCTTGTACGTACGTATTATTGAAAACCCCTAGTTTCTTTTTATTTTCTAATTTAGACGAAATTCCAATTCCAACAACTTACTTTCAAAACACCATGTGTTGTATAGTTTACATTTGGTGTTTTTATTAATTTTATTTATACGCCAACCAAACACCAGCCAACAACCCTCCGCAATTTGAAAATATTTATTTCTAGTTGTCGTTGTAGATGTGATGAGTTTAATGAACCTTTCCATGCACGTAAACACTTACACATACGCAAACATTCACAAAGCAGTGAAATAGCTGATTGAGTTACTCCTGCGCTCTGTAGAATTTAGTAATATTTCTACCCTCAACATGATTGTACAGTTTTCGGTATTTATTTTGGAAGACAATCCTATAAAAATGTTAATGTAATAAATTGCAATTTACATACTAATTTTTGTATAAGCAATTTATTAAAGTTAATTTTTTTGTTTGTAATTTTAGCTTCCAAGTCCAAGGCTCTGGACGTACTAACCCATCTTCACGTCGATTGAACTTAGATACATCCATTTCGGATATGGCAATGGAGGAATTGTCGTTCTATGATGACGACCACATCAGTCAAAATCGCAATTTTAGCGCCAGTCCCCAGTTTATGGGTCTACTGTCGCCAGAAGGCTCCCCACAGCGTTTCCAAGTTGTTGAGAAATCAAAATTCTTGCAGTCACGCAAAAACCCATTTCCCTTGACTACAAAAAATGTAATTTCACAAAATGTTAGCCGTAGCACCGCGCTTAGTACAAACACTTCGTCAAAAGGCTTCCGTCTTTTGCATAGCATGTCATCCAATGGTTCTATTGAATCATCCATGGATGATGAGTATATGGAATTTTTCGATATGGAGAACTTGGATCAACCCTCCGATTCAAACAGCTTAACTTTCCCCAGCGACTTGAGCTCCTTGATTTCGGGTCAAATTATTAAAAATTCTCCCGCAAAAACACCAGAAATGCGCAAACCTTCAGTAAGGCGTTGCCTAAGTATGACTGAAAACATTCAATTCCAGCCAAAGACGCCTGAAAATGTTGATACGTGCAATGTCAATACCACCACTTCCTTCAATTCACGGCTAAGTGGCAATTGCTGCTTTAAACGCCCTGAGCCACCATCCACCACATGCTCCCCTATTCAAACTAAGCGCTACCGCGGTTCCGAAAAAGAAAATCTCGATGGCTCATTTACAGGGAACAGCAAAACTTCACCCGTCTCTTCTTCGTCTTGCTCCGCTTTAACCACCGCAACTACTACTACTCGCACCACCCTACGCAAATGTATGTCGATGAATGATGCTGAAATCATGTCCGCCCTAAATCGTTCCGAAAGCAAAGACGAACCCGACCTAATCGGTGATTTTAGTAAACCGTACGTTTTACCTTTAATCGAAGGACGTCATCGAGATCTCAAATCGATCTCGAGTCACACCGTAGCTCGTCTATTGAACGGCGAATTTGGTGATAAAATAGCCAACTATAAAATCATAGACTGTCGTTACCCCTATGAGTACGAGGGCGGTCATATCGAAGGTGCTATGAATTTATACACCCAAGACCAAATAATCGAAGAATTCCTGACCCAGAAGACTGATCAACAACAATCTAAGAGTGACTTAACGGGCAGCAAACGCAATATAGTTATATTCCACTGTGAATTTTCTTCGGAGCGTGGTCCGAAACTATCACGTTTCTTGCGCAACTTGGACCGGGAGCGAAACACTAATACCTATCCCGCCTTATATTATCCCGAAATCTATTTATTGCACAATGGTTACAAGGAATTTTTCGAAACCCATGTCGAACACTGCACCCCTAACGCGTATCGTCCCATGTTGGAACCGTCATACAATGAGGAATATCGTCATTTTCGTGCAAAGTCAAAGTCGTGGAATGGTGATGCCTTGGGTGGTGGTACACAGCGCATCAAAAAGTCTCGTTCAAGACTTATGGTGTAAATCCTCGGGTTATCATCGAATTAACTGCCTGCCTGCCTGCCCTACAAAATCTAACAAATTTTATGTAAAAAGTATTGTCATTGTTATTGTCATTTTTAGTTATTACTTAATTATTAGTTTTTTTTTGTTGATTTTTATGTTTTGACCCTTCTCTCCTCCCACAGACCATATATATATATTTTATAATTTTTAACAATTATCATTTTTTTTAATTTATTGAATGTTAATGTTATCAATTCTAAAATTATTCATTCTCCTCTCAAATGAAGTCCAGACTTTAATCCAAAAAGAAATTAAAACACACACAAACAAATGCAAATAGGAAGTTCATTTACGCACACCCTCTCACACATACATACATATGTACATACATACATACATACATGTTAAACAAAGAAATTGTCAGTGAAAATACCGTTTTGTAGACTCTAAGAATTATTATTTATTTTCTTTTATATAATTTAGTTAATTTATACATTTGTAGAAAGAACTCTTCACTTAAATGTATTTTAGATCCCTTTTATTTTATATAAATATTTTTTTTAGTTGAATTTGAGGATAGTTGAAAATTTTAAAATTGTAATATTCTAAAGCAACTAAATACTTTAAAATTGTGTGCATTATACTATAAATACGTATGTATGTTTGTCTTTCTGTCCGTCCGTTCATGTAAGGTTCAAATGACCTCTAGTTATATTGTACCATGTTTCTAAATATTAAAAAAACAGAGAAGCAAGCTTATAAACTTCCTGTTTTTAATACCAGCAACAAATTTTCGTAAAGTTGAAAACTTTTTACGCACAATTACGCTTATTTTTATGTTTACTTTTATTTTTATTTAATTTTAACTTTTTTTTATTTAAAGCAAAGCTTTTTTGTATCAAAAAATGCAATATAAAAACTAAAAAAAAAACAAATCTAATGAAAAAGAAAATCCAAAAAAAAACATTAAAAATTTTTAAAATAAAATGTGTTATGAAATTGAAAATGTATCTTTTTTACATGATTGACAGCTGATTATATTATGCCGGGATATGTTAACCACGAGTGAAAAAAAAAACCATTGAAATGTTTTTTATGACATGTTAAAGAGGGAAAACAGTATAATTTTACTATGTGGACATATGTATAGCTTAGTACCAGGTTTGTGAGATATAGCGATTTCTCGCCAAACGTGACGATTTTTCAATTTATTTGGTGTCTAAATTTTTGGTTTGGTGACATGGCGATTTTTCTGGCAATAAATAAATTTGTTGGCTATTTTTTTAACAAAAACTCGTCTCCAAGAAATTAAAACAATTTGATTTTAATGATTTTTAGGGTTCCTTTTCACCTTTGGTGTACGGCGCCAAAACTAAAAAATCGCCCAAATGAAAAAAAAAATCGCCAAATTGAAAAAACGCCAAAAACCGAAGAAAAAATCGCCAAATTAAAAAAACGCCAAAAACCGAAAAAAGTCGCCAAAACTAAAAAGTCGCCTATATGAAAAAAAAAATCGCCAAAATGAAAAAAATTTCCAAAATTAAAAATAATGTCAATGAAAAAATATCGACAAAACGAGGGGAAAAAGTGTCAAAACCAAAAAAACTCCCAAAAATCGAAAAAACCCAAAAACGATAAAAAAAGCCAAAACTATTTATTATATAGGCTAAAGTTCGCATTGAATTACATATCTTTTGTCCGTACGGAACCCTTCGTGCGCGGGTCAAAGTCGCACTTCACCTAATTTATTTTTCTTATATTAATTATAGTAATTAATGCATTTTGAATTTACAAGATATCTATACATAATTTTTGGCGATTTTATTTCCACTTTTGGCAATTTTCTGCTAGATTTTTATATTATTATTTTATTAAAATTTATATTAAATAAATGTTATATAAAAACAAATTTATTGTCAAATATATCGAGCCTTATTTTCGATTTTATCGTAAGCGACATGTTATCGAAAATGGACTTTTTTTTTAATTAAAATTTTATGGGCCTATCCCCAAAATTGTTGATAACTTTTAAGATACGGACTGTAAAATTTTATCGTAAGCGATATTTTACGTACAAAAAAATTTTTAAATAATTAAAAAAATTCTTCTGAAAAATTTAATTTTTGTCGCTTACGATAAAATCGAAAATAAGGCTCGATATGTACACATACATGTGTATTAAAAAAACATAAAATTGATTTTGACGATTTTAAAAATTAATTTGACGAAGTAGGTCGGAAAATATCTGACAGTCAGGCGTCGTAATACCTACAATCAATTAAGGAGCAAAATTAACTGTGAAACTGACCATCTCTTTGATTCGTTTTAAGAAATTGCAATCCACTACTATTTTTTTTCTTTTCTAACGACTGAATTAAGGTATTTGTGACATTGCAATTATACGTTAAAATTAAAGAAACGTTTTGTGTTTCTTTCAGCTAGTACAACAAGCGAAGTAGATTCGTCCATCGTAATAAGGTTTCCACTTTTTTTTTCTTTTTGCAGAACATAATTTTCACATCTCACATTGTTTTATTGCCGGTGGAGGTTCTCAACATACCATTTTATTAATATTGATAGTACAATGCAATTGTAGTTCTATTTTACTGTTTAAGATTTAAATATATCTGGCAAGTTGTGGTACTTTGTTGCCAATTATCAAACAATGAATAAAGTTTATTTTATTTAATTCACTTTATTTAAATTTATTATTTATAAAGAAAATTTTGATGGTACAAAATAAATAAAGTTTTTTTAGTTGATGTGCTAGCTAGCGAGTCAGTGTTCTCCAATCGAAGAATAGAAAAAGAATGGTAGAATTTTGTAGAAAAAGTCAAACAAGATGGTTGCTTATTAATGGCGTAGAAATTGGTAACCGGTGTTGATAATTGGTATCGACAGTGATGCCACAATACTCCCCCCGCCGGGGGAGGCTCATCTGAATCTAAGAGGAATTGTAATTCGCCGACCACTTGAGGTGGTATTAGGTTTTTGTACTGCGGCAGGAGAACTGGCAGGAGCGTTGACACCTGATGTAGTATTAGCATTATCTTTGAGTTGATTCTTCGCCGTAGCACTAGGTACTGTGCGTGGCTGTGGGTTGTCCTTAGACGGGTCTGGCTGCAATTGCGGGGTTAATGGATTGTCGTTGATGTCGTTTGCTGAAATGAATGCGGGTTTCAGCCGGTCAATGCTAATATTAGTTTGACGACCTTTAATTAAAATTGTGAAATACTTATCAAAACGTTTTAATATTAGATGTGGACCATCGTAGGGATGTGTCAAGGACGGTCGAACAGAGTCGTTGCGTACAAAAACATGCGTTGAGCTTTGCAGGTTTCTCGCGATGAATGCTTTGCTTGTGGTGTGATGCGAAGTCTCAGTTGGTTTGATATTTTGCATTGCCGAGCAAAATTCTGAGATAAATTCGCTTGTCGAGTCACGAATTCTCCTGTGTTGAAAAAATTATCCGGGTATCTTTAGTGTTGTGCCGTATACGAGTTCAGCAGGCGAAGCGTTTAGGTCGGGTTTAAAGGCGACTCTAAGACCAAGCAAGATTGTAGGCAGATGATATACCCATCGAGCTGTGTTGTGGCATAATAAGGCAGCTTTAAACGTACGGTGCCACCGTACACATCCCGTTCGATTGTGGGTGGTATGCTGTCGTGCGAAGGTACGTTGTACCGATAGTATTCATTAATTCTGCAAATATTGCGGATTCGAACTGCCGACCACGATCGGACGTGATTCGAGCAGGGACACTAAATCTGGAAATCCATTGCGCAGTGAACACCTTGACTATAGTCACAGTTGACATGTCTGCAATAGGGACTGCCTCTGGCCAACGTGTAAAACGGTCGATTATCGTTAAACAATATCGTTGCCATTCACACAGTGGAAACGGGCCAACGATGTCTATGTTTATGAACTTAGCTTTTTGACACTGTATACAGTTTCTTACAAATAGAGCTGCATCTTTGCGCATATTTGGCCAGCAATATCTCAATGTAAGTAATTTCGTTGTGGCGCGGATGCCAGTATTTGATGGCGAAAGTCCTTTGTAATGTACGGGCGAATACGTGGTGTCGACGTATCGCAGACAATCTTTTCGTTACAACCTGAGATACAAAAATATTTTAATTTTAGTGCATTGTTTTCCATACCTGGCTGTTGTAGCATTTGGCAAAGTTCGTGGTCATTGCGTTGGGAAATTGCGATTCGAGAATAATCAATCGCGCTA